>CM042954.1:19634197-22134197 GCA_023678885.1 Pogostemon cablin | reverse complement strand
ATTACTAATTTATCTCTACTTTTTCTTACCTTATAGTATATTAAAAAAATAACAAGTTTTAATCTCCGTGTCCATACAAATAGGTGAAAATACCCGGGACGGAGGGAGTATTATATTACCACCTATTTGAATGTGATTGGACACAAGATTTTAAGTATTCCATCCGTCCCGTATTTTTACCCACTTTCTATTTTAGGTTGTCCCACGTATTTTTATCCATTTTATTAATGGTAAAAATACATAATATTTTATTACCTACTTTTTACGATCCCAACAACTTTAATTACTTTTTACACTTTATTTATCATTCCCAACAACTTTGTTTACTTTTTCTTTTTAAATTACTAATTTATCCATACTTTTTCTTACATTATATATATTAAAAAAATAACACGTCTTAATCTTTGTGTCCGTTATTCATTATTCCCAACAATTTTATTTACTTTTTCTTTTTAAATTACTAATTTATTCATATTTTTTCTTATATTATGTAGGAGTATTAAAAAAATAACACGTCTTAATTTTCGTGTCTGTTATTTATCATTCCCAACAACTTTATTTACTTTTCTTTTTAAATTACTAATTTATCCCTACTTTTGAATTACTTAATTTACCTTTATTTTTTTCTTACATTACACATCTAAAAAAATTTTTTTTTTTCTAATTTAGATAGCCTCATGTGTAAAGATAATGGAAGGAAGAAAATAATTTTTTCCTAATTTACATACCCATGTGCAAAGATAATGGAAGGAAATGAATACTATATATAGTGAATGATTGTACTAGTGGGTGTGTGGACCATATTTTAATTGTATTAATGGGGTGTGTGTGGGTGTCATGGGTAAAGAAGAAAAGATACATTGCTATGGAAGGATACGCCGTGTCAGCAGTCAAATTTCGAAAATATGTTCTAACAATAAATTCTGAAAAATCTCTTATCTATAACCCATAGAATAATAAAAATAAATTCTAAAGAATATTTTTTTGAAAAACCTATCATTTATTTTATAAATAAACAAAAGACTGAGCACATTTTTTTTTAAATTTTTTTAGGAATGTAAAAGGACCGAAATGAGAAAAACAAACTCAAAGGTCAAACGGAATTACCTTCAAAGGTTGGTTGTGAAGATAGTCAATTATATTTAATTAATTCAAATAAAACAATCTTGAAAAAAGCCAAATAAGAAGCATGGGAGGAAACTAAAATCAGACAAAAGATGGAAAACGATTAAACTAAAATCACTTTCTCTGAAGTGGAAGAAAATTACCTTTAAATTTTGTTTTGATGGTACTCAACTGTACTTATTCAATTATTTTCTCACAAAACTTTACTCTGCTTTAATGTGGATATAATGTAATTTTTTATGGGACAATTAGGTAATCTATTCTATATATTCATGAAAATTCAGGAGAACTTCTATAAATTAATACTCTTGATAAATTAATAATTTCAATAAAATTAATAATTTGTTCGCTCCTAACTTGGGACTGATTCAAATTTGGATATCAATCAATAAAATAATACTTTTTTAATAAATTTTAAAGAATACTTAAAATCTTAACAAAATTATAAATTAATATTTATTGAAAAATTCTCATATATATATATATATATATATATATATATATATATATATATATATATATATATATATATATATATATATATATATATATATATATATATATATAAATATATTATCAAGTTCAACATTTTAAGATAGTTTAGTAAAATATGTTAATCCATCTTTAAATTTCTCAATTGCACCCAAGTTGAAAACAAATAAAAATAGATAAATATTTTTTTCTTTAAAATATAGATAAATATGGAGTATAATGCATATAATTGCATAATTTATGAAATATTATACTCACATAATTGATTTAATTTACCATTGTGAATCCCTTAAACTTAAAGTATCAATCATATATTCTTAATATGTATAAATAAATTATGAAAATTATATATATATTTTTATATAATCTCTTTAAATTAATAAATTATTAATTTATCGATTATATAATATCTCTATAAATTAATAAAATTATTCGATTGCGAGTATATTAATTTATTGATGTATTACTGTATATATGAAATAATTCTTAATCGAGGCAAATTATTCAATGCAATCATTTTTATTTTTATTATGATTTATGACATATTTTATTCTTATGATTTAATATTTATTTTTATATAGTTTAATTTTAAGGGTATAATTATAAATAATTTTTTTGAAAAAACTAGAAACTACAAAAGTTCCACGTAAAACTGAAATACAATATATTTTTTAAAATAATTATATTGAGTTTATTAATTTATTATTAATACTTACTTTATCCTATCGTAATACTGTTATATTTACTTTTTGCGGATGAAAGATATAATAATATTTTAATATGTATTAATATGGTAGGTGGGTCACACGAAGATATTATAAAAATAATTATTTTGTTTGGGTCTTATATATAAAAAAAAGAAATATAATTATTAGGATAAAATGCCCAAATTGAAAATATATAACGATTAGAACGTAATAGAGGAATTATGTTATATTTTCCATACACTTATGTCTTATTGGGGCTTTTAATTATATTATAATTTTTTTTATCAATTCAATACATAATCTATTTAATATTTTTAATTTTAATACGATCTCTTATTTTTTCAATTAAGTAAACAATCTATTTAATATTTAATATTTTCAATTTTATCGCAACTTTTATTTTTACAATTTGATACAATCACTTATTTCATATTTTCAATACTAAAAGGTTATAACTTTTTGAGATCACGGATCTAGAAGCACGGTGTACCAAGAACACACAACCTTTAGAGAAATTAGACATTGTATCCTGCAGAGTTTAAGAAATAACTATGTTGTCCTAATTATAATTCTATATCTTTTTATATCCTAATTTACGTAAATACCCTTACTCGAGTTATTCGAGTAATATATCGAGTAATATATTCGAGTAAACACAATAAATTAAATGAAAATAAATTTCGAGTAAAAATTCGTGTAATGATTAATTAATTCAAGTAATAATATTTTCGGGTAACGAAGGAGTGTAGTAATCCATTCGAGTAAGTAAAAAAAAAAGCAAATTTTATAACAATACAGTATATGATTAATTACATATTCAAGGAAAATGCAAATTAATTTAATTCGAGTAACTCTAATTCGAGTAAGTGAGTGTTAGAGTTAATAATTTGAAAATCACAAATCCTTCTTAATCGAATTACAAGGTTAATATTCGAGTAAAATTCAAATCTAATTTGAGTAAGTGAATATTATTAGAGCTAATAATTTGAAAATTCACAATTCCTTCTTACCTGAATGAAGAGATTAATGATCGAGTAAAATAAAATCTAATTCGAGTAAGTGAATATTAGAATTATTAATTTGAAAAATCACATTCCTTCCTACTCGAATTATAGAGGTTAATGTCGAGAAAAATTCAATTTTAATTCGAGGAAGTGAATATTAGAGTTGATAATTTGGAAAATCATATTTTCTTCTTACCTGAACTAGTATTTGCCTTCCTGCTTTGCACGGTGAGCTTTTTATTATAGGATTTTTTTTTTAATAGTGTTATATTTATATAAGAATATGTTTGAGCTTCTCTCGTTCGATTTTGTTGTGGTCTGAATTTTATATCGTATTATTTTTTTATTTTTGTCTATAATTATCTCATATGTGTTTTGTACGAAAATAATTATATTTGAAAAATAATTTTTAAGCATTTTATTGTAAGATTATTGTTATTTATATATTTTTTTAATAGTTTGATCTCTACGAATATGTATGAGCTTGTCTCGTCCGATTTTCGTATGGGCACGCGTTGCACGGAAAGAATTATATTATTACAATATACAATCACATATTTCCTCATTTCCAAAGATATTAACACACTTTCTTTTTGGGTTGTCCCACAGAAATTGACATATTTCTTTATGAAGAAATTCACGACTGTGCCCCGAAAGAGGATAGAGAAATACTTTTGTATCCTATATTTATCAAGATAACTTTTTATGTCCGAATTGACGAAAATAGTCTTTACTCGAATGCATTCGAGTAAATGGTTCGAGTAAAGGAGCGAGTAAAAATGACTTATTGTTCAAAAATTCAAGAATTGACCAAAACGCCATTTACTTGAATGCATTCGAATAAAAGATTCGAGTAATATGGAGCGAGTAAACTGACTTACCCTTTATTCGAAGCCATTCGAGTAATAGAGCGAGTAAATTATAATTTTATCATGTTTGAGTTAAACAATGAATTAAGTGAAAATGGACTTCGAG
Source organism: Pogostemon cablin (assembly GCA_023678885.1). Taxonomy (NCBI): domain Eukaryota; kingdom Viridiplantae; phylum Streptophyta; class Magnoliopsida; order Lamiales; family Lamiaceae; genus Pogostemon; species Pogostemon cablin. Next base: position 22,129,894 of record CM042954.1, on the reverse strand, counting down.
TAATAATTCGAGTAATAACACATTCGAGTAATGTAAATACGAGTTAAAATATTTGAGTAAATGTTAGCGAATTAAAAATTCCGAGTAAACTTAAAACTAGAGTAAAACAAAATTTTCGGGTAAAGAAGTTTTCTATCCTAATTTTAGTTGTAATTCATTCGAGGAAGTGAATTGAGTAAAAATTTGAGTAACAATTTAGATAGTTAATATTGTTGAGTAAATTGCAAATTTTATAACAATGAGTAAAATGCAATTTCGAGGAATTGCAAATATATTCTAATATAAGTTTTAATAAATCGAGTAAGCAAATCTTCTTTAAATTTTAAAAAATAATAATTTCAAGGAACAAATTGAGTAAGTCAATTTCGTTAGTGTACATTTGGGTGTACAATTCGAGTTAGTGGAATATTAGAATTAATAATATATATATATATATATATATACGCAAACTTAAACTTTTATTTTTGTTTTTAATTTTTTTTTAATTTTACTCTATTTATAAATAATTCGATTTTAATCTTAATCGTCCAATTAATAATTTTGATTTCAATCATAAAATCTAATTATACTAATAAGGGATTTTGTTATTTAAATTTTACTTTTTTTCTTAATAATATAAATTTAATAAAAATGAGAGATATTTTTAGCATAATTTTTAATCAACCGTATTTTAATAATTTAATTTATTTTATCTTCTTTCATACTTTTATTTGATATTATATTTATGTTCAATTATTCTCATATTTGATCTTATTTTTAGGTCCAGTCATTCTCATTTAGATTCAATTATTCTCATATTTGATTTTATTTTTAGGACCAATCATTCTCATTTGAGTATCAATTTTTTTTTTCAATTTTTGTGTTTGCTTTATAATAATTCTAGGGATTATTAATTATAGGTACACATTTATATATCCTAATTACTAAATAATACATTAATATAATACAATTACTAATGAATACAAAGCGTCTTTTATTTTTTCCTACATTGTGCACACATGTATATAATTTAAGAGTTATTCATTGTTTCTCTCCAAAAATTATTTCTCACACACAAATGTACAATGATTTATATTCATATATAGAGTATTCTTTGTTTCTCTCTCCATGAATGCACAGTGATTTATATTCATATCAATATTTAATTGCGTTCTTTTTATTTTTTTCAGACGATGCACACTAATGTTAAGTAAGTATAGATATTATGGATAAAAAAATTAAATTTTGTAATTGTGCATAATTTTCTATAGCGAATGTATGAAATAGTAACATCTAAATACGTTTTGTACCTAATATTTATTGACTCATAATTCTATGAACTCTATTCACTGCTGAATAGAATTCCATGTTATGATTTTAAGTAAGAGAACTACGAATCTTCATTAGAAATATTATCTATAAATATTATATATATATATATATATATATATATATATATACACACGCAAACTTAAACTTCTATTTTTATTTTTAATTTTTTTTAATTTTACTCTATTTATAAATAATTCAGTTTTAATCTTAACTGTCCAATTAATAATTTTGATTTCAATCATAAAATCTAATTATACTAATAAGGGATTTTGTTATTTAAATTTTACTTTTTTTCTTAATAATATAAATTTAATAAAAATGAGAGATATTTTTAGCATAATTTTACTAACAAGTATTTATATATAATATTTCTGGTGAAGATTCATAGTTCTCTTACTTAAAATCATAACATGGAACTCTATTCAGCAGTGAAAAGAGTTCATAAAATTATGAGTCAATAAATATTAGGTACAAAACGTATTTATATATAAATACTTGTTAGTTGAATCTAACTTGAGTTGACAAGTAGGATAAATAGTATAATTTCATAGTACCTATTAAGGGAGATCATATCGGGTTAAAGTACTTAGTGCATTAGAAATAATTTATACTGATAGTACCTAGAAATGGGGGATGAATTATATTTCTTGCTCCGAGGATATTCACACGTGTTACACTCTTATTTACTTGTGCCTATAAAGTAGATTAGCATGACTTAGTAATGTGTCCATATTCCACAAGGTAGAGTCGAACATTGATACACGAAAGTAAAACTAATAAGTGAAACTGGATTGCCCGAAAAACTACCTATCTTCTCACTTGTTCACTTTCGTCAATTCTCTACGCTTATCTATTTGCTTGTTGTTTTATTATTTATTTAGTAGTTTAAATAATTATTCCAAACATTATTTTCAACAATAATTTTAATTAATTTAGATAATAATTTAATTAATAATAATCCGTTCTTTAGGTTCGATAAATATAACTTGGTTGTTTATTTAAACTACAATAACATCCTTCATACTTGGGGATTAAGTTGTGTGTTAAGAAAACGCCCAACAATATATTACTATGTTAATGAGTGAAAATCAATATACATTAAATATATTAAATATTTAAATTACAATGCATAAATTATAAATAAAATATAAAATTTTTTATAAATATTTGATATATGACTCTCGCCCATTTTTTTTAAAACAAAATTGTTTTATAACATTTTAATATGTAATAATCACAATTATTTATATATTTATTTATTTATTATTACTAATTATTATCTATATCATTATTATTATATAAATTAGTAATGACATGTGCAAGATTGCAAGTTGTAGTTTAGATAAGTTTTATTAGGGATAAGATTTAACTGTAGGAAATATTTTTACCATTATTATATATATGTATATATGTAAACACTCGTTTTCAAACTGTAGAAATTGGAGGAAGAAAGCAGGTAACTTCTTCTTCAAATTCATTTAGTAATAATCTTAACTTCTTCTTCAAATTCATTTAGTAATAATCTTTCTTTCTAGTCTTTATGTATATAGGTATATAAAGAATAGGGGCTTATACATATATATAAATATATATATATATACATATATACTCACTCAAATACATACATATAATCACACATTGACCTTTTTCATTTTTTTTTGTAATTTACCTTAACATGTTATATACGACAATGATCGTCTCGATGCGTAGATTTCAAATATATAACTCTTTTATGAAATATATTTCGTATGAGTTAGATAAGCTCAGTCAAAGTTCGTAACCTTTAATGACATATTTTGTGTTGGTATGAGTTACCTTTGATATTATAGGCCATTTTGAAGTTCTCCTCACGAGGATCAAAAAGTTATAATTAGATTTGAGTTTGGACGTGAAATGAAAAAGTTGGGAAGAGACCCACTTCGTGTCAAAATTTTGTCCCCTTTAAACTTCGTTATTTTCATGAAAAATTGGTATACATGTGATCCTCGTCTTGCGAGGACTCCATACGTGTTTTCGAATTTTCAATGGAGTTGTATAACTCAAGTTGAGTCATTTTGAAATAAGGTTAAAATTTAGGGTAAATTAAAATGAAAATTTAATATAATGTAGAGACTTGTTTGTAATTTATATATATATATATAAATCAAAACTCAGAACTTAAATGGGTCGTCAGCGCCTGCAGTAGCAACTTGCTGCTACTGTTGTCATTCTATTTACTTTATTTAGTTATTATTTATTTATTTACTTTATTTAATATCCTAATTATATATTTAATTTAATTTTTTAATTAAGTATTATTATAATTTTATATATACTTTAACATTTTATTTATAATTATAATTTTTGACTTATATGATTTTTATGTTAAATATTAATTATAATTTTACCATCTATATTATTTTAGGTATAAAATCTTTATTTAATATTCGTTTTTAATAAAATTAATGTCATTTGCATTCATTTTTTTACGATTTATTACTATTTTTAATTTTTAAAAGAAATATGTATTTTTATTTAATTATTTTTAGTATAAACATTTTATTTTAACTCATTTTATTTAACGATTAGCCATTATTATTTCTTAAGTTAATAATTAGCTTATTTTAATTATAATATTTTAGAATTTAGCTTGAGTATTAGAAATTATTTTTAGAAATTAGTTTTAGTACTAGAAATTTTATTATTAGAAGTAAAACTCAGTTTAGTGTACCTTTGCAGACATACCAGAGAGCGAGCAAGCTTAGCAGTCCACTTTACACACTTCCAATAAGTTTAAGGTGGGGATAACTTTCACTTTTTACCGAGTGCTACATTTTATGACTTGATTGCTATGTTAAGATGTGATATGTGTTACTGATATGTCATGTTATGTGTCATGTGTGTTTTTAGTTCGATGACAAATATTTTCTACTAACACTTGTACGGGGTGACGACTCTGTGCACATATACCAACTAACACAAGTTACTGGCTACGTCGGTTCAGTACTAAAATGTATTTCAAGTATGCTAACATTGTACTGAGGTGACGGCCTGGTGCACATATACCAACTAACACAAGTTATCGGATGACGATTCAGTCTAAAATATTTTCATTGAGTTATCGAACGACAATGTGCAAATTATTTTATTAAATGGCATATGTTACATGTTATGGTATATTTGACATGCATATTTATTTTTAACTGTGCAATCATTTAAGTTAACCCACTGAGTGTATTTTAAACGCTCACCTCATATTGATTTTCAGAACAAGGTTTAGAAGATGGAAAGGCCCCTGCAGATGTCCCAAGCCCATAGAGGACTTTATATTATATCTTATATTTGGTATTTTGTTAGAACTTTATTTCAGATATATCATCTGAATGTACTTATTTTGGATGTTTCACTTTACTCGGAAGAGTAGACACTAATATGTAATAATCTCTATGCAACTTTTACTTTATTATATTATCGCTTTGAGAATTTTTATATTATTTTCGCCGTGCATTCTCAACCCTTTATTATTATATTGGGAAATGTATATCTAGTAGCGTCCCAATCCCATAGCATAACTCGGGGCGTTATAGCGTGGTATCAGAGCAGTCTATCTAAGACTTGCTCAAGTCCCTGACTTATAATTTATTACCGTACCCTAGGATTTTGACTATTTTATGACTACGCCATAATTACACTTTAGGATTTTTTATGTGTGATTATTTTAATTCTTTAATATTTTTAAAAAAAATTATGACCTTAGAGTAAATTTAAATTGTGCATACCAAATGGAGGCAGCTATTGCTCACATTAACACTGTTAGAGCCCATCGAGCCGCCCTTCGTGGAAGGACTGAGATTGATGACTTAGGTACTCATTTCACCTTAATGCTTATCATTCATCATGAAGATTTTCATGGAGCTCAGAGGGTGACGGAACTGCAGTATTGCTTCATCCTCGTTCATACCTTGCCCGGCGTGTGGGTGGAGATTGCTCAGCAGATTTATCATGAGATGTTGGTGGCTCCTCCAGGGCACGAGCTGAATTATGTGGCTTTTAATATATGTTTGTACCACACATGGGCCCTTAGAGACCAGGTACCTCTTCTCCATGTTGGATTCCCAGGTGTACCGATGATGACTTTTGCAGATGCATTATCCAGAGCTCAATAAATTGAATCTCGATAGAAGAACAACAGTAACCAAAATAATAAGACGATAGAGATACCTGCAAAGCGCAAGTGGGGAGGACCGATGATCGGAAAAGGAAACCATAAGATTCAGAACAAGCAAATAAAAATTGGAGGAGGATCAGGACTACCGCCACTTGGAACAAATTCTCCCTGCCCAAAATGTGGAAAGAATCACCTTGGAGCATGCTTATATGGAACCAGAATATGTTATCGATGTCGTCAACCGGGACACACCATACTAGAATGCCCAAAGTCTAAAGCAGCAGGAGGATCGAGTGCTAGACCGACACGTGCATATGCTATGACACAACAAGAAGCTGAGGAAGAACCAGAAACAATGACAGGTATGCTATCAGTATTTGGCACTCCTGCTCTTATACTTTTTGATACGAGAGCCACTCATTCATTCATATCTGCTAAGATGTATAAGAGAGTAAAAAATAATTGTGAGGAGTTAGACAAATCAACTCTTGAGGTTAGTATACCTTCGGGTAACTCAATCCGAACCTTGAAGTTGTGCAAGAATGTGAAGATAGGGATGAATGACAGAGTCCTACTTGCAGACCTTCACGTAATTGAGATAAAAAATTTTGATGTGATTTTAGGGATGGATTGGCTTAGAGCTAAACATGCTGTAATTAGATGTCGTGAAAAAGAAGTACAGTTCCAATTCCCAGGAGATGAGAAGTTTACTTTTCAAGGAGTTAAAGCTGGAGATATACCACGAGTTATAACTGCAATGAAAGCAATCAAAATGATGAAGAAAGATGGATGTCAAGCATTCTTAGTGAGTATTGTAGAAAGTGAAGGCGGAAAAATGAGCATAGAGGATGTTCCTATTGTGCGGGAATATGAAGATGTGTTCACAAAAAACTTACCAGGATTGCCACCAGAAAGACAAGTGGAATTCACAATCGATCTAGTACCGGGAGCAGCACCAGTCTCAAAAGCACCTTATCGAATGGCACCAAAGAAATTACAAGAATTGAAGATTCAATTACAGGAACTCTTGGATTTGGGTTTCATACGCCCTAGTGTTTCACCCTGGGAGCACCTGTTTGTTCGTAAAGAAGAAAGATGGTTCGTTTAGGATGTATATCGATTATCGAGAGCTAAATAAACTTACCATCAAGAATAAGTATCCTTTGCCAAGGATTGAAGATCTATTTGACCAATTGGGCGGTGCTAGTGTGTTCTCCAAGATATATCTGAGGTCGGGGTATCATCAAGTGTGAATCAAGCAAAGTGATATTTTGAAGACTGGTTTTAGAACACGTTATGGACATTATGAATTCGTGGTAATGCCTTTTGGACTTAGCAATGCACCAGCAATTTTTATGGATTTGATGAATCGTGTTTTCCACTCGTACTTGGATAAATTCGTGATCGTGTTCATTGATGATATCTTAGTATATTCTAGAGATCGGGAACAACATGAAGAACATCTGAGAATCGTTCTAGAGACACTAAGAAAGGAAAAATTGTATGCCAAATTTAAGAAATGTGAGTTTTGGTTAGACAAAGTTGTCTTTCTTAGCCACATTGTGTTAGCTCGAGGAATTGAGATGGATCCGACCAAGGTAGAAGTAGTAGAGAAATGGAAGACTCCTACAAATGTAGGTGAAGTACGAAATTTCATTGGATTGGCAGGATATTACAGAAGATTTATTGAGGGATTTTCGAAGATTGCAGGAACCTTGACGAGATTAACTCGTAAGGAGGTCAAATTCTGTTGGACAGAAGAGTGTGAAAAGAGTTTCAATCTTCTTAAACAAAAGTTAATCACTGCACCTGTACTGACAATTCCTGATGGGACAGAAGGATTTATCATCTTCAGTGATGCTTCAAAACAAGGACTGAGAAGTGTTTTGATGCAACGTGATAAAGTAGTTGCCTATGCATCTAGACAACTCAAGATCCATGAACAGAACTATCCAACTCATGATTTAGAATTGACAGCGGTGGTGCATGCTTTGAAAATTTGGAGACACTATCTGTATGGAGCAAAATGTCAAATTTATACGGATTACAAGAGCTTGAAATACTTGTTCAAAGAGAAGGAATTAAACATGAGGCAAAGGAGATGGTTGGAATTAGTCAAGGATTATGATTGTACCATACTGTACCATCTAGGAAAGACAAATGTGGTAGCAGATGCTTTAAGCAGGAAAGGCAAAGGGGAATTAGCCTACTCTATAACAAACCTACTTTATAACAAACCAAGAATTATTGGTGGCTGAGTTCTCTCGATTGAGTTTGGAAGTCTTGATACCTCCAAGTAGCATTCAAGCATTATTAAATGCGTTACTGATTAAACCTTCTCTAAGAGATAGAGTCAAGGAACTTCAAGATGGAGACAAATTTCTCAGAAAAATTACGGAATGCGTGAAGATTGGGGAAGGAAAAGGATTTGCTCTCACTGAGGATGGGGCACTCGTCTTTGGAAAAAGATTATGTGTTCCTAAAAATGAGGATCTTATTAGAGAAATTTTGTCAGAAGCTCATTGTACTCCGTACACGGTACATCCAGGAGGAACCAAGATGTACCAAGACCTGAAGAATGCATTTTGGTGGAGGAATGTGAAGAGGGATATCGACTTGTATATCCAAAAGTGTATGACTTGTCAACAAGTAAAAGCAGAGCATCAACGACCGTCAGGACTTTTGAAGCCATTAGAGATTCCTGAATGGAAATGGGAGCACATTACAATGAATTTCGTTTCTGGATTACCAAGATCGGTGCGAGGAAATCAAGTTATATGGGTGATAGTAGATCATTTGACCAAGTCAGCGCATTTTCTTCCAGTTAAAATGACTCACGGAATGGATAAGCTTGCACAAATTTATCAAGAAGAAGTTGTCAGATTACATGGTGTACTTGTTTTTATAGTTTCGAATCGAGATCCAAGGTTTACATCAAAATTCTGGCACAGTTTACAAAACGCAATGGGAACGAAGTTAAAGTTTAGCACGGCGTTCCATCCGCAAACCGATGGTCAATTTGAAAGGACTATTCAAATATTGGAAGACATGCTGAGGGCATGTGTCCTAGATTTTGGGGAAAGTTGGGAAAGATACATACCACTGATAGAATTTGCTTACAACAACAGTTTTCAAGCCACAATAGGCATGGCCCCTTATGAAGCACTCTACGGAAGAAAGTGTAGATCTTCTCTCTATTGGGATGAAGTTGGTGAGAAAAAAGTTCTAAGACCAGAGATAGTAGAAAAGACAGTGGAAGCGATTGAAAAGATTAGAAGAAAAATTTTGACGGCGCAAAATCGACAAAAGTCCTATGCTGATAAGAGACGTAAAGATTTACAGTTCCAAGAAGAAGATAAGGTTTTTCTCAAAGTCTCACCAATGAAAGGAATTTCCCGCATTGGGAAGAAAGGAAAACTCAAGCCAAGATACATTGGGCCTTACGAGATTTGGAGCGAATCGGCGAGTTGGCATACAAATTAGCTTTACCTCCTGAGCTAGCTGGAGTGCATGATGTATTTCACGTGTCCATGCTATGGAAATATGTATTTGATCCAAGCCACGTTGTTAACCACAAGATTATAGTAATCGACGATAACTTAGCATACGAGGAATTTCCTATCGCCATTCTTGATAGGAAAGTTCATAAGCTAAGGAATCGTGAAGTTACTTTAGTTAAAGTTCAATGGAGCCGACACAATATAGAAGAAGCGACATGGGAACATGAAGACGATATACGAAATAAATATCCGAATCTACTCATACCTAGTAAGTAAAATTTCGAGGACGAAATTTATTTTTTTAGTAGGGGTGGATGTAATAATCACATTTATTTATTTATGTATTTATTATTACTAATTATTATCTATATTATTATTATTATATAAATTAGTAATGACATGTGCAAGATTGCAAGTTGTAGTTTAGATAAATTTTATTAGGGATAAGATTTAACTGTAGGAGATATTTTTACAATTATTATATATATGTATATATATGTAAACACCCATTTTCAAACTGTAGAAATTGGAGGAAGAAAGCAGGTAACTTCTTCTTCAAATTTATTTAGTAATAATCTTTCTTCTTGTCTTTATGTATACAAGTATATAAAGAATAGGGGCTTATACATATATATATATATATATATATATATATATATATATATATATATATATATATATATATATATATATATATTCACTCACATACATACATATATAATCACACACTGACCTTTTTCATTTTCGTTTTTTGTAATTTACCTTAACATGTTATATACGACAATGATCGTCTCGATGCGTAGATTTCAAATATATTTCTTTTATGAAATAGATTTCGTATGAGTTAGATAAGCTCAGTCAAAGTTCGTAACCTTTAATGTCATATTTTGTGTTATTGTGAGTTAGCTTTGATATTATAGGGCATTTTGAAGCTCTCCTCACGAGGATCACAAAGGTAAAATTAGTTTTGAGTTTGGACGTGAGATTGCAAGTTGTACCTTTAAACTTCGTTATTTTCATGAAAATTGGTATGCATGTGATCCTCTTCTTCCGAGGACTCCATACGTGTTTTTGGATTTTCAAACGGAGTTGTATAATTCAAGTTGGGTCATTTTGGAATAAGATTAAAGTTTAGGGTAAGTTAAAATGAGAATTTAATATAACGAAGAGACTTGTTTGTAATATATATATATATATATATAAAGAAAAAAAAACTCACAACTTAAATTGGTCGTCAGCGCCTGCAGTAGCAACTTGCTGCTACTGTTGTCATTCTATATACTTTATTTAGTTAGTTATTTATTTATTTACTTTATTTAATATCCTAATTATATATTTAACTTAATTTTTTTAATTAAGTATTATTATAATTTTATATATACTTTAACATTTCATTTATAATTATAATTTTTGACTTATATGATTTTTATGTTAAATATTAATTATAATTTTACCATCTATATTATTTTAGGTATAAAATCTTTATTTAATATTCGTTTTTAATAAAATTAATGTCATTTGTATTATTTTTTTACAATTTGTTACTATTTTTAATATTTAAAAGAAATATGTATTTTTATTTAATTATTTTTAGTATAACTCATTTTATTTAACGATTAGCCATTATTATTTCTTAAGTTAATAATTAGCTTATTTTAATTATAATATTTTAGAATTTAGCTTGAGTATTAGAAATTATTTTTAGAAATTAGTTTTAGTACTAGGAATTTTATTATTAGAAGTAGAACTCAGTTTAGTGTACCTTTGCAGACATACCAAAGAGCGAGCAAGCTTAGCAGTCCACTAACACACTTCCAATAAGTTTAAGGTGAGGATAACTTTCACTCTATACCGAGTGCTACATTTTATGTCATGATTGCTATGTTGTGTGCTTTTAGTTCGATGACAAATATTTTCTACTAACACTTGTACGGGGTGACGACTCGGTGCACATATACCAACTAACACAAGTTACTGGCTACGTCGGTTCAGTACTAAAATGTATTTCAAGTATGCTAACATTGTACTGGGGTGACGGCATAGTGCACATATACCAACTAACACAAGTTATCGGATGACGATTAGGTCTAAAATATTTTCATTGAGTTATCGAACGACAATGTGCAAATTATTTTATTAAATGACATATGTTACATTTTATGGTATATTTGACATGCATATTTATTTTTAACTGTACAATCATTTAAGTTAACCCACTGAGTGTATTTTAGACGCTCACCCCTTATTGATTTTCAGAACAAGGTTTAAAAGATGGAAAGGCCCTTTGCAGATGTCCTAAGCCCATAGAGGACTTTATATTATATCTTATTTTGGTATTTTGTTAAAACTTTATTTCAGATATATCATCTGAACGTACTTATTTTGGATGTTTCACTCTACTCGGGAGAGTAGACACTAATATGTAATAATTTCTATGCAACTTTTACTTTATTATATTATCGCTTTGAGAATTTTTATATTATTTTCGCTGTGCATTCTCAACCCTTTATTATTATATTGGGAAATGTATATCTAGTAGCGTCCCAACCCCATAGCGTAACCCGGGGCGTTACATAATATTTCATACGCAATCTTTAACAATCGCAACTTTTTTAAAATTTTTTTTCAAAACGTATGTTAAACTATAACCTTTTTTTTTCCGAAAAAAAAAACTTGTCTATAATATTTAATATATAATATGTAATTTATATATTTTTAAATATTTTAATCAAGATAGTCATAAAAATTATTAATAAAAGAATTTGTAATTTAATTATAAAATACAAAAGAACCATGTATTTAATTTAAATATTTAATTGATAAAATTAAATTTGGTGATTAAATTGAAATAATAAGAAAATGTTGTGTATTTTTTTATAAAAAAATAGTTCGTGATTAAATTGAGAAAATTAGAAAATGTCGTGTATTTTAATACAATTAACCCTACTATAAATATTACATTGATGTTAAACTGAATTTCAAGAATTAACAAATTTCGAGTAATGTTAATTCGTAAAAAACAAAGGAAAAAATTTCCAGTTATATTATGCTTTGAATAAAGAATTCTTCGAGTAGATGGATAATCAAATTACAAATCATTATTTTATTCGAGTATATATTATTTTTAATAATACTTTAAAAATTTTAACTTATCACTTATTCGGAATTCACATCACTCATCAATGTTCATTACTCGAAATTTTATTAATTCTTTAATGTGCCTTATTAGATTTTGCCTTACTCGAATATACTATCACTTGAATTAGCCTTACTTGAATTAATCAAATTGTTTACTCAAATGTGACTATTATTCATTTTGCCTTATTCGAACTAGCCTATTACTCGAATTTTTCTTACTCGATTGTGCCTTACTCAAATGATACTTATTACTCGAATTTGCCACAATGACTTTTACTCAGGACTGCCTTACTCAAATTTCCTTACTTACTCAGAATACTCCTTACTGGTATTTGCTTTACTCGATTTTTTTTATATTTTTATTTTGAGAATTGCTTTACTCAAAATTAACTATTACTCAAATTTGTTTACTCGAACTAGCATACTCGATTTTTCTTACTATTATTTTCCTTCCTCGTATTTTCTATTACTCGATTTAACTTACCCAAAATTAATTACTCGAATTGACTTACTCAATGTGACTATTACTCAAACTTACTTTACTCGAATTTCCAATTACTCGACATTTAATTTTACTCGCTCATTTACTTGAATGTTTACTCAAAATTTTTATTCATTTATTTAGTTTACTTGAGGTATTACTCGAATTGCATTTACTCAAATATTCGAGTAATGTGTATTTTGGTAATTTCGGGCGAGGAAAAAAATTTTTGTTAAATTTAGGACAACAAAGTAATTTGGTATTGTCTGCAGGGCACTGCACCATTTTTCCCCAACCTTTATCCTTTTAAAAATAGATCTACTTGCCGGACTAAAAAGATTAATCTCCCAATTTTAAAATACCCTAAATTCTGTATGACATTTCAAAATCCAACTAAAAGTTTTCAGAACTCAAAATCCCAGTTAAATATGACCAAATGATGCTTCTCAAAACTGGAGTGAAGGATGAGGTATAGTTGCAGCATGGTCCCCTTGTAGAATAACTGGACTAGGAGAGGAGGGGTTTATTCTTCATACTACATAACAGTTGACTTTAGACACAACATGATGTTCCCAACACACATCGGGGCGAAGTGATGCCTAACCTTCTCTTAGTGAGGAGGTCGGAAGGATTGAATCCATCCCGTCCCCTATGCTGCTCGTATAAAATGTTGTCATTCACAAATCTCTACAATGAAGGATAAACAAACCTACAAATTAAACACACAGGAAGTTATTGATATCTGCCAATTATCAGATGAGAAGAGTTAGACCTGAGAATCAACACTTGTTCATATGATCTCCCGGTGATGTGCATACTTCACCATGGAGCCTGTGCAAGATCCCGGAACTCAAAGTGAAGCTTCTCAATGTTCAAATTGAGAGCCTCAATCTCTGCCTCTAAACTTCCTACAAATGCTTTAACTTTCAAAGATGTAGACTCAAGACTGCTGATCTCTTCATCTGCTCGAGCTCTCTTCATTCTCTTTGATTCGATAGTCACTTGGTATTCGTGTGAAAGGCTGAATAACTTATTCAACCTATCGCATATGAATCCCACTGCCATGCCCAGATCCTCGAAAGCTTTCAGAATTCTCTCCCAACCTTCAAAATGATGGAGAGGCGTGGTAATATCTGCTGATCTGATGCTATCAGCTATAACAGTAGTTTCGGATATAATTGCAATGGCTAGCTTACAGCTGAGGCCCTTCACAAGATGGTCATGAAGCAACATCTTTTGACCACAGCAGAGCTTGTAATACTTAGTCCTAAGATTTCTTGGAATCTGTGAATCGAGAATTAGTCCATCTACTTGGATCTTGAAATCCTCGAAACCCTTTACACCTTCAAAATAGAGAGCAGTTTCTGAATATCTAATTCCTCCAAGAACATTGGGACCAAAGTGATCAACAGCATTGCCAGATCGACCTGTGCCAAACTTAGCATCAGAAATCAATCTTGCTTTTTTCCGATATATTGTTTTACCAACACATGCATCTGCTTCCATTTGATTTTCCATTTTAACTGCAAAACACTTGAACAGATTGTTTTAAGGATAACTTGCAGATATATGAATATATGATAAGATGAAAATTAAGAGGTGAAGTATCTTACCTGTGCTGGTTGGCTTGCTAATACGAAAATCACGTGACTGTACATCAATTGCATCATCTTCCGTTAATTTGCTTGCTCGCATAATGTATACCTTCAGAAACCAAAGGAGTTGTTAAATGCCCCTGGAGGGGGACTTGAAGGAATTAAAGTTTACAAATTTCAAATGAGGCCTCAAAATGAATTGCAGATGAACTGTAGTCAACACAGAATATCCACACATTAGTTTTGTCTAGTTCTTAAATCAACATCACATTTGGAAAAATTAAAGATAAACCAGAAAATGTTGCAAATATGAAGTTCGCAGAGTTACCCTAAATTTGCAAGGTCCAATAAGATAGAAAACCAAGGCATCTCCCTCTAGTAATTTGTGAGCAACGGAGAAGCCCCTCCAACCACACACTAGTCTATGTTTTCGAACAGAATACTTCGTAGTGTATTCTTGTTCATCTTCATCAACCAAAACAATAATATCATCTTGGCTTGGCAAATGTGCATCACAAAATTTCTTTGCTAAATCCTGTAATCAAAGTATAGTTCTCCATTAAATACTGAATGACATGAATTTTAACATCAGTATTAGATAAAACTTCAACTTACCAAATAAAATTTACCAGATATATGAGATTTATGCAATTGTTTCCAAAAGGTAGGGAACTGATTCAATGAATTTGGTTGGATCCCGTTAGCTTGCTCCAGAGAGTAGGAATTGGCATTGAAACTACTATGATGCGCACCAGTCGTTCTCATTTTAGCTTCATTACTATAAGAAGTAGATAACTGCTTTAAGATATCACATACTACTGTTGGCACAAAACAGCTCCTCCTGCTGCTGGATTAGTATATCAAGTATTCACCACACTGCTTGAAACTAATATGTCAATACATCATTCCATATTAGCCTACTTATACATGTATAATAGTAACAAAATGTTTGATGAGTGATTCTTGCTTCAGTGTAAAATCAATGGTATAAAAGCAAGGTATTAACCTTGTGAAGTGAAAAGTGATATGTGAACACATTACAAAGCAATGTCATATACGGAGTACTAATTAATTATGCATAATAATCTTTACAAAGCAAATTTCCAAGGCTATAGTTTCCATCACAATAAGATGCTAAATTAGTTGGCCACTTTTGACGCAAGAACACTAACCTAACACTTCTGTGAGATGCGACATTCTGCCACTAACATTACACCAATTGTCAAACACATCATACAAGTACAAAAGCCTTTTTAGCTAACCTATTAAATCCACACAACTGTGTTATGTACTAGAGACCTACTGACAGATGAATTAAGCAATAGCAATTAATAAGTCTTGAAAGAGTTCAGAACTTCCATTCATCACATGATCCTGGATTAATATAAAATTTCACTTAATACAACATTTTTAAGTAGGAGGCGTCCGAGGCGATCACAAGAAGTAAGCGGGTGATTTAGAATGGTTAGCCCAGCATAACATGCATATTCTTTCAACCCAATATCATGTAATTCTAAGATGGAATTTAACACTTCGAAGGATCTTCAACTCAAGAATAATGTCCATAGACACTGACAGTAAAGTGTAAACTGGTTCGGCGGATACAGAATCAAACGACGCGTAGCCATTTAATGTAATTAAAACGTGGCTGATCAGAAACCCAACGAAACCACAACTCTCCAAGAGAAATCGAACACGTCAAACAACAAACACAAAATCATCATAACCGAAATTCTAACCCTAGCATTCATCTTGAGCAATAACAAAGACAGGAGACGAATAAAACATTTTCTAGCATCAAACACTAAAAATCAAACTCCCAAGCTATTCCAACATCCAAATGTCACTAGAACAGACATCGCGCAGTTCATCTTCGTGTCTATAACCATATGCCACAGTTTTGCTCAAAACATTTTAACAATAACATAACAAAAATTAAAATCAATTACAGAAACGATTAAAGTAGTTTATACTGAATTCATAGGTAAGTAACCTTGGAGAAGACGACGAAAAAGCAATTTCTCAACCAACAAATTCCAGAATTGAGAGCTTGTCCAGTCTACTCCAGACGTTCGCAACTAAGGAGGTAAATCATAACGGTCCACAGTTGGGCTCGTGAGATGATGTGAAAAGTGAACGCCAGTTGAGACCCAATGGCCCAGCTAAAATCAATCTTATGACCCAACAGGCCCAACTCCCAAGTCCATTTTGTCCCCCCACATAAAGATAACATGAGATTCCTCAAATTTTTAGATCGACTTAAATTCTCATTTTCTTTTTTTAGCTTCAATCTATCAAGACTCAAGAGCCCCATTTATTAAAAGATGTTGGGAAATTTTTAAATTTTATATAAATATATATACATATTGTGCATAAAAATGTTGGGTTAAAAGGTAATAATATAAATCATGACTTAATATATCAATGGCAAAAAATACAAAACTTATACATTAGCAAACACAAGTTACAACTTCCAAGTGGACACGTAAAATGTTGCGTGTGTCTACGGCTCTGTGTTATTTGGTCAGTTTGAAAGACAAGAATGATTAAATCATTTTAAAAAAAGAGGTATCAGTAATAAAATTGGTAGAGATTAAATTGCGTTTATGAGGATGAATTAGGGTGAGAATGAATGTTAATAATTTTTATTTATTTTAGAGTTAATATTATATACAAGATTTTATTATATAGTAGTATGTACCCAAAACAGTTGATGACAGAAAATGATCATGGTAAATAATTAGTTACTCCTATTATTTAAAAATAACGCAAAGGGTGACATTATGTAAGAAATTGAGGAACAAAAAAATTCACACGTCTTATTCCCCAAGAAACAAGAAAACACCACAAATTCTTGATATTTACTTTTCCCTCCCGTATAAATCCTAAACCCCTAAAACACACACTTCGTTATTTCTAACTTATCTTCTTCATCCTACACGCATTTCTCCTTCAATGGAGAGAGTGATGCTCCTCCGCTCCCTCTCCACCCCATGCCCTTCCTCCGCACTCGCCTCCACCAGATTATTCACCCGCTCCGCTCACCGCCTCGCCCGCCTCCCTAGACGCCACCGTTTGGTCCCTACGGTCCACCACCTCTCCTTCCTCCGCCGTCATCTCGGCCTCATGTCTTCGGTCAACCGACCTTCCATTCAACTAAAACGACAATTATGCCCTCTCTCTGTGCGCTCCATCGCTACCTCATCCGCACAGGCTTCGTCTGGTAACTGAGTTTTTGTTCTGTTTTGTTCACTGTTTAGTTGATTTTAGTTATTCTTATTATTCGTTGGTGAAAATATCAGAGAATTTGGGAGCGGATGATGACGTTGCGGAAAAGCTTGGGTTTGAGAAAGTGTCGGAGGAATTTATTGAAGAGTTTAAATCTAGAGCGGTGTTGTATAAGCACAAGAAGACCGGCGCTGAGATCATGTCAGTTTCCAATGATGATGAGAATAAAGTCTTCGGCATTGTTTTCCGGACTCCTCCGTAAGATTTTCACCTTTTAAGTATTGTTATTACTAATAGTTCTTGACATTGTTTTATCAAACAATGTTGGTGGCCTATTTTGAGGTTTGGGCTGTGTAATAGTAATGAGTTCGCTTATCTTCTCCGTACTTCTCACATTTTCATGCTTGTGTATGTAAATTGTAAGTGCCTGGACTTCTGGTGAGTTTGCTAGAAATGACTTGTGGCAATAACTCCTCGATCAAGATGATTATCTTTGATGTTACATGCTGAACCTTCTAGAAATCTGATGGTTGAATGATCCTGAAACATTTCTAACTTTTGTTAACATCACAGAAACATTTGAACTAATATATGTACTTGTTATTGAGGAAGAACCACTGTTAGACATACTGTTAGATTAATAGTCCTCACCAAATTTATATGGTATGTTTTCTGCTTAGTTTTGGCTAAGTCTACTTACGAAATTTTCTCATTTCATTTTGTTATGCAGAAAGGATTCAACTGGAATTCCTCACATTTTATAGCACAGCGTGTTATGTGGTTCAAGAAAGTATCCTTTGAAAGAGCCATTTGTTGAACTGTTAAAAGGGAGTTTGCATACATTTCTGAATGCTTTTACATATCCTGATAGGACTTGCTATCCTGTTGCTTCCACAAATACAAAGTTATGGTCCCTCAATCCAAGAAAAGATGCAGATAATTTTCTCTCTGATCTTATTTGCCTAATATATGTCTTGTCTTTATGTAGGATTTCTATAACTTGGTTGATGTGTACTTAGATGCGGTTTTTTTCCCTAAATGTGTGGAAGATGTTAAAACTTTTCAACAAGAAGGGTGGCATTATGAACTGAATGACCCCTCGGAGGACATAACTTATAAAGGTAAATTTTCCCATGATATTTTGTTTAATCCTGGTTAATGTCTCAGCCTCCATATTAACTGGCAGATTCATCACTTCTATGATCTTATTCATGTGATCTTCTCCAGGCGTCGTTTTTAATGAGATGAAAGGTGTTTATTCTCAGCCTGATAGCATACTTGGCCGAGCTACCCAGCAGGTAAGGTTAAGTTTCATTTTACTAAATTGAGGTTAGACCCCAAGATTCAGCGTACTCCTCTTCCAGATAAATGATAACTGTACTTGATTTATTTTTACTGCTATAACCGTTAAAATCTATTTTTGCAGTACTGTATAAATTGAGTGAGTGGTTTTGATTGTTAAAATTTCTCTGCAGGCCCTTTTTCCTGACAATACATATGGTGTTGATAGTGGTGGTGATCCACAAGTTATTCCTAAACTAACATTTGAGGAATTCAAGGTCAGTTTTCCATGAAACACTATATTGATTATTTTGGATGTTAGTGTATACATAGACATAGTTACATATGTAATGAAGGTAAATGCATATATACTTTGGGGCATATATTATAATTAGAAATTTTATATATTTGCAGCTCAATTTATCTGGGTTTGCAATATGTCACATAATATTCTTGAGAACATCTTATAACCATCGATGAGTGGGTGTGTGCAATATATCTACAAATATATAAATGTATACTCTCCATTTGATATGTATCCAATTGTTTTTTTATTTTTTCATGTATATTATATTTTATGCATAGTGGGTAGATTTTCAAGGTTATTTTGCCCTTTTGCCCTCACCTTTTAATTTATAAAAGTGGCATATTTTGTAATTTTGAGCAACTCTTTAGAGTTTTTTATTAGACGTGGCACCTACTTGTACTAAAAGGAAATGAATGCTTTGTGGTGGGACGAACCAAAATGACAAAATGGATATGTTTCAGGGGGACGGAGGGAGTATGTGTTTGTATTTTTTGCCATTTATTTATTTGTTTCTTGTTGAATATGGAAGATTAAGTAATTTATGTGCAAAAGAACTCTTGTGAGAAGTCATATTGTTGGAAAGTATTCTGTATTTCTTAATTTAATTAAATGTGTATTGTTTATAGCCCTGCCTTGTTTATATTATCTTGCTGTGTTTCTTTGGTTAAGCATGCCATACTGGAAATTTATGACTTGATAATTGAAAAAATGTTCCACAATTACTGATCTGGTTTTTTTTGTTAGATTTCATTTAAGTAATGTCAATCAGCCTTACCGTGTGAGAATTTATTGAATTACTAAATTTTACACCTGGGTGTGAGCCTTGTGTTGATGTCTCCACTTCCCTCTTTATCTAATATCGCATACGTCTGCGTGAATAGAAGATCTGACTTTAGTTGTTTGACCGTCCAGTATGGATATGTCACTCTTGCTATTGCTTGAATAATATCTTCATATCCCAAGGGTAATTCTTTCTTTGTGTTGTCTATCTATAGGAGTTCCACCGCAAGTATTACCATCCCAGCAATGCCAGGATATGGTTTTATGGAGATGATGATCCAAATGAACGACTACGTATTTTAAGTGGTATGTAGATCCATCAATCAGTGCAATTGTCAGCATTCTTTTACCTGTAAAAATTCAGATAAATGGAACCTATTCTAGGTTTCATGTATGAGATACTTGATGAATGGTAACATATCAACAAATTTCATCCATCTCTTCACTTGACCTTTGTGATTTCTAATGAACCATTTGTCGGACACTTAAATAACCTTTGTTTCACCTCATCTTTTTTCCATAAATCATCATGCAGAATATCTAGACATGTTTGAAGCAAACTCAGCTCCTGAGGAGTCGAAAGTGGGTTATCAGAAACTGTTTTCAGAACCTGTTAGGATTGTTGAGAAATATCCTGCTGCAGATGGGCTTGACTTGAAAAAAAAGCACATGGTGTGTCTTAATTGGCTTCTCTCTGAAACACCTCTTGACTTAGAAACTGAGCTGGCCTTGGGGTTTTTAGATCATTTAATGATGGGAACTCCTGCATCACCCCTGAGAAAAACACTGCTGGAGAGTGGTCTTGGGGATGCAATTGTTGGTGGTGGGGTTGAAGATGAGCTCCTTCAACCTCAATTTAGTATTGGATTGAAAGGTGTATCAGAAGAAGACATTAAAAAAGTTGAGGAGTTAATTCTGGACACATTAAGAAAGCTGGCGGAAGAAGGCTTCCATTCTGATGGCGTTGAAGCATCAATGAATACGATTGAGTTCTCTCTCAGAGAAAATAATACTGGATCATTTCCTCGTGGCTTAGCTCTGATGCTTCGCTCCATTGTAAGTGAAATATATTTTCATCATTTATTCATCTACTTGGTTTCTCTGATATTATTAATCATTTAAACCCAAAATGTTCTCATAAGAACTGTTTATCTGATAGGGGAAGTGGATTTATGATATGGATCCATTTGTGCCATTGAAGTATCAAGAACCTTTAAAGGCATTGAAAGCTAGAATAACTAAGGAAGGTTCAAAAGCAGTCTTTGCCCCCTTAATAGAAAAGTTCATTTTGAACAACCCATACCTTGTAACTATTGAAATGCAGGTAATTATTCGCACTTCTCCTGTTGATTTGTGAAGGTGAAATGTGATATGACTGTGACATGCTTCTTGTTGTTATTAACAGCCTGACCCTGAGAAGGCTTCTCGTGATGAAGCAACTGAGAAAAAAAATTTGGAAATTGTGAAAGCTAGCATGACTCAGGAAGATCTTGCTGAACTTGCTCGTGCAACTAATGAACTGAAGCTGAAACAGGAGACTCCGGACCCACCGGAAGCTCTGAAATGTGTACCTTGCCTTTCTTTAAAAGATATACCTAAAAAGCCAACACAAATTCCCATTGAGGTGATGAGATGATGATATGCTATAAATCTCTGCTCTGTAAGTTTCTTACCCTCACATCTTAGCTAAACCTCAATGCTTTCATTACAGGTTGGTGATATCAGTGGGACAAAGGTCTTGCAGCATGACCTTTTCACAAATGATGTTGTATACGCTGAAGTTGTGTTCAATATGAGCACATTGAAGCAAGAGCTTCTGCAACTGGTACCATTGTTCTGGTGAGATAGCATGCACATATTGTTCTGAATTCTTCCTTTAGGATTATATCGAATGTTTCTTAACATTGATACTTTTTTTTAATTCTTCTTTCTTGCTCTTGTGACAAACGTTTAAGATGCCTCAAGCCTTGCACAAAAATTTATCCATTGGCTTAGATCAGAATTCATTCATAGTCCACAACTATCTTTAGCTCCCCAAGAACTGAAGCCTATGAGCATGACTAATGTATGGAAAACTATAGATGGCCCTGAGAGGCCAAGAGTTGTATAACCTTACAGTTACAAGTTGTCTTGTTAGTTGTTTTATATAAGTAAAAGACTACAAGGTTGATAGAAATTGTACACCCTTAGTAAAATAAATATATACCAGTGACACTACTGCTAGCTCTGAATCCTACAAACAAATACCTAAGTCATTAAGGAAAGGTGATAAGTGTTATTTGTGAAACTATTATTTTACTTCCTATTGACCTGATACAGTATGCAGAAATCCTTTTCAATTTCTCTAATTTCATGATCTTCAAATATCAAACAATAATTACTTCATCTATAATCTTTTGGCCAGTCCTGTTTCATAAAACATTATATTGATATGATGTGTGGATGTTCTAACACAGCCAGTCACTGCTGGAGATGGGCACTAAAGACTTTGATTTTGTGCAACTGAACCAGTTAATCGGGAGAAAAACTGGTGGTATATCAGTATATCCTTTCACATCATCTGTTCGAGGGAAAGAGGATCCGTGCAGCCACATAATTGTTCGAGGCAAAGCAATGTCTGAACGCACTGATGATTTATTTGATTTGGTAAATAGCTGTTATCCTTCTTGGTAATTTGATAAGCATCAAGATCTTATTTAACATTTCTGAATGTGTATATTGTCTTTCTTTTTTCTCCATCCACCAATTCCATACCTAAATTGAATTTCGAACAAATGGCATCTTAAATTTATGTGAACTTTTCTTCCCTTTTTCTTTATAACCATCTGGAGAGGAATAGGAAATATTGTAGACTTAGAGTTACGCTATGAGCAAAAATATATTTGAATCCCCACCCAAACATTAATCTGACTTGAATATAGTAGTGAATAATTCATATCAGAGAAATTACATTTAAACTGGGGGGATGCTAGTCAATTGTTGATAGATACTTTGTGCACATTTGTATGCATGTATCCTTTTCAGTTGCAGCTTTTGCTGTTACGCATGACTTAATCTTCCATTATTATTATATGGTTGTAGAATGTGTTCAATCATCTTATTTTATGTCTGAGCTTGGACCTCAGTTTATAAATTGTGTTGTTTAGCCCTCTCTAGTTTTAGCAAATTGAATGCTAGGTCGTTTACATTATTTTCTGATGAACATACTCATTTAATAGATTGACCAAGTGTTCTTTTTTTTTTAAAAGTTGATGGAGATTGCTAAATCCTGTTGTGAATTTATCAATCTTAGGTCAATCGTGTTCTTCAAGATGTCGAGTTGACAGACCAAAAGCGTTTTAAGCAATTTGTTTCTCAAAGCAAAGCAAGAATGGAGGTATCTGTCTAACCTAACTGGATGAGACTAATTCATTTTTTACACGAGTGATGATTGCTAATTGTTGATTTCCATTTTTTAAGAACCGATTAAGAAGCAGCGGACATGGGATTGCGGCTTCAAGAATGGATGCAAAACTCAATGTTGCTGGTTGGGTCTCTGAGCAAATGGGTGGTGTCAGGTTGATTATTTGAACTTAACCCTTACCTTTGAATTCTGCTATTTTGGATCCTGGACAACCTTATATCGTCATTAAATATGATATAGGCACTCACTATTTGTTTTATGATGTCTGTGCTACCTACTGTTTTCATGATAATGTCCCTAGTAGTTTCTAATTTTCTGCTTATTTATGGTGGGATGGGGCCTCTGGCCTTTAATTGCAGCTATTTGTATAGGCCTCTGGTCTTTGATTGCCAGCTGTTTCTGTTGTTTCTTTGAGTTTTGGGATGAACAATTTCACCATTTCACTGCTTATTTCAAAGATTTTCTTGTGCCCTAAATATGGTAAAAATGCGGTTCTTGCAGTTACCTGGAATTTTTACGAGCTCTTGAAAGTAGGGTTGATGATGACTGGCCCAGAATATCTTCCTCACTTGAGGAGATACGTAAAGCATTATTTTCCAAAAATGGCTGCCTTGTAAATTTGACAGCTGATGGAAAAAACCTTAAGAACTCAGAGAAATATGTGAGCAAGTTTCTTGATAAGCTTCCCAACATTTCTCCAGTTGGATCAGCTGCTTGGAACGCTCAACTGTCCCGTGTAAATGAAGCTATTTTGATACCTACTCAGGTCAGTACAAACTAAATGTGTGGCTTTCTCGAGTTCTCTGTATGTATATTGGTTCCATATAAAAAATTAGTCAACCGAATCAGGTTAACCTTTACTTATTTAGAAGAAAAAAGGTTAGCTAAAGAAAAACTTTTTCCCAGGTTAATTATGTTGGAAAAGCAGCTAATCTTTTTGAGACTGGCTACCAACTCAAAGGCAGTGCTTATGTGATCTCCAAGTACATAAGCAATACATGGCTGTGGGATCGTGTGCGTGTCAGTGGTGGAGCTTATGGAGGGTTTTGTGATTTCGACTCGCACTCAGGCATAAATTTTGATTTGCACCTGGTGTTTATGTATGTCACCAAGATACTACATTCTCGTTTAACCATGTTTGATTTTGTTCAGGTGTCTTCACATTCCTGTCATACAGAGATCCCAATTTGTTGAAAACGCTAGATATTTATGATGGAACAAGCAACTTTCTGAGAGAACTGGAAATGGATGATGATGCTCTCACAAAGGCAATTATTGGGACTATTGGAGATATCGATGCCTATCAGCTGCCTGACGCCAAAGGATATAGTAGGTAAGACAATGGTTGTCCATGCCTCTGTGGAGTCGTTACTTTGTATAAGATAGAGATAAAATATGTGAGGTCTGGAGGAACAGTATTCTAGTTCCCCACAATCAGTGTCACTATGATTTTAGAAATCATGGAAAAGCTATGTGCCCATTTTTATCTACCATGTGTCTATGCATAGTTATTTAAGGTGCACCTAGGCATTTTAGTGCATGAGATGCAAGGCATGCTTTGTACCTTGGGTATAAAGATGAAAAAAGTATAAAAATATATCTTACTATATTACATACTGACATATATAGAACATGATTACCTAATAAAATGAATTTTTAGAACACATAATATAACAATTGACACAGATACGGCACATACATTAAATCTAAATACATACTATAAACAATCCTTCATATTTGAGATAGGACCAGTCAATAACATGAAATGTTCATCAAGAAAATTAGAGTAGCAACTGAACTAATCTAACAATTGTCCCCCTCGTAAATTTAATTTAAGAACTCTTAATTTCACCAGTAAAGTGCCAAATAGCCAACTTTTTACTTATGATGATGCCTTTTTGCTTTTTTTTTTTTTTTTTTTTTGATCGGAGCCTTTTTGCTTATTTCTGTTATATAGTACTAGTATTTTCCAACACAGAAAGATTTTTTTTGATAATTTGTTTGTCTTTACCCATACATTCTTCAATGGAAATGCAATTGTTACCTGTACAATGGAATTGGTTGATAACTCCTATTTTGTCTCCTCAGTTTACTGAGATACTTGTTAGGAGTCACTGAGGAGGAGAGAGAAATTAGACGTGAAGAGATTTTGTCAACGAGGTACTTACATCTTTCATTAGAGGAAGTGCATATGTACTGTATCTCTTAATTTCTTCCTTCATTTTCCCCATGCAAAATGGCCCGACTACCTGTGTTCTGTTTGAGCATGGGCTTGGTTGTCTGAAATATATGGACGTATAATCATGAAGATCATCAATTTTGGTTGCTGTCTACTTAACCAATTCATAGATTGGTCACCATTCATAGCCCCTGCTTCTATGTGAATTCTGGTCTGAGATGTGCCCAACGGAACTATAGTTGGTAGGGTTCACAAAAAAAAAAAAAAAAAAAAGACTCGTGAATGCTTGTAGGCCTAAGCAAGAGTTAGAGCTAATTTATTGCATTCGGAATAATACGAAATGACAGTTTTTTACCATTTATTATATGTATGCTTGGCATCTGTTTAGAATTATGGGATGTGAATTATATCACAGATTAGAAAATGATGAATATAGCCGATAAGGGATTTCAAAGCAATCAGCAAGGAATATGTATTATATGTATCTTCAGTTGTAATTGTTAAAGTGGCAACAATGTCATGAACTCTGTTACCCTTCTTGGTGCTCAAACATATTATTGCTTACTTGTCTATGTTGCTTAGTAGTTTTCTTTACACTCGTAGCTGAGATGGAATATATACATTCTTAGCTAAAAATCCTCTTGTTTCTTTGTTTTTTTGTTTGGCCCCGGCTTCTGTAGGTTGAATGACTTCAAGGAATTTGCTGACGTCGTTGAGACAGTGAAGGAGAAAGGTGTTGTGGTTGCTGTGGCTTCGCCAGATGACATTGATGCTGCTCATAAGACACGTCCTGAATTCTTTGAAGCAAAGAATGCACTTTAAGATACTAAGTAAATGCTACAAAATTCACCGTCTCCTGCATACTCTTCCGAGTTTCAGGGTTATGGTCAAGGCCATGAAAAGGGGAATAAGATATCTACAACTTTAAAAGGCTTTTTGTGTAATAATGGGAAGCAGCGTGCTCGTCGTCGACTGGCCTAGATTGCTCGAGTAGCGTGTTGGAAACATTCTTGGACTTGCAACATCGTCTATTTTGAGGTTACTTGTTCCTCTTAACTACCATGATCTTGAATTCATAATTCAATCTTGTTCCCATAGAAAGGAATTAGCAATATTCAACTTGTAGGGATAATATATCTAAATAGAATGTATTTCATTCACTGTTTATGTTAAAAGAATGTAAGATTAATAGTATAAACCTGCAGCATTCATTTTACTTCCAATTCATCAGTCTGCTATCCTGCTATTTGGGTGACTAGATATTAGTGGAGTATTCAATAATACCCGTTTCAATGCATTCTACAATCTTGTGTAGAGTTTATGTTATTTATATTTTACCCTTATAAAATTTGTCATATTTATGGTTTTTTAGTTGTAATATGTTATATTATAATGTATTAAGTCAAGTCAAGCCTTACACCAGTCGTATATTATCAGTCAAGCTTGAACTTGACAACGAATTCCACATGCCAAGTGTGAGGAGGTTGATTTTAAATTCACCTAAGTTGAATACTCTCTTCCTCCCATAAAATTATTAATATTTTTTTAATTATCCACCCCATCCTTTAAGCAAAAAAACAGAAAAAAAAAAAAAAAAACTAACACATTTATCCAAGAACATTACATGATATTACTCCATACTTTATATATTATCTTAAAATACTTAAATACCTTAAAAGTAAATAAAATTGATTAAAAGATACACTATTTTTAAACATCATGTGAATGGCTTTCCAGGAGGGATGGAGATAGTGTAAAAGTTATGCTACTTAATGGAGGTAAATTAATGAATTAGGTGTGAGTAACAATTGACATTAATTTTTGGACCACCATCTCATTAACCTCTCTCTCTCTCACATTGCTCTCCAACAACAGATTTGCTGTGACTGGTTGGGACAAATCATATGTCAAATTGCTTTGCTTTAGACTTTACTCATGGACAAAATGCACCTATAATAACTTTTGTGAGTGAGAAATATTCATTCACACCCACTTCATAATTTAATCTAGACAAAAATGAAAATACATTGAAAGACTGAATTACCCTTATAATCCCCCCACCCCCCCCCCCCCCACAAAAAAAAAGAAAAAAAAGAAAAAAAATTTGAATGAAGAAAAAAGAGCACGAGGTGTAAGTGGAACAAGTGTTGCAGTACGAAAATGGCCCCCCCTGGAGGTGTAACAGAGCAGGTGAGGTGAAGAGTGAATCCACATATTTGTTTGTTATTATCTCCACTGCAAAACTTCTGCCACCACCATTCTTATATTTTTTCAAATATTTATTTTATTTTTTCCTTTCTGATTATAGGACACATCCCTTGTTTTAAGGGGGTGGTAACCTCAAAATCTTGGTTTCTACTCACCGCCAACTTGTGCATATACTACCCTTTCTTCTGGGCCCCACCCCTTCTATATTTTATTGTTTTCTTTAATGTCTTTAATTTTTTTATTAAAATTGGTGTCAAAGGGAATCCAATGTTTATGTACTACATGTCAACAATTTTTTGAACCTTCCCAGATTCATTTGTTTCCTTGTCAAAAAAATGTTGTTCTCTTCTCTGTCACTGAAAAAGATGTTTATTTATTTATTTTCCTTCTTGTTTCTCTTTCTTCCACTTCTCAATTCTTTCTACCTAATTATCCCTTTCACTACTAAGCCTACTTTCACACAAAATATCATTTTTGGTGCTTCAATTTTATCATTTCAATTTTAAACTTTTTTTTTTTCAGAACTTATAGAATTTGAAAGTCCTCTAAATTTAATTTATTTATTTTTGAAAAGGACTAAAACTGCAAAAAAAAATAAAATTTATAGGACTAAATTGATATAGAATGACTAAAATCATAATTAATGGACAAAAATTAAGATTTTCTCCCAACTTTCATCTCATAAAAATATGAAGATTAACCTTATCATGTAATCCTTCTATCCACTTCAAAAGAAATCATTTTGTCATTTTAAACTTCCATTTCAAAAGATGTCATTCTCTTTTTAAATATATAATACCCCTATGCACTATTAATATAATTAAAATATGAAACTCACATCTCATTAATATAACTACTTACTACATATTCACAATAATATATGATGTATGAAAATGAATAACGTGACCATTTTTTTTTGGCACAGAGAGTGTGATTTTTATTTTCATAACCTTCATATTAAACCAATTGGATCCTGACGTACTAGTAGGTACCAGAGGAGATCGCTATGATCGTTCCTATATTCGTATCGAAGAGATGCGACAAAGTGTTTGGATCATTGTGCAATGTCTTAATCAAATGCCTAGTGGCATGATCAAAGCCGATGATCGTAAGCTACGTCCTCCATCACGATGTCGAATGAAACTATCCATGGAATCGTGCGCCGTGTGAAATGTAGATCATCGCCGTTCTTAACCGAGACTCAGGTTAAGCTCCATCTCGAAACCTTGTGGGGTTAGGAGTAAAGCATCCCGAGGTTTGCGCATCCCGTTGAGCGTGGGGAAGCATTGGGAATCCCAATTTCTTTCTTCGGAGCCCTTTCTTTTCTTTTCCCGTCCCCCCGCCCCGGCATAGTGCTTCGCTTCTGATTCTTAGGAAGAATCCACTTACGTCTCCCTTCTTTATTGATCTGGGGAAAAGGAAAGGTCTACCAGTTGGGAAGCTAGACATCAAGTAAGTGGCTTGATAAGGATAACTAAGCTGACACGCTGGAGTTGGCAAGGTACATATGATTTGTCATTTTTTAAAAAATAAATTATACGTATTTCCTTTTGTGGATGAGATTCACATAAAATAATTAATATATTTTTATGTCTCATACTCTCTTCGTCTGCCACAAAGGTGGACATTTGTTTTTTACACGTGGATTAAGGAGTATTATTATTTAAAGTGTAGTTGGTAGTTGTATTAGTGGGGTGTATGAGTCCCATAAATTTATTGTATTAGTGATGTGTGTGGGTCCCATGTGTTTGAAAAGGGAAATGTGGACCTTTGGTGCGGACGCCCAAAATGACAAAATGTGAACCTTTCGGGCGGACGGAAGGAGTACGTAATATTAATACAATTATCTATTATATATTACTGATATACTTTTTACGTAAAAAAGTGAATTCATAGTATATTGTTTGGGACCGGGAGTATTTTGGTGTGGTTGCAATATTTTGATCGATCATATTAAGAATTGTATGTAACGGTTCTTGAATACTAATAATATTTTTAGTAATAATATTGATATTTTTAATTAAATTATTATTATTTTTTTATTAATATTATTATTATTTTTGTCTATGCTATGGAATGCTATCTTAATATGATAAGTGGTTGTACTAATTATATACTTTTATCCTTTTTTGAAACGAGAATAGATGTCGGAAACATACCAAAGGCGAAACAGAGTGCTAATTTGTCTTCTATCTCTGACTTTTTGTAAGTCAAAATGATTAATTATAATTAGGACTGATTAAATAAGACTAATCTAATACTAATTTAAAAAATTATAATGAAAGGCTTGTGCATATTTCATAATCGATATGAATTAAAAAAATTAAATTTACTTAATTGAATTACAACGAACTTTAATAGTAAAAAAAAAGTTATGAACCTTCGCCCTAATATTAGGATAAGGAACTCCTCTATCTCTGCTAATGGTTCCGTTGTTGTACTATATTTTACCCTAGACACTATTCTACCTTGTGGATCGGCATTCCCAAAATCTTATCAGATATGAAAAGCTTCGGACCATAGACTTGAACTGCCGGATAGGGACGTGAGAGGGGCGAGGGCAATTAGACTCACTCTTCAGCTTACACACCGCTCGTCACACCTTGGGAATTGGTTTCGCCCGAAGCATCAGACCAATGATCACCCATGACTTCTGTGTCACACTAGTGCCATTTATTCATATAGCAAATCAATCCTCATCTTTTGGAAACAGGCAAAAAAAACTCGTTGGATGCGTTTTGCAACCATGTTTAAAGGTGATGTTTTTTTTACAATTTCTCAAAAGTAAAGATTAATTTGCAATTGGAGTAAAATTTGTAATTTTCTTGCTATAAACTTTTTTTCACAAGATTTTATAAATTATATTTTGTTTAAAATTTTAATTTTTATAAATATTAGTATGCATGAGACACTCTCTTATGAGACGGGTTTTTGTGAAACGGGCTATGAGATGGGTCGACCCATTACTAAAACATGCTTATTATATAGGTAAAATATGTTTATTTGTAGTTAAAGTATATCAATAATAAATTATATTATTACACCCTCAAATCATACTTTAATTCATCATCTATCATACTTTAGAAAACCTACTTTAACAAACACTAAACATACTTTATTTATATAATAGGTACATATTAACCCATTTCATAAACCATCTCACATGAGTAACGTCTCACAAGAGACTTTGTCTATTAATATTTCTTTACTTCTTACTATTTAAAAGATAGAAATAATTAATTTGTTCATATAATAAAAATTAGTAACTTAGAACTTTATTATATTATTTTAAATAATAATTTTTAAAAGTTTAAGTTTAAATATAAGTATTTAAAAAAATATAATTTTTTTTCTAAATCTTAAAGGTTTGGGATTAAATAGTAACTAAAGTAAATGTAATGGTTTTTCATGCAATTAAAAAAATAACGCGGAAGTGACGTGACATAGACAAATTACATCAATCGGGTAGCACTTGACTTCCCGATGTGTGCAATTTGCAATAAACTTTAAAGGTTGGAGTCTTTTTTTGTCAAAATCTCAAAGTTTGGATTAAATTGCGACTGAAATAAATGTGGTGATTTTTTTTGCAACTAATCAAAATATAATTATTGAGTAGTTAAAGTATGATAAATGATTAATTTAAGTATAATCTAAAATTTTTATAATATGATTTATTAAAGTATGATTTGTGATTGATTTTAAAATTGTTAAAGTATAACTAATGTATTTAGAGAATCATACTTTAATAATCTTAAAATTTATAATTTAGTGAATCATCTTTTAACTTAATATTCATTCTACTTTAACAAATCATAGTAATTTAATTACCTTAGATATACCTTTAACTATATTAAAAAAAACATACATTTAACAACGTGGATATGCAAGCATGAAGGGCATTTTGGATGGGGTAGTAATAACAACTACCACCATACACATTTCCATAATTTCATGTAAAAATAAATGTGTGGGTGTGAAATTAACCTAATCAAGATAAATGTAAAACGACCAAAGTTATAACTTCTGACCCAATACCCTCTCAATACTTTGCTGCTTCTTTCGCCAATATTTCGTATTTAAAAAAAAAGGAAGTTTAAATTGCTCTTATCTTAATCATACTAATCAATGTTTGGGCACGAGACTTTTAAGAAAATAGATATACAAGATTAAAAGTGAGTGAATACAAATTTTAATAAAGATTTTTTTTTTGTATAATATATAGAGAAAAGTAAGAAAAAAATAAAAAAATTGAGCACATGCAATTTTTTAAGAAAATAGACATACAAAATATTAAAAGTGAGTGAATACAAATTTTAATAAAGAATTTTTGTATAATAGAGAAGTAAAAAAAGAAAAAAAAAAAAGAAAAGTATGTATATATATATATATACCTAATTTTAATAGACAGACAAAAAAATAAAATAAAATAATGGAGTATTAAATTTTGATTAGATGGGCTTTTTCAAGCAAAAAATGGTCTTAACTAAGATCAGTAGAAATAATTAATATTCTAAGATTTCACGTAAAACACTAATACAAACATATTAAAATATATACTTTAAAATTTAATATAAATTAAAATATTACTTATATTTTGTAATTTACATAAAAAAATAAATATTGAGATGAAATGAAGGTAGTATTTTTCACTCTTAATGTTTATAATTACATTATTTCTTTATAGATTTTAGCGTCAATTAATTCAAAATTAAGTGAGTATAGGGATTATCCACCACTGACCGATCATTAGGTAATTTTTATTTTTATTTTAACAAATAGCATTAAATAAATTAAAGAGATTCATTAAGATCATACTTATACAGTACACCATATCATTTCTCTTTTCTAAATTTCATCAACTCTTGATCTTTTCATATTTTTCTAATTTTAATTTTTTTTATTAATATATATTAGCGTTTCTTAATTTAACTATGAAGTTTTTCTCTTACTTCATAATTAAATGCATAATCATTTGTTTTTTTCAATTCATTGCAACTTTCTATTAACAATAACTACATCATTTATTTATTAATTTAAAATCGATAAACATTACTCCATAACAAAAATATTAAATACACCATCATATATATATAAATTAAAATGGGTCACGTATTCGAGGCATATATGTACGTATGCTGTACTAATTCCATACTGCTTAAGACCATTCCTTTTCATCGCAATAATATTTTTGGCCGACTATCCAAAAACTCCCCCTAAAAATATTGTCTCTTTGTCATTTATGATTTATGTACAAGTAAATGACTACCCATTTTTGTATTTATTGTCATTTAAATTTTTTATTTTTTATTTAATGTGTAACTTTTACATAACGACATATTTAATTTCTTGATATATAGTATTCATCTGAACTTATGACGGGAAATGCCATATTTTTAATCGATAAAAAAAGTGCGTGATTTCATTTAGTTGAGAGAAAAAAAGGCTTTTAGCTGATAATTAATAGGATTAAATTGGTGTTGGGGGGTGGGGGGTGGAGGGTGGGTATAGTAATTTAATTTAATGTGGCTGAGTTTGGTGAGGCTGATTCGGATCTTTTATTACATTTTGATATCACATCTGAGCAAAGTCTTACATATCCGTAGGAACATAGTGCCCCAAATTTGACGTTTTAAAGTTGTACCCTTTAATATTAAATATTACTATATTCTTAATATAATAATAACTTAAATCCTTAATTTTCTGAAAAAAAACATTAAACATTTATACTCTATATTTTATCCTACCTTTCAATAAAAAATTATATTTTTATTAATTAAAATGTATATCCTTTGTAATATAAAAAGTTATACAGTTATATATCTCGTCTTGGTATTAGAGACCAATTCATCCATCTAAAATATGCAAGTTGAGATTTTCATTTTACTTAACTATCATTAATATAACACGTGTACCAAATATATATAACACCAAATATAAGTATATAACATGACATCAAACATCATAAAACATTCTACACAATATAAGCATCTCACATTGAGACAATAATATTTTTATATGGAATATATTATAAAATAGTATTTTATTCAGGAATAATTTCAAAACATAAAATATTACTACTATACTATATATGGAATATTGGTGAGTCTTGATCAAATAATACTTAATAATGAAGCCATATCTTATAATTAGTGGCCATATATATAGATCATAGCACGGTAATAAATTCATGTAAAATAAGTCAATTAAGTAGAGACATTTCATACATACATTAAATTCTTAATAGATATTTCTTCAATTCGGCACGTTTGATGAGTATATAAGACGCCATAGAAACCATTAGGAAATGTACGCCCACTTTATAAACATCAAATATTAGTTATTTAATAAGTAATGTAATTATTTCATATATATTCATGTTATTTTCATTTATTATAAAGAAACTTTACTTAATGATTTCACAATTAATTAAATTTTATCTAATGATTTTTTTATTTAAAAATTACACTGGGCAAATGAGAACAAATATTTATGTGATGTTTCATCAATTGTTACATGTTATAATTATTTTTTAAATTAATATCGAATATATAAGGATTTAATAATTTATTTTTTAAAGTTATATATATAAACAAGATTAAGTCGTTACATGCGTGTGAGACATTTTAAAGTATGATTATTTCATAGGTAGAATATAATTATTGGTACTTAAAATATACTCCCTCCATCCCGCCTTAATGATTACGCTTCATTTGTAAATTATAAAAGTTTACAAAGGAATCGTAATCATTAGGGCGGAACGGAGGAAATATTTATTAAAGTATTATTCTATATATATACTCACTAAACACATACTCTATTTTAAGTTCCAATCAACATACTTTACCTATATATATATATATATATATATATATATATATATATATATATATATATATATATATATATATATATATATATATATACTCCCTCCGTCTCATGAATTAAGGAGTATAATAATTTAATGTAAAATTGATTGAAGAATATAATATTTTAATGTGTAGTGGGTAGTTATATTAATATTGAGGGTGAGCCCTATGTGTAGTGGGTTGAGTATATTAATATTATTTTGTGAGTCATATCAACCCAAAAAGAAAATAAATACTTTGTATTGAAACAAACCAAAATGGTAAAAAAATGAATACGTATTAATGGAACGGAGGGAATAATAATTACTATACTTTAATAATGAGTCGACCCTCTTACAACTCGTCTCACGTGTATCCGTCTCATGAGAGGGTATCCTATAATCTGTAAATGAACATACAAGAAACTCACCATAAACATATATAATAAAAATAACGTTGCGTCAGCCCTAAATGTTTAGATTGTTGGGTTTCATTAATGTGGTTATTAATGGGGTACAATTTGATTAGAAAATTATTTAAGCCAACATTTATGCTACATTTCTAACATTCATTAATACGATATCTGTAATATTATGATAATGGCGACACCTTCACCCATTCTATTCACCTCATTAAATTTTTTAGTAAAAGCAAATATATTTTTTGGGAGCAAAGTTATTAATTCTTACCATATATAATTTCATGTGGCCCAGAAATTAAATGATGGTCATTTACGGTCAATAATTTCAATTGTAGATAAAAGAAGAAATTAAATAAATCTTGTTTAGTAGTATTAAATAATATGTTTCTTGATTGCATGAATTTGAAGCTCATCTACCATCACTGCCACTGCCCTGTAATGATGGTGGATGCTGTAATTACTACACACACTAAGTGCTTTACCTTATCTTTTCTAAGGGGATGCTCAATTTTTTTTTACTTAATTCACCTTTTCATACTAATAATTATATGCAAAGACTAGTATAGTAAGTCACGCGGATTACAAAATTTTTATTTTAAATTTAAAATATATTATTTAATAAATACGAATATATTAGTATACTAATAGTTAAATACACTTGCATATTACATTTTTAAACTTTATAATTAATATTTTATGTTTTTTATATAGAAAATATTATTATGTGATATTTTTTTGATCTTCTAATGTAAATAAATTGACATTCTATGTATTCATGGATAATTTTAAATAAAATATAAATCAATTAAATTAAATGGAGTATTAATTTATGCACTTTATCTTTTAAATGTATAAATAATTTTCTTTTATTTTGGATTTACCAAACTAATAAGAATCAATTTTACTATATATTTTAAATATCTTAATTAATTCAATATTTATTTTTATTATATAATTAATGTAAAATGAAGAAATTAATAAAATATATTTAATCATTAATGCGTAATCTATGAAAAGAACAACGCATAAAAAATTTGCCATAATTAAATGCAATATAATATTGATAAGTAAATCATTAAATTACATAGTAAAAATAAAAAGAATAAAATAAATACCAACCAATAAAAAAGTAACACATATGAAAAAAATTCAAAGAATGCACCAAATATTCACACATATGTTAACGACTATTTATATATATTTTTAATTAAGATTTTAAAGTATTTAATTACGATAAATAGAAATCAACCAATAATTGAACAATACATGTGTTTTGAAAAATGTAAATCATTCTGGTTATGACACATATGTTTTTTCAAAAATTTATTTTAGGAAACTACTTCCTAATTATATATATTAAGATTTGTGATACCGTCTCACATAATGAGTTTGGTGAGTTTGGTGAGATGGATAAAGAGTGATAACATTTTAATGAAAAGGCAAAAGCTCCTGCGCCTCCGGGGACACACTGTGACCCCATGTGAACACAACATTCCCCCTCCATATTCTATTTAAATCTATGTATTGCTAGAGGTTTAAATTGCAAAGGGGTACGGTGTGTCCCAGGGGCGCAAGAGCCTAATGAAAAATGATACTCAATTGATGAAAAATGATAATTATATAGTGAATTATTTCATAAATAATTTATAATATAAACAAAAGTAATAATATTTAAAAAAAATGATAACATCTTTATTAAAAAGTGACAACTAATTAAAAAATTGTAAAATTATCCCACCTTGAGATAATATCACCTTAAACTGTCCCTTATAGGAGGTTCCCATCTAGATATGATCGATGATGTAAGTTATGCTATCTGATTAATTAAGTAAAAACTTATGTGATTATCGATCAAATAAATTATTTTATTAATAATTTATAATATAAAATAAAAAAATTATTTCATGTACCATTCATAATATAAATAAAGAACTAAGGATATTAGTTAAAAGATAATTAAATATACTACTCCTAACTAAGAAAAAAAATTGTATTTAAATGGTCTCATTCCTCTTAAGAAACAGAGTAGTACCCTACGTATCGACATTATCACTAGATATTAATTAGCTATTTTAGGAATTATTATTTTAATAAAAATAAAAATTCCGATTTTATTAATTAAATATACAAAAGCCAAATGGCTTTTTTCTCCTCAGCTCTTCTCATCTTTTATTATTGAAGCTTTTAATGCCACAACGACAAACTCGTAACATTATACTACCTCAACTTAAAGTGGAGACCATAAAATAAATTTTAGATCCTTAATTTATTATCTATTTTGAGTTTAATCTTCATTTTTTATAGTATATATATTTATTAATTTCATCATGTATTCTTTAAGTATTCTTTTGCAACATAAATGGAATGCGAAAATCCAGCAATCAGTACACATATGAAACTAAATTAAAACGCAAATAGACTAGACCCCATGTATTAACTAGTAATATTCTATAGTGTATATAATATTTCTAATCAAACTTTGTATACACTTAAAAAAAATTATTTTTTATCAATGATATATTAAGTTGGTAAAAATCTTAATCTCATTGTTAGATTGATTTACCAACAAATTTAAAACGAAATCCACTAATAATTTTTCATTAATAAAGTAGTGATTGGTAAATTTTTAACAACGAAAATTCAATTCTGTTGATAATAATTCGTTGACGATTTATATAATAATTTCGTTATAAATAGTAATAAATTTTATTCTATTAGTAAAAATATAATAAATCTGTTAGCATAAAATTGTAATTTTTATTTTTAGTGATATATCTATTTAATTCGTCTAATTATCATCAATATCATCTGTCCACTATTGGATGTAGCATATTTTTGATAATGGCCTATTTTGAATTTCAAATACTCCTTGATAGTATAGAATCTATAAAAGGGGTTTGAAGTATAAACTTTAGCTTCCTTGTTCTAGCTAATAATGATATTTATTTGAAGGGACAATAAAGAATCTTGAAATCTTCAAAAATGTACAAATTTATATATAGTTTATTGATATATATATATATATATATATATATATATATATATATATATATATATATATATATATATATATATATATATATATATATATATATATATATATATATATATATATATATATATATATTTATTGATCCAAGAAAGAGATGTAACCTAATTTACTAGATAAGGAAGGTTAATTAATGATAAAGAGTGGGAATGTTTGTTATAGCATGTTAGCTCACCAAACTAAATGAATGAATATCATAATAACAATATTATTAATTAATTGTAATTAATATTACCATAATTAAATTGAAGACCAAAAAAGGAAAGAAATTAAGATTGGTTATAGGACATATATACAAATTAATATTTTGTGACACAACAAAGTGGTGCAATTCGGCAAATCAAAATGGGTGAACAATTAATCTAATAATTCACATTCTTTAATGCTTAAAATTTTCTATTCAAAGCACTCCATCTACTCTATATTAACTGCACTCTTCTGGCTTATACATCTAACCTAAATAAATTTGTCACCTTCAGGCACATACATATAGTGTAGTATATTTTAGACAATTTTACACACACACAAAAAAAAAAAAAAAGAAAAAGAAAAGACCATATTGTATATCCAGAAAATCAAAAAACACTTGAATGATGAAACACAAAATTGAACAAGTGATCTTATTTGTTTAAACCTATCAATCTTAGGTACACCATGTACTAATTACACTAAAAAAATCACCACAAATTATAACTTTTCAGAAAATCTTGATATGATAGAAAATTAGTAACATTTTTTAGACAAGTTATATAATTATTTAGCTAAATTAAAAAGAGTTCTTACCCAATTCCCTAAAATCCTTCATCAAAATTGTTATATATATATATATATATATATATATATATATATATATATATATATATATATATATATATATATATATATATAATCATTTGCATGGAGTAATTTATAAGGGTGAAGTATACGTCCATAATATAGCTAGTAAGTATATAAAAGAATAAATTCTTCGTGTAATGAACTACTGATTCATATATAAATTCCTCCTGTAATGGACTATGATCCGTAAATTACACGACCATAAGTTAGTAAGTAGTAAAAAATTGTTGACTATAATTTAAACCTGAGATAGTTAATTACGTGGTGACTTATTCCACCAATTTAAACACACTCGAAAATATATAATTTTAAATGGCAAAATATCAAATGGGTGATGAGAGGGATAAAATAACATTTTATTTAATTGAAAAAGTGATATAAGATAATCATCTAACTGAATTATTTTATTAATAAATTATAGGATAGATGGAAATTAATTTTTAAATGACAAAATATCAATTAGGTTCCTGAGAGGATAAAATAACATTTTAATTAAAAAAAATTGATATCTAATTAATAAAAATGTGATTATTGTTTAATTGATTGAATAATGCGTATGATAAATACAAAGTGATTAATATTTAATAAAAAAGTGACACTAATCCAAAACAAATCAAACATGTTTACAAAACTAACTACGCGTGCATCCCACGTGTTTATACATACATGATTTCTTTTTTAATTTTTAATGTTTCAGGTATTTATGGGTTCTAGTAAAAATACTTTATACATCTTACATATTTTTTACACTTTATTTATTAATCCCAATAATTTTATTTACTTTTTAATACTTTATTCATAATTCTCAACAATTTTATTATTTTTTTCTTTAAATTATCAATTTGATATATTTTTTCTTACATTATACTTAAGAAAACATATTTTAATGTACATGGGTGTACAAATGGAGGGAGGGAGTATTAAAATTCTTTTACATATACAATATAGTAGGATTTTTTTTATTGTACGGATTAACTTTGTTAAAAAAAATCATAAATTATACTATATGTGTGTGTAGGGTGATGTGTGAGACAAGATTTAAATAAATGTGTAGTGTGTGTGTGAGATGGATCAAATAAATATGATCCATTAATTGTGAAAACGATTCATTTCATAAATTAAGTAATTTGTTGGATACTTTAATAAATTGAAAATCCTTAATTATTGTATCACGTACCATTAGTATATTTACATTTAAACATTAGTACTTTCCATCAACTATTTTATTTAAACTAGCTAGCTCCCTAGTCTTATCCCAATTAATTATATCAATGAGTTTAAGGGCTTTAAATATTACACAACTTTATTTGTCAAAAAACCTAGTTCCTTCATGTAAATTATCCATTATTATTATTTTTTATACAACTTGAAAAATAATACTCCCATGCAATTAATAATTAGTATCAAAATAAATTATGTACTGCTTAACTATATAGGATTTTTATTATATGTGACATGCATTTATCTGAGACCATGCATGATATATTTAGTGACTCATAAGGCACTTAATTATGTATATTATTTATTGATCACTTATTAACATTTTTTAAAATAAATTGATGACTTTGATCCATTGACATGATACAATGTACAAGAGAATATGTAATATGGATATTATAAAAGGAATAAGTGTG
This sequence comes from Pogostemon cablin, assembly GCA_023678885.1. Lineage (NCBI taxonomy): Eukaryota > Viridiplantae > Streptophyta > Magnoliopsida > Lamiales > Lamiaceae > Pogostemon > Pogostemon cablin. The sequence continues at coordinate 22,089,550 of CM042954.1, read as the reverse complement.
TATATCGAGTTCACGATATAAATTATGTGGTTTCCTTTTTAATTTTATTATACCCTATGTAGTGCGAGGGTTTAAATTAAAAGAAACTACATATTCACACCATAAACCCGGTTTATAGGAGGGTGCCTCATTACAAAAATATTAATGATAGTAATAAAAAATTATGGTATTATAGAAGTGAATTTCGAAGATGAATATATGAGATATATAATAAAATAATTATCACTTTGCTTCTTAATTGGAAGATGCAAATTTTAATTTTAATTATTAACGAGCTTCAAACTCTTATACTCCTATAAAGAATCTATATAAAGATGACTAATTATACTTTGCACCGGGTGTACCCTAAGATATGGTATATTCATTTTAAAAACGTATATAAATATGAACAAAAATATAGTATACAATTATGAATAAAAATGTATAGTACAATTTAATTGTTAGTTTTTTAATGAAGAATTAGTGTAAAAAAATATACAATTATTAAAAAGGTGTAATATGATGTATACACTATTGAATAAAAAGTTATACACATATGGATGCTAATTTTTTTAATGAAAAACTTAGTACGAAAAAAGTATACAATTATTAAAAAATACATACACAAAATAAAATAAAAATATATAAAAAATAAAATAAAAAGTTATACACATATGATACACCCTTACATGGGTGTATATAATATCAACTCTATAAAGATTAAGTAATTAATAGAAATTTTATCTTTTATTGAAGGATGTTTTAATTTTAGAGCTAGTCTTTCGCTGCTCAAATATTACCAACACATGGGTAATGGATATTAACAATTTTTTTAATATTATAAAAATAGGATATAACATTTTATATCTCTAAAGATTATTCATTTTCATAATTATTAATCAAATTAGGAAAATTGCTATTAAATAAATTAATTTAATTATGGCAACTAACATTGCCTAGAAGAAACCAATCGCATGAAAATATTTCTGGCAATGAATTTTCGGTTATGCAGGAACAAGATTCCCAGTCATCCAACCGGGTATAGCCGGTCGTTCCACCGGCTTACGTGTCTCCCTCTCATTGGCTAATCGTTCCATAATCATTCTACATACGATCCCGATCTCTCTTAACGGCATCGCCATGTGCCTGTCACCGTTAACAGAATCAGGACCACATGTTACGGTAACCGCCTCATTTAATCTCCACCGTCCGATCGAATCCGCACCACGCGAATTCCCCTATTTGCCCCTACCCCTCCCTCCTCTAATCCGATTTTATATCTTAGCAGTGGTGAAGTGGTGCGCGGACAAGAGATATTGAGCTTTCTACTTTTGCAGATCACCAGCACACACACTCATCCCAACTTTTTTCACGCACATATATACACCCATTCTACGTACAAAATCCTTCAGTTTTTTTTCTCGATATAGAATTGCGTATGTATAGGTAGAGAGAGAGAGAGAGAGAGCTATGGGGGAATACATGAAGAGATGTGAGAGTGTGACGATGAAGTGTAGAGCGACGGAGATGGAAATGCAGTTCATTTTGAGTAAAAAAAGGAAGGTTTATTCTGAGCTTGAAAATGAATGCTGTGGCGACGTGGAATTGAAGGAGAATTCTGTGTCTCCGGCGGCGTCGAGGACTTCCGGTTGCTCCAAGCATGATGAGTCGAACGATGTCGTTAAGAAGAGTTTGAGGTCACCAGATCTGGAGGTGAGAATTCAAAATTCAAACTCGGTACTGAATTCAGTACTATCCGTTTTCAAGTATTTCAATGAAATTACAATTTACAGCAGCTGATGATTTCAATTTTTTTTTCTTTTGCTTTTTCAGACGGTTGATTTGCAGTCGGATTTTGAAACGGAAATTTCTACGTCCGGTGTTTTCAGGTAAATTATTCAGTGATGTTATTTTATCCATCAGCTGTATAATAAATTCCCTACAAATTTTAGAATGAACTCAGTCTTCGATCTCGTGTTTATTCAATTTTCAGTAGAGAAACAACTCCAACTAGCGAGCTCTACGGCGACTCCGAGCAAGTGTTGGTGGAATTATCAGTGAAGTCAAAGAAGAAATTGTCTTCGTCGAGTATTCGGCAGAAAAGTCGAAATTCAGTTGGTCCGATCATGCCATCAACGGCGGAGATAGAGGAGTTCTTCGCTGCGGCTGAGAAGTACGAGCAGAAGCGATTCGCCGAAAAGTGAGTACACGATTCACCTATGCATATGCACACAATGATTACATGGGGTGCGCACGATAAGACCCAAAATGCACACCCCGCTCATTTTAGCGTAGCGCAGCTCAATTGATTATTCTTGTAACTGAAAAAAGGAAAGCAGGCAGTAATGATTTGATTGAATGGGTTTGTATTATTTACAGGTACAACTATGATATTGTGAAGGATGTTCCACTGGAGGGGAAGTATCAGTGGGTTCGTTTGCTACCTTAAATGAGAATTACCACCAAAAGAAGAAAAAGGGCATCTTCTGAATTCCTCCTTTTAGATTTAACAATTTTCTCACTCTTACTCTCCAATTTTCTTAGATGGGAATTAAGTTTCAAACTCAAAAATTAACATTTGATTACATGAAAAAAAACCTCTACTATCTGTATAGCAATTCCCATATATATCATATTAATGTAAAGAAGGTAGAGTTGTGTAATGAAAGCTAGCTTTTGCAGACATAGTATTGTCAGAGTTAGATGATATTGATGTGGGTGGGAAAGGTCTTAATTGCTTTTGCCCCAAAATTGAAAAGGGTGTTTCCGTTTGCAATGTGGAAGTCATTTTGTGTATGAATTTGAAATGAAACTATAGGAAATTAAATTAAATTAAATTAAAAAAAAAAAAGTTGGATCGAGAGCATGAGAATACATGCTTGCATGGAGTAGTGTTGTACATGGGCATGAAACCCACATGAGTGTGTCTGGAGGAAATACTTACAGAGGATGTGTATGTATATGTGTAGTGGGGCATGTGAATTGATTTAGAATCTTGATTGAAAGGTTTGTCTTTTTGCAAATTGGAATGTGGTATAGTGATGAAATGAAAGAGAGGAAGGAGCCGGCCGAAAAAATTGTATATTTCGAGATAGATCTGCCTTTCTAAACCGCCGGATATTATTTTTCACCAATTTGTATACTGCCTTTAATTAATGTTATTATGTTATAGTAACATATACGCCGACGAATCAGTCAACCTTAACTAGTTACTTGATCCACGTTTAATCATTTTCAACATCCTATATCATTCAAATAAGAAAGCAAACCTAATTTTGAAATATAAAAAACCCATTTCGGGAAAATAAAATATACTCCACACGTGAAAATTTTAGAGAATTCAATGTAAACAGATACATTAAAAAAAAAGTTGTTTAAAAGAGTTAATCTATTGTGTGCCAACATTCAAGGTATTTTAAAGGACATACACTATAATTTAAGGGATTATATTTCCAATGAAAGAAGATTTTTTTTTTAAAATTAAAAAATATATAAATTTTTATACTAAAGGCTACAATATTTAATACTAAAATGTACAACTTTCTGAGCCCATCATGTCTAAATGCACGACGGGCCAAGAACACGCAAGTTTTATCCTGATATAAGAAAAAGATACAAATGTAGAATTTAACACATCGAATTTTTTTTAACACTTTCGTGTATCATTATTACCTTTGCCAGTATTGTATGATTGGCAAATATGATGGAAATAACTAAATCTAACAATTGCCCTCCAAAATTTTATACTCTCTGTTCGATTCAAAGAGTCATATTTGAATTAATGTGTATTATTGTTTTATGTGTAGAACCATAAATTAATAAACGAATAACAGAAGAAATAATATAAAGATATAGAAAAAGAGTACTCCCTCCATCCCATTTCAATCTTTACATATTTCTAATTTGGGCGTCTCATTTTAATCTTTACATTTCCTTTTTTGGTAGATGAGATCCACACAAATTAACTTTTTCTCTTTCCATAACACCACACCTCACACTAATACACCTATCCATTTTACATTAAAATATTATTTCTCTCACCTCACTACACATTAAAATACTACATTCCTTAATTTACGTGCAAAAAGCAAACGTAAAGTTTGAAATGAGACAGATGGAGTATAGATTAATTGGGATAAAAGCGTGTAATATACTATTGGAGTAGAATATGTGTTTGATCTGATATTGTAAGAGATGAGATATAGATGTCAGTTCACTGGTTGTGATGATTGTTGAAGCGACAGCTGAGCATGCAATTAACCACCGCATACACTCCAATTCTCATTTGTGGGCTCACCCATCACCCACATCCATGTAATTACTACTCTTGTAATATTATTAATTAATTTTGGATTTTTCCTTATTTCAACATTCTCTACACTTAATTCTTTTTCGTTTATTTAACGCCCCAATATTACAATATTACAATAAATCTATTTTGCTTGATCCAATTATCATATTATCTCACACAAATCATCTTATAATAATAATTCATATCTATTGAAATTACCAATAAATGTATATAATCCGCATCTTGAGAATTTGGTGACCTAGTTATTACAAATCACTTGAGTACTCATATTAATTAAGATATTCACATGTAATGATCCAAATGAATTAAATTGCATGTTTTGTTCTAAATTTTATCATTAAAGTCTATATATAAACAGCATGCGCTATAACATGTAAGTAGTACTGTATTGAATATATACTTATAACAACTGTAAATCAAATAGAAAATTAATATGAAGCCAAAAATAAAAGTTGAATGATATTTGTCATTCACTTGAAGCCGTGTCGGGTCACCAAATGACTAGGTCCAAATATACATGCAAGTACAAATACATTTTAAAATAATTAAAAATTAAATAGAATAAAAATATATATGGATATAGATAAGAATCAATTGATATTTGTAGTAAAAAAACTTATAATATGGTGCTATACTTGTTTGGTTGAGTACACATTTAAAAAAAATATTAGTAATCATACCTAATTAATTTTCCACAACAAAATAAAATAGTACCGAGGACACTGAAAGTAGAATGTAAATTTATCGCAAATATTTTATCATGTTTTTTGAGTTTCGTATATAAATTCTTATACTCCTTTTTATGTTTGGTTTAAAGAGTATTTTTCGTGGCGTCTGTTTTAAAGAGTGTCATTTTATTTTTTATATATATATATATGAAGCTCATACCCACACTAATACAATTAAAATATGAGATTTATACATCCATAAATACAATCATATACACTATATTAAATAATAATATTTCTTAATTCAAGTAATAACGGACAAGTATTATTACTTTATACAAGTGATATAATGAAAATTAAAAGAGTGATTTATTGAAGATTAAAAGAGTAAGGGTTTATATTTATCATTTACTAGAATCTATTAATTTTATTTCTCTTATAATATATCACTCATTCACGTGATATTGAAAATAATGACATTATAATGATATTGGAGTATTAATTAATTTAAAAAGGCATTAATATGCTTAATTATTCATGATGATGATGAACAGGTTAACTTGAACTACTTTAAAGTTACTTATTAGAGTGATAAATTATTACACTTTTGATATGTTGTGATTTTTTTATATTTTTGTTGAGATAACTAATGTTTTTGGAATTAAAGAGTATTAATTCATTTCTAAAAAATAATTTCTTATATTAAAAAATAATTTTGTAAAATTAAAATGCATGGTGAATGCAGTTTATGGAAGACAAGCTCATACATGATAATGTATTTACAACATACTTATATATATTATTATTTTGATAATATAATTTAAAAAAAAAAACTTAAACTATTTAATTTTAATTATATTGACAGCAATTAAACTTAGAAAAATTGGGACATGGATGATCATTGGTAAACAATGGTAACAAAAAAAAGAAAAAAAGGAGTAATTAAATAAAATAATAATAATGGTAATAAGTAGACAAGAATTGAAGATGTGCACGTGCCGTGAAGGAGTGGTCATCAATTGAGGTGCACGTGCTTTGGATCTGATGCAGAAAGGAGAAAAAAAAAAAAGAGATGAGAAAATTAGGAAAAGGAAAAAGAATGTTGAGAAGGGAAGGTTGGTTCTCTTCTTGATTTCAGCACCTTCCTTACATTTCTTACTTCTTTCTTACTCATTCCTCATTAACTCTCTTAATGCACTCTTACCCATGGTTAACCTTCTAGATTAATTCTTGATTTCTGTGTAAATTAAATTATTACAATAATTAAGGGTGATTGGAGTGGACCACAATTGCATTTCACTTTTTACTGATTAACATGATCTGTTTTGGTATGGTTTCTCCTTTTTAAAAGATAGCCTGCATTGACTTTTTCTGCTGCTTTTTCTTTTTTTAATTATTTATTACAATACATAAGTTGGCACATGAGAATTGGATCACAAAGAAATCAGAGTAATTCCCTGATCTAACAAATTAACAAGATTATATGTATGCTTTTATCCAAAATTTCAAACAAATTCTGTACTATGAAAAACTGTTACTCTAAAAATCAATTTACATAAAATCTTATAAATAAAATAACACATGAACTACAAGATTTCCGGAATTGAGAGGTAAAAAATAAACTACAAATTATTCTAAGTGTAAAACATCACATGAAAGTATGAAATCATAAATAAAATTACAATTATACCTTAAAAATCATATTAAATTAAACTCTATAAAAAAAAATAAAACCCTAAGAATTTGTGGTTCCTATCTCAAAGTTAATATTATTCAATAGATCTTAAAATTTATTAAAAAAAATGTTTACACGTGTTAATTTTATGTGGGCTTGTTTCTTCAAAGCTCATTAATTAAAAATAAGAGGCCCTATTAAATACAATTAGAGGAGAGGTTTTTTTTATAAGTTATAATATTACACATGAAATCAAAAACATATTAAGAAAATATTGAAGGGTTAAAAATTTACTAAAAACAAGAGAGTTTACACATTAATTAAACTTAAGCGAACTTGATTTTCTTTTAAGTCCGCTAGTTAAAAATAAGGGATCAGATATATTTCATGCTCATTTTTTGTTTTTAACCTTTTCAATTCTTATTAACCTATCAAATAATTTTAATGAATCAAACTCTCTCAAACTACACATTGTTTAACACACTGGAAGCTCTATTAACTTATATTAATTTTACAAACTAAACATGCTCAGATAATAATATACTGTTGTTAGTTAGTTAAAAAATGAAAAATGTATACTTATTCCAATCATAACTATCCCTTTTGTGGCCTACGGCCTGGAATCTTTTTTCTAGAACAAGGACGGGCCGAAGGCAACTCTTGGAATAAAAAAAGGTATTATCAAACAATGAAGCCCAATATATAGCCCAATAACAGTTATGGCCCAAAAAGTCAACCCAAATGTGTTAATTCTTCATACGAATGGTTAAAATTAGTATATAGTATACAATTAGAGCCCGATACCAAGCCAACATAACGTTTATACATTGGTTGATTAAATAAAAATATTTAATTTAAAAAAAAAAAAAAAAAATATATATATATATATATATATATATATATATATATATATATATATATATATATATATATATTTTAAGTGCTGGTATGTGGTACAGCCGACGTGGCGTAGGATAGTCGAGGTTATATCCCTAAAATGCGCCAAGGTGCGTATCGTCTGAGTTGTCATATTTTACTCAGTCTCGCTCGGCGATTCACCACCAAGAACACAATCATTTTCTCTCACTACTCCCTGACCTCTCACCTTCCACCCTAAACTTCATCAATCAAACCCTCATTTCTGCATAATATTTGGAATTACACCAAAAACTTCAATTTGGAGACTGAGTTTCTGCGAGGATGAGCAGTGGGGGGAGATTTTATTGGGCGCGGAATCGCGGAGAAGGTTTCAAATCCAAGGGAATAATTGTGGTCTTCGCATGGGTTTCGATCACTGATGTTCAATTGAAGTATTTTGTTGGTCTATGCTCTTCTCTCGGATGGAACTCTCTTGTCTGCCGCTCCGATTATCTGAATCCGTATGGCTGCAACTTCTTAATTTTTGTTTGTTTGTTTGTTAGATGATCGTGGTTGTATTAGAAGCTTTGAAGTTCGCCACACATCTAATCTGTTGTAGATTTTTTTATGAGCAAAGATGGAGTCCAAAATTGTAGCTTAATTTAAAGCAATCTATGATTGCAGAGAAAATATGTGCTTGTGTTGCTCTGCGAAGATATAGCACGTGGTAAATGTGGAGCTTCCTTTGATGGTTTTGAGTATTCAGTTATTGCATTGCAGTAGACAACCAAATTGCATTCTGCAACACTGGTTTTTATTCAGGGGATACAGGGTTTCTAGTGTTGGCATGTTGACTTGAATATGTAAATTGCTAATACAGAATTCTTAAGAGTAGACTTCATTATAATGGTTAGATAACTCACTAAATCATTCAGGTTAGTGTTTTGAATCTGTCCAAATTCTAAAATGTGCTTTACAACCTGATATACTGGCTTCAAAAGAGTCTTACGTACTAATGAACATGACATATTGTATAAAACTGAGCTAGAAGTGCGATTATGTCTTTTGTAGAAATGGTTGTGGTATCTTAAGTGTATTGCATGTTCTTGATTTATGACCTGCATCTGCATTTGAACCTGTTTAATGTAATGGTTATAAATACTTGGTTTGATACTGTTCTGCAGATTCATTCCAGATAGAGCTACATCACTGGCTTTTTCTGTCCTTGATGAGCTTGTCAAGGTTAGTTTCCTTGTAGTCTTTACATGTATAGAAAAGTTTGGTAAGTTGAATGATAAGGATTTTTTATTTAGTATATATGTTGGTTTTTTTTAAAACCAAATTAATTTTGGTGGCTTATAGTGGTGAATAATACTAGTATGACATTGCTTATAAGGTCTGTCAGCGATGTCTCCGAGCCTTTAAAGTTTTTAATATTTTCTATTTTTTTCGACATTCAACTCATCTGTATATTTTTATGCAAGTTTGTTGCTTGTCTTTTGATTATTCTGTGGTTTAAATGTAGGAGCTTCGGCGTGGCTTATGCCCTGTAGTTTTCAAATCCTTTTCTGGTGGTTCAAAAGCTTGCATGTATAAAGTTCTCCAGGTAATTTCAATGGATGAGATGGAAAGTTACACAAATTTAACATAGATTTATGCTTGTATAAAGTTCTCCTAGAAAACCGCTCTTATGGGGAATGTCATGCATTTGTTTTACTTAAAACATTTAATATGTTCTACTCATATGAAGTTAGTCACCTATTTTCTGTGCAGATTATTGACGGATGTTCTGATGTGGAGATCAGCCTGGTAGACTCGCCCTCATACTTAATATGAATTTAATATTTATAGTGCATATAGTAAACCTTATACTAATGGTCTTTTGTTATCTCATTAAGGAGGACAGTAGGTTGCTTTCAAGCTGCATCTCAGGCCAGATCTATGATTCAGATCCAATTGAATTTACTACAGATTTGGGTGCCCGATTTGCCTTACACCGTTCCATCCTCAGAATGCCTGGTTCATCGAAACTAGTATCATTGTTAGCAAAAGGTGTTACTTCAAGCTTGGATGCTTTATTTATCACTAGATTTGGATCCCAACGTGCAGATTACTGGCAAACCCTGTATAAATCAGTTGTAAGTTTGAAATTGGTCATCAATTCTGCAAATTACATTTTATTTTGAAGTGGTCTGATGATTTTCATGTCAAATTACTCTATTAATTTTTTGAGTTTGTTATGCATGTAGGGTTTGGGGGCTCCTTTTCTCATCTTATGCTCAGAGAATGATGACGTGGCTCCTCTTTCTACTCTGTATGACTTTGCTCAGAATTTACGGGATTTGGGGGCAAATATAAAAGTTGTCAAATGGAGTAACTCTGCTCATGTAGGTTAGTTTTGGTTCTCCCTAATGCTTAAACTTTGAATACATTTAGTGGGGCATTACTTTCATTTATGGTGTAAGAGCTGTACATTTTAATTACTTATGACCAAGCTGCCATATTGTTTCCTTAGTTGTGTACTTCTCTTTATATATTCAGTTGAGATCAATTAATTGCTCTGAACTATATAATAACTAGGGTGGTGTTACTCCATATCAATTTCCCCCTTTTGTAGTAGGGCTCTGACCTCTGGCGAGCCACCTTTTTAAAGTTTTCTTTGAAGAGAGAACATTCATTTTCTTCCCTGGCTTGTTGTTCATAATTCAAAACGTATGGAGCCTTACAGCTTTTGTTTCTTTTTTTAAAGCTTGACCTCTTTACATTTTATGAATGTTTGTTTAGAAAGAAAGAACAAGTTCAAGAACATATTTGTCTGCATCTTACTCATTCTGGGATATACGTGCTATTAGGATGTATTTTAATACTCTTTACATACTCTGTGCAACAACCTTAATGTGTTTGTTATGAAGTTATCAGTTTATCCTTTAGAATATGGAATTCAAACTCACTGTGGGTGCCTGCATCAGGTCAGTGCAAGCATCAATCAGAACTGTATACAGCTGCTATAACTGAGTTGCTAGAGCAGGCAGTTAGAATTTTCCCTGAGAAACTTAAAAAGCTCAGGGAAAAGTCCCATATGGATGGTATGCATGATGAAATATCTGATTTGATATGTGACCTCCAGAATGCAGCTGTAGACTCGAATCAAAGCTTCAGAAGAGTTGCAGTTGGGCCTAATGACCATTTCTTCCTCCCAAGTTCGTCCCAGTATCAGAACAGAGAATTTGGGTCTATGCAACAGGAGCGGAAAGATAGATTATCTCATCGTTCAACCCCTTGTATAAGTGCAAACAGTCTTCTTGGCCAAGCACTTTTTGACGCTTGTGTTCCAAAGAACATTGAAGGTTGGGATATCAAATTCTCTGGTTCCTTGAATGGGGAGCCTCTGGCTTCTGTATGTAGGAGGTCACCCGTCTGTGGCATTAAGCATAGATCAAGATTATGAGAACTCTTGAGAACGTATTTTTGTTCCGGGTGCATAAAATGCCGGGTCAAATGTTCATATACGGAAGATGGAAATCTAGCTGCTGAAATACTAACTAAGCTCACGAACGAAGGGTATATGAACTACGTGCCTCGTGATTTTGATTGAATTGCTGCAGATGTGATTAAGGCCAAATTAATATTGAGCTTGGGCGGCGTAAAGTATGTCATTTAAAGCCAGATTATGGCAAGGCTTATTAAGGTAACCCTGTTTATTCCACGACAAGCTCCATCATGCGGCTGACATCTATTTCCCTTCCTAAGGTTTCAGTTGGTGGTGACAATGGGATGAGGTTTGAGTTGTTTCAATTTTTTTTGTCTCTCCTTAGTACTTTAATCTTTCATTTTTGTACATATGAATGTCGCTACCAACTCTACTCTTGTACAATAATTTAATAAAAATCAATTAATCTAAGTTATTCTAGATGCATTTGCCTTGCGTTTTTCTTTTTTCTTTTCTATTATAGTTTTGTATGGTGCATTTTATTTGGTGTGATTTTTGAAAACGGACTTCTTGTGTATTATAGCAGATGCTCGGTACCATAATAATCGCAAGAAAAAACAAGAATGTTACTTCTATTGTAAATTAATTTGCATTTTGAGAAATAGTAAAGAAGATCACAAGTTTAAACAATGAATAAACTAAGGGGCACTTGGTTTATTGAAATGAATCGGAATAAGAATTATAGTGTAGTACGGAATGGTAATGAGTTTATTTTATAGTGATGATATTTGGTTGATAACAGAGAATAACTCTCATTATTATTAAAATATTGTTTGATACGATTAAATTTTTAATAGATTCATATTTTTTTTATTATTTTATTATTAGAAAAATTTATTATTTTAATAAAATAAAATATATTTATAAAATTATAGTAGAATATTAATAATAAATTAAAATAAAATCACCACATATCATTATAAAATATTAATAATAAATTAAAATTGAGGGATTGACTTTCAACTATGGAATGAAAGTCATTGAAATTTACTGTATCACTTTAATTCCCTTCAACCAAACACATAATTTCATTCCCTTTCCCATCCCCAAAACCCTTTAACCAAACCCTAATGTATGGTATTTTTCTCAAAAGTAGGGTGTTTTAAAAATTGGGTGTGCAAAAATGCTCAAATTATACTTTATAATTCATACTTCTGTTTTAAACGTTTTATAATAAATTTTACCACTACAAAATGAAAACACCACATCATTTATACAATTTCAAATACATTTTAATTGCCACTATCATATATTCTCTACGTCCTTCCAATAGGTATACATTTTCTTTTTCAGTGGTTTAAGGAGCATTATTATTTAATCTGTAGTAATTAATTGTATTAGTGAGGTGTGTGAGACCCATATATTAAATGTATTGATGATATGTGTGGATTCATATGTTTAAAAAGGGAAATGTATATCTTTAGTGCGGACGCCAAAATAGAAAAATGTACAATATACCAGAAAAATAGAAAAATGTACGGTATACATTTTTGGTAGATAGAGGGAGTAATTTACTCATAAATTCCGTGTGTACAGTAAGTAACGGATCAATTTATTCAGTATTTTATTTTATTTTTTTGGTAAAGACGCTTTATTAATTGATTGAGAATAAATCGTGTCTAAATATATACTCGATATCAAGTTTAGCAAGTTGATGAATTTGGTTGGTCAAAATTACGCAGCTGTTGTTCCAAATCTACACAACAATCCCGGGAATTCATTTTTGGCGGCAATAATTGTTAGATCCATTCCAGTCCTTCAATCCTCGAACATTTCCTTTTCCATGGAGGAGGAGTATCAACGTCATGTGATCGCATGTCTTCCCGAAACAAATCCCAATTTTTTATTCCGCAAGGTACGTCGCTATCGCATCTCTCTTATGTTCGAATGAATCCGAAATTATTTTAATTTTTTTTTTAAAAATTTCATTACAGTAGAGAAAGAGGAGGAAATCATTCAGGATTATGGAAGATCTCTTCGAAATCGAGGAAACACGCATGTCTAAGCGAGTAAGGAAGGCACTTCTTTCCCTTTTCTATATACGTGTTCGATTCGGTTCTGTTTGTGTTCATATATGGGGATCGTCATTTATGATATTTTAAGGTGGCATGGCATAAATCGACGTCGTTTCAATGACCTTCTGTAAGGATTTGAAACCTAAATCGTTCTCGATTAGATTTGAAGCATGGATTACAATCCATAAGGCATGTTTATTTAAATTTTGCATTTAGATGAAGGATTTAAGGTGTGAATTTAAATCTATAATAATAAAGCCTGTATGGAACATTACATCTTCATTTTAGGATGGATTTGAATAATTAATCTCTCAATTTGTTGTATTTTCTGAATGAATTTAAAATTCTCCCCATAAAGAGTTATTTGAAATCCTTAATCTTCATTCTCTCCTCAAATCAAATCCCTTAATTTGAATGCAATGGGTTGGCTGTACAGATGAGTTAGTATTTTAGTAATAGATTCGAAGTCTTTAGATTGTTGTTTTTTTGTGAAATTCACCTCCCGAAGTTAAATAATCCAATCCAGATGCAAGCTTACTGTATCCTCTATATTTGGATTTAGATTCCGCTTGAATACTTATAAGCTGAGTGAATTATTTTTTACTTTTGGTTTGTAAAGTGTCCTGTTGAAACTTTGGAATGCAGTTAATGTTTCAAAACATAAGATGTATGTATCTAAATTTTGCTGTGGGATTTCACTTTACTTAAATCAGATCAGTGCTTATTGGTAAACAGGACACTCATGAAATGGTCAATAAATGTGTAATTGTGTTCCGTCTTCATCTGATGCCCAATTCCTCTGTTACACTGCTAAAGCTGTAAACTAAACAGGCGGAAAAGGAAAGACCTGCGCCACCAAGTTGAGATTGCATCATCCGTGATGGAACGAGCAGAGTGTGTTAGAGCGAAGCTCAAAACACAGTTCCCCAGCTTTGTAAAGCCAATGATTCGATCAAATATTGCAAGTGGCTTCTGGCTGGTAAAGAGTGATCAATTCTTGTCCAAATTGCTTGCTCTTGCTCCCAACTTAAGCAAGTCTGATTTACGTTTTGCACTAATCTTTCTCTTGGGCAGTCGCTTCCGAAGATATTCTGTGAGTTGTATTTGCCAAACTATGATATAAATATCACTTTAGTAGATGAAGGCCATGAAGAATACTACACCAAGTACCTGCCTGAAAGGAGGGGGCTGAGCGCCGGATGGCGAGGATTTTCGATTTCCCATGACCTGGAAGAGGGAGATGTGTTGGTGTTTCATCTTGTGGGAGTGTGGAGAATGAAGGTACTCTTTTCTAGTTTGTGTAGTTGTCTTTATACATATCATGGATATATTTATGGAGTGATAAATTGCTTATGGAAGTTAAGTTTCAGTTGGGGTTATGCATGCTTTTGAACTTCTAGTTAGATTTGATTTCAATCATGATTTATAGTTTAAACTAGTACAAGGATCGATATATTACATGCATCTCTTGGGAATTAATTACCATTTCAAATTTGATTTCTTTGTGACTTAATACGTAATTATTTACTCTTAAAATTTATTACTACATTTTTATTTTTTTATCCTCGTTTCATTTAAAATTTAATAAGTTAATCTAAGTGTATGTGTAGCACCCCAAATTCAAAGTCTTTTTTTTTAAAAAAAATAGAGAGCTACTTAATAAATCAAAACATATATTAACTTTTATTAGAGTATAATTTTAAAAGTAAAATTCTCTTTAGATTTTATTTGTAAACACAACGGAATAAATATCTAAGATTCATTTAAAAATATAGTATTTAAATATTATAAATACATATTGAGAAAAGAAATAATTTCGTCTTTTTAAAAAAAGGAATTTAGAAATGTAAATTAATAAATATATATTATTTATTTATTTTTTATATAATAAAAACAAGGTGATAAAGTCTTATCAAATATATTATATCAAACCAAACTTATTTAAGAACTGTACAGATACTTACTTTTATATAAATAAGTATAGTTACATAAATATAGTATATATTTGTTTTATTATACATCATTTAGAGTTTCCACGTCTTGCTGCAGATCAAAAGACTTCATTATTTAACCTGAAAAATTTTAGAAGCAAAACAAATTATATTATTAGCATTATGAAAATAGTGTAAAAATAATTATAAATATTTGGGGTATTACATCCTCCCCCACTAAATAAAATTTCGTCCCCAAAATTTACTTACTCGCTTCTCTGTAAAAGTCTGGATATTTGGCTAAAATCTTGTCCTCACGTTCCCATGTTGCTTCTTCTCTACCATGCCTAATCCATTGTACTAGTATTAAGGTATCACTCGATTTCTAAGTTTTTGAGTCTTTCTCCCTAAAATGCTCATCGATATTTCTTCGTAGGTCAAATTCTCATTAACTTCCAAATCTTTAAAATCAATCACGTGGCTTGAATCTGTAATATACTTTCGAAGTATTGATACATGAAACACATTATGAATTGAAGATAGTTCAGGTGACAAGGCTAATCTATAAGCCACACTTCCAACTTTCTCCAGTATTTCGAATGGTCCAATATACCTTGGTTTTAATTTTTATCTTTTTTCGAATCTTATCAACCCTTTAATTGGTGCAATTCTAAGAAATACTTTTTCTCCAACTTCAAACTGTAAATCCTTTCTCCGTATATCGGCGTAAGATTTTTGTCGGTCTTGTGCTGCTTTGATTCTTTCTCGCACTGTAGTGATCACTTCTACTGATTTCTCTACCAATTCAGGACCTAAAATTTTTCGAACTCCAACTTCGTCCCATATAATTAGTGAGCAATATCTTTTCCCATATAGTGCTACAAAAGGTGCCATTCGAATAGTAGCATGGTAGTTTGAACTCTACTAATAAAAGGTAAGTTTTTCAGTCTTCCTCAAAGTCTAAGGCACAAGCTCGGAGCATATCTTCTAACGTTTGGATTGTCCTCTCGGATTGACCATCTGTTTGTGGGTGATAGACACTACTGCACTTGAGTTCCGTCCACATTGCATTCTGCAAACTTCTCTAAAATTTTGAAATGAACGTATCTCGATCGGATACTATTGATAATGGTATTCCATGTAACCTCACGATTTCTTCAATGTACAACTGAGCAAGATGATCCATAGTGAATGTCATCCGCACTGGGATAAAGTGACTTACTTTGGTGAGTCAATCGATAATTACCTAGATAGCATCATGATTTTTGCTAGATTTTGGCAATCCAGTTACAAAATCCATTGCAATATGTTCTCATTTCCACTCAGGAATCTCGAGTGGTTGGAGCAATCAAGAAGGTCGTTGATGTTCAACTTTAACTTGCTGACATGTTAGGTATTGTCTCACAAACTGTACAATACTCCTTTTTATTTTCTCCACCAAAAATTTTTCTTCAAGTCTTTGTACATCTTGGTTTCTCCTGGATGTACAATGTATGGTGTGTTGTGAGCTTCAGTGAGGATCACCTTCTGTAATTCTTCATTATTGGGTACGCACACTCTTCCTTCGTACAATAAAATTTCATCAGTGGTTATAGAAAATCTTCGAACACCTTCTACCGCGACTTTCCCTTTTATTTTGTTCAGAAAAACATCATCCCTTTGTTCTTCCTTTATGCGGTCTCTCAAGGTAGGCTGTACTGTTAAAGTTGTAACTATAATTGAGGTACAGTATGGCCTAACGAATTGCAAATTTAATTTCGAGAATTCTTGAACCAATAATCTTTGCTTCGTAGGTATCATAGTTAATTGTCCCTCATGCTTCCGACTGAGAGCATCTGCCACAATATTTACCTTTCTGGGTGATAAAGTATTTCGCAATCATAATCCTTTACTAATTCGAGCCACCTTCTCTGTCGCATATTTAGTTCCTTTTGGGTGAAGAAGTATTTCAAACTTTTGTGATCCGTGTAGATTTGACATTTTCCCCCGTAGAGGTAGTGACGCCATATCTTTAACGCATGCCCAGCTGCAGCTAATTCGTCATGCTGTTTTAATTGTCTTGAGGCATATGCCACAACCTTCCCGTGTTGCATTAGCATACATCCTATGCCTGAATTTGAAGCATCTGTGTAAATTACAAACCCTTCAATTCCATGTGGAATGGTTAAAATTGGTGCTGATACCAATCTTCATTTCAGCTCTTGGAAATTATCTTCACACTTCTGGGACCAAATGAACTTCTCATTTTCTCATTTTTCTTTGTAAGTTGAGTTAGTGGATTTGTAATTCTAGAGAAATCTTGAATGAATCTCCGGTAGTAACCCGCTAATCCTAGAAAACTCCGTACTTTGTTTATATTCGAGGATATGATTCTCACTTCTGAACGTTGTCTGGTACCATAGAATATGAATTCTTGGCCTTCTCTCGTTTCTAATTTTATATTTCGCTCTGTACAACATATGTTGGCCTTATACTTACCCAACCAATCTATTCCCAAAATGATATAAAAAATTTTCATTTCAAGGATATAGAGGTCAGCATCAAGTATGTGCTCATTCACTTCTAATTTGACACTTTTCAACATATTGTTCACTCTTATATTTTCTCCAGAAGCAACACCTACATCCATTGTTACTTTCACGTTTCCTTTAATCCCTAATTTTCTTATAAATCTTTCAGATATAAATGAGTGATATGCACCAGTATCGAATAAAACACATGCTGGTATGTTAGATATCGTTAACATACCTGTCATTGTTTCGTGCCTCTCCGGATTTTCTTCTTCAACGACTGCATTCAGTTGTTCCTTTCCCTTCAAATTTTAAGTACGATCATTCCCTTTTTGTAGTCTTGGTATCACATCATTCGTCTTCGGCGGTTGCCACGCTTGTATAGGCATTAGTGCTTGATTCGTTCCTCCAATTGGTCTACCGTTGTTGATCCTTGTGCATTCATGAGCTCTGTGCCCTTTTTGGTTACATCTGTAACATACATCCTTACATGCAAAACATTCTCCCTGATGCATACGTTTACAAATGGGACATGGCGGTATTTTAGTCGGATTGGGCCTTGTGGTTACTTCCAATTGGTTTTTTTTTTATAGAGGAATCTGGCCTATTCATTTCGTAGGCCACTTCCTTTTGATCGAGTTTTTTGAGGTTTTTGATTATATTCAAACCCTTGACAAATAGAGATAGTCAATGCTTTTTCGAACACTTCTAAAAAAACTGTTAACTTCAATCCAGAAATAATTCCTCCAATTTCCGGGCGTAGTCCCATTTCAAACCTTCTAGCCATCTTCTCATCCGTGTCCACGAGCTTTGGAGCATACTTTGATAGGTTATTAAATCTGCGTTCGCACTCAGTTACGGAAGCAGTTCCTTGACGCAGGTTGATGAATTCAATTTTCTTTTAAACACAAAGAGCTTGTGGAAAATATCGGTTCATCATAATCCTTTTGAAATCGTTCCAAGTTAAAACTTGTCTCGACTCCTCACTCATAGTGCGCTCGTGTGAGTCCTACCATTGGCCATCATCTTCAGCTAGTTGGAAAACAGCGCAAGAGACCTTTTGTGCTTCAGTTAGCTCCATGTGTTTGAATATTTGGTCCATCTCTGCGATCCATTCTTCGATGGCTAACGGTCCTTCCTTTCCTCAAAATCGATGTGGTTGTAAACGGCGAAATTGTTCCACGACGTCATTCATTCTTGGTCACGTTTCGTTCGTTGTGGTGTTGGTGGTGCTTGTTGAATATAGTTTTGAAGAGTGGTGAAAAATTCTCGAGCCATATCGACTCCCGAATTAGTGTTGGTGCGTTCCTATTGATTATGTCTACGGAATCCTCAGATGATCCCCTGTTCCTTCCAGTCCTTCTTTGGTTTCTAGTTGATGGCGCCATTTGTCAAAAGCTGAAAAGGATCAAGAAAGTCCCGTATTTTATTGGTGCTATATTTATAAACAAGTCTTTATCGTATTTCTACTTATTGCGGTATACGAGGTAAGACAAAATATCTAAGGAATAAACTTGTTAAAAAGACTTGAAAACATCTATTTATTTTAAGTCGTAGTCACACCACATTGATTTCACATTGTTACCTTACGATTCTTTCACCGTACCATACTCTCATTACACATTTTATAAGAAAATTATAAATAGGCATCGATAGTCTGGTTTCTCATGGTTCTTAATTAGTCTTAAAAGAAGAAGTCGCGAGTACTGGGTCTCGCTTCATCCTCAATCCCTGAAATGCGAGTACCGAGTCTTGCATCATCCTCATATCCTGGAAAAAGAGAGATATTATCATTCATATAGATGTTTCCTTCGTATTGTGTTGTCCCTGCTGCAGTCATTCCTAAATTTCTTGGATCGTTGTAGGGGTTAAATGATGGCATCATGTTATAGACTAGTTCCCCCCAGTATCTGATCCTATGTTTTCAGTCCAAAACACCGGCAACGCTGTGGGATCTGAGAGTATTCCTCTATTTACCAGTTCCTCCTGGTACCTTATGGATTTTTCTCCAGCTTCGATCAATTTCTGCCTTTGTTCAATAGCCTTGGTTCGATAATCGTTCGCCCACCTCTCATGCTCCATAGCCTTTTGTTCCCAATGATAAGCCTTGGCATCTCTTTTTCGTGCTTCCGTCTCCCACTTTGTTGCCAACTTTTCTGCCTCTGTCCTCCCTTCTGCTGCTTTAATTAGTACCCTTTCAAATTCCATATAGTCAATCCTCAATTTTCCAGGTGAATTTGTTGTGATGAGATTATCAAATAATGTCTGTGCAACCACCCTATATTTGGTGGAGACAGTTTCCCTCATGCGCAACGCAGCGTCGGAGTCTTCTTCCTTAAATCCTTGGTTCCATGCAGCGATCCTAAGATCTAGGACTCGGTCAATATAATTCCTTAAAGTTTCTGTCCCGTATTGGGCACAAGTCTGGTATAGTTCAACAACCGAGTTTCTGTGGGATTCCATTCCTAAAGGGACAAAATTCATTTATTTATTTTAGAAACACTTTATAAATTTTCCTTCTCTTCCAAAAAAAAAAAATTTCCGAGCACTACATGCTGACATGGCATGGTTCTCCGTGGATCTTTTAAAGTGTCCTAGTTGTTAATTAAATATATTTTATAAGTATACTCGTATATACTTTCAAGGATGTTATAAACCATAGCTCTGATATCACTCTGTAGCACCCCAAATTCAAAGTTTTTTTTTTTTAAATAGAGAGCTGCTTAGTAAATCAAAACATATGTTAAACTTTTATTAGAGTACAATTTTGAAAGTAAAATTCTCTTTAGATTTTATTTGTAAATCGCAACGGAATAAATATCTAAGATTCATTTTAAAGTATAGTATTTAAATATTATAAATACATATTGAAAAATAAATAATTTCGTCTTTTTAAAAAAAGAATTTAGAAATGTAAATTAATAAATATATATTATTTATTTATTCTTTATTTAGTAAAACAAGGTGATAAAGTCTTATCAAATAAGTATATTATATCAAACCAAACTTATTTAAGAACGGTAGGTATAGCTACATAAATATAGTATATATTTGTTTTATTATTCATCATTTAGAGTTTTCACGTCTTGCTGCAGATCAAAAAACTTCATTCTTTAATCTAAAAATTTTAGAAGCAAAACAAATTATATTAGTAGCATTATGAAAATAGTGTAAAAATAATTATAAATGTTTGGGGTATTACAATATGGAACTATGATCCCTTCCTTCGTGTTAGTGCAAAACTCACGACAACACTTGCGTATAACTATTTTTACTTAGTAATTACTCTTTATTAAATGTTTTTATTATTATTATTATTAAAAATATTATTATTATTTATTTATTAAATTCTAATAAATCACTGCAATATCACTTTTATTAATTTGAGTATTTTTTTAAAAAAAAATATTATTCTGGATAGGTGTACATCGTGAGAGCAACCCAGTTCGGTGACGTGGATGCAGCTCTTAGCCTTGTGCATTTACAAGCTCACGTGCAGTAGAATATTATGAGCCATGACAATTCTCCATTTCTCTGATCCTAGCTACGTGTAAGAAAATACACCAAGTTATCTTATTGTTTAATTTGTTGACTTTTTTCTTTTTTAATATTTAAAAAGATAAAGAAAAATGTAAATTCAAAATTAGCTTATATTAGTTAAAATAAAATAAAATGAAGATAAAAACATAACGTGCTTGGGATTGGGAGTTTCCAATCATTTGATTAAATTAATTTCTCGTATTCTGGGACAAGTAGAAAAATGACTTGCATGTGGAGATAAATGTTAACTCTAATTGGAGCTCCCCATGCCCATGACACAGACATAGACACAGACAGGAGAGTAAGTGTTTGTCTTGTTGTAATTAAAATTAAGTTAATGAAATTCTTCTACTGAGACGAGGTTGGTCGTCGATCACAATGAACGGGATTATCAACAAGATCTTTTTCAGAGCCTTAATGACTAGTTTCATGCTCATTCCAAGTTCGAAGTACCATTTGTATTAAATAGAATCATCTTTGTTACATGATTTCTTCTTCATATAGACAAATACAGGATCTATGGCACAATTACTTAGAAATGCATTTTGTGCCACAACCATTCCTATATGATAGAAAAAGATTCCATGATCTTGAATCGATCTTACTAAGCTCACTCTCGTTCTGGTCGGAACAAATCTATTAATTCTTTGATCTTGAATTAAGAAATAGAGCCTAGAAGCTAAAAAAAGGGTATCTTGAGGAATTGCAATAATCGGGTTAATTAATATTCATGGTATAGTAGATGCTATTGTGCATACAATCATACTCAATGCGATGGAATTATTTGATCGTAATTTAATTGTAGACTATAAAATAAAGAAACATGCGAATGGAATTCAACCCTCGGAGAAATCATTGTATAACTTGTATTTATTGAGATAAAACCATTTCCAATCCCACAATAATAAAATTTCGATTTCAATCCCAAAATAGTTATTTTTTTAGTCAGTCCCACAACTGTCGACATTGCTTGATTTTCATTCAACTTTTACATTGAAAGTTGAATTTTCGCCAGAAATCGTCATATGACACTAATTCTAGAGAAATAGCAGTAAATCTTCTATTTTGATCCTAAAATAATTACAAGAATTTGATTTGTTTAGTTGTGGAACCGAAAACTGCAAGGTTTTGTTGTGTTGACAAGAAATTTGAAATGAATAGTTGGATGAGATCTAAATAAATTAACAATTCATCAGAAGTGGATCAACACAATTAAATTTTTTCCACCATAGCCTAAACCTGAAAAAGAAATATCAACCATTTGCGTAAAGTATATGAAATGTTATAATCACAATTCGGGGTGGGTGCATGTTAAAATTAAATCATGAATTATTATACACAATTGTACAACTTTCAACTCGCGTGAAGGTTTTAAATGAGACAAATAGAAATTTCAACTAATTGAAATAACTGCATGTTATTATCTCATTAATACAAGAGGTAACGTGTGATAAATGACTATAATCAAACCTTTGCTCGTTAAATTTTTTGATAAACCGTTGGTGGTGAGATTTCAACCTATATAAAAATGGATGATTAAAATACAATATAAATTAGTAAAATTTATATTGTAAAAAATGTGTATTATTTAATACTTATTTAATCATTAAAATCATTTTCAATCCCATAAAAAACACAATATTTGATTTTAGTTCCAAAAATGTTATTTTTTTTCAAATTAGTCCCATAAATGTTAAAATTGCTCAATTTTAGTCCTATTTCTACCGAAAATGTTGTGTGCATCTCACGCTAAGGTTGGATCCGATGATGTTGTGTACATGACATACATAATATTAAAATTTGACCAGTCAATTTGACAACTCATATTTAATATATACAATTATTATTTTTATTTCCATGTCATCCAATTTTTAAATTTAAATATAAAATCATAATTAATTAAATTCCATAATAAACCATAAAATAAAATGAAACAAAAAATAAATAAGCTTATTAATTTTTCTTAATTATCAAACACCTGTGAACATAAATACATAATATATATATATATATATATATATATATATATATATATATATATTTTAAATCAAGAAGTTGAAGTGATGACGTGGAATATGTGGGTGGATGAGTGGTTGGAGTTTCTGGCGGCGGAGTTGACCACCACGGAAGCGGGGGTGGATCCAAGAAAAATAATCTGGGGGTACGTGTAATTATAAAAATATTACTCCCTCAGTCCATCCTCAATGTATACATTTGGTTTTTGCACGTGGATTAAGGAGTATTATTATTTTATATGTAGTAGGTAGTTGTATTAGTGGAGGGTGTGAGCCTCATATTTTATTTGTATTAGTGGTGTGTGTGAGTTCCACAGTCCAAAAAGGGAAATAGATAGATTAAGGATGGATGACCCAAAATGATAAAATAGATAGATTGACATTAGATGGAGGGAGTACTATTTATTTAATAAAATGAAAAAATTACAATTATTATTGTTACCGTCTAATATTTTTTAATGATAAAACAATTTAAGACATTATTGCCATGAATTTATAACAAATTGAATTTAAATTTATGTTGCAATTAATTATTTAGGTAACAAACAAATGAAGAAAATTAAGTACAAAATAATAATAAAAAATATATAAAGAAAATGATTAAAATAAATGAATAAAAACATAAATTAAATTATAAAAATAATAAATAAAAGGACAAAAATATAAATGGAATTAATAGGACTCGAACCTATGACCATATTTGCCTAAAAGGTGGTCTCATAACCACTGAACCATTAGAATATATATGTCATTACATGCTATATATATAGAACTTATTTTTCATTTTGGGTACAGCTGTACCCCCATGTACCTTCATTGGATCCGCCTCTTATACAAACAATAAAGAAAAAAACCAATTACAATTTGAGTGTATAGTAATGAAAATAATATTTTGACCTGTAAAATGGGAAACTATTAAATTAAAATCAGATTTTTTCTATTAATTAGGAAACTAGAATGTGTAAAATTACCAGCGTGAAAAGTTATGTCTAATTTTATTAAATCTCGAAGGAAGTAAATTAATATTTCTAAATAATAAATAAATGATAAATTTATAAACTTATATATATGAGTTGACATTTTTTTAAAATAAATATATTGAAATGTTATTTATTTTGAAATATTTATTATTTTTGAGGAGTAAAAAGTGTAATGGGACATATATATAAAAAAAAAGGGTGAAAAGCTTATTGATATGCAGGAAGAGTATTATAATACTCCCTCCGTTCATCTTCAATATATCCATTTGTTTTTTGCACGTGAATTGAGGAGTATTATTATTTTACGTGTATTAGGTAGTTGTATTAGTGGAGGGTGTGAGTCACATATTTTATTTGTATTAATGAAGGGTGTGGGTCCCATAGCCCAAAAAAGAAAATGGATAGATTAAAGATGAACAACCCAAAATCGTAAAATTGATAAATTGACAGTGGGATGAAGGGAGTACCTTAAAATCATATATATATATATATATATATATATATATATATATATATATATATATATATATATATATATATATAACGGTTCTAAGGTATTAATTTGCTTTTTTGCACGTGGATTAATGACTATTATTATTATACTATGTAAAGTGGGTAGTTGTATTAGAGAGAAGTGTGGGTCATATTGTGTACTTTTTTACTAAATAGGGGAAATTGATACCTTTAAAGTAGACGCAAAAAATAGTAAAATGGATACCTTACAAATGGACGGAGGGAGTATATAAAATTAATTCATTGTATTATATATATGTAAATTATACTCCTATACCCTCCGTTCGCCCAATAGGTATACATTTGTTTTTTGCACGTGAATTAAGGAGTATTACTATTTAATGTATAGTAGGTAATTGTATTAATGAGGTGTGTGAACTCATAATATATTAAATGTATTAGTGATGTGTGTGGATCTGTGTTTAATAAAAAAAATGTATACCTTTGGTGGTGCGGACGCTTAAAATAGCAAAATATGCGAGGGAGTACTATAACTATCCAATAATATATTTTAACAGAGTTAGTACTCTAACTATCCGATAATATATTTTTCTTTTGTATAGTTTAATCATACTTTACTAATGTTCGTTCTAACATAACCGTAGCTAATTAATACAGCAGTTAGCTCAAGATTAAGCACAGAAAGTCTAAAATTAACACATGAAGACATAAAAGTTGAGAAAAATACCCAAATGGTGTAGCATTTTGTGAGCCTTTGATGTATTGGGTAAATTAAGATTGAAAACATGATCCTCTCCTCTCACCTCCACCACCTTCACTATTCCACCCCACCCACTCTTCCAATTTCTCCGCATAATAATACCCCCTATCTCTCAATACATCCAATTCCGCCACATAAACCAGCACCCTTTTGCATTCTACCCTACCCAGATTCGGATCCATACCCGGATTCGACAACGGGTTGTCGAACCCGCTTTAGTTCGGATATGCATGGATCCAGATACTCTCCACCCAAGCTTCTTTCACCGGGTCACTCCCTTCTCTCCCGATTCGTTTGTCCCCCCAAAAATGGGGACAGTTGAGGAACATCACATGCACCGTGGATCCCTCCAACCCGACCCGAATCGCCATGTTGTGCGCGATGTTGCCGCCGGCGCTGTCCCCTCCCAGGAAAACACGGTCGAAATCGGCGTAGCTTTTCAGCCACTCCTCCGTTCCGCCACCCGATTCGCGGTGAGAGAATACCAATTTTAGGGCTAGCCATGAATCTCGATAGGCGGCGGGAAGGGGGTTCTCGGGGGCTAAACTGTAATTGACGGATACGGCGACGACGGAATTCAAGTAATCGTGATAGGTGGGGGAGAAGGGGGGGTTGGATGAAGAAGCCGCCGCCGTGGAAGTAGACGAAGAGAGGAAGTTTGGCGGCGGGGGTGGCGTTGGTAGGGCGGTAGAGTCGGGCTGAGATGTGGAGGTGTGGGTGGATGTTCACCTCCTTGGATTGAACACCAGCCGTCGGATCAAACGACGGGGTACGATCTCCGTTCCCGATAATCTCTAAACGGTGCCGTTTTTGTATACTCTGATCAAGTACTCAATTTCGTACAACGTGTTTGATGAATTTGTTGCACCAAATGCTGCTGAAATCAGACGACACATAACGAAGAGAAAGATAGTTCCACTCATATTGGTGAAAGTTTTTATTTTAGTTTGTAAATGCGACTATGCTTTTTTTCAAAAGAGAGTTGTTACACAATTCAAAGCCCTATATATAGTGGGTGTTCGAAAATAAATTTATTTTTCAAGAGGTGATTTAATATAACTATTAAGAGTGATTAAAAGCGAAAATTGGAAGCATTTGCAAAACTTTTAAATGTAATTATGGAATATTACATGTCTAAATTATTTGGTTATAAATATAATTAGCAAAGTCACCCCTCCTTAATTAACCTTTAGCTTTTAAACGTGAGAAAGTCTCTCATGGGACGACTTAACTATTTGCAAGGTCGGCCCTGATATTTCGGGGGCCCTGGACTAACAAAGAAAGTGAGGTCCTATACTATCATTTAAATCTTTTTATTTGTATACTTTCTCCTTTTCATACGATTATTCTTTTCTTTCTTTTTTGTCAGTTTCATATTTATGTTCATACTACAAAAATAAAAGGCTAATAGTACTAACCTAGATGCACTCACTTTCAGAAACGTATACAATTATGAACAAAAACATATACAATTATAAACAAAAATGTATACACTTTGTTAGTTATTTTTTTATTAGTTTTTTTTAATGAAAATTGAGTGTAAAAATATATATAATTATTAAAAAATATGTATATATTATTGAATAAAAAGTTATACATATATGGATGCTAGTTTTTTTAATGAAAAACTGTGTGAGAAAAAAATATACAATTATTAAGAAACATGTATACAATATAGAATAAAAAATTATATACATATGGGTGCACCGAATATCAACTCAATATAAAATGCCACTCAATATCACAATCTTAAAAATATACTTTAGTTTAAAAATTAACAAACATTTCTAACAAATATATTTTATTTTTAAAATATTTATTATCTAAAAATATTAAATTACCTCAATTTTTTTATAAAAATATATGTAGAAAAAAATTAAATTTTCTTAATACCAGTAAAAAACACAATATACATCTAAAGTAGCAATTCATATAATATCAATACTCTCACAATACTATAATAATTCACTTTTATTTTACACTAATTATAAATTTACTTACTTTTCTTAACAAAATACCCTTCATTATCTTACTTTAAACACTTTTTTTTCTTAATTTCCACACGCAAAAATATTTACGCAATATTAGAACGTATAGAGTATTATAAAAGATTTTTTTAAATACACTTTATTTTATAATAAATTTGTTTACACAATATATAAGGAGTATAATTTACTATAAATATACTGTAAAACTGCCAATAAATTACTCATATAATTTACTTATATAATACACGTAATTTAACAATGAATCGAATCATTTTACGATCGGTTCTCATATATCTTACTTTAAACACTTTTTTTTCTTAATTTCCACACGCAAAAATATTTACGCAATATTAAAACGTATAGAGTATTATAAAAGATTTTTTTTAAATACACTTTATTTTATAATAAATTTATTTACGCAATATATACATATTTATTTACTTTAACAATGAAATAAAAGTTAACGCGGGAAAAAATAGTGTTGTAATTATCAAAACATTTCTGTCCATGGTGAATGTACATATTTGAGCCTCATAGGTCATCATTTTGGTATTAGTTATTATGTACTCCCTTCGTTCCACAACAAGAGTGGTAAAACTTTTTTGCACGTAGATTAAGGAATATAATATTTAATGGCGGTTTGAATCTTCTATTATATTTGGTGTTACATCCCCTGTTACAAACTGTTGGATGATTGACACGTAGGATAGACTAGTCTATACCCTAACAATCAACCTTAAGGGGAAGAGTTGAGATTTTCCTCTCCGCATATGTGTCACTCATCTAACACGTGTAACAGGAGATGTAACAGCAAAATGTAACAGGACATCCGACGTCATTTAATGGGTAGTTGGGGATAGTTGAGGTGGGAGAAATAATATTTTAATGTATAGTGGGTAGGTGTATTAGGATGGTGTGTGGGTTCCATGGAGATATATTAATTGTTTTGTGTGGGTCTCATATACTAAAAAAGGAAATGCACCTCTTGTGTTGGGACGGACGAAAATGGTAAAATGCACTCCTTGTTGTGGGACGGAGGAAATATTAAACAATAAGTAGTAATTATTGTATGACTTCATACTATTTAAATATGTTGTTATTGATTTGCTTATCATGTGTTATGAGTTTTATTGAGATTTTAAAGTGTATTTATATATTAAAATTAGTTATAATATATTGAAAAGTTAATTAATTAATTTTCTCTATTTTTTACAACTTTTCGTGATTTTTTTAAATTTTTACCGATATCGATATTCGATATATCCATCGATATATCCGTAAATTTGAGGTACCGATATTTATATCGATATCGATATTTTAATCCTTGGATGTACCCCACCATAAGGGCCCCACCACCCGACAGGAAATCGTACGATGTGCCTCAAGTAGCTTATAAAGAGGACTCACTGTTTAACTTATACTTGCAAGGGTCTAAATACATGCCACATTGCCATTACTTGTTGTTATTCGACTGATGGCACAATAAAAATAAATAGATCGTTATAACTCTACACTTGAATTTATTAAAATGTTATACACTCAAAATAAAAATTATATTCACACCTAACACAATGAAATTTTAGATATGGCAAACGTTTCAAACCACTATTCTCATTTGTTGTACCATATTATTTAAGAAAAGTTGCATTTTTTTATTATTTTTGTTGGCTTTTGAGGATATTGTAGTATTTTTAAGTAATACTCTCTCTGTCGGCCCTAAAGAGTCTTATTTTTCATTTCAGGCGTTCGTCCTGAGGGTTTCATTTTTCTTTTTACACACATGGGATCCACACACACCCCCAATTAATACAATCAAAATATGGGGTTCACGCATCCACTAATATAATTACTCACTATACATTAAATAATAATAATCTTTAATTCACGTGCAAACAACAAATGGATCTCTTTCGGATGGACGGATGTAGTAAAATATTATAAAATAATGGTATGTGTGTGAAAAAATAAGTGAAAAAATTGAAATTAAAGTAATTTTGAGTTTTTTTGGATAAATTGATTTTTCTTTTTTTCTTTTTTTTGTTGTGAATAATGTTATGGGACGGAGAGAATACATAATTTTATAAAGACAAATTCTCTTGTGAGACATTATATAGTATGTGAGACGATTTGTGAGACGTGTTATAGTATACCTATTATATGGATAAAGTATGTCTAATGGTTGTTAAAGTATGTTTATTAAAGTATGATAAATGATGAATTAAAGTATGATTTTATGGTGCTATAATATGATTAATTATTAACATACTTTAATTACAAATAAACATATTTTACTTATATAATAAGCATACTTTAGTAATGGGTTGACTCGTCTCACAAGACAGTGTCTCTTTTATAAAATCATCATCTTCCACGCTTTTCTCTCCTTATAACTGCGACACTATGTCACTGTCGCATCCACCAACTTTTGCAACTCTCTCCATTATTTTTAGATGATTTTGGAGCTCTATATTTATGTTTATGTTTGCTGCTTTTACCATGCTTTCCTCTCTCATAGATATCTCAGAGAATTTGTTTTTCTCCGCCTAATATAACCCTAGCTATTATATATATTTTCATATGCTCAAACTTTTTGATAATTTTAACTTGATGGTATAACTATTAGGAGATTAGGGCAGTACTATACGATTGTATTTTGATATCCCATAATTTTGAGTTTTCCTTTAAGCCGTTATGTAATTAACTATCCTTTTACAAATAGAAATTATGATACCGATTTACAACGTAAATTAATATGTGAACGGAAAATTTGTCACCTTAAGAATAAGGCAAACACCACCTTAAATATAAGAACTAGAAACAAGTTCAACAAGACATGACTATTTAATTTGGAACAATCCTTCAAAATAGGAATAGACATTTGAAAATCAATGTTAATGCGTGTTCTTAGCTCGTTAATTTGTGCTTAGGAGATAAGGATACTTAATAATGAAACCAAGAATGAACATCATCAAATATAATAAAACTACAAACAAGGGGATTAAAACTGGTATAAATGACTCAATTCCCACCAAAGAACTCAACCGATTTTATTACTCTCTCCTTCGAACAACACTCATTAACATTTCCTCCCTTCAAGCGTAATGTCTAAAGTGAGTGTTAGTTCCCTGACTCTCTCATGTAAGAGAGACTATTTATATTATCTAAAAACCCTAATCCGGAGCCAATCTCCTTGTGCCACTTGGAAGGAGACAAGCCATCTTTAATGAAGCTGTCTGGTACGCCGACCAGCCTGAGGAGAAGTTTGGATGCCACGGGTTGCTTTTACAGGGTTTCACAAAGCGCCTCTGTCCTTTGTTGGCTTCCTATTGGTAGTTAAGGTAGGAAGTACCAGTCAGTTGATGTCTTCTAGTTAGGATTGTTGTCCAAGACATCCCTTCTTCCCGTTAGCCTTGTCTTCTAGCCTGCTGCACTTGTCAGTCTTCATCATGGTGTTTGTGCTCTGTTCCTCCGCTCTTATTATTCGTCCGATTCTCGGGCAGGTTGACTTCCGACGTTGTGATGCTCGTCCGAACCCTCGGGCAGGGGAGGGATGCCGTCGAGGTTCCCTGCCGAGGGTGTTTCAGGCTTCGACCCCTTTAATGGGTTCCTTGTTTGTTCTTTTCTCGACTGGGCCTTTGGGCTGTGGTGGTCTCCCTGGGCTGCCTTGGCTGTCCTTTCAGTACCTATATTCGGTTTGGGCTGCTAGAGGGTTGGGCCTCCTTCTTCAAGTATTTTAGAAGTTATATGAGTTTTGAGCCTACTAAGCATGGGGGATATAATACTCATAACATATGTATTCAAAAATAATTAATAAATCAAAGTTAAAGTTCATAAAAATATAATTTGTTCAAAAATATATGTACTCCCAAGGGATTCTTCTCGCAATTCTTTTCACAGAAGTCTATTATTTATACAAAGATAATTCTCTTTGGAGTACTTTTTAACGTGAATAGGGATGACAATTTTACACGTCGGGTTGGGTAGTACCCGAACCCGAAGGAGAACTGCACGGGTAAGGGTAGGGTACGAATTCCCTTATATTTACCCATACCCGACCCGAAAATTACCCGAATATGTGTGTATATATATATATATATATATATATATATATGTACCCTCCATATATATTTAATAATAGTATTATATATTTAATTAAATATCTAAATCTAATTTTTTTTAGTATAATAATATTGTTGATGAAAAATTTATGATGTATTTAATATTTATTTATTATAATATATTTAATATCATTAATTAAAATTTATATTCTTGTCCTAATATAAATATAAATAATTTTTAAGAATTATAATAAATCTTTTTCTATGTTATAATATTATGTGTTATTTATAATTATTTTTAAGAATTATAATTATTTTTTTAATATTTTAACAAAAAAAATGATATTCGAATTGAGATATCTTGGTGGCAAAAAGGAGATGCGAGACTTTGATTTAAACCAAGGACTTGGAAGCAATTGTTGGAATATGATATTTGTTTTATGATTTTATTTGATTAACTATAAATATATGATGTTTTCTTGTTAACAGACTTAGACGTTATTGTTGTTGACTTTGTTTTCTAATTTGCATATTTTATTTTAGGTTATTCATTTATGTATTATAATTATTTTTTAGTGGATTATAGTTTTAAAAAAATTGGTTGTGTCGGGTCGGGTAGGATCGGGTGGATTCGGGTATCCGCGGATTATCCGCAAAATCTACTAGGATTGTGGGTATTCGTTTACCTACGGATTACCCCTATACCCGACAGGTATACCCGTACCCTACCCGATATTCTATTTTAATGTAAAATTGTAGGGTAAGAGTAGGGAGGATAGGGTATAGGGTAGTATGTGGATTCGTCATACCCGTACCCTACCCTACCCTACCCATTGTCATCCCTAAACGTGAATCCATCAAATATATTACTCCCTCCCACTCTTAAATAATTTTTACCCGTCATTTAAGGATATTATGAATTTTTTATAATAAATAAATAATACAATAGGTTAAGAATTAGATAAAGTGATTTTATTAATAAAGTATATGAGAAGAGTAATTGTTTTAACATTTTGTTTTCTTTTATGAAAATGAAATTTTTTGTGAGACACTTAAAATAAAAAAGTGAAAATTAAAGAAAATCGAAGGGTAATGTTTTTCCTTTTAATTAAACAGAAGAAAGAGTACGCAGAATTTTTTTAAAAAAATGTGGTACGTTCGTGCACTTCACGAAATACCAAAAAGAATACTCCCTCCGTCCGTCCCACCCAAATAGTACTATTTTACTAAATTGGGTGTCCCGTTCAAATTGAACCATTTTCCTCTTTTAGTAAAAAATGTCCACCAATGACCCACCACTACCCATCACATCTCTCTAATACACCTACACATTTTACATAAAATATTAATACTCCTTAATCTACGTACAAAAGCAAATGGTGCACTTTAACCGGGACGGAGGGAGTATTTAAAAACAGATAAGGCGTTTGTTTAATGACAAAGTATTGCGTGTCTAAACGCATGAATTTAAGTTCATGAATAATTAATACTCATTTTAAGTCTGAGTGAATTATTTAATATTTAATTAAGTTATTCTAACAAAATCTAAATGTTATTCATGACTTCGATATTTTTTATGAAAAAGATAATATTTTTATTAATTAAAATGAATGTACTTTAAAATAAAATATACCCCCCTTAGGGGTGTGCAAAGTATAGTCAAAATCGAAATAATTAAAAAATCAAATTAAATTTAGCAATTTAATTCGATTTTTGATTTACGGTTCAGTTAATATTTTTTAAATCAATTTTTTCGGTGTTCGGTTCGATTTCCGATTTTTAAAAATTAAAATTTCGGTTAATCGAATCAAACCGAAATAAATTTCGAATTTGAATTATTATATTATTATAGATTTGATATGTTTGGAATTTAAATTATTATATTAGGATTTCTCATGAATGACGTTTTAATAATGGGCTTTGTGAATTTAATAAGTTATGAATGTTGTAATGTTACAAGTTTTAGGTGTGGATGTGAGTAATAATGTGAAAATTTATGTTTTATATTAAAATTTTTATTTAAAAAACAAGTATTTGGTTCAGTTAACCGGTTAAACCGACTGAAATATTTTCGGTTCGTTTTAATTCGATTTTAGCTTACTTTGGTTCGGTTTCGATTTTCCAAAAAAAATTTTGAAAAATTTTCGGTTTTCGTAGTTCGGTCAGTTCGGTTAATACAACTGATAGATGCACACCCCTACTCCTGTCCTATAGAAAATTGGGCATATTTAAAGTGAGTATGTTAATTAGTGTGATATGTGGGTTTATAGGGAGAGAAGTAATAAGTGTAGGATCTTTTTATCAAAAAATGAAATACACACTTTGTATTGAGATGAACCTAAACAAAATACGTACGTTTCAGTGGAATGGAGGGAGTAATATCCTTGACCACCCTTTCTACATCTGGTTGCACAAGAAGTCAAATTCTTGTTTAATTGTTTATTTATTTCTCATTTCACATTATTAATTTTGAAATGATTTTCAATTTGTTAACTCTTTTTTTTTAGATTTTCTACCAACATTAAATATATATACTATATATATATATATTCAGAATATTAAAAACCTTTTTAGAATATTTAAAAATTTATTGAATAATTAAAAGTGTGAAAAATAAATTTTTGATATTAAAAGAAAGTGGATTATATTTTTTAGTTCTATGGATTGTAATAAATTTGGTAAAAGTCTAGCTCGTTTTTAAATTATAAAAATGGTCCTTTAAATTATAAATCTTCACTAGGGGTGGACGGTATGGTATACCGAAAAAATTTAAACATACCGTATACTGTATCCAAATTTTTGGCATTAGAAAATGCATACCGATATCGTACTGAAAATTTCGATATACCAAAAAGCGATATATCGAACTTTCGGTATATTAATTATTAATACCGTTTTTTTACCCAATACTGAAATATTGGGTCATACAGTTATACCAACAAGTACCATATCATACCGAGAACAAAAATATAAAACTCAAGAGTTCTCAAATCCTTTATTTCAAAGCCCATTGGGATTTCAATTTTGTAATTCCATCAACATCGTAATGATCCATCATCTATCATCAAGATTTATAGATGGAACCAGAAATAATAACTCTAACAAAACCAACATACACAATTTATTATTAAATCTAAACATGACAGTGCGTACATGGATGAAAGTCCAATTATATCGATAATAATGTTCTAGACAATGATTCTGCCCTAATTAGTGAGACGTGAATCTATCTGTAGATTTTAAATACCATCATTTTGAATTCAGAGAGTTTGTGTTTGTAATGAATTTCTGCGTTTGCTGAAATGGTTGTACGCCAATAGAAGAGTATAAGAACTCCGTCGGGTTGAAATTTTGTATCTACAAAGATAAGATTTATACGCCTTAACTTTTGGAATCTCCTTGGGACCTTGACTGCAAGTTTTTGGTCTTTGAGCTCCTCTTACTTCACCTTCAGTTGCATAATACGTGTGGAAAATGAAGAAGAGAAGATTAGCGGTGGGGCGGAATGGAGAATGGGGGCGGGCATGGATAGAATTGGAGGGATGAGGGCGAGTGCTAGGGTTCTAGGGATGGAGAACAAAGGAATTGGGGCAGGTGCTAGAGATTTACTAATGGGCTTATGAGTTAAAATATTAAAATTAGTAATGGGCTGATGAAAAAATTAAAATAATTTAACTTATATATAACCATTTATAATTATTATTAATATTAAAAAAATTAATAGTTCGGTATATCGGAAATATCGAATTTTTAAAAACACCTTACCTGTACCGTACCGAATTTTTTGGTATGCTGAAATTTTTGATAATTTCGTTATTTTACGGTACGATAAATGCGGTATACCGATTTTTCTGTATTTTCGTCCACCTCTAATCTTCATACAAACACACACACATATATATTATTTTTTCTTTAAATATTTGATGGACCCTTCTTTAGGTGATGTTTGTTTTGAGTTTAAATTGATTTAATAAACCAGTGAATAGTGTTATTTTATGTTTGTTATGTTTGTTTTAGGTTTAAGTAGGGTATGTTTAAATTTTATGTCAAATCAAATATAATTAATTAAAGTGAGAAAAATGATAAAAACAAAAGAGAGAAAGGAAGAAAAAATATTAATTGAGGAGAGATAACGTATGATAAGAGTGAATAAGTATTAATAGGATTAATATGTGTATATAAGGGATATTTAAGGAAATTTAATAAATTTAGACCTATCGTATTAACCCAAATCAAACATCAAAGTGAAAGAATATAGACAACATATAGTTTATTTAAAAAACGATTAAAAGAATTAAAATAACTAAGATCATCATCTAATCCATGTCAATTATGCTCTTAAGTGATATACAATTTAACATGTACGATCTGGATCCATTTTGCGGTAGATCCGACCAGTCTCATTTCGAGAATGGGGCGGTTTCGAGAATGGGGTGGTTTGCGGGTATATATTGACCACGACTCATATTATCTATTCTGATCCATTTACTACAGCTCGAATTTTCTGTACCACTTTCGTACACCATCTTCTGTACCATCCTTTGGATTGATGACACCTAAAACAAGAGATAAATTGATAACTCCTACCATTAACGGTGTTAAATGCTGAATTAAGAAAAAAATTGTTGTGATATAATAGGAAGGACTCCATTACTTAATTTTTTTTAGTAATACTTAGGAAAGATGGAAATCTCCCCCAATTAATTGATTGAAAATTTTTCAATTAGCTGGGAGAAAGCTAACAATATTAATGTGATCATATATACAAGTCATTTTGTTCATAAAAAAAATTATATCTAGAATCAACTCCTCTCTCATTGATCAATTATAACTCCAATAATCATAATTCATGAAAAATCAACCACGTCCAAAATTCATAGAATGTTTTTTTACTCATTCAAGAATTTTATTAAATATATTAACATCATTTGTTCAAAGTGAATAAAAATTATATATTCATCATGAAAAACAATAATTGCTAAATATGAAGGATTGAAACTAAGATTTCAAATTAAGTATAACTGTATAAAGAATGAAACTCACAATATATATTTTTTTTCTCACATTCTTTTTCTCTCTCAATTTAATCTCAACTTTTGATTTATTTTTATTTTTGTATTAATATTATTATTTTTTTTAAATTGTGGTTTCTTTTACATTTTGAGTTTTGCTTTAATTATGACTGGGATGATGTAATACTCAAAGTTTTTTTTTCTTATAGGGAAGAATTATGATTTTTTTAAATATTTGCATTAAGTGGTGGAGTCTTCCTTATAAATAGTGATTTTCTTTGATTGAACATTTATCACGTTGGGATATTAATTAGTGATTTATCTCTCCAGTCTTAGGTGTGGTCGATCGATGACACAGGAGCTGGTATACAAGCATGGCACAGGAAATTCGAGCCGCATTTATTATATGGAGTATATATTATTGGTTCTATTGACCATATTTACCTTATCAATATTTATATGGAGTATTATTTATACTTTTAATATATGAGTGTAATTTGGGTGGAATAGTCCACCAAATTAATTGGTGGAACATGTGATGTCCACCCTTCTTAATTAATTCTATCTTCTTTATTAATGTTGTATTTATTATTTTTTTAAAATTACTATCTTTAAATGACTATTATACCCTAAACCCTAGAAATAAAATATGTCGTAAATCACAATGATAAAATTACAATTATACCCTAAATCTTATAAGGGTGAAATATATCCTAAACTCAAAGGGTGAAATTACAATTATACATTTACTTTATGAGTGAATATATCATAAACTACAATGGTGAAATTACTATTATACCCTAAACCATATGGGTGAAATATACTTTAAACCACAATGATAAAGTTATAATTATATCCTTAGAATTAACCCTAAATTCTAAGAATAAATAATAAATCATAGGATAAAATATATCCTAAATTACTAGAATAATATATATACTAAACTACAAGGATAAAACTAAAAGTTATACTCCTAAAATTAAATTTAAAAAAAATACAATAGGAATGAATGACGAAAAAAGAAAAAAACAACTTAATTACCTGGGATGAGGGGAGCATAATTGATAAAAGGAATTGGGGTGGTTCCACCGATTGAAATTTGGAATCGGTCCTATAGAAGTTATTGTCTTAATATTTATAAGTAAATAGAATAAAAGAAATTAATAATGGGAGCGGCTATTCACACCCCCGAAATTACTTAGATGTACCACATTTACTAAATATACCCCATTATTTTATTAATACGTGTATAAATAGAACTAAACACACCCACTATTATGCCCTCTTTTCTTTTAACTTTTTTTTTAATAAACAAGAAAAGAATAATTGAAATAAATCACCAGGCTCCCATGAATCCTTATTCATCATCGGCACAGGGTGTGTGAGGAATGGATATCCATGGAAATTCACAGTGATCAGTATTTACTTGGGAGATAACGTTGTTCTATCGCTCGTTTTTAATTGGAATGACAAATTCCGAAGAAGAGCAATTTGGACAAGATGCGCACAGGGCATGCAGTGGCGGACGCAGAATTTTCGTCGAGGGGGGCCCAATTTTTTTCATACAATTTTTCTCAGTGGCGGACGCAACATTTCAGTGAAAAAATGTTTGTGTTTTTTGTTCTACAAATTTTAAGAAGAATTATTTTATTTACCAACTTTTATTAACATTTTTCTAAAGATGTTTTAGTATTTTTAATTGTATTATGTAAGAGTAACAATTTTGAAACTAAAGTCATTAAAATTATTAAATAAATATGTTATTTAGAGGGGAAATAAATAAATAAATAAATAAAAGAAATAGAAGAGGGAAAAAAAAATAACAATGCTGCATGAATCGAGCATGGGACCTTTAAAACTAAAATATCCTCACTTCACCACTTGGACACAAAAGTATTTCAAGAAAATTTCTATATCTATACTAGTAATTTTTAGAAGTTCAGGGGGCCCAGTGCCCCCCTAACCCCTTCGTACTTCCGCCAATGAGCGCATGAATCCTGCAATTTGATAATGAGAAGCGTTTTAGGGTTAAATTTGATTTCGACGTCCATGTCCTTGTCTCCAGTACGGTTAAACCTAGTTATCCACCGCAAATCCTCCAAATCTAATAAGAAATCAGGAACCCTAGAGGGGTTTTGCTTCAACCACAATTTCTATATTTTATAAGACAAATATCAAATGCATCGTAGTTTTTGTATAAATGTAGCGACGTCATTGTTTTTTTAATGCATCATGATTTAACAGAAGACCAATTCATCGGGATATTATTTTTTTTTCCTGCTGCTGTAAATGGATGTCATTAACACTGGCAGAATTCTTGGTTTTAATTCGCATCCGTTTCTTCGCATTCCGGTTCCAATTTTTCAAGCCAAATTTGGGTTCCATGCGTAGAGATTTTACAGATAAGATTTCATTTGTTGCTGTCATTGCCAATAAGTCGTCCGTCCATGTCCCTGTAATTGCTGAGGAGTAGTGAGTGTAAATGGAGGTTTTTTTTTAATTATATAATTTAAATGGATATTTTAGTCTTTTTATTCAACAATATTTTAGTCATTAAAATAAATGGGGTACGTTAATCAGTTTCGGAGTGTAAATAGTCGTCCCATTAATAATATGGATCATTCACAAAAGAAGAACTCACTTATGTGTAATTGGGTATGCTACTACCCACATTGCCATATATATGCAGACAATGGTAGTTTGATGTCACGATGATGTTGTGTATATTTGTTTGTTAACTTGTTGTGAGTTGTGTCTTTTTTTTTTCTTCTCCAAACCCAATTTTATGGTAACAATTAGATGTAAATCATGATGACATTGGCATTCGGAATTTATAAAATTCTTTTTCTCACAAAGGGCAATTTAAAAAATGTCCAAAATGATGAAAAAAATCTTAACTTAATGTTGACATGACATTAGTTTTTTGAAAAAGTCATTATCAATTCAAATTTTATACTTGACTTGATACATACTCCCTCCGTCCCAGGCTAAGAGGGCCAGAGACCTTATGTTAAATATAAGGTCTCTGGCACTCATTACCTGAGACGGGGGAGTATATTTTGATTCGATTGTGATTTTTTAATAAGAATAATTCTAAATCGTTCGAATACTCTAACTGAACACCTGCAATCTTAATTAGTATGTAATTTACTTAATATTTTAATATAATTATTTATGAGTTATGATTAGCAAACTCTTGGAACAAAAATAGCTGGTCCCAATAAAAAATTATCGGCATTGTTGTGACCATTTCGTAGGAAATAAGAGTAAAAGAAACGTTGCAAACCATAGCTTTCTTTGCATGTAATGAGCCTATCCTCTCCATCTCGTAGCTCTCAAACTAAACCACACAAATATTGACACATTTATTGTGGAAATATCTATGTATGCATGTCGAATTTTAATTTTTTTTTTTTTTTTTTTGGGTTTGGCTTCTCAAATTAGATCCTTTTTATTTCATTTTGTTATTTTTATTAATTTTAGTTCTTTGTCTCTAATATTAATTATTTATCTATTTAAATTATAAATTATAATTTTTTTTATTTGAAAAATTGGACTAAAAATTCATAAAGAAGATGAAAATTAAATTTATATAAAAAAAGGTACCAAATCCGAATATACAAATAAAATTAGAATCAATCAAACTTATATACCACAAGAGTGTGATATTAACCCCATTTTTATTGGAATAGTAATTAAAAAATAAATAAAAATTAAAAGAGCGTACAGTTGTGAGGGGAGTTGAGAAACAGAGCCAAATGTTGGACCATTTTGTGAGAGTGGGATGAATTTGGCGATTGAAAATTGAATTCGTGATCTTCTCCTTTCACCTCCACCACTCTCACACTTCCACCTTCAATTTCTCTCATTCTGATTTTGGAGCTCTGTAGTCATGTTCACTGCTTTAGTGCTTTTGCCATGCTTTCCTCTCTCATAGATATCTCAGAGGGTTAAATGTGTTTTTTTTCCACCTAATATATCCCCAGCTATTATATATACTTTCATCTGCTCAAACATTTTGATAATTTTAATTTTAGTGGTATAACTAGGGCAGTATACGATTGTATTTTGATATCCCATGTCATTTTGAGTTTTTCTTTAAGCCCATATTTAATTAACTGTGGGTTTGCAAATAGAAATTATGATATCGATTTATATAGCACAAATCAATATGTGGATAGAAAATTCGTCACCTTAAGAATAAGATAATGAAACTTGCAGACAAGTATTCATTAAGAATTCTGCCAAATGATATTATAAATATTGATCTGCTGGATCTTGCATGCAAGACATGACTATTTAACTTGGAACAACCCTCTGAATATAAATAAATAGGCACTTGAGAATCAACAACTGATAATAAAACTTACCAAACTTAATGACATATAATCTTACTTGACCAAATTTAATGACATAAATAAGAATATGAGATAATGTTTGGCCTCATGTCAACAATTTTGGACGTTCTGTTACATTTTGATTTTACATTTCCTATTACATGAGTTAAATGAGTGACACATATGTGGAGAGGAAAATCTCAATCTTTCCCTTTAGGGTTGATTGTTAGGGTATAAATTAGTTTATCCTACGTGTCAATCATCCAACGGGTTGTAACAGGAGATGTAACGCCAAAATATAACAGAGGATCCGAACCGCATATCAATTGTGTCATATCATTGAATGAACTGTTGAGGAGAAAATGAAATTTATTATTAAAAAAAACAAGAATTTAAATCTGTGAAATATTACACTATTATGGTACATTCCTACTTAGGTGTAAAAAATTCATGCATAATATCTTTATCTTCGATTTATGATACTCCTTTGTCATGAAGTTGGATTTAGAAATTGAAGTCTAATCTCAATTTTATCATGACTTTTAGTGTAATATAGATTCATCGCTTTATGAGTTGTCAATAAATTTCTTTAAATTTTGAGATATTCCCGTCATAACTTCAAATTTAAGAAATTAAGTATGAAAGTTGAAAATTTGAAGGAGCAAATAAATAAGACACACAAAGTTGAAAATGGGGAAGTGAACAGAAAATGAACAATGATTATTTTTATTTTCATATGAATATTTGTAATGGTTATTTTTATTTTCTTATTGAAATTGCATTGTAATATATGGAGTAATTATCTTTATTTTAATTCATTTGTATTCACATTAATTTAATTGTTTCTCAAATTAAAGTCATGTTTTGCAGAAGATAGTGCATTTATTTATTTATTTATTTATTTATTATATAATAATGTTAAAATGACCTGAATTATTATTATAAAATTAATTCTCCATTATTGCTGACGAAGATATTAATTTGTAGCATGCATGAATTCATTTGTGAACCACATGAATTTAGAAGTGGGCCATCTCAATTATTTCCTAAACAAAAATCTCATCACCAGTACATGATATATATAAAAGGAGAATGGCCGGTAACAGGTGACCATATTTCCACGTGTAAAAATGAAAGAGTCCCTCTTTGTCTTTCTGTGTATGTGGCTTTCTCGGATTAATCTTGTTTACCGGTAAACCATTTATTCCCCACTCTTCCTCTGACAATCATTCGTTCCAAATTTGAAGAGTGCTGGTATTCGAGATTTGAGAATTTCCCTTGAAAATCATCTGTGCCACCAGATGTCTTCTGCTGTGTTA
The DNA here is from genome assembly GCA_023678885.1 of Pogostemon cablin. NCBI lineage: Eukaryota > Viridiplantae > Streptophyta > Magnoliopsida > Lamiales > Lamiaceae > Pogostemon > Pogostemon cablin. The sequence continues at coordinate 22,047,629 of CM042954.1, read as the reverse complement.
CGTTGAGGTTGTTTGCTTATACCTATGTTATTCGAGGTTGGTCCTATTTTTTCTTCGTCAACCTTCTTGCGGTTCTCTCTCCATGTTCTTTCGTCGCCTTCCTCTCTGTCGGAAACCGCCACTCTTTCCATCGACTCTCTGCCACCGTTTTCTGACTCTGTAAGTCTTAGCATTTCTTGAATTTCACTCCTCACCTTCGATACATAAATACTTCATTGGAGAATTTTCGGAATTGAACATTAGTGTGTCTTAAAATTGGTAACAACCGAGTTTAATGAAATTCTTAGTTGGAGTTACAGATTATTTTGGGTTACTCACTACTCAGTAAGTCTCTCAAACTCGAGAATTGAATAGTTGCAATGCTTTTATTAAATTTCAGAGCAATGTTTACATGTACAATTATTAGAAATGTTGGATAGGGTATTAATTTTTTGGGCTCTCCAACAAGACTGCAGCATACCGGATTGTTACTTTAGTTGATGTTAATACTTCATGTTAACTAAAATTTTGAATTTTATATTAATTGAATGTGTTGAGTAGACTGATGCTCTCATATCTAGAATACACGGGTGTCCAAGAACATGGTTATTCCTTATCCATCCCAAGTTATAGATTCTTTTGGAAATTTATCTCTTTAATTTAGAAATCTCTTTTTGTCTAAGCAGTTAGCACTAATTATAATTTTAATATTTGGTGATTCATTTAAATTCTGAGCAATTTGTATTTCTAGCTGTTTCAGCTGTGCAAGATCAGTCTTTTCTTGGCCAGTATAAAGTAGAACAGAATAACAGATCTATTATCAACAAATTGGTCAAGAGTAGACATACTATATGGTACGTTTTTTAATATATGGTTTACACAATCTTGGTTATTCCAAAAAAGGGTTTACAACTTTTCTATATGGCCAACCACTAAATCTATGTTGCGAATGTGTAACCAAGCATTATGTTTAAGCAGGTTGCTGTCTTCCTAAATGATGGTCTTGCTGAAATTGCAGATTTGGTGACGAAATATGGTGTTGCTCCATAGGTAAGCCATAGGGAAAATGCTACACCTTTTGAAGAAAGTATTCAGGAAGATGCTCATGATCTCAGAGGAGAAGTACTTCAAAAATATTATTGGACTGCCTCTGCCGCACCCGTAGTGAGAAATTACAAGCATATTCATTCTATACACTAGAAAAAGTATCTAAAGAAAACCCAGCCTCACCATTAACTTAAGAAAATAAATTGTTCTTCGTGAACCTGCCACAACTGTAGGCACGTCGGATGGGTATTAGTGATTCAGAATTATTGTGGTTTAGTTCTAGAGCGAAGAAAACTGAAATTAACTACAACAAATGGAGCCAATGCTACCTATTTCATGCTATTACAGCGTTGAGGGATTTTTCAGAATTTGAGGTTCTTATGTAGTAGAGATTATATTCATGGAACAAATAACAAATTGATAAATTTAGTGAATGACATGTATTAATGAGCATGATTGAAAACTAGATGCTGAAGTTTGGTTTGAGGGTGAGATGCAAATGAAGCTATATATGGAGGGTGCAAAATGCCGAAACACCTTTATGTTATTGGAAACTAGATGCTGAAATTTGTTAATGTTTTATGTGGGAGTGAATACCAACTGGATTGGTTGATTAAAAAGATTAAAAAATATCACTAACGACTGAGATTCCAGGACATTCAGGTGAGATGAATCAATATGTTATGAACATGTTTTATTTTTCAGGAAAGAAGAGATGATTTTATCTAGCAGACGTGATCTTGACCTTGAAAGAAACTTTTGAGGTATGGACTGTTTCTTGGTACATATGCAGGAAAATGGGTGTCTGTGAATGAAATTATTGCTGCTTTGGGTGGTTACAGAGGGCTAATATTCTCCCCTCTATTAACTTTTTTTTTTTTGGCTTTTACTTTTGCCACTTATCAAGTGTGCTACTATTTGTTATCTGAGTTTTGATGCCAGTATTTAGCTTTTATTATATTTAAATATTTAGAATAGGAAAATGGAGGAATTTGATGGCTTGTGCAATAGCAGGGTCATCAATGCTACTTACAGGATTGAACGCACAGCACACAAGCTTTACCATTTACATTCTCAAGCGTGCCACTGTGTTGGCTTCATGATGTGGTATAAAAGTCAATTGATTTAGTCATATATGCAGGCATCTAAGATGGACTTGTAGTCATATATTCTTCCCAGATTTTGTAAGGGGCTCACTTTGTTTACCCAATATTATGTTTTAGCAGATTTCTTAGCGCCATGGACACTAGGGATGACATCGTTCATATCTAATCAGCTTTTTAAGGTTTGGGAGTCAACAATTATAATAACTGTACTGCAATCTTATTCTGGATTATTTACTTGCAAATTTGTTTAATAAACTAATGTACACACTCTTTATATAGTGCTTGAACTTGCTTGCATGAATATGGTTTAAGTTTTCTCATGATTTATACTTTGAAAGCTTATACAAAGTGAGAATTACGTTACAAGTCTATGCTTTTTGTAATATCCAACATGTGAAGACTGCGGCTTTTTCCCTGTTTGATGCCTCCAAATGGACTGAAAATTGTAAAATTATAGTGATTTGAAACTATGTTGACTCATGGAAAGACTGCTTCTAAGATCTGGCTGTCTTCACTTGTGTGGTATTATTTATCATTAACTGGTAATTAACAAGAACAGCTACTGAGGCTAATGATAAACTAGATTTTTGTATTACTATAATTGCTAGAACCTCTTTTTATTCCTTTTCGAATTTGTTCGTTTTATGAGCTTCCTTTGTAATATTGTAGAATAGGGCTCATAGGGGAACTACGACTGTACTCCCTTTGTAATATTGTAGAATATGGCTCATAAGGGAACTACGACTGTACTCAACATGTTAACGACGATGCGTTAAAGACATGATTGAGGATGATAAGCCTCCAATTTTATAATTTGATTGAGAAACATATTACTTTTGTATTCTAATTTTTTGTTCGATTCACTACTTAGTTTGTCTATAATTTTAGAGTTGGCTGCATGTTAGAATATTCCGAAATGTGAGGGACATTAAAACTACATTCTACAGTTTTATGAGTACTTTGATGTATCTTCTGTTTATGGTGTACCTGACCATTAGGGGCCCCCACCGCCTCTGCCCTGGGGATTGGTGGAGTAGGTAAATCGCAGGATGTGCCTCAAGTGGTTTATAGAGAGGGCTCACTGTTAATGGTTTCTGTTTATTGATTTGAAGGAAATGATCAAAGTGTATATTTAGCGAGTAAAATATTTTTAAGTTTAGTGAGCAGTATTTTAAGAGACTATCTTGGGCTTTCAAAATGTAGGGCCTTCACATTTTTAAAACACAACATAAGAACTGGGCTAAGAAACTAAATTAACGTTAATAGTCTAAAAGTCGTAGTATCATCCGAGTTAGCACCTCAGAGTGAGGTGTGCAGCACCTAGTATATATATAAAGGGTTAGCATAAACCATTGGAAACAAAAATTGAAATGGATCCATTGGCTGAAGGGTGGCCAGAAACGTCCTTACACATGGAGTGAACCAACAACAAACTACGCCATATCATCTTTAATACATACGGAATACTTTGTTCATATATCATCTTTAATGGCATTTAGTATATGAGTTGGTATGAATTTCATGTATTATTTTGATGCAACATCTTATTAGTCACATTAAATGATGCCTTGGAAAATGAAGAAGACTATATATATAAATATAAGAGTTAAAAGTTTTTTTTATCTCATAACCTTTTAAACTTTAAATTTTGCCAAAAAAAATATTTGTCTCGATTTTGTTCCATAACTATGAGTTTTATTTTGATTTTGTCCAATTTTTTGCCAGAACCCTCAAATTTATCCGTCACGTGCGTGATCAATTTCTAGTGAAAATATAAACTCAAGAAGCAATTGTTGGTTTTGTTTTCATATCAATCACATTATTAGTTAGTGAAATAGAAGTTAATATATGAAATGACCCAAAAAAATTCCGTGTTTATATGAATAATATCTACGAGGGAGGAGAAAATTAATGCTTGCTTTAATGTATTTAACATTTCTTTTAAAAGTTGTATCTTATATCTCTTTTCTCCTCCACATCATTCTTCTAATAATGTGATAAGGTCCAAGAGAAGCATATAAAATTTTAAAGAAGCTGTGTTAAAAGAAAAAAGAAAAAAAAAACAGAGAAGTATTTTAATTAATAATATAATAAATGTTTGTGTATATTTATTTAATATTAGGTAAGACAATAAGGGAAAAATATATATAGAAAAATATGATAGAAATGTTATATTTGAGGGTCGAACCACTTGACTAGAACAAAATATAAAAAAAAACTATAAGTGAAATATATATACTGATTATTTTTAAAATTTAAGGGGCTTAGTTAGAGATATAATCGAATCGAGTCGAGTCTAACACTAATAAATTTGAGTATCGTTTGTTAGGGAGTTATCGAACTCGAGTCCAAGCTCAAACTCGTCAAGAAAAAAATAATCAAACTTGAGTTCGAACTCAAACTGTTTGTTAAGGCTTGCGAACGTGTTCACAAACACATAAAATAACTTGTTCATGAACTTTTTTTTATGAACATTTAAATATTTTTTGTTCGTAGATATTAAAAGAACGCTTCGTTTGTAAATATGTTTTTCATTATATTAAATAAATAAACTAACAAAATATAATAATAAAGGTTAAAAAAATATTTAAATAATCATTTAAATTATTATCATATTTGTGTGGTTTAATATAAAAAAATATTTAAATAATAATATACTACTAAAAATAATTATAAATTTTACGAACGAGTTTGCGAGCCATTAACGAGCCTATTAATGAATATATTTGCGAGCTTTCGAGTCGAACACACTTATGCTTGAGTTTGGTTTGATAGACAATTCAAACTCAAAATTCAAATTTTATTTGTCTCATTAAGATTAACGAACGAGTTCTGAAGTTTCATATTGGGTGTTTTAAGCCGAACAATAGAGACTTGATTTAACTTAAAACGAGCAAGGCCAGAGGCAGACTGAACACTTTATGAAATCGAAACTTAAGTAGTTCGCGAACGGTTTGGTTCTTACATCCCTATGCCTATTAGGCTATAGCCCGCACCACAGTAACCACACTTACCATTGCCATGCATGCATGTTATGCTGGTAGATTAAATTATGTCATTTGAATTTAAAATCAAAATAGTAGGGAATTAAATTTTATGTCTAATAAACAAAAATACGAAAAGAAATATACCAAATATTGATTATTATTTATTTATTAAGGTAATTTCTTAAAATAAATAAATAAATAATTTATACTTTAATATAATTGTTAGAGTTCAAGTTCAACTTAAATAGATTTAAAATAAATTAAGTGGGCTTGATCAAGTCAAATAAGCTCTAAAATAAATTAAGTGTGTCTGGTGCAAGTCAAGCAAGCCAAAATCAAGTTCAGAAAGCCTAATTAAATTAAATAGATCAAAATCTATATGAATGTCAAAGACTTCGTAACTGTTTGAACCGTTCTTCAATAAGGATCAATCCAAAATTGATATTCGATCTGAGATCAAGGTGTTAAGCCCTTCAAATCCGATTTATTCAAGTGAAAATCATCCAGCATTCAACGATGTTCTTCAAATTCTACGAAGTTCAACCTAGAAAGCTCCAGAAGAAACATTCGACCTAACATCAAGGTGCTGAGCCCCTCAAATTCAGCATTTCTTCAAAGCAAGTTCATCCAACATTCTTCCGTGAAGTCAACAATGTTTTACCAAATTGAATAACGTTTTTCTCAAGAAATATTCAAGACAACATTTGATTCAAGAAAGGAATGAGAGGATAAATAGAAACTACTATTTATTATATATTTTAAGTTCAATCCATATCGAATTATCTTTATAATTCTTTTGTTTTATTATTTTATAAATACAAAATTTTGTTGTTATAGTTTCATATGTATTTATTTTATTTCAAATAGTTCACAGAAACTTAATTTCTCTGAAATAGTCTCATAACTTTTAATTTTAAATTTTTATCAAAATGATCATTTTTACTAATCAAAAGTGTCCAATTTTTTTAATTCCATGAGATGAGACTTAATCGATGTTTTTACAAAGTTATGAAACAAAATTAGTAAAATTTGGAACGAAATCAAAGCAAAAGTAAAAAAATTGAGATGATAATAAATGTCCTAACTATTTTATACTCCCTCCATCCACAGTTAATGTGTCCATTTTACTATATTTAATCGTCCACTCTTAATGTGTCAATATCTTTTTTTAAACATATGGGACGGGACACACACACGATCACTAATACAATTAAAATATGAGACTCATACTCCTCACTAGTACAACTACCCACTACACATAAAATAATACTCCCTCCATCCCATGTATTTTTACCCACTTTCCATTTTGGGGTGTCCCACGTATTTTTACACATTCCATTTATGTAAAAATACATAATATTTTATTACATATTTTTTTACAATTCCAACAACTTTAATTACTTTTTTACACTTTATTCATCATTTCCAACAACTTTATTTATTTTTTTATTTTAAATTACTAATTTATCCCTACGTTTTCCTACATTATATATTAAAAAATAAAACGTCTTAATCACCGTGCCCGTACAAACAAGTAAAAATACCCAGGACGGAGGGAATAATACTCCTTAATCCACGTGTAAAAAACAAATTGACACATTAACAATGGATGAAGGAAGTAATATTTTCAAATAAATTATGCTCCCTCAATATAACATTTTTTATTCCAATAAATAAGAAAAAGAAAAAGATTATGTGTGAAATTCATATTGTGGTGGTGAAGCGACTAATTTATATGATCACTTGTCCTTTTGCATGATGATCATTTAATTTCTGCTACGTACTCCAGATGGTTGGGGTTAGATGTGGCCACAATTATTTAATTCACGCTACACCACATTAATTAATGGAATTATACAAAATAGATCCACTGCAAATGCATGATTTTCTTTCAGTTTTTTTCCGATAATTAGGGAGGTGGCTGAAATTAACTACATGCACCTCTTCTCACCATCCACAATTCCTTAGAATTTTTTAATAATATATTCATAGATATTAATATATTTGCTTTCGTCTTTATTTACTTGTTCAACTTAAAATATTCAAATGAAATCTCTACCGACTGAACTTAATATTTTTATTTATATAATAAATCAAATTCCGACAAAATATCCAGAGATGGAATGGCGCATCCGTCAATGATGAGGTGTAAATAAATTTGTTGTTTTTTGGTACCCATCTGCTCAATTATACTCCATAGATAAAGTGTTAATTTGTTGTTGAAATGTACAATAATATACAATTTTTTAAGGTTTTGGGGTATTTTTTTCCGACATTATGCCACATTTGAGAGGGAGTGAATTTATAACTATAAGGTGGGAAAACTAATTTTCTTAAGTATTCTACCTTTGAATTTGAGAAAGATATAGATTGATTATGAGTGAATTTATAAGGTGGGGAAAATAATTTTTTTGAGTATTCTACCTTTAAATTTGAGAAAAAATATATAGATTGATTATGGAATTGGTGTTTGTCTTGGTTTGTTCTAGTATGAAAGGATTTTATTGTGAAGGCTAGAGTGCATGTAGTAAAAAAAGTGGGCTGAAAATATTATTCCTAATACATATTCTCTGTCTCTTGTATACGAAGTTTAAAAAAAAATATTTTATAATCAATTTCATTGATTTTTTTTAAGGTTATTGTGGTATTTTTAAGTAATAAATAAATTATAAAATATGTTAGGTGGAAGTGATATTTTTTAAATTAAGATAATTTTTGAAATTATTGATTGATATGAAGTTTTCTTTTAGGCTAATTATACTGTGCACCTAGGTTCACCTCAGGATACGGTGCACCCACTTTCAAAACATATACAAATATAAACAAAAACATATACAATTATAAACAAAAATGTATACATTTTGTTTATTAGTTTTTAATAAAAAATTGAGCGTAAAAAAGTATACAATTATTAAAAAAAACATGTACTCCATACATTATTGAATAAAAAGTTATACACATATGGATGCTAGTTTTTTAATGAAAAATTGAGTGTGAAAAAAGTATACAATTATTAAGAAACATATAGTATACAAAATAGAATAACATGTATACAAAATAGAATAAAAAGTTATACAATATGGGTGCACTCTTGCACCCGGGTGTACCCAATATCAACTCTTTCTTTTATAAGTAGTGAAAATAAGTGTGAGACGAATGAAAATGGAAAGTATGAAGATAAATCCTAAATTAATATTGCAGGTTAAGCTCTAATTTCTTTTTGGGAACGGTTATTTGCACCCCGAAGTTACTTAACGTACCCCAATTATTTTAAAGACTAAAATATCCTTTAATAATATGACATAAATATTTTTTTAAATAATTACCTAATTAAATTAAAAAAAGCCATCTTCGTCTGCGTCTTCTTCTCCTTCTCCTTCTCTTTCGTATTCCTCTTCCTCTGTCTCAGGGGTGGATTTACACTAGGGCACCCCCGGGCTGAAGCCCAGGGCTGCCACCGAGAATCTATTATATTTTATATAAATAATTTGATTTTTTAAGTTTAGTTTATCCTTAAAAAATTTTAAGCCCACCCAAAGAGAGCCAAAAACTAAATATACCTTCTAAAATTATATATTCTATAAGCGTATTACAATAAATATTAAAAATTGGCTTATCCTCTATTGTTTTGTTATATATATACTCTCTCTGTCCCACGGTATTTTGCTTTTTGCACGTGAATTAAGGAGTATTATTATTTAATATGCAATATGTAGTTGTATTAGTGGGAGTGTGAGCCCCATATTTTTGTATTAGTGGGTGTGTGTGGGTCCGATGTGTGTAAAAAAAAACTCTTTGGGTAGGAAGCCCAAAATGGGAGAAAAATATCATTTCTGAAGGGGATAGAGGGTATATATATTTTTAATAAACTTAGCCCACTGTATAGCAGATTTCTAGATCCGCCCCTGCTCCGCCTCTTTTCCAAACGGACTAAATTTCTGCTATTTCCGCCGAGGAAAACCGGATGGCCGATCATCAGAGAAACCCCGGAGTTCCTCTCCTTAGACCAGAAAGGCCGGCCGGACTGGCCTAAGGAGAAGTTCCTCTTAGACCGCATATCCAACTACTCCTCCACCGTCTTCCGAACCCACCTCTTCAGCGAGAAGATGGCGATTCTCAGCGGCGCTGCCAGCAACAAGTTCCTCTTCGCCAACAAGAACAAACTCATCACCGTCTGGTGGCCACGCTCCGTCGGCAGGCTCTTTCCCTTCGACATTCACTCCTCCTATGTCGAAGTCGTCATACTCCGGGAGATGCTACCTGATTTCCACAAGCTGGAGGCCCTCCACCGCTACGTCGGAGAGATGGACATGGTGGCGGAGAAGAACTTTTCCGACGAGTGGGAGAATTGGAGGGAAGTGAAGGTCTTCCCTCTGGTGAACAAGTACACCTCCCTCGCCGGCCGGCTGTTCCTGAGCATGGAGGATCCGGAACAGGTGGAGAAGTTCGCGAAGCCGTTCAATCTCATGGGCAGCAGCGTTCAATGCTATTCCGGTGAACTTGCCAAGCACGTGCTACCACACGGCGTTCAAGGCATGGTGTACATAAGGAATGAGCTACTCACGATCGTGAAGCAGAGGATTGCTGACCTGGATTCTTGTGTTTGAAGATTAAGATAGGAACTTTTTTTTCTTTTTTATTAAAATAATAATAAAAGATAAAGAGAAGAGGATATATTGATCTTAATTAGGGTTTGTTTAGTAATATTTCTATACATATTAATAAAATAGTGGGGGAATACTTAGTAAATGGGGTACGTTAAGTAATTTCAGGAGTGTAAATAGTCATTCCCTTTCTTTTTTTATGTTGGTAATTCTTTTTTATGTTGATAATTTTGTGTTTCTGATAATCTTTGTACCATTCTATTTTAATAATTTTTATTTGCCCGATAAAAAAAAAATTATGGGATAGAAAAAGTAATTATAATTAGACTAGTGATAGTAAAAAATGAAAAAAAAGCATGTAAAAGCACACATTGATATCAACTATCCTCTTTAGGTAGTTTTTTTTTATTTTGTAAACAATACCTAAAAGAAGAGATTGAGGGTGACTATTGATTGATAAAGGAAGCCACTTTTTTAAACATGGCAATAGAATTGTGAGCTTCTGGAAAAAAGACACTGAAAACATGATCTTCCCCTTCAACTTCAACAACCTCAATCTCTCCATACCACCCACCACTCATCATAGCCTCCTTGTACCACCAACTCCTATCCTTCAAGAAATCCTTCTCTGCACAATAAACCAGCACTCTCTTACACCCCCCAATTTCCCAACATTCGGATCCTTACACGGATTCATAAACGGGTCGTTGAGTCCCGACGACCCGGGGCACACGAAATGCCAGAGCGGCTCAATGAAGCTCTTTGGGAAGATCACATGCTTCTCTTCTTGCTTCCCAATTGGATCCTTCCCGTAGAAAAATGGGCAGTTGAGGAAAACCCCGGATAGATGGACTCCACCGGGGTTTCCGACCCGACCCGGATGGCCATGTGGTGGGCTATGTTGCCGCCGGTGCTGTCTCCGGCTAAATACACTCGGCCCAGATCGGCGTAATCTCGGATCCAATCGTCTGAAAGTGCAGCGGCCCATTTGAGAGCCAGCCATGAATCCTCGTAGGCGGTGGGGAGGGGGTGCTCGGGGGCTAGTCTGTAATCCACGGATACAGCCGCCACTCTGGCTTCCGCCACCTGGTGATTAAGGTGGTGAAGGTACATCGGGGAGAGGGCGGATTCCAGGGCGAATCCGCCGCCGTGGAAGTAGAGGAGGAGGGGGAGTTTGTCGCCGGAGCTGGCGTTGGGCGGCAGAAAAAGGCGAGCGCGGAGGTTGATTGCCGGCGCGATTACGACGTCTTTGGATTGGACGCCGGTGGATGGATCGAGGGATGGAGGAGTGAATTTTTGGGTGGTTCTGTCGATGGAACGAGTTTTGAAGGCTGTGATGAGAACGGTGGCGAAAGAGCGGAGGATATGCTCGGAGTCTGTAGCTATTGTTGAAGGAATGGAGGTGTGTTGTGTTGTGTTGTGTTGTGCTTTATAGGTCACTTGGGCAGGGGATTGGTGGAGGATTATAGAGAGTGATTATTGTTTAAGTAGTGCTTGTAAGAGTGTCAAATTCATGTCAAATGCAAGATTCGAATCTAAGCAGGATTTGAACCCTCATCCTGGGCAACAAATTTAATTGGAAAGTCTTTCCACCCTCCCCTCTACCACTTGAGTTATGTCCTAGACAGTTTGCTTTTATGTTGATTAAAGAAAAATGCGACTTGTATCCTATCATAGTATTTCAATTTCAATAAATTTAGGCTAATTTAATTAATTATTATTGATGTTTTAAATTTTGTTTAATGAAATATACTCCCTTTGTCCCATGTAAATATGTTTTCATTTTGTCGTCTCACTCAGTTACTTTTCATTTTTTACATGTAATGTGAGAATGAGACTCACACACACTCACTCACAAATATAATTAAAATATAGGGTCACACATCCACTTAGGAGTACTCCACAATTACACATTAAATAATAACACTCCATAATCTTCGTACGAAAAACAAAAGACCCTCTTCCCATAAGATGGGGATCGTTTTACGTTTTAAGTTCAATATAAAATTATTATTTTAAATATAAACTATGAAATTACTAGTATTTTGTTAAACAAATATTGAAAATCGTGCCATTCACTTAAAAATTAATACACAATATTTAATAAGTATATAATTTATTATGGAACAAGTATTGATCTCCAAAATTATTATTCTATTTAGAACACAAAAGTAGTAATAATCCGTGCCATTCACTTAAAAACATAAAATTGGAATGGGTGCTTCGTACCATGTTCGTCCGCTAGTTTTTACGAAAAAAGAAAATTTTGAAGAGAGCGGTCGATTAACGATGAGATGCGTAATTAAGGACTAATGATTGATAAAAGCAGCGACTTTGTTGAACATGGCCAACGAATTGTCAGTTTCCGGAAACAACACACTGAAATCATGGTCATCCCCTTCCACCACCGCCACCTCCGCCTCTCCCTCCCACCCACTCTCCGTCAACGCCACCTTGTAATGCCGATTTCTCTCTCGCACGAAATCCTTCTCCGCTGCATAAACCAGCACTCTCTTGCACCCCAACTTCCCAAGCTCCTGATCCGTACCCGGATTCATACGGGGATCGTCGCACCCTGTGGTTCCGGGGCACACGAACCGCCAGAGCTCATCGATCAAACTCTTCGGGAAGATCTCGTGCTCCTCCTCCTGCTTTCCCATTGGATCCTTCCCGTAGAAAAACGGGCAGTTGAGGAAAAGCCCGGATAACTGGAATCCGCCCGGTTCCTCCAATCCGACCCGGATTGCTAACCGATGCGCGATGTTGCCACCGGCTGTGTCTCCAGCTAAAAAGACGCGGCTCAGATCGGCGTGATCTCGTATCCAGTCGTCGGCGGCGGCAGCCGCCCACTTGAGAGCCAGCCATGAATCGTCGTAGGCGGCTGGGAGGGGGTGCTCGGGGGCAAGTCTGTAATTTACGGATACACACACCACTCTGGCTTCTGAGACCAGCTGGTTCAGGTGCTTCTGGTACATCGGGGAGAAGGCGGATCCCAGGGTGAATGCGCCGCCGTGGAAGTAGAGGAGGAGGGGGAGTTTTTCGCCGGAGTTGGCGTCCGCCGGCAGATACAGGCGAGCGCGGAGGTTGATTTCCGGCACGATCACGACGTCTTTGGATTGGACGCCGGTGTGTGGATCGAGGGATGCAGGGATGTAATCTTGGGCGGTGATTGAGCGGTCAACTCTGCCGGTTTTGATGGCGGCGGCTAGCGTGGAGGCGAAGTAACGGAGTATCTGATCGGAGTTTGGTGCAGCCATTGTTGTTGTTGAAGTGAAGGAATGGAGGTGCTCTGCTCCTTCCTTTTATTAAATACTCGGGTTAACAAATTCAAATATAAATAAATTTTTTCTCTTTTAATCATTGGACGGTTCATTATTAATATATATATCAGAAAAACAACACTTGTAATAAATAAAATACGAAATGATAAAAATCTAATGACTAAAATTTGAGATGATATGTAAATATGAGATACTGTTAATAATCATTAATCACTGCATTCACAATTATTGCATGGTTTGATTCTTCAGTAATATTCAAACTTGGAACGCTTGCATGTTGCAATTCACGACATGACCTGGCACAGTGACCCTTTCTATTCACACGTGTTTGAAATGTTGACTGCCGTTCACTATTTTGAATAATAATATTCTACATCCAAGAGGTCATTTTGCAAATGATATTCTACTCCTCCATATCAGACAAATAAGTTCATTTACTTTATGATATTAATGGATCAAGGGCCTGTTTTTCTAACGGTATAAACCTAGTTAACATTGTAAACCTGTGGTCCCCGTTGGGCTCAAAGGCTATTCTGTGGCCAACTGCTTATCTTCAATTTTGGTATTGAACTTAGTTAAGCCAAGGCTTATCCCTCCAACCCTCTAGTCACTCAATTTTAATAGGACCTGAACACTCTTCTCTTCTCTCTTTAATTGTTGTCGTTGTTGCCATGAATGGAAAGATTCATCTTTCCTTTCATGTGTTGGCTAGGCTCCTGTATAAGTAGGGTCATTGCCTTCATTTATCAGTAATACAAAATAGAGAGTGTGAGTGTTTACGTAAGTTCCTTTGGTGAGTTTATGGTCTAAATCTATTGTGGGTTTATTTCTGTTGCCACTGTGTAATCATCAGTTCTGTTGTGAGCCAAACCTCAGGAATCGAGCACCCCTTGTCTTCCCCTGACCCGACGTGTCGACGGCCAAAATACCCAACAGTGGTATCAGAGTCGGTCGGTCAGTCGTCCGTCTGTTCTAGTGCTTTGTGCCCTTCCACATTCAGGGAAGTTTCTTTTTCGTTTTCTTTGATCTATTTGTGTTTTCTAGAATTTGTCTTCTCAAAACTTGTTAGATCTGTTTCTGACTTGAACTTTTGATTTCGTTATTAGTTCTTCTCTTTAAAGAACCCAAAATTTTAAAGGCATATTTGGTTGGATGCTTTTGAAGACATGAATTGGAATAGAATCAAAGTTAATTGTTTGATTGAAACCTGAAAGTCTTCATGCCTTCTACAGTGATTTAAAATCCAAAAAATAAGGAATGCATTCCACGAGAAATTAGCAGGTATGGATTTTATTCCCACAAGTCATGAATGGTCTTTATTTATTTTTTATTTTTTCAGTTATAAATATATTTCATTTTTTAATTTAAAAATATTTTAAATAGAAAATTAATTTTTATTCCATATATATATATATATATATATATATATATATATATATATATATATATATATATATATAATTGAATTCATTCCCATAGAAATTTGAAATAATCCAAACAACATCAATATAATTGTAATAATAGATATTCCTACTCATTACCAAACAATGTCATTTTAAATACTCCCTAATGTATCCATTTTACTATTTTCGATGTTCGATTCAAATGTATCTATTTCTTATATTTAGGGTATGATCGGTTGGTGGATTTAGAGGGTAGGAATGGAATGGGAATGAAGAAATCATGTTTGGTGATAAGGTTTGAAAGTGCTATAGTACATTTCATTTCCAAAAATCAAGGAATGCTCCATACTTGAGCAAATTCACTTCTATGACTTTCATTCCAGCGCCAATTTCCAATTTATCTCTTTTTTTATAGTATAAATTTTTATAAAAAGAAATTTAAAATATTAAACATATTTTTATTTTAAAAATAATAATATGATATTAAAATAAAAATTTAATGATAAAAAATATGAATCCATTCCTAAAGAATTTATTCATACCAAACAAAATTAATGGTTATGATAGTTATTCCCTACTATCAACCAAACAACATAATTATAAATAATTTACCCATTATCATTCTCCACTACTATCACTATTATACTCATTCCGATTCCTAGCACTAAATCAAACACCCCCTTAGTAAAAAAATATACAATATGGACCACCACTTCCCTCTATATCAACTACTCATTTTACATATAATAATAATTCCTTAATTCACGTGCAAAAAGCAAATGGACACCTTAGAACCGGATGGAGAGAGTAATAAAATTCATTATCATTCCCTACCAGTGTTACTTTAATTAAGAGTGTGACTTG
This sequence comes from Pogostemon cablin, assembly GCA_023678885.1. Classification (NCBI taxonomy): domain Eukaryota; kingdom Viridiplantae; phylum Streptophyta; class Magnoliopsida; order Lamiales; family Lamiaceae; genus Pogostemon; species Pogostemon cablin. The sequence continues at coordinate 22,032,358 of CM042954.1, read as the reverse complement.
GATGGAACCAGTTCAACCAACTGAATTGGTGGTACTTGTGATTCCACTATTTTTAATTAATTTCTCATCCTTCATTATTAATATTTTTTTATTTTATTTTTAAATTTATTATACTTAAATAACTATTAAACCCTAAACTCTAGAGATAAATTAGTATACTTTAAACCACAGGGTAAAATTACAATTATACTCTAAACCAATAAATTATACACTAAAGCACAAGAGTAAAATTAAATTGTACCCTAAACTCTAAACCATAAGGATAAATTATACCCTAAACCATAAGGATAAAATTACAATTATATCCTAAATTCTAAACCCTATGAATAAATTATAATACCTTGAGTGAAAATTATAATTATATCTCTAAAATTAAATAAAAAATATAAACAAAATAAAAAAAAGAATAAAACGAAAAAAATAATAATAAAATAAAAAATTAGATTAAACAGGAGAACACATGGAAGGTGAAGAATAGAAATAGCAGAAGGAGAAAACACATGGAAGATGAAGGATAGAAATGATAAAATTTGAATTTGATGGGTTAACTCCACCCGTCATTACCATTAATTAATCTTATTTCAATTCCATCTACTATATCAAAGGGTCCTCAATTTCATCTATCAACCTAATATCACCTCAAAAAATAGAATACGAGATAAGCATGAATTTGGAATAGATGGATAGTATACCCATATACTCTCTCCATAAATAAAACTGTAACTCCACAACCACCTCCATAGGTATCTAGCGATAGTAATTAGTAACCCACCAAATTAAGAAAAATGAGCTTAAGATAGAGAAATTTCAGGATTTTCAATCATCACACCCCACAAATACATTAATTTCTTCATAATTATCAATAAAATATTATTGATAATTTATGGATGCATGTAGATAGTGAAAGGGAAGGGATAGATAATACTAATTGATAATTAATTACGGATTAGGGGATAATTAGTGATTAATAAAAGTAGCCACTTTTTTCAACATAGCACGACTGTTATCAGTATCCGGAGCAAGCACACTGAAGACATGGTTCTCTTCTTCAACCTCCACCCACTCGATATCTCCGCCAAATCCAGATGTGCTCAACACCTCCTTGTAGCACTGCCCCCTCTCCTTCAGAATATCCAAACCCGCCACATAAATCAGCACCTTCTTGCACCCTAATCGAGGAACATTCGGGTCGTATTCCGGGTTTATCCAACTCGCATCCAAATCCAAATCCGGGGCGGCCAACCCCAACAGCTTTTCAGTGAAGCTCTTAAACGGATGATTAATTTCTATTCCAATCGGATTCGCACCCCAGAAGTACGGGCAGTTGAGTATAATTCCACACAGATTCATACCTTCGAGCTTCTCCGACCCGACCCGAGTGGCCATGTGGTGCGAGATGTTACCGCCCGCGCTGTCTCCCGCGAAGTACACCCGATCCAGATCTGCGTGCTCTCGGATCCAATCATCTGCAGGTTGATTCGCAATCCATTTCACTGCCCGCCATGAATCCTTGTAGGCGGTTGGGAGGGGGTGCTCCGGCGCCAATCTGTAGTTCACGGATACGGCCACCACGTTGGCTTCCGCGACTAGTAAATTGAGGTGTTTGTGGTAGAGCGGAGAGAAGGCGGATTCCACGACGAAGCCGCCGCCGTGGAAGTAGACGAGGAGGGGGAGCTTGTTGGTGGGGGAAGCGTTTGCCGGCAGGTAAAGGCGAGCGGATAGGTTGATTTCCGGCGAGATCTGGACGTCTTTGGATTGAACGCCGGTGGTTGGATCTAGCGAGGGAGGAACAAAATTTTCGCCCATTAAGCGTTCGATTCTGCCGTCTTTGTACTGTTTGAGCAGGGGAGAGAAATCGAAGAGCAGGTCGTCGGAGTTGGCAGCCATTGTTGAAGAAATTAGGGGGTTTAGAAGAGCGAAGAGTGGTGGTACGGTTGAAGAAGCATATCTTGTCCAGTCCAGCTGTTATATAGCGGTGAGTGGGGATAATCATAATTATCACCGTTATATTTGGCGGTAGAGATCATGTAGATAATATTTACCAAAATATTTTACAATTTCATTTTTCATCTATCCTACAAAGTATTTTTCATTTTATTTTTATTAAAAATAGTAAAAAATATACTATAATAATACCTACTTTTTACACACATCCCAACATAATACTTACTTTTTCACACATTTCAATAACTTTACACATCATTTTATTAAATTAATTAAAATATTTCTTCTCTTTCTTACTTATACATAAAATAACAAATTTTTCTTAAATTACGCGCACAATAATACGTGAAATACTTTGGGAAACGGAGGGCTAAATTCTAAAAGTAAAATTTAGTTTTTAATTAGGGATAAGAAAAAGTTTTAACTTTTATTTCGTATTTATTCTGACTTTATACTTGAAATGACGAAAATAACCATATACATAAATTAGGGGGTATAACTCATATGTGAATGAAGATTACATCTGTGTTTAAAATGGCGAAAATAACCATATACAAAAATTAGGGGCATATACTAACTTACTCAAAGATTACAAGTGTAAGAATTTTTCATATAAGAATATTATAAACATTCATTGGTGTATGAAATTTCATACTAGATGTTTTACTTATTCATTGTGTATAAATTTTTTATACACAAATATTATAAATACTTATGTATGAAATTTTCATACACAGATGTTATACTTACTTATTCATATATGAGGATTATATTTATGTTTTCATACACGAATGCATAGACACGAAAATATTTACACAAATTTTAACTTTTATACATGTATGCATTCATATAAAAAATTATTTTAGTCAAATGAGAAAAAAAAAGTTATTCTTAAAATTAGAATAGAAAGGCCATAAAATCTTAGAGGTACTTTATAATAGCCCTTTTAAGTACTCCCTCTGTTCCGGGCAAACAACACTATTTATTTTTTACACGTAGATTAAGAAGTATTATTATTTTATGTAAAGTGAATAGGTGCATTAGAGAAATGTGATGGGTAGTGGTGGGTCATTGGTGTGCCCTTTTTACTAAAAATGTTACAATTTGAACAAGACGCCTAATTGATGAGTGATATTTTCACCTAGATTTTAGTGTCTTTTTATATGTGTTTTCGTATTATTTCATCCGTATTTTGTGTATACTTTAGTTGTATTTTGTGTTTTTATTGAAATGTGTGTGAATAAGCTTAAACCTATGATTTTCACTTTTTATTGGATACTAGATATGATAAGGAAGACGTAGGAAAAACGGATCTCAATTCGAAGTTGAAACGAGGGAGAACGAGTCAAAACAGTGAAAGAGAAAACAGGGCAGCAAGAACACGGGCCTTGTACAGCGCACAACCCTGTCAGAATTGGCCGTGCGCTGTCGCCTGAAACACCAACTCGGCCACCCTTGTGGCCGTGTGCAGAAAATGGGTCGTATGCAGAAACACGGGCCGTGTACCAAAACACGGCCGTGTGCGAGCATCAGAAACACCAACACGGCCACCCCTATGGCCGTGTGCTGCACACGAGCTGTGTAGGTGTTGAGATCATAAAATTTTCAGAAACTTCTAGAAGTTTCTCAAGGGGTATAAATACCCATTTATTCAACATTTGAAAGATATTAGGTTTTTGGACCCTACACACACACCTCACACACCATTTCTTCCATTCCACACCATCATCTTCATTCATTCTTCATCCTTTGGATCTACCATCATCCCACCATCAATTTCTACATCCAAGTGAAGGAAAATGATCAAGGAAGAGAGGAAAGCGCAAAGAAGGGAAGGAAATCACCATTGAAGATAGATAAAGGGAGTTTTCATTCAATCTTTGTATTAAACCTCATAGTTTTATCATGATTTGTAAGGATTTTTATCATGATTTTTAAGGATTTAATTGTCTAAGTTAATTTTTTTATGAATATGGTAGGCTAATCTCCCTTGTGAGATTAACAACATGAGAGTTGTTGGATAATTTTAGGATTTGTGTATTTAAATTCATATGTTGATTGAGTTAATTGATTTTCTATCATTGATTATTAATTACTTGATTTGTTTTGTTGATTTGTGTGTTTAGTTGTTCTAGATATGCGATTAGATTGAGAAATCAATTATATGCTTAGGATAATTAAGTGAATCATTTCATCAAACACTTCATGTGCATTATAAATTGTAAAGAGATTGAGAAATCATTTAGAGTTTAGAACCATTTGATAGAACATGTGATTGGTTTGATCGAGAGGTTGATTAATCGTGTGAAGGGACTCTCACCTCAAGTTTAGTACCTAGTTGGAATTGTTTGAGTGAGAATCAATACATTGAGCTTGATTCCATATCCTATTCATCTTGAGATGGAGTTTAGGTGAAGTTAGTGTTGACCCTTAGTCTAAACCCATGATCATATGAATTTGATGCATTTATCCTAGGATTTCCACTCCTTAAATGTTGTTAATATCACTTTTACTCAACTTGGAAAACCACTCATTTCATCCATCTATTTCGTTTGATCATTGCTTGCATTGCTTTGATTACTTCTATTTACTTATTTGAACAATCACTTTATTGATGATTCGTCTCTATAAAATTGCGATAAATGTGATCTCGCTTAAACTCTAGTGCCGACCTCCCTGTGGTTCGATAAATTGTTTTAATTGGTTATCCCTACTACAAAATGGCTAATCACCAATATATAGAAAATAATGCTATTTGGGCGAACGTATGGAGAATATTTGATTGTTAGAGTAATAAAATTTTAAAAACTAAATATTTTTGTGTTTATTATATTGTGAACAAAGTATGAGGTGGATGTACACGGCTGAGTTATCGATCTTATATTTTTTTTAATAAGTTTTTTTAACTACTAGAATTTAAATACGTGCATTGCAAGGGAATAAATTTAAAAATTTTAATTATATGACTATTATATTGTGTATTAGTCAATATTATTATGTAGATATCATATATATATATATATATATATATATATATATATATATATATATATATATATATATATATATATATATATATATATATATATATATATATATATATATATATATATATATTCCCGTCTCATATTAAAGTTTACGGCTTTCATTTTAATTTGTTCCAAATTAAGATTTACATTTCCCTTTTTGTCAGGTGAGATCGACACAAAATAATTAATTATTTCACATGAGGCTCACACACAATACTAATACAACTACCCACTACACATTAAATAATACTCTCTCCGTCCCCCTCAAAGAGTCTCATTTTTTTATTGTGCGTCCGCCCTCTCATTTCCGATTTCCCTTTTTACACACATGAGACCCACATATTCCATTAATACAATTAAAATATGGGGTCCACACACCCACTAATGCAACTACCCACTACTCATTAAATAATAATACTCCTTAATCCATTTGCAAAAAGCAAATGAGTTTCAATTAGTCTATTTGGATCAAACAGAGGGAATATATATTTCAACTCACTATCTATAAAATACTCCCTCCTTCCGCTTCTAAGGTGTCAATTTTACTATTTTTTGCGTTCGATTCAAAGGTATTCATTTCCCATATTTAGTAAAAAATACACAATATGGCACATCATTTCCCTCTAATACAACTACCCACTTTACATATAATAATAATACTCATTAATCCATGTGCAAAAAGCAAACAGACACCTTAGAACCGGACGGAGGGAGTATTATACTAATTAAATTACTTATAAAAAATAAACGTAAATATTAATGCGGGACGAAGAATGTATATATATACATATATACTATCTAATCTTATATATTTATATATCCCAAAAATTAATATGTTTAACAATTATATTTATTTAATTTAAATATAATACAAATTTATTCTTTTTATTATATCATTAATTTTTTTATTTTTCTTTTTTTATAAATATATTATGTACAATTTAAATTCAAATATCATTACTTTTCTTTAATATTTACCTATATTTAGTTTTTAAGTTTAAATCTTTATTTTTATATTTAATGTATTTTTGATGAATACATATATTTATGATCTTTAATTTCACACTCATTTTTTTGTTGAAAATATATGAACATGAAATAAAAAAAGCCAATAACAATTTATGTAATAAATGAGGAAATGTTTATTACTATAAATGTTTATTACTATATAAAAACAAAATAAATTAGGAAAACAGCATGAATGGAGAAGAATTTTTTTTAGCGGGTATGTGTTGTTATATAGATATATATATAGATTATTAAGACTTACATTTTATCAATTAGAGCGTTTTGAATTATTGATCTTATATTTTTTTAATGTGATTTTTAACTATTATTAAGATTTACATTTTACTAATTAGAGCGTTTACTATAAGTGTTACATCACTTTTTTTAATAAATGAATACCACACTAAACAATTAATATATTTTCACGGAATCCACATACAACATTAATATACTTATGCATTATACATTAATATATTATAGTTTTTGACCTACTACATATTAAAATATTATATTTTTTAATATCTGTACAAATAGTAAATATAACTCTTACTCCCTCCGTCCCGCCCAAAGGGTTGTTTTTGCTTTTTGGTACGTGAATTAAGGTGTATTATTAATTAATGTGTAGTTGGTAGTTGTATTAGTGGGACTGTGAGCCCCATATTTTAATTGTATTACAGGAGTGTGTGGGTCCCATATGTGTAAAAAAGGAAAGGAGACCCTTTGAGTGGGACGACCAAAATGGCAAAAAGAAACTCTTTGGGTGGGACGGAGGGAGTACAATGGATCGGGGGAAGGATTAATCAATTTCAGTCCTTTAAATTATTTATTTATTTATTTTAGTTATTTTACAAAATATTTGCAAAACTTAAAAGACTTGAATTCCTATAAATTTGATTCTTTTTTCTTTTTTTGAAAGGATTAAAACTAAAAAAATGTTAAAAATTGTAAGATTAAAATTAATATGAAAAGACTAAACTTAAAAATCAAAAAGTTAAAGGACTACCATTAGATTTAATCAAAGTTAAAAAGATCAAAATTGATTTTTTTTTAATATATTAGATGATTATTCATTAAAGATAAATATGAAGTGGACATATATTTAAAATATAGGAGTATAAAATATTGCTCCTCCATTACATTAACTTTTTTATACTTTTCTTTTCACAATATTATATTTTATATACTCTTTGTCTCACACAACTTTTACGTTTATTATTATAAACAATAAATTGTTTATCAATTTTATTAATTCTTTGATACTTTAATATTTTTAGATAATAAATAAAATATAAAGTAATATTAAAAATTCGATAAAGTGGTTTTTTTAATTCTATTAGAATAGAATCGTATTAATGAGCGCAAATAATAGTAGATTAGCTTTAAAGAAATATCTATACTACTTTAGGGTTGAATTAATGACCTAAAATAGCAAATAATTCAACAAACCAAAATACATATCTAATGTGAAAAAAAATTGTTAATAATTGTAATATAGACGTTTCTGGTTGATTAGTTTGGATATACGAATGAATGGAGAAGAGGACAAACTATGGAAATGACTTAAGTAGATGCCGTGATGATCGAGCTAGTACAAAATGAAAGGAAACTTTTGGAACTCTATGTTAACATTTCATATAACAAAATTAGATGTTTATTACTTCCACCATTCATTATTTATAATGTATTCATTTTTTTATGTAGAATAAATAATATTATTATTTTATGTGTAATGCATTGTATTAATGAGAGGTGAGAGTCTATGTTTTAATTGTATTAATAGAGAAGGGTCTCATATGCTTAAAAAGAGAAATAGTAATTGTGTTTATGGAGAGCAGTCTCATATATGCTTAAAAAGAGAAATAGATACATTAAGAATAGACGAACTAAAATAGTAAAATTGATATAGTTAAAATAGTCAGAGGGAGTATTAATGTCTAAAAAGGGAAATTAATACATTAATATTGTATAACCCAAAATAGTAAAATGAATACATTATGGATGGACAGATGGAGCATTAAATATAAAGGCAAAAGTGTGTCCCCATGTGAACACAACTCTCCCTCTCAATATTCTATTTAAACTTATGTATTGCTAGGAGTTTAAATTGTAAAGGGGCACGAAAATTGCAAAGGGACACGATGTTCCCGGGAGCACAAGAGCCTTACTCAAATATAAAATATAATTTATAGTATTTGTTATTAGATACTCCCTTTGTCTTCTTCAAAGAGTGTCTTTTTTTCATTTTGGGCGTCTCACTCAAAGAGTTAACTTTCTTTTTTTACGCACATGGGACCCACACACGCCCACTAATACAATTAAAATATGGGATCCACACTCTCACTAATACAACTACTCATTATACATTAAATAATAATACTCCTTAACATATGTGCCAAAAAGTAAAAGATAGTCTTAATGAGGGACGGATGGAGTATATGCATATCTCATTTAAAATAATTTACAATGAAATACTCCATCCGTGTGCTGGTAATATATCATTTTGTTATTTTGGTCATCTATTTTAAATATACTCCCTCCATCTCCATTTTGGTTGTTCCACCCAAAGGGTCCTCTTTCCTTTTTTCTACACATGGGACCCACTCATCCCTTCTAATACAATTAAAACATGAGGTTCATACTCCCACTAATACAACTACTCACTTAAATAATAATACTTTTTAATCCACGTGTCAAAAAGCAAAAATTATCTTGTCGTGGGACAGAGGGAGTATTTATTTTCTCTTTTTAGAAAAAAATATCTCATACACACTAACCATCATACCTTATATAAAATAATAATACTCCTTAATTATGTAAAAAAAAAAGTAAATGGATAAATTGATGGCGGAGGAAGTGATATATTTTACTTCCTTGTAACTTGGCGTTTATTAGTATATTCTAAAATCTAATGATAATAAAAATCAAACATGAGATATTACATTAGGTGTAGAATTGATGAAGTCGGCAATTCGTTTGAGCAGTGCAAAAGCGTTATCGCCGGAAGGATTATATAGATGAAAAACGTGTATCCCACCCGGCGTCTCAAACAACTCAACCACGCCTTTCCAACCGCTTTTCTTCAACCCCTCGTAGTAACTCAATCCTCTCCCTCGTAAATAATCCTTCTCCGCTAAACAAATCACCACTCTATCCGACCCCAATTTCGACAACAGATCCATGTCCGCCATCGGATTCATCCTCACATCGTTAGCGCCGCCCGAGTCCGAGCATACGAAATCCCACAGCCTGTCCGGTTTCCCGTCGCCGAAAAACGGGTGAATCAGAATCAGGCCCGCGAACTTGTAATTCAGCCCGTTCTCTGCCACCGTATTGGCCCGAATTGCCAAGTTGTGCACGATATTGGCCCCGGCGCTGTCGCCGGCCATGAAAACCCGTTCGAAATCGGCGAATTTGTTTAGCCATGGATCCGGCCCACCTACGGCACGGGTGTGTGAGTCGATCCATTTGAGGGCGTCGTAGCAGTCGTGGTAACAGGCGGGAACCGGATGCTCTGGCGCTAGTCTGTATTCGATTGAAACGACGACGGATCTGGATGCGGATGCGAGGGAATTGACGTAGTTGTGGTATAAGGAGGAGAAAGCCGATTGTATGGAGAAAGCACCGCCGTGGATGTAGATGATAAGTGGGAGTTTGCGATCAGACTCGGTGGTTTTGCAGAGGTATATCCTGACAGAAACGTCGGTTTCTGGCGAGATGAGGAGGTCTCTGGAAGTGACGGCGGTTTGTGTGTCGTGGGAGGGCGGCAGAAAATCGTGGAGCTCGTACCTTTCGATGCGGCCGGTGTTGTGCACCCGGAACAGAGGGGGGAAGTCGTGGGTTATTTGGGTGGGCTCCATCTCAGCCTCTGACACCCAACAAACTCTTTGTAACCAAAGTGTTGCTCAGTTTAGTGAGAATGCGTTCTAGGCAGCGTGGATATTTATTGAACCCCCTTTCACTAATTTATCTTCTAGATATGTGCTTCTGTCATTCGTGTCGACATGTGATTTTAGCACGTAAATTATGATACTCCATTCTACCCGGGCAGGGGTGATTCGTTTATATTTTCACGTGAATTAAGAAATATTATTATTTTATGAGTATTATGTGGTGGGTTCTTTTTACAAAAATGAAAAAAACCTTTGAATGAGACGCTGATATAATTAAATGAGAATTTTTTTATAGAGATAACATAATATTTTAATGTATAGTGATTCGAAAAATATAATATTTTAATTTAAGATTCTATTAGGCCATCTTCATTAGATTACTCAATTTTAGTAGATCTCATACCATTTTAAAGCAAAATTACAATATATCTCTAACAGTTTACTTTATATTTTGCATTACATAGAATAAATATTTCACTTTGGATCCACTTCTTCCTTTCGTCACTCGGCCTTTTTGGCTGGCTCCTATCGTTTTCGCTATTCCTTATGGCGGGAGATTTCGAGCTCAACGATGCTAAACCTCTTTTTGAGGAGTGCTAGAACACTGGATCCTGCCTTGAAAGAAGCGCGCCTTGAAAGAAGCGCGCATTGCCATAGAGCGTATCGAGGATTTGGAGGTGTACCTGAATAACCTAAATTATTAGATCATATTTATATTTAATCCTAATTATTAAATAAAATAAATAATTAAAAATAAAAACACTAACTACCCATTACATCACTACATTTACCTTATAAAATCTTAGGTGCACCGATATACCAGGTGCACCACAGAATAATCCTAAATTTTAAATTTATATTTATATGATATTTTAATTAATAAATTATATATTTTCAGTTAAATTAATTTATGATTTAACAAATTATAATATTCACATACTCCCTCCGTTTCATACTTATGTTCACACTTTCCATTTTCGTTCGTCCCACACTTATGTTTTCCACCCAAAAAAGGAAATTTTACATCAACTAACAACCTCAAAAGTTATCTTAATTTCAAAAATACTACTCTCACCTAACTCACATAACCTACTTTATAATTTATTTATTACCTAAAATACCACAATACCCCTGAAAAGTCAATAAAGTTGGTCAAAAATCAATTTTTCTTAAACTCCGTATCAACAGTGCCGGTGAACATACGTCCGGAATGAAGGGAGTATTATTTAATAAATGTAATATATTTATTATTTAAATTTTAGATTATATATTCTATTATTTCTAAAAATACAGTAAATAATATACATTAATTTTTAAATATTAAAAACTAAATAAATAAATGTAATAAACAAAAATTGAATAAATAAAATATAATACTCCCTCCGTCCGCCCAATAAGTATACATTTGCTTTTTACACGAGAATTAAGGAGTATTATTATTTAATGTATAGTAGGTAGTTGTATTAGTGAGGTGTGTAGGACCCATATATTAAAGAGTCTGTCTCTTGTGCCCCCGGGGCACACAAGTTTTTGCCTCTATTAAATGTATTAGTGATGTGTGTGGGTCTCATGTGATTAAAAAGATAAATGTATACCTTTGGTGCGGACGCCCAAAATATCAAAATGTATATTTTTCGGCGGATGGAGGGAGTATAAAATTACCGTAAATCAGGTTAAAACAGTTACATATACGCAAAATTAAAAGACAAGGGATCAGTTTTATAAATTTTTGTGAGACGGTTGTGAGACGGGTCAATCCATTACTGAAGTATGCTAATTATATATGTAAAGTATCCTTATTTGTAGTTAAAGTATGTCAATAATAAATCAAATTATAATACCTTAAAATCATACTTTAATTCATTATTTATTATAATTTGAAAAATATACTTTAACAATCATCAAGCATATTTTATCTACATAATGGACACACTTTAATATATCTCACAAACCGTCTTAAATATATAATGTCTCACAAGAGAATTTGTCTTAAATAAAAAAGTGGATAAATAAATTATACTCCCTCCGTCCCACCGAAAGATCACAATTTTACTATATTGAACGTCACATCCAAATGTCTCCATTTCCCACTTTTAGTAAAAATGTATCACATGTGGCCCACCACTCATTACTAATACAACTATCCACTACACATAAAATAATAAAACTCCTTAATCTACGTGAAAAAAGCAATCGGTGATGTTTGGGCGGGACGGAGGGAGTATTATTAAAAATACATAAACAGTCTGGCGCGGTTCCATAGCAATCTTCAGAATAGCATGGTGTCCAGCGCAGTGTTGGAGATCAAATTTTGCACTAGAGTAGTGTTCTGAAGCACTGGAGATGCTCTTAGTATTGTAAGTGAAACCTATATCTTTAATAAATAATCACTCCATATATTAATCCATTTTTTTTTAAAATCAAATTTTGATTAAATCTAATTGTAATCCTTTTAACCTTTTGATTTCTTAAGTTTAGTCCTTTCATATTAATTTTAATTTTACTAACTTTAAATTTTTTATTTTTATAGTTTTAAATTAATTAATTAGGAAAACCCGCACATTGTACTGGGGCGGGCATAGACTAAATCAAATGCGTACGTTGAACGAAGAGAAAGTAGTATTTTAAGAATATTAATAATACACCCTCCGTCTGCTTCTGTTGATAAGTCATCCATTTGCTATTTTGATCGTCCATTCTTAAAATATTATTTTTTTCTTTTTAGTAAAAAGAGAACGAAGAGAAAATAGTATTATAAGAATATTAATACTATAATGTAGATTGCTACATATAGATGTGTGTAAATTTTAAGAAATATGAGAATGAAAGTATCAAGTAATTAAAGGAAAGGATGGAGTAATTGAGAGCACTTATTTTATCAACCTTTACTATTTATGGCGCCAATTTTGAAACCAAAATCATGAACGATAAAATAAAAACAAACCATACCAATTGTTGAAGTTGTATCTTTGTAGTGCCAATTATGAAACCAAAATCATGAATGAATAAAAGGAAAACAAACCGACAATAAACTATTAAGTGGAGCCTATGGGGATATTATGAAACGTTATTGCACCAAGTATAGCTGTGATTGCAATTTGCAATATCCCATGACAAACTAGGCAAATAAGTTCATGCATATTTTATATTGTGAAACCCCATTGAGGGTACGGAATGTTATGTGATATATTGGTGTGACATCTCTTGTAACATTTTTTCATACAACACGCTTATATTAACCGCACTACCATTATACATATTGAATTGAGTAGTTCCTACTCAAAATTATCCTCCTCCCCCAATAATTATAGCCGCCATTCAATAATAATATAGCACAAATAAGGGATTCAATCAATCATACAATAATAATATAGCAAGTGTGACTTGCACTTGCTGGTTCCACCAAATGAATGGGTGGAACTTTGGTACTCACCTCTTCCTAATTAATGTAATTAATTAATATGTGGTCCCTTAAAATTAATATTATTTTTTTTATCTTTTTTTTATTTTATTATATTAAAAGATCATTATACCCTAAAATCATACCCTAAAATCATACCCTAAAAATAAAATATATCTTAAACCATAATGGTAAAATTACAATTATACCATAAACCTTAGAAATAAAATATAGGGTGAAATTACAATTATACCCTAAACCTTAAACCCTTGGGGGGTAAAGTATACCCTAAACCACAAGAGTGAAATTACAATTATACCCTAAACCCTATGGATGAAATATACTCTAAACCACAAGGGCGAAATTATAATTATACTCTAAACTCTAAGGTGGTGTTTGATTTGAGTTTAAATTGATTTAATAAACCGGTGAATAGTGTTATTCTGTATTTGTTATGTTTGTTTTAGGTTTAAATAGGGTAGATTTAAACTTTATGTCAAATCAAAAATTAATTGAGGTGAGAGAAGAGAAAAGAGAAAGAAAGAAAAAATATTAATTGAGGAGAGATAATGTAGTGTAAGGGGTGGATAAATGTTAATAGGGTATGTAGGTGTAATATAGGAGAGATTTAAGGAGATTTATTAAATCTAAATCCGGATGATTAAACCGGAATCAAACATCACCTAAGGGTGAAATATATCCTATTATAAACGACAAGAGTGAAATTACAATTATATCCTAAACTTTAAGAATTAAATATACCCTAAATCATAAGGGTGAAATTATATAAACAAAAAAAATTGAAAAATAAATACAAACGGTAAACCATACAAAAAAAAAATGAAACAATGAAACAGACGAGGTGAGAAAAGGAGGTTCACCCAATTGAATTGGTAGACCTTTCCCACCTTAGTCATTGACATAGCGCAAACAAGACTTTCATAGTACTCCATTAAATATTTAAAATTCAATACCAAATATAGGAGGCTAAAATTAAATTTGGGGTTATTCTTGATGCAGTAGTGCACCTAATTATTTATAAAATAAAAGTTATTGAAAGTGGATAGTTATTGTACTTTTTTTATTATTTTATTTCATTAAATGGTTAAGATTAAATAAATATTTGATATAATGGTTCAGATTATTCAAGCACACCGGTACACCGAATACACTGCAGTATAACTAATTTGATTTGACACCTTTATACTCCCTCCGTCCCTCATTAAGGTTTACGTTTTTCATTTTGAATTATCTCAAGTTAAGGTTTACATTTCTTTTTTTATCAAGTTAAACCCACACACAAAATAATTATTTATTCCATATAGGATCACAAATTATACTAATACAACTATCCACTTTATATTAAATATGATTTTTTCTCATCCCACAAATATTAAAATATTATATCTCTAGATCCGTGTGAAAAAGCAAACGTCGACCAGGGAGTATGTATTAAAAAATCCAGAATAGATAATCATCGGAACAGTAAAATATTTGTAAAAATCAAACATTCAACGTAGAATTGATGAAGTCGGCAATTCGTTTTTGCAGTGCAAAAGCGTTTTGGCCGGAAGGATCATGTAGATGAAAAACGTGTCTCTCACCCGGCGTCTCAAACAACTCAACCACGCCTTTCCAACCGTTTTTCTTCAAAGCCTCGTAGTAACCCAATCCTCTCCCTCGGAAACGATCCTTCTCCGCCACACACAACACCACTCTATCCGACCCTAATTTCGACAACAGATCCATGTCCGCCACTGGATTCAGCCTCACGTCGTTACCGCCGGCTGAGTCGGAGCACACCACATCCCACAGCTTGTCCGCCTCGCCGTCGCCGAAAAACGGGTGAAACAGAATCAGGCCCGCCAACTTGTAATTCAGCCCGCTCTCTGCCTCCGTATTGGCCCGAATTGCCAAGTTGTGTACGATATTGGCCCCGGAACATTCGCCGGCAATGAAAACCCTTTCGAAATCGGCGTATTCGTTCAGCCATGGATCGGCCCGCCTCCGGCACGGGAATGCGAGTCGATCCATTTGAGGACGTCGTAGCAGTCGTGGTAACAGGCGGGACCCGGATGCTCCGGCGCTAGTCTGTATTCGATCGAAACGACGACGGATCTGGATGCGGATGCAAGGGAATTGACGTAGTTGTGGAAGAAGGAGGAGAAAGCCGATTGTATGCAGAAAGCACCGCCGTGGATGTAGACGATGAGTGGAAGTTTGCGATCAGACTCAGTGGTTTTGCAGAGGTATATCCTGACAGAAACGTTGGTTTCCGGCGAGATGAGGACGTCTCTGGAAGTGACGCCGGTTTGGGGTCGTGGGAGGGCGGCACAAAATCGTGGACCTGGTACCTTTCGATGCGGCCGGTGTTGTGCACCCGGAACAGTTGGGGGAAGTCGTGGGTTATTTGGGTGGGCTCCATCTCCGCCTGTAACACCAAGTAACTCTGTGTAACCAAAGTGTTGGGTGGTTTAGTGAGAGTGCGTTCGGGGCAGCGCTGGTACATATTTATTGAACCCCCTTTTCAGTAGTTTATCTTCTAGAGCTGTGTTTCGTGTCACTTGTGTCGGCATGTGATTTTTTTTAGAAGGATTACACGAGAAACACGTGCAGTGCCCTTCAGTTTTTATTTTATTTTTTTATTTCTTTACTACCTAAACTTTAATGATTTATTTTAGAAGGAATACACGACAGTGCCTTCAGTTTTTTTATTTTATTTTTTAATTTTTAATGGTAAACGTAAAAATGTCCAAAATGACATAAATGATCTTGACAATATTTTAATTTTAGAAAAAAAATTATCGAGTTAAGTTTTTTCAAATAAAAAAACTTGATTTGATAATGATTTTTTAAAAAAATTAAAATCGTGTCAATATGAAATTAAGGTAATTTATGTCATTTTGAATATTTTTAAAAAATAAAAAACTTGATTTGATAATGATTTTTTTAAAAACTTAAAATCGTGTCTGTAACAACAAAATTTGTATTTATTAAAATAATAAACACTAAAGAAATTACAATGATAATCCAAACTGAATTGAACTTGAGAATTTGAATGAACAGTCTCTATTTATCCTCTGATTCCTCTTTTGAATTGAGTTCTTGACTTTTTCAGCTTTTAGAGCTGGATCTTCGGATGAAGCTTTACGAGCTTTGATTTGGGGCTTTATAACGTTTATCCGGAGGCGTCGAGTCTTTGTTCGGATCGAACGTTAACTTGAAGATTTGTTGTGAAGTACGACGCTCAATTTGGTAGAACGTTGACTTCACGGAGACTGTTGGATGAATTTGATATGAAGAACGCCATATCGGAGATGCTTAGCACCTTGATCTTTGATCGGAGGCTGTTCTTGGTCTTTGGATTAGTAAAATTATCGAACCACAAAGGGGTTAGGTTTGGTTAGAAGGTACTAATTAGAATTAACTCTCCATATTTGTGTACTAGAGCTAACGAATGGATTGGTTCCCCTCATCGAATTCAAATATCCTCTCGGTCAAACCCAAACTCGATGTCTATTCATGTCTTTCTAATACTTAAGAAGGTCGTTTCCGTCTCACTCCAAGCAATATACACATGAATATTATAATAGCACTTAATTATCATAAATCATCCATTGATCAACAATCCATTAAACCAATAATCATTCATGAATAACAAACCATGTCATCATAACATCAAAACAATTAAAGCCCATGAATAGAAACCAACATCAATTAAGTTAAAAAACAATTTAATCCACATGATAATATAAACCTAATGTGCTATTCATGTCCATAATCCCACTAGAGGGATTAACCTAACATGATAATGGTAACAAAACACATAAATGATTCATTACACATATCCATAGTCTTAGATCCAAATGAAAAACAAAAGAGATTTAAATCTTCCCTAACAATTCCTTGTAGAGAATCTTCAACACTCATTGATCTCCACCTCTAGCACTTGAATTCTTGAGGTCTTTAACCCCCAAATGAAAGGGATGAAGAATGGATGAAAATGATGGTGTAAAATGGAAAAAATGGTGTGTGATCTAGGTGTAGGAGTGAAACCCTTGTGTGAAAATATCCAATATCCCTTCAAATGTTGAACTTGAAGCTATTTATATTCTCTCCAAGTTGGGCCACGAATTTAATATCAAATGAGCTTTTTACACACACTTACACACATTGGCAGGTGAAAATCTGGATTTTTGGCCCAAAATGACCTTACTCGAGTTGGCCTTCCTAACTCGAGTTAGCAACACGAGTCGAGTTGCTTGTAATGTAACTTGAGCTAACATAGCTCGACTCGTGTTGGCTACTCGTGCACTCACCTGTTCGGCCGTATTGCGAGGCTCTGAAACTGAAAATCTTTCGGAAGGTAGCTTGACTCGAGCTGGCAACTCGAGTTGCAGCTTGCAAGTCGAGTTGGCTTACTGTACAAACTTTGATCGCTGCCCTGCTCCTTACTCGACTCGAGTTGCAAGTCGAGTTGGATCTTGCAACTCGAGTAAACTCTCTAGATGATTTCTGGACCCCAACTCGACTCGAGTTGGTAACTCGAGTTGGGTCTCTTAAGTCGTGTTGAGCTACTGGACAATTTTGGACATTTTCAGGCCCAACTCGAGTAGGCTTCAACTCGTGTTGACAACTCGAGTTGCACCTTGCAACTCGAGTTGGGTCCCAGCGGCCCCATTTCTTGCTCGTTTCAGCTCCCATTCCATTTTTCACCTATTTTCAACATATTTAGGTTCATTCACACACATTTCCATGAAAACACATAACACAACCAAATAACACATGAAATACGGATAAAATAATACGAAAAGATATACAAAAAGATACTAAAATGTAGGTGAAAATAGCAACGATCAAACCCCGCAAACTTAAAGTGTTGCTCGTCCCCGAGCAACGAAAATGACAAACCAAGTAGGAGAAATTTTCACCTAGGAAAAGACTAAATGAATATAAGCAATAACACATCGTTAGCAATAATAACTACAAATAATGCTAAGTCATCCTACAACGTTAAAATCATAACATGAAGAATTAACAAGTTCAATCAAAAGAAAATAAAGTGTAATATAGTCTCTTTTTGGTCCAAGCCTCACATAGGTTATCAATGTCACTCAACACTCTTTAAAGTGGTAAAACAACACTCATCAATCGATTGGCTCGACTCGCTATAAGTTTGCTCGTGGACTACATTCACAAATCACCAAAATTTCAATTAATGATCAAAAAGGTCTTTCATTAAGGATGTAATGATAGACTCTTTGGTATGGTAGGAAAAATATGGATACAAGTGACTAATCAAGTGTAAGTAATCGAAGAGGTAGCTACTTTCTTTCATTCCTTAACTTATCTTTCTTCCTTTCTCAACTTTGGTAATCACAAACACTAATCATCAACTTTCCTTAGATTGAGCTTCTTTTGATTCATGCTTCCTTCTTTGGACTTTTGAGTACTTAAGCATATTGTTGGTACTTTGCTCTTTATCTTATTTTATGGTTGTATGTCCATTCTTTGCTTGTGCTCTTTTCATCCTTTTTCTTGCTTGTTTACCATTTCCTTTTCTTTTCTTGTTATTCAATCTATCATTTCTAGCTACCACCTCTCCTCAATCACTCACACAAAAGGGTAATTATATAAGGCTCAAATGGATAATCAAGGCTTGTAATGTGTTAAATTCACAAGAAATAGACTTTAAGGCTCAAAGTGGTTGACTAGGGATGATGTTCAAGGTAAGGAAATATATGGCAGTGACTATAAATAACAAAAATGACTTTAGATCATATCATTAATCTCCACTAATCGGGCTCATTCCTATAGTCCTTGAGCAAGTTCTAACTTATCAAACACAACTGATCCACTCATGAAGAAATACCATGTATGCATGGTTGGGGCTCAAATTCTCACAAGCTTATGCATTGGACCTTAAGAAACTTATTACACCACATTCATCTCAAAATTGAACAAGTTAAGTAAAACATGTCACAATTTGAAAGTGTAGAGATTTTTAATCATAACTTGTCATCACTTATCACAACAACATGTCATCACTCACATTCAAAAATGACTCACAACATCCCAAAAACAACCACCAAACATCCCTAAAAAAGAATAAAAATACACACAAAACATAAAATAAAGACACAACAAACGAGAAACAAGACAAAAACACATTAACATGCAAAAATACAAATTACATCCATCCATAAGAAAATTAAGCACACATTTATATCATCCACAATCAATTAAGCTCACAATCATCCCCATCTTTAATTGAAAATTAAAATCCTAAATTACGAAAGTAAACCTCTCACAAACATAACAAATGAATTAACATGCTAATCACAACATTTCAAATCAAAATCACTTTATGTCAAGCAATTAAAAGTTATAAGGTGTAGAGTACTCACTCAATAGGCATTTGGTAGTGGAAAGCGTTAGCTCCGAGCTCCATTCATGTTTTCAATACCCTTCATTCATGCTCAAACACTCACAAACACCATTAGCTCAACAATGTCATTAAAAATTATGGACTATCATGCACTTCAACACAACGAATCGGACCTACAAGCCAATAGAGTCATCTTCACCATCTTTGTCGTCTTGCAATGATTTATTGAGAATAATTCCCACTACGTGGTTTGTCTCTGAGGAGGCTTTTGGCATAATTCTTGTAACGACTTCAACATTTTCAGTTTGCAACTCACAAGACTTTGAGATAGAAGACCTTTTCACCATAATCTTGAGCGGAGTTGTTCTTTGAATCTCTTCAGGCTATAGCTCTGAAGGCATTAAGGTAGGAGACCTTCTTATTGCGATCCTGAAAGGAGTCATACTTTGCGTCTTTGAACTTTTGAAGAGATGAGATGAGAGGTAGAAACTGTCCCACCGGGCGTGTCAAAATTTGTAACAACAAAATTTGTATTTATTAAAATAATAAATACCAAAGAAATTACAATGATAATCCAATATGGATTGAACTTGAGAATTTGAGTGAACATTCTCTATTTATCCTCTAATTCCTCTTTTGAGTTGAGTTCCTGACTTTTTCAGCTTTCAGAGCTGGATCTTCGGATGAATCTTGTCCGAACTCTGATTTGGGCTTTATAATATTTATCCGGAGGCGTCGAGCCTTTGTTCGGATCGAACGTTGATATGAAGATTTGTTGTGAAGTACGGCGCTCAATTTAGTAGAACGTTAACTTCACGGAGACTACTGGATGAATTTGATATGAAGAACGCCAGATCAGAGAGACTTAGCACCTTGGTCTTTGATCGGAGGTTGTTCTTGACTTGAAGATGACTTGAACTTGACTTGAGTGTTCTTAACTTGAAGATCTTGAACTTGATCTTTGACTTGGTCTTGATCTTGAATCTTCACTTAGATCTTGATCTTGAACTTCACTTGACTTGAATTTTGATCTTCACTTGATCTTGATCTTTGCTTGATCTTTGCTTGATCTTCGCTTGATCTTCGCTTGATCTTGAACTTGATCTTCACTTGATCTTGACCTTGATCTTCAGAATTCTTCAGGTCTTCAGGATTTTCTGCGTGAATGGAATGAGGACTGAAGGTCC
The DNA here is from genome assembly GCA_023678885.1 of Pogostemon cablin. Taxonomy (NCBI): domain Eukaryota; kingdom Viridiplantae; phylum Streptophyta; class Magnoliopsida; order Lamiales; family Lamiaceae; genus Pogostemon; species Pogostemon cablin. Next base: position 22,011,512 of record CM042954.1, on the reverse strand, counting down.
TTATTTATAGGTGGAGGAAATAACCACCTGTGAGATATTCTCTCCTTGAAAAGATATGTTGGACTTTTCCTTTTAATTAGGCCTGTTGGATTTGATTTGGGCCTATTTAATTTAAATAAGCCTGCTGGATTTGACTTGGATTTGTTTGACTTGGGTCAGACTTTCTTGACTTGAATTGAGTCCATTTAACTTGAATTTTGGCCCAAATAATTATATTAATTATTAATTATTTATTCATTTATTTTAGGAATTAATTTATTTAAATTCCTTAATAAATAAATATTTAATCAATATTTAATATATTTTCCTCCAAATTTTATTTATCTTGCAATAAAATTCATCTACTTACAGTGTCAATGTGAAGTTTAGGTTATTTATGTCATTTTGAATATTTTTAAACATTCTTTTAAAATGTAGGCACAAAAGAGTATTATAGCATTTGAATTTTTTTTTAATATATAGTGAATTGATTTATTAATTAATTAGGATTTATTAATTAATTAGAAAAATACGCACATGGGCTGGGATGGACTAAATCAAATGCGTACGTTGGATGAAGAAGAGAGTACTATTGTAAGAATATTAATATGGCAAAAACTTATGTATGCTTGGGTAGACGTACCGTGTGCCTTTAGAATTTTGTGTTAAATTGTATACCTTTCAGTATAAAGATGTGTACCCTTTTATTTTATAAGGCAAAAACTTGTGTGCGCCTGGACGTACGGAAACACACTTCGTGTGCCTTTAAATTTTTGTGTTAAATTGTATACCCTTTAGTATAAAAATGTGTACCCTTTATTTTCTGAAGAAAAATAAAAAATATTATTGAAAAGTGTATACCCTTTAGAACAAAATTGTATACCCTTATTAATTATATTGTATAACTTTTAGAACAAAATAATGTTCCCTTATCAATAATACTAAGTTCTAAAGACGCACGCAAATCTCACTTTATTAATATTATATAGATTGCTACGTATAGATGTGTGTAAATTTTAGGAAAGATGAGATCGAAAGTATCAAGTAATTACTCTCAGGGATCCTATTGTACGAGACTATCCTTCCCTACCCATTAAAAGAAAAAAAACGACAGCCTAATTAATTGACAAAAAGCGGCAACCTAATTAAGACAAAAATTTGTGTGTGCCCGGATACACGGGAGCACACTCCGTGTGCTTTTAAAATTTTGTGTTAAATTGTATACCCTTTAGTTAAAGATGTATACCCTTTATTTTCTGAAGAAAAATAAAAAATATAATGAAAAGTGTATATTCTTTAGAATAAAATGGTGTACCCTTATTAATTAAAGTGTATACCCTTTAGAACAAAATAATATACCCTTATCCATAATACTAAATTCTAAAGGCAAACGGCGTGCATCCGGGCGCACGTAACCCTCACTCCCTAATTAATTGAAAAATAAGTAACTCGCTGTTTGTTTTCAATTTAAATAAACACGCCACCCATGCATTAGTTAACTCTAGAAGCTACTAGTTAATTCAAATCAGTTTTTTTTATTGTATTAATAATTTTTATTATTATTCACTTTTAATTAAAAAATATTATCTAATTATTATTATTATTATTATTAATTAATAATAATTCATTGGATAATTCTACTATTTTATTATCATTTTATCTTTATTGAATATCATTTTATATTAAATATGGTATCACTTTTTATTTATTTTATGGATTATCCATAAATTTTTAATTAAATGCTTGTCACTTTTTATTTATCGTCTATCACTTTTTATTAATAATATTAGGCAAAAGCTTATGTGCGCACGGAGGGTGCACGGGGCACACTTCGTCTGCTTTTAGAATTTTGTGTTAAATTGTATACTCTTTAGTATAAAGATGTGTACCCTTTATTTTTTGAAGAAAAATAAAAAAATATTAATGAAAAGTGTATATCCTTTAGAACAAAATGATGTACCCTTATTAACTAAAGTGTATATCATTTAAAACAAAATAATATATCCTTATCCATAATACTAAATTCAAAAGGCGCACGGTGTGCACTCGGGCGCACGCAAGCCTCACTCATAATATTATCTTTTTTTATTATTTCAGAGAATTATTCGTGAAATATTTAATATTATAATAACTTTTTATTAAAAATATTATCACATTTTATCCATTTAACATACTGTTCGTGAAATACATTTTCGTAATTAGTTATCATTTTTTATTAAAAATGTGATCACTTTTTATTTATGAAATAGTTCACAATATCGTTATCACTTTTCTTTAATTCGATATCACTTTTCGTTACCACATTTTATAAATTTAATATTTAAATTAAAAAAATAATTTTTTTTAAATTATTACATTTTAAGATAATAAAATTATATAGATTAAATAAAAAAATATTATATATATATAAAAGGCTTAATTAATTTCTTTTCATAACTAATTATTCAATTTTCTAAATTAGTTGCACCAAACAGGGCCCTTATAAAAAATTTAATTGGATTAGTGGATGATCCGTCTCACGAACTAGGATTCGTAAAATGGTCTCACTCAAGTCTTTGTCTTTATTTTATCAACCTTTAATATTTATTGTGCCAATTTTAAAACCAAAATCATGAATGAATAAAAGGAAAACAAACCATACCAAATGTTGAACTTGTGATACTAGAGCTGTTAAACGAAGCGAGTGAGCCCGAGTAGTAGGGGTTCGAACTCGATTTGAGTTGTCAACGAGTCAGGCTCGAGCTCGACTCGGCTCGAAGAATCCTATATTTAAGCTCGAGCTTGACTCGTTTAGCGAAACAGAGCTAAGCTCGATATATCATTATTCACCACATACAGAATTCATCTTTCTACTCTTACTAAAAAAAAGAAAAATTAATTCATACAGTGCATCATACATGATTTAGTACCACAAACAAACCAAAAATTGAACAAAAAATAAGAGAATTATAAATCCCAAATATTTTGAAATATTGAAAACCAAAATCCCTAAATTATTTCACTGAATAGAAATGGAGAAAACTAAATTATTTTACTAAATAGAAATGGAAAAAACAAAATAGAAAAGGAGAAACTCCTTCACAAACAACGGAACTAGAATATGGAGACGGAGAGTCGAACTCGATATAGATGGGGACAGTGCCCTTCTATCTCTAATCCAAGGAAAAAGTCTTCATACAAAAAGTGGTGGTAACATCTGACCACCCAAACGAGGTTCAATATTCTGATCGAGTGACCACACTAGTCGTTGGTGCGGATCTGGGCGATGGGGAGAGATGAGACAAATTAGGGTTTGATTTGAAGAAAATGGGAGACGGGAAAATATGAGACAAATTAGGGTTTTAGTTGGGAAAGATGGGTTGAGGCTATGGATCTGAAATTGAGATAATGGAAGAAAGGATTTTTTAATCCCACCACCTACTGCTGCCGCTGGAATTGTGTTGATGTAGAGTGTGAAACGTTAAGGAGGCAAACTGTGGTGGAGGCATATTTAGAATGAGGATTATTAGGGCTACATCAAAATATATATATATATATATATATATAATATACTCCCTCCTTCTCAGAAAAGATTTATTTATTATTTATTAAAATATCGAGCACTCGCGAGCTTCACGAGCAAAGCTCGGCTCAACAACTTGACAAGTATTTGACGGGTTTGAACTCGAGCTCGAGCAGACACGAGCCGAGCTGAGCTCGAGCTTTTTCGAGCTGAGCAGACGAGCTGCTCGATTTACATAACAGCGGCTCGGCTCAACAACTTGACGAGTATTTGACGGGTTCGAACTCAAGCTCGAGTAGACACGAGCAGAGCTGAGCTGAGCTCGAGCTTTTTCGAGCTGAGCGGACGAGCTGCTCAATTTACATAACAGCACTAGATACAACAGAGAACAATAAACTATCAAGTGGAGCCTATTGAGGTATTATGAAACATTATTGCACCAAGTATAGTTGTGATTGCAATATCCCATGACAAACTAAGCAAACTAGTTCATGCATATTTTATATTGTGAAACCCCCCATTGAGGGTGTTGTGGGAGGGGGTGGTATATAATTAACATTCTTGATACAACACGCTTATATTAACCGCACTACCATTATACATATTGAATTGATTGGTTCCTACTCAAAATTATCATCCTCCCACCATAATTATAGCCCCCCATCAATAATAATATAGCACAAACAAGGGAATTCAATCAATCATACTTTAAATTCTACTTGCCACTAACTGATAATACGCCCTTTCATGAGCTTCATCATCAATCCATTCGATCGATATTCAACAAATGAACACCCAATCGTCACCGACTTGGTATGACAGTGAGATCCATTTGCTTCTCCATATATAGCATTGCTGAGCACTCGAACGTGCCCCATTATAATTCTCCATTTGCCTTGATCGGACTGAGAGAACCATCATTTTTCTTCAGCAATCTTATGGCTGTATCTTCTGCTTGTTGTTGCACTTGTTCCACATACCTCAAAGATGGTACATCACCTTTACAGTAACGTTGCCACATATTCCTGTATGCTGATTCGAGGCCCCGGGTAAATTTAGATCCATCACAAAGCGGGGAATTTTTCATGAGTTCCCGTAGTCTAGTTCTCAAGTTAGAGAGGGCACTAATATCCGAGGCCATCCGTAACGCCACTTCCACATACTCATTTTCATTCTTTGCGACCAAATTGCTCAATCCTGTAGCAGCAATGAACATGAATATGAAGAGGGATATCTACAATATGTCAAATAGAGCCCTCCAAGTTATCAAAATTTTATATGTTTACTGTTGAGAAACAAAAGATGAATTTCATAAAAATATGAAAACCACAATGAAGTATAGTACTCCCTCAATCCCGGGTAACTTTTCACCGTAAATGAAGATACGAAGTTTAAGAAAAGTTTTTTTTTTGACCAACTTCATTGATTTTTAGGGTATTATGGTAATTTTAAGTAATAAATAAATGATAAAGTTACGTAAGTGAGTGGCATTTTTGAAAATATGTTGTGGTGAAAGGTTTTTTGTTTTGAAACTTTTACTATGTTTAGATTTAGATGGTGAAGAGTGTAGTAGCACAAACAAATGAGGAAAGAGTGAAGAGCTTATTGGAACAGAGGGAGTATAATAAAACAAACTAATACGAATAAATCCTTTGGCAAAATTTACTAAATCTGTTGATGATGAGAGACCAACAGTTTCACTGTTTCAGTTTAAAAGGCTTGCAATTTTCTTCTGAAGGGAATAAAACTCACTACGTATTTCCTTAGGTTCTTTAAGAAAAATTTTCACAGAGCTCAGATTTCAGACAAATTTAAGGAGCTAACTTTGTGTATGATGCAACGGCTTCTGTATTTAAGAGAACATATCTACTTAAAGAATCATACAAAAAAAAAAAAAAAAGTCCTTGCCAGTTTGTAAAATATAAGTCTCACCAGAATTTAGTAACTGTACAGCGAAATACATACCAACAGTTTTGAGAAGACTCACACCAACATTATGAGCATGCACCAGACCACCCATAGTGACACATGGAACTCCCATGTATAGAGACTCACACGTGGTAGTTGTTCCAGCATAAGGAAATGTATCCAAGCTTCATCATTGCAACGCAAAATTAAAAGCTCTATCAAAAAGTTGCAACGCAAAATTAAAAGCTCTATCAAAAAGTTTATCACAAATTCAACTGAAGAAGAACATGAGTATCACCTGATGTCCATTAAAGAATATGCTTGCATATGATCATGGTTGAGAAGAATTAGAGGGAGAAGATCAACACGCAGCGGATCCAATCCCAACTTCTCGAGTGTTGAAAGAAATTGTTGTCTCACGCTATCACAGCAAAAAGGCTTGCACTTCACAATAAGCCGAGAATTTGGAACAGCACTTAAAATTCTTACCCACACTTGCAGCACTTTAGGTGTTATCTGTTGTGATTGAAATTTGTAACAGAATTCCAATGCCAAGTATAATAAGAGAATTTAAGTAATTACCAATACCTTTGCAAGATTATTGAAGCTACCAAAAGTTACAAAACCATTAGACAGTGCGGGTGTTGGAGTCACTGGTCCTGCTTCAGGGGAGGGTGTGTAGCACAGAAATGAGTCAGGTAATCGAATCAACTCTTCAACATGCCTGCCATTGCAGAAATGTGCACTTTAGACTTGAGCTATAAATAGAACTCAGGTCACTATAACAATAAAGAAATGAAAATCACTTCTGTTTTGTATCAAGTGGATCAGTTAGTGCATCAGTTATCCTGTAATCGATGGTAGGCAAACCAGTTGTATTGGGGTAGCCAATCCATGTCACCTACATCTCCACAACATACAATATCAGATGGCGTTAGCAGAGTAATATACATAGTTCTCTTGTCACAAGCTTAAAACTCGGCTTTTTAAATAAATCTTAAGTGATTGGATGTTTTCTTCATTCTCATTTTTTCAAGATAACTCTTTCTGCTAGTTATACACACAAAAAAATAAAATCTTGGCATAGGTCTAAAAAGCGAATTAACCCAAAATATTTTGTAGGATTACAGCGTCCAAGTATTTAATAAGTTCATGGAGCTGCACCAAATGTCAGGGTATTTTGAATTCCAACAAAAGAAATACAATATAAAACGATCACCATGCATAGTTATTCAAATGTATTGTGGATAAGTTTCCTGACTGTTGAGGATATTCCAAGTTTAAACACCATACGATGTTCAACTTGTCCCTCAAAACAAATGTTTGAGAGAGAATGGTCGATGATAGGATCAAGAAATGTGGTAATATGCAATTTTTTACCTGAACAGGTGCAGGCCGGCAAGCCATCATTCCCAACTTGTTATTTGCAGTATGACCAGTAAGTTCCACCAAGATATCAACTTTATCTTCTCTAACCATACTGCCAACTTTTTTCTCATCAATCCCGTAAATATCCCTCCATGTTCCACCATGCTTGATTACTCTATCCCTAAATCTGATTGTTTTTGCATCTGCCTATCATATGACAAAGAGGAAAAGGAGATGTTTAAGTTAAGCAAACAACTTGACGTTCTAGACTCTGGAGATATACATTAGCTGCCAAAGTATATTGAATACTATGCACTAATTCAAGACAGTATGAATCAGAGAAGGCAATGCAAAATCTCTACCTTCACCACTGCTGAATAAACCACCACCTTATAGTTTGTATAGTCATGATAGATAAGTGGCGCCTCAATGAAGTACGACACAGAATGGGTAAAATAGTCAGGAGACACATATCCAATTACGAGTGGCCTTTCAGAATCCTTTATGTTATCCCAGGAATTATACTGTTGGAATAACCTCATAAAGCGCCTACCCCATTCCCTGCAAACAAATAGTACACATTAGGACACCAAAAAGAATATTGGACAGTGAGCTTTTTGAGGATATGCAAAATTGACAGAAGTAAGAACAAATAATCATAAATACATAGATACAGGCATCTGAGCAAATATAAATTTACATGCATGCAGAAATATTTGTGTGTACATTGTCCAGAGCAATAAAAAGAAAAGGGCTAAAAGGCTGTAGAAGAATAAAGAGACGAGCAGCTAAAGCATAATATCAAATCCTTGTGTAGAAAGAAAATTTGGAAAAAACAAGAGAAGTTTACTTGCAACTTACGAGAGCATATAAGATGCATATTGTATTCTCACCAGAGAAAAAATGTCCTTTGAGCCATTTCGTAAAGAGTATAATTATGATAAGGTAAATAGATTTAGACAACAGACCAGTTAAAAGGTTTGTTGAAGGAATGAGAATAAGTTTCAATCAGAAAGAAACTATGACCTGTGAGCCTCGTATAATTTATCATCCATTCCATTATTTATGTAATTCATCGCAAGCAACCGATTCTGCGAGGTAAACAGAAAATTATATAACAAACAGTGAAATAGAATTCAAATAGCAGTATCTACTCGACCACAAAGATAAATTTAGAGCATCAATGATTAATTATTCATGAAGTCAATAATCAGAAACTGATTAAGATAATCCGGATGTAAGAATAGGCTCAACCACGGTAACCCAGATATAAGAGCAAATCAAATAAAGTATAAAAATTATAATAAATTTAAAAAAAACTACGAAGAGAAAGTGAAAAAAAAAATCTCGAGCATTACGATTAAAACTGAATTAAAAACAAATCTGCCCACCAACCTTGAAAGTGTTATTTATCAAATAACTACAAATCCTGTAAACAAGTTACATGGACGCAATGAGCATGAAATGTCTTTCTTTCACTTTTTACCTAGCAACAACAAAATTTAGTCTATACTATATACATCTACATATGATAAACAGGAGTCACATTAAAAGTAGCAGAAGCTCTAAGAGAAAATTTCTAAAAGTTTCTCAACAGACATGCAATCCTTTGAAATTTTGCACATTTATCACAAGGAAAAAGGTAAGATACATAAAACAAATTCAAAAAACAGAAAGATATGCAACAATGCGGAATGACATATCACTGTGATACAAAGAGATAAAGGAAAAACACAAGAACACGTGGATATAATTTGAGCAGAATATAGCACGAAATGATGTCTACCTTCAGCAGTTAGGGAAAGAAACTTAAATTATTTAAATGAATCAAACAGGATGTAACTATCTTCATGATGCATATTCGAGGGTAATTGGACTCTGATGTGTAAGAGTTGGCAAATCTATAACCAATTACAATATAAAAAAATCTGTTCTACATTGGTTTACGACATAGCATACAAAGGCAGATGATAAAGTTTTAAGTGAACTAGCACATACAAAATGCAGTGAAGTAGACACAACAGAGTTTTGCAGCCCAATGCATGAGCTCCTAAGAAATAGAAGGAATTAAATTTTCAAAAGTGACATTTAACAGTTAAAACGAGATATACCTGGCCTGCATTGCGCGAGTCCGGATCTATTTTGAGGCACTGTTCATAAGCTTCGACTGCTAGAGATATGTTCCCAGCATCTCTATAAAGGACCCCTACACACCCAAAAGCATCACTAACTCATGATCGCTACAAATAACCAACAGAAATCCCAAATATTAGCAATTTTAAAAGTTTTACTAAATAAAAAAAAATGACGACACCAAACAGTGAAAGAGATCTGCAATCAAGGAATTTACAGTCTTATCAGTGATTTCATTTCTCTCCCCTACCTACCCACCACTACCACAAAGCTGGAATATTATTTCTCTTTCATGGATTCACATTATGAGTGTTGACTACCAGTATCTTCCATTTCATAAATTAAGTAAATAGGTTATGTCATTAACATTATAACATGAGTAAAAGAATAACTTATTCATATGTATTTCTATTAGATAGGGCATCAAGTGGGTATAGGGAAGGAACCTAGATTATTATATGCTTCCGCATAAGACGGATTTGCAACAATAGCTTTCTCAATCATACTCGCAGCAGCATCCATTTTACCCTATACATAGAAATGAAAATAAAAAAAATAAACTATCAAGCACCAAAGCAAACAAAAAGTAAAGAAGAAAAGAAAAACACAACACCTGGACAGTGTAAACAACTCCAAGATTGTTTAGTGATTGAGAAAAATTGGGTTTTATTGATAAAGCCATCTGCGAATTCAAATGAATATGATTAGTAAACAACTGAAACACATGATGTATTTAATCAAAAACAATTGCACCTTCAAACTTGCCTGGTAACATTCTACTGCTTTATCAAGGTTGTCTCGATCCTTATATATGACCCCTAAATTGTTGCATGCCTCCGCACAATGAGGATTGAAGTGGAATGCGAGTTCATAAAATACAATTGCCTGCATAATTTGGATGTCAATAAGAAAAATGATGAAATAGGGAATGAATAATATAAGGTGAAAACAAGAAACAACCACACTGTTGCATTAATACAAATCTTATGTAATTGCCAGCATTCAAAATAATGCACAAACGGGAAAAAAATATATTGCTCAAAGAAGATTACAGTGGAATGAGACAATAACAGCTATGAATCATCCTCAAGTGACGCCACGTCACACATGACGGATTGTCTTCTAAAATGCAGTATGAAAAAGTACCAAACTGAGCGACAAATTTTTTTTTTTTCAATTACCATGTCAAACTTCAGCATTTCTCCATAAGCAACACCAAGATTGTACATGGCATCAGCATAGTGCCAGTTATAATAGAGAGCTTTCTTATAATACGCAACACCCTGGATGGTGTCACCCTCCAATTTGACCTGAGTAGAAGATAGAATCAATACCAAAACACATGGTAGTAAACCTTTTTAAACTTAGCAATATTTTAAGTCTATAATGAAAGCAGGAACTATAAGGTGTTATAATGCTTTTTTTTTTTTTTTGAGGCAATCAAGAGTTTAAAATGTCAAAGAAGACAGAGACTTTGTCGAAAAGTTTCAATAATGATGATCTATCTTTTTCCTGATCATTGTAATACGCATATTTGAAAAATCTGTGAAGCATCTAAAGGAGTTCTGTAAGGACACAACTTAAGTATTAGGAGATAGAAACTACAGACCTTTGTGCCTAAATCAGTCAAGGCAATGGCCATGTTATTTTTCGCAATCTCAAAGTTTGGAGAGACAGTTAGACACCTGTATAAGAGTAAGAAACACCCCCAGAGGGCATTAGATGGATTAAAGTTCACAAAAGCAGTATATCAAGTGATCGCGACAAGTAAATAACCACCTTTCGTAACAGGCAATTGCAGACTCCAAGTCCCCACGATTTTTGTAGATAACACCCATGTTGCAATATGCTTCAGCATACATGGGCCTCTGTATTGCAGCTTTTTCATAGCAACTGAGGGCAGTATCATATTGCATCATTTCAGAATAGACAACGCCAAGGTTATAATAAGCAGGCTGCACACATAGAACTGGCACATCAAATTCAAATGACAGAAAAGAAAAAAAGAATAAACTAAGGAAATAGCGTAATAAAACTAAGATCATTGAATTACAGCATAGTGTGGGTCAATTTTGATAGCTTCATAGTACTTCTGTATTCCCTCATGAGTATTACCAGCAAGCTTCAAGCTGGTTCCAAGATCGGTTAAAACAACTGCCAAGCATTCTGCCGCTAGTTTGTATGAAGGGTCAGCCTTAAGAGCTTTCTGATACATCTGCACAAAATCAAACTCGCTAAAAATACAAAGTGGAATGCTAAACAGAGGAAAGGACCGCCAATTACTTCACCAATCCAAGAAATTTTTGAATAAACATGATGAACAAATGCTTGAAAAAGATACAATCTTATATAGATAAAATAAGCAACAAAGACAAAATGAGATAAACAGGACATAAACTTGCAAAAAGAGTTCCAAAGTCAAACATCAGAAGCGTTCAGTTCTTCATATGCACACATAAATTAATATATATAGAGAGAGAAGGATGGAGAGGGGAAGACTGCAGAAAAGCAGAAGTGACTGAGCTTATAATCAGCACATACAGAACCAACTTGGGAAATATAATTTTTGCAGTTCAATATACTCATCTATTAAAGTAGAAGTTAGAGAAAGTACTTCTCTTGGAAACGGAAAGATCCCAGACCAATTTAAGGCCAACCAATCTAGTAGTAGTTACAAATTCAAAGAGAAATCCAGACAAACCTTTCTAAAATATCGAAAAAGAGTGAAGGGTTTTGTGACTTAGAAATCTCATCAAACAGTAAAACAAGTGCTTTTTATTAGCATCAGGACACTTGGCTTGGACAAGTTCACAAAATGACCTGGAACATAATCTATGATGAAGGCAAGTACTAACATACCTCAGCTGCCTCCACCAGTCGACCCTCATCTTTATATAAGATCCCACGATGAGTGAGAGCACATGCATTTTGAGGTTCCAGCCTGATGGCTTCGGCAAAACTCTCATGAGCAAGCCTCCCCAAGTTCTGCATTTGCAGGCAAATCCCTTTGCCAATAAGAGCTTCAACATTTTCACTTTCTTTCTCCAATATACTCTCGTAAACAGCAAATGCATCCACAAACTTATTCCTCGAGCGGAGTATGTCAGCATATGATAAAGTATCTTTCCCTTCAAAGCTCTTCTTAGGAGGGCTACTGCAGAGGGGATTTCTGCTTCCAGAAGAAGGCTGTTCTTCTTTCAGAAACTCATGAACGCCATGCAAGTCTCCAACTTTCTCATTGCTAATATCTTTCGTGGTGAACTCCATCTTATTTAATAAACAGGCTCAGAATACTGAAAACGAAAATTACATAAGACACCCAAAAGGGTGGTTGTTCACATGACAAACTAAGTCAGCTTCATTAAAATAATTCTAGTAAAGAAGAATAACAGGACAACTACAATAAGAAAAACAATTATTGCCGTAAGAAGATAAAAAGAAACACATTACAAATTTACCCATGTTCTTCTTAACGAAATAATAAATAAAACTATCTTTCTCTTCAAATAATACTATGCAGCCAGTTGCTGGCTTGCTGGAATGAAAAGGGTAGTGAGCATACTAAAGAAAATAAGCATGATTCAGGTTTCTAAAAGGACCTAAACCTCTCCAAGTGAAAATAGAAAGTTCATTGAACTTTTCAAATGTGGAATCTTATATGAATTGCTCACACATAGGATTTATTGTAATGTATTCATTGATAGAAGGAATTTTCATGGGTATCAAAGAAAAAACTCCCCTGAACCAGCTTTCAGCACCTATCCTAGGCTATTTAAGGGGGGGATTGCTTAACCTGAAGGAAACAGATAACCTTTTAAAAAGCATGAAGTTTTTAACTTAGACAACTTCTTGATTTGTGGAAAAACAGCTGAAGCTCATCAAATGTATTTGATTGCTCCGTACCACTCTAAGTACTCACAAGCTACCCAGAGATAGATATAGTAATTAAATTCAAACAATGCTAATTGGTGGCTTGAATTATAATTTATAGGTTCCACCAAATAATGCCGAATGTCATTTATAGATCCTCCCTGCCCTTAATAAATCACTTTTCCCCCTTAAGCAGAATTTCTATACTTCCAGCAAAACAGAGTTGATTGGTCCACAAACATAGGTCAGGTTAATAACTTTGCCATCATGTTCTTTCACAATTGAACTAAGCATGACACACGCTGCAGCACGCAGCCTTACAAAGAGTTCATCCTTTGAACTCGATCAGTTCAAGCAAAAATCACAAAAAATCTAAAGAAACCGGCATTGTTTAGCAACTTAACCATGAACCCACAATCTCAGTCTATAATATATACCTTCAAAAATCATTTGGGGCTAATCACCACGTACCAGTTTGTTTCCTACAAACTAAATAAGCTGATTTCACGTTATGATCTTGTCTCAGTACACTTCCATGAACATCATGATCCCCACTCCCTCATTAACACTATGCCATACACACAGCTAAAACAACAGCTGCATTTCAACTCCCATGATATCACCCTTAAACAGGACAATAAATAAGAAGACCTTTAACCAATAATAATAGGAAGCAAAATAATTCCAGGACATTGTTTCAATGGTTCATAGCCTTGAAAATTTGAAATTTTGTTTCAATGGCTTCCGAGACATCAATTGAAGGAATTTGCCGGCAATTGCCAATTTTTGAGGAAGAACTCTACATTAAGCTATGATTAGAGAGATTATTAACGACTTCAATATCTCGATTAATCATGATTTTTAACAAACAGTAAAAAAAAATTACACAACAACTGAAAATAACAAGTCCAAAACAGCCACCCTAGTTAATCTTACACAATCAAGCAACATCAAAGATGGGATATTAGAAACGCTTACAATAACAAGCCGGTAGAAGAATCTCAATGACAGTGGAGGATCATCCAACTTTAAGCCATAACTCTGCCAGTATCCGTCTGGAGAAGAAGCAACTGTTTATAGGGTCGCCAATTTGTTCTCCGGCGGCAGAGGTGGCCGCGGTGCCACCACTGGCAAAGCTGTAGGATTCCTTTTCTTCAAAATTTTTACTCTTTTTAAGTTAGAAAATTCGATTTTGGTTATGGTGATGAATCGAAAGGATGGATGAAATAGAACTAGGGCACCAAGTCATAAAAGTAACTTGGCTTTGGGGGGAGTCATGAGGGTCAAAACAAATAAATCAGTCAAAAATTCGCATAGTATTATATATTTATAGAAAATGTATTCTATGGAATACACAAAAATATTTTGTGCCCTAAGACATAATATGGCCATTTAAATCTATGGATAAAAAATGATAATAATAATAATATTTGAATAAGAGTGAGTCTCTTGTGCGCTCAGGCACACCGTGCCCCTTTACAATTTAAACTTCATAGCAATAAATAAGTTTAAATAGAATAGGGAGGGGAAGGGTTGTGTTCACAGGGACACGGACCTTGTTCCGGGGGCGCAGGAGCTTTTGTCTTTTAATAAATACAAAAATTTGTGTAAACTGGGTTTATGTGATCCCCTTTTAATTCTATATACCTTATGTACGGTTTGTGATACCCGAGCTTCTCACTACTCATGTGCCAATATAATTTAATTTGTGTTATGTGCATTTTATAATTATGTGGTAATTGTCTTTACATTTTATTTATCCCTATATTTTATTTGATACATTCGTGATAAAATGGTGACTACGTGTGAATATATGTGTGCATAAATATTTACGTGCATTAATTTGGATATATGAGTAGATTATTTTATGAGTATAAATACATTTTTCTTAATTATTAAGTATTACACGTATTCTCGTAATAATAATAATGATAAGAAAAGTGTACACGTATGTGTATTAATTTGTAAATGTATTATATCTTAACTTTTAAGTATTGCACGTAAATCAAGAATGGATAATAATAATAAATAAATAAATAAATAAAAAGAAAAAGGGACGGAGGCTGGTCAACACACGTATTGGCATGCATGGTTTAATAGCAGCCGTGAGTTTTAATAAAAAAAAAATTGATTTAAGTTTTGAGTTAGATTAGTTGGTTGGCATGCCCTAACTATTACCATCTCTATATAAATCCTCTTAAGCTAATTAGGACATAAGCATAAGCAGCGCCCAAAAAAAAGAGAAAAGAGAGAAGAAATGGAGAGAGAGAGGAGGGGAGGAGAGGAGATGAGAGAGAGAAGAAGAAGGGAGAAGAGGGAGCGCGCCGGAACGTGCGTGTTGGAGTGAATTAATTACAGTTCTTCACGAGATCTATACTATTATCACTATTAGGAGTTCAGGTAAGTAGAAGTCTAACTACAATGCATAAACATATTGTTTGTAAATTATTTGTGATTAATATGTGATAATTGTGTCATGAATTATTTGTGATTAGTTTAATTATGTTATGAATCATTTGGGGTTAATTGGTGATACAAGCTGTGGATCTATGTGGTTTGAGATAATATTATTGTCCTATATAGATCTATGTGATTGAAAACTGTTGAGATATATCTGTATGATATGAGAAGTTATTGGTTATAAGGATCTGTGTGATCCGAGATGAAGTTGTTATTCTAAAAAGGGATTGTGTGATCCAAGGTGAAGTGATTATTTTATAAATAGATCTATGTGACTGGGGTGGAGTTGTTATTCCAGAAGTGGATTTGTGTGAATTGAAGTTAAGTTGTTGCTTTATTTGTGATTAAATGTTGATATTGATATTGTAAATGGTTTGTGATACACATTTAATTGTTCTGGGTGCATACCACGCATAAACATGAAAAGTGTTTTCCTCAAAATTAATAAGATACTAATAGTGTGTGCGGCCACTATATATGTATCTCTGTCAGGGTTCGCAAAATCCTTCCAGACACTTTATTAGGAGTTCGGAAAAATCGTCTCCAACACTCTGCCAGGGTTCGGAAAAATCATTTTCGGTATTATATTCAGGGATCAGAATCGATCCGAAACTAAGTGTGCTATTAAGCTCATTTGGGGGTGCATATCATAAGTGTGCCGTGGGGATCCTGCAACGTGAACAGTTTTCAAAATAAAAGAGATCAACTAGAAAGATTAGGAAATATGCGATAGAGAACTAAATGCATTTTCATGCACTAACATGCATGATTTTTACTTACTGAGATTTTTGTCTCACTAGTTTATGCATTGTAGGTGAGCCTGTTGATGATTGAGTTTGTGATGTGACTGTACAAGTTGTGGAGATCCTATAGGGTTTTGAGCGGATGTACATAGATGACGACCTGTTGGGCTATGCCGTGAATTTATTTTATTTCCGCTAATATTTTGTTATGTCATATAATAAGTATTGTCACAAGTTTGTGTGGTTTGAAATGTTGTCAGAAATAAGTTACGTATGTTGAACTGGTGTGATGGTATTGGTTATAAACATATTATGTGAAAAAAATTTATATGCAGGTTTTTATAATAATGATGTTTATGTTAAATAGTATTTGAATTATAAGTTATGTAAGGTGGGTCGTGTCAGAGTGGTATCAGAGCACGGTTTGGGTCCTGCAGACTGTCTATGTACATGAGCCCATTCTTTGGGAGCGCAACCTTGCGTGTAAGTGTTATTTTCATTCTGTGTTGTTATGTGTCTTATAAATTATATCGGCTATGTGGTGTAGGAAGCGTAGTTAGTAGACAAAATGGTAAGGGCTAGAGGTGAAAGTTCTGAAGGGGATATGACTGCTGAGCAAGCAGCACCTCTTGAAGGGAATAATCGTGATGTGGTGATTACTCGACTGATGGAAGTGGTAGAACGCCAGTCCCAACAGATACAATAACTGATTCAGCAAAGAGATATGGGTGGACAACCAGAGGGTAATGCAAATCAAGATAGACGTCAAGTAAAACGTGTGGAAATGATTTGTGAGAGGTTTCGAAAGCTGAGCCCTCCAATATTTGAGGATGCAGCAGACCCCACAGATGCAGAGGATTGGTTACGCACGTTGGAAAACATATTTCAATATAGTAGAATTCCAGATGGGGATAAAGTGTTGTGTGTTTCTTTCATGTTACGAGGAAGTGCAGACCACTGTTGGGATATCATTAAAAGTATTGAGAACGTCATGACTATGACCTGGGAAAGGTTTAAGGAGCTTTTCAGAAATAAGTACTTTACGGCACCAGCGAGAGCAATGAAGATGAACGAGTTTATACAACTGAAGTAGGACGGTATGTCAGTCACAGATTGTCTTTGTAAGTTTGAGCAGTTGTCGAGGTTTGTTGAACATATGGTGAGTACGGAGGCACTGAAAGTGAAGAGATTTGTGGAAGGCTTAAGGCCTGAACTTTACAGAGATGTGAGTATGGCGGGACTGCATGGAGCAACATACTCACAAGTTGCAGAAAGGGCCCAAATTGCTGAGCAAGCAGAGATGAGGATCAGACAAGCGCAGGCTATCAGAAGTCAATTTTAACAGAAACCAGTGCAGCAGTTTGAGAGAGATAATAAAAGACCGATACCATTTCAGAGGTCGAAACCTAATGTTCGAGTGGAGCAAGGACAGAGACAAGGAGAACTAAGCAAGCGTCCCAAGTTCGATCAGGGTAAGGTGCTACCGTCGCCGCCACTACCTATATGTCCTAATTGTGCTAAGCCACATAGTGGGGAGTGCCGTATTCCTTTGAGAATCTGTTATACATGCGGAGAGAAAGGGCATGTGAGTACTACATGTCCTAAGCAAAGGAGGCAAGGACAGCAGGGAAGAGCTCCAGCAAGGGTGTACACTTTGACGCGGGAGGAGGCTGATGCGAATCCCTCAGTTTTCACGGGTAAGTTCTCTATTTTTGGCACTTCTACATATGTGCTATTTGATTCTGGAGCAACACATTCATTTGTATCCACTGAGTATGTGAGGAAGTTGGGTGGAACATCTAACTTGATAAAAGCGAATTATGAGGTGATGATACCTTCTCGTGAGTCAAAGCAAACTAATCAACTTCTGCGAGATTGTGGTATTCTTATTGAAGGAAGACAACTCCTTACTAATTTAATTGTGTTAAGTATGAATGATTATGATATCATATTGGGTATGGATTGGCTGTCAAAGTACGGTGCTATAATAGATTGTCAGAAAAAGAGTATCACTTTTCAGCCATTGGGTGGAGAACCATTCACTTTTGTTGAGATCAAGAAGAATTTTAGATTTCCTGTTATACCAGCAGCAAAAGCACAGCGGTTGTTGGAAAGTGGTTGTGAGGAGTATCTGGTGAGTGTAATTAATGTTGAGGGGTAGCAATGTCCAGTTCTCGGTGATGTACCAGTAGTTCGGGAATATCTGGAGTTATTTCCAGATGATCTTTCAGGTTTGCCACCAGATCGGGAAATAGAATTTGTTATTGAGCTACAATCAGGAACGACCTCTATATCTAAAGCGCCATACAGAATGGCACCAGCTGAACTGAAGGAATTGAAGATACAGTTACAAGAGTTGCTAGACAAAGGATTCATCCAACCTAGTTTCTCACCTTGAGGAGCACCAGTTCTGTTTGTTCAAAAGAAGAATGACACATTGAGGATGTGCATCGATTATCGGGATCTCAACATAGTTACGGTGAAGAATAAATATCCATTGCCGCGCATTGATGATCTGTTTGATCAGCTACAGGATGCAGCTATCTTTTCGAAGATTGATTTGCGGTCGGGGTATCATCAGTTGAAAATAAAGAAGGAGAATATCCCAAAGACTGCATTCAGTACAAAGTACGGGTACTATGAGTCCTTAGTAATGCCGTTTGGATTAACAAATGATCCTGCAACATTTATGGATTTGATGAATATAGTATTTCAGGAATTTCTCGATAAATTTGTGATTGTGTTTATTGATGATATTCTGATTTACTCTAAGAATAAGGAGGATCATGCTCTACACTTGAAAAAGGTGTTAGAGATTCTGAAGGAGTGGCAGTTGTATGCGAAGTTCAAAAAGTGTGAGTTTTGGTTAGACCGAGTTATTTTTTTGGGACACGTGGTATCGGGAGAAGAAATTTCAGTGGATCCAGGTAAAGTAAAAGTAATCCATGATTGGCCACAACCCTCAAATCCCACTGAGGTTCGTAGCTTTCTTTGATTGACGGGATATTATCGAAGGTTTGTTGAAGGATTTTCTAAGATTGATTCACCATTAACACAGTTGACCAGGAAGAATGTGAAGTTCACATGGGCGGAGGCATGTGAAAAAGTTTCCAAGAATTGAAGAGACGGTTGACATCAGTATCTATCTTAACTATTCCTACGGAGACAGAAAACTTCAATGTTTACAATGATGCTTCAAAGAATGGTCTTGGGTGTGTATTGATGCAGAATGGGAAAGTGATGACGTATGCATCCAGACAGTTAAGGGAGTATGAGAAAAATTACCCAACTCATGATTTAGAGTTAGCCGCAGTGGTGTTTGTACTCAAGATTTGGAGACATTATCTATATGGGGAACGTTTTGAAATCTATATTGATCATAAGAGTTTGAAGTACTTTTCACTCGGAAAGAGTTGAATATGAGGCAAAGAAAATGGTTGGAATTGGTGAAGGATTACGACTGTATTATCAATTATCATCCAGGAAAAGCCAATGTGGTTGCTGATGCATTGAGCCGAAAGGCAATACAGAGTGTAGCTGCTATGACCATAAATCAGAAACCAGAGTTGCTTGATTTTCAAAGGATGGGTGTGGAGATCATTCAGGAAGAATCGTTGGAAGCAAGGATGACAGCTCTGACACTTCGACCAACTTTGATGGATAAGATTCGACAGGACCAACAGGAGGATAAGTTGTTTGACAAGATAAAGAATGATATCAGCTCTGAAAAGTCTTCTGACTTTCAATTAGGAGATGATGGCGTGAATCGTTATGGAGGTCGATTATGTCTACCTGAAGTGGATGACATTCGGAAAGAAGTGATGGCGAAAGCTCATTCAAC
This sequence comes from Pogostemon cablin, assembly GCA_023678885.1. Taxonomy (NCBI): domain Eukaryota; kingdom Viridiplantae; phylum Streptophyta; class Magnoliopsida; order Lamiales; family Lamiaceae; genus Pogostemon; species Pogostemon cablin. The sequence continues at coordinate 21,991,708 of CM042954.1, read as the reverse complement.
ACCGTACTCTGTACATCCAGTAGCTACTAAGATGTATAGAGATTTGAAGTTTCACATTATTGGTGGCAGGGATGAAGAGAGATGTTGCTCGATATGTGGAGCAATGTTTGACTTGTCAGCAAGTCAAAGCCGAGCATCAGAGACCAGCAGGAACTTTGCAGCCTTTATTTATTCCAGAGTGAAAGTGGGAAAATATCACGATGGATTTTATTATCAGGCTACGGAAGACAGTGAAAGGTCACGATGCCATTTGGGTTATCGTGGATCGATTGACTAAGTTAGCTCATTTTCTTCCTATTAGCTCTACGTATTCCATGGATCGTTATGCCCAGCTATATATACAAGAGATTATCAGAGTCCATGGAGTACCACTTACCATTGTGTCAGACAGAGATACGAGATTCTTGTCTACTTTCTGGAAGAGTTTACATAAGGCGTTGGGGACACAATTATCTTTCAGCACAGCATTCCATCCACAGACAGATGGTCAATCAGAGCGTACAATACAAATCTTGAAGGATATGCTCAGAGCGTGTGTATTGGATTCTCAAGATCAGTGGAGTAAATTTTTACCTTTGATAGAGTTCTCGTACAACAATAGTTATCAGTCTACTATCGGGATGGCTCCATATGAAGCATTGTACGGGAGAAAGTGTAGATCTCCAGTACATTGGGATGAAGTTGGAGAAAGAAAACTTTTGGGTCTAGACTTGATTCGTGAAATGTCAGAAGCTGTTTCCCGTATACGAAAGAAGATGAAAGTTGCTCAAGATCGGCAGAAGAGTTATGCAGACAAACGGATGAGAGAATTGAAATTTGAAGTGGGTGATCAGGTATTCTTAAAAGTATCTCCAATGAAGGGGATAATGCGGTTTGTAATGAAAGGGAAACTCAGTCCAAGATATGTTGGTCCGTTCACTATCATTGAGAGAGTTGGCAGCGTTGCCTATAAGTTGGAGTTACCAGCATCAATGTCTAGAGTACATGACGTGTTTCATGTGTCTGTGTTGAGGAAGTATGTTCCAAATCCATCTCATGTTCTCAGGCAGGAACCAGTTGAGTTGAAAGAAAATTTGAGTTATAAGGAAGTACCAGTTGAGATCTTGTGGCGAGAAGTGAAGAAGCTCAAAAATAAAGAAATACCATTAGTAAAGGTATTATAGAGGAACCAACTAGTTGAGGAGGCTACTTGGGAAAGAGAAGATGAGATGATGGCTAAATATCCAGACCTCTTCAGGTAAGTAAATTTCGAGGACGAAATTTTTATAAGGTGGAGAGGATGTGATACCTGAGCTTCTCACTACTCATGTGCCAATATAATTTAATTTGTGTTATGTGCATTTTATAATTATGTGGTAATTGTCTTTATATTTTATTTATCCCTATATTTTATTTGATACATTCCTGATAAAATGGTGGCTACATGTGAATATATGTGTGCATAAATATTTATGTGCATTAATTTGGATATATGAGTAAATTATTTTATGAGTATAAATACACTTTTCTTAATTATTAAGTATCACACGCATTCTCGTAATAATAATAATGGTAAGAAAAGTGTACACGTATGTGTATTAATTTGTAAATGTATTATATATTAGCTATTAAATATTGCACGTAAATGAAGAATAGATAATAATAATAATAATAAATAAAAGAAAAAGGGACGGAGGCTGGTCAACACACGTATTGGCATGCATGGTTTAATAGCAACCGTGAGTTTTAATAAAAAAAATTGATTTAAGTTTTGAGTTAGATTAGTCGGTTGGCATGCCCTAACTATTACCATCTCTATATAAATCCTCTTAAGCTAATTAGGACAGAAGCATAAGCAGCGACCAAAAAAAAAAGAGAAAAGAGAGAAGAAAGGGAGAGAGAGGAGAGGAGAGAGAGAGAGAGGAATAAGGGAGAAGAGGGAGCGCGCTGGAACGTGCGTATCAGAGCGAATTAATTACAGTTCTTCACGAGATCTATACTATTATCACTATTAGGAGTCCAGGTAAGTAGAAGTCCAACTACAATGCATAAACATGTTGTTTGTAAATTATTTGTGATTAATATGTGATAATTGTGCCATGAATTATTTGTGATTAGTTTAATTATGTTATGAATCATTTGGGGTTAATTGATGATACAAGTTGTGGATCTATGTGATTTGAGATAATATTATTGTCCTATATAGATCTATATGATTGAAAATTGTTGAGATATATCTGTATGATTTGAGAAGGTATTGGTTATAAGGATCTATGTGATCCGAGATGAAGTTGTTATTCTAAAAAGGGATTGTGTGATCTAAGGTGAAGTGGTTATTTTATAAATAGATCTATGTGACTGGGGTGGAGTTGTTATTCCAGAAGTGGATTTGTGTTAATTGAAGTTAAGTTGTTGCTTTATTTGTGATTAAATATTGATATTGATATTGTAAATGATTTGTGATGCACATTTAATTGTTCTGGGTGCATACCATGCATAAACATGAAAAGTGTTTTCCTCAAAATTAATAAGATACTAATGGTGTGTGCGGCCATTATATATGCATATCTGTCAGGGTTCGAAAAAATCATTCCCGACACTTTATTAGGGGGTTCGGAAAAATCGTCCCCAACACTCTGCCAGGGTTTAAAAAAATCATATTATATTCAGGGATCGAAATCGATCCGACACTAAGTGTGTCTATTGAGCTCATTTAGGGTGCATATCATAAGTGTGTCGTGGGGAACTCAGAACGTGAACAGTTTTCAAAATAAAAGAGATCAACTAGAAAGATTAGGAAATAGGCGATAGAGAACTAAATGCATTTTCATGCACTAACATGCATGATTTCTACTTACTAAGATTTTTGTCTCACTAATTTATGCATTGTAGGTGAGCCTGTTGATGATTGAGTTTGTGATGTGACTGTGCAAGCTGTGGAGCTCCTACAGGGTTTTGAGCAGATGTACATAGATGACAACATGTTGGGTTGTGCCGTGGATTTATTTTATTTCCGCTAATGTTTTGTTTCCGTAGCATGAGCGAATCAGCGAGTTGGCATACAAATTAGCTTTACCTCCTGGCTAGCTGGATTGAAACCAGTTACGTATGTTGAATTGGTGTGATGGTGTTGGTTATAAACATATTATGTGAAAAAAAATTATATGCAGGTTTTTATAATAATGATGTTTATATTAAATAGTATTGAAATTATAAGTTATGTAAAGTAGGTCGTGTCACGGCTAGAGTGTTCAAATTAGGGGATTACATGATTACAAGGGTTTACGATCTAAACTCGATTTATAAGAAACTAACACACTAATAAATAATTTCTACGCCCTTCGGTAAAGTACAAATTTGCTTTTTAAGCTATGTGTGTTGGGTTCATGTATTTTAAAAAAAATATAGCCTTAGTTCGAAAGCTCAAAATAACGAAATTTATACTGGCTTTATGGTAGGAGTAAATAATACTCGCTCATTGAAAGATGCAGGAAATAAAAAAAATATATCAATATAGGTTAAAAAATATAAAAGTATTAGCTAGGACCTAAAATTATAAAAAAATGTATAATGTAAATGTATTGATTTGTCATTAATTAATATGTTATTTTAATAATAATAAATTATAAATAGTATCTATATAAAAAATTAATGTAGTTATTATTATATTTTTTTAAATAAGTTATTGTTTTTTATTTTGAATTGATTTTTTGTTTAAATCTTGAATTGATAAAGTAAAATTTTCGGTACCTAATTAATAATTGGAGCAATCTTACTTGTTATCGAAAGTGTGAGATCATTTTATATTTTTTATTAAAAATATTATTATTATTTTTAAAAAATATATTCTTGTTTTTTATATAATATAAATTATTCATAAAGTAGCTTATTGCAAATTATTATTATTTTTCATCAATTTAATATTATTTTCATTAAAATTTTTTACTTTGGTGAAACAATCTCATTGGAACTTTTTTACAGTAAATGCGTCTCTTTGCCCGGACTGATGGAGTGAAGAAGAAAAAAAGGACGCGCTGGTGCGAAAACATGTCGAGATCTATGGCTAGACCGGATGTTAGCCTCCTTCTGAACCGGCTTTCAATGGGCCAATGCTGCCGGTGTTCCACCACTCTCATCGATCTCTTCAAACCCTAGCATTTGAAGAGGTCGAATCGGTTCCCCAAAAACCACATCAATTCACGGCTTTCGTTCTTCACGGTCTCCTCGGCTCTGGTCGGAATTGGCGTTCATTCTCCCGCTCTCTTGCATCCTATCTATCCCCTGCCCGTAAGTAATTTATCTCCTTCACAATACATATAAATACAGTTGCAGGTTTTTCTGAATTAGATATATTTGATCTCTGAGTGAGGCTTCATGAAAAAAATGAAATTATGATTCCAAGCTGTGCTAGTTGCTTAATTCAATTTTAAGGTACTCAAAGCACCTTGGTCGTCGTTGGGTTAGTTCAAATTAATTAAAAGACCCTTCTTAGTTTTGTTAATAATTAACTTTCTTTTGAATAGTTTGATGATCATTTTAGTTAGTAAAAATGGATTTTCTTTGGAATATTTTCAATCCAAGCTCCAATTATTGTGTATTTGGTCGTGGACATCATGAAACTTATCGGGGCTTCTTGTAAATGAGAAGAAATGAGAAAATTTTCAGGCTCCCACTTGTATTGTGTGGAATCTTGCATAGAGATTAATGAAATTGTATTTTGTTATCATGTAGAGTGGAGGCTGGTTCTTGTTGATTTGAGAAATCATGGGAAGTCTGCTGAACTAAAAGGATTTTTGCCCCCTCATAATCTGGAAAATGCTGCAAAGGATCTGGCCAATTTAATTAAAGCAAAAGGATGGGATTGGCCTGATGTTGTTATGGGTCATTCCATGGGTGGAAAGGTGGCTTTGCAGTTTGCTCAAAGTTGTGCCAATGGGCACTACGGGAATGACGCTAGCTTGCCCAAACAGGTATATTTTATTCTACCACTGTTATCGTTGTTCCTCATATTGTTTTTGTTTGTTCATGGTAAGGATAAAGCTAGTTTGGTTTGTGGGGCAAAACTGGTTCAAAAACAAAGATGAAATTCTCATAGTTTGGTTTTGTGTGTATCTTTCTTTATGTGCTATATGATCATGGTATGAAATTTATACTGCGAGTTGATACCTTTGGGTTGTTATTGGCTAATGGATGCATAAAACTGTTGCAGAACAGTTATGGGTACTGGACTCGGTTCCTGGAAAAGTGATCCAAGAGAATAGTGATGGTGAAGTCGAGAAAGTTTTGCAGACCTTGCAGAGTCTACCTTCAAGAATACCATCTAGGAAGTAATACTTTTGTCCTCCTTTGTTTATCAGTTATTCACTTACATCAAATGTTTCAAGTTTAGAGACTATCAACGGAAATTGTTTTAATATTCTAGTATCTGTTTTGGCATTTGATCCTGAAAGTCATGGCATGCTTTCGAAGGATTATTCAAGATGACTTATGCTTTGCTTATTACCCTATAAATTTCAGTTAACTAAGCTGCTTTAATTTAGAGTCAAGTTTGATTAACTAATAAAAGGCTTGAGAGTACCTAGGCGGCTAGGCCACCACTCATCCAGTAATTTGAATAAGAGTTTTTTTTTTTTAAGTCAATTTACCAGGAAATAACCTGTGATATAGGTGGCTGGTAGATCATATGCTGCAGCTTGGGTTTTCAAAGGCTTTATCAGGTTGGATAGGAAGCAACCTCAAGAAATCAGGTGAACAAGAGACTTGGGCCTTTAATCTAGATGGCGCTGTGCAGATGTTTAATTCTTACAGGTAATTAGTTCTGTATGATTTTCTCTGTAGTGCTACATTTCTGGCTGTTATGAAAAATATGAATGTCATAATACACATATTTCTCTTGAGATCCTGTTAAAATTTTCTCATTAGGGAGATGAATTATTTACCCCTACTAGAGGACACGCCTGGAAGCATGGAGATAGCAATTGTACGTGCTGAGAAGAGCGATATATGGAACGCAGATGTCATTCAGCAGCTGGAAAGCCTTGTTTCTAAGCAAGATAATAAAAGCAATGGTAAGGTTTCTGTTCATGTCCTTCCCAATGCTGGCCATTGGGTTCATGTAGACAATCCCAAAGGACTTTTAGAGATTGTAGCTCCCAAAGTTGCCTCTCTAGTTTAGCCTTCGTTTATCTGTTTGTTGATCAACATAAGTGCATTACGTTTAAGCTCCGCCATTCAATTGAAACATATACGGACTTTACTAGCCTTAAGAACCAAATTACAGTGGAAATAGCTGTTTTCTTTGACCATTGGTTAGATTTATTTATGTAATTGAATTCCTGGATTTCTTTACTTTGAATAAGATCGTCATTCTGTATTTCATTTGGGAAATTATCTAAACTTAGGTGTTATTTTCTTTACTTTGAATAAGATCGTCATTCTATATTTCATTTGGGAAATTATCTAAATTTAGGTGTCATTTCTTTTGCAATATTGTTACGGAAAACTGCTAGCTAAGGCCATCTCCATCACATTCAGCTGAAAAATACAGTTAACTTAATAGATTATCTCTAACATCTTGCTCCATTTTTTTTTAAAAAAAAAAGATAAATAAATAAATAATTAAAATAAAAATATATTCTTTTTTTAATATTATTTGTGGTTATTTAAACAAAATATACACATAACCACGTTAATAAAAAAAATTATACCGTCCTTTCTTACAAAAGATTGAATTAATAATAAGAATCGTTATAATTAATTTTGAAAACAGAAGATAATATATGAGCCATGTAGACACCCGAATTCAAATGATATTTTGTCCATATTTATTTACAAGTTAAAGTGAGTTAAATTTGTGGATAAAATATTTAACTATTAAAAAGAAAAATAAAATTACTGTTATAAAATGGAGAAGCGTGTTTGCAATTGCAACAAGTTATGGAGCAGTAAAAAATGCGCGCATTCGATCAACCATTGCCTCAGCTTTAACACCAGTGGGATTGAACAAATGAAAGCAGTGGCCTTCTCCTTCAGTTTCCATCATCTCCACTTCCCCACTCCACTCGCTCATCCTCAAACCCTCGCAGTACGCCATCCCTCTCTCCCTTAACAAATCCTCCTCCGCCACGAAGATTATCACGCGCCGCCCTGCCATTTTCCTGATCCGTGGATCCACCGTCGGATTGAAACGCGGATCGTCGTCGCGGCCGCTGCTCATAGGGCAAACAAATTTGTATAATTTGTCCACTTCCTTTCCGCCAAAGTACGGATGCACTAAAAAAAGCCCCGAAATGTTCGTACCCTGGATTCCCGCCCTGATTGCTATGTCATTGGCTATGGTGGCTCCGGCGCTCTCTCCTCCAACGAATACGCGCTGGAAGTCGGCGTAGTCGTTGAGCCACGGATCGGGGCCGCTGCCGTCGGAATGAGATGCGATCCACTGGAACGCAGCCCAGGAGTCGTCGAATGCGATCGGAAGGGGGTTTTCTGGAGCTAATCTGTAATCAATTGAGACTGCTATTACTTTGGCCGTTTCGACTAAATGAGTGTTGAAGTTGTGAAAGGCAGGATGCGATGGGGATCCGACGCAAAAACCGCCACCGTGGATGTGCACCACGAGAGGCAGCTTCTGCGGCGGATTCTGGTGGCGTGGCCCGAAAATTCGGACGCGAACTCCGGTTTGGGCAATGAGGACGTCTTTGGACCGGACGGCGGCGTTTGGATCGTCGGAGTGAGGGACGAACTCCTCCGGCTGCATCCTTTGGAAGCTGCCGTCGCTGAATAAGCGGAAGTTCGGCCAGAAATCGAGGATGATTTGTTTGGAATCTGAGGCCATTGAGAGGTGATGAGGGGAAGGAAAAGCATGGGCTGAGTAGTGAGTAGTGGTGACCAGTGGTTCAGTGATAATATTTTTTTTTTTAATGAATTTGTGATTTTTATAATCCCTCCTACGAGTATACGTATTCATTTTATATTTTTAGCGTTAACATAACTAATTACTACACATAGTATTTTATTGGATAAATAAATAAATGGCACGTTTTAAAAGGAAAATAGTGACTTATTTTAAGGGAGTTTTGTTTTTTTATTTTGAAAATTGGGATTCTGTTTTTAAAATTACACCTCTAAGTTTTAAAAATCAATTTTATATACAACTACAAATCGAATGATCCTAATACATTCACTTTCCATGCATCCCTCTCTTTATTTCTCATACTGATTTTCTTTTTTTTTTATATAAATAAATTAAATATTAATTTTTAAATATTATTTGACATAAAATTAAAATGTATCTTAACAAAAATCTAAAACAAATCAAGTGATTTTCAAATCTACAAAAATTCAAAACAAATATCATAAGTGTCGTGTTGAAAAAAGAAAAAAAAAAGTAACTATGTTATCCAGCGGGATAGAATATACTATTACATTGAAGTTCTACAAATCACGTATCTTTTATTAGAGTAAAATACAGTGGAAAAGTGTATAAAGATTTTCATTTTCATGAAATCAATTTAATATAATTTGGTAAAGATTTAATTAATATAGGTGTATTGTTATAGTGTGACCAAATACATGATACATGCAGGAAGAAAGTGTAGTGTGACCAAATGCATGATACATGTAGGAAGAATGTAGTAGTGATGAGTCATGAGATTGAAAGTGGAGATATTCTTGTAGTCTTCATAGTTGGACGGATATACCAACCTCACTTTAGTAGGTTTAATTTATTTGGATATCATGATAAATTATTCCACCTATTCTTTATTTAACAATTTGAATAGGCCAATAACAATATTAAATGAATAGATAAGAATGAGCAGATAGAAAATTAAAAATGTCTCACTTGATACGGTGCATGAAAGTGTTTGATGAGTGATATTTTCACCTAAATTTTAGTGTTTTTTTATGTGTATTTTCATATTATTTTATCTGTATTTGCATACTATTTGGTTGTGTTTTGTGTCTTTATGGAAGTGTGTGAGAATGAGCTTAAATGTATGAAAAACAAGTGAAAATTGAGCAAAAACGGAGACAGGAATTAAGTCGGGATGAAAAAGGCGAAAAAAGGAAAAAAATCGGCAAAGACAACACAGAAAAGACAACACTATTCAGAAAAGTGTTGTCTATTCAGAAGTGCAAGAAATGTACAGAGAGCTGAAAATTTGCAAGAAAACACGTGCAGATACATAAAAACACGACTGTGTTTTTATGCAAAAGTGTCAAAACTCAAATGCGACTTCCAGACTTCCCCAGGGGGTATAAATACCCCCAATTACACCATTTGCACGAGATTTTCGAGGGTTTCACCCCTACACACACATCATACACCATTTTCTTCATTTTTCACCATCTTCTCCATCCATCCTTCATCCATCCATCTACACTTGATTCCCTCCATCAAATCCATCATCCAAGTGATCAAAGAAGCAAGGGGGAGTGAAGATTACAAGAAGAAGAAGAAGAAACTTCATTGAAGGACTTCAAAGGGGGAATCTAATTCTAATTTTTTTGTGAACTTCTTTATAGTTTTGTCATGGGATTTGTAGATACAATTGTCTATATTGTTTTCTCTAAGACTATGATATGCTAATCTCCCTTGTGAGATTAGCTCCATGATTGGTGTTGGATAATTTAGTTTTTATGCAAATTAATTTTAATCTTGAATGTGCTTTGTGTTATTTCTATCATTGATTGTTAATTGCTTGATGTGTATGATTGATTTGTGTGATTAATTGTAATGGACATGTGATTAGATTGGTAGATCAATTATATGTTTAAGATAGTTCATTGAATCATTTCATTATACACTACTTCATGTGCATTAATTTAGAATGAGATAGATCTATCCTTCTAGATTTAGAACCCTTTGATAGAACATTTGATTAGCTTAATCGAGAGATTAGTTGATTAGATGAGGAGACCCAAGCCATTAGTGAATTCATAGTACCTTGAAAGGGAATATTGCCTATGATTTAGTACCTAATTAGGGAACTCGTAGAGTAATTAGTACCTATTGGGAGGTGTTCGCTATGGTCGTGATCCTTTGTGCTTTTGGGAGCCTTATTGAGGGCCTACATCCTATCCATCTTTGGTAGAGAGTTTTGGTGGAATTAGTGATCACTCATATGCTATGTCCATGATAGATTAGAATTAATTGTATGATTACATTGTTATCTATACCATGATTGTTGCTAATCTCATCCTTGCATCATTTGGAACCCCTTTTATCTTTGCATTCATTTATTTCTTATTTCTTGCATTAGTATAATTGTATTCATTTGCATCTATCCCCCATTACGTCGTCCTTATAAAATCACGATAAACTTGAGATTGCTTAAACTCTAGTACCTACCTCCCTTGAGTTCGATAAATTTTTTAATTGGTCATCCGACTACAAACCGACCAATCAGTATTCCCCTTCCTTCATGAACAGGTCAACTGGTCAAAGGGATAGTGTCTTGAATCAGTGATCAAAGATCGAATCTCACCCTCCCATTATGTGAGAAACCTCTGAAAAATGAGAGGCTCCTTGTATGCAGTAAATAGTTATTTATCCCCTATTAATCAATTTAGTCACCATAATTAATCTCACATTAATACATTTTATTAGAATAAGAAGTTTAATTATAACGGCGTAAAATTTTGAAGGTAAACAAGAAGACTCTTCTTTATCAGTAATGCATGCTTTGAGCCTTTATAGTTGAACGGATGTACCAAATACCAAACTAGAGTCGGTATTATAATACCACTAATAAATAGAGTATATTTTCAACTAAAAAAAAAAAAAACTAATAAATACTACTCCACTATTTGGACACCAATTCTTCATGTCAACATTTCTCTAATCTTTTCTATTACGTCAACCCTCTCTCTTAAAGTAACTATCAAATATAAGCACGCGAAGGGGACATCATGCATATACAGTATTTCTTTAAGTTTAAAGTCTTACTTTCTTTTCTTTTCTTTTCTTTTCTTTTCTTTTCTTTTTTTAAATCACATTATTTATTACCTAAAAGGGTTAATATTTTTGGAATATGAATTAAGCTCACAAATAAACGCTTTTATTTCTAATATACCATTTTTAATATTTATATTCTGTTTATAATAATAATTGAGGAACTTCCCAGTGAAACCGTTTCAAGCAAATACCCTATTTTTACAAAATTATTCTTTCAAAAAATGAAATATTATACTTTTAAAAGAAAATTATTGTTCATATGAATAAGAATATAAAAAATTTACAATATATCAAAATTTAAATATTAGTAATATTTTTTATTTAGAAAAGTAATTATTTATTTTTTTAAAGAATAATTTTTTTTATGCAAGTCAACTGTGGTGTGGTGCAAGAATTTAAATAGTAATATTTTTAAACTTTATAATAATTTATTGTTGAATACCGAATTAGTAATTTTTTAAATGAAAATAAAAAGTAGACTAATATATTTTGATACTTAAGTTGGAATTACCCATGTTACTTTAATGTATTAAATGCTATAATATTAAGTAAACTAAATCTTAAATAAAGGATAACATAGGTTGTAAGGATTATGGTTAAATAATTTTTCTCTTTATTTTAGAAATAATAATAATACAAAAATTAAAACATAAAATTAGGAGCGAAAATGTAAAACGAGAGGAGTAAAGTCATGCAGCAGCAAAAAAGGCGAGTAATCTATCAGTTAAGGCAACAGCTTTGTGGGTAGTGGGATTGAACAAATGAAAGCAATGGCCTTCTCCTTCCGTCTCCATCATCTCCACCATCCCACCCCCACCCCCACCCCACTCGCTCTTCTTTAAACCCTCGCAGTACCCCCTTCCTCCCTCCCTCAACTTATCCTTCTCCGCCACGAAGAATATCACGCGCCGCCCCGCCATTCGCCCGATCCGCGGATCCACCGCCGGATTCAGCCGCGGATCGTCGTCTCGCCCGCTGCTCGTCGGACACAGAGCCCTGTAAAGCTTGCTCTCCTCTTTGCTCCCGAAGAACGGATGCACTAAGAACACGCCGACGACTTCCACGCAGTCGATTGGCTCAACTCCCGCCCTAATTGCGACGTCGTTTGCGATGGTGGCTCCCGCGCTCTCTCCACCGATGAACACGCGCCGGAAATCCGCACACTCGTTCAGCCATGGATCCGGCCCCTTGCCTTGTGCGTGGGATGCGATCCACTGATACGCCGACCACGAGTCGTCGAAGGCGATCGGGAGGGGATTCTCCGGCGCCAATCTGTAATCGACGGAAACTGCAATTACGTTGCCCTTCTCGACCAAATTGGAGACGAATTTGTGGAAGGGAGGACTGGAGGGTGATCCCACGCAGAACGCGCCGCCGTGAATGTACACCACCACGGGAATTTTCTGCTGGGGATTGTGGTGGCGCGGCGCGAAAATCCGGGCGGAGATTCCGGTGAGGGAATCGATGAAGACGTCTTTGAAGCGGAAGGCGGAGTTGGGGTCGTCGGAGGGAGGTGGTAGGCGCGGCGGCGTAGCTCTCTCGATGGTACCGTCGGTAAATAATTTGAAAAATGGGGACATATCACAAGCGATATCTTTAGAAGCTGCGGCCATTTTGAGTGGAGTGAGTCAAGAGAAAGGATGAGAAATCCTTTATTATATACTAGCACGTTATTGTAATAAAAATGTGACATTTATTAAAATTAGAGGGGTTGTTGAAATATGGAGTAATTAATTTAGTGTATTTATTGGGGTAGCTGAAAATTATTTTCAAACAAAATTTCAAATATTTGTTGAAATTCCATCCATCAATGTATGAAAACATGTGAGTGGATTCAAATGGAATCCCACATGAAGAATTAGAGAATTTGTAGATCAAACTTTGAGTGACGTGCAGATGACTAAAAATTCATTTATAATTTTTTTATAATAAAAATTAGTTATATTATTTCAGGAAAAAATGTATTCATACTATTAATTTTTTTCTTGAATAGTTCTAGAATATGTAAAGAGCAATCCTCAAGTCTTCTAAATTGTCAACCGTTTTTATGCTCACTTGTCTATTAAATTGTACTAATTTGGTAAAAGCAATCAAAATAATACACACACCCACATTAAAATTTTATAAAATTTATTATTTATTGCAAGTACTACATTACTGTTATATATGAAAAATTAAATTATTTAAAGTACTTTTTTTTAATCTCAATAAAAAAAACAAAATCATTGGTTACACTCTTTTGGGACAGGAAATAAAAGAAATGGATTGATATTTAACTGTACTATTAAATTTTCATTAAAAATAATAATTTTTTTTAACATTAACTGACAAGTTATACAAATTTCTATATTTATTAATGTATAATTTTTTTTATTTATAAATGTATGCTAATTGAAATGAGCACACAAACTAGCGTTTCATACACTCAGTGCAAATCATATTTTGGTAAAAGAAGTATAGATATACTTAATCAATTGCTTTTTCCTTGCTGAACTATTTCGCAAAATAATCTCACACTTTTTATTTTTTATTTTAAAATAAATGATTGTATGATATATACAAATAATCACAATTGAATTATCATGGATAAATAGTCCTCCATTAATATCATAGTTATTGTTTGAGGATAATGGATATTTAATACTCCGTTTGTAGTGCATCTCAAGTGCCGGTCCTTATGAGGCCCATGAATTAATATATTACTATTAAAGTCCAATCTAGTGAATTCAAACTTTCTAGATGTCCAGTTTTTTATGGCAGTTTGTATTTTTTATTTTACGCTATATTCTTTTCATCCCATGTTAATTTTGACGTTTGCTTTTTATAGGAAAAATTACGAGATATAGTATTTTAATAAATAGTAGGTTAAGAAATATACTAATATTTAATGTGTGGTGAGTAATTGTATTAATATTATATATTTAATATGTGGTGAGTAGTTGTATTTATGTTATATGTGGATCCTATGTGGAATAAATAATTGTTTTTTTGTGAATCCCACTTAACAATAAAGGAAATATAAACCTTAATGAGACAATCTAAAATGAAAAATATAAACATTAATACTTCTTAATTGCAAATGCAAATGGTAGTATATAATATTTCACTCCGTCCTGTAAATACATTACACGAGTGTAAAATTTGCAATATTATTATAGTATATTAATATTGTGGCTTATTTTATTTTTAATGTGCAAGTTATTTTAAAATGAAAAAATTTTGGGAGAATTAAAAAATAATCAAATTTTACAATTCAAAATCTTTACCGACAAATTAATAATTTTTTTTATCAATTTTATCTAATAGGTACTTCTTGAATTTTAATGTCCATTTCCGTATACACTCATGTCGGTTTTTAAATTAGTGGCTTTGTCAGTTGCCATGTCGGTATGCACACCCTTAAAAATATTTTGATCTTTTTAGGTATTTAGTTAATTTTGATAAAAAAAAGTTATGTGTTGTGATTGTAATGATTTTTGATGTGTCTATTTTGGACATTTTTATATTTTAGCGCAAAAGGGAAAAAAGTATTTATAAAGGAAATGTATAAAAGAAAAGGAGGTACAATTTCCATCTGTCCTGTCTGAATAGTGAATATTTATTTTTTGCACGAAGATTAAGTAATATTCCTTCAGTCCGGTTATAAGGTGTCCATTTTTTTTGCACGTGGATTAAAGACTATTATTATTATTATATATAAAGTGGGTAGTTGTATTAGAGGGAAGTAGTGGACAATATTGTGTATTTTTTTTACTAAATAGGGGAAATGAACACCTTTGAACCGGACGCCAAAAATAGTAAAATGGACACCTTAGAAGCGGACGGAGGAAGTATATTCTTTTAATATGTAGTAAATTGAAAAAATATACTTCATATTTTAATATTTAATGGATAGCTAGTGTTGTTCAGTGAGCTTAATGAAAATGTATTAGTTATTGTTTGTGTGTCTCATTTATCAAAAAATAAAAAATAATAAATAAATGTAATCATTAAAATAACACAATCAAAATAAATATGGCAAAAGCTCCTATGCCCCCGGGGACACGCCGTGTCCCAATGTGAACACAACCCTCCCCATCTATATTCTATTTAAACTTATGTATTGTTAGGGGTGAAATTTTGGGTTGTCCAAAGTTTTTACGAAAAAGACAGACAGAGTTTACTGTTAAGAAAAATATTATAACATTCACGATAACAAAAAGTAGAATATTAATAGAACATATTGATAAAACAACGGAAGACATATAGAGAGAATTTGACACAGGAATTTCAAAACTTTCTACAGGGGTTTAATTCTGCAGAGCCACATGGCAAAACAATCTCCATTAAAGGGATTATGAAAATGTTATAAGACAACACTTTGAAAGCAAAGACTAAAATACAAGATCGATCAAATTGATATGATCAAAAATGAGAGAATAAAACTTCCAACGAATGGCAGAAAAGAGTATGTATACTCTGTAAAAACTAATATCTTTAAAAGATGAAACTCTATAAGTTTCTGAAAAGGTTATCTCTAATTCTCTACTGAATACGATATCCATCAATGAGATTATATAGACTTCTTATGTAACGGATATGAAGAACAACAAAAACTAATCATCTCTGGATAGGCTTCAACTTCTCTTCCAAACTGCATGAGTAATTCGAATTCAAAAAACTTGAATTCAATTCTTCAGTTCTATTTCATCCCGCATTTCTCATCCATGTCATCTGTTTCAGTCGCCATTCAGAAAACCGTTGATAACAAACTGGATAACTCCCCCTGAAACTTATCTGCTGATAACTATTATATGTTATATGAAATATTAGCGACAGCAGAGATAACATGCGATTGAAGAGATAATTGAGAAAGGCAAAACATAATAAGTGTGATACAAAAATCACACTAACAATCTCCCCCTTTTTACCTTTCTACACAAGCACATCTAGAGAATGACATAATACAATAATATAAAAACATAACATATAATATTATGGAGAAAATATAAAACAAATAGAGAAACCATAAAATAACGTAATATCCTACAACATAATAATACTAAATACTAGAAACTACGGCAGAAATCATAAAAAGAACACCACAAATGTTTTACAACATAAAATAAGAAACACAACAACAATGTAATAAACAAGCAAAGAATCAAGACTTTTCCCCAAGACCAAGCAGCAAACTCAAACTCCCCCTGCCATAGGAATCTGCCCAGTCATCATCAAACCAAAGCACCAGCGCTAAAATCTCTCCCATTCCATCATTTTCTCATTACCAACATAAATCAAAACTCCCCCTCAGACAATTTCCCCCAACATGATCAAACCATCATTTCATTAGGACCTGCATCTAAAACCATCATTCTCATTCTCATCTCCCCCCTGTTTGTGTAGAGAGCTTCAATCGTGAATCATGGTTAATGAGGTCAACAGAAAGAATCATGATGAGAGGATGAATATGAAGAACACGAGAGTGTTTGGAAAAAGAAGGTTTTGTCAAGGAATGAAAGAGCATAAGGAAAAAGTCACTCAAATAGTCATGTCAAAGCTTTCACAACAAGCGCACAACTTCTAGAAAAACATGAATATGAAACGACTTTCTAAAGATTTCAAGAGACAATCCTAGAAAATGATATGATGAAAAATCCAACACCTTCCAATATGTAAAGGCAGTGAGATGGTCACATCGAGTTACATCCCTTAATAAGCAGTTCCAAGAACCAAAGGCTAAAGAGAAAAAAAAGAGAGAAAAACAAACAACAGAACAAACACAAAACACGCATGTTGAGATATAAAGTGAACTAGATTAAAAATATTTTTGAAAATCAAAAGAAAATTATTAAGTTCATTAATGAGAAATTCGTACACATACACCGTTAAGTACTTTGCTAGTACTGATGATATTATAGGAATTATGAAATACCATACTCACTTTACCGAAGAGAACACATCGTAGTAACCACCTCCGTGTGTCTAATGGTCTCAATGAGATGAATTTAAAATTTATGAATTTTTTAATATTTTTTCTCTTTCTTTCTGCCTTTCTTCTTCTTTTTTTTATTCCCGGCATTAAGTCATATCATCTTTCTTTTTTACGCAGGTGCATGTCCAATAAAACATTCCAAACAATAATTTTTCTTTGAAATTCAAAAAAGTTTTCAAAATGAATTCACTAAGATCAAATCAACATAACACGATCAACAAAAATTAAAAACAAGCACACACACGAAAATGTTATCCAATATAAGATAACATTTTAAACAACAAATTATACCACACAGACTAAGAGATTTTTGAAGAGACGAAAATCTCTCTAAATCTAAAGCCTTTGGAAAAATATCTGTCAACTGTTTATTCGTAGATATATACTCCAATTTTACATAACTTTGTTCAACCAAATCTCGTATGAAATGATGCTTTATATCAATGTGTTTAGTGCGGGAGTGTTGTACAGGATTTTTCGAGATATCTATCGCACTAGAATTATCACAAAAAATAGTTAGAATCTCATTTGCATACCCGTAATCCTTATGTATTTGTTTGAGCCACAACAATTGAGTACGACAACTTCCAACTGCTACATATTCTGACTCGGGTTTTTGGCATGGATCACACACAATTTTCTCTTTGAAAGAGATATCAGGAATACCTTTAACTGCATCATACTTGATTAGTTTATGCAAAGTACGAAAATTAACATGCCCCAATTTGGAATGCAAAAGAACAGATTCATCCAATTTAGCATTATTACATGAATTTTCACTTCCAATCAAGTAGAAATTATCAATCGACCTCTTACCAATCATGACACACTTTTCAGAATCATCATACACGTGACAAAAATTCTTATCAAATTTAACAAAAAGATTATCATCACACAATTGACTAATACTTATGAGATTAGCAAGTAACACTTCAACATGTAAAACATTAGTCAATTTTGGGAATCCACTGACATTTAAAGTGACTTTTTCAACAATCTTTCCTTTTGAACCTCCCCCATAAGTAGCATTACCTCCATCAAAACAATGATAATTTTTCAAGTACTCAAGAGATCCAGTCATGTGACGAGAACACCCACTATCAAAATACCAACGACCAGGAACAACAACTTTCAGTGAAGTGTAAATCACATTACAAATGGTACTTGACTTTTCAGAGAAATTCAAAATAGGATTTTGTGACTGGATATGAGATGACATTTCAGACAACATTTTACCATCTTTCAGATCATTCAAATATTTTGCACAGTAAGGTTTAATATGACCAGGAATGAGACAATGATGACAAATGAGGACCCTTTTCTTATTTTTTGAAACAACCAAATTCTGATTATTAGAGTTCCTACCAACAAACGAAATTGGTTTTCCAAAATGAGAATCTCTAGAACCCAAACCAACATTATTGTTTTGAAAATCTTTAAAACATAAACCAGCAATATTATTTTGACCAACAGAAAGAATTTTATTCAAGGTTGATGTCGCATTATCGAATTTTTTAAAACTAACCAACGAAACTTCAAGTTTTTCTTTGAGTTTTGATAACTCAAGATCCTTTTTAGTGAGAGCCACTTCAAGTCTTGTAATGATAGTTTTCTATTCTTCATTTTCAAGAGAAAATTTTTGAACGACATCACTTTGAATTTTGTATTTCTCAAGAAGATCAAAATACAATTTCTTTAATTCAAAAACAACACTTTTGTCATCATAATCATCATTGTTGGACTTCTGACTCGATTCATTTTCTTCAAAAAATACATTTAAACAACGACATGAGGAAGAATCCTGATAATCAAAAGATGTCATGTCACATGATTTAACATCAGAATCAACATCAGAGTCATAGTCACAAAAACTTTCATCATTAACACAGAAAGCAAATTGATAATCATTTACAACAGATACATCAGGCTCACTTTCATCATCAGACAATGTAACATTCATGTTCAATTTTTTTTCTTCTTTCTCAAGGCCGTCGGACATTCATTAGCATAATGCCCAAAACCACTACAGGCTCATCATTGCACCGAGTCAATGTAATCAGGATCAAACTGAGATTTTTCATTCTCACCCTTTTTACTGGACTTTTGCAGATCAGACCTGATAGGAACTTGTGTACCATTATTTATATTTATCTTTGGCCTTATTTCATTTTTCTAATTATTCATCCTCTTAAGATAAGAATTGAATTTTTTAGCAAGCAAAGCAATGTTCTCGTCATCATCGTCAAATGTTTTTTCCATTTCAACAGTTTCATGTGACGATGAATGCGAGGTTTAACCTTTCAAAGCAATACTCTTACCTTTGAAGGAAGCTTTTTGCTTAGCCATGTTCATCTCAAAAGTTTTGAGAATGCACATGAGTTCACTCAGACTCAAGGTATCCATGTCTTTTGCTTATTCAATGGCAGAGATCTTTATGTTGAACCTTTCCGGAAGCGACCGAAGAGTTTTATTTACTAACCTTTCATTGCTGATAGGATCTCCAATTGATTGCGCTTCATTTGCAATGCCATACAGTTTTTCAGCATAGGAGGAAATGGTCTCATCTTCAGACATCCGTAGATTTTCAAATTGAGTACCGAGAAATCTCAATTTTGTTTTACGAACGCTTTGTGATCCTTTACAATGTTCTTGCAGAATAGTCCAGGCATCCTTGGCAACAACACAATTAAAAATCAATTTAAACATTACCACATCAACTGCAGTGAAGATTGCATCGAGAGCCTTTGAGTTGTAATTTGAAAGATTTGTTTCCTCAATCGACCAGTGAATCTCCTTTTAAGAATCGGATCATTGTCACCATCCTAAATTCTAGGAGGGGTCCACCCAGTAAGAATACTTCTCCAAGCCCGTTCACCAATAGACTTAATATGGGCACGCATTTTGACTTTCCAAATAGAGTAGTTTGTGCCATCAAGAATTGGAGGACGATAGGAAAGATTGACAGACAAATCCATTAAAAAAAACTAAGGACAACAAGGACCGATACTAAGTGATGTCTAGTATTGGCTCTGATGCCAATTGAAAATTTTGGGTTGTCCAAAGTTTTTACGAAAAAGACAGACAGAGTTTACTGTTAAGAAAAATATTATAACATTCACGATAACAAAACGTAGAATATTAATAGAACATACATATAAAACATCGGAAGACTTATAGAGAGAATTTGACACATGAATTTCAAAACTTTCTACAAGGGTTTAATCCTGCAGAGCCACATGTCAAAACAATCTCCATTAAAGGGATTACAAAAAGGTTATAAGACAACACTTGAAAAGCGAAGCCTAAAATACAAGATTGATCAAATTGATACGATCAAAAATGAGAGAATAAAACTACCAACGAATGGCAGAAAAGAGTATGGATACTCCGTAAAAACTAATCTCTCTAAAAGATGAAACTCTATAAGTTTCTGAAAAGGTTATGTCTAATTCTCTACTGAATACGATATCCATCAATGAGATTATATAGACTTCTTATGTAACGGATATGGAGAACAACAAAAACTAATCATCTCTGGATAGGCTTCAACTTCTCTTCCAAACTGCAGGAGTAATTTGAATTAAAAAAACTTGAATTCAATTCTTCAGTTCTATTTCATCCCGCGTTTCTCATCCATGTCATCTGTTTCAGCCGCCATCCAGAAAACCATTGATAACAAATTGGATAACTCCCCCTGAAACTTATCTGCTGATAACTACTATATGTTATATGAAATGTTAGCGACATCAGAGATGACATGCGATTGAAGAGACAATTAAGAAAGGCAAAACATAATAAGTGTGATACAAAAATCACACTAACAAGGAGGTTTAAATTACAAAGGGACACGATGTCCGGGGGCACAACCACCTCACTCAATAAATATTTAACTCTTAAACGGTACGGAGGTAACATTTTTAGATGTATGTATATAGTAAGAAAATCAATTGTAAATATTCAAGGTATGTTGTGAAAATATTCTGGCAAACACTTATGTTACACAATCCCGTGTAATGAATTCATTTAGGGGTGGTTTGGTTGGGTTGATTAGCTAGGTATTGATGTAATATACCACGTAATGCCATGTTTGTTTTGATGTATTCATAAAACATATGACCCGGTATTATTTTGACTCAGTATTAATAATACTTTTTCTTTGGTATTGTATATACCACCTCAAGAGGTGAGATACACAATACCACAATTTAATACCTATGTATTAAGAGTGAGGCTTGCGTGCGCCCGGGCGCACGTGAACACATTCCGTGCGCCTTTAGAAATTTAGTATTATGGGTAAGAGTACATTGTTTTGGTCTAAAGGGTATACACTTTAATTAATAAAAGGTACACCATTTTGTTCTAAAGGGTATACACTTTTCATTAATATATTTTTTTCTTTAGAAAATAAAGGGTACACATTTTTATATACTAAATGATATACAATTTAACACAAAATTGTAAAGAAACACGGAGTGTTGTCCATGCGCCCAGATACACATAATAATTTTCTTTAGAAAATAATGGGTACACATCTGTATGCTAAAGGGTATACAATTTAACATAAAATTCTAAAGGCGCACGAAATGTGGTCCGTGCGCCCGGTGCACAGGAGTTTTTGCCATGTATTAAATGTAATTTTACCATTATACCTTTATCCAATAATACTAATAATAATAATAATAAATAATATCAATTAAAATTAATAAAAAATAAAAAATAATGTATTAATTATAATTAATAATTAATAAATTATTATTATTATTTAATAATAATAATAATAATAATTAATCATAATATTAATAATAATAATTATTATCATTAATTAATAGTAATAATAAATAATATTAATAATAATATTATTATTATTATTCAAAAATAATAATAATACTAATTAATAAATAGATTATCAATTAAATAATAATTAAAGTAAGTGAAATTAGTCTCGAAATTAATAAAATATGGTAAATTGGTTATTTTTTTGTGAACACAATCAATGACAAAATTGTGTGAGATCATAATCACTAATTAAAATATGAGATCATTCTGTAAACAACACCACATCCAAAGCATCTGCATACACAAGCACCATACTCAAGCACTAATATTCTATTATGATCTAGTCATCCATTCTCTTTTAGTTCATCGGAGTTCTGTAATAGCTGCCTTCGCCAGAAACGGTCGATTTTACTTTTGGGAAAATTCATCTAGACTACTAGCGGAGCGTGTTTTGCGAAATAGTTCTACTCGACTCGACTTCACCATCGTCCATAGATGTTCAAAATCCATGATTCAAGATTAATGTGTAAGAAAGGTTAGTAATTAGTTTTTTTAACAAATTTTAATTTTAAAATTGTAGTAAAAACTTTTTAATACATTTTTCATTAATTTGTGCATACGGGACGATTATAATTAGTTGAACGGTTGAAGTATGGCGCAGGTGCAGGCCAGCTGCTACGCACTTCTGACAACCTTAGCCGTACTTTAATTATCATAGAACATGTGGATAAAAAAAGTTAAATTTTTATATAGCTGATTTAATATTTTCTATCGTGCCCCTTATTTAATGGTTATTATTAAGATGCCCTCGAAATTATTCTTGATTTAATTTATAACTCGATTAAAAAAATTTAATCGAATCGTAAATATACAATATCGAGCCATTATATGTATAATGAAGTTATAAAATTATTTTTAATTGATTCATAAATATATACAATTAAATAATAAATATATACAATCGAGTCACCGATCAAGTAAAAATAAAATTAGACATTTTAAAACTTATCTTAAAAATAGGTTAAGAGAAAATTTTTTAAAATAGTGAGTTATTATCTTTAAAATAGGTTAAGAGAAAAACTTATCTTATTATCTTTTAATTGAATTAATATTTTCTCATTTTCACCAAAATTTGAAGAAATTACTGGAAGGAGCGGCTATTTGCACCCCGAATTTACTAAACATACCCCAACAAAAATTTTAATTCAAATATTTTAATTAATATGACTTAAATACCCTTATGTAATAATATATTTCTAAATATTTTACTAGATGTACCCCAAAATTAATTAACATATCCCACTTTATTTATAATCATTAAAAAATAAATATTTCATATAATCAATTACTAGCAGAATACTTTTACAACATCGTCGCTGTAGACTTCAGGTCTGATTGTTAAAGAGATAATAGAGTTCCAATCAAACTGTTCTTCCTTGATCCTTCCACCTTCAACGACGTCGTTTCTCTTCCAAAACTCATCAATCAATGCAACACCTCATCCCTCTTCTTATGCAAACCAATCAAATTCTTCTCCAATCCCTTGTACCCAATCCACCTCAAAATCGAAAAATAATTGCAAATCCCTAATGCCATGGCAGGAATGAAAACCCCCTTCATTCAGTTGATAATTTCCTTCCCCACTTCACCGCCGATATCTTCCTCACCGACACACGATTTTCCAGCGAGAGCTTATACGTGTACGTTGAGATCAAATTATTCAGATTAACTCTGTTCCTGCAAACTCTACTCAGTACACGAGCAATCTTATGAATTTATTCCTCGCGTATTTTGGTGGATTTCTATAGACTCTGAGAAGATAACATCTCGACAACGGCTTCAGTGGTCGGCGTATGATGCGGACGTTAGCAGGGCGTAGTTGTAAGAGAGGCAGTCCGACGTCATAACACAAGAGTTTGAGAAAAATCAATGAACATCGTTATTTTTCTGGAATTATAATTAAAGTGGTGTATCCATAGTAATTTTGGGGTGCATTTAGTAATGTATTTATGAATATATTATTATATAAGGGTATTTGAGTCATGTTAATTAAAATATTTTAATTTAAATAATTTTTAGGGTATGTTTAGTAAAATTGGGGGTGCAAATAGCAATGAAATTGAGTAAATGTCACGTGACCCTAAAGAATAGGGTTCATAAAAAATAATTTTGTCCCATAACTTTGACAATGAATAGTTTTTGTTCCAATATTTTTTTTTTAATTTTATCCCATTATATTTTAGATTGCACTAACATTGCCTCATTTTCGTGGATAATTAATGGAATTATAAGAACTTGAATGTCACTCGTAATAAAAATAATTTTGTCCCACCAGTCAAAAATAATTTGAGTATTTATAATATACTTATCTAATTTTTTTATATTAAGAATTTCATTAAAATTTTAATTATTTAATATTCAATTAGTTATTCATTTAATTCGCTAAAAATTGTGATTAAGTCATCACTATTTATGAAACGTTTATAACAAAGACAAAGTCTCCCAACTAATTATATGATATTCGTGAAACATATTAAAATATGATTATTATATAAATAAAATATAATTAATGGTTATTAAAATTTATTTTTAAAATATATTTTTAAAATATCAATTAAAAAATATAATTTAAGCATGTTATACTATTCATTATTAATATACCTCACTGCTTCATCTCAAAATTGTGTCACTAGTCGTAATGGTATAGGGATCGACCCTCTACCCTTTCTGACAAATTAAAATGGGTATAATGTTTGACTAATTTTAATTATAAAAGCTGCTTTAAGGTTTGTAATAATACTTAGGTCTTACTTTAGGTCTTGATCCTACTTTAATTTAATTTTATACAAAAATAAATTGGAATGATTAAATCCTAACATAATCATTGACATATTCAAAGCGAATGGGACGGCGTCGTTCCGAGGGAGTCCCTGGATTCCATCGCTCCCCACATCAGAATCCACTATGAAAGAGAAATAGCCTAGAGAGAGAAAGAGGAGGAGAGAGAGAGGGTGATGTAAATCTGAGTGAAAATCTTGGAGTAGCATAGATAAAGGAGTGCGACAACGCTCTGCTCAATCATATTGTTCTTAACCAGCAAATTTGAATATTTAAAGCAATCTCTCGTTCACGTATTTTTGCATGCATTTTGTTATTAATTAAAAAAAAAAAGGAATTGGGAAAAGGGTGGAGAGGATGAATATATTAAAAAGGAAAAGAGTTAAGAAGAGTTGAATCGGAGCTCACCCTTTTGGGCACTAACAGAAACGGATATGGCGGGCGATCTCTTTTCATGGACAGAGGCATATCTTTTCTTCTCCCCCATATTTATTTTCTTATTAGCTTCTTTGGAATAAATTTTTGCTGTTAATACATCAGAATGCCCTAATTTTGTGTGTTTATTTGTGGATTGAAGTCTTTTTTTTTTTAATGCTTAGCTTTAATTAAAGACGTTTCTTGATCTGGCTATGGAGATTATGTATATATATGTGGTCTTTTATGCTGTTAATGGAAGTAATTTGTGTTAGATTTAATGTTGTCATTCCATCAGTGATTATCTGTGATATTAAATGTATGTTTCAAGATTTTGTTCAAATTGGTGTTTAGTTCTTTTAATATTATGCCTTGTTGATATAGCCTTCAAAATCCACTTCATTGCTTCAAGCTCAACCATTTTAGTAGTCTTGGATTTAATGCTGTGCTTTTTCTTATATTTGTGATGCTTGCTTGAGTTTCAGGTTAGCTTGATTTCGAAACACCCAAAGAAAAACCCACTGTTATTTAGGTTGCTGGTTGTGATATTTGTGATGGTGTGTGGAGTTTATATATGTTCAGTCTGTGTTAAGCAAATTGGTGCACGAGCTAATGGCCGCCTGTTGAGCGTTCAAGTGGGTGAGAGACCATGTGAATTGCCTGATATTGAACCCTCAGAAAAGGCTTATGTACATTTCCCCAAACCGAAAACTTTCAGCAGGTGAAGCATTATCTTGAGCAATGTTTTCTTAATTATAATATTTGAGAGGGTGAGGCTACTGAATTAACTGATGTTAGTTTGGTTATTGATTAGGGAAGAATGTGCTTGCAATCCTGTACGATACTTTGCGATTTTGTCCACGCAGAGGTCTGGGAGTGGATGGTTCGAAACGTTGTTGAACAGCCATATGAACATAAGCTCCAACGGGGAAATATTCTCAGTTAAGGTTCGAAGAAGTAACATGTCAACAATTACAGAGACTTTAGATAACATTTATAATCTTGACTGGATGACAAGTGCCTCAAAGAATGAGTGCACAGCAGCAGTTGGATTGAAATGGATGCTTAACCAGGTGAGCTCCTTATGTTTCGAAATCAATTATTTATGCTGTTACAGTTATATGCAACAGAATTAAAGTAGTTTCTTTGTTTCTATGCATGCGGGAACTGATCCTCTTTGCTGCAATCAAGATCTTTCTCATGTTATTACCTTGTTGTTTATTTAATATGTCCAGTATCCTATGTGCTATTGCAGAGGGTAGCTCTGTAATGGAGTACCTTTCAGATCATGTCTTTCTAAAAGCTAGACAACTTGAGGATTTGGAGGATAAATATTAACAATTAAACAATGCTGTTCCGTTGTCTCTAACTATTTTGCTGTTGATTTCCGCCGTTTTTGTTTTCTGTTCATTATTCTCTTTTTCTGTTATTTTTTCATACTCCATGGTTAGTTTTTTTTTTCTTAAGGGACTTTCACCACACACTTGGAGATTGCATAAATGTTGTCTACCACTTTTGCAGCATTAACTCAAAATTTTCACTAGGCTACCAACTAGAAATTGAAATCTTGAATTGTATTCCAACAATTTATTTTTCTTTCTTCACTTTTACTTAATTGGTGGTTGTGTGTAGTTTATGACGACTTAGTCAAGAATTCTTTGAATCATGAATATATATATGTGCGGTCATTGTTATATAAATCATATGCTGTCCATTGCTGGACATTTCTACAAAATTTTCTTGTTATATCCCAACAGTCTCAGTGAATTGGTGTAGATGTACTCATTCCCCTGTCTGATAATATAACTTGAACTATAGCTTGAAGTATCCACGGTCATTTGCTATGCTGTCTTAACCCTTTTGCAGGGTTTGATGCAACATCACGAAGAAATAGTTGAATACTTTAATTCAAGAGGAGTTTCAGCAATTTTTCTATTCAGAAGAAATCTGCTGCGTCGAATGGTTTCCATCCTTGCCAATTCTTATGACCAGAATGCCAAACTTCTGAATGGGACCCATAAATCTCATGTGCATTCAACCACAGAGGTGCTCTCTCCCTACCTCCCTGTACATATTATACATAAATGCAACGTACGTGTGTAGATGTATATCACTTACTGATTTCACATCCATGTGTTGGTGTACAATGCTGTTTGTAATAGAACTGTAGCAAAATGCAAGCCCTGAAGTTATCTAATCAATGCAGGCTGAGATCCTTGCCAGTTTCAAGCCAACTGTCAATGCAACTTTGCTCATACGCGATTTGAAGCAAGTAGAAGATCTTGTCAACAAATCCATGGAATATTTTAAGAGCACTCGGCATATTATCCTTTATTATGAGGACATAATAAACAATCAAACTGTAATCTTCCCATCCATCCAATTTCTCACTACCACTGAAACTTGCACAAAGTTCTATCTAATACTCAAATTGTTTCTTCATTTCCTTCCAGAAATTGGTTGATGTCCAGAATTTCCTGAAGGTCCCGGTGCAGGAGCTGAGAAGCCGGCAAGTGAAGATACACAAAGGATCTCTGTCTTCACAAGTAGAAAATTGGAGTGATATTGAGAAGACACTCAAGGGAACGCATTACGAAAGTTTTCTAACAGAGGATTACAATTTGTAGGTGTGTCAACCTTGTATATATACTTCTTTTGCTTTAGCTTATTTATTGATTGATTTTTTGAAGAGAAGAAGCTTACAGGGCAATTTCCCTGTTGAAATTTTGAAAGATAAAATATCTTAAGAATGTTTTATATTATAGCGCTTATCAAGAGTAGAAATTTTAAAATGGGTTGGGGTTGACCGAGACATAGCATTGGTATGATGAGTGGATTGAGATAATATTGGTGAAGGAATGACCTTAGGTGGAGTGTTGTAGGTTGGCTAAGTAGGTCTAACTCATATTGATAGTTTTATATGAATTTTAAACTCCATTGTTAGAGTGAATTGACAAAGTATTATATGATTTTCTTCTCTATCAGTTTAAGTTTGTAGATTGGGTGATCATTTAATATGACATCATAGTCATGGCGGAATGAAGGTCGTCACCTATTTAAAATTTCTCGTGCAAGGCTACCTTGAGGTGGTGAATTGACTCGCTTGCATGTGAGAGGGAGTGTTATAGTGAACTATAATTATGATTTCTCTTTCTATCATGTTAAGCTTAATTGATTAAGTATTAAATGATGTATCCGATATTAACTTAGATCATCATAAAATCTCCCTAATTGAAATTTTAGCTATAATTTAAAGAGTTAATAATAGAAATCCATCTCCAACAATCTCTTTAAAATAACAATAAGATTTACATATGATTTTGACTTTTCAAATTTATAGTTTATTATTCTGTTTGAAAATAATTTTCATATTTTTATATAAAAAAATTATTTAGACAATTTGCATAGTACTATTCTTTATTTTAAAAGTTTTAAAAATTTACTTAAGATATGGATTACATATGTCACATACCCCATAATTATACCATGAATAACAATGCAAATAAGCAGAATCCATACCATAAGAAATTGTTATTTGTTGTGACATTAAAAGAAAAAACTAGAAATTGGTTTGAAAAAAAAAAACATGTGCATATATTTGAATAAAAATAGAAAGCATTGAATGAACTATGAAGCATGTTACCAAATAAGCTTAATTAATGACCATAGACTAATCATTTTAACAAACCACTCAACATCAATCCTACAAATTGTGAGATTTTTGAAGATTTGTCTGATCTACCTACTACCTCTACTTTCAATTATGCCACCATCCCTCTTTGTTGACCAATAATCTTAAACCCAACCCAACATAACCCACCCCCCTCCCTCTCAAAAAAATGTTGACCACCCCAACATGTGACATCGTGGGGATGAAGATCTCTTTGTTTTGACTTGGACCATGTCCAAGTCTACGACGTCGTATACTACTCCATACAAATACAATGTTAACCAAGTCTACGACGTCGTACACTACTCCATACAAATACAATGTTAGCTAACTCCACTACAAAATACAGATGTGTATCAGTGTATGTATAGAAAGGAATTTCGAACTTTTTACTTTAGAATTACCAATAATATATGGGAATAAAACTTGCATGACGCGGGTGTATTGAGCATTAGCTTCTCAAAGTACTACTTTTTAGTCTTAAATGTCATCTTTTTAAGTATAAAAATTTATATTCTTAATTTTTCTAATTTTTTTATACAAACACTAATACCATTTATATTTCAACCGACTCTTTCACTAAAAAAATACTACACGTATGAATTAAATAAAATATTATACTATTGAATGTCTTTTGTGTCATGAAGTACAAAAAACTAACTAAAATCTTGTACTAGTTCTTCTTATGAGAGGCATTTATTTGTGTTTTTATGTTATAAATACTATTAAAAAGAATTATTTTTAATTAAAAAAATATTAGTAGTTTTTTGTGTGTCTCACTTGAAAATGTATAAATGATACATTATACTTATATAAAGTATGCAGATAATTGTGTAGATTTTATTCTCAATTTTACCCTTGTTTAGTCATTTATTTTACTGATAAAAAGTCAATCTAGGTGTGTTTCATACAAACCATAGTGGTATTCGAATACACCCACATCTCCAATACAAAAATTGCAAGTAAAATTAATTAGATAAAATATTTTACAAAGCTTACTGACAAAATTTTACATTATTCTAACAAATTTATTCATCTACACTGGACTCTGGAGAGTGCAATCCATCGCACATCTCTTTTTACTTATTTAGTTTAACTTGTACTCCATAATTATTTATTTATTTTATCATAACTTAAAATTCTTACACAAATTCAAATTATTCGTAGAGGAAAAACTATATCTTAAAATAAAAATATAAATCCTACTGACAATAATTAAATTTTCTTTTCCTCTTATTTGCGAATCATACCATTAATAGCACATAAAATGAAAATAAAAAATAAAAAATGGGCATATAGATAGATCCTTATCCTTATGATAAAAGACAATTTTTTTTTATAATTTTATATTAAAATATGTCATTAATTTATAATTTAAAAATTAAACAAAACTTGTGTTAATAATAATAATAATTTGTATGACATAAATTGATAAAAAAAACATTAATTTATAATCTTGAATTAAATTAGTTTATTAATTTATAATTAAAAATTAAACAAAACACTTGTGCAGAACTACATATTAATAAATTAAATTATGTAGATTAATAATAATAATTATTATTATTACGTAATTACTAATTATATTTATAATTTATTATTCAAATAAATAAAGATTAATGTTAGAAACGTGAGTTGCTCCCATTATTATATATATAATAAATATAGATACTAAAATTAAGATATATATTATTAATAATAATAATTATTATTACGTAATTACTAATTATATTATAATTTATTATTCAAATAAATAAAGAATGATGTTAGAGCCATTATGGAGTATATATAATAAATATAGATACTAAAATTAAGATATATACTAATAACATAGATACTAAATATATAATATAACATAGATATTAAAATTAAGAGGATATATTAATTACATAATATAGGGTAATAATACTCTAATAAAGGACAAAATCCTCTTTTTTAAAATTTGAGGGAAACATAAGGGGAAGAATACTTCCTATTATATATATGCTCTATATATAGATATAGATATATAGATATAGATTTGATTTTAATTTAATTTTTTAATTAATTTGGATGAATAATTTGCCCGAAAAATCAACGCATAATTTATATTCCTAATAAATGTATTCCAAAAATAAATAAATAAAAATAAAAATAGAATACAACCTAAAATAAATCCATGTGCCTGTGGGGCCCATGTGCAGTGTGCAACACAAGTTGAACCCCCGAAACAGCAACTTCCAGCCGTCAATTCAAATCCCGTAGATCATTGCTGTTCTCACCAAACAAATCCAACCGTTGGATCTAAAAGCGGAAAGGGGGTCCAATCGCCTACAGCGTATATACTGGACCCACCTGCAGCTGTTCTTCCCTAATCGACGGTAATTATCCCACTCATCATCCATCAACGGCTCTGATTCAACTTCGTCATATACAATGCCGCACGCTGAATCCACCCTAGATCCCTCATATATCCTTTTATTCACTCGTCAGCCGACTTCGTAAAACCCCTCTCTCTCTCTCTCTCTCTCTCTCCCCCCCTTTTGAGACCCCTCTCTCCCCTCTCTCTCTCTCCCTAGTCTGGTTTATCTGACCAGGTACCCTAACTCTCGAACTTACGGAGGGGGGAAATTTCGGGAGAGTAATATGAACGGTGGCGGAGATTTGAACCAACAGCAGCAGCAACAACAACAGCAGATGCAGCAGCAGCAATGGGTTGCGATGCAGCAGTACCAGCAGCAGCAATGGATGGCTATGCAGTACCCTGCCATGGCGATGCAGCAGCATATGATGTATAATCAGCATTACGTGCCTTACTACCACCCTCACCAGCAACAGCAGCAGTATCAGCAGCAACCGCCTCAGTCGCAGCCGCCGAAGCAACATAATCAGATTCAGAGCACCGGTGAAGATAATAAGACGATCTGGATTGGGGATCTCCAACAGTGGATGGATGAGGTTTATCTCCAGAACTGTTTTTCTCAAACTGTGGAGGTAATATAAGATTATATATATTTTTTTTTATGGATTTATTGCTTTTGGTAGCTGGGATTACTTATTCTGATGTGTAGCATGTTTAATTTCTGTAATAACTTAACTGAACGCTAATTATTTGTTCTTGTTAAACTAAAGTGGTGATCTGTCTTATTTTTGCTCTTGTGTGAAATCTGTATGTTGATCTACACCGAAATACAAAGTTTAAGAATCAGATTTAGTTAGATTTTCCATGATGAGTGATAAGGGTGTGTGTATTATGTGAAGGTACAAAATAATTACTTATAAGAAATTTGACGACCATCTTTAGGACATATATGATGTTTGAATGACAGTTGGTATTGAAATAACATGCAGATAATTCATATTTTTCTTTTAATAATAATTGGCTCACTCTAGAGGACAGAGACTTTAAATTATTTAGTGTAGACTGAATGTTAAGTTTCAAGCACACATAAATTCAATTCAATTTTAAATTTCTGGACGTCAGTTCAATCTCCAAATAGATTCTGATAAGTGGTTTACCCACTGATGTAGAAGAAACACAATTTATTGTTGAGATTTTTGCCTCAGTACTGTGTTGTACTACTAAAAATTTTAACTCATTGAGATTCATTTAACCTAATTTATTAATGTGTTCCATAATGTTTTAACAGCATTACTTAATTATTTAAGTAGCGTTAATGATGTAATGTTTATAAATTGACCTAAAGGGCTTACTTTTGGTATTTCCTGCATGACCATGTCTTGTTTTTTGTTGTTGATCGGTTCCATAATTTAAACATAATGATCATATGCTACTTGCATATCTTAAAAATGCAAGCACAAACTGTTATCAAGTTTCAAGTAATTGTAGATGCCGTAGAATATAAAGCAGATGGATATATCAAGACTAATATTTTTAACCACACAAAACTAATATTGTGGATAACAGATTGTGACAAAAAGAACATGACAAGTTTGGCTTTTTATGAGATAACCAACACTTTTTGATGATTTTCAAAGTTGCTTTCATAATTTATTTCTGAAAGAGGGTACTCTTGATTTATTCGGTATTTGGCAATATATTAAGAGATGCTGTCGCATGATTTCTTTTTTTACAAGTTGTGTTCTTAGGACATTATTTACTTTTCAAACATCTTTGACTAACTTTGCTAAATTGCTATGCGCGTCGTGCATCCCT
Organism: Pogostemon cablin; assembly: GCA_023678885.1. Classification (NCBI taxonomy): domain Eukaryota; kingdom Viridiplantae; phylum Streptophyta; class Magnoliopsida; order Lamiales; family Lamiaceae; genus Pogostemon; species Pogostemon cablin. Next base: position 21,958,944 of record CM042954.1, on the reverse strand, counting down.
CAAATGGTATTACTTAATATCCATTGATGTAGCTTCCTTTTTCACTTTATTTCAACTTTATGCGTGACCTATCTGTTCAATCTCAATGCATTATAATGTGTTAGACGAAGATATCTCTGGATAATGTTCTGTGACACTTAGCTTTCTTAAAAGATTGTGGAGTGTTTTTTTATCTATTGATTAATCACTGCTTCTATCTAAACAAGTAGGTTGTAGCAGTGAAGATAATTCGCAATAAGCAGACTGGTCAATCCGAGAGATATGGATTTATAGAATTCAATACTCATGCAGCAGCAGAAAAAATTCTGCAAACCTACAATAGTACCACGATGCCAAATACAGAGCAACCTTTTCGCTTAAACTGGGCAGCCTTTAGCACTGGTGATAGGCGTCCTGATAATACCAGTTCTGATTTGTCAATATTTGTTGGAGATTTGGCTACTGATGTTACGGATGCACTGTTGACTGATACATTTGCTAGTAGATATCCATCTGTTAAAGGTGCAAAAGTGGTGGTTGATGCTAATAGTGGCCGTTCAAAAGGTTATGGCTTTGTCAGGTTTGGTGATGAGAATGAGCGAACTCGAGCCATGACTGAAATGAACGGTCATTATTGTTCTAGTAGACCTATGCGAATTGGTGTTGCAACCCCCAAAAAAACATCACCACAGCCCCAACAGTATTCTTCACAAGGTGAAACACACGATTTTGTGCTAACTGCTATGTATAATTTTATGTGCACTTGTCATTACTATCATCTGCTGTAGCCTATATAAATTCAAAATTTTGTTCTTGTGCTTTTGATCTGTATGTATGTCTTCTGTTGTGTAATTTTATTCATGTGTTATGAATAAGAATTCTAGTGTGGCTCACTTTAAAATTTTCCTTTTAATTAAAAAATTCTTGATTTAGCTGTCGTATTGGCCGGTGGATATGCGAATGGTGTTTTGCCCCAAGGGCAGTCTGAGAGCGACTCATCTAATACCACAGTAAGTCCAGCTCCACCTTGGAAGTCAGTGTTTTAAAGTTAAGATCATGTGTAACCTGTATTATTCATGTTTATTGATAGATATTTGTGGGAGGACTTGACTCCGATGTCACTGATGAAGAGCTTAGACAATCTTTTTCTCCATTTGGTGAGGTTCTCACTGTAAAAATACCTGCTGGAAAAGGATGTGGTTTTGTCCAATTTGCAATCAGGTAAAGTCTGATGAGATATTTGCTGTCATAGAACTTAATGTATGGATATGGGAGTACTTATTTACTTAATGTATGGATATACTTATGTTCGTGGATGGAAGGTATAAAAAACACTAGATTAATTGTGTTAAGTCAGATAAAAATAAGTTGTCAACTTCAACAATCTCATGAAAATTATTTACTTCTTTTTGATCTAAAGTTAATACTTTTTTTCCTTCTTTTTTTCTTAAAGAAAAATGAATTTTGATTTGCTGGTTATTGCATTTTTGAATTTTGAGTTCTTTTGGGATGACTTTATTTATTTTCTTTTGTCGTGCAAGGGAATAGCCTTTTTTTTTTTGCTACTCAATTTATATGAGCAACATGAGGTTATTGAAAAAGAACATATTTCTCGTGAACTGATGAAGAACATCTCAACTATTCGTCTACTGAGTTATTTTAATGTTTTTAGATTCTGTATGACATGTAACGTAAATTTGTGATTTTTATAGTAAGAATACATTAATGCATGGAATATATTGAGTATTGAGTGATTTGTTAGTATGGTTATGATAAAATTTGTCTTGTCATCGTTTCTTGGTTGCATGACTTTGATTTCCCCCTTTAATCCCTTTAACAGAAGCAATGCTGAGGATGCTATTCAGAGACTAAATGGGACAGTAATTGGCAAACAGACAGTACGCCTTTCTTGGGGTCGAAATATGGGTAATAAGCAGGTAAATAATGAGTTTTTAAGTTTTTAATTCTTGTTGTGTGATAAATCCTAGGAGATTCCTGCTTTCAGCAACCTTGAAGTTCTTGAAAGGAAATCCAAGCGCTTTTGGTACGTTGGAAATGGCTTAATTGGGTTTGGGATTTAAAAACTAAGTGTGGATTTTAACCTTTTCACAGAACATGTCGTTCATGTATTTTATCATATGTGTGCGGCAGTTTGTGAATGTATACTGTGTCAGACAATTTGTTTGATTTTGATTATATATATGTGAAGAGAGAAGGAATGGAGTTCAAATGGCTAGTTTGTAGAATTGAGTCAAATCCATTTAAACTTGTAACTATAACTCGATAAACGATTTGAAATTAAATAATTTGAGTTTTTATTAAACAAGATAAATGAATTTTATTGTGGTAGATCTATGACCAAAAAATCATAGCTATTCCCTTGATTAGAACACGATAAAGTATGTTGAAACTGCACTATACAGTTACAGCACTTCTTTCTGTGAATCCCTAGTAGATTACGGGCTGTCTTAACATAATTAAACCCCTGTTCCAGGCTAGAGATACAAAACATATACTACGTATATATTTGATTACTTAAAAGTATGACAATGCAGTGTGTCTTGTGAAAAATATAATTCTGTAGGAAAGAAATTCTGCAATATATTGTTGTCCATCATTAGATTCCCTGTGTTTATTGTTCTATATTGTCTTCACTTTTGTTTGCAGTCGAGGATGGATCATAATGTTCATTGGAACGGAGCTTACTACGGAAGGCAAAGTGCTTACAACAGTTATGGATATGGGGGTGCAGGTGGATCATACGGGCCTCCACCTTCAAACGGACATGGGAACCAGCAGCAGCCGGTGAGCTAATCATCCCACTCTTCTCTGTATAATGAGCCCTATTTGTCAGAGAAATTGTATCCGAACCCAGAAAGGCTGTGGGACAAAAGAATTTTGTAGCTGGATTATATAATGCTCGACACATTTTTTTAATTTTATTTGGAAGTTGTTATGATTGAGATTTTGACATTTTAACAGCAGCTTGTTATGCGTTTTTTACTTTCTCATTATTCATTCTTTGAGGCTCCAAAATGTTAATTTTGCATTAAAATAGTTGTATCATTTTTATGAGCTCATCTCAAGTATATAACATTTGATTTTTTTTGAAAATATACTCCATAACATTTGACTTTAGGGATGACAGACTGGTTGAGTTTGAGTTAGAATCGTGCATCAGTGCTTCTCTCACGGGGTGCAACTTTATAATCTATAAATTGCTTTCTATTTTTATGTAAATTTTTATCTTAAGAAAATGCATCACTTCTCGATTGCATAGAATGCACTTAGAAGATGTGTTCAGGGAGACGATTTTATGCACATTTCTTTTCATACACGACGCAATTGGTCATTGATTTTTGGACGGATTACATCAAATTGTTACCTCATATTAGGGTTGTTAAAATAAACGAGTAGTCGGTAGCACAATTTGATAAAGTTCGATTCACGACTGCTTGAGTTTGAGCTCGTGTTATACTTGTTAACTTGATAAAGTTCAATATTTTGTTCACCAGGCACCAGTTGAACAAGTTTGATGTTTTCTTTGCTCATCTTATATTCTTCCGGCAAAAACTAAAGGGTGATGTAATGCTTGTAGTGACATTTCTTATTTCAATCTCGTTTTCGATTCATCGTACATTCAAGTGGCAACACAATGAAAACACACTAAAAACAAGCACTTGGGAGTTATCTAAAAAGCAACAAAGCCAAGCCGGCTCTCTCTGTACCACTCTACTGATCTGTTAGTGCAAATCACCCTTGATGATATCAATAACTCCAAATGCAACAACCATCGAAAGTAGAATATTCTCTTCAGACATGGTGATCATCAAAACGTTGTAATCACAACAAGAAACTAGCACTGATCAGTGAGTGTTGTTTCAGAAGTGTATATATAGGAAGAAGCAGAGCAGTAACGGAGGCACAGCAAATTAAACATGAGAGGCTCAATTCTCCTCCTCTCTCTCCTCTGCCTTGCTGCCTTTGCAGATTGTTATGGTGGGAGGGGAGATGATCCTCTTGGGATGCTGCTAAAGAATCTTAAATCAAGAAAACATGTCAGCCATTACAGTACTGATGAGGTCTCAACTGAATACACACCAGTTTATGCACCACCTCAGGATGGCATGAAAGAACTTGACAAGATTCTTGAGTTGCCAGGACAACCTAGCGTCAGCTTCTCTCAATACTCGGGGTATGTCACTGTCGATCCCACCGCTGGTAGAGCACTCTTCTACTATTTCACGGAGGCTGAGGACTCGTCTGCCAAGCCTCTTGTCCTGTGGCTGAATGGAGGTAGTTAATCATCATTCGTTGATTCGGAGATTCTTGCATAACACACATGTATTGATTGCTGTGGATGCGACTGCAGGGCCTGGCTGCTCTTCAATAGGGTCCGGAGCGTTCACAGAGCTTGGACCGTTTCGTGTGAACCCCGATGGGAAGACATTGTGGTACAACAAATATGCTTGGAACAATGGTGAGTGTGTATATATATGGTTAGTTTATTAGTACATTATTTGATGACATGGCAGAGAGAGTTGGGCTGATGATTGAAGGTGTTGATGCAGTTGCAAATGTTGTGTACTTGGAGTCCCCAGCTGGAGTAGGATTCTCCTACTCGAACAGAACATCAGATTATGTTACTGGTGACGACCAAACAGCAGCAGATTCTTACACCTTCCTAGTGCAGTGGCTGGAAAGATTTCCAGAATACAAAACCAGGGATTTGTACATAACAGGAGAGAGCTACGCCGGCCATTACGTACCTCAGCTTGCTGATTTGGTCCTCAAGAACAACAAAATCACCAATCAAACAGTCATCAACTTGAAAGGAATTGCTGTGAGACAATCCTAGCGATGTGTTCTTTAGTAGACACACACAAGTGAATCTGACATGCATGTATGTTGTTGTTACAGATTGGGAATGCGTATATCGACTACACAGACAGGTGGAGAGGAACATACGATCATTACTGGACGAGCGCCCTCATATCTGATGAAACTCACCAAGGAATTGTAGCACATTGCACCTTTTCTTCTTCAAACGCTACAGATTCAGCAGAATGTGATGAGTACCAGGATAAAGCAGATAATGAGAAGGGAAATGTGTATACATACGACGTCTATGCGCCGTTATGTGGTTCCAACTCCACCTCTCCCTCGGTATTAATTCTTCGCACACCACACCATCTTAACCAAATAGTAATATAAAGTGATGATCTTAAGCCCACTGGCCTCTTGCTCTCATGCAGTTGTCTAGTTTTGATCCCTGCTCGGAGGATTACGTAACCGCCTACTTAAACACGCCCCAAGTGCAGAAGGCTTTCCATGCCAACACCACTGGAGTTCCAGGGCCATGGCAGGATTGCAAGTACAGATCAATCTTTAGTTACAATTCTTGAATCATATATGAATTAATGGCAACTTGTAGTTAGTAATTATTAATGTCAATTTCTGTACAGCTACGACATACTTTTCGATTGGCTGCAGCCTCCTGATACAGTTTTACCAGTCATTGAAAGGCTGATGGCAAGCGGCATTCGTGTTTGGATCTACAGGTGAGCATACATATTTTACTACATACCATCATGGTGATTAGACATGAGTTGAATCCTGCTAAATGTTGATGTTGCAGTGGAGATACAGACAATATAATTCCAGTGACAACAACTAGGTACTCAATGCCCAAACTAGGAGCACCAGTGAAGACACCATGGTACCCCTGGTACTTACAAGGAGAGGTAACTTATTTAATCATGTAATATAGTACATGATGTTACTATTACAAGATAATTATTTCAATAATCACTTATAGGTGGGAGGCTATGTGGTTGGATATGAAAACGTGACGTTTGTGACAATAAGAGGCGCGGGACATTTCGTCCCAAGCTACCAGCCCGAACGAGCGCTTGCTTTCTTCTCGTCCTTCATCAACGGAACACTCCCTCCTGATCACTAAGAATTTCAAGAAATTAAAGAAGTCGGTGACTATATAGCTTTTAATTTCATCACCATTACTGGAGACAATAGCAGCTTCAACATGGTCAACCAGCTATATCAATGTGATTGCTTAAGAGCATAAATTTAATCTAGTGGATATCTAAACAAATTCATTTTGATGTTGATCATGGATGAAATAACTTCAATTAACATGAGATTTTCTTTTCTCCCAATGAGATGAAGCAAGCATGTTTATTACATGCACGCACTTAAGAATTTAAGCATGCAATTATATACTGTACTATACATCGACATATGTATCATGACCCCATTTACTTCAGATAATTAGTTTTTGAAAGCTTGTCAGGTTTAATTTGATTACATTAAATTCTTCGTGGCCTTTTGATATGAAAAATCTTATAAAAGTGAAGTTATCTAATCATCCTTGAAATTGGGGGCAGAGTTTGGATTAAATTCGATCGTATTGCCTCATTAAACTAAAACGAAACTACTTCCTCCATCCCACCCAAAGAGTCCCCTTTCATTTTTTACAAACATGGATCCACACACACACTAATACAATTAAAATATGAGACTCACACTCCCACTAATACAAATACCAATTACATATTAAATAATGATACTCTTTAATTCATATGAAAAAGCAAAAACTACCATTTGAGTGGGACGAAAGGAATATATTTTATCATCTACATATGTTTCACTCATTTGATGCACATAACAAGAGATGTAATAATATAATATAATATTCGATATCAAAATATATGCACACTTAATTAATTTTGAAAAATAAGTATCTATAAGTTATTACTCATTAAGCACCTCAAATATATCATTATCTCATCAACTTATTATTACAACATAAAATGTTGCCTTCTGCATGTAACAAAACGTTTATAATTAAATTTAACACTATCTTTTTTTTTTTTTAATTTTTCAATTAATTACTTCTCAATATACTCTTAAAAAAAGATTTAGTTAAAAAATTTTGTTTTATAAGTGCGACCTTTGATTAATTAATTAAGTTCATAGTAAAAAGTACTTCCGAACTCATAACTAGTACTTGCACATTAATTACTGTCATAAAATTTTGTTACTATTTTATTTTTTTTAACTAATTTTCTTGATTTTGTAAGGATTATGCAATTTTTTTAATAATAAATGTGTAATAAATAAGTTATGTGCAATTTTCAGGTTTTGAATTGTAAAATAGAACTCCTAAATAATTACACGTTGGATATGTAGATGAGACTATTTAAAAATAATAAAGTATAATAGAATGTTATATATATATTTTGCATACGCTTAAAATTTTTAAAATAATTAGGTGTAAAAATTTTATTGCACGACAAATGAACGAAAGAGTACTATGTGACAAAGTATTTTTAAGAATGAGTTGATGTTAGGTGGTCGATAATAATTGCTTCTTCTAATAGATAAAAGGATAAAATTTGAGAAATGTAATTGGAATTATATACTCCCTATATATGTTTTTTTAGTATGTTAAAACAAAAAAAAATGCACGTAACAATCATGAATGCTTAAATTATTCATCACATTTTATTGATTAAATAATTCAACTATTAAAAATAAGTAAACTTATATATCAATTTCTGTATTTAGCTAGCTAGGTAAAATAATCTATTGTTTCTATATTAAAAAAAAAATTCATACTCTTTTTCCATTTTCACATAACTCATTACATAATTTCCCACCATACTTACTAAAAACTAATATGCTAATTTACTATCTCAAAATATATATGCTTGAAAATACTACCTCACACATACCTTTCACATTTTTGTTCCACATTTATTTTATTTTATTTTTTATCAGTTTTGTTGACACTTAGGAGGTTAATTTGATATTTTTAACTTATATGCATGATATTGCATGTACAATACCTTGTATACGAGCCGGGGTGGGGGGTGGGGGGTGGTGTGGAACGGCCGGCTGGGGTGTTGGTTTATCTTTGTCATCTAGTTTGTGCTCTTTCATCAAATCTTAATTCCAATTCTTACATTAATACATGAGATGCGAGTAAGTTAAGGGGCTACTTTCCACTCCTCTTGTCTTAATGTCTTTACAATCTTCCACCAATAGCATTTTTTTGACTCACAATGAATCCTTGTTTACTAGTAGTATATATATACACATATCACTACTCTACCTCTACTCATCAAGCTAGGATATGATGAACACCTCACCTATTGTGTTTGTTTCTCTTCTTTGCCTTTTTTCTTGTGTACAATGTTACAAGCGTGACCCTCTCAGGGAACTCTTCAAAGCTGATCAAATCACCACAACTTCTGTCACATTTTCTGCTTCGACCGAATACACGCCTGCGTACGTGTCGCCTCAACAAGGCTTGAAGCAAGCTGACAAGATTGTGAAGTTGCCAGGCCAACCCTCGGTCGCTTTCTCTCAGTATTCGGGCTATGTTACCGTCGATCCTAAGGCCGGACGAGCCCTCTTTTATTGGCTAACCGAGGCTGATCAGGACTCTGCACACAAGCCTCTGGTGCTGTGGCTCAATGGAGGTAAACACTATGGCAATTGATCCTCTCAATATTCTAAAATGACTTGATTAAGTATTAAAAGATTCTCCGCTGGTAATTTAACATATGTATCCGTGTAGGACCTGGATGTTCTTCGATAGGAAACGGAGCATTGTTCGAGCTTGGTCCCTTTCGGGTGAACCCTGATGGCAAAACTCTATGGCACAACAAGAATGCTTGGAACAAAGGTGAGATTACTACACACATGATGAGTAACTGATGTTAATTTGCAATTACCTGACTAATTTATCCCTAAATTATGCATGCATGCAGTTGCAAATATCCTGTTTCTGGAGTCCCCTGCTGGTGTTGGCTTCTCATACTCGAATACGACGTCGGACTACGTGACGGGAGACACCAGAACTGCAGCTGATTCCTACACCTTCTTACTCAACTGGCTTGAAAGGTTTCCAGAGTACAAAACCAGCGATTTCTACATCGCCGGAGAGAGTTACGCCGGTCACTACGTGCCTCAGCTGGCTCAACTCATCCTCAAAAACAACAAAATCACAAAACAAACTGTCATCAACTTGAAAGGGATTGCTGTATGTTTCTCCCTCATGATCATATCACTTTTTATTACAAAACAGGATATATATATATATATATATATATATATATATATATATATATATATATATATATATATATATGTTGTCTCATGCTCCAGTTGCTTGCTCTCAGATTGGCAATGCTTATATTGACTATGAAGATGAGATGAGTGGCATGTATGACTACTTCTGGACACATGCCCTCTTGTCCGACGAACACCACAATGCAATCGTCAAAAACTGCAACTTCTCTTCTTCGAAATCAGTATCAGACAAGTGCTCAGAGTCCATGGATGCAGGGGATTCAGACATTGGAGATGTGTTCATTTATGACATCTATGCGCCTTTGTGTGGTTCCAACTCCACTGCTCCATCGGTAACGTTGCTCGTCTCATCCATAAACTACTACAACTTACACTACTTGTTAATGCTCTTAGCTGATTCAGTATTCTTCATTGAAAAAAAAAAAACCAGCTGTCTTCGTTTGATCCGTGCTCGGATGAGTATGTTTACACATACTTGAACACTCCTGCAGTGCAGAAGGCGTTTCATGCGAACGCCACAGGAACTCCGGGGCCATGGGATTCTTGCAAGTACTATATTGTCTACCCTTAGATTGAACTATGTCTTAGATTGAAATGAAAAAATGAGGGCTAAGAATGATCAACATCTTAAATAATGCAGTGATTTTATACTTTTGAACTGGAATGATAAGCCAGACACAGTGCTGCCTGTCATCAAGGAACTCATGGCTTCTGGCATTAGCGTTTGGATCTACAGGTACGACTCGCTTTCACCTTTAACAATGAACAACACGACATGATGTAGTAGATGACTAGAGACCTTAATCCAATCAAGTAATAAACATGAATCCTTGCAACACTGCAGCGGCGACACAGATGGAAGAGTGCCAGTGACAACGACTAGATACTCGATGAACAAACTGAGCAGCAGAGTTAAGACTCCATGGTACCCTTGGTACTACCAAGGCGAGGTGAGTTCAAAAGAAGACCATCCACAACCTTAAATTCCTTTCCTAAAAGAACAGGATTTTTATGTTTTTTCTATTATGATGTTTAAAGGTTGGAGGGTACGCAGTGGAATACCAAAATGTGATATTTGTGACCATAAGAGGAGCCGGACATTTCGTTCCGAGTTATCAGCCGGAGAGGGGACTCGCATTCTTCTCATCCTTCTTGGATGGAAAGCTTCCTCCAAGACAGAGCTAAATGGATTGATAAACATATGTGCCATTCAAGAATGTATTTCAAATTGCTTTGTAATAAAATTCATTGAGGATTGATTTATCTCTGTTAAACATAATTTATTTGCATCTTATGATATTTCTTGGATCATTTAACAAGATATCAAACAAATTTCAACATACAGTGGAGACCATCCCAAAGTATGTTGGTGATCCAACCATCCAACTCCTTGTGATCAGTCCAAACAAGAACTAACAACGTTGTTTACAAGAACTAACAGCTAATTCATGTTTTACATTACAAAGAACATATCTTTATAAAGAAGGAAGATCATGATGTGGAAAGAATAAGCAAAGAAAGATGAAATCTGCATGTGTTTTTCTTCTTTCTTTGGTGTGCCTAACTGTTACTGCACAATGCTACGGCGGGAGGCAACTCGACACTTTTAGAGAACTAACAAGAGCTCAAAGAACGAAGGGATCAATCATATAACTATTCTGTTTCTCAAGTCGCCTCCACGGTAGACCATTCTCCGGTGTATGTTGGAAGTCAGGATGGATTGAAGAGAGGTGACAATATCACGGATCTGCCTGGGCAACCAGAAGTTTCTCTCAGTATTCAGGATATGTCACTGTCGATCCTAATGCCGGTAGAGCCTTATTCTACTACTTCACTGAATCTACACACTCTTCAACTAAGCCTTTGGTGCTTTGGTTCAATGGAGGTCAGAATTAATGGTACTCTTTCTTTGTTAGTTTTTTCAATAATGTGCATCCGGTCGTCTCGAAAAATTTCAGGGCCTGGATGCTCATCCCTTGGTAATGGAGCAATGACAGAGTTGGGACCCTTTCGAGTGAATCCTGATGGAAAAACTCTGTGGTATAACCAATATGCATGGAACAGCAGTAAGCTAATATGAACTCCTTATATTGTGATTGTGTGATCAACTTTTAGATGGACAAGAGATCATTAAAGTGATTCCAACTTTGGTGTTAAATGCAGTTGCAAATGTTATCTTCCTGGAATCACAAGCAGGGGTGGGGTTTTCATACTCCAACACGACGTCGGATTACATAACAGGAGACAAACAAACAGCAGCTGATACTTACACCTTCTTACTCAACTGGCTGGAAAGATTTCCAGAGTACAAAACCAGGGACTTCTACGTCACCGGAGAGAGCTACGCTGGCCACTACGTGCCCCAGCTGGCCTCGTTAATCCTTAGAAACAACGCGATCACCAACCAGACTGTCATCAACTTGAAAGGCATAGCTGTGAGTTTTTCAACATGTATACAGACAGCATTGTAGATTCTTCCAAACAAACTTCTTATCCCACAAAATGTGATTGTTTTACAGATTGGCAATCCATACATTGATGATAAGGATAACACGAAAGGTACATTCGAGTATTACTGGACACATGCTCTGATATCAGATGAAATCCATCAAGGAATTGTACAAAACTGCAACTTTTCTTCTGAGGTTCCTTCATATGATTGTGGCACTTACGAGGAACAAGCACACGAGGCCAAAGGCTTCATTGACGATTACAACATTTACGCCCCATTATGCAACTCTCCAGCTTCCAATGCTTCCTCGGTACATACATATTGTTTGACATTGATTATATATTAGACGATACACTATTTTAACGGCTTAAGCTTTTAAATGAGGTAATTAGTTAACATAGTATGCTACATTTACACAACATAGTTGCTGTTACAAAACAATTTATGGTATCACATTCATGCATGCATAGGCCTCAGGATTCGATCCGTGCTCAGATAAGTATGTCTACGCGTACTTAAACACACCGGACGTGCAAAAGGCGCTTCATGCCAATGTCACCGGTATCCCTGGAGCATGGGATACTTGTAGGTACGCACTATGATTCACCTTTCCATATATGCATTGCATACCACTTCTTATATTACTATCTTTTATTCACAAACTTAATTCTATTTCACCTTCTCATTTTTTGGTGGTGTGCACCTTTAACGTACATTATAATTATCAGGACATAATAACGTCAATAATACCAACCATTAAAGAGTTGATGGCTAGTAATATTAGCCATTGGATCTACAGGTAACAAATTCTTTATTTTCCAAGTACACTAGTGTATGTGTAATTCTTTAACTAAAGAATTTAGAGTTAATTTGATGATCATGCAGTGGAGATACAGATAGTGTGGTGCCAATTACAGCCACCATGTATTCTTTAGCGAAAATCGGGGCTCCTGTTAAGACGCCATGGTACCCCTGGTACACCCAAGGAGAGGTAATAAAGAAATTACAATTTTGGTCTCATCTATATATCTGATTGCATGATTTTAACATATAAATGTTGTTTTGAAGGTTGGAGGTTATGTGGTTGAATATGAATTCTTAACATTCGTGACAGTCAGGGGATCCGGGCATTTCGTTCCAAGTTAATCAACCGGAACGTGCCCTTGCCATGTTTAAGTCTTTTTTAGAGGGAAAGCTTCCTCAAAGTCAAGCCTAATTCATGCATGAAGCAGATAATGTGTGTAATATTTTTAAGATAATAACTATAGTCTGTCCTTAGTTAAATTTAAGGAAGTACAAAACAGTGTATTAGTGTGATGCTAAACCTTATAGTCTCACACTAAACGAAATGTGTTTCTCAACTCAACTTACTAAATATGATGCAGATTTTTTTTTTCCTTCTTCTCATTGACATTAGCTTATTAGCAATAAGATTATTATTATTATTTTTTTCTGTTTCATTTCATACTTCCAATGTTTTCTCATCCTCATGGTTTTTTACAGATCATGTGAAAATATTGACAATTTCAACTAACTACTATGGAGACAATCCCAATGCATGTTTTTTGGTGTTTCTGAGCTTGCTTTGTGTAACTCTTTGTGATAATACAACTCATTACTACGTTATATTCAATGGATGAAACAGCTCATGTTCTTCTATAAAGAAGAAGCACATGCAATGATATGGGAAGGATCAGATTATGCAAAGAAAGATGGAATCTGCATGCATTTTAATTCTTCTGTCTATTCTCTGCCTATCTGCTTCCGTACGCTGTCACGATGGGAAGCGATTCGACAATTTCATGGACTTAACTAGAGCTCATCGGAGAAAAGGATCATCCAACCATGTTGTTTCTCAAGTTGCCTCAACTGCTGTGGGAGACTATTCTCCAGTGTATGTGGGAAATCAGGATGGATTGAAGGAAGGTGACATGATCACGGCTATGCCGGGGCAACCCAAAGTGAGCTTCTCTCAGTATTCGGGGTATGTCACTGTCGACCCTAATGCCGGTAGAGCCTTATTCTATTACTTCACCGAATCACAAGACACTTCCAACAAGCCTTTGGTGCTTTGGCTCAATGGAGGTTTGTCTCTCATTTGAATGCAATGGTTTTATATTTTAGTAGGTTTGCTTGTCCCTGGCTAACATAGTGCACCAGGGACGAGACTCTGATATACTAGACCCTGTCAGCAGCCAACGTAGTTGCTGGCAGAGGCTAGTGTATTAGAAACTCTGACAGAGTATAGTGATATAAAATTGAAGCTGTTTTTCTCTTAATGAACTGCAGGGCCTGGATGCTCGTCGTTAGGAGCCGGAGCAATGATGGAGCTTGGACCGTTCCGAGTGAATCCAGACTGGAAAACACTATGGTACAATAAAAATGCTTGGAACACCAGTAAGTAAAAAACATGCTCATAAATCTTGATTATATGTTCAACTTTTAGATGGCTAAGAGAATCAAGTAACTTCCAACCTTGGTGTTCAATCCAATGCAGTTGCAAATGTCATCTTCCTGGAATCACCAGCAGGAGTCGGGTTTTCATACTCCAACACGACGTCAGATTACAAAACAGGAGACAAACAAACAGCAGCTGATGCTTACACCTTCTTACTCAACTGGCTGGAAAGATTCCCAGAGTACAAAACCAAAGACTTCTACATCACTGGAGAGAGCTATGCCGGACACTACGTGCCCCAGCTGGCCTCGTTAATCCTTAAAAACAATGGGATCAACAATCAGACCGTCATAAACTTGAAAGGGATAGCTGTGAGCTGTTTAAACCAGATTCATTTCATATTCATACTCATCCATCCCATCTTATGAAATTAAACTGCCATTGAATCTCAGATTGGGAATGCATTCATTGATGTCGTGGATAACTCAAAAGGCGTCTTCGAGTATTATTGGACACACGCTCTAATATCAGATGAACTCTACCGAGGGATCATACTGAACTGCAATTTTACTTTGGGGGCTCCAGAGTCAAGAGCTTGTGATGATTACGTAAATCGAGCATTTGAGGCCATAGGCCTCATTGATGGCTACAATATCTACGCTCCCTTATGCAATTATGCTTCAAATTCTTCCACGGTACATATATCCATGTTATGCTACATGTATACATACAGCTATTACAGAACAAATTTCTGACTTAGAATTGCAAAATGCACAGGGATCAGGATTTGATCCATGCTCAAACGACTACATCTACGCCTACTTAAACTCGCCAGACGTGCAAAAGGCACTTCATGCAAATGTTACCGGCATCCCTAGACCATGGAGAAATTGCAGGTATTATAATTCACCTCTACATGCATATATATGTACACACTCCAGTAACTACTTAAAATCTACTTGTAATTCAGTGTGATCTTTTCTTTGGTGTATGCAGCCTCTTTGTAGATTATAATTATGAGGATGTGATATCATCAATAATACCAACCATTAAAGAGTTGATGGCTAGTGATATTAGCATTTGGATCTACAGGTAACAAATTCCTCATAAAGTTTAGTAAAATTCTTGAAACAAGTGAAGGAATAATAAGAGTTGATGATGATGATGATGATGCAGTGGAGATACAGACAGTGTGGTACCAGTTACATCCACCAAGTACTCGTTGGCCAAAATCGGGGCGCCTGTAAAGACGCCATGGTACCCCTGGTACACCCAAGAAGAGGTAACACATAAGGAAAGATTAATGAATCCTCATTCTTGGTGTCATCTATCTAAGTGCATGGTTATAACACATATATAAATGTTGTTTTTAAGGTTGGAGGTTACGCAGTTGAATATCAAAACATAACATTCGTGACGGTGAGAGGATCCGGACACTTCGTTCCAAGTTATCAACCCGAACGCGCTCTTGCCATGTTTAAGTCCTTCTTAGAGGGAAAGCTTCCTCCCACAACCTCATGAATAACTCTAGTCTGTCTGTCCTTTATTAAATTTAAGGATGTAAGACTTTTGTATGGAGAAGTTAACTGCACCCTCGCAACCACTTGAGCTATGTTCTAGAAGCAGTTAAATTATATGAGCTTGCACTAGATTTGTTTTACTCAAGTTATGTATCATGATATCAAAGTTGTAATGGATTTAAGATGAACCCATGTGGAGTAAAACTTTTTAGCAAAATGTTGGAATGAAGATATAATAATTTGAGGCAATGTAAGAGAAGATGATGTTTTTTAATTCCAAGATGAGCTTTTTCGAGGATTCTATCCCTATAAATGTCTCTCAAAGATTGTGATTCTAGGATATATTTTTATTCGTTTTAATCCATCAATTTCAATACAGCCGCCAACTGGATTCGATTTTCATTTATGCATCACTACAAGATGAGATGAGACAGAGCTTGTTAGCTTCCGACAGCTCAAATGTCAAATGCCCTAGCCATTCTCTCCCTCCTAAACAAATGCAAGAATGTTAACGCAGTGTATACAATTCACGCACAGATCATCACCAATGCCTATTTCACCATTCCCACCATTTCAACCAAACTTCTAAATTCTTACGCGCGTTTCGATTCTCTACTTTCTTCACAAATTATCTTTCACCAAATTAAGAACCCATTAACTGTGCACTGGAATTCTATCATCAGAGCCTTTTCCCAGGGCCCGAATGCCGTAAAAGCCATCCAATACTATAATTACATGTTCTCCTCTCACTCTTCCCGCCCCGATAGAATCACTTTCTCGCTTGTACTCAAGGCGTGTGAAAGAATCGAGTCTGCCAGCAAGTGCGGAGAGGTTCATGGATCGATAATAAGGTATGGGTTTGGATTGGATTTGATCGTTTGTACAAGATTGATTCGCTTGTATGCTGCTTCTGGGGAATTGGATATTATGAGAAAGGTGTTCGATGAAATGACTGTGAGAGATTTAGTCACGTGGAATTCGATGATTTCGTGTTATAACCAGCAGGGCTTTCATCATAGGGCGCTGGAATTGTTTGATGAAATGAACAGTGCAGGTGTTGGTTTTGATGGGTTTAGCCTAGTTAGTTTGTTATCTGCTTGTGCACATGTAGGTGGGCTCAATATTGGGGTTAAGTTGCATGAGCTGGGGATCCAAAAGGGACTAATGGACAATGTTTTTGTTGGGAATGCACTCATTGACATGTATGCTAAATGTGGCAGCTTAAACAAGGCAGTTTGTGTATTCGATGGGATGAAAAAGAGAGATGTCTTCTCATGGAATTCTATCATAGTTGGGCATGGTGTTCATGGTTTTGGTGACACTGCAATCTCGTTTTTCAAGATAATGCTGATTGCTGGAGTGAAGCCTGATTCTGTTACATTTCTTGGTTTGTTATGTGGGTGTAGCCATCAAGGATTGGTGGATGAAGGTGTTCACTACTTCAGTCTGATGAGATCAAAATTTGGCTTGACACCAGATGTCAAGCATTATGGTTGCATGGTTGATTTGTTTGGTCGTGTTGGAGAGCTAAACAGGGCAGTAGAGGTCATTGAGAACTCGTCATTTTCCAGAAGTACAATTCTTTGGCGCACTTTTCTAGCTTCATGCAAGATTCATAAAGACGTTCATAATGGGGAGAAGGCAATGGCAAAGTTAAATGAACTTGGGAGCTTTAATGCAGGGGACTGCATACTTCTAGCTGGAATTTATGCTGATGCTAGAGACCTTGAAGGGATGGTAAGAATGAGAAAATTGGTCAAATATGAAGGCCTAGTGACAACTTCAAGTGGGAGTTGGATTGAAATTGATGGAGTGGTTCATAAGTTTGCTGTCAACGATGGATCTCATGTTGATTCAGAGGAAATATACGGCAAACTGGAAGAGATGGTTTGTGAGGCCACCATGGCTGGTTATATCAGAAATCCAATGAATGAACTTCCAGAGAGGATTGGTTCATGCCACAGTGAAAAGCTAGCATTGGCTCTGGGGTTGTTGCGAATGGCTGCAGGGATTCCGCTTCGGATTGTGAATAACCTGAGGATGTGTAGAGATTGCCACTCGTTCATCAAATTTGTCTCGAAAGCATACAGTAGAGAAATTGTGGTGAGAGATCGAGTGCGTTTCCATCACTTTAAGAATGGTCTGTGTTCATGTAGAGACTATTGGTGAATTCAAGGGTAGTTATACATCCAATAACCCTTTACTACATGTGTGAGATTATTGAAAATTTCATCATGGTATACATGGGAGATTAGATGATCCCAATGCATTTTTTTGTATTTATAAGCTTCTATCTAAACGAGAAGGTTGTAGCAGTAAAGATAATTCGCAATAAGCAGACTGGTCAATCTGAGAGAGATGGATTTATTGAATTCAATACTCATGCAGCAGCAGAAAAAATTCTGCAAACCTACAATAGTGACACGATGCCAAATACAGAACAACCTTTTCGCTTAAACTGGGCAGCCTTTAGCACTGGTGATAGGCGCCCTGATAATACCAGTTCTGATTTGTCAATATTTGTTGGAGATTTGGCTACTGATGTTACCGATGCACTATTGACTGATACGTTTGCTAGTAGATATCCATCTGTTAAAGGTGCAAAAGTGGTGGTTGATGCTAATAGTGGCCGTTCAAAAGGTTATGGCTTTGTTAGGTTTGGTGATGAGAATGAGCGAACTCGAGCCATGACTGAAATGAATGGTCATTATTGTTCTAGCAGACCTATGCGAATTGGTGTTGCAACCCCCAAAAAAACATCACCACAGCCCCAACAGTATTCTTCACAAGGTGAAACATACAAATTTGTGCTATATTTAATTTCATGTGCACTGGTCATTACTATCATCTGCTATATAAATTCAAAATTTAGTTCTTGTGCTTTTGATCTGTATGTATGTCTTCTGTTGTGTAATTTTATTCAGGTATTTTGAATAAGAATTCTAGTGTGTCCAACTTTAACATTTGCCTTTTAATTAAAAAATTCTTTATTTAGTTGTTGTATTGGCTGGTGAATATGCAAATGGTGTTTTGCCCCAAGGTCAGTCTGTGTTCATGTAGAGACTATTGGTGAGGCCTGTGGATTCACCATTTCACACATTGTTTTTTGGTGTAAACTTTTGCTCTTTCTTTCTGAATTAGATAAAGTAAGAAGGATTTCAAACTGACTCAGAGAGTTGACCAAATTAGATGATCCCAATGCATTTTTTGTATTCATAAGCTAGCCAGCTAGTAGCTTTCTGGTGATCCCCCGGCGTGCCCCGGCACCCGACGTGGGCTTCCCCCGGCACCCGACGTGGGCGTCCCCCGGCGAACTCCAAAAGAGAAGTTCAATCACTACGTTACTTTCAATGGATGAAACACTTGAGCTTCTTCTATAAATGAAGAAGAATTAAACATGCATAATGATGTGGACAGGATCAGAATATGCAGAGAAATATGAAATTTGCATGCATCTTTCTCCTTTCTTTTCTCTGTCTATCTGCTTCTTCTGTACAATGTCACTGTGGGAGGCGATTCGACACTTTCAGGGATTTAATTAGAGCTCAAAGGATAAAGGGATCATCCCACTATGGTGTTCCTCAAGTTGGTCCGGTGTATGTCGGAAATCAGGAGGGATTGAAGGAAGGTGATATGATCACAGCCATGCCCGGGCAGCCGAAAGTGAATTTCTCTCAGTATTCGGGTTATGTAACTGTCGATCCTAATGCCGGCAGAGCTTTATTCTACTACTTCACGGAATCACAAAACTCTGCTACCAAGCCTTTGGTGCTTTGGCTCAATGGAGTTTGTTTTTTGAATCTTTGTCCTTGGTTTGCTGTTCAAGAAACGAGACACTGATATACTGGACTCTGCTAGCGACCAACAGAAAGTATGCAGATGCTGGCAGAGGCCGGCATATCAGAATCTCATTCTGATAGAGCAGTGATATTATTTGAAATTGTGTTTTACACTGGTTGAATTGCAGGGCCAGGATGCTCGTCGTTAGGAGCCGGAGCAATGACGGAGCTTGGACCCTTCCGAGTGAATCAAGACGGGAAAACACTATGGTACAATGAAAATGCTTGGAACACCAGTAAGAAAAATACATGCTCATAAATCTTGATTGCATGTTAAATTTTTAGATGGCCAACTTAATTCCAACCTTGGTGTTCAATGCAGTTGCAAACGTTATCTTCCTGGAATCACCAGCAGGAGTCGGGTTTTCATACTCCAACACGACGTCAGATTACGTAACTGGAGACAAGCAAACAGCAGCTGATACTTACACCTTCTTACTCAACTGGCTGGAAAGATTTCTAGAGTACAAGACCAGGGACTTCTACATCACCGGAGAGAGCTATGACGGCCACTATGTTCCCCAGCTGGCCTCGTTAATCGTAAAAAACAACGGGATTACCAATCAGACCGTCATAAACTTGAAAGGGATAGCTGCGAGCTGTTTAAACCAGATTCATTTCATATTCTTACTCTTCCATTCCAACTTAGGAAATTAAACTGCCATTGAATCTCAGATTGGGAATGCATACATTGATGCTGTGGATAATTCAAAGGGTGTATTTGATTTTTACTGGGAACGTGCCCTGATATCAGATGAAATCTATCAAGGAATTGTACAAAACTGCAATTTCTCTTTGGTTGTTCCTGAGTCAAAAGCATGTATTGATTACGAGGAACAAGCATTTGAAGCCAGAGGCGACGTTTACTATTACAACATCTATGCCCCGTTGTGCCTTTCTGATTCCAACTCTTCCTCGGTAAACTTCCATGTATATGTTACAGCTAGCATAGTTCCTAAAACATGACAATTTTCTGACTTTAATTTGAATAATGGACAAGCATCAGGATTTGATCCGTGCTCAGACGACTATGTCTACACGTACTTAAACACGCCAGACGTGCAAAGAGCCCTTCATGCCAACGTCACTGGGATCCCTCAACCATGGGATTCTTGCAGGTAGTCCATACAATTCACCTCAGCATATGGCTATAACTACATCAAATCTACTCAAGAATTAACTTCTTGTTATTGTGTTCATGCAGTGACGTTGTAGACTATAATTCGCAGGACCAATTACAGACAATAATACCAACCATTAAAGAATTGATGTCTAGTGATATAAGCGTTTGGATATACAGGTCACAAAGTCGTTATATTACTGTTATTTCTCATCCAATTAAGTACACTAGTAAAATTCTTTAAATAACAAGTGATTACTACTCAATTATAGTTGATTATTCTTGCAGTGGGGATGTAGACCGTGCAGTACCTATTACATCCACCAAATACTCGTTGGCCAAAATCGGGCCGAACATAAAGATTCCGTGGCACCCTTGGTACACTCAAGGAGAGGTAACAAACAATAAATATGTATGCTCAATTCCTCTTACATTTTCACCCTGTCTAAATGCATGATTTTTCATTAAAATGTTGGAAGGTTGGAGGCTACGTGGTGGAATATCAAAATTTAACGTTTGTGACAGTAAGAGGAGCTGGGCATTTCGTTCCAAGTTATCAACCCGAACGAGCTCTCACCATGTTTGCATCCTTCTTAGAGGGAAAGCTTCCTCCCAGAAGCTGATTAATAACAGTACTGTTTGTATTTTCAATATACTATATAATTACTCGAGTCTTTGAGTGCTTAGTTTAGTTTAAGCAAGAATTCCACATGAACAAATTGTATTGTGGCTGAAAGATGCATGTTAAATCTTTCAAGAAGCTTGCAGCTATTCTAAATGTGTTTATTATGATATATATCAAAATTGTAATATTGGAACTAAACATAAATAATAAGCAAAAAGTTGGAAGAAGATTACTTCTTTTCTTTTCTTTTTCTTTTGAATTCCAGATGACGAGTAAGAATGAGTTTCAGTTCAGATTCTCAATTTTGAAGATGGAAGAGAAATTGATTCATTTTGAGAAAAGATGTGAGAATATTGACAATTTCATCATATTGGGGAGATTATCTCAATGCATGTTAATGGAATTTTTGAGTTAATTATGAGCTGGCTAGCTAGCTTTGTGTAGATTATCCAACTCCCTGTAATAACTAATAAGTCCAAAACTCAAGTTCATCACTACGATGTTTTCAATGAATGTAAAACCACACCTTCTATAAAACAAGATTGAAGCATAGATAGATTATCCAAAGTAGGATGAAATCAGCATGCATTTTTCTTCTTTCTATTGTATGCATATCTGCTTCTGTGCACTGTCACGGTGAGAGGCGATTCGACACTTTCAGGGAATTAGTTAGAGCTCAAAAGAAAAAAGGATCATCCAACCATGCAGTTTCTCAAGTTGCCTCCTCGGAAGAACATTCTCCAGTGTATGTCGGAAATCAGGATGGATTGAAGGATGGTGACATGATCACGGCTATGCCGGGGCAACCCAAAGTGAACTTCTCTCAGTATTCGGGGTATGTCACTGTCGATCCTAATGCCGGTAGAGCCTTATTCTATTACTTCACAGAATCACAGGACTCTTCTGCCAAGCCTTTGGTGCTTTGGCTCAATGGAGGTTTGTCTCTCATTTGAATGCAATGGTCTTATATTTTAGTAGGTTTGCTATGTCCCTGGCCCACGTAGCAACGCCAGGGACGAGACTCTGATATACTAGACCCTGTCAGCAACCAACAGAAGTACGTATGTAGTTGCTGGCAGAGGCTAGTGTTTTAGAAACTCTGACAGAGTATAGTGATATAAATTTGAAGCTGTTTTTCTCTCGATGAATTAATTGCAGGGCCTGGATGCTCGTCGTTAGGATCCGGGGCTATGACGGAGCTTGGACCGTTCCGAGTGAATCCAGATGGGAAAACACTATGGTACAATGAAAATGCTTGGAACACCAGTAAGAATCACACATATATGCTCATAAATCTTGGTTAATTATATGTTCAACTTTTAGATGGCTAAGAGGTTCAAGTAACTTCCAAACTTGGTGTTAAATGCAGTTGCAAATGTTATCTTCCTGGAATCACCAGCAGGGGTGGGGTTTTCATACTCCAACACGACGTCGGATTACATAACAGGAGACAAAAAAACAGCAGCTGATACTTACACCTTCTTACTCAACTGGCTGGAAAGATTCCCAGAGTACAAAACCAGGGACTTGTACATTACAGGAGAGAGCTATGCCGGTCACTATGTGCCCCATCTGGCCTCGTTAATCCTTAAAAACAACGGGATCAATAATCAGACCGTCATAAACTTGAAAGGGATAGCTGTGAGCTGTTTAAACCATATTCATTTTATACTCATACTCATCCATCCCAATTTAGTAAATTTAACTGCCATTGAATCTCAGATTGGGAATGCACTCATTGATGCTGTGGATAATTCAAAGGGCACGTTCGATTTTTACTGGGAACGTTCCCTGATATCAGATGAAATCTATCAAGGAATTGTACAAAACTGCAATTTCTCTTTGGGGGTTCCTGATTCAAAAGCTTGTGATGATTATGAGGGACAAGCATTCGAAGCCAAAGGCGACGTTTTCGATTACAACATCTACGCCCCATTGTGTCTTTCTGATTCCAATTCTTCCTCGGTACAACACATATGTCATGATCATACAGCTAGCATATTCCAACTTTAATTTGAATAATGAACAGGCATCAGGCTTCGATCCCTGCTCAGATGACTATGTCTACGCGTACTTAAACACGCCAGACGTGCAAAGGGCGCTTCATGCCAACGTCACTGGAATCCCTCAACCATGGGATTCTTGCAGGTATATAATCAACATTTCACATAGAAATCTACTAAACTTGTTATGCAGTATTGTCATCGTTTCTTTGGCGTATGCAGCGATGTTGTAGATTATAATGCAGAGGACATATCACGGACAATAATACCAACCATTAAAGAGTTGATGAGTAGTAATATTAGCCTTTGGATCTACAGGTAAAGAAATGTTAACTACATATCATCCAATTAACTAAGACTAATCATTCATTCATGCAGTGGAGATGTAGACAGTGTGGTACCAATTACATCCACCAAGTACTCGTTGGCCAAAATCGGGGCGTCCGTAGAGACACCATGGTACCCTTGGTACACTCAAGGAGAGGTAATATTATGCATGCTCAACCTCACTTACCTTTTTTCCCTGTCTGACTGCATGATGTTTCATTAAAATGTTTAAGGTTGGAGGCTACGTGGTCGGATATCAAAATTTAACGTTTGTGACTGTAAGAGGAGCCGGACACTTCGTTCCGAGTTATCAACCCGAACGAGCTCTCGCCATGTTCGCATCCTTCTTAGAGGGAAAGCTTCCTCCAACTCAGCCATAACTGATCATGCATGTTTAAATTCTGTAATTTAATAACTGCAGTGTCTCCTTCCTTAAATTTAAGGAACGTTCGTATTCATGTGTTCGAAAGAGGTATAGTAATGTGTTCTAATGTATCATGTAAAGATCCATTTCTTAGTTTCTTCAATAATTAAATGGAAGAGATCACTCTGTGTTTGTCAATGATTGGTTATACTTATTCCATTTTGATTTTGATTTTGATTTTGCAAACAATGTATACCTATGTATCACGAGATTGATGAAGGAAATGTTACACTTCAAATGACATAGGAAACGGTATTATGATAGGAGTATACAAATGGTGGATGTACGTATATATTTATTATAAACTTAGAATTATTTGTTCGTTGGCTTTATTTTAAAAATTAATTGAATTAAGGCAATGTGCATGCAGTACTTTTGGATTATTATTTAATTTAGATTAATGTCAACAATATAATGAACTACCACGTTTTAATTAAAGGAGAAATTCTCTATGTTTGAAGTCAAATTCAGTGGATTGACACATATAAATTAAAATACTACTCTATATATATCTTATACAGCAAAAATGTTGTCTGTATACTTAATTTGCTTCGTTCTTTAATAGCCACCATGTTTTTTCAAATAATAAATTAATGTTAGGCTTACAATACAAATACCATATGGCACAAAAATATAAACTCAAATACATTTCTGCATCTTTAATTTGTGGGGTAGACTCCATCCAGGAATTATATATGAATATAGATAATTTCACCTCACGCATATTATTCTTGATTGTCAAGTTATTTTATTTTATTTTTTTTAAGTTATGCAAAATTATAGAGTATGATGTATGAATGGTGTGAAATTGTTTTATGTGATATCTCATTAATTATGAATTGAGATAATTATAATAATACTTTATAAATGAAATAGAGTTAAAACTACGTCATAAGCATTTTTATCCAACAACATTCTTTCTTATCCAATTTCACCACCATGTATCTAATTTGTCTTTTTAAACCTATCTACTCAAGATAAAAATTAGCTAAGAAAGAAATTTATCTAAATTCTAATTCATCGACTCAAGATTTTCCAATTCAATGTAATAAATATTTGTTTACGAAAATAATAAACCAGTACTAAAGAAAAATTAAAAAACACCATCTCATGTTATCAAGTCTATTTCAAGTCTAATTTTCCATCGACATATTGCAATTTTCAAACAATTTATTAAGATAATAATTCCTCCACTTGCAGTCTCAAACAAAATTGTATGACGAAAAATAGAACGTTCGATCAATATCCTTTAAACATATGAACACGCATGTGATTATTTCAAGGATTATGTGCCATTAGAAGAAAGAAATATTATATTCCTAAGGAAAAAAAATCACAATAATTGAATAGAAATAAGTTTTTTTTTTCTCTTTAAAACATAACTTTAAGTCTCTAACCCCATTAGACCAACAAAATGATTTAAATAAAAAATAAAAAAATTGTCCAACCAATCTACTAACATATTAATCAAAATTTCATGAATAAATTAAAAGTGATAAATATTTTTAGTGAAAGGTTATATCTTTCATAAAAAATAATAATTAAAAAAAATGTAAAACGATCTCAAGCATGTATTTCTTAAAAGAAGAGACTAATTTTGTAAATAACAATAATAATAACATTGTAAATTTGTCACTCTTTGTCAAAAAAAAACAAAAAAAAAAACCAGAAATGAATACATTTAAAATTGATTATTGAAATAATAAAATAAATATTTTGAAGTAGAGGAGTATTAATTAACAATTACCCTTCGATCGGGCACATTTAATTTCAGCTGTGGATATGTGACTTTAATTTAATTTGAACATGCAATACAATTTATTTATCTCTCTTTTATTTGAACATGTCAGTATTTACTTCCGCCACGTGGAGTTTAAAATTCGAAAGACACCCAATTTAAAGCTGCATTTAATATTATATTTAGTATACTCATCATACATAGTAAAAATGATAGATTTTGGAAGTTGAGAATCACAATGTGCATTTGAAATAAGAGTGCTCGTGTTAACTATTTAAAAATTTTCGTGTTCTAATTAATTTTTGTCTGATTTAAAATTGGATTAGGTGTTGAATTAATGAAAATGATTAAAAAAAAATTATTCGGCTAAACTAGCATCAACCATTACAATGAATATACTTCTATTCTTATTTACCCATCCATTACACACAACCAAGTACCTTCAAAGTATGATTTTGAGATATTATAATATAATTTATTAGAAACATATTTTAACAACTAATAAACATATTTTACTTTTAAAATAATAAGCATATTTTAATAATGGGTCAACCCAACTCATATAAAGTATATCTGTGTTACAAGAGGGTATCCCTGTTAAATTACTATGTGTTATAAGAGAGTTTCCCTATTAAATTATCCCTATTAAATTATGTGTATGTAGATAAAATTCATTCATTTAGGTGATGTTTGGTGGGTTTGAAAACTATAAATAGTGTGTTCTATATTTGTTTTGGGTTTTGAGTATGATATGTTTTAATTTTATGCTAAATCAATGTATTAATTTATTTAAAAAAATTAAATGAGAGATGAGAGATAAAGAATGAAAGTGTATTAATTGAGAAGAGAGAATATAATAAGTATATATATATAGGTAGTTTTTAAAATCTGAATCTGGATTTTGAAAACCAAAACTTGGGTTTGAAAACCGTAAACGAACATTGCCTTAAAGATAATCACGCTTGATAAAATTCTAAACAAATAATCGTCAAGTTCCAATTAATCAAAATCTTAAGATGAATGTCATATAGTATACTGTAGAAGATAAGAAAAATTAAATTCTAAAAAAGATTTAGGTTTTTTTATTTTAATTTTTTTTTTCAAGTGTCACTCATTCAACCTGTAAAATAAAAAGTAAATTAAGAAAGAGAAATAGGGAAGCTCAACCATGAATACGCAATGTTATTCAGACTAATTTTATATCATATCCTCTCCATAAAAAAACTACAAAAGGAAAAAAAATAAATGCAAGTAATTTGCGCTTAGTATTGTTCCTTCTAGCTAGACTCATATCAGAACTAATTATAATTATAAAATTTACTTAAAACAAATAAAACTCTTTCTTGACTTGTAAGTTATAACATTTCACAGAGATGATAAGGATGAGTCGTGAAAGATCATCAATCGTTCTAAATTGTTCTTTATATTTTTTAGTATATATTGAAGATAATAATTATCTAATCTGATTTTATAAAACCGTCCATTCTATTAAAATATACGAAAAATTAAAAAGAGATGTTAATATGCAATTAGACGTATGGTATACTCTCTTGAGAAGTAACTCTTTTAAATACTAGGGCTGGGCAAAAGTAATTGGAAACCGCAAAAACTGATCTAACCGCATTGCTCCGCACCGTGATATATAGTTATATAAATAAATCGCAATTTCATATTTTAAACAAAACCGCACCGTACTATGCGGTGCAATTTAAATTTTTTAATAAAAACCGCATCGACGTATATATATATTATCTATAGATATAGCACTATATATAATTACTCCATATATTATATCACATATGTTAGATTATTGTTATAGCACTATATATAATTATATTATACTATTATATATTTTAGACTATTGTTAGTACTAACATTAGAATTATTTAACTCCTATTAAAGTTGAAATAAAGAAATCTTATATCAAATATCAATTTCACTTTTCTGTAAGCACCATTTCTTTTCTTCTTATTTTTCTTTCTATTTCTTCTTATTGTTCGAACTTATTGGAGTACATGTTATTATTTGAACTTTTTATTTAGTACATGTTATTTTATGTGGACAATATTTTTATTAGACGTTACTGTTTGGACTCCACGTTATTAATTATATATATATATATATATATATATATATATATATATATATATATATATATTAATCTAGAAGTGAAACCGTCAAACCGCAAAAAATCGATCGAAATCGTTTAAAATCGCATAATTAGTATTATTTGAATAACCGCGGTTTACACTTCATTACGAAACCGAACCATATGTAACGATGCAATTTAAATTATGTAAAAAAAAATCGTAAAACCGCACCGTGCACACCCTATTAAATACAAAAAATTATTATAGTTGAAAGAGTTTATTAATAATAGTAATAATATTATCTTTTATGGTTAATTATAATGTGCATACGGGTGCACTTTAAGATAGGGTGCACCCATATACAAATATAAAAAAACATATACAATTATGAGCAAAAATGTATACAATTTAATTGTTAGTTTTTTAATGAAAATTTGAGTGTAAAAAAATATACAATTATTAAAAAATATATATACACTATTGAATAAAATGTTATACACATAGGATGTTAATTTTTTTAATGAAAAACTTAGTGTGAAAAAAGTATACAATTATTATAAAACACGTATACAAAATAGAATAACATGTATACAAAATAGAATAAAAAGTCAATATACATATAGATGCACCCTTACACTCGAGTGCACCCAGAATCCCTAATTATTTTTCTCTAACTCGTCACACATTATTTATTCAACACAAATAATAAAATTCTCTATTGGTGATTACTCACCTTAATTAACTTTAAAGAATGCCTTAAATCACAATAACAGTTGTTAGGAAGTGTTAATCTAGATATTAAACTGTCTCAATACTTTTTTAAGACAAACCCATCAATGTCTGATTCCCCCCCCCCCCCAACACACAAACCCACCCCCTACCACCCACCCTGGTCAAATTCTGAGCCCCCTTCCTCCCCATTTCGTATCCAACATTTATATAACCAACTCTGTTTCACCTCTCCTCTGATTTAGCAGCAAAACCATACTACACTCTCTCTCTCTCTCTCACACAACACGCACCAACCATGGAGATGGAGGTCATGGTTTCATCCCCTCCGCACTTCAATTTCGACAGCGCCACCACTTCTCCCTACATCACCGCCCCCTCCTCTCCCAAAGGCTTCGCCAATTGGTTCTACAGCGCTCCCGCCAGCCCCACCCGCGGCGGCGCCGCCTCCCTCTCCGCCGTCCCCTTCAATTGGGAACACAAACCCGGAATCCCTAAATCCCAAACCAGCACTGCCGCTTCCTCCAATTACGGCGACGCCGAGGATGATTTGGACGACGCCGATTTCGCATTTGATTTCAGCGGCCAATTGGAGCGAACTTCCCTCCCCGCCGACGAACTCTTCTCCGGCGGGAAGATCAAGCCGCTCAAACCGCCGCCGAGGTTTCAGTACGACCAGAACAGACCGCCGGAAACTCCGAAATCGCCCAAGAGATTGATTAGAGAAGCCTTCTCCCCCAAAAACAGAGCAAAGAATCCGGATTTCGACCCGTTTACGGCAGCCTTGGAGCAAACCCGGAAAGAATCCGGCGACTTTGAAAGAAGAGGGAGAGAGAGAATTATCAATACCTCGACCTCCTCGAACTCCCGGAACAAAAACTCGAGATCGTTATCTCCGTACAGAGTGTCGGACCTGCTGTTCGACCCGGAAACCAATCAGGACAACCCGAAGAACCCGCCTTCTTCGTGGTCGTCGTCATTCTGGTACAAAAAATGGAAGATCAAAGACCTGTTGTTGTTCAGAAGCGCATCGGAAAGCAGAGCAAAAGACAAAGAACAGCAGCTGAAGAAATACGCTCAGATGAAGAAAACCCGACAGGACGACATTAAGAACTCGAGCTTCAGGTCCATCGACAGCATCGGATCCGGATCCGGGTCGAGCCGGAGACGGACAGGAGCCCCGATTTCAGCCCACGAGCTGCATTACACCGTAAACCGGGCGTTTTCGGAGGAAATGAGGAAGAGGACATCGCTGCCGTACAGACAGGGATTACTGGGCTGTTTGGGATTCCATCCAACGGTTCCGGAAATCTCCAAAACAATCAGTCCGACCGGATCGTTATCCCGAGGTTGAAAAACAGGATTAAATTATCCTAATTTGGTTTTTTTCAGTTAATATCTCTCTGTTCCATATCCGTTTTGTTTCCTTTTTTAGTAACTTTTTCCCCCTGTGAAAATTTCACGCACAGTGTATTTAAAAAAATAATTATTATTTTATATACAACAAACAATTCAATTTATTCACGTAATATCACTTGTCTACCAAATTACTTATAAAAGCCATCTTTTATGACTACATATGATTGCTGGTGAAGACTGTATTACACGATCTAGAACATGCATGTCACTCGCATTTCAACAATCGTGCCACCAATTTCATTTTTTTTTATTTTTTTATTTTATGATGGTTCAAAAAAAAAATATTTTATTTTATAAAGTTGTAATTGGATAGCAGATCTTTTTTACTGTAAAATCAGCGGGGATAATAGTGCTACTGATGATAAAGTCGTTAAAATGATTACGTAAATTAAATGGCTAAAATGATTACGGTTTGACAGGTGTATAAGCGTCCCACAATCAACGACTTTTCCTCCAAATTTCATAAAACGATTTTCACAATCAATTTCGTTTCTGTTTTTCCTAGAGTTTTTTTTTTCTAATCGATTGATTTATTTAAATTTTAATTTCGTAATCATTCCGAAGCAGTGAAATCATTTACTTGGAATTTGTGACAAAATTTTAGATTCATTGCAAAAAGTAAAAAATCAAATACTAAGATAACCATGATAATTAATTTGTTAAATTAATTTGGTGAAGTAAAATTCAATAATTGATTTCAACATATTAAAAAATAATAATAAATAGAAAGTACATAAAGATGAAAGATAAGGTAAGGACATAATTAATTGTCCATTGAAAATATACTAAATTAAATGAGACTATACTTGAGACAATTTTAAAAATAAAAATAACTAGATAGTAGATAATGAGACTGAGTACAATTTATGATCCTATGAAATGGTTCGGCTTTTACTATTAATTTTTAGATTGTACTGTAATTTAAACTTATTAGTTCATATAATATTTTTGTTGGATACAATGGTTTAACTGGATTCGAACTCTATTCATTATTTAATTTGAACATGACAATTTTTTTATTTTCTTAAGATAAATAAACTATTATGCTTCTAAAAAAAATTGTTACTCCTTAAATTCTTGCACCCTATTATTTATTATTGTTTAATATATAAAAAATTATTCTTTAAAGAAATAAAAATTCTTATATATATTGTGATTATATTCTTGTTGAATATAATTTGAGTAATATTTTTTATTTAGAATATTACTATTCATCTCTTATAAAAAGTAACTTTTTATATGCCATATAGTAATTCTTCAAAATTAGGTGAATCTGTGAACCTCATTTGCATCAACGATTCAACTCATTCAATATTTTACCTCTGTGATTCATTTTGTCCTATTTTATTTCTCGCTTCATGATACACCAACTCATTCAATATTTTATCTTTGTAATTCATTTTTCCTATTTTATTTCTCGCTTCATGAAATTAACTTGTGGTTCATGTATTGTATTACAAAAGTTAATTTTTATCATTAAAATTTAGTGTTAATTTTAGAGTCAGACTGCTATGCAAATGGTGCATCGGTGCACCGGGAAGATCTTAACAATTAGATTATATTTTAATTCGAATTCCACCATTAAATAAAATAAAATAATTAAAATTTTAAAATATAACTACTCACTAACCCCTATATTTAACCCATTAAACCCCAATTGCACCCTTAATTTTAACATCATAATTATAATTTCGGATCATATATATCATACTTATTTTACTAAAATTTTAGGAGATATTATTAAACTAGAATATAATTATTTTTAAAATTTATAAGTAATAAAGTTCCAAGATGAAACTTTTCCGCATAATACATTCTCATGATTTATTCATATGGTTAGTCATTGAATTTTTTATATTTATTAACATTATCTATAAATATATTCGAATTACTAACAATTTCTAATACATCAACAATAAAAAAGAAAAAGTAGTTTTATTAAACAACCAATTCATAAAAATATCAAGAAAGAATGAGGATGTGACATATATGCATTTGACAAATTTTCATGATTTAAGACATTCACTAATGATGTTCAAACGAAACATGGTTAATAATAGCGGATTGACTACTAATCTAATTTAACTGTACTTATATTCGTAATGTATAATTAGAAAGATAAATCTAATAAAAAATCATCAAAATATCCGCTGTTCTCTTTAATTTTACATTTTATTATTTTGAACATCCATTTAAATGTTTTATATTTTTCTTTCTTAAAAAAAAGAGTCGTGCCATTAATTAATACAATAATCCGCCGACACTTCTTAATTTTCGTAAAAAAAAATGTAAATCTGTTAAAACCGACAGAGGAAGTATATTTTAATTTTTTTTTTCTTCTTAATTTAGAACATGCGCCGGCAATCATCAATACTTGTTATAAAAGTTGTCTGATTATTATTTATTCATTTAATGAAACATATTTAGAGATTATTATTTATTCATTTAATGAAACATATTTAGAATAATCTTAATTATCAGAAATCTTTATTTTCCGAATTTGAATCAAACAGTATTGCGAAATAAAAAAAAATATTACCATATTAATATTATATCATGAAATATTATAGAAACATCATCATTATGAGGGGTCATAATCGACAAGACAATAGTTATTGTAGCAATTGAAAAGTGGTGCCACCAAATGTTAATTAAGCAAATTAGGCTTTTATGTCAAAAGTTTAATAATGTTGCGTATATGTATAATATATAACATAATTAATGTTGAAAAATAATTTAAATAAAAAAAACCTGTAATTGTGCAACCTTTTTCACTCACTTTTTATTTTAATTTTTCCCCATGAGGGCATATTCTGTATATGAGGGGATTGTACATGAATTTCTTTAGGCTAATGGTGGGTGTAATCATTAATCACAGGTGTTTTAATTTCTTTTTTATTTTTATTTTTTTTTGTTTTTTTTTTCCATAAAAGAAAATAATATATTCTTTTAATGATGACAGCTGATATATCATAAAGCCAATTAACACTCCTATTTTTACAGATGAAAAACAAATAATTTATTGCTCTCATGTCTAATCATCTTTATGATATGCATATATATATATATTGTTAATTTTTAAATTTTAAAATGGACTAATAATAAAAGGAAAGAATGAAGAACAAAATGATCCCATCTTTTGATAATGGGATCCATTTTAAATTGTTGAGTATCGTAAGAAATAGAAATTCAATTTATTGAACCATGCACGTAGAATTAAAATTATTAAATTTGGTATATTGATTCTTATATAGTGAAAATCTACAACAGTTCAAGATCCATTAAAAAATGTGTAACATTGATAAGTTGCTTATTAATTTCTAGCATTTAAAGAATAGTTTGGATAAAATATACTAAGTTTTATCTTGTGAGAATTTGGAAGTATGATTAATGTACTCGATTTCGAGATATATGCCATACACATTTTATTTGGAAAGTAAGATTTGAAAGAGATGAGTTGTGTTTAATTATATATATATATATATATATATATATATATATATATATATATATATATATATATATATATATATATATATATATGCGCCCAATTTAACAAAGAGTGAGGCTTGCATGCGCTCGGGCGCATGGGAACACATTCCGTGTACCTTTAGAAATTTAGTATTATGGGTAAGGGTGCATTGATTTGGTCTAAAGAGTATACACTTTAATTAATAAAAGGTACACCATTTTATTCTAAAGGGTATACACTTTTCATTAATATTTTTTTTCTTTAGTAAATAAAGGGTACATATTTTTATACTAAAGTGTATACAATTTAACACAAAATTCTAAAGGCGCAAGGAGTGTTATCCATGCGCCCAGATACACACAATAATTTTCTTTAGAAAATAAAGGGTACACATCTTTATACTAAAGGGTATACAATTTAACACAAAATTCTAAAAACGCACGGAATGTGATCCGTATTCTTGGGTGCACATAAGTTTTTGCCTTTAACAAATGATGGTTAAGTAGAGTGTTAATTCCTAAAAAAATCACCACCTTATTGGGGATTTCAAATCTATCACGACATTTTATTTTTGTTAATTCAATGCACAATCTATTTAATAGTTTCAATTATATCACGATCTTTTATCTTTGTCAATTTAATACACGATCAATTTTATATTTTCAATTCTATCGCAACTTTTATTTTTGTAAATTAATACACCACTTATTTCATATTTTAATTCAATAATAATAATAATAATAATATTATTATTATTATTATTATTATTATTATTATTATTATTAAATATTATTTAAAAATTATAACAGAATATGTCGAATAAATAATATTTTTTTTCTTGTTATTATAGTAAATTTATAGTTATTATATTAAATTTATAGTTGTAATTAACTTGTGAAAGAAAATTGCTTTAATAAATAGACCTTATGTTATGTAAAATGATGTATTACTGTAATGAATAAAATTCTTTTTTTTTTACTTTTTTATTATTATGTTCGATTTTATTACTATTATTATAATAAATTTAAAATTGTAAAAAAATATTATACAAATAAAATTATTTATTGAAAATAAGGATTTTATAAAAAATGAAATTAGTAATTAATTTGAGCTTAAAAAATAAAAAACCGTTTTAATCCCATTATTTAATAAATGTACAGTTTTACTATAATAATAATAATAATAATAATAATATTGAATTGAAATTATAAAATAAGCAGTGTATCAAATTGCAAAAATAAAAGTTGTGATAGAATTGAAAATATAAAATAAATCGTGTATTGAATTGACAAAAATAAATAGAATTGAAACTATTAAATAAATTGTGTATTGAATTGACAAAAATAAAAAGTCGTGATAGATTTCAAAACCCCCAATAAGGTGGTGAATTTTTAAGAAATTAACCCTTTAAGTAGAAAAATGATTTCATGTTAATTATTTCAGTTAAGTGCTTCTTTTTAACATAGGATTTAAAAAAAAAAAAAAAAAAAAAAAAAAAGCTTTTCTACTATACGATTTGAAAACTTAGAAACTATTGATCAATAACCTAAAAATAAGTCTCAAGACATGAAACCTATCAACTAAAGACCCACAAATTTAAAACTATGTTTGCTTATTGTCTTTCATAATTTTATTACTAGTACTAGTATATTTAATTAATTTGGAAGTATAATTTTATTACTAGTATAAAAATACCAATTATCCTTATGAGATACTCTCTTGTAAGACGGATTATTGTGAGATGGGTCGTTGTTAAAGTATGTTTATTATATAGTTAAAGTATGTCAACTTGTAATTAAAGTATGTTTGTAGTTAATCATAATATAGTAACTTAAAAATATACTTTAATTTATTATTCATCAAACTTAAAAAAAATATATTTTAACTATTAATAGACATAATTTACCTATATAATAAATTTACTTTAACAACGGTCAACCTATCACACAACCTGTCTCACGTAATTACCGTCTCATAAAAAACTTTATCTATCCTTAGTACAGGTGATACTTCTAGTGCCTAAAGAATAATAGAACTAATTTTATGGAATTCTTTTACAGCTTTAATAATAAATAATGTTCCCTCCGTCCTATAAGTAAATGCATACTTACTATTTGTGTTTATTTACAAACAAGTTCACATCTCTAAATAAAATTTTAACTCAGTCTTACAATTCTACAATATACTTGAATTTTAAAATTGTCACTCTTATATCACTCACATAACTTAATTTTTAATTTATTACCTAAAAATATTAAACTACAACTAAAGAAAAAGTCAAAAAATAACTTTTCTAAAATTCTATATCTAGATAAACTGTTAATTTCATTATGGGACGGAGGAAGTACTCTGTATTTCTCAATAAACTTCACTTATTCTTTATTTGTTTGTCTTATTATTACTTAAAAAATACAACATTATCTTTAAAAGTAAATAAAATTTAGAGCCTTACTTGGTTGACCACAGGTCACCGGGTGACCCTCTCACATAGGAGTGTGCAGTGCGCACCCCCACGTGAGAGGGTCATGGCTGACCCGTGATCAGACAAGAATTGCCCTAAAATCTTTATATATATAAAAGCAATATGAGGTTCATTAATGACTCATTAATGACACCTCTATTTAATATTCCGCCTATTTTTTTAGCAAATTTTGGTAAGTTTTAAAATTCATCAAAACCTTTAATTTGTCTATAATCAATCTTGGTCATTAAATAAAAAAAAATATAGATAATAAAAAAATATAGATAATGAAAATTTATATTTATTTAATGCAACAACACAATTAGTCTAATTTTCTATGATACACTTTTATGACATTGATTTCATTCATAAACCATTTAACATTCATATAAACTTTGCATATTCATCCATATTATAGAGGTTTTTTTATCTATTTTATTTATTCTTTGAGGTTTTTTGATTTATTATTTTCTAATCATAATCATATCTTAATTTGTATAAATATATTTTACCTTATAATATTCATAATAGAGAAAGTATTTTAAATATTCGATAGAAATATATAAATAAGTTAGATTAATATACTCCCTCCGTCTCGGGTATTTTTACCCATTTGTACGGTCTCGGGTATTTTTACCCATTAATATATAATGTAAGAAAAAGTTGGGATTAATTAGTAATTAAAAAAAGTAAATAAAGTTGTTGAGAATGATGAATAAAGTGTAAAAAGTAAGTAAATTTATTGGGATTGATGAATAGAGTGTAAAAAGTATGTAATAAAATATTATGTATTTTTACCATTAATAAAATGGGTAAAAATACGTGGGACAACCCAAAATAAAAAGTGGGTAAAAATACGTGGGACGAAGGGAGTTTTAATAACTCATTAAATGACACCCCTATTTAGTATTCCGCCTATTTTTTTAGTAAATATAGGTATGTTTTAAAATTCATCACTTGGTCATTAAATAAAAATATATACATAATGAAAATTTATTTATTTAATGCAACAACTTTAGTCTAATTTTTTATAAATACACTTTTATGACATTGATTTCATTTATTAACCATTTAACATTCGTATAAACTTTGCATATTCATTCATATTATAGAGGTTTTTTTTATCTATTTTATTTATTATATGAGGTTTTTTTATTTATTATTTTCTAATCATAATCATATCTTAATTGTATAAATATATTTCACCTTATAATATTCATAATAGTGAAAGTATTTTAAATAATAAGTTAGATTAATATACTCCCTTTGCCTCGGGTATTTTTACTCATTTGTACGGTCTAGGGTATTTTTACCCATTAATATATAATATAAGAAAAAGTTGGAATAAATTAGTAATTAAAAAAATAAATAAAGTTGTTGAGAATGATAAATAAAGTGTAAAAAGTAAGTAAATTTATTGGGATTGATGAATAAAGTGTAAAAAGTATGTAATAAAATATTATGTATTTTTACCATTAATGAAATGAGTAAAAATACGTGGGACAGCCCGAAATGAAAAGTAGGTAAAAATACGTGGGACGGAGGGAGTACTATTTATTTACGTGTACATTATATAAATCTTATTATAATATACTGTTAATAGGTTTTTTTTAGCATGGTAACATTTAGTTAGTCTTTAGGGTTTAGATTTGAGGGTAGGGTTTAAGGGTTTAGTGTTTAGGGTTTAGGATTTTATTTTATTTTATTATATATATTTTTAATATATTAAATTTATTTTCTATATATTTTTTTTTGTTTGGGGTTTAGTATATCACTTGATACACATTTTTTTAGCATATTTATTTATATTTATCTAATTTTTTTTGGATATAAGGTTTAGGGTATAGGCTTTAGGGTTTTAGGGTTTAAGGTTATTCATGAACAGTTATATTAAAAATAATAAGGTTAAGAAATATAATACCCCTATAAATTCCAAATAGTATGATTCAAGAACAAAATTGTGTTTTATTAATTCAAGTTCTAAATGCTTATTAAAAAAATACTATTAAAATATTAATAATTTATATTAAATATAAGTAGCATTGTAAAAACTAATTCCCGTGTTGCACGGGTAAGTTTCTAGTTTATATAAAAACAACTTACTTAAACTTAATCATATTAGAGAACTTGTCAAGAAAAGGGAGTATTACTCATGCATAAAAAAACATGCACGCCATTAGATTACATTTATAAAATTGATAACATTTAACTTCCGAACCAATATTGAATCAATAATTATCCTATAATCCGTGTTTTAGATTAAAACTCTGAATTATTATTACGTATAATTATGAATTGGATAAATCAGA
Source organism: Pogostemon cablin (assembly GCA_023678885.1). Classification (NCBI taxonomy): domain Eukaryota; kingdom Viridiplantae; phylum Streptophyta; class Magnoliopsida; order Lamiales; family Lamiaceae; genus Pogostemon; species Pogostemon cablin. The sequence continues at coordinate 21,920,922 of CM042954.1, read as the reverse complement.
AAACGTTGAACTCGTCAAAAAGTGAGAACCACAAGTCTGCATATGACAAACTGTTGAATGAGAAAAATGGGAAAATTCTAAGGAGTTGACGAACATAAAGTTTAGATATGGATTAATTTTTCCCCCACGTATTCTAGAGAAAAATGAAATTCTAAAGTGACACAATCAAAACATAATAACAATAAATTAAGGTTAAAATAAAAATAATAAATAAATTCATACTAAAATGGAGTATTTTAAATTTAAGGATGCATTTATTTGATTAAACGTATCGTGGACTTTGGAGCTAAGGTAGATTTCAATTCAATTAGTACCACGCCTTCAATCTTCCTCATTTAATGATCCCTGGCTCTCAAAATTATTTTTAATTCTTCTAAAAGAGAAATTCTCTTGTGAGACGGATTTTTTGTGACACGGTTGTGAGACAGATCGACCAATCACTAAAGTATGCTTATTATATAGATAAAATATGCTTATTTGTAGTTAAAGTATGTCAATGATAAATCATATTATAACACGTTAAAATCATACTTCAATGCATAATTCATCATATTTTAGAAAACATACTCTAACAACTATTAAGCATACTTTATATATATATATATATATATATATAATAGACATACTTTAACATGTCTCACAAACCGTCTCACGTAAATAACATCTCACAAGTCACCAAGAAAAACACTTAAGAAATCATTTTATGATAGATCTGTTTCATTTTTCTTAATTAATTACTCCTATTATATTTTTCAAAAATATTATCATTTTAAAATAATAATATTATAACTGTTTATTTATACTACAAATTATTACCAATTATCATTTATTTTTCAATAATATATTATCAATTCTTATGTCACACAAAATGAATCCGTTAGACAATCTCACATTGTATTCCATTGGCAAATTAAACAAAATTACGACCTTATTCCAGGATCTACAAGTTAATTAAATATTAAGTAAAACAAGTATTTTTCAATTAGATTCGGTTTTTTTAAGGAAATATATGATCATGATAGTAAAGATGTGGCTTGAGAAATAACGAGGATGAAACACTCTTCAAATATTAAAATAAAATCTAAAAGTGTTTGTGCACCTAAATATATACTGTAAGATATTTAAAATTATAGAGTACTATTTTATTTTAAAAAATATACATTTTAATTAATAAAAAAATTGGATTTGCGCCCGTGGAACTGTGGAAGCAAGGATTTGCCAATTTAAAATTGTAGTAAATACATTCAGGCCGGAAAAATGACCTTTAATTCTTCAAAATCTAGAGAGATATTCCCAGCTATGAATAATACATCAATGAAAAGGACATTTACCAAACAGCCCCTATGGTTCCACAGAAATAATTTATAGTATATATTACTGCATCACCCTATATGTCTTGCACGATAATTGTTATAATTTCTAAAAGATAATAATTGACATTTATAAAAGTAATTCTTAAGAATTTGATTCCAATTAAACCGATTATATACAATATCTTCTCCCACACAATTACACGTTTTAATTAATTATTAACACATCATAAAATTTTCATATTGTTAAATTTCACATACATCCACCCACAAACAACTATCTTCAGCCCTTTTACTGATATTAAAATCAAACTGCAAAATTGAATAATTTTTTATGAAATAAATTAAAGAAGACAAACTATCTAAGTCATTTATATCACATTTGAAAAATTCTTTTCTAACAAGAGGAATTTCGTTACACATTGCACCATTTTTAACCAATGATGAGATGCAACAATTAGTTACACCCACATTGTCAAAACCCATAACATAAAATACAGTAAATATCTTGACTTACATCCACCAATAAGACATCCAAAATTGACCATAAATACTACTTGCTGTCACTCTCTCACCTCAGCAAGAAACTTGCAGCCAAAACTTAGTGGCAAAAATCTCTAATCATAACAAAACATGACAAACATATGCAAAATCATCATATGGAAAATCCCACTTAACACAATCATACCCCAAAAAGTATGTTCCTAAAAATCATGTATATTGAAACTATTGAAATGAAAACCATGAGAACAAGAATACCATAGTTGGATTGCCTGATTAACTATTGGAAAAGAAAAATTCAAGAAAGAAACACACCTTGGAAAAACAATACTTAATAGTTGGTTATGGGTGTGGGGTGGGGAGTTGGGGTAGGGGGTAGGGGTCCGGGAGGGAGGAAGGAGAAGAAGAGTAGACCCTGGGTCTAACTGAGGAGAATAGAATTGGGAAACATGTGGATAGTAGAAGAAGAGACATTAATATTATGTTTGACTAATGTGACTTGAGAAGTAAATGCAGTGTGAAACATTGACAAGTTAGAAAACCAAACTCGTGTGGCAGAATTCAGAAAGCAAGGTGTCCCACCACCATGTGCCGCCGTTATCCACTCAGGGAACCACCGCCGACTTCCTTGAAGTAATCCCACCACCCTACTAAATTCAATTCTCAGCATCTTTGATATGAAACAACAACCAAATCTGTCAGCAGATCACTTTATATTCCTCTTCTTTTGTACAATCAATAAAAAGGTATACCAGTAGTGACAGCATATGTAATTTACATAATCACTTGACATTTAAGAATATTGAAGGTCAGTGGAAAGTAACAGTAAGGGAACAAGTTTTTTTTTTTTTAATCATATGAGAAACTTTAATGAATTTGTAGAGTTACATTGAGAACCCAACAAATTTAATGACGTCATCTGTAATGGAGATAAATAAAAGGTTAATCATCTTCATGGCTACAAACAGAAATGCAAGTCTGTGCATAGGTTGGTAGAATCTGTTTCACAAATGCAGGTGTTCACCTTTTTCTGTAAATAAATCTGTATTGAGAAAGTAGGAGCAGATGAGCATCACTAGTTTTTGTGCACTGCTCATTTTGTAACTTGAAATTTTCCAATTTCCTGCACAGATGTAAATACTCAGGTTATCAATTGGTTGCTAAAAAATCAATTCAGCTTTTGTTTGACATAATTCATGTCACTTCATGATCTATCGAAACCTTTCAATAAGTCATTCGCGGGGGAAAAAAAACACATTAACATGAATTTGGACACCCTTGTTGAACAAAATAAAGTGATCCCATGATAATGGAAATTCTGCCCACAGTTTAAAGAGTTAAATGTAAACATTGTAACTACAAAGCATTCATTTAGTTCTTCTATATGTATAGCAGTATAATAAATTCTGATTTGAAACTTACCTCTTACAACAAACATGAAAGAGCTTGTAGACACACAACCGCATCACCGCTTGTAAAGACCAAGCAATGGTTTTTCTCTCTCTTCAACTCTTTTTCTAGCAGCCTCCCTTGCCTTGAGTGCAGCTGCTTCCTCTTTAGACATAACTTTAGGCTTCTCATCTAGTCTTTTTCTCTTAACAGCAACTGAGGATGTGGCACCTTTCACAGATCTCATCGGATTGAGTGGTGTGGAAACCACTCGTCCAGGTGGAGGTCCACTTTCAGATATCAAACTACCTTTACTTTCAGCGCCTGGTCTATTCTCTGATGCTGATGGTGATTTTCCCAATTTAGATTTCTTCTGGATGGGCCCTGTAGAAGCCTGCAATGCTGCGACAGCCTCTTCCTGTGTTACCCATTTACCTATTGCATTGACATACTATTAATAAAAACATCTTCAAGAAGGATGAGTATTTTCTTTGCAGAAATAAAATAGAAAAATTTAATACCCAGAGAATCAGTATAGTAGAAGCCAGAGTTTGGATCATAGTGATAACCAGTTGTTTGATTATAGTAGTAGCCAGATGAACTGTCATATTCCCAGTCTGTCCATCATAAGAAAATAACAAAAAAAAAAAGGATTACAAAGAAAAAAAGTCAATATACTATAAGCAAACTGTCCATTTTCAAACAGATTGATAGCAGAAACAATTCAGTCACAAGAGCATAACCAATCAAAGAAATCTCAAACAAATCAACTTTAAAAGGAACGAGATATAGAAACAGGCTAGAAATTCCAAGCAGTTTGCATGACTTAACAGCCCTAAAATATAGAATAGGGGTATGGAAATGCTTTCTTTCTACGAAATTGATGCCAGTCTCAACATTCCTTTTAATGAGGTGAAAATTAAACTATTATCTATTCATAATGGTGCTATAAAGGGAAGAAGATTTGCCAATTGTACAGATTCACAAATTATAGCCAAAACCAATTCAGACATAAACTAAAGAACCAATTTTCATTACCTCCAGGCATGGTCGAACCATCACCAGGTCCTTGATTATTATCATCGTTGATGAGTGCCTGTGCATTAGACTCTCTTGCCTCCCGAAAAGTTGCTAAATCCTGCTGATAGCTGCGGTTGGCTTTCTGAAACACATGGAGTATTAAGTTATTATAAGATAGTAAGAGCAACACAAAAAAAAAAGGTACCATAGCTCTTAATATGGTATCAATAAAGGTTTTTATTTTGAGACATGAGTATAGGGAGAGAACTCCAAGTTCCACAGAGAATTGCTCAGATAGAAAAGACCCTTGTACAGTTTAAATATTACACTGATATCAAAGACTTCTGCGCATCATTATTCAGATATCAATGAATTCTCTTAGAAAAGATTATGAAAATTAAGATATTAAGTTATGTAATACCAGTTATAAAATTGTAGCTATAATGGGACATTTCTCTCCATGAATATGCATTTTTACTCATTGATTGAATAACTAAACAGTTTCAACTTAGGGAAAAAAGTTCAAAACAGAGATGACTAATGTGTGAGTGGGGCATCAGCAAGTATATAGCCATTGAACTAGCGAAATTCATGAACAACATTTGGACATAATGCAACCTACAATTGGATAATGCTTTTTGATGACATATAAAAAATGATATATAAACATCAGACTTCTAGTTCCAGTACAGTTTCGCATGGCATGAGTCATTATACGTAAACTAATAACTAAAATGTAACAAAAGGAAGGGAAAGGCTAATAAAGTACTAGTTTTTAAGGTTGATGATTTTAGTTTTTAACCTTACCAACTAGTATTTTATTACGATGGTCCCTTTTATTAAAATTGAAAACATATAAAACAATATGATTACTCACAGCTTCAATCTGTTCCAATACTTTAGCTGCTTGCTTTAGTTCCTTCTCCTTTGCAGCTTTCTCTTCCCGCATAGTATTAAGCCTCTTGGCTACACTATCCTTGTGCCGCTGCCCAAGCTCATGATTTCTAATACTGGCAGGATTGTTGGATATGAAAATTTTGCAGGTGTCACACCATTTATTACCTTGACTAACCCAGTACTGCAGGAAAGAAAATTGGGATTTCAAGAATCAAGATAGCAGAAACAATGAAGAGATCAAGAAACCAAAAGAATCACAAGAAATAGTAAAAACAACAGTAATGCATCAAGAAAGATTACTTTTTTTTTTGTGCAAAATACAATAAACGTCACACCCGCTGATTCATTCTTTAAAAAATTTGTCACCTTGAAAGCATCATTTAAGATGAGCAAGCCATAATGTTGTGATTAAAAATAAATCAATCCTTCATTCATTTGTTTTACAAGTCGACATTAGACAAACTTGGTGCAGAATGTGGTGCAATTTATTCATTATTGTACTCCTTAGTACTATGATAAGAGAACTATATTCTGAAAAACTAATCTGATTAAAGCACTGAAAATTTATACTATCTCTTAAATCAGGATGAGAAATTTAATGAACCCAATCCTTCAATTTGATTTCTTTTAATCCTACGTAAATACATTGTTTCCATTATGTCAATGGAGCCTAACCGAAATTCAAACAATATCTTCAATAAAAAGTGCATATGAATATAGATATATGATTTTTAACTAAAACAACGAATTAATTAATTTAATGATTGATCATCCTCATACTTCATGTGCGCTCTTTGGATATTGAAATTTAAAAAATAAAATAAAAATAAAATGCTAGAATCCGCCCAATGCTCATACCTCTGTCATGGCCGCAAGTGATTTTTGATCTACTTTTCTTGTCGGAATAATCAGTAAAATACCAGATGAATATCGAAATAGTTCAATTTATGGAATTCGAAGTTCTTTAAGCTAGACGAGCTCAAATAAACCCTAAAAAATTATTTGATACTCCACTTTTGGTACCCCGGAACGACGACGTTCAAAATTGCCACCGAGACAGATTAAGCAAGTCAATTCAACATTATTGGGCCCTTCTGTTTTGGGCTATCTACTATCTGTTTTAGGCTGTCAACCAGCTGTTTTGGGCTACAACTAGTGTCCAACGGATATGGCCCATTCCGTCAAGAAAGTGGGTTTAGAGAATCCATATAAACAATTTGAATGTTTTATTTCTCGTATTTAATTAGTTTAAAATTAATTTAACTTTAAATATAATTGTTTTTTAGTAAATAAATTAAACTATGGCTAAAACTTGCACACCCAGATGTCGTGTCCCTAAATCTCGTATTTTTCGAAAATTGTACCCTTTTTTATTACTCCCTTTGTCTCCTTGATTAGTGTTCGTTTACTTTTTGCGCGTGGATTAAAGAATATAATATTTTAAAGTGTAATAAAGTGAGTGAAATAATATTTTAATGTGTAGTGGGTAGTTGTATTAGTGTTGAGTGTGAGCCCATGTGTAGTGGGTTAAATATAATAATATTATTGTGTGTGTCACATCAATTCAAAAAGTAAATAGATAGTTTTTATTGGGACAAATCAAAATAACAAAATTAACACTTATCAGAGGGACGGATGGAGTAGATGTAATACATTTTAATATAAGAATGCATATACTTTATTTTATATAAAAAATAATAATGTTTAATCTAACATTTATATTATACGTATTTCAGCTTTTCAATTAAAAAATTAGTATATTCTTACTTTTTAAAGTGTATATATCCTTTAGAACAAAATGTTATACCATTACATATCTTATGCACCCAGACACATAAAACACTAACTCTAAAACTATGAAACCATAAAATTACACTTTATTACATCATTCATACCACTTTAGTAAATTATATATAACCAACTACCTTATGGAATAATATATTTTATTTATATAATAAACATATTTTAATAATAAATTAATCGTCTCACAATTCGTCTTTTATAAAACTGTATCACAAAAGAGTGAATTTGTTTTTAATCATAAATCATACTATAAATTATTTTAAATGAAATTGAATACGTATTTTTATTATAGAAATGTAAAATGAAAGATCAAAAATAGAATTATAAAAATTTATATTCCTAATTCATTCTCATATTTATATACTCCCTCCGTACCATAAAAATTTGCACACTACTTTATGCATGCATGCTAAAAAAAGTGATAACTTTTAGGGGTATTATAATATTTTTGTAATAAATAAATGATAAAGTATGTTAGATGTATTATGTAAAGATAGTTTTTTTTTTAAATATAGTGTATGGGGGAGAGTGATTGTGTTTGACTTTTTGCTTTTTAGGAAGATGCAAACTTTTGTGGAATAACAAAATTAAAGGTATGCCATCTGAAATGGGACGGAGTACATTTTTTGCATGATGTTAAGATTAATTTCAATTTATTTTATTTCTTATTATTTATTTTTTTAAATTGATTAGACAAGATTATTTGTAGCATTTTATTTATTACCCAATAAAATCAATTAATTTATTTTCTTACTTTTTATTCTGAAAAATGGCAAATGACGTGGCCATTATTCATGGCACTCCACGTTGGAATAAAAAATGGGAAAAGCTCCAGCTTCCTCGGAACACGGAGAAATACTCAGTGTCTCCATGTAAACATAACTCTTATCCTCTAATTTTATTCACTCATAAAAAATACCCGCTTCTGCATCAACAGGTCCTTCACTCAAAACGTCGTCGTCGCAACGCCGTCGCCACTGGCCACCTTCCTCTCCCGCCGACCTGTCAAAACTCCAAACACTATCCTTCTAGGGTTTCCGCCATGGATCAATCTTTCCTCCTTATGCTTTCCAATCTCCTGCACCTCCACAACTACCTGGACCCTACCACCTCCCCCCTTCTCTCCTCCACCCTCTCATCCTCTACCTCCGATGCCACTTCCACTTCCGCCGCTCCCCTCCTCTTCTTCACCCTCGCCTCCGTCCTCTCCTACCTCGCTTCCCACCCCCCAGCCAAAAAGAAATCGAGAAGCTCTTCGCCGTCCCACTCCTCTGCCGCCGTCGCAAAACCCCCTTCTGAATTTTCGGTCGCCGCCTTCAGAGCTCTCTCCACCGAACACATTTGGGCCATGGAAGCCCCACTCCGAGATGCCCAATGGCGATCCCTCTACGGCTTATCGTACCCCGTTTTCACCACTGTCGTGGAAAAGCTCAAACCCTATATCACCCAATCTCAGCTCTCTCTCCCCTCAGACTACGCTGTTGCTATGGTTCTCTCCCGCCTTTCCCACGGTCTCTCTCTCAAAACTCTCGCTTCCCGTTATGCCCTCGAACCATACCTAATTTCCAAAATTACAAACATGGTTACTCGCCTCTTGGCAACCAAGCTCTACCCTGAGTTCATCAAAATCCCTGTAGCTCGTCGCCGCTTAGTTGAAATAACACAGGGCTTTCAGGAGTTTACCCCCCTCCCAAATGTGTGTGGCGCCATCGATACAACACCAGTCAGGCTTCATAAGATTAGCCCCGATGTCATCAATGGCTCCATGTATAGTTGTAAATATGGGTTTCCATCAGTTTTGCTGCAGGTTGTAGCTGATCATAAGAAGATATTCTGGGATGTCTGTGTGAAGGCCCCCGGAGGATACACTGATGCTGATCATTTTAGGGATAGTTTGCTGTATAACAAGTTAATTTCGGCGGACATTGTGTGGGATACAACGGTTAATGTAAGGGGGCAGCCTGTGAGGCCGTATATAGTCGGAGATTGGTGTTTCCCGTTGCTATCTTTTCTGTTTACGCCGTTTAGTTATAATAGAACTGGAAGCCCAGCTCAGAATGCATTTGATGAGGCACTGATGAAGGGGAGGAAGGCAGTGGAGGAGGCTATTGGATTGCTAAAGGGAAGGTGGAAGATTCTACAGGATTTAAATGTGGGACTGAATCATGCTCCCCAAACAATAGTTGCTTGTTGTGTGCTGCATAATTTGTGTCAAGTTGCCAAGGAGCCTGAACCTGAGCTGTGGAAAGAGCCGGAGGAGAGTGGACAACCTCCAAGATTGCTCGAAAATGAGAAGTCTTGTTATTATTATGGGGAGAACATAAGGCAGGTATTGGCTGATGACCTATATCAACGACTGTCTTCGAGATGAGCAATCTTATTGCCATAAATGTAAGATCAACTGTTCAACTATGCATTGTGTAGTAGCACACTTTAACCTTTAATGCTCATTTTCCTTTTGTTGGTAGTAGTAGTTCACAAGACATGTTAGCCTGGATTTTTGAGAACGGAACTTATACTGGGAGGTATGAATTAAAAACGTATTGCGGCTTACACTGTGTTGTTGCTCGATTCTGGTTCACTGAATAAATTGCATTTTAGTTGTATTGTCATTTGTGAATCTCTGTAACTCGATGTCCTGGCGCTATTTAATGATATACTACCTTGCAAATTGCAATTAGGCTCCTGTACATGGAGAACGTCATTTCAGGTCAATGTTTCTTTAATGTTTTCTTGATACAAGATAAATGAGCATGCTTGAGCTTCCGTTGTTAGTATGGCGTTAATTACTATTGCTGCCATTAGTTTTTCATGGAACTGTAAAGAACATAATGTGTGTCTTCTCTCTTTGAAGATAGCCTATTCTTAGGTGGTGCAACTCTGAAACATTGCAAGTGTTGGACATAATCTTGTTGCTGCAGAATGTCTCTGATTGTATGATTGTATCTTATGTACTTGTAGCCCTCTTTATATGGTTATTCATATCTGTCTGTTTCACAAGATGTATCCAAATATGAACAAAATTAGCTGTAGGAATGGGTTGGAACAATTTACTTGTTGTAAATTTCTTTTAGCTGTAACTTAAAACTAGATACGCCAGTTTCTTCAGCAAAACTTTGGCTGCCTTCTTCTGAGCCCAAATTCACAAAAATATGACTAATTGGGCTAGACTGTAACTGAGTTTTATTCTAGTGGCTGGCTATGTTTATAACTGAGTGTCTTAACTCTCGTGCATTAGAAATTATGTATCCTTTGGGAAGTGCAAACATGGTATGTAAGAAACATACACCAATCATTATGTGATCACAAGTTAGAAAATTTATCTGTTCTCTTGGTAAATTTCATATTCTGTATCCTTCCAGCCAGCTGTTCATCTCTTGCTTATGGCAACGACTAGCGTAGGCAACTCTTTTTACCTTTATGGTTTAGAGTATAATTTATCTCTATGGTTTAGAGTGTAATTGTAATTTTACACAGTTTAGTGTATAATTTAACCTTAGGCTTTAGGGCATAATCGTAATTCCTTGTGGTTTAGGGTATATTTTACTCCTATGGTTTAAGATATAATTGTAATTTTATCGGGTATATTTTACTCTTTGGGGTTTAGGGTATAATGGTCTTTTAAGTATAATAAATTTAAAAAAAAACATTAATGAAGGGGAGAGAATTAATTAGAGAAGTGGAACAGGCACTCTTGCTTATTGACTATCATTACAAAAGAATACTGATATGTCCAAGAAGCACTCTTGCTTATTGACTATCATTACAAAAGAATACTGATATGTGGTTATATTCAGTGAAAGTCTAAAACTAACTAGAGAAGGACAGACTTGGTGTAGCCATTAATAAAGCAGAAGGTCGAAGTAACCAAGTTCATCCACGTTCTTCTAGCTGTCACGGTGTTGTCTTTGCAGGCTTGCAGATGTGTTGGCCATGCAACAGTTTTTTAAACCCAAGAAAGGTCAGGTTTCCGTCGGTATGCCTTACATAGTCTTGCAGAACGGCATGGATTGGCACTGAAGGCCCGAGACCGAGTTCCTGAAAAGTGAAATCACACGGAGACCTTCCAACGTCACTACTCGTTGAACAGATTCTCAGAAACACATAAAAAAATCTCTGCTCACCGATGCTAATTCTTCAATGAGAATAGCCCTGTTTCCATCCCTGTTGAAGATATCATATGCAGATTGAGTGTGCTGTTCCCAATTGTTGACCATCTCCAGCTGATGAACACTCAAAGCAGCTGCACAGAACTCTTCAAAATACATCCTTCTGTACCCGAGTGCGTTTAGCTGAATCGCAAAACAAATATCATCACCACATGACTCTCAAAACCGAAAAATACAATAACACACAGAAATTGTGCTGTGTTATTACTGGTTCAAGAAAATCCAGAATGTGGGATTCCCTTGTTGCATCTGTTGCATTTCTAATCAACACCTGCTCAGAAGAAAAGATATATTCGTCCAACTCATTTTAACTCATTGCAGAAAGATATAAAAGACAAGTGATGGATGAATAGGGTTACCATTTTAATGGAATCCAATGTAATGCCTCCACTTATATCTGGGAACATTAAAGCAAATTGTTCCTTGAGATAAAAGAGTTCATCAGCTGACAATGTCTTGGACAAGGCCTATAAGAATTTGCAAACAACATCAGAATCAAGATCTCTACACAAATATCTTGAGTCGAAATACAGGTATACGCACTCTTAAGGCAGCTCTACGTAGAATAGAAGCACGCATGTATGCTCTGATGGGAGTGAATATATGAATATCAAGAGGGAGTCTTACTGCACTGTGATTCCGAAGCCATGGATGACCTGCACACAACAGATTAAGATTCACAGATGGTAGAACTAGAAGATCATATTCTCACCACAGAGTGACTCACATAAAGCTTGAGCAGCTGTTATTCTTCGCTTGGGGTCTTTGCATAATAGGCCCCTCACGAAGTCCTTTGATTCCGAAGACAATGAAGGCCATGGATTCTCTTCGAAACTAGGATTAGCTTTAAGAACACTCTGAAATATGCTAGAATCTGTTCTGGACCAGAATGGTTGGGCGCCACACAAAAGAATGTATGCTATGACACCTACACTCCATACATCAGCCTCTGTACCATATGATCTCTTTAAAACTTCAGGTGCTACGTAACATGCACTCCCCACAATGTCGTTCAGCTTTTGATCTGCATATCGCATCGTTCCAGTAAAACTCTCTTGTATCAAAACATAAGAAATGCATTAGAGAACAGAGATAGTCAGGTAGGGAAGGAAATCTAACCTGGTTGGACAAAATCTGAAAGTCCAAAATCAATAGCTTTCAACTGAGAATATTCTTCTTTTAAAGTAAAGAGAACATTCTGCACAATGTGGCAAACTTGAAAACCCACAGCTAAGATATGTTAAGGTACAAGGTATTGGAAGTTGGAACATGAAGCATACCTCTGGTTTAATATCACGGTGCACCACTCCTTGCTGATGGCAAAAAGCTACAACATTCAAAATCTGTACAATTATCGTTTTCGCATCATCTTCTGAGAATCTCCCACCTCTAGTCAAGCAAGCAGACACATAGTGATGTTTCATGTTTAAGAATTACGAAAAAGGAAAATAAACAGAGATAGAAGCTTGTAAGCTCATAGTCATATGCACCTTGCCAGTACCCGATCAAGCAGTTCTCCCCCTTCGCAAAACCTGGCAAAATATACACGGTGTGTCAAATAGTTTGACACAAATCTTGGGATAGGAAATTCTGATTTTGACGATCATAGGCAGTAACAATAAGATGCCAGTATGATAACCCGTATACAATATAACAAGCAGAGAGTTATGTCTTGGATGCTTACTCCATTACTATGTAGACATTATCAGCATCCTCGAATGCATCATAAAATTGAACGAGATTGGGATGTCCTGTCAAGGCACGTAATATTTTGATCTCTCTTCTAACGTTTTCAATAGACACAGCTGTAGTCATCTGATAACAAAAGTCAAGAAAATTGAAAAGAAAGAACTTGATGAGGAGGAAGAGAGGGTCATAATTTGTGAAAAACAGAGGTAGAATTTAAGTGCTCTTAATGATTCAAACACTCTTCAAGAAAGAATGAATAGTTAGTAGAAAACCACAGATGATTATATTAATTGTTGAGTTGTTATATGTTTCGCTATTTAACTACGATGTCTCACAATCATCCTACATGAGTACATGTGCTGTTGGGAACTAATAAGGAATCAAAACACGAAGATCAACCGTCTATATGGTAGAGCAAATGTTACCCCACTCCACTCACAACAGTCAAAACTAGTATTAGTGGAAATCACTAATCCTACCTCTTCCTTTAATCAGTCAAAAATACCTTAAAAAACAATAAATCAAGCATTAAAGCATGATGAAGAAGGGTGACTTCCAATAAATTCAAACTTACTCCACAGTAAGTTATCGAGTTAACTGTGATCTATAAGCTTCCTGAGAAAAAGACATGTAATTTTTTTCATTATTGAGAATGCCCCCCACCAAACTTTAAATGTATTTAAGTATCATCTTGAATGGGCTATTCTACTACATTAAATACCAGATTTGAACAAACAATTGCAGAACCATACAAGCCTTAACCAAGATAAGTTACCATCTAATGGTCCTCACCAGTCACCACCCCAACAAACCCATACCAAACACTAAATGAAAGTGAAGCCAACAAAATAAAAATAAATAAATAAATAATTTGCTTCTCATCTCATGATTAATTCATGATTACATGCCACAAGCTCAATGATTTCTGAGTCATATTAGAATTCATACAAAATAGTTGACTATTAAGAAGAAAAAAGTTTAAAGGCTGATGGCGACTTCTTGTAAAGAAAAGATGAATTAAAATAGAAAAAACCTTAGATTTGGGAAGAATCTTGACTGCAACCTTTCGTGCTTTGAGCTCACCCTTCTTAACAATAGCAGAGCAGGTATACCCAAACTGCCCCCGTCCCACCTCTTCTCCAATTTCGTAGAAGATCGCAAACTTGTTGGACAATCCAAAACTCTTATCCAACGCCGCCTCCTCTACCGGAGTATCAGGCTTCAACGAGATGTGCCTTGTTAAAATCGCCGCCTTTAAGTGCTTCGCCGGCGAAGGAGGAGGAAAGAGGGGGCGCGGGGTCGGTTCGGAAGAGTCAGAGGAGTCATCTCTTCTTCTGGCGTAGGGATTGGACTTGGGAGGTGGCTTGGAGGCGCAAGCACCCATTGACAGAGTTTTACTCTTTTCAAAATATGTTGCATAATCGGTGGGAGATGGCTAGCTTTGTAGTAAATGATCTTATCACATTTTAATTAAGACAACTGAATAATGGGGAAATGATACCGAATGATACTGTGAAATATTTTATTTTATGAACTAGTATATAAATTAAAATGGATAAGATAACTTTCCAAACAAAAATGATAGATAAAATGGATGGCGTAGTAAATGTGATTCGGGTAGAATAATGAGGGATAATTTTTATATACCGATAACAATGATAATGATACTATGAAAGTTAAAAGACAAAAACTTGTGTGTGATTCGGGTAGAATAATGAGGGATAATTTTTATATACCGATAACAATGATAATGATACTATGAAAGTTAAAAGACAAAAACTTGTGTGTTAGAATTTAGTGTTAAATTGTGTACATTTTAGTATAAAAATTGTGTTATTTATTTTTTGAAGAAAAATAAAAAATATTAATGAAAAATGTATACCCTTTAGAATAAAATAGTGTATCATTATTAATTAAATTATACTATATCCTTTAAAATAAAATAATATATCCTTACACATAATACTAAATTCTAAATACACTCGATGCAACACCAACTCAAGTTAAAATGGATAACTTTTCAAATTATGATTACATGAGGTGGGAGATGGCTAGCTTTGACTCTATGTAGTAAATGTGAAGGCAAGTGGAATAATGGGAATAATTTTTATAACAAAAATGATATCAGATAAAAATGATAATAATACTGTAAATATTTTATTTTATGAAGTATATATAAGTTAGATAAGTAGCTTTGACTCTTTGCAGTAAATGGCGATATCAAATTTTAATAAATGCAAAAACTCGTGTGTTTCGAGGCACACTATAATTTATAATTTAACACTAAACAGTATTAGCACACGGTGTGTCTGGAAATATTAGAGACCAACCCTTTAATATGCCAGTAATATATCGAGAGATTATCTATTTTAAAACTTTTAATATTTCTTTTTAAAATAAGAAAAAATAAAATAAGAAAAGTTTGAAAAGTTTTGATTTGAATGGAGATTGTTACCAATAAAATTAAATTAATTCCAAAAAAAAATTATTAATAACAATACATTAAAATATGTTATCATCTCCCATCTGTCTGAACATAATTTTTTTTAGGTTAATTGCAAAAAAATCACGAACTTTTTGCAAATTAATCATTACTTTTGAGAAATTACAAAAAAAATCACCACCTTTGAATATTGTTTAAAAAAAAACCCAATTTTTGAATAAAAGTAGAGTTTTTTTTTTTTGCAAGAATACTCAAAGGTGGTGGTTTTTTTTTTGTAATTTCTCAAAATTAATAATTAATTTGCAATAGGAGTAAAGTTCATGTTTTTTTTGCAATTAAACCAATTTTCTATTATATTCTTCTTCTTTTTTCCCATTAATTTCGCATCTTAAAAATAGAATTTTTTAAAAAATATATATATAACCTTTTAATAAATTATATTTTAAAAATGACACCTCATAATTAATACACACAAATTAATTTATTATTTATTTATTATTTAAAAAAATTATATTATTTAAAATTTAATAAAATTAGTATAAGTAACAACATTTCTTGAACAACGTACTCAATTAAAAGAGAGAGAACAATTAAATATATTTATTTTAAGAATTTTATTGTTAATTTATTTAAATTTAATGATAAATTCAAATGCATGAAAATATTATCTTATAGTTTAACTTATCAATATTTTATCGAAGTACAAAATCAATAATAATAAATATTTAACTCAAATTAAAAATTATACGACAAAGAATCACAAAAAAAATCTCGTCATATCTTTTTTTATAAATGAGATTGCATGTACAGATATGTGAATTTGAATTATTCATGCAGAAAAAGAATAATAATAAAAATATGTGTACTGAATATTATTATAATTAATGTGAAATAAGTTTAAAGTATAATTAATGTAAAATAAGTTTAAATTATAAAATAAAATACAGCATTAAAAAGGGTGCTATGAATGTGCGTATTGAGTAAGGACTTACTCTCTATCGAGGACTATTTGTTATCTTAGTCTCACAAAATTTTCTTATTGCAAATTTGATTTGAAAAGTTTAAAAACTTATTGTGTTGATCCTATTCAATTGTACTTGTAATTCCATAAGAATTTTAAATTATATATTCGTATGAAATTATCATATATTATTCGATTTTTACCCCCAAATAATTGGAGTTTCCCATATCATAAATGTAGTTTCTTCATGAAAGCATGTAATTTTTTCATTATGGGAATTATTTTAAATCAATTCTACATAATCTTCTCTTAATTTATTTTCCGTAGCTTTAATTATACATTAACTTGATTAATTTTTGTAGTTTTCTAATGAACAATATAATATCAAACAAAAAATTGAGCGAAATTCTACGAAATTAATGTGACTTAAAAATTTAATATTATA
This sequence comes from Pogostemon cablin, assembly GCA_023678885.1. Lineage (NCBI taxonomy): Eukaryota > Viridiplantae > Streptophyta > Magnoliopsida > Lamiales > Lamiaceae > Pogostemon > Pogostemon cablin. The sequence continues at coordinate 21,904,295 of CM042954.1, read as the reverse complement.
GATAATCAAATTTAAGTAGATAATTCGGGACGAATATATATTTTAAAATTCTATCACAGGTACAACCGAGTGGGACCAAAATTTGCAAGAAAATTCTAATTAGATTACAAGTGGATCAAATCTGTAAATTTTTAGATCAAATTTGTAAGGAGAAAATCTTTTAACTAAAACTACCAAATTCTAGAAAATGGTGTTTTGAAGATTGACACTCCAACCGCCAAAGTCTTCCTACACAGAGTCCTGATATTGAACGCAACCACAATTGTTGTTTGATTGTTGCCACATGTCATTTGTATTTGTGCTTCTATTCTGTCCATGGATCACTTTACTATATGTATAGATATTGAATAATGGGTAAACATACGTGACCAGAATAGTCAGAATATTAATGGTATTATCTTAATTACTATTTTACTCTTAATAATTTAATGGATAATAATATTAAGGAAAAAGAAAATCATTTAATACTAATCGCTTTGTTCCAGGTAAACAAATTAGTTATAATTAATTTCGCACTCACTCCCACATCTTCACTAATTCTTTCAGTTTACAATTTATTATAAATATATTTAGATTAAAAATGAGTATGTTTTATTAAACGAAGCTACATGCATCATTTATGGTTTATAAATTAATGTATTTTCTATGATAATAATTTAAAAAACTGTACTTAGTTTAATTTAATTAAATAAATATACATGATAACGTAATGTGTTGTAATTTGATATATTAATGTAATATGATAATTTGATATTATGAATTTAGATTTATATATGTACTTATTTATTATATATATATATATATATATATATATATATATATATATATATATATATATATATATATATATATATATATATATATGAGATTAAGTATTAATTTAAATTTAATATATTTTTTTAATTTAGATAAATTATGTTAAATAATCGAGTGTAAATGCATGCATTCTAACATTTTAATACAAAAAAAAATATTTTCTGGCTAATATTACTTCTAAATAAATATATTACTTTAAGTAAACTTTTGTTATACTAGTAAAATTTTCGCAATGATATTGAGTCAAAATAATTTTTTACTATAAAGAGCCTAAAGAATTAATATTTTAGGAATGATATTTACCAACGAAATTCAATCAATTGGTAATTACTATTGTCAAAAAAAATGATATTTTTATTTTAGCAATAAAATGAAATGATAACAGATTTATTCATGATAACAGATTTATTCTTTATTTTACCAGCAAATTTCAATCTGTTGATAATTAGCAATGATTACGAAGAGAATCATTATATCAATTGAATTATTAGAAATTGATTACCAACAAAATTATTTACCAACGAAATTGATTTTTGTTGCTAAAAATTTTATCAACCACTATTTAAATACTACTAATATTTAGAACATTATGTCTCACATATTTATACGACAAAATATATTATATTTTAAATTAAGTTAATATGAATATTTTAATATAAATATAAATATAAAATAAAATATTACATAAATATACTCGTGTCTTTTAAGGTTTAGGATGGGTACGGGTAAAATAAAAAAATCACATAAATCAGGTGGGCTAGTCCACCTGGCCACTGAGCTCTTCACTTAAGTGAGAGACTCATGTTCGATTCCCATTGGAAACAAATTAGGATAGGAGATATAAGGAGGCTTGGAGGATGAGAAGTAAGGATGCTTAGTGTAACTACTAACTATACTAATACTAACATTTACCGATAAAAATAAATAAATAAATCATATAAGCACTAACATTTACCAATAAAAATAAATAAATAAATCACATAAGGATTTGGGACTGATACAATAACCCCACAATATTATATATTAGTTATATTACATAATTATATATATATATATATAATATAATATAATAAATGAATATTAAACGGGTACGGGTACCCGCATGTATTGATAAATGGATATGAGATGAGAACGAATGTTATAATAAATTTTTTAAACGAGACTGATACAGATACTTTTTTAATTGGATACGGGTATGGCTACCCCAAATTAAGCGGGGGGACATCCATACACACGTAAATCATGTGTATGATTTTTTATTCAATAGTGTATATATATTTTTTAATAATTTTATACTAATTTTTTACATTTAATTTTTATTAAAAAAACTAACAATCCAATGCCCGAAAAATGTGTAAACTATCAATTCGGGATTTGAATTATTTTTTCTGTTAACTAGGGGCCTGAAATATATACAACTATCAATTCAGAATCAAAATTTGAAAAAATATTATCTTTTATTTTATCAATTTTGGGCCTAAATTGAGGCCCCGAATTTATAATCTTACTTATTTCATACCCTTAATCGATAGAAACAATTATTTTGACTTCAAATTGATAGTTTAGTCATTTTTTAAGTTCAAATGTATAAAACTATTATCCAATAGCCATTTAAGTGCCCCCAATTATCAATGCTTAGACATTATTAATTAATAGAAAGAACACAAAATTTGAAAAGAAAAGAAAAAAAAAAGTTGAAGAGATAACTTGGAAAAGAAATAATTACGAATTGAATTTGGGAAGATAAAAGGGAATGAAGTAGGCGGGTGATTCAATTAATACGTAGTTAATTAATGGGTGAGAGAAGATATTAATAATTCGCCATTAATTCCCATAATTATTGTTTATTTTTATATTATCTTTAAGAGAGAAATGAATGAAATTTTATATATGGAAAAAATCCATAATCGGAATGAAAGTTTGAGGTCATTTGTATATCACTATATTGAGTCTTCAAAATTATTTCTACCAATTATAGTTTGAAATTATTATTCATTATATTGGACAAAGTAGTTGTAGATGGAACACAAATTTGAAATTAAAATAATTTTTTAATATGGTTAAATAAAGTGATTTTTTTATGTAAAGAGTTTTGTGGAGATAAACAAATAATAAAAGAGAAAAATATTATGGAATGGAGTGAGTATTAAATGTGAAAGATACCTGTTTTTTTTTCCATAAAAAATCACTTTTAGAAAAAGTCAAAACAAGTATAATTTTTCATACATTTTACTTATAAAAAATCACCACTACATAATACTCTCTTCGTCCAGTTGAAAGATGATATTTTGTTTTTTGCACGTGAATTAAGTAGTAGTATTATTATTTAATGTGTAGTGAGTACTTATATTAGTATGGTTGTGTGTCCCATATTTTAATTGTATTAGTGGGTGTGTGTAAGTCCATGTGTTTAAAAAAGGAAAAGAGACTATTTGGGACGGACGCTCAAAATGGAAAAAAATTGTCTCTTTCAAGTGGACAGAGAAAGTACATTTAACATATTTTATCATTTATTTAGAAAATAATTGTATTTTACTCCCCCATACTCCCTCCGTCCCATAGAAACGTTTACGTGTTTTCATTTTGAGCATATGATAAAAAAGTTCACATTTCCCTTTATAATAAATGAGACCCACATAAAATATTTAAATATCTCCATGTGGCCCACAACACTACATTAATACAACTACCTACTACACATTAAAATATTATTATTTAATGTGTAATGAGTAGTTGTATTAGTGAGTGTGTTATTTTAATTGTATTAGTGAGTGTGTGGATTCTATGTGTGTAAATAAGAAAACGAGACTTTTTCAGTGAAACACCCAAAATGAAAAAAAAATAAAAGGAGATAGAGGGTATATATATAAATATATATATATAAATTTGATTTGAATTTCTACAAGTATACATTATTTGTTTCCATATTTAAAATAAGGGTAAGTCTTGCTTAAGACGGTACCACGTGACATCATTTTATATTTTTTTATAGTTATCATTTTTACTATAAAATGTTATTATAAAAGTTATTTATCACTTTTTGTTCGTCTTAGATAAGTGCTTACGTGAGACAGTTTTACACAAGTTTTTATTTTAAAATAATTAATAAAATATAATATTTAATTATATTTTATAAAAAAATAAATTAAAAAGAAAATTGAATGAATATTAAAATTATCTATTTAATCGATCTTTCTATTGAACTCCAATAAATTAATACTCATTTATCTGATATATAAATATCTTAATTATTATCATTATAATTTTCCCGTAAAAATAATATAAACTCTATTAAATTAAAGCTCATTTATCTCAAATTATCATTATAATTTTCTCGTAAAAATAATTAAAGAGTTTATATGAATCTATATAATAATATAAAAAAAATTTAGTGGAGAGAATTATAGTACGGGTTCCACTAAATCCACACCCCTTCTTATTAAATACACACCGCTATTATTATATATTTAAATTTTATAATTTTTAAAAGTTTAAACTAACCACAATTTTATTTAATTCCTTTAAATCACTTTGGTGGGCCATACGTCATCACTATAACATTTCAGAACAGATCAACAGCGGTGTCGTGGGAGTTCATCTTCGCCAACGTCCCCGTCGTCCCTCCGATTATGAACCCAACTTTTCCTTCTAGCTTATAATATACATCACCATTAACACATAAAGTTAGTAATTGAATCAAACTGAATTTCCATGAGGAAATTGTAATTTATTAATACACTGATTCATGTTAAAAAGGAAATTAGGAGAGGCATGTACTCATTATTTTATTATTACTTCTCCTCAATAATACCATTAGATTAATGAATATCATCATTAATAATCCATAAACGACTTGGGTAATTTAATAAGTACAGAGCCTTCAATCTGAAGAGTTTTGTCAGCGAAGGGGGCAACTCGCCACTGAGTTGGCAGCCTCCCAATTATAGTACAGAGCCTTCAATCTGTGTTGGGATTTCTCCATCGAGGCAAGCTAGGCGGCCATGGAAGAACTCAACGAACTTTAAATAGTATATTTTAACTTTTGAATTTTCACTGCCTTCTTTATTTGTTGTGAGGGAAATCATATCCAATAGCATACCAATCATATTCAAAACCTTTTGTCTTTGCGTATTCATCTTACAAACCCATCTTTCTTTTGAATTGAACAAACTCTTCTAAAATTTTGGCTTCGAATTATCAATGCTGCCATCTTGATTCAAACTGTTTGAGCGTCGTCGCCGATGATGATGAGCTCTCTCTGCTCTACGTCACGCCCTTAAAGACCCAAACTCATGATAATCATCGATGATTCATCATTTGGATATGATGATGTGCAGCTTTTGGATCAGAAAGTTCTCTTTTTTCTTCACGGCATAAATTAATTTTACACTGTGTGTATACAATAAATTTAAGAGTGTATTTTTGGAGTTTCAAGAAGTGTATATTTAATAAAATTTAAAAATAAAATTTTAAAAGGATGTATATTTAATAAAGGGGGTGTATTTAATAACACTCTTATAATAATGATCATTTCAGAATTAAAAACTAAGGAGTGTATCTTGGAAACACAAAACCGAGAATTATTTATTATTAATGACTGTTAAAAAAGGTCTTGAAAACATAAGTCTCATTAATTAGAAAGAGAATATAAATAAATACAGAAAATCTAAATTGCTTTAAAATGTAGAGGATATATATGTCATTTAAATTTTTAAAGATCTTATTATTTACAAGATTGTCATTTATTGGCTGGCAAGAATATGGTCAATCAGCATGGTCCTTGAATAATATACAGGAGTATATTTTTTTTATTAATTTTATTGATTTTAGGGAAATGTAATATTTTTAGGTAATAATTATGTGTAAAAAAAAAGTGATGACTTTTTAAAATTAATGTGTACCTTTGAGGTATTAGATTAAAATAAATTTTTTTATTTTTTTTATTTTTATAAACAATTATGTAGGACGAACAAATAATGAAATAATAAATATTTTTTAGGGACGGGAGTATAACATCACTTTTAAAACTGTCTCATAAACTGATTTTTGTGTGTCAATTGATAATATTTTAGTGAAAAAATATATCCAATTAATAAAATAATAATATATATAGTGACATATTTTATAAACAATTTATAATATCAAAATGGTTCCACTGCAATAACGGTGGTGTGACCAATAATTTTTTCCATTTGAATCTCCACTCCATTTTTATTTACATCATCTTTTATAGTTTCTTTAAAGCTAAATAGTGTTATTATTAAATTAATTATTGCTTACAAAAATTATGTTTTTTTTTCTCTTTCCTTTCAAAAATACTTACAATTACGTGATTATATTTGTTTTATCCTTTCTTTGGAAAAAAAAAAGAGAAAAGAAATTAGTACCTTGGAATGAAGGTCCAAAATGAGTACCTCCTAACGCATGGAGGCAGTATATATTCCATTTTATCGTATACTTTTCACATTCCACCATAATTCAACAAACTAACACTATAAACCCCAACCCCCCCCCCCCCCCCCCCCCCCCCCCCCCACACACACACACACCCACACACAAAAAAAAGTCAAATTAAGCTAAAACCAACATTATTTTACTTCTTAAAGCCTTAACTATTGAGGTGAGTATATGAATTTAATAGCAAGGATCACATGGCCGACAACCCAGTGCAACTAGCCATCACCAGTGTTCAAATAGCCTTCAAGTGGTTTTCCACCAAGAATGGTAGAAAAAAAGTGCAAGCGAGTGAACAAGGAAGTTGCTAGCACCAATCGCCTTGCATTCCACAGCAAGTTGATGCACCTTTATAATCATACTATACTAGTTGACACCACAACTACACTCTCTTAATAGGCCATCCAACTATGCGTTATGATAGCGGAGCATTGTACACCAACTGTAATCTTCATCATAATTGGATGGTGGGGGGAATATGAGTACCTACAGAACAAATAATAACATTTCAATATCTTATAACAAGTGTAGTTAGGTATGCCCCAGCTTTAATTACACACCCGAAATTCAGTAAAGGTGCATTTAGCCTTTAGGGACTGGGTCATTGAGGTCAAAGGCAGTAAAATAACCAAACAAGGGTTCAGTTGTTCATGAGTATACGAGGCAGGGGCTGAAATAAAATATTAGGGCATTTGGCTGCCCTACAATCAAGAATAACCAAATGGTTGATATATGGTTTAACTTGGAATACATTGAGGTGGAATCTTGGTCGTTATCTGCATTTACGTGGCATGATGCACCATGCCATAATAGACTGGAATACATTGGGAAACAAAATAATCATAAAACCAGTGCAATGGGCCACAACTTGCCATTTCCACTCATCTTGATTACACCCTTTCTGGGATATAATTAACAGGATTTTTTAATTATCATTTCAAGAACTATGTTGTTGACTGATCAACTCATCTAATAGCTTAATTTTCAAAAAAGAGGACTAGATACTATTCAACATCTTTAACATATGGGCAGCTAATACTGGTTAACACGAAATTTGACCACAGGGCTTTTTATATGGTCCAAATCTGATACCATGCTGGATTAATCTTGTACAAAAGTTAGGGAAAGAGTAATTAAAAAACTGCAACTTGTCATTTTTTGTTTTAGTTGAACTTTTGCTGCCTGGGCAAATAACTTGGGAGAACTGCAGTTTTATGATTCACCAGCTAATTCCAAGAGGTCTAAACATAGAACGGAAATTTTACTTTATTATGATTTTTCTCATAAAACTGATGCAAAATCAATAGCTTCTAACAGGATATTAGATCTCCAATACGCTTACCAGTATAAAATCAAGAAGAACCATTCAATACGATGTTTGGATCTTCTTCATCAGAATCAAACTCAACCTACAAGAATACAAGCCACTTTATATTTAAATTTGCAGTTAAAAAATTCTTATAATCGACAAGCAATAATAAGAACTAGCTTCCTAGGTTCCATTTCAAATCCAGAATTTAGCAAAAGAATGCGAAAGGAAACTAACATTTTCATCCTTGAACCATTTGCCATGGCAATCACGTTTCCAGCCGGCTGCTGTGAACTTGAGTTCTTTTTCTTGCTGCTCTCTGTAATTTAAAGGCTGTATCTCTCTGACAACTTCCTTGTGCATTGCTTTAATTTCAATATGATCAGCATTGCTTCTATATTCCCCAATTCTTGGCATCACCAAATCACCCACCTCGGATACCACCTCAGGTGGACCAGCTTCACCATATATTACCTCAGATGCAGCCTTCCTCGCTCGTTCAGTCAAGGGTTTCTTCAATGCTTTCGATTGCTTGTTCGAAGCACTGGTGCAAACATAATCTGAGAACCCTAATCTTTTATCAACTTCTTCTCGCATAGCTAATTCTCTATCATTACGCCTCAACTCAGCAGCTCGATGGCGTGAGCCATTGACATGAGTCTGTATAAAAAACTTATTCAGTTCTTTTTGCATCAATGATCAATTTCAAAAATCTTAAATTCCTAATTTATGGTTTTCGAACAACGCAATAATAACTAATGACAGGAAACCTTCCCAAAATGTCTTGATTCTCAACCGAATAAAATTATACCGATGGAATTAAAATTCTATAATCTGAAACCCTAATCTTAACGGGAATGAAATTTGACACCTGGAACTAAAAACACAAAATTGAAATTACTCCGAATCCCTTAAAAACAAACCATTTACCTAGAGAATTAAATGAAATCAGTAATAATGAAGAAGTTAATCAAAGGTTTAATCTGAAATCTTACTGAAAGCATAATGGGTGAATCGAGGATGGGATTGTTGGGGCAAACAAGGCAAGCAAATTTGCCGTTGGAAAGTTTTCTATACGTAGAAGCTTCGATGGTTTCTATCAACAAATCGTCGACTCTTCTCTTCCGACATTGCGCCTCAGGCACCCAGCTATCGCCGCCAAACACGCTCATCTGAAAATTACTCTCTTACTCGACTCCGCTGTCTGCCTAATCTCCCACTACCTACCAACCATATTCAGATAATATTAATCTAGTTATGCATAACATAACTGTTGAATTCCATGTTTAGGGTATAGTATTTTGTTTTCATTAGTAGAGGAAAAAGACTCTTGTAAGATTTTATGGTTATATGTAATAACGTATGTCTATTATTATTTAGATAATATATGTTCTGTATGTTTTTTAAAGTATGTTGGATTATACATTGAAGTATAATTTTAGTGTGTTATAATTTAATTTATTATTAACATACTTTAATTGCAAATAAGCATACATATATACAATAAGCATACTTTAGTGATGGGTCAATCCGACTCACATTCATCTCATAAATAAACCGTCTCACAAGAAAGTGTTTCGTATTAGAGCACCTTCAAAAGTTTATTTAAATAAAATATATTTTTTATTTTAAAGAGTAATGACTTAAAAATGATTTCTAACACACTTTTTAATTTAATATTTAAATTTATATAATGTTTTTCGCTTATCAAAATTGAAGAGGTAATCCATCTTTATAATTTAATATAATGACATCTAATGTAACTATTTCTTTGTATTTTTAAAAGAAAACAAGTAATAAATGAGCATGGATAAAAGTAGATATTTGTTAGAGACTTATAAAATTATTTATTATATAAAATTAATATCCTCACTATACTATTAAATTCCTATTTAAATTTTAAAGAGTGGGTCGGAGATGCTATTAAGTATTAACACTCAAAAGTTTTGTGAGGGCACCCATAATTAATACTCTCTCTATACCTTTCAAATAGATTTTTGATTTTTGCATGGGATTTAAGGGGTATTATTATTTAATGTGTAATAAATAATTGTATTAGTAGGTGTATGGTCCCCATATTTTAATTGTATTAGTGGGTGTGTGAGGATTCTATGCATTTAAAAAAAGGAAAAAACCCTTTGAACAGGACAATAAAAAAAGACATTTTAAGGGGATGTAGGAAGTAAATTCTCAAAAGTTTTAGTTAATTAAGAAAAGTAATAATGGTGTTATGATTTTTTTTAAATAAATAAATGATAAAATATGTTATGTATTTTAGTTAATGGTGATTTTTTTTTATAAATAAAATGTGGCTAAATCTTGGGTGTTTCAGGGGCACCGTATCTTCAAATACCTTGCTTTCAGAAAATTGTATTTTTTTTATTAAATGTTATACTATTTAGTATAAGAAACTCATAATATTTAAAGAGAAAAACTTAATTTTTTAAATCAAACATTTATACTATTTATATATCAATCTTTTTGAGAGTGTAAGCTTTTGTGTCTCAAATCAAAATAAAAAATGTGTAAATATTGAGAGATGGAGAAAGTAAAAAGATATAGTGAGAAGACAATTCACAATTTTATTTTTAGGTGTAGAATTTTAAAAAATATACTTTCTCCATTCCTACCATAACTTCCACACTTCCAAATAATTCATTATTTAAAGAGTTCATTGCAAATAAACTCCTAATTTTTATTTGATTGCGAATAAGCCTAAATCTTTGAAAATTTATAAATAAGTACCTCACTTTAAAAAGTCTTTTGCTCGCGGTGAAGGCGCTGTGCCGCCGCCCCATTGGCAGAGGCTGAGGGTCTGTTCGATCCCGGACTTGACGGGTTGGGAGGAGGGAGTGGAGTTGAAGTCCTCCTTGTCAAGACGTTCATACTGCAGCAATGCCATTTTCAGAAATTCAAAATCTAGTTCCGAACGAAAAACTCAAACTCAAATTCAAAATCTAGTTCGAACAAAAAACTCAAACTCATTGGAGGGTTAGAAGAGATTTGAAAAGTTCAATACAATTTCGTTTTAAAAATCTGCTACAACTATCAACGAAAAGTCAAGACACTGCTCATATGATAGAAGCTCGAAGGAACATTCGTGACGGAATGAGAAGAAGGTTGTGATTAATAATTTAGGTGTAATGATAAAACTAGCTGATGAATTGTATACATTAAACTATGTAGTGTGTTATTGTGTGAGATGCTATGACAAAGTGGTTGCATACCAAATTCTCTTTTTAGGTATTTTTTAGGGTGAAAATAATGTCTAACATCATGCAACATCTCCAATTTATATAAAATTTGAAAAAATGAATTTAAAAAAAATATCAACTGAAAAAATATTTCAAATATCAAAAAATATTTTGGTAAATTGATATGGAGTATTAAATTTGAAAAAAAAAATAAGCTAAACTTAAAATGTCAGAATTAGAGCTAAATAAACTAATATGCCAGAATTTTAAAATATCTAAACTAACATAGAATATTTGGAAAATAATAAGCTAACATTGATATGTCAAAAATTTTGCATGTTTTTGAAAAATAACAATTAAGCTAAATTTGTAAATATCACTATATACACATAATAAGCTATTGATATGTCAAAATTTTCACATGTTTTTGAAAAATAACAATTAAGCTAAATTTGTAAATATCACTATATACACGATAAATATCACGTTACTTAGTATTAATATTTTCAATTACTTAATATTTTCAGTTAATATTAAGGTAATATGTGGATTAAAAAAATCAATTAAAATAATTTTTTATTTAGATTTATTAAGTAAAATTTTCACTTTTTATTTAAATTTATTAAGTAAAATTTTCACGATATATACGTGCTCTCTGTCTTCAACTTCCATTTGTCTCGATTTAATGAACTCATGTGATCCCACAAATCACGAATTAAAGATTATTTTGAAATATTGGTAGGTGAACAAATGGCGCCAGAAAGAATTCAAGTTGAATTTGGATTGAGTCATTTTAAATTCAATTATTTAAAAATGAATGAATTTTAAATTGTATGGATTTTAAATCAATTCATTTAAATTATAAAATGAATTATGAATTTATAAAAAAAATTTCAAATTCACAATTCTACAAATTCTTTTTAAAATTTTTAAAGTATAATTTTTTTTATAAATTTTAAAAATAATAAAATTTTATTATATTAAATATTAAAAGTTTATTTTTTATTTTTTGGGATTGTGAGGGTGGTGTAAGAGGTGAGGGTGGGGTAGGTTGGGTGGTAGAAGTTAGAATTTTAAAAAAATAAAAAAATAATTTTTAATTAATTTATTAATTTTATATATTTTTATATATTGATATATTTATTGCACAATAGAAGAATTTCAAATAATAAGATTTGAGTAAAGATTTGAAAATCAATTCAAAATATCTAAAAAATATCAAAATTAAATCCATATAGGGATCCAAACATGCCAAACAAAATTCCAAAGATTTTGGTATAATAAGAAAGTATAGGTTTCAAAATTTCAGCTTTATTTTGTGGGTAGAGAAAGTTTGTAAGGTTTGAGTCCCTTCATTAATGTGGTTGAAAAGGGAAAAGAGAAAATATCTACTATTAAATTCTTCATCTTATTTGAGCTCTTTTAGATAGAAAAGTGATAACATTAAAAAAAATATAACCTCTTTAATAAAATAGTATAATTAATTATCATATTTTACAAATAATTTATAGAATGGATAAAATATAATATATTTTTTTAATAAAAAGTGACTTGTAATTGAAGAAAAGTGATATCAGAATAATTGAATTATTCCACGAATAATTTACTGCAATAATAAAAAGGAATAATATTTTTAATAAGAACTGATCTAATATACAAGTGTTTTTAAGGTGCAACAAATTCATATTTATAAAATATGTCATTTGTTCCCGTCCTCATGTTTTCCCTCATGTTTATTTTCATTCTATACTAATAGAATTAGTTATTAATATGTATACATTTATTAATAAAATATTATATATTTGTTCAATAAAATTAATACATTTTAAGTTTAAACACGAGTTAAAATTAATAATTCATCTAACACAATTCTCATTATGAATATTATGAAACTTTTCATCAATCAAATCACTCTTCAAACTCCCCAACTATTTATTTATAAAATCATCATACAATTGTTAAGAAAAATGTATACACTTTTAAGTTTAAGAGGTATACATACATTAATTAACATAAGAAATCATGAGCAGCGAAGTTTAGGGGAAACCCTTGAGCAGAAACAATGAAATCCAAATCTGAGAAACAGTATTAGAAGGGCAAACAGAACTTGGATTCGAGCTGCGGAACGACGAATCATACGATGGTGATGGTGTTAGTGTAGCGGAAGATATGACCTGCACCTCCGTAATTTTTCAATCGGACACCACCTCCCCACGGCAGTGTACTTTCCGCTATGGATTAGAAAAGGCGAAATAAACAAGCAATTAAGAAATTAACAGTAGTCGATTGAAAGAGAGAATAGATGGCAAGGGGAGAGATCAGCACCGTGGGTAGATCTGGGTTGGAAGAGAGAGAATAGATGGAGATCAACGTTGAATTAGGACTGAAATGACCCATATGAGCCAAATTAGTATAAATAATGTGGGTCATGGCTTGATTGACCCGATTGCACCTTAAAAACAAGACAAAGTCTCTTTTGGGACTGGTTATTTGTGAGACGGGTTAACCCATTACTAAAGTATATCCATTATTTAGATAAAATATGTTTAATAATTGTTAAAATATATTTTCTAAATTATGTAAAGTATGATTTTAGTGTGTCATAATTTATTATTGACATACTTTAACTACAAATAAACATATTTTATCTACTTAATAAAGATACTTTAGTGATGAATCGACCCATCTTACGTCAGTCTCACAAATAACTCGTATCACAAGAGAGTGACTCGAAAAACAATTGCATACTAGTATTTGCCTTCTAATAAAAAGTGATATAAGATATACAAAAAGTTATAACAGTTTAGTTAAATTATTTTATAAACTATATGCATAATGAATAAAAAGCGATAATACTTTTAATATAAAATAATATCCGATTAAAATAAAATATAATAGAATAGTTAAACTATTTAAAGAAGAGTGAGGTTTGCGTACACCCGAGGGCACACTGTGCCCCTTTAGAATTTAGTATTATGAATAAGGGTATATTGTTTTATTCGAAAGGGTATACACTTTAATTAGTAAGGGTACATCATTTTATTGTAAAGGGTATACACTTTTTATTAATATTTTTTATTTTTTTTCAGAAAATAAAGAGTACACATATTTATAATAAAATGTATATAATTTAACACAAAATTCTAAAGGCGCACGGAGTGTGCCCGTGCCCACGGGTGCACACAAGTTTTTGTCTTTAAAAAATAATTACTAATATTATTATTATTATAATTTTTATAATACGTGTCCGTCAAAAAAAATTATAATACGTGAAAAATAATAGATGTAAAATAGCAGATTGTATTTCGGGAATGGCAGCGGATTTTTTGTTAGTAATAATTAATTAACCCAAACAAGTCCTTGTTTTTTTTTAATTTTTATTTTTATTTTTTATTAATGGATGGATAAGATCCGTCTCACGTAAGAAGATTCGTGAGACGGTCTAACCCAAGACCTACATATGATAAATAATATATTTTTTAATTGACATGATCAAATGGTAAAAAATGAAATATATTTAATAATTTATGTATATATTTTTTAATTTTGATGGAGTACATTTAGTAAAATTGGAAATACGAATAGTCGCGCAATTAGTATAAACCTTTAACATATTCATTCTCCCCCTAATTTTATTAGGATAACATAGCTTGCTAATACCTTTTTATGGTTAGATTATTTAATAATTTTTTAATTAATTATTTTTCATTAAAAACATTAACATTTTTCATTTGTCATTGATCAAGCTCACACCACTCTGATTCTTGAAGAATTCACTCACAAAAAGAATATTTCGTTGAAGATTAAACAAGGTGCAAAGGAAGATCACATAAAATGATGAATGTTGTATGTTTGCTTGAATGAAAACGAGAGAGAGGTTTAGAGTGCTTCAGCTTTTTCCAGAGCCTACATTCACTATAGACAGAGTATTGTTATTGATAGAATTCAAAAGAGAGAATTACAACTCAAAAGAAGTTATAGAACAGCTTGTATACACTATGCACCACAATCGAAAGTCATAGGACCAAGATGAGGGACGATCTTTGAGGGTTGTTTTTTATTTTTTAATCATTTTATTTTATTTTGTGGTCATGGTTGAATTATAATTTAATCTAACGGTTAAAATCGTCCAGATGTTCACCAGGTGCATAATAATTGGACTCTTAAAGACGCTATCACTTTTTTGGTCTTCTATCACTCTTCATTAACATGGTATCAGTTTTTATTGAAATATTGTAACTTTTTATTCATCCCATAGAATTCATCCTGCTGTAAACGGTTTCAAACTTTGTAATTTAGATAATGACGATTTTTTCTAGTGAGATTGAACTCCAATCTTACGAAAACACTATTTCCAAACTACACAAACAGATATATTTTGTTTTCAAACTTTTAATACCTCGAAATAGGCTTGAATACATCACTAACACAATTCAACTTGAAACAAAAACTCAACCCATTAGACATCGAAAAATCAGTCAAAACAAATGATCACATAAAAAAAAAAAACAAAAGAAAACTAGTTTGTACTTTTAATAAAGAAAAAAAACATTTTTACCAATTTCATGAATTTGTCTACTCCTTTATTTTAATATAAATAAAAGTGCTCTATATTTTACTAATGCTCCACGAGAAAAGGAAAATTAATTTAGTGAATAAAACTTCACGAACGGCCCATATCACAGGCCCAAGTAAAGGAAATTTATTTAGGGGCTGAACTATTGACACCCAGGGTTTTGCTGGAGTTACCCATATTGAAAACAAAAAATGT
Organism: Pogostemon cablin; assembly: GCA_023678885.1. Taxonomy (NCBI): domain Eukaryota; kingdom Viridiplantae; phylum Streptophyta; class Magnoliopsida; order Lamiales; family Lamiaceae; genus Pogostemon; species Pogostemon cablin. Next base: position 21,888,751 of record CM042954.1, on the reverse strand, counting down.
GTGAAATTTCAATTATATCCTTATTTATTTTTTAAAATATTAATTCATTTATTACACTTAAAAAAATATTTTGCTTTGTACACCCACCCACCATTACTCTTAAAACACATACTAATATAGACCCTCACACATATGCACTAAAAACACACACTAATCACACGCACGCCCCAAGCGCTTGTACAAGAAAAAATAAAGGAGAAGAAAGAAAAAGTGTTTTGAAAGAAGCAATAATAAACTTCCCATAATCCTTGCAAATTTATAGAACACGTTCAAATACAAAGAAATGTTTTAATTCAGAGAAGATTTCTTTATTCAACTGTGACCCACAGTTTAAAATTTTAAAACCTAGTTTTATGATTTAGAACTTGAAAGAGATCATTTTTTAGTAATATGGAGCATGAAGATGTGAAAATTGTAGATTTTGAGCTATTTTTTTTCAAAAAAATTGTGAATTATGTAAATTTTATTTTTATCTTTTACGTTGAAAATTGCAAAAAGTGGAAAGAAATTCATGTCTGGTTCGTTGAAAAAATTCACTAATTTTGACAAGTACTAGTTGAAATTTTTAATAAATTTTCAGTTATGTGTGACCGAAATTTTAGGTAAAGCCTAAAAAATTTACAGTCATTAAGTTAAGGTTTCCTAATTGGATTTGGAGGGCTCATACATTTTATCAAAAGTAGGACCAATTAAAATATTCCTGGGCTTTATTAAGGCACACTAGCCACTAAGCTCCCTCAAAATTTCAACAACATTCCATTAAAAATTTGAACAAAAATTTCGTCAACACATGAATGAAATTCTTACAAGTTTTCATCCACCTCTAGCCGAAAATTAACAATATTTTCGGTAGACCAGTCATGAAATTTTAAATCCATGATTTCAACACTTAAACAATATATAATTTTAATTTATATTAATACTATATTTTAAATTCAAATTACATTTATAATTTTAATAACCCATACATAATTAATTATACAATTTCACTAATCTACCAATCTTATAAGCAATGCATAATTTTGACAAAAAAATATAGTATATAATTACTTTTATCAATTACCTCTCTTGTTTCCTATCAAAAATATTTTGGGTGTAAAAATAATGTTTTCTTCTTCTCTTCTCTTTTCTCTCTTGTGCAGCGTGAGATGTGTGTGTAAATGAGTATGTGTTTTTTGTGTGAGTGTGTATTTTAAGTGTAGTGATGTTTGGGTGTACAAAAGCAAAATGTGCTTATTATTATAATAATACAAAAAATAAATGAATTAGAGTTTTAAAAAGTAAGTTGGGATATAATTAAAATTTTACTCATTTTTTTGTTAAGCAAAACCCCGGGCATTCACGGCACATATCATTAGCCCAATGGGCAGCCACTAATATTTTCAAATTTTCTGATTAATAAATATCCCATCGCACTTCTCTTTCTCTCTACTCTCTCATACAAACGCCGGAGTTATATTACCCCGTCGTGAAGTTGTGTTTTACCCACCGGCGGCTAAACATGGGCCCAGCGAAGGCGGCGGCCCGCACTATATCACAGCAAGCTTTCGACGAAATGGTTCAGGAAAACATTGATGATCTCGATATGGACCCTGCTGAAGCTCTCGAAGACGCAATCCAGACTCTCACTCTTCAAGGCGTCGATCTCTCCGGTTCGCATCTCAAAATATGCTGTTCAACGCTCAAATCATAACACATTAAGTGAATTCTTCTTTTTATTCAGGTATTGTGACCTGCGTACCGGGCGAAAGCAATCCGGTGGTGGAGTGTTTGGGGAAATTGAAAGAGGATAAGGCGTTGCCAGAGATTGTGGAACTGTTGGTTGAGCTGAGTGCTCTATGCGATGATAAAGGATCGGGTAACTCCGCCATTGCGACAAAAAATGGAGCGGTGGAGTTGATTATTTCTGTTTGTGTAAAGCTGCGCGACGAGCGTCATGGGGGTTTGGCCTCAGGGTTGAGTGCATTGGCTTCTGTGATTCATGGTATGTGTCTCAGTTGCAGATTTTTGTTTAATCAGTAAGCTGAAGCTACATAAACTGGAAAAAAATACTGCCTCTTCAAATCTCATATGATTTAATTTTATTTCTATACATATGCTTTTAGTTGAATTCAATTTCACGGGGATAGTAAAGTGAATCCCATCACACTAGAAGCATCATTCTTGTCGGTACCTGGTATTGATCCTTTCGAATCAACTTAAAGATGCTCCAATTCATCGAGTGAGTGAGCAATACAGAAAGTCATTTTGGAGTTAAATACTGATTTATGATAATATGTTCTGATATTACTCCCTAGATCATATTGCTTGAGCTCAAGTATGTTTATAGAACGATGTAGTAGCGGACCCAATTAAAAGTACACCTGCTAGGTTTTTGGTAATTTCACCACTGGAAACGTTTAGTCATTAAATCATAATCAACTTATGATGCGGATAGAGTTTAGTGGAGTGATTGCCTTCAATTGGACAAAGAATTATTTGTGTACTTAGATCTGATACTGATCATAAAAACTAATCTGCAGTCTGTAACTCTTATGAAACTTAAGTAAGAACTAGTTGAACCTCTCTAGAACTCACACACTTGATTGGTTGATCACTCACGTTTCACTCACGAATTGATTGATAATCGAAAAACGAAATGGAAGAGATCAACACAAAGATGTATAGTGGTTCGGCGTAAGCCTACATCCACTTTCCTAAGAGAAGAATTCACTATGATGATGATGAAGATTACAAACTTACAAGCACTCTTATCAAACCCTAATTCCTAATGCTTGAAGACTGATATGTGAAGTTGATGAAACTGACTGATTGTTCTTCAATTTATATGGATGCGTGACCAACGTTTTGATCCCCTTTCATCCAATCAAACGCATGCACACTGAATTAGTTGTAACCAACTGATCTTGCAACCGTTTTGAAGCTTCCAGCTGATGCTTCTAGGTGCTTCCAGCTGCCATGTCACCAAACTGATCCCCTCAGCTCCAAAACTGATCCAACGGCTTATACATGCAATCCTCTTATCACTTGATCGACCAATGAATGATTTCCACGTGTAGCATTGCTTATTCTCATGCAATTCACACACATGCAAGTCTATATCTTCACAAATATTCACCTTAGACCTTGCATCACCATACTAGTTTTATCTTCTCCACCCTGCTGCTATTTAAGGTTGCAGCCACCTTTCCTTCCTTGCTTAATTCAACTGAACCAATTGCTTACACAGCTCATACTTATGAACTGATAAAGCTTTTGTGAACATGTCTGCTGGATTCTCAGTAGTTTTGATCTTCTTGACACTAACTACTTCCTTGTCTATCATGTCCCTTATGAAATATAACCTCACATCAATGTGTTTGGTCCTCTCATGGTACCCCTGATGTTTGGAGAGATGCACTGTACTCTGATTGTCACAATACACCTCAACTGCATCTTGCTGAATACCAAAATCATTCAGTATTCCAGTCAGTCAAACTCCCTCTTTGATTGCTTCTGTGAGAGCAACAAGCTCTGCTTCTGTAGTTGATAGGGCTACTATATGTTGATATGTTGCCTTCCAACTCACTGCAGTACTAAACAAGTTGAATACATATCCAGTAAGTGACTTCCTAGTATCAAGATTTGCTACATAATCAGCATCAACATATCCAACTACTGCCTTATCTCATGTTGCCTTTTTCTGAAACTTCAAACCTGTTGTGATGGTCCCTTTCACATACCTGAGAGCCCACTTCACTGAATCCCAATGTAGCAGACCTGGATTGCTCATAAACCTACTGATCATGCTCATCACATAAGTTAAGTCTGGCCTGCAACATACCATTGCATACATCAAACTGCCAACAGCACTAGCATAAGGTATGTTGCACATATTAATCTTCTCTTGATCTGTCTGAGGAGCTTGAAGTAGTGACAGACTCACTCCTTGCTTTGCTGGTGTTGTTACTGACTTACTGAGATTCATATTGTATCTCTTCAACACTTTGTCCAAGTATGATTCTTGGAATAACTTCAACTCTCCAGCTGATCTGTTTCTCTCAATCTGCATACCAAGGATCACATTTGCTTCCCCTAGATCCTTCATATCAAACTCCTACTTAAGTATTTCTTTTACTTCATCTACACCAGCTTGATCCTTACAAGCTATAAGGATATCATCTACATACAACAATAAGTATGTATAACATCCTTCCTTGAACCTAACATAGACACAGCTGTCATGTAAGCTCCTGCTAAATCCATTTGATGTAATGTAATCATCAAACTTCAAATACCACTGCCTTGGACTCTGCTTCAGACCATACAAAGATTTCAATAGTAAGCAAGCCTTATTCTCAGCATCTTCAACACTTACACCATCTGGAACTTTCATGTAAATGTCTTCTTCTAAGTCTCCATGCAAGAAAGTTGTAGTAACATCCATCTGATGTAACTCAAGATCAAACTGAGTTACTAATGCCAATAAAATTCTGATAGAACAGTGCTTAACTACAGGTGAGAATATCTCATTATAATCAACACCTTCTTTCTGTGAGAAACCCCTTGCCACCAGTCTTGCTTTGTATCTTATACCTCCTTCTTTGCTTGTAACATGTTTCTTCTTATAAATCCATTTGCAGCTTACTAAGTTCTTATTCTTTGGTCTTTCAACAATCTGCCAAGTCTTATTCTTATGCAATGATAGTAGTTCTTCTTCCATAGCAACTATCCATTTACTATTCTCACTTCCTGATATAGCTTCCTCATATGATCTTGGCTCATAACTCTCTATGTCAGAAGTAACATACAGTGCATATGATACTATATCAGCTTCCATGTACCTTACATGAGCCTTGATCTGTCTTCTTAATCTATCTCTGACAAGCTGGTAAATACTCAAGTCATACCTGGAACTAGATGAACCAGGTGAGCACTCTTCATTACTCTGATCAGTATACTTGTTGTCTTGTTGAGCTTCTTTCCTTGCTTGCTCCACCTGAGGCTCATCAGTATCTGTAGTGATAGATACTACATAATTTCTTTCAACCAATGGCATCTTCTTCTCATTGAATGTAACATCTCTGCTAACAATGGACTTGTTAGCTTCATAACACCAAAGTCTGTATCCTTTTACTTCTTTGGGGCATCCAACCATTACACCTTTTACTGCTCTTGGTTCCAACTTATCTTGCTTCACATGAGAGTATACTTGACAGCCTATTACTCTCAAATGACTGTAATTTGGAGCTCTCCCAGACCACATCTCTTCAGGTGGTTTGAACTTTAAGGCTGCTGATGGACATAGGTTGATCAGATAGGCTGCTGTAGTCACAAGTTCACCCCAAAACCCTTTTGAAAAACCTCCACTACTCAGCATACATCTTACTCTTTCTAACAACGTTTGATTCATCATTTCTGCAACACCATTTTGTTGTGGAGTTCCATGTGTAGTCTTGTGCCTCTTAAATCCTTTCTCTCTGCAAAAATTACTAAACTCCTCTGAAACAAACTCTAGTCCATTATCTGATCTTAAGCATTTCAACTTCTTCCCTGTTTGATTCTCCACCTCAGCAAGTCATTCCTTAAATGCAGCAAATGCCTGATCCTTTGATTTTAGGATCTTTACCCAAACCTTTTTAGAATAATCATCTATAAAGGATATGAAATATCTTCCTCCTCCCATGGTTGGATTTCTTGATGGTCCCCATAGGTCTGTATGAACATACTGAAGCTTCTCTGATGAAGTATGTTCTCCAGAACCAAACTTCAGCCTTTTTGCCTTACTTATGATACAATCTTCACATTGATCCAACTTGCAGGCTGAACTTATGTCTAATAGCTTCTGTTTTGCTAGCTCTTGTAACCCTCTCTCACTTACATGAGCTAGTCTTCCATGCCACAGATGAACATCTTCTTGTTCTTGTGAAGTGTTCAACTGTCCAGAGACAACTGATCCTTCAAGAAAGTAAAGATCAGAACTCTTGACACCTCTTATCACCACTGAATTTCCTTTCATGATAGTAAGTACACCTTTCTTTACATAGTACTCACATCCCTGAGTGTCTAACATACCTAGTGATATCAAATTTCTTCTCAATCCTGGTACATATATGACATTTGTGAGCAGCTTAATGGTTCCATCAAACATTCTAAATTTGACAGAGCCAATCCCTTCAATCTTGATGGCCTGATCATTGCCTAACAAGACTGATCCTTCATTATATGGCTTAAATTCTGTAAACCAATCCTTAACTGATGTCATGTGAAATGTGCAACCTGAATCTAGCACCCATTGATTTGACACTTGACCAGAAACAACAACCAAAGCTTCAATGTAATCTTGATCCTTATTACCTTTATTTTCAGTTACCTGATTGGCATGAATTCTTTGATTTCCACCATTTTCTGCAATCTTTCTTGCCACCATAGCTTTCCACTTATGACATTGCTTCTTGAAATTACCAGGTTTGTTGCAGTGGAAACAGTTATTGTTTTCTTCATCTGCTGGTGTACTTTGATTTCCCCTTTCCTGTTTCTTCTTATCAACACCAGCCTTCTTATCATTCTTGTTCTACTTGTTCTGTTTGTTGGTCACAAGTCCTTCCCCTGCAACTGTATTATCTGATGTCTTATGGAGCACCTTTGCTTTGATTGCAAGAATCACTTGCTCCAGGGAGATTGATTCAACATTTCCATATAATAGTGTATCTCTCAATCCTTCAAAAGATTTAGGAAGAGCTGACATTAGTATGACAGCCTTATCTTCACTTAACAGTGCTACATCAATATTTTCTAAATCATCTATGATCTTATTGAAATCATCCAATTGACTTAGAATAGACTTATCTTCTGATACTTTGAAGGAATAGAGCTTCTGCTTTGTATACAACCAGTTTGCCAAAGTCTTCACCATATAAAGATCAGCAAGCTTCTTCCACATATCCCTTGCAGTTATTTCTTTTGAAACTTCTCTCAAAGCTTTGTCACCTAAGCATAGTATGATTGCACTTCTGGCTTTTGATTGTTGATCTTGATCTGCAGCTTGTGCAACTGCATCCACGGCAGCTGCTTGATTTTCTGGAAGCGGTTGAATTGCACCAGCAAGGCCTTGTTGGATTAGAATGACCTCCATCTTCATCCTCCACAAACTGAAATCAACTTTCTCTGTAAACTTCTCCACATCAAACTTGGTTGTCACCATGATTCTTCCCTCTGAACTGATTACTTGTGGCTGCTTCTTCTTCCCCTCCTTCCCACAGACGACGCCACTTCTTATGAAACTTAAGTAAGAACTAGTTGAACCTCTCTAGAACTCACACACTTGGTTGGTTGATCACTCACGTTTCAATCACGAATTGATTGATAATCGAAAAACGAAATGGAAGAGATCAACACAAAGATGTATAGTGGTTCGGCGTAAACCTACATCCAATTTCCTAAGAGAATAATTCACTATGATGATGATGAAGATTACAAACTTACAAGCACTCTTATCAAACCCTAATTCCTAATGCTTGAAGACTGATATGTGAAGATGATGAAACTGACTGATTGTTCTTCAATTTATATGGATGCGTGACCAACGTTTTGTTCCCCTTTAATCCAATCAAACGCATGCATACTGAATCAGTTGTAACCAACTGATCTTGCAACCGTTTTGAAGCTTCCAGCTGATGCTTCTAGATGCTTCCAGCTGCCATGTCACCAAACTGATCCCCTCAGCACCAAAACTGATCCAACGGCTTGTGCATGCAATCCTCTTATCACTTGATCGACCAATGAATGATCTCCACGTGTAGCATTGCTTATTCTCATGCAATTCACACACATGCAAGTCTATATCTTCACAGTAACATTTTGGGTCATACTCCTGCAAAAGTTTGTAGATGTTATAATTTTTGTTGGTGTTTTTTCAGATCTTCAAAGTTCTGAAATATTTAAGGAGAATGATGGTCCGAAGATTATTGTCGGTATCCTGAGCAATGAAAGAGAGGATACGAAAATCATAGATGGCTGTTTTGTAGTTGTTGCAGCAGCTGCAACTGGGAATGAAATTCTCAAGGAGTCATTCATGGACTTGAAAATTGATGAGCTAATATTCCAGATTCTAAAAGAACACAGTGGACGGAGCATTCCGACTATATATGATGCCATACGTGTCATCTTGTCATCTGATGACAATCGGGTCTTAGCCTCACAAGTAAGTGAACTTTAATGCAACCTTACTTGCTAGAGTTGTTGATCAACAGTGTTGTGTGGTGAATAATGCCCATTGAGGCAGGAAAAAAGTTTATTTATCAATTTCTCTCACTTTTGATTGGTTCGGAAAACTCAAAAGGGGAAAAAAATACTAGTCATGTTCTTTGACCCCATACTTTTTTTATAATTGTTCATTTTGTGATCTTAAGAGCTAGTGACTTTATATACATAATTTTGTTTGCTATCCCTGTACTCCATACATTTTAATTAATCTATCTAATTTCAGGTTTTTGGTTATGCTCGTAAATTTTCAAAGTTAGGAGTTGCAAGTGTTCTTGTTGATTCACTTCGTGAAGGACTAGATCCACCATGTCTAATTTCAGCAAGCATTGCTTTGAAGTCTGTGGCTGTCAATGTAAGCTTTTTGTGTGCAAGTATAAAATAAGGCAGCTACATCATGTGTTATTGTGTTAGGGTATATGTATGTCTTGTCTGAAGGTCTGAAGTTTTTTCTTTTTGAGTCCATCATCTTCACTGTGAATTCTACTGGATAGATTGAACTAAAAATCATTACTTTAGTTATTGTGTTCTTCTAGAAAATTCTAGGACAATATTTAGCAAATCAGATTATGAAATTCAATTTTCCTGGATAATCATACAAGTATATATTCTGATCTTAAACTGCACATAGATAAAATTCCTCACATTTTATTTTAGCATCTATTTTATTCATCTGTCATTGCAGGATGAGATTTGCAAATCCATTGCTTATAGTGGGGGTATAGATGTACTTCTTCAGTGCATTGACGCCAGTGGTGTACAAGGCAATAGCGCTGTGGCAAAAGCTTGTTGCTCTTTGTTGTCTAAGGTGAAAACTGAAATTTCAGTATACATGCATGATGTTTATCCTTCAATACATAGTATCACTTTCTAGTTGGTGATAATTGGAACTTAATACAAGTTTTTAAATATTGAAACACGACTGCTGCATGCTTGACCCTTTCACCCTGAAGGATTTGTTATGCCTATGATACATCATGTTAAAATATGGATTTTTTATTATTTATTTCTTCCATTGCTCTTGTTTATGTGAACGTTTGTAAGTTTATAATACTATGTGTAAAATGTACGCTGGATGGATACCCTGGCTAACATCATTTATGCTTGACCAGTTTCTGCCTAAGTTAATTCGTCATTCTAACTACCATATTTTCTGGGCACTGAAAAATCTTTCGGCTAGTTCTTTCCATTTTGTATTATTCAAGGCATGTTCATGTATTGGAAGCACTACATGACGACATTTTGTAATATATATTTTTAAAGGCTTCAACTATCTTTTGACAGTTCTAGCTTTTCAATGTTTGAGTGTCCTCAAGTTACGATCTTCATTTATCATTTGTGTATAAATAAGTTCCATCATGCAGTCAATGCCATTTTTCTGCTACCTGCATGTTGGATACTTTGTGCCCACGGCTCTAATAATTTATTGCATTTTCATGTACAAGATAATAATCTACTGTCTGATTAGCTTGCAGGAAGTGATGTGAACAAGAGCATTATTGTTGAGAAGGGGGGCATGGATCGGCTTGTCAATCTTTCATCAAGATTCTCTGATGATCCCTTGGTACTTCAAGAGGCAAGTACATTCATGCAGAAATACAATTACTCTTTAATGATTGTTTTACATCATCATGTATATTGTGTGCCAGACATATCATATGCATTTAGACAGAACTGTATCCTTTTGATCCCATAGTCCCAAAAAACTGTATGGCTATGAAGGAGTTAAATGCCATTTTACAAACTCCTGAAGGGAGGCTAACCTGATGCTTTTACACACGTCTAATTTACTTTATTTTCTCCTTTAATTATTTATTCACCCTCGTCTAAAACTCGATAGGCTTTACCTGACTGTGTCATACCATCCCAAGTGTCACTTGACTAATTGTTGCTTTAATGTGGCAGATCATGTGCATCATATGCAGTCTCTGTCTGAGATCCCCAGAAAATGCAGCACTTGCTATTGAATCTGGAGCAGGGGACCTTGCTATTCAAGCGATGCAAAAATTTCCGCAGTTAGATCAACTGCAGAAGAGCTGTTGTTTCATGATCAGGAATCTTGTGGTTAGAAATCCAGAAAACAGGTAAATAATTATAATGGATCATCTTGATATCTGCTAATGGGATTATGATTGTCTTCCCTAAGATACCACATTGAGCCACTTTATCATGTACAGAAGGCTTCTGCTCAGTAATGGTATAGAGCAACTAATCAGAAGAACAAAGCAAAGCCACAAGAGCTGCAAGGATGCAGCCACTGATGCATTGAGGGATTTGGGATTAGATAATTACAACTTGTGAGCACTTGCCAATCCATCACAGGTTATATTCTCTGATCTTAAGGGTTCCATTTCAGTCGAGAGCGCGGTTTTTAATAGATGTTTGTAGCATATATTGACAATGCAAACTGTGCAAAAATCCAAACATTTATCTATCCAGCCTATTAATGTGTTATATTATCAGAGTGCTTGGTCAATTCCTACGCAACAAGCATATCAATGCTCGTTTTTGTAATTTAGATTGTTGTTAAATCTCATCTGTTTTATTTATATTTGGTATTATTTATAGTGTTGCAATAAGAGAAGTTAATAAAGAAATGAAAGGAAAAGAATGTAGTTAATGGAGTGTAATTGTGACTGTTTGATTTGATTTTCTCTTTCTTGTTTTGCGCATAATTAATTTATATGTAGTGAGTGATATCATTTCATACCACAGAAGATGGTGCACAGGAATAGTAAACAGAACAATGGACTAAAGCTTAAAAGCCAACATGGTGATGGAGGTAATTATATCCTGAATACTGTGACTACGACTTTAATCTTGGGCCCCATTCAAAGCCCATCAACGAGGTGATTCTTTCTCTTTAATTTAATCGTGAGATAAATCTTTTAAAATAAACTCTTAGTAAATTGTTAGAAAGCTTTATGTTTCATAAAAAAAATTAAAACTACACACTTATTCGCATTCATCTCATAAAAACAAAACCCCTCAAATGGTACCTTTAAATTTTATATTCCATTTTTTCTAAAGATAGTAAAGTCCGTATGTACTGCTCGCTTGAATGACAATTTGTACAATGATTAAGAATTCAATTTCACTAACGATAATGTGGAGCAATCTCTCACTATAAGGAATATTTTGTTAGCAGTGGTGGTGGTTTACTTCCGTGATTAGTTAAGTCATCATAATTTATTCCTTCAACACTATATTGGATTGGTGCGGAGCAATCTTCAAAATGAGGTGCATTTGTGATCAGTGTTTAGTCATTGTAATTTATTCATTCAGGGGCGTTTGATTCGTGTGAAGGAATCGGAATGAGAATCATAGTAATAGTGGGGAGGAATGGTAATAGGTTTGTCTTTTATTCTTATATTGTTTGGTTAATGATAGAGAATGAGTATCATAACTATTGATGTTGTTTGGTATGATTAAATTCTTTAAGAATGAATTCATATTTTTTATTATTAATTTTTTATTTTATTATACTTTTGTCATTAACAACAGAAAAATATTATTATAATAATTTTTTATTTTAATAAAATTTTATTTCATTAAAAATATATTAATAAATAGGGGTTGGGCTTTTATTGGGAGGAATGATACCCATAGTACTCAAATAAGTGAGGAATGAGGGATTCCCCACTTTTGGGAATGAAAATTACTGTAGCATTATCATAGCATTCAACCAAACATGCTTTCCCATTCCCATTCCATTTCCTTACCTTCATACCTCTCCAACAAACAGCTCCTCAATACTCTGTCGGATCGGGATGTGAGGACGATTGATGGGCGATTCCACTTGTGGAAAAAAAAAAGTAAAATTTAAAGGATAATCTTGTTAATCCTGTTAGCAAAGTGCAAGACACTGGAAAGAAGACAAAAATAATAAAATATGATAGGAAGGATAATAAAGTAAAAATGGGAATTTTAAGTATGTTAGTGAGGAAAGGCGTAGTGTGTGTGAATCCCAATCCCATGAAGGCCCAATAGCAGAAAGCGGTGGGAAATTGGAAGTTGGGGTGGCTGGGCTCGACGGAGTACGGCGGTGGCTGTGGCGCTGCATATTCCTCGGCAAAAGCTGCAAATTCACATGGTCAAAGTCTAACCAATCAGAGGTTCTCTATGCCATTCCTCGTGCGCCTCACGTGACATATTCCCTTCCGTACCACACCATATTATGATGTGTAGCATTCGTAAAATGAAACTATGGAATAGGAGGTGGGACTTAATTAATTTAAGGAATTTATATTGTTTGGGTGGGAAAAAAGTGGGACAAAAGAAGAGAAATGAAAGTGCGCCACCAACTTTTTATAAGACCCACATTATTGCTGCAAATATTATATTTTTACTGCACTTTAGCCAATTGGACATCATCTCCACTTCTTTCTTTTAAACCATTTTTAATCACAATTTACCAATTTTAGCTTATGGAGTACAATTAAGCAGCCTGTATTAAAATAATATAAAATATTCACTTCCTCCCACAATTATATTTTTAATTTATGTCATCGTTTTCTTTGTTTCACCATTAAAAAAAGAAACTAAACTCATTAATCTAAAAATACATTTTAATGTAAAGAATTACATCTTCACCCAACATTTAACGTACTTAATAATTACTTACATTATTCCAATAAAATTAATTAAAAGGAACAATTATAGCGGAGAGAAATTGGAGGTTTAACCCAATGCAATTATAGCTGAGAGAAACATCAAAATCAAGTTTATAATAATGACAACCAACCATAACGAGCATTCTAATAGCATCCACATTGGTTATCAGTTTAAATTCAATTTTTATTTTTATTTTTATTTTTTCACCGCTCCCCATTAAACTCAACTGGTCTATGCATTCATTTATTAATTTAAATTTATTACAAAAGGCTCCCACCACTTAAATAACTCCACACTCCTAAAAAAAGAGTGTGTGATACACCTCCCTTTTAAATGAATGAGGTGTTGTACACACTCAAAAAATTTATGCACATTATTTTATCTCTCTCTCATTTAAACTCAGTTCATGACTATGAAAAACCCTCTTTTTGAGTTTAAACTAATTACTTGTATTGGTTGGTTTAATGCATTTTTCAGTTTAAACTCGTTTTTTGTCCAACCATTGCGGATGCTCTAAGGAGTAGGGAATTTCTTTGCCAATTTTGTGACATATTCTAAAAGAAAACTCAAAAAATAAATAAGGTCTTAAAAAGAAAAATGAAGCCAACTGGTAATCATACGAATTCTTTGGTAACAATTTCAATTTTAATGGAAAAAAAATTGTTAATAGAGATATATTAATTCGTGTTTTAATGCCAACATGTACTATGATTTATCATCCCAAATTCGAACATAATGCCATGAATTTATAACTCAAAAAATATTTTCCCCCAATAGATATTTAAAAATAAAATTAAATTAAAAAAAAAAACATTTTACAGTGAAACCTCGGATTCTTCAGAAGGTTGAGAGAACTCCACTACTCGTGTTCATGATTCTGGTTTGCTTCCTCATCCTTCTGTCCCGGCGGCGCCGCCCTGGCGGGTCCGCCGGACGAGCTGGTAACGCTATGCTCCACCACCACCCGGGGCGGAGGCGGGTCGACCCGTCCGTCAATGCAAGAAGCGCATTTGGTCTCGACCCAAGTTTCGAAATCGTACTGTGCATGGCCCCTTATTCCCCGACCCGAACAGAGTCGGCCAATCATGACCGCAATAGCGCCTAGGATGGTAATCACCGCCAGAACTCCGATAACGGGTCCAACTGACCCGTGACCCGAATGCGCCGTGTAAGCCTGTTGGGCCACCTCCATCGGCGGCGGCTGCTGTTGCTGTAACGGGTCCAACACCGGAGCCGAACTCGACATTTTTCAACTAATTTTTTAACTGGTAATAATAATCTAAGGAGGATATTCTTGAGATAAAAGGAAGATAATAAAAAAAATAAAAGAATAAGGTTTTGATATTTGATAGATTTTTGTTTTGTGGATATTAAAATACTTGGGAAGGAAGGCTGTAAAAAAACATAGTGAAAACTGAAAAAGTGTAGTATATGTGAGAGAGAGTGAGGAGTGAGTAAGTACTAATACTAGTTGTTAAAAATGCTGTACTTTAAACTAGATACTATAACAAAATTTCTTGAAAATCTAGTGTGAATGCAACTGGAATAAAAGTGGAGGGAAAAAAGGGTTCTTCTTTTCTGAATTTTTTTTTCATGCATTGAACAGTGTCAACATGACACTTAAATTCAGAGATTAAAAAGTAAATTTAAATTTACCAGGGCTGTTTTATTACATATTTGAAGAAATAAATAATAGGTATTTAAGGGATTGAAATAAATAGGTATTTATGGGTTTAAATGAGTTGGGTGGTAATAAGGACCGGAGAATGGAGATGCAGATTGCTGCAATGGATCATCTGGCTCATATTGTTCTTACATCCCCATAATACTTTTGAGTAAATCTTTTTTTGGACCACACTATTTCTTGATTTTATTTATCTACCTCTGTTTAATCTTGTTTTACATCTTGAATAGAGTAAATGAGCATAAGTTCGAGTTTGATTCGATGATTGAAGCTAGAAAATTATCATTTTTTAATATTATGAGAAAATGCTAGTGACATGCATTAAATAGATTATGATTTTTCAGTTTGATTTTTATTTTTATTGCATTAGGTGTGTCACTTCTGTACCATTACTGATTGAAGAAAGCATTAAATGATCCTTTATTCTCTCCATATTCTATTTGCTTGTATTTTACAAGATCAATACACACGTGTATAACCATATACAATTAGAAATATTTCAGAAATATATTTTAACACTTAAGCTAGCAAAACAAGAATAAGGAATAATTCAAAATAAAATTTGAAAATTGAAAAACTAACCCAATAATTATTGAAGCAAAAATAAAAGTAGCTCCCATGAGGCAAAAACTTGTGTTAGAGGTTTAGAAGAGATAGTTAGAAAGTAATAACTTTTATACTGAAAAGTGATACTAAATCAATGAAAAGTGATAATGTTATTTCATGAACAATTTATAGTATAAGTAAAAAGTAACAACATTTTATAGAGAAAATGATAATATTTTATAGCGAAAGTGATAATTATTTTAAAAAATATAAAATGATCTCACATGAGATGGTGTCATGCAATAGTTACCCTTCATAATTAGTACACCCCACAATAATGTTAACTTTTTCTAAAGTATTTTACAAAATCATAATTAGTACACCCTACAATAATGTTAACTTTCTCTAAAGTATTTTACAAAATTATAATTAGTACACCCTACACCCGAAATAGTATATTTTACCCCTAAGCTAGCAAAACAAGAATAAGGAATAATTTAAAATAAAATATGAAAATTGAAAGCTAACCCAATAATTATTGAAACAAAAATAAAAGTTGCTCGCATAATTAGTACGTGGTAATTTATATATATATGGTGCACTTAAAGTTACATGATTCGATATTTTCAATTCAATGATTTTTTTTATGTATATTGTGTAATAGTATATATTTTGGATTTAGATCACCCAAGTATATGAGATGTGCAACCGATGAACATATGATTTCATGTTAAAAAATAACTAAAATAAAATTATGGTGTAAAACTAAGGTACGACTATTGCATCAGTGTATCTAATTAATTATAAATTATTAGATTAAAAAACTTTTCAATAATCACATTTGGATCAAAATAAAATAATTAAAAAAATAATAATAACCATATCCTAATAAATAATCTATAAATTCTAGGTGAAATAACTCAAAATAATGGTATATATATAAATAAAACACTCTTTCTTTTTTCTCCCTAAAAATAGCTTAATGTCTCATTGTTGATATTAATGAGATATTCCCAACAACCCTAAAAGCTACGTACCTGCAAATTTCATGGCTAAATATGACATTAGATTTATGGGATGGATTATGCATAAAATAATTAAAATAGTGAATTAATTTCAAAGTAAAGGAATATATGATCACACTTTTGGAGTGGTAGATGTTCCATGGACAAACCATCACACATGAAATGATAATTACAATGACTAAATTAACTATGTATATTTTGTCTTTTCTTTGAACACTTATGTTTTGCTTTACAAATCTCAAAAAGTGGATGTTGGTATGTTGACTCAACTTATTAATTTCTCCTTTCAAAAAACACATTCAATTAAATATACATAGAGTTCCTCACCAACGTATCTTTGTGTTTAACAAAATAATAATTCATCCTATATGTGCTAACTGTTTTCGCAATATAATATCAAAATCTTACCTTGCAAATTTAACAAACCATTCAATTAAATTATTTTATTAAATAATTTTAGAAATAATATATATCTCATACACAAAAAAATCTCTCTCATTTAAAAAAGAGTTGATATTAGGTGCACCCGGTGCAAGGATGTACCCATATGCGTATATCTTTTTATTCTATTTTGTATACATGTTATTCTATTTTATATACGTGTTTTTTTTTATAATTGTATACTTTTTCCATACTAAGTTTTTTCATTAAAAAAACTAGTATCCATAATGTGTATAACGTTTTATTCAATAGTGTATACATTTTTTTAATAATTGTATATTTTTTACACTCAATTTTTCATTAAAAATCTAACAATTAAATTGTATACATTTTTATTCATAATTGTATATGTTTTTGTTTATATTTATAGACATTTTTTAAAGTGAATATACTCTATCTTAAAGTGCATCGAGAGTATACAATATAATTAACCTTTAAAAAAAAGTAAAACCATCTAATCATTACTTTGGGCAAAAGTTGGATACGACATCCCCAACACCCATACACTACACCCGACCTAATTGTAAAAAATGGTGCACTGGAATGTACAGTATAATTAGCTTTTAAAAAAAAGTAAAACCATCTCATTATTACTTTGGGCAAAAGTTGGATACGATAACCCCAACACCCATACACTTAAACCGACAGAATTGTGAAAAAGGTAAATCACAGTGATTCAACTAATTAAAAGGGCACTATTCACTACGCATAAGAAATCCTTTATTTTGAGTCACTATCCACTAAACACAATAAATCCTTCATTTTGAGAAATTACACTGCGATAATAAAATTTGATTGAGTTATCTCACCCATTACCTAACTCTTAATTATAGTAAATGATAGTTGGTGCATCACTTCTTATAAAATATCTATGGAGCTTTTCTTATTTAAATCAAGGTTTAAGTACACACTCTTAAAAATGTAAAAGATAATGAGTGAGACTATTGTGTTCTATGTCTCCAAATTCAATTTAAACCTCTATCAATACATATTATTAAATAGAATAGGGAGATGGAGAATTGGAAACACGATGTCCCGGAGGCGCAAGAAATTTTGCCAAAGATAATTATAAGTAGTAATAATAAATCTTAAAGGCGAACTATATATACCTTATAGAATTCATAAATTATATTTTATAAAAATGAAATTATAAAAATGAAGTAAAAAATGATCAAATTTGAAAAAAAAAATTGAAATCAAGCATATTCAAATGATCAAATGTAATATTTTTTGGAGAAAGTAAAAGAGTGTACGTAGGAAATTTCTTTTAGCGATAAAGATTATTTAATTTGTCACTTAATTAAAAAGTTTTTATTATAAATAGATGGACGTCTATTCATTTGGAATGTTGAGATCACTAAGATAGAAAATGAGTAAATCTAAATCTTTCTTTTCAGTAAAGAATAATCACTATTTAAAGGATTGTAGGCTTGTAGTTCATTTAAAATGAAAAAAAAAAATTAAAAAAATTAAGAGCGACAAATTTAAATTTTATGTCAAATATAAAAGTAGAGGTCATTATGCAAATTTTGGATTAAATCCATAAATCGACAAAATCAAACCGAAATACTAATTTGATTCGTTTTTTCTTTTTTTAAATTCGTTTCGATTTTCAATTATGAGGATGAAATTTTTAAAATTTCCGATTCAATTTTCGAATTTGAAAATTCAAACTCGATTGATCGAAAATTGAATTGAATTTCAATTAATTAAATATAATATATATTACATTAATTACGAATAATTAATTTTTTTCCTAACCTAATTATATAAATTTAATTAAAACTTAAATTATTTTATCTATTCTACATATTCTCTTAAATTGGTATAAACTTTTATACTTCCTCAATCCCACCAAAAGATTCTCATTTTATTATATTGTGTGTCTCATTCAATGGTCCTCATTTTCCCTTTTTAGTAAAATGGTCTCACATATGACCCATCACTCACTACTAAAAGCTTCTCTAGCAGGGCTGCAATTTACAGATGCAGCCCAATTATCTCCCTCCAGTGGTGCTGCAATCTTGACTGCAAAATTGGGAATTCTACTGCAGCGGCTCAAAATACAGTGACTACAGTGTTTGCTGCATTTTTTTTCTATTTTTTTAACTCTTTTTGTTATTGTTAATTATATAGTTAGTGAAATGAATTGTGGGGTGTATATATTATAGTATTTTAATTTTGTAGATATGATGGTTGTTTAATTTTTTTATTATTTATAAATTTTTAATAAATGAAAATAAATTAATTTTAATTTTGAGTGTTGTTTTATTTTAAATTTTATGCTTATGTTTATGTATTTTGTAATTTTTTTAAATATGTTTAAGTGAATTGCAATATAATTTTAATTAATTGTGTTAATTTAATTTTATGCATATTAATATTTTTATGTCATATTATTTTTATTTAAAATTAAAAATGAAGAAACATAATAATTTAGGTATAAAATAATAAAATATAATAATAAAAAAATATATTATTATTTTAATTTTTGGAGTAAAAAATGAAGTAAACTGCTGGAGATGAGCTATTGAGTTTACTGCATTTTAGAGTTAAATATGATGCAAAATGTAGCCAATCGCTGGAGATGATCTAATACAATTATTCACTACACATAAAATAATAATACTCTTTAATTCACGCAAAAAACAAATGGTGACCTTAGGGAGTAATAGAAAAAAAAAGTGCAACATTTTCTCGCACAAGACATGTATATATTATTATATACTATAATACTATATTATAATATTTCATTTTATATAGTGAAAATAAATTAAAATAATAACATAACAAAAGTTGAATTGTGTATAAAATAAAAGTTTTATTAATTTCAGTTCGGTTAACTGATATAATGACAGAAATAACTCGGTTAGGGTGAGATCATTTTGAATAATTCGATTCGATTTTTGATTTGTTAATAAAATTTTAGTAAAATTTCGATTTTTGAATTAAGTCGGTTCTAAAATAACAAATATAGCAATTGTTAGGCACTGTGCTAATAATAAAATAAAATAAATAATATAGTCTATAGGACACACAGTAGATGTGATATTCTCCAAAGGACAGAAAATGTGGAGATCCATGATGGTACAAATGTAGAGTTAAAATCAAATAAACAGCTTTTTCTTTCTTATAAGGTTTTTTATGCAATCATATTTCCCAACTACTGCTGCTTGTCGCTTTTCTATTGATTTCTTCTGCTTTTCATTCTTATTCTTTATTCTCTTTTATTCTTACATAGTAACCAATTTAATTAATTAACAATTATGTTTTCTTCCCAGTGTGGACTATGGTCAAAGTACATACTAACCTTATATGGAGGAGAGTGCTAGCTTTAGTATAAATAAAGTATAAACTAATCTCTTTATTACTTTGGGAAATTATGTGTAATGCACATATATGGATACATAATTCAGGTTCTGGATGTATTTCACTTATTTTTTTATTGGAGTTTATGAAATTTTCACTTTTATTTATAAAGTAATAAAGAGAATAAATATTTTAATTAATTTAATAAAAAACGTATAAAGTTGTTAGGGTATGTCAAAAGTGGTTGTGTGTTAAAATTTCATTATAATAATATACTCTCAGTTACTACTATTAGTAATTAGTAAAAGAAAAATGTAAAATATCTTATTAAACCAATAAAAAATAAAAGTGAGGAAGAAGTATATGATAATAATAGCATTCATATTAATTGTGATCAAATAAATCATCATATGATTTATTTACTTTGACAGCAGAATAATCTTAATTTGTAGAATTTTGTAAATAAAGCCAAAATCTTTAATTCTTACTCCATCTCCTTAATATAAATTAATTTTGTCATTTTTTTCATCTCATTATAATATATCCGTTTCTTTTTTGATTAATATGACTCATAAAATTAAAGCAATTATTATACACAGTCCACTATATATATGGAACACACACTCAATCCATTACTTACATGTAAAAAACAAATGATTCTATATCAAGAATATGGAGAGAGTATATGTTATATTTTGAATCAAAATTTATTAATTTTCTTAAATATTACTTGCGTGTAATTTTCTAATCTACTCATTCGATCACAAACTTTTATATTTGGGGAAATTATCAAAATTCATCTTTTAAATATGGCGGTTTCAATTTTATTCTTTTTTTATTTGCAATTTACAATTTTGATAATTTTTGTCAGATTTTTGTCCCTTTTGTTCAAATATAATCAATTCTTTAACAAAATTGAACAAATTCTGACATAAAGAACGAAATTTAGATTTAAAAAAAAAAACAAATTCTGACAAAAATAACTAAAGAAAAAAAAGGATTAAATTTAATAAAAGCATTAAATTTAGACAAAAATCATAATAAAATAAAAAAATGGCCAAAAGAGAATTTACAAATAAAGAATGACTTAAATTAAATCAATAACAAAATTTAAATTATTACATTTTAAATAATAAAAAGTATAAATTTAATTTAAAAAAATAAAACCATGGAGTATATACCTAACCTAATTAATTTATTTTTTATTATTAATTTTTAATTTTTAAATTTGGTAGCAATCAAATAGTACTACTTAAAAAAGGTTAATTGGATCGATAGATAATTGTCACGAATTAGAATCCATATGAGAAATCTTACGGACTACATATTTACATCTACGTCCGGGTAAAAATGGATTTTACGGATCTATAACTCATTCAATTAGTGTTTATCTCAAAATAATATACTAATATGCAGGTTGAAATAATTAGGATTACCTACTCCAAATATTTTGAGGTACAATATTGTTAACGTTTAGTAAATTGAATTTATTCCTTTTTTTATATAATAAAAAGTATTCCCCCGTCCCATATGTATTTTCGTTTTAAAAAAAATACAATATCCTCCATTAACGTTCGGTGTTAAATTTTCTGTTACACGTATTAGATGAGTGATGAATAGAGAGAAAAAATCTCAAACATTTCTTTCTAGAGTTGATATATATTTTGTTTATATATATATATATATATATATATATTATATATTATACTCCATCTGTCCGCTCGAAATAGGGTATTTTTTCCATTTTGATCGTCCGTCACAAAGAGGATCATTTCCTTTTTTACACACATGAGACTCATACACACCCACTAATACAACTAAAATATGGGCTCACTCTCACTAATACAACTAACCACTATATATTAAATAATAATACTTCTTAATCAATGTTCACAAAAATAAAAGTCTCTCTTTCGGGTGTACAGATGGAGTATGTGTTATTCATTCAACCATTTGTAATACGAGGACTGCATATTAGATAAAACAGGTGGATCCAAATTTAACCCTAAAATATATTTCCAAGACATTTATACTCTAATATTCATTAATTTAAACATTAAATATTAATTAATTGGTAATACATTGTCATGATCACACAATTAGCATAATAAAGATCTATCAGGCATTTTATTCATCCTCAAAAGCAAGGCAAGCAGTTTGTAACATAGCACACACTAGAGAGATGATCTGCAACACACTTTTAATTAACTGAGCTACATTTCTTTCGAATCTGTCCGGCTTGTCCGGTCAGAACCCCAATCTTCCCTAGCTTGGCCATGGAAGTAGAAAAATCTCTTGCAAACAGAAAAGGGTCGGCACTATAATCCTTGACCATCTTAGCGGTGGCAGGATCAGCAAGAAGAGCTTGATCAGACTCGAGGAGGCCGGTATTGTTAAGTACGTTCTTATAGTAGGTATTGTCGAATATGTTGGTGGTTTGAGAGTCCAAGGGCACCAGGTTGGCATTGGATTGGTCGGAATTCGGACAGCTGGTCTGCAGATCTGATAGGACTGAGGAGTCAAGAGTAGGATCTGGGTTTCCAGACCCTTTGAAGTTGAACAACCTTCTCTTGAATGTGAAGCACTGAGCAAATCCAATGGTGTGACCTCCTGCATGCATCAATATATGATTTACACGTCATCATGCATGCAATATGCTGACGTGGAGTAGTGTATACTGACCTGATAGAACCACCATGTCCTTGACATCAAGACCCTTTGCCACAAATTTAGCAGTTATGTTTTCAAGAGGTTCAAATGGTGAAGGCAGCTGTTCATTGGCTGATTTTTGGCTTGCTGTTAATCCATCCACTCTTCCTAGTGCAACTGCCCAAAAGGGCCCTCCTGACTAATCCAAAAATGTACAACACATCCGTCAGTCCCAAAGGATCTCATTTTTCTTTTTAAATATATCTAACCCACGCACATCATCAATACAATTAAAATATGAAATTCACACACCCCACTAATACAACTACTCACTATACATTAAATAATAATACTCCTTAATCCAAAAAAAAAAAACATCCTTATGGATGGATGGAGGGAGTATATGAGAAGAAAATCTAATCATCTCTAGGGTTGTTGCATTGTTCTCACTCCTATATAGTGTTACTAGCTACTTATCTAGTGGTGCAGCAAAGAAACAAAATTGATACACCAAATACCAAAAAAAAAAATTGCATAAATTGATTAATATGCATGATTATGCAGAATATTGAATATATATATATATATATATATATATATATATATATATATATATATATATATATGTGCACATGCATAGCAGGCTTATAATTATTACCAAAACAATGGCTTCTCTGGTTGCAAGAGTTAATACATCCACACATGACACAACCGAAGGGCAAGCCTTCTCGACGTCGGCCTTTATGCGCTCGATCACATCATACCCTCTAACCGAATTCCGATTCGGAAAAGCACTCTTCTCCCCTTTGAAATCATTCGTGTCATCAAGAAGAATCGAACCCTCACATCCCTACGTATCAATCATCCATCCATGCACAATTAATACTTAATAATATAGTATGCATGCATAATATGGTTATAAATAGAGTATGTAGAGAAGAGATGAGAAATTAAAGTACATCAACGAAACAATCGTGGAAGTGGAGCCGGAGGAGGGAAGCGGCCATTCTGGTGTCGTTTTTGAGAGCTGCCCAAACACCGCGGCGAACAATGATGGGGAAGGTAGGGCAAGATTTGTCGTAGTAGTTGTAGCTTAGGACTCCATCAGATTTAATAGGTACAAAGAAGTTGAAACCTGTTTCCATGGAATTAGCAACCCATGAGCAGTAAATATTCAAGAGTATCATGCTAATTAATATGCTACGATCATACAAGCTCATCATTTTCTGATCCATTTGACTCATGAATGATTACTTAATCAATCAATATGGGAAAAGAATTGGTTGCTGGTGGTAGATGATTACAGAAGTCATGATATATATACATATAGAAGAATACATGAACTCATTGGTGAGTGGCGTTTTTCCACTACCACTTGTTTTTCTTAGATTAAAAATACATTTATGTTCATGCACCAAAAATGAATTTATATAAGTATATAAAATCAAATTGAATCAAATTAAGAAGAAATCGAAAAGAAACGAACCGAAATCATTTTTATTTATTTAAAAAACAATAAATTATTCTATGAAACCTTTATTTTTTATTTTTTTCATCATTTTCTGTGTCACTAATTTTATGATCAATCGATACATAAGAGGTGAGAAGAATCCAACATTTGTCTCTAGGATATTTGATATTTTTTTTAAAGTACATGTTTTACTTTTTACACAATTTTACACATGGAATACGCTGATTTCAGCTATGGCAGTCTCAAGTTCGCATGAGCAGCTCAACTGGTTAAAAGAGTGACATCTTACATCAAGTGACCAAGGATCAAATCCCACAATCGCAGTATAGGAGCAACCTATCAAAATGAGGGGCTCCTCACATACAATTGATATCTATTTAACCTCTATTGATCAATTGAGTCATCATGATTTATCTTTCTACAACTCTGTCGGGTCAGGGTGTAGGGAGCCATACCACCTCTTCATCAAGCTATGGCGGTCTCATTAATTAGTAACTTCAATTTAACTATCTTATATTCAATTACATACAAGAATATTAAAGTGCTCTCAAGTTAGGTCATTAATTATATAAGGCACGTGTGACTATTCCTACGATAGAATTTTAGAGGGAAATAATTTAATTTCAGATACGTGCTGACGAGAACAGTTTATAGAAAGCGAAAGAAAAAATATTAAAAATATAGATGTTATTATATAATGTTTTTATTGAAAACCGAAATTCAGTACAGTTCAGTTATGTATAAACTTCTTAATTGATTTAAGATTTCAAATTTGTTTTAATCGGTACATACCACTAAAATTATATGCATTAAAAATTAATTATGAATAATTATCGAATTATTAAAAATGTTTTCATTAACTTCTTTTATAAATTTGAATTTAAAATATAATGAATCCCGTGTAATATATGACGTCGACACACCACACTAGTTATTATAAGTGGGGATTTTTACTAAAACAATTTGAAGGTAGAATCGAGTATTAAAGGAAATGAATGTGCTTTATGAGTATACAAAGCTTAACCAAAGAATATTGACTCCACTTATGAAATAAATATGCTTTATTATGAATATTAATTATAAATTAGCACGCCATCATACATTAAGTGGTAATTAATTATCGATCTTAATTGGGATTATTATAAGTTCAAGTGTTTTATAAATGTATAATATAATAATGAACTTTTATCAATTCAAAGCCCGAATTATGGGTAAACTATCAATTAGGAGTCCAAATTATTTTTTTATCAATCCAAGGTTTGAAATATGTAAAACTATCAATCCAATGCCTGAATTTGTCAAATATTATCACCTATTTTATCAATTTAGAGCCTAAGTTCAAGCCCTGAATTGATAGTTTTACATAATTCAGGTCACTAATCGATATTATATATAATTCAAGCCCCGAATTGATAGATTATCCATTTTTCAGGTCATGTATTGATGAAATTCCTATAATAGTAATAATTCATTTATATAGGAGATAAACTTTTCGTTTATTTATGCGTGCCACACCGGCATATCTCTCACGATTATTTTATGCTTATTTTTAATAATTTTTATTTTTTATTATAAATATTAGTATTACTTTTTTTTTAATAATATTATCACCTTTTATTTATATTATAAAATATTTATGAAATAACTTACATCACATTATCACTTTTCATTGAATATTAATTTATTAAAATATTATTATTTCCAGTCTTTCCCTTTTTATACACTTATTTCCGACCAACAGTATCATTCGGTTGTATCAACAACTCAAATGCATCTATCCTTAAAGGTTGTTCTTGAAACATCATCACCAATCAAAGGCCCGATCCAGCAAGGAATTGGGCCAGGTTTGGGCCGACGTTAGGCTATATCATTAGCCCAAGTGTTTGGGAAAGAAATATAATTCGAAGAAGGTCCATGAAGCCACTAACTATTAATTGGGCCTTGAAATTTTAATTTTATTATTTTCTTAAAAATCAATTCCGAGTCAATTAATAATTAATTAATATGTCTTTCGAGCCTTAGATTTTGAAAACTCCCTGGAAAAAAGGTGGATTTTAAATATAACTTCTTTAAATTTAATTAAATAAAAATAACTAATTTAAGTGAAAATAAGTGGTAAAGTGTAGTGCGGATACACCTGAAAGTTTAAGTCAATTTTATAAGATTTCTTTTATAAAATTTAAATACATTATTTTATCCAGTAAATTAATCATATTCTAATTTAATAACTAAAGTTATTTAGCTGCACTGGACTACGGTCCCTAATAAATAAGATTAAATATTTAAGATGAAGAATAATGAAAAAAAAAAAGAACATAACCATTATATCTGGGCCTGGGCCTTCGAATTCAATAATCAAAACCTTCTTAAAAGCCTGGAAAGGCCTATATATAATGGGGTTAAATGTATACCGGTTGTCTTATTCTTGTTAACCCTCAACTCATCACTCATGAATACTTGATATAAAAATATTATATAAAATACAAAAAATTATAGGCAAGTATGTGTGAGACCGTCTCACGTAAACCCTTACGTGAGATGTATAAAAGGTGATAACTTATATAATAAAAAGTGATATTCAATTAATGAAAAGTGATAATGCTATTTCATTAGCAATTTATAATATAAATAAAAAATAATACTAGCATTTTTATAGTGAAAGTGATAATATTTTATAATGAAAGTGATAACTATTTTAAAAAGTGTAAAATAGTCTCACATAAAATGATCTCACACGACACCTACCTAAAATTATATATATTTCAGTTGACAAGGTATTCTGTCCTGGGGCTGATGTTTATTCTTAATGTTTTATGATAATATTAGATAGCAATTGTAATTTTATTAATGTGATTTAGAACATATAATATTTTAATCTTGTAATTTATGATAGTACTATTTAATAATATAATTATTTTATTACCCCATAAATAAGTGTATATGAATTTAGTTTCACTAGAGATAAGTAGTTTGAATCATTACTTTAAAAAAAATCTTAGTAATTTATTATCCACATCAAAACTCAGATAATTGCATAGAATTAGGGCAAATTTGTGTGAGACTGTTTTATAATGAGATCATTTTACGTTTTTTAATTAATTATTACTTATAATTTTCATTTATAATATAAATTATTTAAAAAATAATTCACAATACTATTATTTATTTTCATTAATATATTACTTTATAATAATTATCACTTATTATTTGTTTTTCACAAAAGTCATTCCATAAGAGTGACCCATAACTTTGCCCCATAGAACCTCAATAATATAAGTCCAGTTGAAGGGGTTATCAGTTTTCAACCATAGAAATCTAAAATATGTTGTGCAATTTTTTCACATAAATTATCACTACCACCTAACCATTTTGGCATACTCCTTATTTATGTTGGATTGGACCTATCAATGTGGCCCACTGATTTTATCTTGTCTTCAAGATTCTTCCTCCATTATTTGTATGTGAAAGGGACTATTTTTTCTGTTTTTGTAATAACTTTGGATAAACATCAAATAAATTCTATTTGTAAAAGAATCAACTCTATATGTTGTTATAACTTTATAAACATTTCTTATTTTTAGTTACGAGTAACATGTAAAATAAACAAGTAAATATATTTAATCTTTACTTTTAGGATTCTTTTTTAATTTTTAAGAATTTGGTTTTGTTCTCACTCCTTTTCATTAGTAAAGAGTTCATTGTCATGATTGTATTTCTATTTTGAAAAATATGATTTTTTTTTAAACAAAGCAAAATAAAATATGTAAATTATTTTGTGGAATGAGAGAATATAGAATACCTAAATGGAGTATTCATTACATGTTAATCAAATTCATAAAGAACCTAAAAGAGTTGCTCGGGAGGTCGAACCATCAGATATAGTCGAAGAAATGTCAATTTTACTTTTACTAACTAAATATTTCATCATGATATTTAAGTAATGAATTTATGATAAGAATACAAGTAAAATATAGGAGCTCAAAGTAATAATAAAGGTAAAGATTTGTGGGTAATTGATGAGTAATAATATATTGTGAATTTTATAAATAATTTATTTATATTATAAATAAAAAATTATAATATTTTAAAAAAAACTTAACATCCGTCCGTTCTAACTAGCTTTTCATTCTTTACACGTTAGTCGTTCTCAATACACTCTTAACTACTTAAAAGTAGTAAAAGTTTAAAAATAAATAATCTCTTAATAAATGTCACTCTAACTTACTTTATCATTTATTTATTACTTAAAAATACTTCTAAACATTAATAAAGTTAATTAAAAAAGTAAAAATTTCAAATTCTATATCTAGAATAACAGTGAAAATTAAATTGAGATAAAAACAATAACATTTTTAATAAAAATGATAATTAATACAAAATGTAAAATAATTATATTGTGATACGGTTTTATATCCGTATAGAATCTCATCCAGGGCCGGATCCAGTAGTACCCCCAAAATGAAAAATAATACCTATATATATATTGGATATAACAACTAATATACATAGTAGCTTAGTGGTTAGCACCTGTAGTGCAGTAGTTGAGGTTGAGAGTTCTTTTATATTTTATAATTACATGTCGACTGTGCCCCAAAAATTATTTTCTTGTTCCGCCCCTGATCTCATCGTGAATATCCTAAAGTCGTAGCCGGTTAATATTAAAAAATGAAATCAACAATTAAATAATTGGATTGAACAACAAGGAATTACTCATATATAAAGGGTGGCCACTGGCTAGTCTAAAGTCTAAACTCACGCTATATGGGGTTCTCTGGTTTTAACTTTGAAAAAATCAATATTCCTCTTCTTGTCTACTAAACCATTTTTTATATTTATATGACCTATAGTACTCCCTCCATGGGATAAACATACTACTCCCTCCGTGGGATAAACATACGAATAATTAAATAATAAACTATTCGTGTGTTTATCCCAATAAAGTGGCAGTTTTGCTCTCTGGGCTTCACAACCAAAAGGGCTAGGGAGAGTCCATCCCTCATTTATAAACCCATCGACATCCCCACTTCTAACCGATGTGGGACTTTGGTTGACACTCAACCAACATTTCCCCCTCAAGGTGTCAACCAACATTTCCCCCTCTAACAAAGTCCCGCAACTAGACCATCCAATTTGAGGTCCGAACATCCCACCATCCGCCCGGTTAAGTTTGGGGCCAGTTTGAGGTCCAAATATCCTGTCATCCACCCGGTTAAGTTTGGGGTCTGGCTCTGATACCACTTGTTGGGTTTATCGGCTCAGGGAGCCGGGTCGGGCCCCTAGAATAGTCAGGCTCACTCAATCCAATAGCATGATATTGTCCGCTTTGGGCCGACCACTGGCCCACACGATTTTGCTTTCTGGGCTTCACACCCAAAAGGCCTCATGTTAGGGAGAGTCTATCCCTCATTTATAAACTCATCGTTGGTTGACACTCAACCAACACATCCGTCCCACCGAAAGGTCACAATTTTACTACATTAGACTTCCTATTCAAATATCTCCATTTCCCACTTTTAGTAAAAATGTATCACATGTGGCCCACCACTCATTACTAATACAACTACACACTACACATAGAATAATAATACTCTTTAATCTACGCACAAAAAACAATCAGTAACGTTTGGACAAAACGGATGGAGTATAATAAAATAATCTTGATTCCAATAATTTATTCAAATAATTTATTAAATATTGCTGCTGTCAAGTTAGTAGACTACTTTACATATGCATCTTTCGAATATATCTTTTCACATTTCTTTTTTCTTTTTTATCAATCTCACTGCCTATACTATTTAATTTAATATACTCACCAATAAAATGTCATGACACTCCATAAATCTAAATTCAACAATTTTTTCACCTCCTACGAATTATTTAAATTATATAACCCTCCCATTATTTATTTATCCATCTAAAATGTACATATATTTAAATGGTGTACCCCACCATTTACACATTTTGTACTCCTAATTAGTATAAGATATATTGAATTAAAATAATTACTATCATATACAAAATATTAATATAAAATACCAAATATAACTCTAAACTCATACACTTTTAAACCACAAACCCTAAACCCTCACCCACGGTCGGACGGCTGTCGGAATTCTGTCGGACCGCCGGCCGGTCGCTAGAAAATTGCCTCAGCCGCCGGAGCTCAGTCGACCGGTCGCCGGAGCTCTACAGGACCACTCCACTTTTTTGCTGTACACACTTTTTTTTTACTGCACACACTTTTATTGCACACGAACTTTTGCTGCACACAACATTTATGTGCAGCACATTATAGGGGTAATATTGGAATATCACTATATATTTATGTAGTTAGTAGTTATATTTTGTATGTTTGTATCTCATAATAATTAAGAGTTTTTTTTTGTATACATAGTAATCCTCCCAAATTAAATATATGTACAGTAATTATTCCATTTAATTTTGAAGAAATACATTGAGTAATATTTATAGTAATGCAGGCCAATTAAATTAGGAAAACAATTATAAAACAACCCTAAAGTCATACACTAAACCCCACGGACTTTAGGGAGTAAATTAATTAATTATTAAGCGGCGGCATTAACAATATGCTAATTAGCAATTTGGAGATAAGTACAAATCTTGTCCAGAATCTCATCGTGTCTTAGAATAATGTCCCTTAACCTTTTTAAAAGTCTAAATAATAACGATTCCCACGCTATACAATTTAATTTTTCCTTTTCTTAAAAAGTTTATTTTATGTAATAATCACAATTACAACACATCCTACATATCTTTGACTAGGGATTTATAAATACTCCATATGGTTGAATTTTTAATAAGGAATCTAATCATAGATTTAATTTTAATTTTATATGATCGGAAGTTTATTTAGGAAAAGGAATTCGATTTGAATCGCTAGGGTTCCTCTATATATATATCACCAACAATTAATGTAAACGGTGTAAACTATATTTAAATAAATAAAATTTAAAATATCTAACCATAGATTTTATTTAAATTTTATACGGTCAGAAGACTATTCAGAAAGTTACGGAAATTTGATTTGAATCGCTCGAGTTCCCAACTATATATGAATATTATAATATAGTTGTATATATTGTTTTATAATTTAATTTTAAAATTGTAAAAGTGAGTCACGAATGACGATAGGGCTAAGAGGAAACGGTTAGAGGGCAATTTATAGTAAATTTGTAGGTTTTTATTTTATTTATAGATTTTTATTTAAATTTTATACGCTCGGAAGTTTATTTAGAGAGTTAGGGAAATTCGATTTTCTAGGAACCCTATTTTTATTAATAATCTAATACAACATCTCCATTGAACAAACATTTAAAAAATTAAAGTAAAATAATAATTAATAAAAAAATAAGTTAGTATGATTTTTCTGCCCCTTCCTTATGTTTTCTGTTGTTGTTCTAAAGTCCAATGATCTCAAGGGAAATCCAAGCAACAAGGATCATGAGGTTCTTTTTATAATTTCTAATTTTATATTTATGTGGGAAAATGGATTGTATTCATTGAACCCAAGAATTAAGCATGAGGAGTTGCAAAGTGGAGCATGATATTTTCTTGTGGTAGACAAAAGCAAATGTTGGATGTTTTGTCCTATATTACTAGCCAGATCTTCTACCCTCATCAATGTCCACCGTTTGATCATCATACTCATATTAGATGAAAAGCTACATAATCATCAATATGTTTGCACTCTCAGATTATAGTGAAGAAACAACATATAATAAACAACTCTCTGATCAAAAATTCAAAGCCGCAAAAGTTTTAGTGCAATGCTACCTCTCTCTTGTATATATAACTTCATTATTTTCACGATTTAAGCCCTCCCATTTACTCTTCAAGTTTATGACAAAACTGATGCCATGGTGGACAATATACATCATTACGCATGGATGTGAGGCTTACAGTTGCTGCTCTCTGATTTTGCATCGTATTCGTCATCAATGCTGTCGCCCGGGTACTCAAGAGGGCCTTCAGGGGAATTTGACTGTGAATTCCTCTGCTTCAAGAATTCATTGTGATCTTCTTGGGACATCCAGAAGCCAACAGATTGGGAATTGGAGTTAGAGGCCACTCTTTTCATGTGAAGCCGATACTTCTGATCAAGCACCATCGAACAAAATGAGAGTCGGTTTCTATGCAAAATGAACAAGATTTATGAAATTAAGGGAAGCATACTTGTAAATGACTCTTCACTTCGTCATTGGTGAGTCCATCGATCTGCATATGCTCTCTGATTTGTTTGGGAGTCGCAGCTGTGAATTAGATGAAAATAAAAAATGAGAGACATAAACAAGTAAAATGTTCAGACCAGGAAATAGGAAGATCATCCACATCCTTGAATTATTTGTGTAGTGATTCATTTTAAGCTATCCCTGCTACCATCACATGTTTCAACCAAGAAAACTAATCTTTGAAGTCAATAAGGATATTAGTCATTCTATAATGTGGAAAAAGAGATTGTAAACACAACATAAACGTCAAATGAAGATCAAATAACAAAAATACTGCACAAACTCATAGCTAACTAGTTTGTACCATAAAGACCTAAAGGTAGCAAAACCACAAACACTTTGTACCTCTGTTCATCATAAACTCAATCAAGCTTTAAACCAACTTTCCTGGTCTTAACTATGTGTAACTTCTCCAAATAAAGAACAGAGAAAAAGCTCTCTCTCTCACTGTTTCAAAAGTAATGATAAGGTTTTATAGTTTCAAACCTTGAGGACCTCCAAGATGATTA
This sequence comes from Pogostemon cablin, assembly GCA_023678885.1. Taxonomy (NCBI): domain Eukaryota; kingdom Viridiplantae; phylum Streptophyta; class Magnoliopsida; order Lamiales; family Lamiaceae; genus Pogostemon; species Pogostemon cablin. The sequence goes on along the minus strand of CM042954.1, from coordinate 21,856,013 downwards.
AGGGCATTAATGAACTGGCGATGCAATTCTGCGGACCAGCATCTCCTCTGCTTCCTACCAGTTTGTTGCTGTCCAGTCTTGAGAATTGATTGAATATTTGTTACAGAAGAGAGACCTGGTTTGTTATAACTGGATTTTGAGCCAAATAGAATAGGATTGATCCCCTCCTTCGAATTCTTGATTCCAGGCGTGCAAAGGGAAAGCCCTGGCACTGACAATACATCCATGTCCTCTTTTCCCAAACTCATCACAGGAAAATTTGAGCACCCCTTGAGAGGCACAAATGCCCTTTCTACTTCACTGTTTTTGCCACTTTGAATTAAACCTTCCACCGTCGGCTTGCTTAGTTCTTCTTCCTTTCCCTATTCATCATGCAAAAGACACAATAAATTTCTCAAATATACACACAGACAAGACATCATAGTAGCATATCCTTATCTGATAGCAAAAGTTTGCATTTCTGTTATACCTTTTTGTTGCTATCTAAATCTAAAGACAATTTGTTACTGCTGAGATCAGCACTTGAAGAATTAATATTGTCATCAGAGCTCCATAACTGCACAGAGCTCATCCAACTCATCTTATCTCTGCTGATATTGTCCCTTTCCTCACTTTCAACAACTTTATCTTCTGAACAAGTTTTCTTCAATGGTATGAACTCTTCAAACACTGGCTCATTATTTGATTTCTTGCACTGAGCTAACTCCTCCTGTGTTGCAGAAATTGCTGCAATTGATAAATTATCAGAACCTTAACTATCATAGAATCAAATAATCTATAAAATCAATCAATACCAACTCATTTCTACCGTATGGAAAAACAAATTAAAACATATCCACCATGTTCAATAGAAGATACTAATCGCCTATTATTTCATCTTAAATTCGAAACAAAACTAAACCGTCAAAAACATTTCTGTATAAGAAAAAACAAAAAAAGCAGAGAAAATCACCGTCGCTTAGCAGGAGCATGCAAAGAGGAAGCTCGCGTTTGAAGGCGTCGATCTTCTTCATCTCGTCCTGCAGCCGATTAACGTAATCATCAAGCTTCGATATCTTTTCAGAAACGCGATTAATCTTCGAGACTTCTGCTAGAAAACGGCCGATTGTTTTCCGGCCACACGCTATCGACGATAATCTACAATCCAATCTGAGTTCGGGAAGGATTAACGATCCCATCTGTGAACCAGATCTTCGATTTCTTACTGGATTAATGGGTATCCGAGTAAATCAGTGGAAAATGGAGTATTATAGGGGGAGGGAGGGAGAGAGAGAGGGAGAAGATTCTGTTAAACAACGGCGAGTCGTGACAGAGATGAGTTGGTGAGTTGGATGTGTGTAGATTGAGAATTAGAATTCTATTTCTAGTCGTCGCATATTTCTTCTCTCTCTCTGTGGAATCTTTTCATTCATTTGTGGCGGACCCCTGAACTTTTACTATAACATAGTATATATATGTGAACTATGGCAAAATTCTAAATTGGCCTAGTGGTAAGGCAACCTAATTAATATGTCGAGGGTCTAGTGTTCGATTCCCTTTTAGTACAAGCTTTATTTATTTACTTCTTCTATCTCTTTTGTTTTACTTAATATTTATTTTTTTCTCTCTTTTATCTCTTTTATTTATTTTAATTGATACATTATTAAAATAACATATTCATTTAATAATTTTAATCTCAAAATTATACTAACTTTTACCTAACACAACTTAAAATATTAAATTGATACATTATTAAAATAACATATTCATTTAATAATTTTAATCTCAAAATTATACTAACTTTTACCTAACACAACTTAAAATATTAAAATATTCTTAGAAAAATGTTAATATAAGTTGATAAATAAAATAATTTTTCTTATAATTTGTAGAACAAAAAACACGAACCATTGTATGAGAATAATTGGGCCCCCTCCACGAAAATTCTGCGTCCGCCACTGAATTGTACTCCACTATATTTTATACGCGATACCAAATTACTTTTTATTTATTTATTATTATTATTTTATTTTCTTTATTTAATCTTCTCTTTGTTTATTTAAAGATGATAATAATAATTTAAATTTTTTCCGACCCTTATAGGATCACTTTCGCACCAAAATACTAGTTATGTTTGTTTGAGATTGACATGAATTTCAAATCAATAAATTCATGTGTAAGATATGAATTGTGCTATGTATAAAAGAATAACAAAGAGTCATGTGATATCATTTCACTCAAGTAAGACGGATAAAAAATGATAATATTTATAATGAAAAGTGATACTCAATTAATAAAAAATGATAATGTTATTTTATGAACAATTTTTAGTATAAATGAAGAGTGATAACATTTCATAGCGAAAGTAATAAAATTTTATATCAAAAGTGATAATTATTTTATAAAATGTAAAATGGTCTCACGCAATACTTACCCATTAGAATATTAGTTTACAAGGATACTCTCGTGTATTTGTGAGACAGATTGTGACTGATCGACCCATTATTAAAGTATCTTGTTATATAAATAAAATAAGTTTATTAATACTTAAAGTATGTTTAAGTTTATTAATACTCAAAGTATGTTTATATTAAATTATACTATAACATTTTAATATAATTCATTATTTATCATATTTTTAAAAAAAATACTTTAACTAAAAAAATTAACATACTTTATGTAATTGGTGTTAAATTCACTCAAAAATTAGATTAATTATATGGCTTTATTTGAATAATTAAGTATGATTTTACTTGTTAAATCTATTAATTTCTTGATTATTTGGAAAATGATATTTTTGTTGATTTTTGCATAAAATAGTTGATTTTGATAAAAATAGATTCTACAAATAAAGAGGAAGATGTGAAAGAAAATGAGGCTCGATTCGAAGTTAAAACGAGCAAAAACGGGAGCAAACTGAAATTTTCAGCACACAAATAAACGACCAATAGTGCTTTTAAGCCCATTCTCCACTTAATTGGTGCAACCAAAACCCATTTTACTCATGGATCCTACCTCAATCCCATGCATTGGAGTAGAAAATAAAGCTCATTTTCACCCATTTTTGGCCCATGAAGCAAATTGTCTGCATTTAATTTTCTTTCATGTAATTTTTCTTTTCTTAGTTTAAAATTTATTGTTTTCAAAGAAGATGGAGACACCTATGAAATGGTGATCTTTATGAATGTAAAACTTTATTAGGTGAAATCTAATCCTACTTATTATCTTCTTTTTTTTTCCTAATCCTACTTATTATCTTTTTTTTTCTATGTTTTGAATTCTTTTTTTTTCCTAATCCTACTTATTATTATTTTTTCTGTGTTTTGAATGTTTAAGTGATGTTTGGATTATGAATTAATTTGTAATATTATCTAAATTGTGATCCCGGCTTTTATTAGTTTCATTTATAGATTCTTAATTGTTTAATTTCTATGTTTGATTTGTGTGGTTAATTATCTATTGCGTGTGGTTAGAACGAGAGTTCAATTATGTGTCTTAGAAATTAATTGAATTATTTGATCACCGAAATTAATTGAATTATTTGATCATGTAGGTGATCGGTGTTATCTTCACCTAAATTTTAGTATCTTTTTATGTTTATTTTTCGTATATTTTTATCTGTTTTGTTTAATTCCTCCTATTGCAAAATTTTAAAATAAGTGTTCAACGTACACAATAATTCATTAATTCATATGTTCATATTGATGTGATAGTTCATTAAATATAACTCAAAACTTTATTATTTATTTAAAAAAAATTGTTGACATTATTTTATATAGAACTTATTAATTGTTATCTAAAACTTATTAATTTATTTTTAGAGAAGTTTAATAATCTACGCTCATCTTCATCATCCGTTAACTACGGAGTATTTGAAATACATACAATATTGTAAAATATATTACAAAATAGTTTGTTCAAATTAAATACTTGTTTTATGAAAAAAAATCTCAGATTTATTTATTCTTATTATTTTATTGAAGCTGAATTTGCATATATTTCATGTGAAATTGATCTCTCATTATTTTTATATTTTACTAGATGATTTTTCGCACAAAGTGTGATGAAAAGCCCTTTCAATTTATAATAAAATAAATCTATGTAGTTTTTACCCAACACCAATGTTTTTTTCCCCCTATAAACATAAGACAAATTAGAGATATTAATGAAAAAAATGATGTATTTACCTACCAATCTACCACCATTAGAGCTGCTTAAGTTGTTTGTCATGATTACAGTAATGTGGAGTGTTCAACTCCATCAGTATCAGAATCACAATTGATATTTATGTCCTTGCTCCCTCTACTTGTATCTGAAGACACAACATTTGCTTGTAGAGATTCTTTCAAGTCTGCAAGTACAAAAGGTTCAGTTAGTTTCCAAAACTCAGCTGCATCCCTTCCTAGAAAACCAATCCAAAAAGCTCTCCCTTTTGGCTTCACCCCACAGTTCAATGACTTCGTCTTGAGCGTTTTGGCAACCCTCGCGACGTCTGCTTCGCCAAACCTCAGCCTCAACAATATATCCCCCTTTGAAGTCCTGTAACCTCCATACATGTACCAATATGCAAGAACACGAGGCGTTAGCCACCGATGAATTAGCTTAGGAATCACAGGGAGGCCTTGAGCCCAGAACTGGTCAGCGTATAACTGAAAATACGGATGAGATACAGTCGTGAACTGACATGGGATGTCTTCGACGTTGACATTGATGTGTAGCTCACAAGGTAGCCACTCGTGGAATTGGTTGTATAGATGTCTCTTTAAAATGGAATGGATCCTGCAATTCTCTCTAAACACAAAGTCAATTGCATAGCTCCTTTTCTCCTCATCTAGTTTAACCCTTAAGCCACCCAACAGTAAACCTATCAGCATTTCCCTCTGTTCTTTGCTCAGCTTCAACCTGGTTGATTTTTTGGCTTCTTCCTGTCTCAAGCTCAGGATATATTCAAGCTTCTCCATTGATGAAGATTCAATTTCGTATTTCTTTTCATACATAAAATTCGAAATCTTTTCCGCCATAGCATTATTCCCACAGGTCAAATAGCCTTTCAAGATGGTGTTGCATGATTTAGCATCGACGCCAATCGCTTCATCAGCATGCATTCTGTTGAAGATCTCTTCCGCCTTGTCAAGACTCTGAGTTTTCACCAAGGAATCCAAGTACAAATTATAAACTGTTTGATTTGGATGGCATTTCTCCAGGCACCACAAGAAAGTGGACTCCACTTTATCATACAAGCTTAATTTCATGTAAGCATTCATCAGGTCTATAAAAGATCGAGTCAAGGGATTTAAGCCACTGTTTGCAAACTCTACCATGAGAGACTCTGCAAGTTCCATCTCTTGAGCTTTACATAATACCTCAATGATTTTGTAGTACGAAACAACATTGGTTGAACCCTGTTCTTGCATAACCTTGAATACTTCCAGGGATTTCATCGGTTTCCCTGATCTCGAATAGACATCCATTAGATATATGAAAGCTTGAGTTGGAGGCTTATTGTGTGAAGAAAGAATCTTTGTCCATATTCCTTCAGCTTCTCCAATATCACCTTCCTTGGCACAAGCTCTTAATACTGACAAGAGCACTTCCATACTCTCTTCAAACCCCACTGATTTCATCTCTGCTCTTAATGATGCTATTCTTTCTTTATCTATCACCTCTTGATAACTATGAAGCAATATAAGCCCACCATAAATATCCTTATGTATATTTAGTCCACATGTTGTCAAATTGTGGAAAATGAACTCTGCTTGTTTGAGATGATGTTTACAAGAGGCTCCAGTTTCCTTCACAAGAGCCCTGAAGAGAGCATTGTGTAAGCTCAGTCGAGGCTTGTAATTTCCCAAGTGGATCATTTGATTGTAAATGTTACATGCTTCCTCTAAACAACCCGAAGCCGATGTACTAAGGTAGGCAACAATCAGAATGTGAAATGTGGATTCATTTGGAACTAGACCTTGGTTAATTATATCATCAAATACCTCACGACACTTCAAGAACTTTCTCTCCTTGCCCATGTAATCAGCTAATTTGGTGGCAACGGCAAAATCAAATTGAAACCAATGTTGCTGAATCATCCATTTGTACACCTTGAAAAAATGCAATTCAAACACTATCAGTCTATCACTAAACAAGCACTAATCTTTTCGGAGATCCATACATTTATACACCTCACTAAAATCAGTAATTTACCACATCCTACTCCACTTGTTTGTCGAACCAAATTTAATACCGTAACCAAGAAAGGAAAATATCGTACATAGAAGCTCAACTTAAACTCCATAAGAGCCAGAGAAAACCAGAGGAAGCCACAAATTGTACTTCTAGACCACTGCTGTTCCTAGTTGGTAATTACAGATAAATATCATTGCTAAAGGAAGCATTTAAATGAAGATTTGATTTTGAGTAAGGATTTCAAACCACTCTATATAAGTGATGTTAAAACTCACTAAAATCAAAACAATTATCCACATGTATGCATACCAAATTCAAGTCCAATTGCTACCAACTACTCCCAAATTAAAATTGAAAGTCAGCTATAACAATCACCAACTATTTCATGGCTATCTGGACAGAATGATAAGACATTAGGTTCAGGAAAATACTCAAATATTGGTAAATTACTCATCATCTTAATCACATTCACGTCAATACACACTCATTCACAGAAAACGGATAGAAAACTTTACCCTGAATGCCGATTCATTTTCACGGATACGCATACAATGAACCAAAACATAAGTGCAATCATCTTGCCTAATCCACTTCCGCTGCGCGTTGAGCACACGAATAAAGGTACCTGACCTATGCGCCGGAAGCTCTTTGCACAGCCACGCCAATTTCGACCTCCGCCATTGCTCTGGAATCTCTTCCAGCTGCTTCACCTCCACCTTCGGCGACTCGAACCGCATCAACTTAGCCAACTCAAAAGAGCCATCCAAATTACAACTTTCCGATTCTTCATCCTTTCCGAAGTCAAAATCATTTACACTTGCCTCTTCCGGTACGGTGGAGACGGAGGAAGAGGAGTAGGAAAGACGCGGTGGGGAGAGTTTCCGGTGGGGTTTTGGGGGGAGGGAGAAAGTCGAGAAACCACGGAGGTGGTGACAGAAGTGGGAGTTTTGGGCCTGCGTAGGTGTAATTTGGTAATTTAAGTGATGGAAGCTCAGAAGCATTGCTTATGCAGAAAATGGCCGTAGAAACCCTAACCGCCGTGGGATGACTGGTAGCTCCGCCGACCGTCAGTTATTCAGGTTGAGCTTTAGATAGTGTAGAATGGATATAACCGGGTCACGGTGGGTTAAGTAAGATGGATCCGAATGGGCGTGGATCATCCACCTCCCTTCTGGGCTGCAATGGTATGGCCCAGCCTGATTAAAAATAATTAAGCCCAATACAGTATTTCGTACAGCCCACTCAATCTACTACACGTGTCAGAAGATAAACCATTGGAGTGGAGAGAGCAATAAGAAAAGAGAATAGGTAGGGGCAGTTATGTCAATTTAAAAGGCCAGCACCGCAACAATAATGGGGGTGTTTGGGAAAAAAGACAAGAAAAAATAATTAAAGAAAGTCTCATATTTTCTGGGGAAGTGGAAAGACGAGAAGCAAGCAATTGGCATGGCATGTTGCACAAACTAAAAGGCAGCTTCACCTCACGAGCTCTCTTTCTCTCTCCTCTCCTCATTCACGTATAAAGTATATATAAACCTCTTGTCTGATCACACCCCTTTATTTTAAGGTGTATGGTGCAATAAAGCGATGATGGAAAGCCGATAAAATTATGGTCATATAATTGGTGGTGAGGTGTAACGGGTAAGTGAGTTCGCTCACCTGAATTTGCTGCTTCCGTGATTCATTTCACGCCACGTTTGCTTCGATTTCTTTTCTGGGGGGAATTTTTAGGGGTGGGGGTTCTTTTTTAAGTTAAACGGAAGTTTGTGGTGGATGGATCGACCGGCTGGGATGGACATGCCGATTATGCATGAGAGTGATAGGTATGAGCTCGTTAGGGATATCGGGTCGGGTAATTTTGGGGTCGCCCGCCTCATGAGGGATCGCCACACCAATGAGCTTGTTGCTGTTAAGTACATCGAGAGGGGTGAGAAGGTAATTTTGGTTACTATCTGTCTCTGTTTGCTGGCTTTACATTAATCTGTTGATGGAGGGATTTGTAGTTTCTTTGGATTATATTAATGTAGCCGTGTTTTGGAGATTTGAATTTTGTATTCCAGATGTTTGTTGAATGGACTGAGTGAGGATTTGCTGTGTTAAGCCCACTGTCTGATATGGGTGTTGTCTGAATGTGACAGATTGATGAAAATGTGCAGCGAGAAATCATCAATCACAGGTCTCTGAGGCATCCCAACATTGTTAGATTCAAAGAGGTAAAATCAATCTGTTGCAGAATCCATTTCTTTTCTTTTCCCCTCTACATAAGCTAGCTTAACAGTGAGTGTGGTTGGCATAAATCTTGTTTCAGGTCATACTAACACCAACTCATTTGGCCATTGTCATGGAATACGCATCTGGAGGAGAGCTTTTTGAAAGGATTTGCAATGCAGGGCGTTTCAGTGAGGATGAGGTACAATCTTGCCCACTGCATTCATCAAATTATAACCTTACATTTTAGATTCTTTTGTTCTCCTACGACTTCTGTACTAGGCAAGGTTTTTCTTCCAGCAACTCATATCAGGGGTCAGCTACTGTCATGCTATGGTAATTGATCTCTCTCTCTCTCTCTCTCTCTCTCTCTCAGTTATTGTGATCACAGACCATGTATGTATCTGATTTATCTTATCTTATGTAATTTATGAAGCAAATATGCCACCGTGATTTAAAACTGGAGAATACATTACTGGATGGAAGCCCAGCTCCTCGGCTTAAAATATGCGATTTTGGGTATTCCAAGGTATGGTTTTTAACATCATTGGCCAATTTTGTTTCACCACATGTTGATGACAACTTGTGCTGGCCTTTTTTCCAGTCGTCGGTGCTTCATTCACAGCCAAAGTCAACAGTTGGTACACCTGCTTACATTGCTCCCGAAGTGTTGCTTAAGAAGGAGTATGATGGAAAAGTAAGGGTTTGTTATGATTTTTCAGATTTTAAGTATTAAGATCTTGAAAATTTCCCATGTACCATTATTGTAATTTGTATGCCCAAGCCCTAAAATGTGTGTTTAATGTAGGAGATAAGGAAGAAGGTTATCCACTGCCCCTGCTATCTATATTTAGTATGGTGTTGACTAATGAGTACAATAAATAAAAGAAAGTAGGTAGTGAGTAGTCCCAGTATGGTATGGGATTGGGCTATGGGAAATATAATAGATGAATTCAGTTTCCCAAAGTAGACATTGAATACATTATGCTAACTGCTAAGTCAAATGGTGGATGGGGTTGTTGTGGTCAAATTGGCTATCACTCCCTACAGAAAATAGCGCTATTTTTTATTTTCTATTTCTTGGAATTCAATTCCAAAGTTGATTATTGAGTTGTTGAACACCACTTTGTTTCTTTAGGTCCAATTATTTCACACTTTACCCATCCAAATAATAGCAGTCATTTTGAAAATTTCTCCTTAACCTAATAGAAGCAATGATGAAAAAATGTATTTTTAGATCATGATGATTAAACAATGAGAATTTTCCTAGAGATTAAATCACACTAAAAAAAAATAAGTGCTATTTTTTATTTTCTATTTCTTGGAATTCAATTCCAAAGTTGATTATTGAGTTGTTGAATACCACTTTGTTTCTTTAGGTCCAATTATTTCACACTTTACCCAGTCATTTTGAAAATTTCTCCTTAACCTAATAGAAGCAATGATGAAAAAGATGTATTTTTAGATCATGATGATTAAACAATGAGAATTTTCCTAGAGATTAAATCACACTAAAAAAAAATAAGTGTTGAATGATTCAACTTCTTTCTTGCTAGACTTATTGGAATAAATTTGTGCAAAACTAGAACAAGATTTCTCACTTCAATTATTCCCTAATCCCTAAAAGTGAAATAGATATATATATATAGATGAAATCAGGCATGAGATGGATGAGAGTGAGTGATGATATCATGTGGCAAGAGATACATTTTAGCTAACTCTAATGAAATTGCATGTCTTCCCACAAATAAACAATAGAATTATATCTACGCTCTTGCATGAGCGTTTTCCCGGTGCCATGAATTATCACCCTTCTGCAGTATGCGACGAACAAGTAATGTTATATGTCCGGTTTCATGTATAGATTGCCGATGTATGGTCTTGTGGAGTAACTTTATATGTGATGTTAGTCGGTGCATATCCGTTTGAGGACCCTGAGGAACCCAAAAACTTCAGAAAAACAATACAGGTACTTATTTATGGTGTATATCCTAATTTCGTTCATTTGCCTCTCCTATTTACTTGCTCTAAGTATTGGCATGTGTGCAGCGCATCTTGAATGTCCAGTATTCGATTCCAGATTACGTTCATATATCTCCAGAATGCCGTCATTTGATCTCAAGTATTTTTGTGGCTGACCCTGCTAAGGTGATCACTAACTAAGCTCTCCCTCCACATTGCTGTCTTGTTATATACAGTGGTTCAAAGGTTTAGACTCAAGAAAGTGTTGTTCTTGTATTCTTATACGAATGTGTATTGTTTACGACAGAGAATCAATATCCCAGAAATAAAAAACCACGAATGGTTTCTGAAGAACCTTCCTGCGGATCTCATGGAAGATAGCATGCCAAACAGTCAGTTTGAAGAGCCGGATCAACCTATGCAGACGGACGATGAAATAATGCAAATAATAACTGAGGCAACCATCCCACCTACTGGAAGCAACAACCTGAATCAGTACCTCACAGGTTGTCTGGATATCGACGATGACATGGACGAAGACCTGGAGAGCGATCCTGACCTCGACCTTGACAGCAGCGGAGAGATCGTGTATGCAATGTGATACTCAATGCCTCTGAATCTTCCTGTTACAGCTCCATCTACATTGCGCTTACAGATGAAAGCCTCTGTTCAGTTGTTGTTGTATAATAGCATTCTCTGGTTTGAATTTCTAAATCAAACTCTTTCTTCAATCTCACACTCTCTTTACTGAGCTCTACTTTAAATATTTAAAGAAAATGTTGTTCTTGAACTTCAGCTCACTCTAGCATCATATTTTATCTCGTTTTTTATTTCAATAAATAGGTGCATTAGGCGTGTGGTGGTGATATTTTGAATTCAAATATGGTACTATAAATTTTAACTGAGTTAATAGTTTTATTCTCTTAACATTCACTGATATTTGATTGTAGTAGTACTATTTTTAAGTCATTTTTAAAATGTCACGTTTTAATTCATTTTTAAAAATAAAATTTATTGAGATGTTAGTTATATGACAAATCTTTGTTGACATAAATAGTAGTTTTTTCATTTCGGATAATAATAATGTCATTCGAAGAGCAACCCTTTAAGAATTCACAAGACAAGCTGCTTATGTTATATTTAAGTGTATTATCATGGTAAAAAAGGTGAAAAATGCTGTGATTGGTGGAATGGGAGGGAGTTGTATAATATTTTTGATCAACTAGTTATTTCATAAAAGAATTAATTTAAATATATAAAATAAATTAAGCCTTCAATTCATTTAATTAAATCTTTTGAGAGTTCCATACACTAAATCCATCCAACCAAGAAGAAAAGAAATAGGAAGAATACAGATGACAAAATTAGAGCGAGGCAAAAATATAAGAAAAAGAGGAGGAATATCACAACTCATCTTTCATGTTTTCTTATTCAATTACTGATTAAGTTTTTTTTCTTAAATACTCAAAAGATAGAAGAAGAAAGCTTATGATAACTCAAGATTCGTTCGATTGAGGTACCGTTTTAAGGAAATAAAGGCAAGGAAACGAGCCCTGTGCTTTCCGGAATACCCATCATCAGGTTCAGATTTTGTAATGCCTGCCCAGAAGCTCCTTTAACAAGATTGTCAATCTGCAGATGGTGTCTTAAAGAATTTAGCACAGAGGTACAAGTTTCCAGCTGATAAAACCACAAAGAAAAACAAACTTACGACAGAGATTATAATTGCTCTTCCAGGGATCCGATCAGGAAACACATTCATCAAGCAAAAATTGGATCCTCTAACATGTCGTGTATGAGGGACTTCGTTCTTACCTAACAAGATGACAAACCCTTCTTTCTGCAGAAATACAAACCAATTAAAAGGTGCATCATACATGAGGATGAGATGTTCATATTCACACGTCTCTCTCTCTCTTTTTTTTTTCTTTTTTTTTCTTTAAGGCAGACAGCCAAAGAATCTTAATGAAAGAGCATTCAATTTGAATAAAGAAATTGTATCACACGTAGACAGGTATAAACTCAGCATATCACAGACAAGATTCAGGAGTCATAGTACAAGTAATAGTCATGTAATGACATGACTTAACCAGCCAAAAAATGATCATTTACCTCATAAGAGTTTTGTAGATGCTGATATAGATCCTCAACCGACAATCCAGGAGCCATCTCCACATATATAGTTGATTGCATACCACGGCTCTTTAAGATAATAGGTTTGAGATTAGAGATTGATAACATAATTAATCAAACTTCATCAATGTGACAGCAGCTATTACCATTGGCATTAGATGTGGGGTAAAGCTGACGGTAACTTCTGATTTTGCTGCCTCTGATAATCCCTGTTCAATTTCTGGCACTGGAACACGCCATGAGAAACCAGGTTAGTCTCTGCAAATAAGTAGTAGATTGGCCACTAAGAAGTAAGAACCTTCTGTAGTCATTTAACCAAATTCATAAGGCTTATTTTCCCACACCTACAAGCACTCAAAGTCTCACACAAAACATACAGATTAAATTGGGTTATCAGAAGGCATAAAAAATATCAGTACTGACCATGGCGATGCCTTGTTACCCCATAAGAATGTATTCCTTCTGCTATTTCGGTGTACAAATTTGCCTCCTTAGCTCCACGTCCTGCATGCATGACATGTATCATAAGTTGATCAGCCACGACGAGTTAGAGAGGTGGCTTTTATTACAAAAGGCAGTAACATCAATACAAACCTGCTCCACTAACACCAGATTTCGAGTCAATAATGATGTTCTTAATTTCAATAAGATTGGCCTGCAAGCACATGAAGTGAGTCTCACAGTGACCTCAAATATATCCTGGTCTAAACTACACAATTCTTCACATGCCCAAGGGTTCCTAATATTGAGTGCAAATTAAGGTTTTTGACAGAATTGAAGAACAAAAGAGCTGGAGAGTACTACTAATGATTATTTTCCTAATCACAAACCCAAACTTGAATTTGATAAACAGTGAGATGTGAAAGGGACCACGAGATGAAATGCGCCTGTAAGTGGTGAGGAAAAATTATTTAAATGATGACAGAAATTAAGCCACCCTGAGTACCTAACCGCCTTATTGAAGCTTGGGTCTGCACACCTATAAATTATTTAGACACAGAGCATAACTCTGCCAGAAATATCTTTCTTTCAATTATATTATAGTTGACTATTATATTTGGATCTCAGGCCAGGGAAATTTGGTTTCTGCGGCGAGACTATTTCTCTTAAAATTGCAAGATTTAATCAACTGTTCATTGCTATGTACATGATTAACTATCATTCCTTCATACATATAGGCATCGATAAAGTAAAAAAAGTGAAACCTTTATCAGGGGGATAAGAGGGAGCTGAATGGAAGTTGGATAACATCCAGGATTTGCGATTAGGCGTGCACTTCGGATCTCGGATCTAGATATCTCTGTCAAGCCATAGACAGCTTCCTTCTACATTTATCAGAAACGGAAGGGGGTTAGGTGCATACAGGGTGATACATCATAACATCTTTTTCCTTTTCTCTTTTATAGTAGGTGCATCCAATAGGCTTATATCAAACTGCTGCATCTATTTATGAAATTATCTATAAATTCTTAAGTGCAACATCTCAACATATAAAACCACATAAAAGGTGTTCTTCATAAAGGCAATACTTTATTCTTAAAATAAAAAATTAAGAAACCTGTAACTCTTGGGCCCTATGAGGTTGACCATACCATTCTTCATATTCACCAACATCTCGGAGCCGAAAGTCCTGCATAACCATCACTAAGGTGATAAATTAAAGCAAGAAACAAACATATAGCACGATTGCAAACCAGCATTAATACTAGACAGCTTTTTTTTTTTAAACTTTAAAACTAGACAGCAGTTTATAGCTTAGATTTGTGAAATACCGCAGACAGATCAACGATCTTCAAACTATTCGGGAGGCCTTTGATAATTTCCTACCAAAAAGAAGAAATACATTATTACAAGATCCAGATGGATGTAACCATGTCTCAACAGCAAACATGAAAAAATGATATGAAAAAGAAGAGCTCACCCACACATGAGCTCAACTAAAAATTAATCTTTAGGTTGAGAATGTTGATGGCCAGTGAAGAGTATAACTAAACTACCTGCGTTGTCCCATGAGGCAAGCAACAGAATACAGCATCAACATTGGAAAAATCTGCATCCTTGACAGCAACAAGATCAGGCAAATCCTGATGGAACGTATGTAATGAGTAATTTAAGGTAAACTTAGTGGTTATAATGAAAGAGGAAACGTATATCAAATTCAGACACTTTGAACACTATGCAAACTTAAAAAAGCATGAATGCAGCAACAGCCTCTTAGATGTGTGCTAAAAACTGAAGCGAACATAACAATTTATGTGATTTTCATTCACAATCACCACACATGACATACTTGCTTGACTAAATGAGGAAACACTGATCCAATTGATTGACCAGCTTTCCTATCTGCTGTCATCAGAGTTATTTGAAAATTGGAATGATTCGCAAGCAGCCTAATTATCTGCACGAAGAAAAACAAAAGAGCAACAGGAGCTAAATTTCAAGAAGGAAAAAAATCAAAATAAAGAAGAAAAAATAATTCAAAACAATGTACACCAGAAAACAGTCATTTATATGAAATAAATACAGAATACAATTACACATACGAAATGATACCTCAGAGCCAGTGTAACCACTGGCGCCAAGCACTCCAATTCGGAACTTATCGAATTTTTGGCCCTTAATTTCTTCGAACGGTAAACTCTGTGGTGAAGACATGGCAACTGAAGATCTGACAGAAAGTTTCTTCACCCTCACATTCATGATTTCATCCTACAACATGTGATTAATTACTCATATTTCGTTTATCATCATTACAAATTCTGCATCCAAAATGCTTTATCTAAAAGTTCACAACTTGAACAGGCTTGACCGCAGCTAGTCGTATTGTTCATCATGAACCCCCAAAATAACCCTCGACCAAGAAGAAAAATAGTAAAATGTTAACTTTAATCGATTTAATAAGCCCCCGAAAAATATCATCATACATAAGAAGAAGAGAGCGAAAAAAATCGTATTTCATAAGGGAAAACTCGTGGTTTTACCTGGTATTTAGTTAAGCAGCCTCGATCAATGCAGATTGAGTTAAAAAAGGATAAAGAACCCATTAATCACTTGATTCTTCTACAGGGGTATCTGAAGAGAAAAGTGTAGAAATTTGAGATGAAGCAGAAGTGCGGGTGACGGCGAAGCTGAATTTGTACAATCTCAATCACTGGAGTGGTGACGATTAGGCTCTACAATTTTACCTCCTTGTGCCATTTCAATTTTTCTCATCTCATTAATTTACATTTCCCTTTACACCACACCAAAAAACTCGCACATAATACCAATGCAAATTGCAAATACACAACTATTTCTTATATAATAATAAAATATGGATTAATTATTATAAAAAAAAAAAAACACACGCACAAATTTTACTCTAATTAAAAATTAATATTCAATTTTAAAAAATTGCAAAAAAGACTACACCTGTAAGCATTGTAAAACACACTCAACGGGCCGCACCCAACGCACAGGCATCCGTTTTACATGAGCATAATCTCACAAGAGATTGTTTTATAAAAATTCTTACAAAATACTCCCTCCATTCCCAATAAACAGCATCATTTGTTTTTTGCATGTAGATTAAGGAGTAATATCATTTGTTTTTTGCATGTAGATTAAGGAGTAATATTATTTCATGTATTTCCTCCGTCTGCCCAAAAAAAGGGTCTTTTACTTTTGTGTATGTTGATTATGAAGTATTATTATTTAATGTGTAGTGGGTAGTTTTATTAGTAGAAAGGTGGACCCATATTTTAGTTGTATTAGTGGGTGTGTGTGAGTCTCATGTGTGTAAAAAAGGAAATTACCCTCTTTGGAGCGGACGACCAAAATGAAAAAAAGACCCTTTTTCGAGCGGACGGAGAGAGTATTTGTTTTTTTGCACGTAGATTAAGGAGTAATATTATTTCATGTAAAGTGGGTAGGTGTATTAGAGAGATGTGATGAATAGTGGTGGGCCATTAATGGGCCCTTTTTTACTATAAGAGAAAAATTGTGTAATTTGGACATGACGCTCAATATAGTAAAATGGTGTTATTTGGGCGGGATACAGTGAGTACACAAATTTCTTTAAAATTAAGAATTGAAATTTGATGTATTCAGTGCACTAAATGTATGATGTAGTAATTTTTTTATATTCAATTTTTTTTAAAAAATCGCTAAAAAATTGCTAATATAGTATAAATTTTGATTCATTAATATATTTTTATTTATTAATTAATGTATAAATTATTGTGGGTATACGAAAATTTTATCTAAAATTAATAATTTAATGACCGAACAAAATCTAGTAATTATTAACTACACAATTTTATTCACTTGCTCCCATCACAATTTTATTCACTTGATGGGCGCACGGATCTAAATCTGTGTGTCCAGGCGTACAAGAGTTTTACTCTAAATTAATAATATAAGGATATAATTAATTAAAGTTTATTAATCATCCATATTGACTCTTAACAATATGTTATCTAGTAGTATTTGTTAATGGAGTGTATCATATCCTTCAATCATCATGTCTCATACTATGATAAATCTACAAAAATAAGTAAACCAGTAAATTCATTAATAAATCAATTTATGATTTTTAATTAGTTTATAAATTAATTTTAGAGTGTATACATTTATGATATACATTTAATTAAAGGATATACATTTATGATATACACTCTCATTAAAAAAAATAAAAGAATAAAGAGTACACATCCTTAATCTTTATACTAAAAATATACAATTTAATACTAAATGATATTTGGGCACACAGCATCCCGAGTCACACTAAGTTTTTGCATTAATTTCATGAGAAAACACAATCCAGGTTGTGTAATTAATCATTGAGTTTTATCAAATTAAAATCTTGTATACAGAAATATAGCTTATTTATTTACTTTTTAAATTAGTTTGACATCTTTGTGGGTAGGAGATGAAGATATATTTAAGTTTTTATATTTACTAAATTTAAGGGGCTAATTAATTAATGGATTTGAACTTTGAACCAAACCTACATGTATGTATATGGTACATACACAAGAGAACATATCAATTGTTCTTGTGAACTTATTTATTTATATGGTTTATATATTACTCCCTTCGTCCCACCCATTTGTATGTATGAGCACGGAGAAGACGTATTATTTTTTTAATGTATAATGTAAAAAAAGAAAGATAAATTAATAATTTAAAAAGAAAAAGTAAATAAAGTTATTGGAAATGATGAATAAAATGTAAAAAAGTAAGTAAAGTTGTTGTGATTAATGAATAAAGTGTAAAAAGTAGGTAATAAAATATAATGTATTTTTACAATTAATAGAATGTGTAAGGACAGTCAAAATAAAAGTGGATAATAATACGTGGGAGGGAGGGAGTATAATTTTTTTCTTAAATGTAAATTTTCATTATTTATTAATATTCTAATCAATATATCTATATTATATTTTGATTCCAACTTTTTTTAAAAAAAATTATTATTTTTAAAGATGACAAATGTCGTATCGATTTAATGTTATTAAAAATTTTGCTATATTGGGTATAAAATAGTTTGTCATGATAACCCCATTTAAATTCAAATTAATATAAAATTAATTTCCAAAACGCTGATACATGTACGATCGTGTTAAGGTCTAAGAAACTTAGACACGTGTCGTTAAGGTCTAAGAATATGGTCAACACGTGTCCTATAATATTATCAAAATACCACTTTATGTGTATTTAAGGACTAAGATATTACCAAAATACCACTTTATGTGTATTTAAGGACTAAGAAACCTACACCGTAAATGTATCGCTAAAATCTCAAGTGAGATTGAGGGGAGCAAAGAGGTTGAAATTTTTCCAATAGGTTGTTGCCCCTTTTTGTTCACCAATGATTTCGATTTAAAAATATAAATTAACAACTCATGATGCATGCTCTCTTTTAAACTGGATTTCCATTTAAAAGAGTGGCTCGTCTGAAAGCAACACCACTGCAATCTTCCATCTTCAACTGTTTTAATCGACTGTATAATTATTTCGGAGAGTAAAGGCTGTGAAGATGAGTTCTTCCACTTGGGTCAAGTATGAAATGCATCTAACGTATCTTGGTTGGGCAAAATCCGCAGGTGAACCTATTCTTGTTTACTCTTACTTGTTTACAGATCTGAGCCTCACCATTTTTATTTTAATTTATTTATATATTTATTTTAAAAAACTTTTAGAGTATTTATTTGTATAAATAACCAAAGGTTCTTAAGTGTATTGGAATAATAAAAAATACTTATGCAGTTTATGATAAAATTACTCTTGAAAAAATTGGACAAATTTTAAAAGATAAATTGATTTTTATAGAAAAAAAAATTACACTATTAAAATTTTAAAAATATTTTGATCGACCCTAAGATATATCGATATATTATTTAAGTAGTGAAAAAAGGTTTTTTTTTTAAATTTTATCGAGATATATGTAAAATAAATAATGGAGTACTATATTTTAATAGGGGTAACACGCAATATTAATATAATGATAAAAAAATGGATTAAAATAATATATTCCTCCATTAAATTATTAAGGCAAAAACTTATGTGCATTTAGAATTTTGTGTTAAATTGTATACCCTTTAGTATAAAGATGTGTATTATTTATTTTCTGAAGAAAATAAAAAATATTAATGAAAAGTGTATATCATTTAGAACAAAATGGTATACCCTTATTGATTAAAGTATATGCCCTTTAGAACAAGACTCCGTGTGCCTTTAGAATTTTATGTTAAATTGTATATCTTTAGTATAAAGATGTGTATCCTTTATTTTCTGAATAAAATAAAAAATATTAATGAAAAGTGTATATCCTTTAGAATAAAATGATGTACCCTTATTGATTAAAGTGTATACCCTTTAGAATAAGACTATATACACTTACCCATAATACTAAATTCTAAAGGCGCACGATGTGTCCCAGGGGCACGCAAGACCAACCCTAAAACCCCGTGCTCCCAAAATTTATATTTTTTAAAGTTATATCCTGTGTGTACCCTTTATTTAAAAAAAAAATTTTAATCAAACATTTATATTATATTCTTATTAATTAAAGTATATATCATTTAGAATAAAATATTATTTCTTACACACTTTGTGCACAAGAGACAACTCGTCTCTTAATTACCGAGATGGAGGAAATATGACATTTAAAAATTATATTTTAATACATAATTCATTTTAATAAATCATATTTTAGTCACTTAATAATATACTTTAGAGACTGGCTATTCGCACCCTGAATTGTTGGCGTTCGATCATTTAGTTCACGTGAACCGTTAGGGTTCAATGCATTTCTATATCAGCGGAAGCAAAAAGATTGAAACGTATTACCTTTCACCAGGTATGTTGAGGAAGAAAATGAATTCTCGCCGGCAGCATGCGCAGCCTCACCGTTTTGGGTATAACTTCCTCATCCAATCTCTAATTTGAGTGATCTTTATCCCAAAACGATCATCTCTTCTTCAGCGACTTTTCAACGGTATAACTTCCTCATTTGAGTGATCTTTATGCCAAAACGATCCTCTCTTCAGTGGTTTCCAACTGTATATCACACGTTCAGTTTGAAGTTCCACACGATTTTAGAAAAATTGTGGAAATTGACGAATAGCAGCAGCAAACAACCTCTTGATCTTCTGCTGTATTTCCAAGTCCAATCTTGACATCGTGTGAATGTACTCCAAAATTATTTAAATTAACATAATTACCCTTATAAAACTTATATCTATTCAGTTGCAACAATCGAACAGTCATCTAACTTATATGTTCGGTTGCAACAATCGAACAGAACAAAGAGAATTCATCTATCTTATATGTTCGGTTGCAACAATCGAACAGAACAAATAATTCACCTTTTTTTTAATTCATATCTACATTATCAAATAGATAAGATAACAAATAAGTTTCATGGGCATCATCAATTTTTAAACAAATAAACTTGCTATATTTGTTTAAGATCGATGATGTTTATAAAACTTATCTATTATCTTATTTATTCGGTAATGCTAATATGAATTTAAAAAAATCACAAATTTTGTTCTGTTTGATTGTTGCAACCGAACATAGATGAATTCTTTTTGTTCTATTCGGTTGTTGCAACCGAACATTAGATGACTATTCCGTTGTTGCAACCGAAAGATAGATGAATTTTTTATTCTGTTCAGGTGTTGCAACCGAACACATAAGGTAGATGACTATTCGGTTATTGCAACCGAATATATATAAGTTTTATAAGGGTAATTATGTCAATTTAAATATTTTTTAGGTACGTTCAGTAATTTTGAGGGTGCGAATAGCCGGCCCCTTAGGATAATTTAAGGAATATCATGGGAAAATTTTGGGAATTACATCATTTTTAACAGAGATCACAAAAATAAAATATAATTCTTTATTTTAAAAGAAAAATGAATAATTTAAAACGATCACCAAAATTATGTTATGGAGTGTCTAATATTGTATAAAGGTAATGTAAATAATTTGTTATAAATGGAAATTCAGCTCAGTATTTGTGTATACAAATAATGAAGGCATGTACAATAAAGATTGACTTTATCTATTTCTTTGATTCCTTCACATGACATGTATTTACAGAACAAACACACACACACAACTTACTAAATCTGCTAGCAAACTGCTAACTCTGTGCATCCATCATCGATCAAAAGCAGAAAGATATGGAGTTTGAGACACTAGATTTCGATCAAGGCAATTTTCTTCTGTCCTCGAGGAGCTCGCTGCTGTTACCGGACTTTGTTGCTTGAATTCGAACAACCTGATTCTCTCGTCTGATAGTCGATTCTAACCAACATAAGACAAAAACAGCAACTCAGTACGAGATGTAGCTATAAATGTACAAAATGATAATGAAGAAAAAAAAAACAAATTCAAGGAATGGATGAACTCTGATGAATATTATGTTACCTTAAGTTTGACATCTTCGAGTTCCATTTCAAGAGAAACGATCCTATTCTTCAGTTGCTCAAGTGCTGCTTCAGCCACAGATAGACTTGTCTCAGATGTTGATTTTGTTATTCCAGCAGCCTGTTAATTACAATTCATTAAGAGAAGTTTAAAAACCACATTGCTATAATTTTCTTGACAGGAAAAGTAGAGATTCTAACCCTTAATACAGTAGTACATAGGCCAAACAACTTCTGAGCCAACTGCAGCCTCTCCTCTTCGCTTTCCTGTTTCAAATAAAACTGGTTATTAAAGGTTCATTGAGTGGCAGTGTGACTGCTTCAGGAAAAAAATAACTTTGCCATCTTGTGCTAACCTTCAACTTCTTGTCGAGAAGTTGCTCCTCATCATAATTGATGTAGGGGTTTCTACCATTAGCTGCACGAAACTGAGCCAGCTCTTCCTTGACACGTGAAAGAATAGCCTCCGTTTTATGCAGCTTAATGCTAAGGTCTTCATTTTGACACCTCAGTGAATTGTTTTCTTCCTGTGACAACCAGGGAATTCTTAGAGGTGATAAGATCCTAAGAAAAGTTGGTTTGTACCTAAAGTAATAGATGTCGAGAAATTAAGATCTTTGAGCAGTTTTTCTTACCTTGATTTTTGCATGATGATGGATGCGTTGTTGGATATTCTGTTGACCAGATAACTTTTTCACCTCAACTTCAAGTTCCATTATCCTCTTCTTGTGATTAGCATTCTCCCTCTGATGAAATTGCAGCACACATCAAATAAATAACAAAGGAAATTCTTTTTTGTGTACCATTGAAGGGAATGCACCCAAGATTCTACCTTCGTTATCTCACTTTCAGTTGAAAGCAATTGATGTTGCTGCCGTAATTTTTCAAGCGCAACATGTGCAGCCATAAATTCAGCCTGTTTTCTCTCAATCTCCTCCAGCCATCTAAATTTTCATGGAGCTAACATGAGTTGTGAATTAAGCAAGAAGATATTTATCACGTAAACACCATAGTGATTAAGTATGCTCTTACCCATTTCGCTCTTTAACAAACTCATTTATCTGCTGCTTCAAACTAACCACTTCCTGCTCCTGGAAAAGAACTCCGAAAATATACCTTGTTCAGTATCCAGTTCATTACTGCAACTGATGAAGCTAACTTGGAAAGAGGTTTACCTTGACTTCAGTTTCAATGTTGTTTTGCTGAGCTTCCTCGATTAATGAATGCAGTTGCTGATTATCCATTAAATTCTAGCAATGACAAAGAAATTTGGGTTTCTTATACACAATGAAAAAGTAAGGATATCAATCTTTTCACTCTCTAATACAAGCAATATGTTTCTTACTTCTCTGCACAGACACGTTTATTCATTTTCTATAGTTCTATCACAACTTCAAAATATTTACTTCATGAAATCAAGATTTTAAATGTAAATTTACCACATAATTCTTCATATTCAGTTTTACACCCAGCAAATCACGAATCACATCATGAGTCATGCTTTCAGTGGAAGCCAGTCTTGCCTTAAGCATGAATATCTGCAAGAGAAAGGGTATTTGAGACGAGAATACTCAGAGACTAGTTGGGGTTTGCATCAATGACTTTCAACCCATGTAAAAACTTACCTCTTTTTGTCTGCTAGCAGCCAGGGCCTGAAGTTCTTCTATCTGTTGTCTTCCAGCAGTGAGCTCTTCATCCCTCTCAGACTTAATCTGTTGCACTAAGCCCAATCCTATGCATTTGAAAGGGGATCCTGAGCCTCTAGACTTGGACGAATTCTTTTCCAATTTATTTGATGATGAATTTGTGCTATGCGGAGCTGGAGCTTCGCATTTAACTTGTTCAAACATAGCCTCCAATGCCTTGAACTAGTTGAGCATCAATAATTAATATTACCATTATTTGATTAACCTTTCTCTTATTTTTTCATACATAGAAACATCATTAGTATTTGCAATCAAGGCGCACCTTTTGCTTGTATTCAGTAGCCTGAGCCTCCGCATGCAAATTTAGCTCAGAAATATGTGCTTTACATTGGGATATCTGTTGAGGAAAAGTACAAACCGGGTTATTTTTTTTAAATCATGAGCTTAAGATAATTATTCAATATGAAATTCATTAAATAAATAATGTAGCATCAGAGCTAATGAGTGTCACCTCGGCATCTCTGGCAGCTATTTCCTTTTCAAGAAGTTGTACCCGTTGAAGTGCCTCTTGAAGGCTCTTCTCTTTTTCAATTAGACACCTAAAGAAAAATATTTCACAGATGATTCTAAATGGAAGTTTTGTCAAGTATTTGGGAACTCAAGTACAAAAACTCCACAACAGACCTTTTCACATCAGAATCACTGCTCTCCACTTTTTGCATTTGTTCTTTTAAACCGAGAAGCTCTAGTTCAATTTCCTCTCTTTGCAATCGCTGCCTCTCAGCTTCTCCTTTGACAATGTCAACCTTGTGAGATGGAAATCATGTCAATGTAAACTAAAATGATAACAAATAAAAAACTGACAAACACTAGCAAAAGGATACCTTTTGCTCGAGTACATTAATAGTGCACTCTAGCTCTTCAATGGACCGTTCTAATAGTTTCACTTCATTTTCCTTTTCCTCAGCATGGACTTTCTGTTGTTCAACTATCTGCATAACCAAAGAAAAAAATTATCAACCACATAGTTGAAGAGCAAAAAGGGAAGAGAAAGAGAAAGGAGAAATCACCTCTTGAGCTTCAATTGCTATTCCTTCATTTTCTTCAGCAAGGGCCCGTGCCATTTCAAGCTCTTTCCTCAAAACTATAACTTTGCTCTCCAGCTCATCCCTCTGACATGAGACAGTATCCAAATTGATCTTCAATGATTCAGTTGTTTTACTAATTTGGGCAAGAGCTATTTCCATTTCAGTAACTTCCACCTCTAAGTTCTCCTTTTTAGTCCTAGTCTCTATCAATTCCTTCTCCAAGGAATTCCTTTCATCTAAGGCTTCTCTAGCACCAGCTAAGACCTCTTCATTTTTGTCAGATAGAGATTTTATCATCTTGTTATTGTTTGCAAGATCCAATTCAAGAGCAGATATTTTTGCTATCTTTTCGTGGAGTTGAGCTTCAAGCATTTGACCGTCAGAAACAGCTTTGTCCAGTTCAAGCGATTTTGACTCAAAATCTTTTTCCAACACTCTAAAAGAAGCAAGCAGTCCTTCCATTTCATCTTTCTGATCTTTACTCTTTGATGCAGACTCTTGCAGCCAATTCAAATCAAATGACAACCCATTGAGAATATCATCCTTTCTTGACAACTCCACTTGGACAGAGAAAATGTCAGAATCCATCTGCATAGCAAGATTCTCCACATATTCCAACTGCTCCAAGAATTTATCTGTCCTTTCCATACCATTGACTATCTTCTGAAAACTACCTTCTACCTCAATGATTTTATCCTTGAATAGATTGATCATATTGCATCTTCTTTTATCAGCATTTTCAGCTAAATCAACATACTTCTCCACTTTCGAATTTATCACATTGAGGTATCCAGACTCATTAACACCTTTGAGTTTCAATTCATTTTTCAACAGAACGTTCTTTTCTTTTAATACCTTGACATTTTCCAGTTGTCTTTCTAGTTCCGGGATTATCAAGCACAAGTCATCTTTGACAACAGATTGAGAATGCTCAAGGTTTCCAATTTCCACCTTTGCCATGCTTAGATTTTCCTCTAACTTGGTAATGCATTTTTCTAACTCAAAAACACGCTCTTGTAATCTCTGCTTTTCCACGTCAAGCTCTTGAGTCCCTCTGACTGAGGATTCAATCAGGGTCTTCTTATCCTCCAACTCCTGAAGAAGTACATTGCATTTGGCATTACAGTTGTTTAGATGAAGCTGCAGGGCTTCTTTCTCATTCTCAACGCTGTGCATTAGTCCAAGTTCTTCATCTTTCAATTCAAGCTCTGTTTTGAGTCTCTGTGTTTCTGTTTCCAGCAGGCAAATGTCATTCTGCAAACAACAGATTTGCTGAGAAAGCTCAGAGACATTGCAAGAATAAGTTTCAAGAGCAGATTCTTTCGCCTTTAATCCTTCCACTAATTTCTCTTGCCTAGATTCCTCATCTAGCAATATCAATTCAGTGAAAGAAGCATCAATGCTCTTAAACACAATATCCATCTTGAAGTTTTCAAGGACTTTAAGATTACTAATACACCTGCTCTCTAAATCTTCATTCAGGAGAAACATCTGATTTAACTCAGCTGAAAGAATTAAAAATTCAAAATCTTTCGCAAATAATTCTATCATGACATTTTCTTCCTGGCGTTGAAACATTTCATCCTTCTCCTTCAGTAGTATCTCTTGATCTATGATAGATTCTAATGCGTGTTTGTTACTGAGATCAAGCTCCTTCATTAGCATGGCCAATTCAGATCCTATATCATTTGACCTTTGCAACATCACCTCTTCCAGAATCTGCAGATCCTGTATTTTCTTTTCAAAAGTTGTAAGCTTAAGGGTGACCTCCCCAGCTTCATCAACTTTGCTTGATATGCGATCAAAACCTTTCTTGATATCTGCCAACAACTTTCCTTTGAGTACTCTACACATCTCAAGCTCTCTTCTTGATCTAAGATTGTGCTCCCGAAGATTGGAAATAATTGTGTTTGACTCACATAAACCATGGTGCAGAAGACCATTCTCTGCATTGAGACCGTTTGCAGTTTCTAAGAGGATTCCCATGTGACAGAGATTCAACACTGACACAGCACAGTCCTTGACAATAATCTCTGACCAGACCTCCTCAAGTGATTTCCTTATCAATTCAGTAGATTCATGATGTTGAAACTTCAAACTGAGCAAATCAGAAGCTACAGACATCCATTCCTCCATCGAAGTGGATTGGATATCTGAAATAACATCTTCAAGTTCCAACAGCATCTTATTCATGATAACAAAATCCGAAGCACACTGTTGCTCAAGTTTCGTATAATTCTGGTCTTTCCAAATATTGGAGATTCTCAAGTTTTGCACTTCATTCAAGAGGACATCTCTCTCGCAGACCAATTTATTTTCCTTTACTTTCATTTCATGAGCACTAAGCTTTAAAGCTTCATTAGCAATCACCAGCTCATTGATAATTATATCAGCTTCTTTCACTGTGTCCTGAACCTCCTCAAATTTCCCAAGAATACACGAAGCTTCAATGGTTTTCTGGGCAGCAACAACTTTAGCTTCGTCAAGTTCGGCTTCCAGAAACTGCAGAAAAGAGGTATGGACTTAGTGAAAAGGCAATAAATAAACAATGTATATGACTGTAGGGTGTAATTCATGGTAACACTAGAACTATATATAGATAGATAATTCATTAAGAGTTATTTTGGGAGGTCATAGATGTATCATCATCAAATATGATGTAACATGGGTAAGAACTAAGTTTATAAAGCAGGTAAGAACTATGATAATAAAGCAGCAAAATTTTCAGAATTCATGGTACAGGGCTTAGAAACATAATGTGGAAATTTAGCATCGTACCTCTCTTTGTTGAAACCAGGAACTGAAAGATTCGCGTACTATTTTTTCCATTTTCACTACCTTGTCTTCCATAGCATCAACCTGGAGCTCTATCTCACCTTCAAAATTATTCATAGCATCTCGTAGAAGAACTGCTGGATTGATTAAGGACTCAATGCTCTTCCTGCCACTTCTCTCAGAAGCCAAAATCTCTTCTTTCTCAGATTTTAATGTATCCATCTGAGCTTGCACTTCTTGTAAGCTTTCAAGGGCACATTCCATCTCCTTCTTCAGGAGAACAATGGCAGCATCTCTTCCATTCTCAGTCTTCAAAATACATTCAGACACCAAATTATTTACATTGTTATTGCATTCCTTCACAGTGGCAGAAGGGTAAGAACATGTAGAGGCTATATCATGTAAGTCTTCTACTGTTCTTGTACCTGTCTGCAACAATATTATATTAAGTCAAACATTAAAAATTGGAGCTCAATGACTCAATGCAATATTTAAGTAAGAGGCACATACCCTTGATCTACTTTCACTGCTAGCTTGACCTTTATCTTTCTGAAGATTTTCACTCTGCTTCACATTCTCGTTCATGCATAACTTCAGTGCAGAGACCCCAGATATTAGGCCCTGAAGTTGTTCCCTGGTTTCTAAAATTTTATTTTCTTCATTCTTTTCAAGCTTTGCCAAAAGAGCTTCCCGATGTATTTGTTCCTCAGATAGTTGGAGGCGCAGTTGTGCACAATAATCTTCTGATGCTTCTACGTTCTTTTGGAGAGACTGGATCTTTTTATCTGCTTCATCTATTATTGAGGCCTGATTGTAGAGATTTGAGTCTTTCTGGCTAATAATTTCTTTGAACTCTCTAATCTGGAAGTCCTTATCATTTATATCATCATGATAGCTAGAGTTCAACTCCCACAATCTATCCACAATCACCAATGCAGCTGTTGCACAGGATGATGTCATTTTAAGATGATGCTCCCCATGCTCGATTAAGCTCCGAAGCTCTGCAATAGTGGATGTTTTACTATTTAATTCAGATATTAAAGCATGTATCTCTTTATCCTTTTCACTGCACTCTTGTTGGTGAGTTTCAGTAATCAGCAAAGCTGCCCCTCTCAAAGACTTCAACATGCGCTCCACATCATCTCCCCTATCTATTGCATCCTTTAAGCATCGATTAAGCTCATCAATGCATAATTCCTTTTCAAAAATGAATTGTTTCATCCTTCCAAACTGTTCAGAAATCCAACTTCGCTGTTGAGGCAATGAACCAAGCTTAACATAGGTGTGGTCAGATACTTCTTTTAGAGATTCATGCCCCTCAGAGAGAATGCCTTCAATTTCACTAGTTATTAAATTCCATTCTTCGTTCAGCTCTCTTAATTGCGTTTCTTTGTCCTCAAGCTCCTCATTTAATTTTGAATTATCCTTACTAATTGACAGCAAATTGTCCTCCATGAATTTCATTTCATTTTGCAATTGTGCCAACCTGTCCCTTGTCTCCATTTCTTTTGTTTTACTTTCTTGGACTTCCTGTTGAAGACCAGAAAGTTCTTCTTGCAAGCAAACAATCACCTCAGCAGTTTCTGCCTCAACCTGCTTCCGGGCTTCCTCAATTTCTTCTTCATGAGATGCCTGAAACGCAAGGTCGCTTTGGTACCAATTATTCAACCTCTTTGCTTTTTCAAGAGATTCATGCATCTTTTTCAACTTTGCCTCTAAAGGAGAGTCCTCATTCTCTAAAGACTTGCATGATGAGACATCTTTGAACTGGCAAGAAGCTTGCTCTTTTATGTGAGAAATCTGAAGCTCCTTTTCTTTTAACATCGCTTCGTAGCGAGCATTAGAGTTCCTGAGATCTTCTATCTCATTAATTGATTGAAGTTGTTCAGAGTCAAGAGCTTCAACAACCAATTTCACATTTTTGAGCTCTTCTTGGACTTCTTCATATTCTTTGGTCAAAGAATCAACCATTTCCTTAGACAACTGAAGTTCTGTGTTAAGAGATTTGGTCATTTCCTCTTGTTCTGAATGGTGTGACCTCTCTTCTTGTAGAATAATTTTAAGAATGTCCAACTCGAGCTGTAAATCCATGATACCTTCTACACTTTTAGAAAGATTGCGCCATGCTACTTCCTTCTCCCTCTGGGTGGCCAATGTTGACTGGTTAATGGAAAGCGGAACTTCCACTATTGATTCCTGATATAAAACTTCTGCATTAGTTCAGAAAAAAATAAAATTGATTCATTACAAACTTAAGTCCAACCAAATGTCATCTACTTTTATTTTGTCAACTCATTAGTGAACATAATAATTCAGTATTCTGAACATTCACGGGTACAAACATCAGGATTCATTAAAGTTGAATATCTACATATATATGCCAAACAATACAAGAACAGTTTACATTTCTATTGAAGGTCTCGAAAAATTATTAGCATCCCATACCTTTATAACTTCTGTACTGCAATCTAGATCTTGAGTTCCACTTGAGGTGCTATTAACTGTTGAGTGTAACCTCACTAAGTCTCTGTAGAAGATTATTAGGAAAATTAATTAAAAACAAATATTTGAACATGAAATCATGCATAATAGAGTGTAAATAAGTCTTGAAATTTCACCTTTGAAGCTTTGCATTTTCTTCCATGCAATGGTTAAGTTTGGCCTTGCAATCCTCAAGCTCAGAAAGTGTTTTCCTCAACTGCAAGATAAACACATTAAAGATCAATAAAATTTCAAAAAAGCATAAGCTTAACAACTTAAGAAATAAAAAAATCCAACCTCGTTATGGAGCAAGCCATTTTCATTGCCTTCGTGATTCTTATCCTATTCCAAAAGAAAAATAAAAATTAAAAAATTTAGGCATCTGAAAACTGAATCATATCAATCTTTATAATGAACTTTAAACAAAAACAGTAAGTAGATCTTATAAAAAGTTGAATGGCATATGTCACCTTCTTTTCAAAATCATTAGGAATGTGTGGATTTTCATCAAGGGAGAAAGTAAGCTGTTAACAAGAAGAATTCAATAATTAAAATCTCAAGTAAACTATGAACCAAGAGGAATGATAACCAATGAAGAAGAAATATGTAGTCAAGATACCTGATTTCGCAGTTCAGATACTTCTTTCATCAACATTTCCCTCTCCCCTTCTTCATAGAAATCTTGGAACCTATAAGATCCCACAAGATAAATTAATAAATGGAATTAAACACATTTTTAAAAAGGTAAAACTGCATAATGCACATAATGTTTAGTAACACATACTGTCGAAGATCGTTCAGGAGCCTGATATTTTCAGCTGCAAATCGCGTCACTTCAGGATTTTTATCAACTTTTGATCGTAGTACTTCAATTTCTTCTGAAAGTGCATTGTTTTCATTCATTAAATAATCCTCGGCTGATATCAAGCCACCTAGAAGAGATTCCATTTTTTGAATTTTGTCTTCTCTAAATTTTAACATCATTTTTGTGCACCTAGTATCCTCCTCTCTCTGACTAACCTGAGAAGCGATGTGATCATGCAACTTATCAGACTTGTATAGGGTAAAAATGTGTTTTATAACAACATCAAAATGACAGGGGAGAGGGACCTACCAGACGGTTCAACAGCTGAATTTCAGCTTGAAGTTGTGTAATTGAATTTTCTGCCATTTTTTCCCTCCGTAAGGAACCAGCAAGTGTATTTTCCAATGATTTTAACTGATAAATGAAACACCAGAAAAATAAGAAAAGGAAAATTAGGAAATGTGAATGTGAATATTCAGGGGAAACATCATGATGGTATTTTTTCCAAATTACCAACCAACTTAGTTTCTCAAGTTAGTTATTCCTCCAAGGAACAAATTGAGAAATATTGAACAGCATTAGTTGAAATGCTAATTCAAGCATAAAAATGTAGTTTCAAAGTTTCTCGTTTTGATCAACCCTTGAGAAATTATTATCATGTACAGATTGTTGTTTTATAGGATAACTAAGAATATTCTTTAGCAAGAAAATACACAAGATTGGGTAGCATGTCTTGCCTGTTTACAGGAGAGTCTGAGAACTCCCTGGGATTCATTTTGTAGCATATTTGCAAGTACCCTCTCATCATTGTCATCCTCATCATGGTTACTCGTGTTCATATCAGAGACAGGGCTGAACAAAAATGGACGGTTTACTTTCTCATATTTAAGGGCAGACAGCTCCTCCTGTCCCAATAATAAAATCGTAAAGTTTGGTCATTAATTACTTCAGACCACACTATGTACAGCCAAACCATATGAAACTAGTTAACCTTTAACAATTGTATCTGATGATTCAAAGCCACGACATCTCCTGAGGAATCTTCATTAATTATAGCCTGATTTAGAAGAACAAATCCAAAAGTGCAGGTTAACTTGCGATAAGTAGATGAAAATAATTGTATTTCAATGAGCACACAAATGCTTACATTGTTCTGAATCAATTTTGCTCGCTGAGCAAACTTTAAAGTGTTCAATGTTTCAGCTGCAGAGCTGTAGATGATGGAATTGAAATTTATTGTGAACAAACAAATAGAAAATTCAAGGCAACACACGTTTCTCCCAGACAAGAACATAACAGGAACTTCAATAGGGTGAAATATTATGTACCAGATAGATGGGCTGACATTAGCTATAATCATAGTTTTAGAGTTTCCACCCAGAGAGTCCTGTTTACCATACAATTTGTCAACCATAAGAGATAAATTCTTTATATAATAAGAAAAGTCAAAATGTGGAATCACCTGAAGAAGAAATGTCAATCTTGAATCTCTGTAAGGAACATGTCTTGGTTTTCCATGAGCTATATCGACTAGGACCATAATTACATGACTGTGAAAACAAGAAACAAAATGTCAATCCACAATAAAGTGAGAAAGGGAATCTTGCATTAAATGTTGTACCCAATTAACAACTAGGATAATGTAAGTACCCCAACGTTGATAGTGATTTATTAATATTTGCAGCTTCTTTCAGACGCTCGCCCTCAGCACCAGAAGACTTTTGCCTGTCAGGTATAAAAACAAAAAATTTATGTATAATTATAAATATATAAGTTTGTGAGAAATCAAACTCTTCTATCAGAACTAAGTTCAATGGTTTGATACCTTTCAGAACCAGCAAGGTCAACAAGATTCAGCCTGGCAAAACGGAAGTTCGTGGTTGAATCCTTTTCCCACCTACTTTCAATCACACATGTAAAAACACTATGTGAGCGACTGCTTTCTCTGTTCATATTTGTTGCAGCAACCCTTCTATTTGAAGAACCCTGAAGCAAAAACTTGAAAGTTAATGAACAGTGACATGCCATGAGGATATGCATGGTTGAATATCATGCGAGTCATGCTAAACTAAAATTTGAAAACAACAACATAATTAGTCACCTGAATCAACAGCTGCAGAATGTCTCCTACAGTCTGGACCTCAAATTCTGATAGATTCTCCACATACACGCCTTTTTTCATATCCTCACGCAACTTACAGACAAAAATAACAAATATGAAAACCTACTCTATTCCCAAGATACTCAAAGGTATAATTTCACCAATTAAAAAGTAAGTACCATCAGGTTCGTCGATGAAGGATCAAGAAGATCAGTAATTTGTTCATTATAAATCTCAAGAAATGAGCATTTGCAGTTGTACTTTAATTGCTCATCTCTTCTGCTTTCCTCTTCCTAAAATGGAGATGTCTCATATTAATTCCTTCTCATAGAAAATTAGCACAAACAAAAGAAAGTAAGATAAAGAGGATCAAACTTACCGCTCTAATCCTTGCAAACAAGAATTCAAATATGCGAGGTGTCATTCCACGATTTGGACTAGGCCTAACTTCCAAGTGATCTATCTCACCTAGCATTGTATAAGTCTTCCCACTACCAGTCTACGTATTCAAATATTAGTTTTAGAATATTGAATATACAAGGAAAACAAGGCAATATTTGATTCAATTAAACCAGAAGTGAAATAACATAGATAGTTCTTACTAAAACATGAGCCCAAGAACATGAAAACATATTCAGAGACCACTTTAAGCCACCAAAACAAGCTCTTTTAAGGTCTAAATAATCATAAGATACTAAAAAGACGAATGAGTGAATAGGCAATCCAGGACAAGCCACTAAACATTTCACATATCTTGCATTCAAGATGTTTATGTGACAGATATCTCAGTTTCAGGCAGACTAAATGAAGCCAGAATTGCACAAACGTGATTTCAATGATGGGTAACGCACAAAGCATTTTAGCAGACATTTATACAACCAAAGGACCCCCAAATAGCTCATTAGAAGAAAAGAACAAAGATGTAGCTTAAGTCTGAAGTATAAACATCGTGTTACATAGTCAAAGCAAAATTTTATCAGATGCGCCCTGGAGTTCACCAATAGGTAATGTTTAAGGTGATACTTGACGGTATCTGGATTTCATCGTGACTACTAAATTATATTTCCACATTACCCCTGAATCATTAATATATGAAATGCAAACATACTGAGGCATTTTCCTAGATATTGATTAGGATTACAGTAGTCATTTTTATAACATTTTTATATATACAATTCTTAGATCATCAAGTATTGTATTCAAGAGGGAGTAATTAACACAAACATACATATCCATACCCCAGGATAGCGATAGAAAGGAACAAAAGAATGACTATTTGTCTGATTTTGGTGTTACCTGCCCATATGCAAACATGCAACTGTTGTATCCAGACAAGCAATTCTCTACCATAGGCAAACCAACCATCCTAAAAAGTGTCTCCTGCAGATGGAAAGCATTAGTCACACTTGCTACCACAAAATTCATTTTCAATGAAAGTATTTGTAAACACCTGATCTATCCCTTCACATGCTACATGATCAAACATAAATCGAGTTTCAGGCTGCCCAATCCATGCAATGCTTTGTGCATTCTCTTGCTTCAAGCATCTACTGAAACCAAAACTGCTTTTCTCCATGTTATTTATTGGGCGTACACGGATCAAAACCTAAAATTTCAAATCAGAAGATTATGATACATAGAAACTAAATGAAATTTCAAGTATCAACATTCATTGTAAGTACTAGTCAAGAGTGAAATCACACGAACAAAGTGTAGCTTACTTGCACATTATGTTCCATCCAAAAGGATGGATCTTCTTTGAGTTCAAAATATGGAACCTCAGCAGTGTTAACAACAACGGGCGAATTGCAAGAACTCGGGATCCCTTTGGACAAGGCAGCATAATTAGCCATCCGGGCACCCATGTTGAGCACGGCTCTGGAACCACTAGCTAAAGAAAACCCCGGATTCGGAGGCTTGCTCACGCTCTTAGTTGGAGTGCTTTGTGTAGAGTTAGTCTCAGAATAAGAGGTAGCCCTTCCTACTGCTCTGGTAGAATTTGGAGTGTTCATAGTTGATGTTATTCTTCCCTCCTCCTTCTGCTCTACAGCACTATTAGTCGATGGATTCTCACTCTTGTGGGCCCAATTGAACCGGTTTCTCGACATTAGCCCTAGTTTTTCTGGAGTTCGGAGGGGCATTGATGTATCTGAATGTTTTGGCTTTGGCTTAGTGGGAGTTCGATCCATTTTGTTGACCCTACTAGTTTCTTGATCTGGAATGAATTTCGGGATTCGGGAGGACTCCTGAATTGCATTCAAAGGGGGCCTAGAGGATTCAGTGCAGATATGAGGGTTCAGATAATCCCTAGGGTTTGGAGGTACATTCTCAACTTCCTCTGCATTAGTGTTCTTGCCAGAATTCCGGCGAAATAGTTTGTAATCTCTCAACATTCTGTCCCAACCCCCACAAAAAGAGAATAAAAGAAAGCAGACTTTTTCAAATTACAGAGAATATTTATTTAGTTGAAATAACGAAATTCTGCGGTAGCGTTAATGAAAGCAGCACATTTCGATTAAAAACAACTATTGTTTTTTCTTGATCTCTTGAATTATGCAATGATAGAAAATGGAGCAATAAAAGCCAACCTGGCAGAGGAAGTGAGGAAAAGAAACCCGGCAACACGAAATCTTGAAATGGTTTCTGCGGTTGGCAGAGGAAGTGAGGAAAAGAAACCCGGCAACACGAAATATTGAAATGGTTTCTGCCGATTGGGGATATTACAAAAAATTAAAAACAAGAAAACCTAGTTTGTGCAGCTGCTTGAATCTTGATGGCTTTCAGAATAAATCTTGAATCAAAATCATACGTACTAGTATTCTCCTCATCGAATACCAATACTAAAAATGAGGTTGTCTCTCTCTCTCTCTCTCTCTCTCTCTCTCTCTCTCTCTCTCTCTCTACACTGTCTTTCTCACTCACTGAGCATATTTGAATTAAAGAAGAAAAGGGTAAACGGCTGAGTATAATTTGAATTGGAAATCGCGCAACCAGTTTTGAATTGTAGGGGTAGTTTCGGAAATAGAAGAAATTATCCATGAATAAAATTTGAACGGCTATAATTTTGAAAATTGCTGGACCCATTTTTAAAATCTCCACCTTTATTTATTATTTATTTATGGATTTTTAAAACTCCTCCACTTTTATTTGGAAACACCTTTGGACTAGCAAATTTGAATTAAATTAAATCATGCCATAAATAACAGCTTCAAAACAGTTAATAGATGGGCTTTTAATAACATGTCTATTCAATAATATTTAATTTAAATAACTATGGTTCATTTATCATTTATGCATTACATTACAGATATATCCAATTTATATCTTTTGCATTTTTTTATGCTAATTTTATTTGAAAATTGATTTGTGAAATTCTAATATTTTATTTTATCTTTTCATGTCATTTATTCTATATGGTTACCAAAATTAAACGACCCAACATCAATAAATATGAGCCCACATAATAATAACAGTAACGGGTCTGACGTCGGATAGGTCAAATTTTGGGCCTTACAATATTTTAGAGCTGAATTAAAGCTCAATTAAAAACACTTCGTTAAAAAGACTTCAGTATACAGAGTAATAGAGGTTATTAACTCAAAATTATCATGAAAATTCGTAAAATTAAATAAAACACTTTTTTGCATTATTCTAAAATTCAATAACAAGCTTTATTTTAAGTCTCAATTTTATACACGAGATTATTTTTGGGCAGCTTAATAGGGGGTGTAAGTGAACTGAGTCTTCAGTGAATAGTTTGTGACTTAATTCAATAAGAATTTGTTTGTATATATTTAATGTTAAATGAACACTCACGAGACCCATTTTCAAACTCGTTTTATAAACGAATAGAGCTTGAGCATTGAATAGTTCGTTTGATAAAAGCTTGTGAACAGACTCGTAAAGTGTTTTTTAATTTAAAAGGAAAATCGAACTATTTGACCAAATCGACGCATTTCAAAAGTAATAAGACAAAATTTATTTTAAATTTTTATTTTGGGATAATATCTGGGCAAAAGTGAAAATTTTGAGATGAAAAGAGAAATCTTTAACTATTTTATAATTTTTTGAATTAAGTAAAAGACGAGTTATTAATGTTTATATATATACCACTAGTGTTTATTATTGAGCTATTATGCAATTTGCTTTTGGCTATGTCCAGTGGTTAAATTAGGACGAGTGCTAGTGACTAGTAACTTTTTTTTTTTTAATTACACTTTTGGCTTTTAACAATATTTAAGAATTACTTCAAAGACCTAAAAATGATCAACTTAGAAACACCACTGGGAGTGAAAATCCAACTATACAAATAATTAATAGTGTATAGTACAATGATTAGACGATAATCATCAGACAAAAGATAAACAATTAGTGATCTATTTTTAAAATAAAAACACACACAGTGATGTTGATTTGAGTTTTGTTAATTATGATACAATTAAAATATAGTTTCTTTTGTAGTGATCAAGCACTTTTGTGCTAATTAATCTTGTATTTTAAACCTACTAGTTTCCAATATATGAACAATGTACAAGGCCATATATCTTGACCTTGATCAATATTTATGATAGCATTTTAATATGCATTGGTCTATTTCTTCAATTAAAATATTATCAATTTCAATATGTTTCATTGAGTATCATCTTTGCCTAAATTATGAATAAAATCACTTTTATTTAAAATACATATGCTTTCATATATGCAAATAATAATATAATAAATCATTAATAAAATATATATGGGTCACTTACTTTTAAATATATATATATATATATATGTTTTTTTTTAAAGTATTATTATTTTTTATTTATATACTACAAATTGCTCATAACATAGTTAGCGCTATAAATATTTTTTATTAAAGTGCTATTACTTCTCATTGAAATCATTTCATAAAAAGTTTCACACACGTTCTTGCCAATATATATTGGGTAATTTTCTTTTTGATTATCCTATTTCAATACTACTATACTAGCTAGTTATAAATGAATTCACAATAATTATCAACAGAACAATAGCCACAGCTGCAAACCCTTATCCAGAATTAGGTACCACCCAAGTTGTCAATATGAGAGCTCAATGATATGTAAGATATTTAATTGAAAAATATTAATTACTACCAATTACAATATTTTTGGTCCCTTGGGTGTTCAAAGGGCCAAATATATTATTTTGCGACAGCGACAATTGTCCTATGTAATCCACTTATTCCATAACATGTTTTATTTAAGCCCTAAAAGAAGAAGCTAGAAAAAAAAGAAAGCAATAGTTTTGCAAGAAATGGTGATCCAGAAAATGGAAATATGCATCGGATTCTTGAAGATGGTGGTGGAATTGGCCATTGATTTTGTTGAAGCAGTTGGCAAAGTTATCGACCACTCTAATTCTGCAATTTCTGAAAATCATAATTACTCTGTTCCAGTTCCATATGTTGGTATTCTTCCTTAGTTTTTCATTTATTTGTTTCTTTTTAGAGAGAGATTCTTGTACAGTTCGAGTTGTATTCTTTTTTGCTTTTTAGTTCAAGATCCAGATGGGGTTATCTTCAATTTTCTGTAAATTGCATACATGAGTTTTGTTAGTGAATAATTAATTCTGATTATGATAAATTGATTCATTTTTTAGGTCCATTTTAAGGCTGAGATTTGTGAGTAGGTAAGAGGATCTATTTCATTTTGTAAAACTTTACTGGCTAATATGAAGGGTGAGTAGAATTTTATGTCTAATAAAGAAACAAGAAAAAGAAAAAAGAAAAATAAACCATTGTAACGTGGTTAATTAGAGGTTCAGTTTCATTTTAAGAATATGACTCTGTTTGCAAAAAAAAAATTGTTACTTTAAAGTAATACCATGATTATTTCATATTTATGTATTTTAATTATACTCTACACTTTATGTATTATAATAAGTTTCTTTTTAATAAAATTGATCGTTATAGGATTCTGTAAAATTTTATTCGATTTTATAAAGGCATAATTCAGGTGATTAAATATATAAACTAGTTAAATTAATAGCATTCACTCACTATCTCTACTCATGCAAAATATTAAAAAAGTGGGAGTGAGAGCAGTTTGAATGAAACAATAAATATTGGGAGGCTTCCAGGAAACATACCAAGAATTGACTTAGTTTGGATTAGTGGTGTGAAAGATTTACACTCCTAAATATGAAGGTATGCTTTGAATAATTCAAGTTACCTCAATCAATCATGCCCAAGTATATTACATGATCTACCATATTTATGCAAACAACGTGTATATCAACTCGAATTCTCCATTTCATATTTCATATTTTATTAAGTATTTTATAGCTTGAAATTTTAGATCTTATAAATAACTATATTCAATTTTAGGGTAATCTACAAAATAATTTTAGATTTGCGTAAGAGGGCATTTGTCCCTCAATTTTTAAATGCCCCTTTTGAGCAAAATCAAACTCTATCCAAAGGACGGGTCCTAACAAATTTTCTTATTATTTTTTGAGTTTTGATTAAAACAAAATAATAATAATAATAATAATAATAATAATAATAATAAGATTATATCTTTATTTTATTTTTTATCAATTATAAGAGTGAAAATTTCAAACTATTAATTCGGGATTGTGAATGTAAAATTAGAAATAGTCCACAAAAAATTAAAAATTCTTTTATTTATAATGAAAAACAGAACCATGCACAACCCCCCATCTGAAACACAATTCTCTTTCAATAATAATAGTCCATAAAACCATAGACAAACAAAGCCAAAGCTATTGCTGATTAGCAGTGAAGATCAAACATGCGATCCACACTACACTTTGAAATGATGAACTTGAATGTTTTCAGAGGTAAGCTTCTTGAAATTGCTGAGTTTTCGAGTTGCATAGAACTTCCCCCAGCTATACCCCTTGTACTTGCCTGGATTATCCCCATCAACCAACTCCTCTAGAGGCTCTATCCATACATCGTGCGATGGATTCACAAAGAACGGAATCGAAATCCTTTCCTTCTCCTCGTTCACGATCACTCTATGCTCCACGCTCTCGTACTTATCGTTGCTCCAAACCTGACAGGTGCATCACAGAATCTGGATTATCTGAAACTTGAAACTAACTAAACTCAAAATTTTCAAAGAGTTAGTCTCCTGTGAATCGGGTTAATGGTGTAAAACATGTGGTCCCCCTTTAATATACACCCCTAGCAATACATAGGGTGCCAGAATTCATATACTAAGCTATGTAAACCGGGTTTATAAGAGTGTTTGTGATTTTCAAAATGGTACCTGGAATAGGTCACCAACATTGACTATATATGCATCTGGTACAGGTTTGACAAAGATCCACTCTCCATCTGATTTCCTCTTCACTTCAAGTCCACCTACATCGTCTTGAGCTAGGACTGTCATCGCCCCGGCATCCTTGTGTCGTCCTAGACCAAGGGCTAGTTGGGGAGCAGGGCAGGGCGGGTAGTAGTTCAGCCTCATGAAGCTTGTTTGGCTGTCGAAGAATCCATGAAACCGATCCTTTGGTAATCCTAAGCTCAAGGCTATCAATTCTAGTATCTTGTAAGTCAGTTTTTGCATTTCCACCGCGTAAACTTCGCACACCTCCCTGCAACACACAATCATTTCAGATGGTAGAGATGGATTTGGCGATCGACTAAGAAAACTTACCTTAAATCTGGAGGAAACTCGGGCCACTGATTGGTTAACTCCTTTAGCTCTCTGTCATCAGGCTCATC
Organism: Pogostemon cablin; assembly: GCA_023678885.1. Lineage (NCBI taxonomy): Eukaryota > Viridiplantae > Streptophyta > Magnoliopsida > Lamiales > Lamiaceae > Pogostemon > Pogostemon cablin. The sequence goes on along the minus strand of CM042954.1, from coordinate 21,816,020 downwards.
TGATGCATATATGACGGTTGGATTCTCTATGGTGCAATCAAAAATCTCTTTCCAGTCTCTAACACTCTTTGTGATCTCTAAGTCGGAGTAACCGAATAAGTTGAACTCATTCCTGCTGACCTTCCTCTTCTCCTCTTTCGACAGAGCAAAGAACCTTCTACATGCTAGTTCAATTTTTTCTCGAACTAGTGAAGGCACCCCGTGGTTGATCACCTGGAAAAATCCCCAGTTCGTGCATGCATCGCCTATTTCAGCAACCAGAGCTTCTGTATCCGATTCTGGGGAGTACAACGGGGAGAGATCGATTAATGGGATGCCTTCAGCTTCAATGATTTCAGGCTTAGGCTGGTGTTCTAGGGGTTGAATGTAATCATGTTCGATTTCTCCCATAGCTGAAAACTTAGACAAATGATCAAGGTGAAAGTGATATCTATATAAGAGTTTGGAGTCACTACACTGCAGGTGAAGTTTACTACAAGTAACTAATGAGTGAAAATCTTGAACTAACTGGCTAGACTCAACTTTCTGCTATTTGTTAATTTTCAAAGGTTATGATGAGAATGATAAGAAAAAATGAGTAAAGATGGGGCAGATGTGAGAAAGCGGAGAAAATAGGTAAAATAAATTAGTAAACAATCAGGTAATGGAGTGAGTATTCATCAAAAATTCTTATGGTTAGGTAAGCAATTCCATCTATCAAGATCACAAATGCCACGTCTAATAATGCATCTTTCTTGCAAAAGATATACATAATAAATTACTAAATGACTCATTTTCTAAATTCAACTAACTCCTCAAGAAATATAACATAACCACAGACGTATTAACAGAAGAGTAAACTATATTCTTGATCTTTAACAATTTATTTAACTCTGTTCTTTTTGTGCCTTTGAATCTAGCTAGAGAACATTAAGCTCTTGTTTTGATGGGAATGAATTGATGTATGTATATTCTGATTCCATTTCTACGTCGGATAGATATGATAATATCAGGATTAATGGACTAATTGATTTTAATTTACCTATGTTTGTCTCTTATGCAGTAGTACTATCCTGAAAACTCATCTAAAAACATGGATACAGCTCTAGCAAACCAAAATTTTGAGAATATATTGTCAAATAAATGCTTCATTGCAAGGATCACTTAAAGTGTATATATAAGGAGTGTACAAATCAGCAATTATTTTATTCACAAATACATTCATACCCAACAGAGCTACACCCTGTGGCAACACCTATAACAAGGAAGGCTTAAGTTCAGTAGTTCTTGAAATGATAGATTTGAACATTTTCAACTTCAAGTTTCTTAAAGTTACTGCGCTTTCGGCTGGCGAAAAATTTCCCCCAGTTGTAAGCATTGTATTTGGCAGGATTGTGGCTGTTCACCAGCTCATCCAATGGCTCAACCATGGTGTCATGAGCAGGATTGAAGAAATATGGAATCGAAAACCTTTCCTTCTCCGAATTCACTTTCACCCTGTGTTCTACACTTTCATACTTATCATTGCTCCAAACCTGTGGATAAATTCATGTAACAGGCCATCTTAGGTAGATCATGTATGAGCTAGTCGAGTAAATAAATAAGTGACGTTTATATGAATTATCCGTGAGATAATTTCATACAATTTTTTGTAGTCATTTATAAAATCTGGTCATCCTATTCTTTTTTTTTTTCAAAAATTTAAGTAGTGATTGCCTACGAGATATTTTGCGTCTCTCTTTTTTTCATATGAACAGCATTGGAATTGTGTTAGATGAAATTAGTCAAAAAATAATTTTATAAGAATAGTAGAAATAAATTTGAGCGCGAATTGAAAGTGAATTTGTTTAATGTGAACATAAAATGTTCAAAGTGAATAGTCATCAATGTTCAATGTAATAATATTATTATCCAACCATATGATTTACATGAACACAACTAAATTAAAAAATAATTTTACTAAAATAAGTACAAATATTTCGTAATGTATGGAGTAGTTCTTATGTCATCTGAATGAAATAAGAACAAACAATTTTGCGATCAAAGACATAGTCGTTAATTTTTACGTTGTATAATAAGTTTTAAGGGTGTGGATTGATGTGATATTTCATTTTTTGAGTGGTGAAATTTAATACGGTACGAACGAAAATTGAAAATGTGAAGTTTATTATGGGTGGGGTGAGTATAAATTATTAATCAATATAAAAATGTTAATCATATTTCTTTTAAAATATTATCGTTTCATTTATATTCTATAAATTGTTAATGTTATCAATTTTATTGAGTATACTTTTTATCCAACATTGTAACAATTATTTGCCAAATAAAAAATGTGATTCTATCAAATTACACAAATTATAATGATGAATACCTGGATAATATCACCAACATTGATGATATAAGCATCAGGAGTTGGCTTGACAAGAATCCACTCTCCATCTGTTTTACTCTTCACTTGAAGCCCTCCGACGTCGTCTTGAGCAAGAATTGTTAACGCTCCGCCATCCTTGTGCCGCCCTACTCCAAGAGCTAGATCGGAAATCGGGCATGGCGGATAGTGATTCAGCCGGATGAACGACGTTTGCTTCTTGAAATAACCATTCAATCGATCTTTCTCCAATCCCAAGCTCAGTGCTATCAGTTCTAAAATCTTGTACGCCAATTTTTCCATTTCTGCACCGTACTCTTCGCACACCTCCCTGAAATCACATTTCATTTCAACTTTTCAATCAATTTCAGGGTAGCAATTTTGAAACAGAGTAGTAATAGATCTAAATTTAAGTTCCGTTTGCAGAGTAAACCCTAACTAATTGGTGGATCTGTAAATTCATCGATCATGATAACGTACGCTTACTTCATCTCAGGAGGTTTTTCAGGCCACTGATTGCGCAATTCTCTGAGCTCGGCGTCGTCAGGCTCATGAGATAGCGGAATGACGGACGGCTCCGGAATCACGAGATCGAACACTTCTTTCCAGTCTCGTACATTCTTCGTATGTTCCGTATCGTAGAATCCCAACGGGTTCACCTCATCTCTGCCCACCTTCTTCTTCTCCTCTCTCGATAGACCGAAGAATTTCCTCGAAACCGATTCGATTTTGGAGCGGAAACTCGTCGGCACGCCATGGTTGATCACCTGGAAAAATCCCCAATTCTTGCAGGCGTCGCCAATTTGGGCTACTAGGGCGGAAGGATCGATTTCGAGAGAAGAAAGGTCGATCAATGGGATGTTTTCGGCTTCGATTGTTTGAGGTTTGGGCCTGTGCTCCAGCTCCTGGATGAAAGCAGGATCCACTTCTCCCATGGCGGAAAAAAAATTGAGCTGGTGGAGGTGTGAACTGTGAAGCAAAATTGTGCTGATTTAAGGTGATCACGCATGACGTGATTCATTGAACCTGGACTCCCCCTTTCACTATCTTACGTTTAATAGTTGAGTGAGGATAATCATTGTACTTCTCGAACAGGCATTTCTGTTTTTGGAAGTTTCTGAAGCAGAATTTGTTGTTTGGATTGGAATTATTACGCCGTTCTTATTATTTATTCTATTTTCTTGATTCATAGTACTTGAAATATATATGATGAAAAAATCATCAGTTGTACCGTGGAACTCTGAATTTGTATTCTATCCTATTCCTATGGCTTGAATTATTACCGCAGTAGCAGTCTTGCATGACACAGACCGTTTTAAAGTAAAATTATTTTAAGATGAATTTATGTATAAAGCCATGACAGATTTGGTTTTTTTTTTTTTTTTTTCTGAACCAGAGAATTTGGCTTTAAATTAACAGATCCCCTCAATTTATAAGTTGTTGTGGAATAACGTCTTAGGCCGCGGTTAACACATCCCCGTTTTAATGAATATGCCCGTTACTGAATACACCACTTCAAATTATATATACACCCACCACACTTTTACTATTTTACTCCTTTACATATAAAATAAAAATTACTTAATACACTTACAAAATTACACACATACACCCATCACTCTAACCTAACGTAGAACACAACAAAAAGAAGCAGAAAAATAAAACACGACGAGGCTACATTTTCAGTTCAAAAGAAGGAAGAAGAGAGAATGAAAGAAGGAAGGAAACAAGAGAAGAAGGAAGGAAGAAAGGAAGAAGAGAAAGAAGGAAAGAAGAAAAAGAGAAGAGGGAAGAACCTTTTTCAATTCAAAAATAGTTAATACATTAACTTTCAAAATAACTTTGTTCCAAAAATATTTTCTCCCCTTGACCACCAAAAAAAAAAAAACTAGTCCAAAATTATGTTTAAATCGTTCCCAAATACAAATGTAGCATAATGGAGGATAAACTCAACTCAAATATCATAATGGTATGTGTTTGTAAGCATTTTAACCGTTTAAAACGTCATTTCACGTTTTTTTGATGTAATCGCGAAATTGTTCGACAAATCAGGATCGAACGAAAAGCCTGATATTCGACCAACAATGGACGATTTTTAATAAAATGTTCGATCACTGTTGGTTTAAATTTAGTTAAATGTTCGACCATTGCTGGTTGACAGAACTTAAGTATGTTCGACCAATGTTGGTTGACTGAGCTTAAGAATGTTCAACCAGTGATGGTCGAAATTCATAAAATTTTTCGTCCACCATTGGTTGAACAGTAGCATTTGTAGGCCTCAAATTGTGTCTTATGTTTTTTTTCCAGGATTCAGTTATTTCGTCTCCACGATGTAGTGTTATCACCGAATGTGACCAAATGAGTAGAGATGTTTATATGGATGAAGACTTCTCGGACCAAAGTACATATCATCCTCAAAAAATATAAAAGCGGATGAGCATTATGGATTTCGGGCTGTAGCAGACTTGGTTGATTATGGAGAAGAAGCGTGGGATAAAGTTAGAAGAGAGCTTTTGATCGAAGTGAATAACCATAATGTCCTTCAGAACGTTCGACTAGTAGCAGACGAATTTTCTTCACATTGTTCGACCATTGTCGGACGATTTTTGTATAAATTTTCAGCCAGTATTGATCGAAGTATGTCAATTTCATCCAATTGTGGTAGAACTTGAGCTTTTCAACACAACACATGATGTTCGTAATTATAATACTACTAGTTCAATAACATTTCATCAAAATAGTAATATTTTAGATAGAGTTTCATCAAAATACATTATATCTCTATTTTACTACTAGTGTTATTGAATCCATACTCCTTCGAGCTTCTCCCACCGATATAGGTTTTTCATATGCATCTACCCGGCGTTTAAGATATGATTCCCAGCCTTGTGCCACAGGTAAGCGATGGACCATCACATTGTGTTAATCGTGGGTATCAGACACCCGTCATTAAGAAAAACTAAAATTGCATGAACAATGTCACAATACTAGTAAACCTAAAATTGTTATAACAAATGACCTAAAAACCAAGAAACACACCTGGACAAAATGAACCCTGTTTATCAATCCTACTGAAATTAGCTTTGGTATTGGGGGGATGCCACTCCTCAATGGTAGATATGTGATGCACGTAGCATTGCTGATCAGCATGAAGGCCACATTATATAAACAAGTCCATGATACCAATTCTTTTCGTGTTCGAAACCATTCATGCGTTTCAAACAAGTCCGAGAAGTCTTCATTCATATAAACATCTCTACTCATTTGGTCACATTCTGTGATAACACTACATCGTGGAGACGGATCAACTGAATCCTAGAAAAAAAACATATGACAAAATTTGAGGCCCACAAATGCTACTGTTCAACCAATGGTGGACAAAAAATTTTATGAATTTCGACCATCACTGGTTGAATGTTCTTAAGCTCTGTCAACCAACAGTGGTCGAACATACTTAAGCTCTGTTAACCAGCAGTGGTCGAACATTTAATTGAATTTCAACCAACAGTGATCGAACATTTTATTAAAAATCGTCCATTGTTGGTCGAACGTTAGGCTTTCCATTCAACCCTGGTTTGTCGAATAATTTCGCGATTACAACAAAAAAACATGAAATGACATTTTAAACGGTTAAAATGCTTACAAACACATACCATTATGATCTTTGAGTTGTGTTTGTCCTCCATTATGCTATATTTGTGTTTGGGAAAGATTTAAACATAATTTTGGAACTAGATTTTTTTTTGTGGTCAATGGGAGAAAATGTTTTTGGCAGTGGTGAATGTATTAACTATGTTTGAATTGAAAAAAGTTCTTCCCTCTTCCCTCTTCCTTCTTTCTCTTCTTCCTTTCTTCTCTTATTTCCTTCCTTCTCTTCTCTTCCTTCTTTTGAATTGAAAAATGTTGTGTTCTACATTAGGTTAGAGTGATGGGTGTATGTGTAATGTTTTGGGTGTATTGAGTAATTTTTATTTTATATATAAAGAGGTATAATTGTAAAAGTGCAATGGGTGTATATATAATTTGAAATGGTGTATTCAGTGATAGGCATATTCATTAAACCGGGGGTGTGGTTAGCCGTGGCAAACGTCTTATTAGTATTGGGCTTTAAACCCACATATCCCGTGCATAAAACTGGAGGCCCAAAAGCCCAAAATCATGCCATCGCTTCGCCCAACAAAGAAAATATAAGAGGTTTTTCACTGCAAAACCTCCCATTTCGCCTTTCTGCAGTGTCAATGGGATAATCGATTTCCTCTCTTCTATTTTCATTCGTTCTGAGGATTTCTTCTGTTATCTAAGATTTTTTTCTGAAAGTCCTACTGAATTGCCTGTAGCAGATTGCCAAAACCAAGAGTAATTGACACACGGGGTAAGTTTCAGGAAGCAAGAAGAAGCGTCATTTAAAAGGTGCTTCCAATTCTTTCATTATTGTCCTTATTTTGTGTCTACATTTTTTTTAACGTCTCCTTAATAATTTTGGTGAATTAATTGTGTGTTGTTTTTAGGAATTCAGTCTGTTTGATACTATGATGCGGCATTAATTTTTTTCGCTCTTCTTGGAGTCTCTGGTTTCCAGGACCCAACACATTAAAATGAGTATCTATGAACTAAATATTGTTTAGTTTTGCATTCCAGTTTAATAGTTCTGTTGGGAAAAATATTTCGAGGTAATTCTTAAACAAAATATTGTTCAAAATAAATAAATAAACATCAGTAATAAAATGAGAATGACTAAAAAAAAAAGGCTTTCTTACAAACTTGTAAAGTTTAAGTACAAATTTGTGCTATCTTGTTTGATTGTTCAATAGTATTTTCTTGGCTTTGCAGATGGCTAGATGGGATGAGATTCTTTCCTTGCCTGTGCAGAGCCCTCCAACATTGGAGTTCTCCTCCGCTGATCTTGTATGGTCCAAGGTGGAAGGTTGGCGTGATAATATAGATAGACTTGCTCTGATACCATTCTCCAGGGTGGATGATTTTGTTAGGGGGGAATCAAATAATAAAGACTGCCCAACTAGATTCCATGTTGAGGCTAGGAGGAGACGAGCTCCAAAGACTTCTTATAAACCAAAAGTTGATGGAATCCTTGAATATATCTTGTATGTTTTAATCAACTTCATACTTCTTATTATTGTATTTTAACTCAATTTGTGTTCTGTAGACGATGTTCATGTTCACTATCTGATTTATATTGCTTACGGGTACAATTCATGCTTCCAATAGGTACTGGTGCTCCTTTGGTCCAGATGATCATAGAAAGGGCGGTGTTATTCGTCCTAGTAGAAATACTTATATTCCAAAAAATAAACCTTCTGGTCGACCAAATACGAAGAGAGGTTGCACCTGCCATTTTATTGTTAAACGTTTAATTGCAGAGCCATCAGTGGCACTCATTATATATAATCAAGATAAGCATGTTGATAAGAAAGGATTGCCATGCCATGGTCCACAGGATAAGAAAGCCGCAGGGACTCGTGCTATGTATGCCCCATATATTTCCGAAGAACTCCGCCTCCGTGTCTTGTCTCTGCTTTATGTTGGGGTCTCTGTTGAAACTATCATGCAGAGACACAATGAATCTGTGGAAAAACAAGGAGGTCCAAGTAACAGGGATGATCTTTTGACTCACAGATATGTTCGACGACAGGAGAGGAGTATTCGGCGTTCTACACATGAGCTTGATGAAGATGATGCTGTCAGCCTAAGCATGTGGGTTGAAAGCCACCAAAATAACGTATTCTTTTATGAAGATTTATCTGATTCTGACCCTTTAACCCTAGGAATTCAAACAGAGTGGCAGTTGCAACAAATGATACAATTTGGCAATTGTCGCCTTTTGGCTTATGATTCCAGATTTGGTTCAAATAAGCTAAAGGTGTGTCTCACATTTCTTCTTTCGTTTCTGCTGTCTGAGTATTCTTTGTCAGGCTAAATGTTTTTCCAGCTCACACTCGTTTCCTGATGCAAATATATCAGTATCCTGTACATAGCCTTTTTGTGTTCAACTCTGAAAACAAGGCTATCCCAGTGGCTTGGATTATCACTTCCCAATTTGCAAGCAGAGAAATTTACAGATGGATGCGAGCACTCTACAATAGATTACAAGCAAAAGATCCTACATGGAAGTTAGCTGGGTTTATAGTGGATGAGCCTTCTGCCGATATACTAGCAATCAGGTCTGTATGTCTTGAAGTCTCTCTCTCTCAAGTTAATTCATGTCGTTGGTTCAGCCAGGTTCCTCACATGCATCTTATTTATCAGTGATTCCCCCTTCTAGAAGGTTTTTTGTTTTGTTCTGTTTCATGCATTACTGGGTCAAGCAGTAGGTTGTTTGGGTACTTCTTGTTGATTCTAGCCAACACAACTCCAAATGGAGTATCTGCATGTAATGGAAAATTGATGGATGAAACTAAATACTTGAGTTTTTTTTAATTTTTGAACTCTTTTTTTTAAGGTAGTTTCAGTTCTGAATATCTCGATCTAATCCCTTTGTTTATTGTAAGCACATTGTTCTTCGTTCTTGTGGCTCTTCTTCAATATCTGGGTTAATTTGCTCTTTACTCATATGCTATCAGACATCTATTACCCTTAACATCAGCTTGATGGTTGTGGAGAAATTAATATGGATTACAGTTATAAGTCAGTCGGTTAATATTATTTATTTGTGATGGTAGTGGGAATTTCAGCTTGATCAGTTTGCTGTACAATGAACTTCAATATCCATTACTCTGTTTTTATATTCTACCTTCTATTTTGTTTGTAGGGAAATTTTTCAATGCTCAGTACTGATATGCTTTTGGCGAGTTCGTCATGCATGGCATAAAAATTTGATGAGGGGAACTTTGGACATGGAAGTGTGTGCTGAAGTATCAAAAAAGCTTGGTAACACTATTAGTAAAATTTGCAGAGAGCCTGATACTGCTAATGCTTTTGAAGATTTCATGAAAGACTGTTTGGATGCTGATGAGTTCATTGACTATTTCAAGGCAGCTTGGTACCCGAGAATAGGTAGTGTTATTTTATTATCTAAAGATTAGTACATGTGATATTTATAATTTGGTCTTTGTGATATTAACTTTGCTTCCTGCTTAGTATTGCTCCTAGCTGGGCAAACTTCATGCTCTGAACTTTTTTGGAATAATAAGTAGTCCCACCCTTCCCCCAACAAATTTTCTAGAATAAATTAATTTATTTTTTGGCTTCCCCAGCGCTAACCCTGAAAACGGTGTTTATCTTATTTTTTCATGGAACTATTCTGACCAGGTATATGGGCAAATGCACTAAAAACTCTCCCTATTGCCGGCCAAGAGACCTGTGCCGCAATGGAGTTTTATCACGAACAATTGAAGCTTAGGCTATTGAATGAAAAAGATGAAAGTATGTACCAACGTGCTGATTGGCTAGTAGCAAAGCTGAGCACCAAAGTGCATTCTTATTTTTGGCTAGATGAGTACTCGGGGAGAGAGGATTTTGCCCGATATTGGAAGAATGAGTGGATGAGTGGTCCAACAGCTTGGCGTAAAGCATTAAAAATTCCAGATACTCATGTCGTCATGGATGGTAAATGTGCTAAAGTTATTGGGCTGAATGATGATGACACAGCTCATTTAGTACGAAACCCTGGTTCAGAGTATGCTATTTGCGATTGCAGTTGGGCAAAAATGGGCAATCTCTGTGAGCATATTTTCAAGATGATCAAATTCTGTCGTGACAAGGGATCTGTCACCCCATCTGTCAGTATGTTGCGATATGGTCAGGCATTGATAAATATGCTACACTGCCCACCATTCGATTCCTTAGTTCGTGATCAAGCTGTCTCATTAGCCATCTGGGTACAGATGCAGTTGAATTTACAATTTGGTTTCGAAAGTACCCAGGATAAGATTATTTTAGAAGAGCAAACACCAGAGCCATCCATGGACAGCACAGATAAAGTTGATAGTGTGAATCACCATCCTGTTAAAGATATATCATATCAAGCCGAGAATCGGTCTACAGTAAAGCGAAGGCGTACATTCCGTGAAGCCAGGGCTTCTGGTGATAGTCCTATCTATGATAATAACAATAATAGGGCCAGCACTGAAATGGAGGTCGATTCATCTTCCATCTCTACCTCTGCGACTGAATTGTCTTCTCCAGATGAGAGTGCATCAGTTGGTCTATCTGTTGAGAATGGAGCGGATCTCCTGGATTCTGGTGTAGACTCTACAAAGAATCTCCCTCCTACTGAAACGGAATCCCAGACTACTGATAGCTTTGAAACACTGGAGAAAGATCGTTGTTTAACTATGAAGGAGGTAGAACTTCAGTCTGTTGATAACCTTCCATCAGCTGATTGTTCTCTGGATCCACAGGCAAATATCCTACCGACCTGTGCTGATACAGGCATAAATATTAGTTCAGTTGGAGCTTCTGTTGATGGATAACGAGATCATACGCCTGGTGACCTTTTGTATAGGAACTGGTTTTGAATGGTCAAGCCAAATTTTGTTAAACACGAATGACTGGAGGATTTAGGGGACAACCACCCCATCAAAACATGCACCAGGCCATTGCTGCTATGAATGACACTGCTCTGTTAGATTTCGGTGGATGCGAGCAAAGAAATGTCAAGAGGATCCGTCATTACTGCCAAATGCCTTTGAATTCCAAATGTGGTATATGAAGGATCAGCAGATGCCATCATTAACCGATGTATTACCAGTTGCTTGAACGATGTTGTTGCAGACGATGGAGATGAAGGTGGTAAAATTGGCTGGAAATTCTGTGCATTAGCAAGAGACAGTGACATAACCTTGGGTGACGCGAGAGATGCAGGTGACAGTATCTATTTCAATGGCTCCCCCACGACGACACGTATGGAGAAAGCTGTAATTGCTTGAACAAGCAAGTCTAAATTGGTGAAAAGAGAACCAGTAGAGGATTATGGTTTGGATCATTTCCCCTATATTTGGTCTGAAAAGTCCGAGAGCAGGTGTTGTGTGTGTACATATACATGTCTACACACTCATTGATCAAAATAAGGAAAAAGATTGCTGCTTCAGAATGCTAGTGATGTTACTCAAAGCTGTATATTGAAGACCAAGGATATTTTTAATTAATTTCATTTCTTTAATAAAATTCTTACAATTTGACATGTACTACTGCAGTGGTTGAGATCCTTTCGAGGAACTACACATTTTATTAAAATTCAGGTTTGGGTCCTAATTTCTAAAAATCATCCTTATATACACTTATAAACTCTTTTAATCTTTAATCAACCTACTTTTTACAAATGTTCTCTTTTCAATTAGTACTTTCTTCCATTTCTCTATCTTCTCTAACATTAATTAATATTTATTCCTATTACATTAATTTGACACTCCATAGAAATTTCTCTCTTCTCAATTAATATTTTCTCCCCTTTCTCTTCTCTTCCCTCTAACTATTTATATTACATCAATTTGATACTCCATTAATACTAAAACTCAAAATAAATATTAAAAATTATCATTATTAATGATTTTTAAATACTACATAATCACCATATATTGACCGAAAATAGCTCTTTTATTACCATCACAATCTCAATTTACAGACCAATAGATTCAACATATTTAAGTGAATTGACATATATTCAATAAAAACTAAACTATCAATGAGCCATAACTAGCACTCCTATTTTTGATTGCGTTGCCCCGCTTCATTTATTTTTGATGATTTAAACTAAATAATAATAATAATTAAAAAAAAAACAGTTTAATACAAGTGGGGAAGTTATGCTACAAAGTTCGAAGTAATAAGCATCATTCGAATGTTTTTTCTTCCCTTTGAAAAAACAGGGAATACAAATCACGATTGCAGCAAAGATTCAACTTTCTTCTTCTTTTTTGAATGAAGAGCTTTAAGAGTACACAATGGTATCGGGTGAACCGAAATGAGATCTAGCAATTATGTACAAATAGAACTAAAACACCTTTTTATTTGGTATGTAATTTGTCAAAAAGAGAGATCCAACATTCAAGCAGCAGCAGGCATTGAGGTAGAAAGAACCAAGTCAGTCAAATACTGAAGTCCATCCTGCATTTTACCAGTAGCAGTGGTGTGACCAGCACGAAGACGCTGCGTAAATGTGGCTGTCTTCTCCTGGACAGATTTCTCTTGAACAACTTCTTGCGAGTCAGCAGCAGCACTTTTAATGGCAGCTGAATAGGCTTCGGCTACATCCGATATGCCTGGCAAGAAAAATAGGAGTTGCACTATCATGAGATGAGACAGAATTGGATATAGCATGTGGAGAAAAGGCATGTGATTTGACAAAAAAAACATTTGTTCATAGAATGAGCCAATATAAACTAGGGAAAGGTGATTGAAGATAAAATTTACCGGTAACAAAACCATTAAAGACTGATTCCATGCTTTCCGTTATTGATTGTGCCCTTGTTCTGATTAATTTAGCTTTTTCAACAGAATCCTCAGGCCAATCAACCTTCAAAGTTTCTTCCTCAATCTCTTGATTTTGCAGATTGTTTGCATTGGATATGACGGACTTTCCGAGCATCAAAAGTTGAGTAACCGCAAAACAGCAGATTTCTGAAAGCCTCTGCAGAAATAGCAACAAGGGATAAATAACAAGAACACAAAGTTGTTAATCATTCAATGGAAAAACATCTAAAATAACTTGTCGGCATACATGAACGCCCTCTGAATGAAGCGTATCAAGCCTACCAGACGTTCTCTGAGTTATGTCACTTCGAGCTAATCCAGACAAAGCACTAGCAAAACTGCAAAAGAGACTGTTTTAGATATAGCATGGCAAAATAGAAAGAGAACAAAAAACTGAAGTCTGTTGTTCATCCAGCTAGGCAGGGTATAAACCTAATGCCCCACAATTTTAAATATTTGGCTGCTAACTGCATATTCTAAAATCGATCTCAGGTCAAATCCAGGGAAAAACAGCCTTCCAAAGCACAAATCATCATTTTCAAAACACTTCATAAACTTTAATCTGAAGCTTAAAGTTTAGAACATGAGAACTCAGCCCTCAAAAAGATGAGTCAGAAGATAGTTGATTGAACATGAAGTCCACCTTACGATATGGACAGAAATAATTAGCAGTCCAGAGAGAAGTTTGATCACATAAAAATTTTACACTAAATAATCAAACTCTTACAACAGACTGAATATTTTGATATAAAAATAAACAGAGGAAGCCCAAGACAATTTACCCAGCAGCTAATTCAGCAGCCTTACGAACACTCGAATCATGTAACTTCTTTAATTCACCTGTGCTCTCATCAAATACAGCCTCTTTTTTCTTCCCTTTCTCCGAGTATGTATCATTTCCATCAAGTTCAGCACCCAAGTCAAATATCTGTTGGACTTCTTTCAATTTTTCATCATACATAGATTTTTGATCAGAAGAAAGTTTAGCCTTTCTTCGGCTATATAGTAGTGCATGATGGTTGGACAATGCCTCCAACTCCTAAAAGGAAAGATAACATAAACATTTAAAATAATATAATTAGAATTAAAGGCACGTAGATAATTGTGATAAAGCTAGTACAAACCTCCAACTGCTCTGGACCTCCATAGATATAAAAGCATCTGTCAAATGAAATTTCTTCAAATAACTGATCTTCATCCACAACTCCTTCAGATTTTCTATCAACTAGAATCCCAGTTTCTGATATTAAGAGATCCATTGTTTCTTTTCCAACTTGCTCAAGCACTTGCATACCCTTAGCTGTAAAAGCTTTTCCACTCTGCATTATATAAGCAAAAGTAAGAAACTGGACAAGGACTTTAGAAAGGTTTATAGGAACAGAGTTGCGAGAGACCTCAATTAGTGATGGTGCTGCTGAACCATTTTGCCCAGTTAGACCACCATGTTGAATTGTATCAGCTAAATTTGTAGCTGACTTCTCAATCCTAAAAGACATAGAAAAAGATAAAGGTTTAAATTCGGCAGTATTCTTCTAAGTTCTAAGCTAAATAAAACATGCTTTCACATTGTAATTCTACCTCAAGCAAAAAGTAAGATCGGATAACACACCATTTCATTGCTTTTTTTAAAGTTCTCAGTATTCAAAGGCTAAAACAAAATGAAACCACATATTATTTATCATTAAATCACATCTCAATCAGATGATCCAAACTTGTTATCTTAGACCAATTGAGGGCATTAAGAAATTTATTTCCACTAATGAATCAACTTTTATAAGGCATGCATTCCATACAAATATTTACATCAGAAATTTTGCAGACTTTCCAGGATATAAAGAAAAAATTCATAAGCATCATCAAGAAATTTCACTGAATAAATTTCATGCATTTTTAATGCATTTTTGGAAATCAATTGTGCATAGGAAAGTCTTCCACAAATAAAATGCAGGCATCAAACATGATCTGTCTTGAGTAATTAAATTTTAGAATTCAAGTGTGCTCATGTATCAACCCTACTTAAGCCTCCTTTAGATTGTAATGTGAGTATGACCTTGTTAACAGCGTGCATTTAGCTCAAAAAGCTTTTCAAGTTTCCCACTGAACGGAAGCAATAGATTGGCAACTATGCCAAAAAAATCACCACAATCCCGCAATACTTGTGAACTAAATGGCTCACCCTTTCCATGCAGTTCCAAAAGCCTCCCAAGCTCCTGAAGCAAAAGATTCCACAGATGTATCAAGAACCTTCAAACCCTGCACATAGTCATACATCCTATTCATTAGACAGATGGTCAAAGGCACCAAAAATTAACTGTAAGATTGAATGAAGGAGAAGGAATAAGGACAGAAAGGAAGGCAAATAGCACTTCGTATATAGATTTCACATGACCAACCTGGCTAAGAAAGGATTCTTCACTGGCTTTCTCTAGTTTATCTAGAGCTTCTTTGCGCCGCTTATCATTCTCATCATCACTTTCGTCTTCAACCAAAGATTGTTCTTTATCATCCCCATTGGAAGATTCTGAATCCTCAGCCACAGTATCTGAAATGCTCTTTGCTGCTGTCCTGGCAGCCTCACCAGCCTGAGTTCACAAAAGTACACGACTCAAACATGAAATCAAATAAGTTAACCTGAGTTGAGATATAGAAAATAAGTAGTTTAAGTATCAAGTGTAAAAATATCTGTAACAGCCAAGGGGGCAAAGAAAAGGTGTTCCAACACCACTGTCAGAGCTACCTAGACAGCAAATAATAACACAATCTAAGAAGCCATTTCACTGTATATTTACTTGATGTATACATTGTACAAAAGGGTATCTATGTCCGTGAAATAAGCCTACTTTGGACACTGCTAAAGTAATATGAAAGTTGAGATAGAATGAACGATATTAAAAAATATCTACTCTATAGATGCAGAATTAATGTAATTATATAGAACAGGAAACTTATTGGTCTGCTCAGCAAAGAAAAAATGATTGATGAAATAATGTTGTTTGCCCAGAAATTTATCTAACACCTCTTCGTATTTAGTTTCATGCCAGTGACATTTCTCTGAACTGAATGCAGATAATAGAAAATTAACATATGCGAGAATCTAAATTCTATTTCTAAGGTCATATTAAAATGTTGACACCTTTGCATCAATAAGTACTACTCAGGCATGCCAATTCATGCATTTTTTTGTACATCAATGTACTAATTCTCTTGAATCTTGAGTGCTCCTTCACACTCCCAGTGTCTACGCTTGGAGAAATCCAAACAGCCAAGCCACCTAATTCTTTCTTTAGGTTTAGATGCAAATTCAACCATAGAGCAGCAGTAAGCTAATCTAAAATAAAATACAAGAGTTCAATCAATGAGATTTATAGTACTCAAAGAATCAAGCCACATGCCAACACATGAGTCCAGAGATATCCGTTTGCAAGCCAATAAAACTTATGAGAGCCGTAATGGTGTCATATTTCCTATGACTTGATAATGGGCGAGTCAATACTAGAACTGTTATTATTGGGTCTCTGAGCTAAAGTATAATCCTACTATAAGCAAAACTAGACTGCAATACGAAGACTAAGCATTCCCTGATGAACGTTTGCATTGATAAGCTATGAGATCTAGATATCTTCCAGACCCAAACAAATTTTCCGAACGAGGACAAAAGGAAATGTAAGTGGAAATATTCAGCGCAAGTCAATTAACGAACTCCTTCAATTAAATTAAAACCATTGTCCACATTTTCAATCAAAGACAAAATTAAATAAATAAAAGGAAAACAACTGTCCATATTTCAATAATCCCAACCCCACAACTCAAAATAGATGCAAGTAAACACAGCATCTCAATTTAAACTAGGGTTATTATAAAGCACATACATTGCGGGAGATCTCTTCAGCGGCCACAGCCGCAGCTTTCTGAAGATCTGACAGATAAGAAAGCGGGGAAAATCCCCATCCACCCCATCCGCCGCCGGGGGCGGTTTCTTCCACCGGAGAAGGATTTGCTGCCTCGGCGGCGGGATTTTCTTCCGCTTCAGGCTTCACTTCAGATTCAGAAGAACTCTTGGAGTTGTCAGCCATCAGGATTTAACTAACAAACAATTTTCTAATATTATAATGATTTGAAGTTATTAATCGAGCGAACTAAAATGAGATTGGATTTCCACACTTTCAAGAGAGTAGTCTTTTGTTTCTATGTGAAATGGAGATCAGGTGATCCACTCTTACTATTAACTACGACGTGTTCTTGAAGGCACATCCAAACTACGCCGTTTGGACTAGAGATGCACCGATTAACCGGAACCGGCGGTTCCAACCGGAAAATCGCCGGTTTTAACCGGAACCGGAACCGGCGGTTCCGGAACCGGAAAAAAAGGAACCGAAACCGGTAGAACACGGTTCGGTTTCGGTTCCAGTAGCGCACGAACCGGAACCGGCGGTTCGAACCGCCGGTTCTCCGGTTCACGGTTAAATCGGCGGTTTCTCGGTTTATTGGTTCGCTGGAACCGCCGGTTCACCGAAACCGGGGGTTCCTCGGTTTTTTTTTTTTGAGGGAGAAATTTTGAATTTTGAAAATTCAAACGTGCGGCCGAGATCGTGTGACCGTTGAAGATCAACGGCTGAGATGAATGGCGGAACCGGCGGTTCCGGTTCGAACCGGCGGTTCCGACGAACCGGCGGTTCTGCTCGGTTTTTTTTTTTTTTTTTTTAAATTTAAGGGTTGAGATTTTTTTGTGTTTAAAATTTGAAATGGATGGTTGAGATCACTTCCAATCCTCTATAAATACCCCCCAAGTGTGATCAACTTGGGCACACCAACATTCACATTCAATCTACTACTACACTCTCTTCTCTACACTACTACTTCTTCTTCTATTCCATATTCTACATTTCTACAATTCTACTCAACTACTCAAGTTCTCAATCTCATCTCAAGTCTCAAGTCTCAAGTTTCCTTTTTTAGTTCATATATATCAAACTAAAAAAAAAGTTGTCTTTTATTTCAATTCTCTTATTATCACTTTCATTTTTATTCTCTTATTATCATTTTCTATTCTTTCCCACACATATACTACTAAATTACTAATTAGTATACTTCTACTTCTAGTCTCTTAGTTTTAGTTCATCAATCTTATATTCTTATATATTCATCCTTTAGTTTTTTCAATCTAAAAAAAATGTCTAGAAGAGGTTCTTCTTCATCCGGTGCCTCACCTTCTTCTTCTAGAGGAAGATCCATGCCCAACACCTTAAATTGTCCTCCACCACCTCTACGCCAACTTCCACCAACTCTAGAAGATATTGAACTTGAAAATATTCCTTCGGATGAAGAAATCTCCCCTCATTTGTTCAACTTGAATGTTAGGGAGATACTTGAAGATGATTTCCCTTCCGACGACGACAACGATAATATTCAAGGTCAATCACAACAAAGGGCGAGTGGAAGTCAACCAACCTCGGGTGGTGCGGGTACCGGAGACTCTAGCGGAGGCGGAGGCGGAGGATCGACTCGAAGTTCTCCACAAGTGTTACGTTCCGATATATTTTCCATTCATTTCAAGAAGGAGACGATTGAGAATTCGAATGAATTCAAAGTTATTTGCAACTATTGTGGCACGAAGTATAAATTCAAGCATGGCGGAGGATATGGAACGTTCATCAAGCACATCAACTCGAAGCATCCGGACAAGATTGGCATCTCAACCGGTCAAACACAAATAGGACGAGGGTTCACGGCCTCTTCCGGAGGAGAAGATTCATCGGCGTCGGGTAACACTATTTTTAAATTTAATGAATCTAATTATTTGAGATTATACCTTAAACTTATGTGCACCAAACATTTGCCATTTAATTTTGCCGATAATGTTTTTTTTCAAGATTGGGTAAATCTCACTTTAAATCCTCAAGCCCCACCGTTGCATCGTAATAAATGTAAACTTGGTGTTGCTAAAGTTGTTAAAGAGTATGGTTTGGTTTTAAAACAAATTTTGCAACAATTACCTCATAAAGTGTCTATATGTTCGGATATTTGGAGCAATTTTTGGCAAAAAGCAGATTATATGGGTATTACTTGTCATTGGATTGATAGTTCATGGAATTTGCAAAAGATTAATTGCTTATAGATCATTTGATGTTCCTCATACCGCCGTTAATATTGCTCACAAAATTAGTACTATTTTGCAAGAATATGGTTTAGTTACAAAGATTTTTACAATCTCATTTGATAATGCTAGTGCTAATACGGCTAGTTTAGAAAGTCTTATTGATATTTGCAAACCCTCAATTGGTGGTAGATTTTTTCATGTTAGATGTATTTGTCATATATTGAATTTATGTGCTCAAGATGGTATAAGTGCTTTGAAAACACACATTCAACCTATTAAAAGTGCTATATGGTATATAATGAGAAACCATTCCGTTACTAAAAGGTGGAAAAGATATTGTCAATCTGTGAACATTCACCCAAAAAAATTTCCTTTAGATGTTTCAACTCGTTGGAATTCGACTTATAAAATGTTGCATGACTCTTTTGATTATAAAGATCATATT
Source organism: Pogostemon cablin (assembly GCA_023678885.1). Taxonomy (NCBI): domain Eukaryota; kingdom Viridiplantae; phylum Streptophyta; class Magnoliopsida; order Lamiales; family Lamiaceae; genus Pogostemon; species Pogostemon cablin. Next base: position 21,796,703 of record CM042954.1, on the reverse strand, counting down.
TGTGCTTTTTACTCACAAGATGCGGGTGGTCAAATTTTGTTTGCTAATCAATGGGACACGTGTTACACTCTATGTGATGTTTTGCAAATTTTTAATGATGCTACGGAAGAACTATCTGGTGTTTATTATCCTACTTCAAATTTAGTTGTTGATAATTGTGTTAAAATTGCTATGGTTTTTAGTGCTAATGAAGCACACCCGTTGTTGTCAAATGCTATTCTTTCCATGAAATCTAAGTGGTTAAAATATTTTTTTCAAATCCCGGACTTGTGTTTAGTTGCTAAATTGTTGGACCCACGTATTAGAACGGATGGTTTAGAAGAATTGTTAATGCTTTACTATGATTAATTGTATGCTAATTGTGATTCTCTTACTAAACAACAAGATCCTAATCCTAAAGACATAGTTGCAAGTACTTATAATCTACTAAAGGATCTTTTTAAGGAGTATAAAGAACAAAATGATACGAACGATGATCAATCTAGTGGTGATGATAGTAGTGATAGTGTTGATAATTCTAGGAAATATGATGCTCTTCAAAAATTTTATAATTTTTATGATGCTAGATCTCAAAAACGTGCACGGGTTATATCTAATCCTTTTCAAGAACTTGATTCTTATTTTACTAACACTTTTGAGTTTGAAACAAGCGGAACTAGTTTTGATATTTTGAAGTGGTGGTCAAGGAGAACAAAGTCATTCCCTATTTTATCATTGATTGCAAAAGAGGTTTTTGCATCTCCCGCCTCTACGGTTGCCGTCGAACAAGCATTTAGTCTTGGTAATCTCACTTTGGATCCGACACGATCCAATTTAAGTGTGACAAATTTACAAAATTTGTGTTTGCTTGATGATTGGTCAAAGGCGGAAAGACGAATTCAACATCTAAATGAAGAAGACCGATCGGATGATGAAATTACGGAATATGGAAGCGAGTTAGATTGGTAGAATAAATAAAAAAGACCATCACCATTCACCTTCACCGAGCCAAAGAGGTAGGTTGAGGTAAGTTAAGAGAACTACGTGGGCTTTGATTCCTTTCGAGGATACGTAGGCAACTTAAATTTAAGTTGAACTTGAATTTTCAAGTTTAACCCTAAATTTAAGCTCAAGTCCTTTCCCCCTCCCCTTCTATTATGTTGTTGTATTTTATCTTATAAAGTTTGTATTTTTTAAAATTTTGAAGTGTAACAATAGAGTAGTTGACACTTGACATGGAAGTAAACTTGTAGTGTTCTCTACACTTCTACATTTGTAAATTGTAATGATTTAGACTTTAATAATTAAATTTTTATGTGATCACATTAATTAATATTGTATGATTATTGTGAATTTAATATCAACTTTGAAATTTTTACTTGCATTATTGAATATTGCATAATGCATACATCAACATCAATATCATGTTTTCAATTTTAATGATATTATTATTATATTAATTCAAATTCAATATTTCAATTTTCAATTACACATGTTTCACTTATTTAATAAATAAATTACACGTAATAACTGATAACACATATATGATGTATAAATATAACCAAAAAAAAAAAACCGAAAAACCGGCGGTTCCGAACCGGAACCGGAACCGCCGGTTCACGAACCGGCCACCTTATTCCCCGGTTCGGTTCCGGTTCCACCTCCGTTGGAACCGGAACCGGCGGTTCCGAACCGGAACCGGCGGTTCCGAACCGGGGTGCATGTCTAGTTTGGACCCCATCTATACGGCTTCGTCTTGAAAGCTCAAATATTTTTATCAAATCAAATACTAAATCTCATAGCTAAAAAAATGGAGTATTCAATATTTATAAAATTTTTATTTGTCAATATTTATAATTTTTTTATTTGTGTTATAAGAAGATTAAAAAATAAATTAAATATCCAATTTTCAATTTACAAATTGATGGAGTAGTAAAAATAAAATATTCATTTTTTTAATATTAATACTCTTTCATATTTCAAGTGATTTTTCAATAAAAAAAATAATACTATATTTATTGATTAAAGAATATATATAGTTTATAACAAAATGTTATACCCTTAAACAAGTATTACCCAATCAATAATAATTAATAGAGACACTTTTTTATGAGACGGGTGTATCAATTGCTAAAGTATGCTTATTATATATGTAAAGTATATTTATTTGTAGTTAAATTATGTAAATAATAAATTATATTATAATAATTAAATTATACTTAATTCATTATTTATCATATTTTATCTATCATTAAACATTCTTTACTTATATAATAGGTGTACTGTGTCTAACTAGAGAGTTTGTAAAAATAATATACTATTATTAATTAAATTTTTATTTTTAAAGTTTATGTTTTAGAATAAAATATTATATCATTTAACAAGTAAATTCTGGCGTAAAAGTCACCAACTAGTTTATAAGTATGTTTTCACTCTATTTTATTTTTAAAATTTAATTATTAAATTTATTAAAATATGGTTTTTCAAATACATAATTTATATAGATTTTCAATTGAAATATTTAAATATCAAAGAATTGAATTTTAAAAAGTTGGAAGTACCCGAATATAAAAAACCCTTTTAAATATTATTAACTACTAATATTAGCTACTAATTATACTAATTATTACTAACATTTATCGATTAAAAAAAACTCTAGTAATAAGTGTTTGGAACATGGAAATGAAATTTAGTGTCGCAATATCTTTACTAAGGTAATATTAATATCATTTTCTAGTTGTACAGAAATCAATTAGAAATTGAAATATTCAATTGATAAATGACTTTAAATAACATACAGATAAATTATTGTGATAATTGAATCAATAAGTCGAATTTACACTCCTAAGTCTAGATAGTAGTATAGATAAAGCCTTCTAAATTTCTTTCTCCCGTCTCACAAACATTACTATTAATTACATGAAATAAATAAATTAATTAATACATGAAATTATCATATTCTGATTGTAAAGAGCAAGATATCACATCAAATGCTGGTGATAAGGATATAATTTTATTTTTTTTTAACACTGAAAAAAAAACATGTAAAAAGAAGTGACTAAACTTTTAGGTAATTTAAATATGCGACCTCATCAACAGTATTCAAGTTAGCTTGGTGGATGGTTATTAGAAATTAAAGATTCTTAATGGTTGAAAATATAGAGCAGTTTAACAGAAGTGAGAAACGTGGAAAAAACAAGAGAGAGAATGGGATGACATTAGTTTACAAAGTAAAGTTTGTACATTAAATAGAATTTTGGACTGGTAAGAGTCACAAAACAATATAAAAAATAGGAGTTTACATTACATTAATGTTCTTAATAACCCTGGATAGCTGGGGGAGGAGGGGATTGATAACTGGCGCCCAAGGTATCCGGCAATTTGAATGGTGGGAATACAATAGGGATGAGTGATTCTGGTGGTGGTGGTGATGGGAATGGTGGGGGAGGAGATGATCTCACTGGTGGGGGGTGAGAGTTAACGGGTGGTGGAGGGGAAAATCTCACTGGAGGTGGAGGGGATGATGCCACCGGTGGGGGAGGGGAGTGAACTGGTGGTGGAGGAGATGATCTCACTGGTGGGGGAGGAGAGTAAACTGGTGGTGGTGGTGAGTGAACAGGTGGTGGAGGAGAAGATCTCACTGGTGGGGGAGGAGAGTTCACTGGTGGTGGGGGAGATGATCTCACTGGTGGGGGAGGAGAGTTCACTGGTGGTGGTGGTGAGTGGACTGGTGGGGGAGGAGATGATCTCACTGGTGGGGGAGGAGAGTTCACTGGTGGTGGTGGAGATGATCTCACTGGTGGGGGAGGAGAGTTCACTGGTAGTGGTGAGTGGACTGGTGGAGGAGGAGATGATCTCACTGGTGGGGGAGGAGAGTTCACTGGTGGTGGTGGAGATGATCTTACTGGTGGGGGAGGAGAGTTCACTGGTGGTGGTGGTGAGTGGACGGGTGGAGGAGGAGATGATCTCACTGGTGGGGGAGGAGAGTTCACTGGTGGTGGTGGTGGTGGTGAGTGGACGGGTGGAGGAGGAGATGATCTCACTTGTGGGGGAGGAGAGTACACAGGCGGTGGTGGTGAGTGGACAGGTGGGGGAGGAGATGATCTCACTTGTGGGGGAGGAGAGTACACCGGCGGTGGTGGTGAGTGGACAGGTGGGGGAGGAGATTTCACTGGTGGTGGCGGTGAGTGGACAGGTGGTGGAGGAGATGATCTCATTGGTGGGGGAGGAGAGTGAATCGGCGGTGGTGGTGAGTGGACGGGTGGTGGGGGAGAAGATCTCACTGGTGGTGGTGGTGAGTGGACAGGTGGTGGAGGAGATGATCTCACTGGTGGTGGTGGTGGAGAATGAACAGGTGGTGGAGGGAATGATCTCACTGGTGGTGGTGGCGAGTGAACTGGTGGTGGAGGGGAGTGAACAAGAGGTGGAAGAGATGATCTCACTGGTGGTGGTGGAGAGTGGATAGGAGGTGGAGGAGATGATCTCACCGGTGGTGGTGGAGAATGAACAGGTGGTGGAGGGGATGATCTAACCGGTGGTGGTGGCGAGTGAACTGGTGGTGGTGGAGAGTGAACTGGTGGTGGTGGAGGGGATGATCTAACAGGTGGTGGCGGCGAGTGCACCGGTGGTGGTGGAGAGTGAACAGGAGGTGGAGGGGATGATCTCAGCGGTGGTGGTGGAGAATGAACAGGAGATGGAAGAGAGAATCTCATTGGCGAAGGTGGAGAGTGAACAGGTGGTTGTGGTGGAGGGGATGATCTCACCCGTGGGGGTGGAGAAGGGTTCACCAGTGGTGGCGATTGAGCAGGTTTCTGTGGTGGTAAAACGGGTGACTTAATCTGGGTTGGAGGAGAAAGTTTCGGTTGTGCTGCTTGTTTAGCCAGAGTTGGAACTGGTTCAGGCTTTGGAGAAGGTTTTTGTTTAGAAGCCTGTTTAGCCGGAGCCGGAGCCGGAGTTGGAACTGGTTCAGGCTTTAGAGAAGGATTTTGTTTAGGAGCCTGTTTAGCCGGACCCAGAGTTGGAACAGGTTCGGGCTTTGGAGAAGCTTTTTGTTTAGGTGCTTGTTTAGCCGGAGCCGGAGTTGGAATTGGTTTAGGGGTTGGCGGTGTTGCCTTAGGCTTAGGAGTGGGAACAGGCTTGGGCTTAGACGGAACACCACCACCGGGTTGCTTAGGCGAGCCACCAGCCATCGGCGCTCTGCACCCAGTGGCCTTGCAGTCAACCTTGTTCCTCAACACAGCACCGCATTCCTCATTCGATTTCTGATCCCCCAATGCCTCACCAAAACAGTTCTCCTCATCATCAATTGCCAATTCTGGAAGTGCTCCACGATTGCAAGCTGCATCTCTCGAATCGAAGTAATTGTACGAGAATGTGAAGTTAGCCAACCCTGGTAAAGTACATATGCTGTCTGGCACATTGCTACGGAACATGTTCTTTGCAATGTTGACAATTTCCAGGCTCTGCATGTACTCCAAGTCCACTGGCAAATCACCAACCAGCTTGTTCTTGCTGATGTCAAACACCGTGGTGGTGTTCAATAGGGTGATCTCCTCCGGCAAGCATCCTGACAACGCATTACCCGCCAGGACCAGCTCGTCTAACTTGCCTGCCATCTGCCCAATGCTGCTGGGAATGCACCCCACGAACTTGTTGTTTGCGAGCACCACCACAGAAGCCGGAGAATTCCCAAAATTCTCTGGGATGGTAGAATGGAACCTATTGTTATTCAAGAAAATGGCATCAAGCTCCTTGTCGAATACCCCGGGAGGCAATGCCCCTTCGAAATCGTTGAACCTTAGATCAAGGAACTTGAGCTGTGGAAGCTCTAGGACAACCTCAGGAAAAGGTCCAACGAAACGGTTGTTGCTCAAATCCAGCTCGTAAAGAATTGTAAGCCTCCTAATACTGTCCGGAATAATGCCACACCACCTGTTGGAGTTCAAATGGAGGAGACTGATGTCGGTCAGGTTCCCAATCTCATCCGGGAGGTGCCCTGCGATGTCCGCATGGTTCAAGTCAACCCCAGCTACCACGGAGATGCTGGAATTGTCGAGGGCGGGGGCGCAGAAAACTCCGGTGTAGGAACAAACATCAGGACCCACCCAATTCTCAGTGGTGTTCTTGGGATCGGAATAGATGGCCTTCTTCCATGCTTGGAGGGCATGGTAGGCCTTCTCGAGCCTCGGATTACCAAACTCGAGCGAACCATCTAGGAATCCATCGTCTCCGGAAAGATCATGGACATAAGACAAAATGTGGGCATTAGCAGCTATTATGGTAGAGAAGGAAAACAGGGAGAGGAAGAGAAAGCAGCCGAAAGCATTTACTTTTCGAGGGTTTGCCATGCCTACCCCCTCAGGACAAGCCCAAGGCTGGTTGTGTCAGATTACATATAAGAACAGAAGAAACGAGGGAGTTGTGTGGGTGGTCCAACGTTAATTTATGGAGGTATAAACATTGGAGCACCATGCTCTTCGCTGCATTTTCCACCACCACAGGATTTCAAGGTCTTAATTTCTCAACTCTCTGTCAACCCTTGCTAAATATAGATTTCTCTATCCTGCTTCTCAAATCTCAAGTCAACAATGTTTCTTGCCTAAAATATCGTAATACCAACAAATGCATCTATGCTGACACAATTCTTGCAAACTACCAACTGTTTTATGATGCCTAAATATAGTAGCTTCATAGGATTTCTCACTATACACAGTCCACAACTGGAGCACAATGAATGACTTTTAAAATTTAACTTCTTTACATAAGCATTCAATTTACAAAAAAAAAAAAGGAACAGTAAGCAAAATCATATATTCATCCTATATCCTATAGCATTATATATATAACAGTCAATCTGTTTCATGTTCGGGTGGAGGGGAGTACCAAGCAGGGTGTCTTCCTCTGGCTCGAAGCAATCTGGTGAAGGGCGAATCCGGCATTCTAGCCTTCTCTTCCTCCTCAAGCTCCTCTGGTGTTTTTGGCAATCCATCAGGAATTGGACAGGGGCTGTCTTCTTTATTTTGGGAGTTGGTGATATTCTTTAAAACACTGCACTCTTTTTTAGTTTTGTGGATGGCTGCAACCCCGTGTACAACACCGATAAGTGATTTTACCCCACCGGATTCCATTATGAGCCTTTCCACCTCTTCCTTAGGTTTCTCTTTCTGAATCACATAATGAAATACAAACCATTAGAAATATTTGAAGGCTGGAAACATATCTTGGACGAAGTTGAAACACTAAGCAATTTTTCCAGTACATAAATTGAAACTACACTTGGACAGCTTCTTTAGACTCTATTTGTTGGTCACACAACCAAACACATTAATAGATTCATCTCCAACACATTAATTAAGACCTTTTGAGATGTAAATAGACCATAAAAGCCTAATTCAATCCACACAACTGTTGCAAAAAGTGAATAGGATCTAGGTTGAAAGAACTCACTTCAAGCTCTTTTAGTTCAAAGTAGGCCTTCCAGCAGCTATAAGAATCATCTCCTTCAAGGGTCAAACAATAATCTGAGCAATATGACAGGAGTAGTTAGTTGTCAAGAATCTGAATTGAATTAAATTGAATCAAATCAAGATCAATCCATTAATTTCTAATCAATAGATAACTAAAACGACTACTTTTAACTATTTAAAACATGTTTAATTCGCTTAACACGAGTTAAAAAATATCAATCTCCACAGCTAGTAAAACTATCTTTTAAATCCCACCAAAAGGTAAAAAAAGAAGGAAAAGAAAAAAAAAAAGCTTGCCTGCAATCTGATCTTCAGATTTCTGAATCAAGGGAGGGTCTTTAACAGCTCTATCAAGCTTGTTTCTGCTAAAGGGCTCCAGCTTTGGCACGTTGAATCTTGAAACAGAACAACAAACTGAAGTACGGTTTCTTGATGAAGCTGATTTTGAACTCTGAGAAAAACCATTGGATTCAACAAGAACACTGCTCGCTGAACAGTTCAAGGGCACGGTTTGAATCATCTTCCTCCTCAATCGACTCTCTCTCCAGCAAGATTTACAGAGGTTTCACTTTCATCTGCGTGTTTTTGTAGAAGGGTTCTTGACGCGATTATCGTATATATTAAGAAAAGATTGGTTTTGGATAAGACTGAGATACTTATTTTTCAACAATGGAGTTTGTTTGAAACGGTGGGCGATGCACAGATGAATCTTGACCGTTGATGGAAAATAGTAGTTCAGTTTGTTCGGTTGAGATGGGGTGAATGAGGAGTATATTAAGTAAAATAGGACGCGTCGCAGGGAATACATTCACGACAAGCGTGATGTGGGGTCTCAATTCTGAAGTTTTAAAGATATTTTAAAATGAAGAAAAGTGAGTTAGTCATGATAAAGACTCTCATTATCCGGTATTTTGAAAAATCAATCGTTCATTTTTATGAATTGTTATGCCATGGCCTCTGATCGGAAAAATCTTTTTTTTTTCTTAAAAGATTATTTTTAATTTATTAATATAGTTTTGATATTTTTAAGTAATAACTAAAGTATTGCCTATAAAATATGATATATGTGTTCAAAAATTTTGTTTAGTTTGAAATTAAAGTATTTTTTAAGTTATAAATATTAAGATATATAGTAAACATTTTTTTAAATGAATATAATGATATGTTATGTGGAATAGAGAGATAATTTATTTTGTTATTTTTAGGGTTGATTTGTATTGTAGAGTAAGTTTTCTAAAACATGGTATATGGATTATAAGTTTGAATATTCCAATTTATTCATTTAATTTTAATTTAATTGATGTTAACAAGCATGGTTTGTATGAAGGCTAAAACTTGTGTGTTTGGGACACCGTGCTCGCAAATCTCGTATTTTTCGAAAGGTATATCCTTTGTATTAAATGGTATACATTTTAGTATAAGAATGTGTGCTCTTTATTTCCTATTTTTTTTTGGTAAATTACCAAAACCCCCTTGAGGTTTGTCCAAATTGCCAAATAAACCTCGTGATTTGAAAAATTACCAATTATCCCCCTTTAAAAAATATTTTTTTAAAAAATAGTGAAATTTAAAAATACAATGTTAAATATATGGGTCTTGATGTCATTTCCATCCTTCTTTATTTTAAGAAAAATGTATTTTTATTAATGTTCAAATAAAAAACAAGTTAAAGGGGTTAATTGGTAATTTTTCAAACAACGGGTTTATTTGGTAGTTTAGACAAACCTCGAGGGGGTTTTGATAATTTATCTTTTTTTTTAAATGTATACCCTTGTATATATCCTTTAATATAAGAATATATATACATTGTATACTTTTTAAAATAAAATGTTATACTCTTTTACACTTGTACACTCGAGATAGAGACCAACTCTTGTATGAATGATTTTTTTTTCCGCAATACATATCTCATTCAACCCACTAAAAAAAAGTATATCCTGAATTTATAAAATATGAGACAAATATGTTATAAACTCATATTCTAAATTGATGATTTTTTTATAGTATATTTCACATCCCTAGTTGATAGAAAATATTATTTTGATAATTTACCAATTTTTTTCAATCTTAAATTGAAAAATCTCTTTACAAATATTATCACATTTTATTTGTAGTAAAAATTGTTAATAAAATAATTTACTATATTATTATCACTCTTCTCAATTCGAATATATTTTTTATTAAAATATTATTATTTACTTAGTATTATTTGTCTTACAAAACCTTTTCTTTCTTTAATTAAACAGCCTCATACACTTTTTCTACAGTATACTTTTTCTCTTCACAGTTTAAATAGAATTTTATCTAATTAAACATATCTAAAATTCATACTAATGTGTTCGCGAGTTATTGCATTTAGCAATCTTTCCGATCAATTACAAGTACTTCATTTTATCATTTTATATATTTTAAAAAAAAATCACTTTTCACTTTCGTAAAAGACTCCAACACATTATTCAAAAAAAAATATTTATGTACTATTGAAAAAAAAAAACAAAAAAAACCCTACTATTAGTCATAAATTAGGTTTTTTTTGCAACAATACTTAAAGGTTGTGATTTTTTTTGTAATTTCTCAAAAGTTGGGATAAATTTGCAACAGAAGTAAAGTTCGTGATTTTTTTTGCAATTAACCCAAAAAAATTACAAAGGGCGTAAATGTAGAATAAAAAATTGGCCGCGGCTATTCGCACACACCGTTTTACTCCCATACACCCATTTGAATTTTAAATTAATAAATATATATATGAAATTACTAAATTATGCCTTTGCATGCACACATTTATTACAATATTATTCTTAAAATAATAAATACAAACATACACACACATCAAACACTAACATGCTGCCCCACACTCAAACATACACACACCTAAATATTATTCCATCTCCGTGCTAGTCATCTTCTACTGATATCAAGTTTGTGATGAAGTTTCTTGTGATCATTTGCAGGGGCGAAAAGCTTCGCAAGTGCCAATTAAGAATGGGTCCTCATCGTGTCATTGTAACCTGGAGGGAGTGCGTGCATATGAGTATGAGATAGAGAGTGGAGAAGATGGGGGAAGGGAAGAAATGTGGAGGAGGGAAGAATGCAGAAGTGTCCTCCCATTGATTGTCCACAGCCTACCCCGCATCCCGAATATCCAGCTGCAAAATCCGAAGCGAAACTATTGAAGGGACGAGCCACCAGATTCGCCATCCCGAAGGTGGCTGCTATTATTTCGGCGGTGTGTTCGACGGGGAATGGACGCTGAAGTAGCTTCTGTTCGGCAGAAAGTAGTCGAAATTCCCCCTTCCAACCGACGGTGAATGGATGAACAGCTTCATAAGCTGTTGACGGATTTTGGCCGACGAGCAACTCAAATGTCGACCATACATGGTCAAACATACCTTCGAATGCCGACAGACCAGGGCCGCCATCGCTGGTCGATTTCCGAGAAATGTTGTATTTATTTAATGATGATTTCCTTAAGTGTTTGGTTTAATTGTTAGTTTCATTACAGATTTGAAATTCCTCAAGTATTTGGTTTAATGATGGTGCATTGTTAGTTTCATTACAATGTTAGTATAATGGTAACAGATTCATTACATTGTTAGTTTCTATTTTACAGATTCGAAATTCTCCCTTTAGGGATTTCTCGCGTAAAATTTAATATTAATCTAGTGATTTACAGATTTTAATCAATGTCTAATCTCTCTAATATTTGAAACTCTTTCTCCCTTCTTCTTCTTCCTCCCTTCTTCTTCTTTCCTCTTCTTTTTCTTCGTTTCAAACATGAGAAGTGAAGTTTGTAGGAAATAAATCTTTAAACCTTAACCCTATTATAATTAACTGAGATCTTAAATGTAAAGCGGAAGCATACCTTGGATCCATTGAGTCCTCTAGGCGGAACACGAACTCGGGATCAGTGGTCTTATGGCCTTCCTCAACTAAGTCTCCTTATTCCTTATAGGACCGCAGTAATCCTTCTCGATGGGGAGAAGGGAAGATCATGTTCGGCTTAGTATTTTGGGGACCATAACCGGGTAACCTTATATACTACTTTAATCAGGCCACCCATTATCACCTAATTACGTAGTATTGGGTATCTACTCAATAAGTCCATATCATTTATTATTATAGCCCATGGACCTATTATAGCACATGGACCTTTAACCTTAATTGGATCACTTAATTAAGTCCATAAAATAATTAAATAGTTAATATGATTGCATAATAATATATTGCCCACAATTAGATTATAATGGAAATTAATAAAATTTCAACAATCTCCCACTTGGGCTATATATTTTTCCAAATGCAATTATATCGAGAGTTCTTATTTGCGCAACTTTATGTTATTCCTCTTCAGGCTATACTTAACAATTTGGTCCATCTCATATACTAATATAGAACTATCGCGGCATTCACAACATTATAAATCGTGGTTAAACCCCGACAATCACCATATCAGTACACTCAATGACATAGATCAAATATGGTGAGTAGCATGGAAATTACATGTGAAATGTGATCAACATCATGTCTATTTCCAACTGGTCCTACTTTAACCTTTAGTGAGATCAATCCATAATGTAAAATATTACAAAATGGAAATTTACTTAAGTGAATTCACAATGAATTCAAAATCATCAACGTAATTCTGCAGAAAACCGAATTATCCAAATCAAAGTGTCTTGAAAACTTGAAAAAATAATAAATATAGACTTCCACTGAACCAATGTATTCTAAAACTATATAACACCCACATGAGTAGCTAGCTCATAAAATTACAGGGTGTTGAATACATAATTGGTGGATCCGTATTTAAAGTCTATGATAATATGTTCAACCAAAATTTATTTACACAAAACATTTTCTTTGACAACCAAGAATTCTATGTCAATTTGTTTGACTTATAAGTATTCTTGCTGTCACAATAAACTTTACGTGACAAAGTATGGCAACCTTTATTTCATGTTTGAATGCCCCTTAGTGTGCTACTGATTTTGTTGTCATTGTTAAGGAGCTAAAAGTGTTTGCTTAACACTTTTACTTGTATAGCTCTCCAGACCAGCAGAAGATAAAGCCTAAAGTGAATCTTATACTGTATTGACATTCAACAAACTTAGAATCAGAATTCCTTATGATCTCTAACAAATCTGATCTCTGATGTGCAAGCATGTTATCCTTAGTTCTATATAAATACTTTATAAAGATCCATATTAGAGTTACTTTAATGTCTACTTAATATACCAACAACATAAGCCAAACTAGGTCTTGTACATACGTCATCATACAACAACTTCCAACAATCAAAACATATAGAATATTTCTATATTTCTTAAATCTTTAGTTCAACTTTAGGGCACCTTATTGAGACTTCACTTGTCTCCCTTAGTTTAACTTAAACCTTCTCCAACTAAATCACATAATCATCTATACTTGTCTCAAATCCAAATAAATCAACTACTTCATGATGACTGTGATTTCTTTATGGAAATTTTGTTTGAATGTATAGATGGATTTCTTTTTAGTTCTTAAACTGTTGAAATTTTTTCATCAATGTTACCATCAAGAAACTTTATCTTTACATCCATCTAATGTGATTCAAGATCAAAATGTACTTCTAATGTCACAATTATCGAAAAAAAATTCTTAGTAACCGGATAGAAAGTCCCTTAGAACAATGCATTCCTTCCATTTTGAGTAAAATCCTTTACCAAGATGCAAACATAATCATCTTGTATTGATTTAAACTCATAATTTATAGCATTAACCCACTTTCGAGCATTTAGACTTTGCATGGCTTGATGAACATTGTTTGAATGTTCTACCATTAATTCCATAGTGTCTTCATTATTCAAGAGAAAACTATATAATCATCCGAATATATCTTTCTCACAACCCTAGTGGTTCCCTTATTGACATTAATTCTTGAGGTTGTTGAACTTGTTATTCATTAAATATTATTGACATTGTCCTATTGTTATTCTGAATTTGCACAATTTTTTTAAAGCATAAGTGGGGATCGAATCGACTCCCCTTTAATGACAATGTCCCTAATATTATTCTTCCCCCAAATTAACATCCTCACAGAATACTGTATTACCCGTCTCAAATATGATCCGATTAATTGGATCATAAACTTTTATCTTTTTCATAATCAATAAAGTAGCTAATAACTATTTGTGTCCAATTTCTTTAGTAAATCCCAAGGATCTAATTTTAGTTGGACATCACCATATGTGAAACTCGTAAGAGTTCTCACAACTACTTAGTTGGTACCTTATTGAGACTATAAGCAGCAATCTTTATTATTTCTCCATTAATAACCATATCTCGTGGAGTACTATTTTTGTCTTTTAACTACACCACAACACCATTCATACTAAATAATCTTAATGTGGTGTATTATAAGATAATTCCACAGGCCTTTAGAAGAAAACAAAAGGTTATACTTTAGTTTTATCTTTAGCAGCTTTCTTAATGAGTTTTCTTGTATTGCCCTTATACTCTATGGAGACAAAGTTTTCTTGAAGCTTACTAGTCTCTTCTTTATTGTTGAAGTTCTCATCATGTATGATTTTATTTTTGATATATGTTAAACCTAATTAGCAGATTTTTTGATTATACAGAGAATTAATCCAAAATGATTATCATGCTAGCACTAAACTCTATAATCTTTCAAAATTTGAATAGTTTATAATCATCTTGAGGAATCAAATACAACATTATCATCAAGTCCAATGACAACAATACTAACTTGTAAGTGACATCCTCTATGTAGTAGACAAATACTAACAATAAAACTGTCAAGCAATAGCCTTCATTTGGGCCGACTTATTACTCACATGTTAAACAAATAATTGTCACGTATTTACCACCAAATGTGCTTGTGTATTTCAAGCCAAATATTAATCTACCTTTGGGCCGATCAATATCCGCATGAAGATACACTTGCACAACATTATTAATTGGGGACCCATCACAAGATACCTTGCGCAACATGAACCTCGTCTATGGACAAAAATTAACTGCAGGGTAATATTGGTGTAATAATCAAGTATTGATAATAAGTTACGTCAAAAAGGAGTTTATCTATGGACCGACAAATGTTCACATGAACAATTTAAATAATTATCACATACTTATTATCACATATTTGTTATTATTATGTCAAATTGTGCCTACCTATGGGCCGAACACAGAAAACATAAATAATTTCATATCCATCTATGTAATTTCAATAAAGTCGCACTCCACATACAGAGGCTGCTATGACAACATGATGCTTTGATTGACTAAATTGAAAAATTACTAGATCAATTAAATAAATATTAAAATAAATATTTATGTTTAATTGAACGACATTAAAAAATGTCTCCCCAAATTTAATTTAATTAAAATTTTCAAACTATATGAGAATATTTGATGATTCCCACATATTTAAAATTAATGAAAGATTTCTTAATTAAATTAGAGATTCCGAATCCTAATTTAGAATAAATTAAATAAGGCAAATATCCTTTTATAAATAATTTGAATACACGTACAACATCCAAATTAATAAAATAACAAGATTACTGACATATCTAACTTTATCACCATAAATTAATAAATTTGCACTCAACACGATAAATCCATGAATATATATATACTCACAAATTCATAATCCACGTGCATATTAATTTGTCACCTTAATTAACAATTTGTATTAATCGGCTATTCTCATCTTTAAATTAGTCCATCAATTAATTAACTCAAATGCATTGACTGCTAAATACAAAAAAACTCATGATATCAGATCACGATGTCACCACCAATTATTATTCTCAATAATAATAAAAAACTATTATTACTAGTTAGAAATGCATAATGATGCATAATGTATACGGTGACATCACAATTAATTAATAGTGAACCTTTAATCAATAATACATTCATGTATCAATTGTCACTCATTGACTCTTCCATTAATTATATAAGTGGACGAGATTCATTAATAATAAATTCAGAATTCTATAATCACATACAAATTGAGTCATTAGTAATCCAAATCATCAAATTAGCACGAATGTGAACCGAAGACACATATCAAGAATGAAACATCTTAGGCAGTGAGAATTAATCATCAACTTAATACATCACCGAATTCTACATTTAGTTAATTACATTAATCAATATTGTAAATTGTCAAAAGATATTCGAATATATATATATAAAAGCCACCAATATCAATGATCACATTCACATAATTAATTAAAAAGCAGAATATTGAGTTTAAATAAAAACTAAGGTATTCTTTAAATTAATGTGGCGCACTAATAAATTCAACCAATCATGAGTCCGTGAATAACTAGTGTCTATTCCATCATGATCAGCAAATATTGAAAGAAAGCTGAATGTGTTAACTTAAAAGAAAACACAACAATTTATATGAGGTTACAAACACAGCAGTCGAAACATGCTCCGTATCAATAGATACACATAAACAATCCAATTTATCCGTATATGAATTTCTCACCTTATATGTATATTATACAAAAATGCGGAACAAAATTGAGGCCTTACATGTTCGAGAATTAATTCATGATTATTCAACAACTTATATTAATAATTATAACTATTATCAGATCTCAGAAAATCATATATAGGGTGACTCTGATACCACTTATAGGAAATAAATCTTTAAACCTTAACCCTATTATAATTAACTGAGATCTTAAATGTAAAGCGGAAGCATACCTTGGATCCATTGAGTCCTCTAGGCGGAACACGAACTCGGGATCAGTGGTCTTATGGCCTTCCTCAACTAAGCCTCCTTATTCCTTATGAGACCGCAGTAATCCTTCCCGATGGGGAGAATGGCGGCTTAGTATTTTGGGGACCATAACCGGGTAACCTTATATACTACTTTAATCAAGCCACCCATTATCACCTAATTGTATTGGGTATCTACTCAATAAGCCCATATTATTTATTATTATAGCCCATGAACCTATTATAGTCCATGACCTTTAACCTTAATTGGATCACTTAATTAAGTCCATAAAATAATTAAATAGCTAATATAATTGCATAATAATATATTGCCCACAATTAGATTATAATGAAAATTAATAAATTTCCAACAAAGTTTCCTCTTTTTTTCTTTGTTTCAAACATAAGAAGTGAAGTGGCCAATGGTGCAAAGTGGAGTTGGTGTATAATTTAGTGTTTAGATTAAATGTGAGATTGTGGGAGAGAAGAGATTGTTTATATATGTGTATTTCATTAAGGGTAATGTAGTATTTTTCAAATGTATATATATATCATTTTTATATGTAGATATAATTGGGTGTATAAAGTAAAACGATGTATACAAATAGTCGCGGCATAAAAAATTTTCATGTTCAATTTTAAATTAGAACCGCGCAGCATCAATTATTTGCACGACTTCCCACATGATGGGGATACAAATACAAGCCTACAGTTTCAACTATCAAGGGTAAAGTCGTCTATTCAATTCCGACAGTACAACCGGACATAGCTAAGCTAATGATGACATGTGCAACATTACATATAACGACGTCGTTCCACCGCCTCCAGACTCCAGAGTTTCTGATGCCTTTTGTTCTCTCCCCTCCCCTAACAACTCACGAACATTGATCACTAAAGAAAAACCAACTAAGAGACGATCAAGAAATCGCACTTTCTCCCCTCTTCGATTCAAAGGAAAAACTACTGTAATATGTTTCTCATATAATTCATACTCCCAAGATAGTTGGCAAATATTTTCTTTAATTTCAGGTTCCTGATTCTTTGATTTCCAAAATTCTCTAGTCATTCAGTTTCTGTACTTCAATTTGAGGGTTAGTAAAAAAGAAGAAAAGGATTTTAGGGTTCGGGAATTATGAAGAAGGCGATGGAAAGCTTACAAGATCTGATTGACGAGGCTAAGCTTCGAACAGTGTGGTGGAGTCTCTGTATATTTTCGGTGTCTTACTTCTTGACGCGTAAGTTCTTGAAAATTCTCTTGTCGTTTGGGTTTTCTTGAAATGTGGAACCTAAAGTTGTCTGTTCCTCAAATTTTTCTGATACGAAGCTGCGGCGGATATGACGATATTTTATAGACCGTGAGTTCGTTAATTTAATTATCTCGCAGGGATAATGTTGTGATTTTCAACTGATGACAAACATTCGAAATTGATTTATGATGGTTTAGAGTCACTGTAATGGTTAATAGCCTATTTTAGTTTCACATATATGGCTTTTTATTGAAGTTTGGTAGCGTTTGTTGCTACTTTAATTAGGACCCTCACAGAATCCCTCAACACCCAATGTCGGAAAGTTTCATAGTTGGGCAGGATAGGTGAAGCTTGAGTAAGAACAGTGAGAAAAGATTGGTTATGTAGATTCATGTGAGTCGAATGATATTGGCAAAATCTCTTAACATTCTTTCTTTTGTTTGCGTGTGAGTTTTATTACGGCAAGTAAGTGCGCTATTCTTCATCCTACTCTTACTACCTTTACTGATTGGTTCTCTGCTTATACATGTTGATTGCAGATACTAGTAAATCATTGTTAATGAATATTCCCATTGCCATACTCTTGGTCTCTGGACTAAGAATATTGTTTAAAGAGGTTGAATTCCGATGGAAGGTTCGGAATGATAGAACAAAGTCCTACCTATCTCACTTAGAAAAAAAGCAGCTATCTGTGAATGATTCTCGTCTCACTACTGCACCTCCCCCGCAAAAGTGGAAAAGAAAAATAGATTCCCCTATTGTAGAAGCTGCTATTGAGGATTTTATTAACAGGCTTTTGCATGATTTTGTCGTAGACATGTGGTATTCTGATATAACACCTGACAAAGAGGCACCAGAATTGATGCATGCTGTAATCATGGATGTTCTTGGTGAAGTGTCCACAAGAATCAAAGAACTAAACCTGGTTGACCTGCTGACAAGGTATAACAATCTGTGGTATCTTTTGTACTGCAATGAAATTGCAAATTCATGCGACTTAAGTAATTGATGTTTTGAGTAAATGACTCTTGATTCTGGAATTCTACAGGGATCTCGTAAACCTGATAGGAGATTACCTGGACCTCTTCAGAAGGAACCAGGCTGCTATTGGTGTGGATGTTATGGGAATGTTGTCTTCTGAAGAAAGGGATGAAAGGCTGAAACACCATCTCCTCGCATCTAAGGAGCTTCACCCTGCTTTGATATCTGCAGAGAGTGAGTACAAGGTGTAGAAGTGTTCTGATCCAGATGAAATTGTTCATCTGTCTAATTCTTCCTATTATCTCGGTTGAATTTTATATGTACTCTGATACTTTTTGTTTAATAGGTTCTTCAGCGGCTCATGGGTGGACTTTTAGCGGTTGTGCTGAGACCAAGGGAAGCCCAATGCCCTTTAGTTCGCTGCATTGCCCGTGAGCTCTTAACTTGTTTGGTGGTGCAACCTATTATGAATTTTGCCAGTCCCTTGTAAGATGCTACATCTATAATCCTTTTGCCCTATAAATATTTGGATTATATCCCAATTTAAAGACCTTTTGAGTTTATTTAATGATGGAACCTTAATTTGATTGGTATTAACATGTATACATGGAATAACAACAGAGCTTGAATTTGGAATGATTGCCTGAATTAGCAAAAAATACTTTCTAATCTACTCACTCTTAAGTAATTAGAACCAGATTACAAGCTCATCATGAAATGAAGTATTCATGATACCATTGAAATGGGTAGACCATCAAGCCCAGCTTTATAATGTATAACCTGTCATTAATAAAAATTTTACTGGATTTTAGTAACCTATTATCGTAGACTGGGTATAGAACTTACAATTTCAAAAAAAATTGTCCAGTTTTTGTAATATAGTCAACATTTGATTTGATGTTTCAACAGTATAATACAGATTCTAATATAGAGTTAAACTTCAAGCTTGGAATTGTAATCCTTATATGAATAGTTAAGGTAATGAGCTTATAATATTATTTATGTATGCACAAACTGTTCAAGATGATGATAATAAATGATTAACCAATCAGGTGCAGAATACTGTCGTGGATTGTATGATAATAAATGATTAACCAACCAGGTGCAGAATACTGTCGTGGATTGTGAATTCAGCCGAACCCTTAATTTCAGGAAACTCACTAATATTAAGTTTGCTCTCAACCTCATTAAGACACAGAGGACAACTGTTAAAGAACTACATTATCATGTGTGAGAAAATGTATTAGTAATGTTGGCAGGGGCCTGCAGTATAGCAAGTGACTTCTGAGATCTTCACATCTGCAGCCTGCTATTATACTGAATGATAGGCATATCCATGAATTTTGAGTTGAAAATGTGGAAACTAAGCTATATGAACGTCTTATAGATATCAAGCTTTTAGATAATGCAGCATCTTCACAATTGAGAGAATATATATAAAATACCCTGCAGTAGATAAAGCATCTTCAAGATGCAGGGATGTCTATCATTTTTAATGCACAAGTGATAAAATTCTTTCGTATTTATTGTTATTATTTAAAAATATAAGATTATCAACCTACCTTGATAACATTAAGATGACTCTTTTTAGCTGATTAAAAACTGATATTTTGCCATATTTCTAAGATGTTTGAGAGCTAAGATTTCTAAAATGTTTTAGTTTTATTTATTATTTTATTTTTATTTTAAATAGAACTCGTAAGCTCTGAGAATGAGATGCTAGGAGTTTATAATCTGTTTCAAAGATAGTAATCAGATTCTAACACTTGTCTTTTGTGTACTTGTCTCGATTAAGATGGGTTATTGTGACATTGAATCAAATAATTGTTACTGATCTCATAATGCGAATACTAGCTAGTTGGAAGGGACAGATTTGTTGTGTATGTTATCAGTCAAGGATTGTGAGAGAACTGTGCTTTGTATTTTTTGAGGTACTCATAAGAAAGTCTCTCTCGTGTGACCTCGTCTATTTATAGTTCATTAGATATGCAATATGCTTGCTTACTGAAAATTTTTTGGAGAATTTTGTGGATCAAATTTGTGAGGTTTTGATGAAATGTGTGCAACCACAAAACTTATACTTGCTGTAAAGGTGTGTATTCTCAATAATATATGTTAATATTATAACAGTTGTTGCCCAAATATGTGTTATCATTCTCATGCCTACATCTTTTCCAATCTTTTCAATCTCTTAAAAAGCAAGTCAATTTTCTATTTCTTTGGGGGATTGACGTCAGAAATCTTACCATTTTTTATTTTTTTTTCTAGGTATATAAATGAGTTGATTGAATATATTATCCTTGCTTACAACAATGAGGGGTCCAGAGATGTCAGCACTGACCAATCAGAACATGGTCGAAACAGTGAATCTAATTCGAGGAAAGATTTGCCTTCTAAAAATCAAGAAACTGAGTTGTCTTTGACTCAGTTTAATCGTAAGAGGGTACTAGAGTCAGGTAGCTCAGAAGGTCTATTATCTAGTTCAATTCATGATGAACCCGTACATACGCGTCATGCTGAGTGGGCAAAAGTGTATGATGCTGCTACTCAGAGAAGAACAGAGGTCCTTATGCCTGAAAATCTTGAAAACATGTGGACAATTGGAAGAAACTATAAGAAGAAAATCCAAAAAAATGCTGCTGCAGGAATTCAGGCTTCTGAACAAGATTCAGGAAGCACCTCATTGCCTGTGCAAAATGTGGCGACTGAATTACCCAAATTTAGAGCTGGAACCTATCCCCAGATAGAAGATTACGATTCTAGGCAGTTACCACCCAGGCCTCAGAAAGAAATTCGGTCGACTGATCTTAGTCTTGATGCTTTAAGCAGCCCCGAGGAGTCTAACATGGATGTGTTTCCAAAAGGAGTATCTGGTATTAGTGAAGTGGGGAGTCATGCTGTTGTTTCTCGTGAAGCTAGAAATAAGTTAAAAAGGTCAAATAGCACTTCTGACTTGGCATTCCACTTAAAAATGGAGGATATGTTTGATGGTAAAGGCAGTGCACCCATCATTAATGAGTACTATAGTGCTGATGTTGATAAACTCAATGTGCGTAGTTTGATGAGCAAGTCGGATAATGTTTTACGTCGTGAAGGACTGCATCTTCCAAAGCTTAGATGTCGGGTATGACCTTTCTATGATTAACAATTTTAACTAGTTTTATGCATTGAAGAATGTTAACATTTTTGTAGATAACTAACTTTGCAGACTTCTCTCCTTTGTCAGAAAAAAGATAGCTATTCTTCTGTTGCATACTACACCATAAATTTATCCTTGGAAGCATGTTCAATATTCACTACTATTTTGCTATTAATGATTAAACATGATAGATAAATATTTCGCCTATGACTTCTCCGAAGCTTAATGCATTGTCATCTACTTATGATCAGATATTTTTAGGTCAACGATTAAGATTGTTGGAGTATTTTCTAATCACCTTTTTTTTCCCCCCTATTCTTTGGTGATAATACCTTTTGCTGATGAGAAATCCTTGACTATGCAGGTTGTCGGTGCATACTTTGAAAAAATTGGCTCTAAATCTTTTGCGGTTTACTCAATTGCTGTAAATGATGCTAATAACAACACATGGTTTGTGAAAAGAAGGTACAGCTTTATTTTCTAAGATCAATATCTCTATGCTTGAATTTACCAGCCACATTGTTGATCTGCTCTTTCACATTGTTGGCTTTATTGATGTAAGAAAGCTTTCTGATAAGATCAGAATTCAATGCCTTGTATTTGAATTTATCATAGGTACCGGAACTTTGAGAGGTTGCATAGGCATCTTAAGGAAATTCCCAATTATACATTACATTTACCTCCTAAAAGAATATTTTCTTCAAGTACAGAGGACACTTTTGTGCACCAACGCTGCATTCAGCTTGACAAGTATCTTCAAGTATGTTTACTTGTAATCTTTGTTTTGGACCTTTTGGTACTATGGTATTTTTCTTGTTTTCTGTTCTGATGATTCTGTCTATACAGGAGCTTTTGACTATTGCCAACGTGGCAGAGCAACATGAGGTTTGGGATTTTCTCAGTGCCTCCTCTAAGGTATCTTTGTGCTTCTTCTGTTATATTTATATATTCAATATCTATGGCTTCTTGACTTCTTGTAATTTTGCATCAATGAAGAACTACTCTTTCGGGAAATCTTCTTCTGTGATGAGGACTCTGGCAGGTATGTGTTTGTGTCCTTGGATAATTTTATGTATTTAGTTGTTTTCTTGACTTGGTTCTTTGTATTCTGTGAAGTATTGGTATTGCAAGGAATAGTTGTTGCACATAATGTTGGAGCTTGAGATGAACATATTGTAGATTCTAGCAATGAATATGTTATTGGCTTTTAATCTTATTTTTAAGTCCCAAAGGTTGCCTCTTTGTCTGCACTCTGCCATAGTAATTAGTATTAGTAGCTTCTGTTCTAGCTTTTCTTTGACAATTGGCTTTTCTTTTATACTATTAAAAGTTGATTATTTTATCTAGATGATTTGTAAAAAGAAAACTTAAAATGATACCTTTAGATTTTCGCGGAATTTAACAAACTCCATTTGCGGCTCAATGAAGAATAATTTGTCAGTGAAAAAAACACATTAGGCTTTTACGCTTATTACAGAAACTATCTTTCTTGCCTGTCTCTATTTAGTTTTTTTTTTTTTTATGTAGTCAGTTCTTAATTGCATGTTCAAAATATTGTAGTTATCATGTGTTTTTATTCACCATAACAGTTAATGTGGATGATGCTGTGGATGATATTGTACGCCAATTTAAAGGGGTTTCTGATGGTCTTATTGGGAAAGTTGCTGGCTCACCTTTATCTTCTACAGAACCCGCTTCTTTAGTTACGAGCAGATACTCTTCCTGGAATGCTGATGAGATAAATAAATTGGCTTACAGGCCAAGTACCTCAGAGTCAATTAACAGTTTTTCAGACAATGATGAAGGTGGTATAGATGTAAGCCAAGGAGAGCAAGTTACAGAAGCTGGAGCGCATGCTAATGGGTGGCATTCGGACCATGGATCAAACTCAAAGGAATTTCGTCAGAAGGTTGCTAAGTTTGATGATGATGTTGGTAACATGGACTCTGATGACATACATACGGAATCAAACTCCATGACCAGATATATTGAGTCTAATATGGCCATAACATCTGTTCCTCAAGAGGATATTACTGTGATGCCCCCAGAGGTACTGTAATTTGCTAATTTATATGAGTACATTCAGTTATATTAACTGGGCCTTCCCTGCTCATGCTCTTGATACAGTTGTTTCATAGATAATTTTCAGCTATCATTTTACTGAAATTATTGGAAAGGTCAATATGCAGAATATATTGATCTGCAATGTTAAAATTTTCATCATCCTCTAAATACCTAGTGCTCTTGATTATATATTCTGAATTGTTGCATGAGTCTTTCTAGGCAACCTTTACTACTGTTTGTGATCTTGCTCATGAGTCATGCTTTCTCTAAGAGATTTTTTATGTTCTCTCCAGTGGACCCCACCAAATTTAAGTGTTCCAGTGCTGAATTTAGTTGATAATGTATTTCAACTCAAGAGAAGGGGCTGGCTAAGGTGATATTTCTTTTTCACACTTTATTTTTACTGTGAACCGCTTTGTGTGCAACAGACTAGAACTTTTTTCCTTAAGATCAATATTCTTATCACATACTCCATATTTTGTATGTTTGCTTTATGGTTGGTGAATACAATAGTACCTAGATACGAAGTTTAAAATGACTACCTTATCTAAAAGCTTAATCTAATAGTTAGAGAGAACTATTATAATATTTGGTTAATATCTTTGACATGCATCTGCATGTGCAGGTGGGTTATTATGTTCTAAAGCCTTGCGTGTTAAATTTTTTGGAAAAATGCGTGGCAGACTAGAGGCGGCGGCAAAATTTTAACGCATGACTTTGCATAAAATGATTTTAAATTTTGGATGGTGGGAAAATGTAATCTTCATATTTCACCCTCTTACTTGTGGGCACTTTCTAAAAAATTATCAGTAATGCTTACATCTAAGCCAGCTCTTCAATGTTTAATCTTTTATTTATTTTTTTCTGCAATTTTGTTTTGAAGTTGTGGTCTGAGCTTGGAGGAGGTCTACTGTTATTATATCCCACATCAATTCCACACGAAAAAGTGGAAGCACTTTTAAGAGAAGGGTCGACCCTTTTACCTTTGACCATGAATTTTGGTTAAGTTAGGGTTCTCTATCTTTTGTATGCTTAACATTTACTCTCATAAAAATGTCTTCTTTAATACAGACTTTACATGTTCATTGCCAAAGTGGTTGTTTCTAGTGTCCTTTTGACGCTTCCTCTCAATAACCCAATAAACAATGATAAAGATTGAAACTTAAAAAATAAGCAAAGGTCTATATTTGGTCGCTCTGTGTATTACGTTTATCTCTGTCATCTAATTGATGTACCCTCTTTTTCTACTTATTGAGCATGCTTAATATAACAGATAGTCATTTAAGCCTTATGGCATGTGCTTTTTTGTCTTCTTTAATTATAGGAGACAGGTCTTTTGGATATCAAAGCAAATATTGCAGTTAGTCATGGAAGATGCTATTGATGACTGGCTCATAAGGCAAATACAGTTGCTCCGTAGAGAGGATGTTGTTGCACAAGGGATACGATGGGTCCAGGATGTAAGGAACAAGTTTCTGATATAGTGATAAATTATACTTTAATCCTTTGCAGTTTTTGAGTTATTTCTTGGTGCTTGTTGTATTTTAGTATTTGTGTTCTGATTATTGTCAATCTACTGGGTCACATGAAAAATGGAGAAACTCGGTTTTCTTAACGAGTCCCTTCTGTGGTGGTGTCGTATTACTGTCTAATTATTGGAGCTAAAACACAAATGTGCAGGAATGCAGCTGTTCCATTCTGGACTATGACTTTTTTGCTTTAATTGGAGTAATATGTGTCTTGATACTGAGATCCTTCATGTTCTGACCATCGTCTTGTCATCAGGTTCTCTGGCCTGGTGGCACATTCTTTTTGAAATTGCGTGCCCAAGCTCCACAAAATGATTGTGAAGCTACTCAAGGATCTCAGCAAGCTACAAGGCAATCAGGCAAAGTGAAGGCCCCCCAACCGGGATCTTTTGAGCAACATCTTGAAGCTACACGCAGAGCCAATAATGTAAAAAAGATGTTATTCAGTGAGTATCTGCTATTTCTTTTTTATCCGCTCATGTGTCCTTGTTATCATTCCCGTAAATTATGATAATCCTCCTTTTTTACATGATCAGCTAGAGGATAATTACTTGCAAAGTTGCAATATCATCCAAAATGTATATGTTAGTGTAATTTGATTTATTTTCTTGCTCTTGAGGATGTTACCAATATTGTCCTTGAATTTTTATATCTTCTATATACCCATTTGGCAGATGGCGCTCCTGCAACTTTGGTCAGTTTGATTGGACATAAGCAGTATAGACGTTGCACTAGAGATATTTACTATTTTCTTCAGGTATAAATCCTCCCTATTCTCAGCAGAGTTCATACCGAGAAATACCCAACCCCCTGATTTACGTTACGAAATATGGTGTCTTATCTGTGGAAATATGTATATTTTGGCTCAGTTAGTCCTCACAACCATCATAACCACAAGGGTTTGCAGGTTGTGTGTGTGTGTTTATGTGGACTTTACTATATTAATTTTACATATGAATGATTTGACCTGCAGTCCACAGTTTGTTTGAAGCAACTTGGCTATGGAATACTGGAACTTGTTCTAATCTCAATCTTCCCAGAACTGCGTGATCTTATTATGGATATCCATGAAAAGTCGCGTTCTCAGGCCTTGTGAGAATCGAAAACAGTCTGTCCTCCCACTGGTATGTGCGCAGATGAAGGTCAAAGAGAGTATTCGTTTCATGTAATATAGCGATTCACTTCCGTTGGTCGTTCCTGGGCAATTGTAATTTTGGTGTACAAAGTCTAAACTAGCTTATGTACAGTTCTATCAATTTTGTAAGTATGTGACAAATCGGCTCATCAGCTGTTAACTGTTCCTATAAAATTTTGTCTCCTATATATCAAATTTGTTTGATTCATGGCTGTTTCCTACACTGACGATCATACGGTTTGAGAGTTATTAGCAGCACAATTTCCCATGTTGCAAGTGTGTTGCTATCTGTAATTTCTCTCTCAATTTACAGTCAAACTGCATGCACATACGTACGATTTGCACAATAGATACAGTACTCGATGTTTAGTAGTTGATATTGATGTCTATTATACAACATAATGTTGGAATCTCAAAAGAGGCTATCAAAAGAACTGGTAAGAGAATCACGTATGTTAGAATAAAGGCCAAAGAGGGAGTACTGCCTGAGATTGGCCACCTCGTACCATGAATTAAAGACATTGTCATTCTTATCAGTGCCAGAAAAGGCTAACTGTATACCCACGTCACAGCCGATAGAGCCTCCGTTGGCTTTGCATTGTGATTTTGGGATCGCACAATCTGTGTTGTTCAGGCACACGAACGGGCTCCCAGTGCACGAGGCGCACCCGAATTTCTTCCAGAATAAGTTTTGGAGGGTGCCCTTATGGAATTCAAGAACCTGCAACCACAACAGTTATTTTTCTCACTAGGTGTGACATCTATCTGTATATATATAGAGAGACGCGACATACCAAGGTGAAGCTGTTTATCGTGTGAGTGTTGTCTGTAACGAACACGGGGGGCGAACGAGCTGCATATTGGCGTCCAGCAAACGCCACCATATAACCTCCAGACTTGCTCTGAGAAGCACAAAATGAAATCATCAGTAGTCAGTCCATCATCCAAAAGTGAGATTGAATGTGAAAAACTGCATGAAGCCATGGAAGTGGAGCTTACAGGGTTAAAGGTGGTGCTATTGATGGTAAGCAGAGAAATCTCATCAACCTTTGGCCTAAACACAGCCAGTTCAGCGCTGTTCGTGGACAGAGAAAGACGACGATCACACGGTGAAAGCTGAGTTTGGTTGAAAAAGAAAGCAGTCCTTGAAGCAAATGCAAGCCCAAATGTAAATCCATCAAATCTCTGAACCTTTGCATCTGTACAGGGATCATATACAGGATTCGTGTCTCCGGCATGGGCCGGGATCATCGCCATCATCATCATCATCATAATCAGATACATGATTTTCCCCACCATTGTTGCCAATTTCATCACACCAAATCCTTCACCTAATACTCAATTGAACGCCATAATAAGAACACAGATTCATTAATGAAGAATTCATCTTCAAGATGGAATTTTAGCTTTAAGAACATCATAATCATTCAAGTATTGTCCATGTGATCATCATTCTCAACAAAATTAACACAAAAACAGAGCATCTAAACACTTTGATGCTAAACATAAGATGTGATCATTCTCCATAAGGGGCAAATTAGGAACCAAAGCCAAAATTCGATAACATAACTCATAATCTGAACATAGACGAAAATAGGAACTCACCAAAATCGGATTTATCTGCCAAAGTAATCCTCCCTCAAACAACAGCTTCTTCTCAACCTCGAATCAAGCTCTCTTGAATTTTGACTATTATTTAATCAATGAATTATCACAGATTTAAAACGGAGAAAACACAGAAGCGGGGTTGATGAAGAAGGGTTTCAAGGAGTAAATAGATTAAAAAAAGGATTGATCACCTATCTTCTTCGTATGTAACGTAAGTAAAGGGACGAAAATTTGATTTGCAATGAAATTTATGATTCCTTTTTTTAATGCGTCTTAATTTAGTACACAATTTTAATGATTATTCCTTTCTTCTAAAAATAATGATTTACTTTGATGATTTTAATAAAAATGGTGTTGATATGGAGAAGAAAAGGAAGCAGGAGGAAGGTGAGAGCGAAACGAGTGGATCGTATCCCGAAAGCGGTTATGGAAGTTGGCGTCCATGGCAAGGAAAGGAATAGGAATGCGACGACTTTACAACTAAAACGCGAGTTTCAACTCCCGTTGAAAAACGTGCTTTGCCTAGTAAATCTCACCATGAATTAGAAATCCTTTTCCTTGTTCCATTTGTGGAAAAATTTGACTTTCTATAATCATCAAATTGATTACGTTTTCTGAGAATATTTAGCGTTGAAAATAACTTGGATGCATCTAATCCGATCCTATTTTTATACTATTGTCGATTGAATGTAACGTTTCCTCAAAAAAATTTGAGTTTACAATAATTTTCTAGAAAAAAAATACTACTTCCTCCGTCCCATAGAAGTTGACACGTTTTCCTTTTTGGTTTGTCCCACTAAAATTGACACATTTCTTTTTTAATACATGTGACCCACACAAAAACAATTAATCTATTCTCATGGGCCCCACATATCACCTCTAATACAACTACCCACTACACATTAAATATTATTTCTCTCACTTCACTTTACTCCACTTTACATTAAATTATTATACTCCTTAATTTCGGTGCCCAAAAAAAATTATACCAACTTCTCCGGGACGGAGGAAGTATAATTTTTTTTGGGCACAGATATTAAGGAGTATAATAATTTAATGTAAAGTGGAGTAAAGTGAAGTGAGAGAAATAATATTTAATGTGTAGTGAGTAGTTGTATTAGAGGTGATATGTGGGGCCATGAGAATAGATTAATTCTTTTTGTGTGGGTCCCATGTATTAAAAAGGAAATGTGTCAACTTTAGTGGGACAAACCAAAAAGGAAGATGTGTCAACTTCTATGGGACGGAGGGAGTATAATTTTTTATAAAAAATAAAATATACTATCCTTTGAAATAAAATATTATACATTGAATATCTTATATAACTATATGTAAGAGACTAACTCATTAAAATTTGATTTTGTATTGTTGAATGTTGAATTATTTAAGAATAATTAGTTAAAATTTTCACACCCCGCTTAAATATCTAACAAAGTTCTCAAAAATATCTATAATAAAGATGATCAATACGTTCTCTATATATCAACTCTATAATCTAATATGAGTTTGATAGTTGATTTGATTTAGGGTTTAGTTGGTGGAAAATGGGATGTCAAGTTATTTGAAGACCATACCGGATCTTATGTTACATTTCTGGTACACGCTTTAGACATGAAGTATACTAGGAAAAATCACCTTTGTACACTGTCCAAGGATGGAAAGAGTTAGTCCAACATCAATCCTTAGGTAAATAAGAGTTGATCAGATTGATGTGGTGATCTAGAGAAGATCTGAAACTAAACAGGCAGATAAAAACTCCATTCACCACCAGTCTCTGCATGAGCACACACCATCTTGAAATATATGAAAACGATTTGCATCTTTTACACCCAGAGTTCGTCTGTAGACTTTTGAGATGAACTTGCAAGCAGAGTGGAAGTCGTTGCACGTTCGTAGATTCTTGGTAACCCGAATGATTGTCCCTGGTTTGGATCTCAACAATCCGAAAGCTATAGCCAGCTTCTCACTGTGGTGAAATAGTATATCTTTCTTCACATCATCTGATACGTCTAGGAACACAGAGTTGGTATCTGGTTCATAACCAGCTGCTTTTATTGAAAAGAGAGTTTCTGAGGAACTCCCCAATCTCCAAGTAGTGAGGATGATCTGTGTCGCTTGCCATAAACGTGAACATTTCTCCATTGATCTCAATAGAACTTAACCCGGGGTTCTTCTTCATGTTGCTTAACTTTAAAGATATTCTTGTCATTCTTGCACGAGCCCAGTCGCCTGCCAAAGCATACGTGTTGGAGAGCAACAAGTAGTGACCTGCATCACTAGGGTTCAACTCAAATAGCTTTTTGGAAATCTCATCACCCAGCTCGAAGTTCATGTGGATTTTACAAGCAGTCAGCAAAGAAGAGTAAATTTCAGGCCCCGGTTGAAGATGCATCCTCTTTATGAACGAGTACGCATCATTTACCCTCCCAGCACGGCCAAGAAGGTCTACAACACAGGCATAGTGCTTCGTATTAGGAATGATGTTCCAATCTTTGATCATATGATCAAAAATTTGGAGCCCTTGAGCAACCAAGCCAGTGTGACTACAAGCAAACAACACTGATACCAAGGTTGTCTCGTCTGGGCTTACGCCCGAAGACTTCATCTTTAAGAATAGTTTTATGGCTTCATTCCCACACCCCATCATGCCATAACCAGATATTAGTGCATTCCAACATGCAACATCCTTCTCCTCCATCAATTCAAAGTATCTTTCTGCATCTCTCATACTTGCACAGTTGGCATACATATCTATTACAGCTGAACCAACAAAAACATCAGTTTGAAAACCGGTTTTAATCACCAGCGCATGTACGCGTTTACCCTGCTGCAAAGCTCCAGCAGAGCTGCAACCGGAAAGTATAGATATCAACGACACAGAATCTGGCATTATCCCATCTTCACCCATCATCCTATTGAAATGTTCAATGGTTCTACTCCAATTGCCACTCTTTGAGAACCCTCTCAACATTAAAGTCCAAGTAACCAAATCTTTCTTATTAACCTCTCCGAAGCATCATTCACAAAATTACCATTTATATACAGTTCCATCAAAGCAGTTTTCACTAGTTGATCATTCTCATATCCACTTCTAACTATTAAACCATGGATCCCACTTCCTACTCTGAAATCCACTATGCTTATTACGCTCATCACTGTAAAAATGTCACTAGACAACCCTTTCCTCCTCATTCTATGGAACAACCATAATGCCTCCTCCCCGTATACATTCTCAGAGTAACCAGAGATAGTTGCATTCCATGATACGATATTTCTCACAAGCATATTGTCAAACAGGTACCTAGCAATTTTCATACACCCAAATTTCGAATACATATCCACCAAACCAGTTTCTACAAAAACATTACCTCCATAATTATGTCTAATCCAATAACAGTGTAGAGATCTCCCCTGCAGGTGAACTTTTAGCTTCCCAAGCGCTGGCAAGACGCTCGAAATTGTTCTCTCATTAGGCCTAATTTCTTGAACAATCATCTCATGAAAGACCTCCACAGCTTCCAAGAGAAGGCCATTTTTTGTGAGCCCAGATAGTAGAATTGTCCAAGAAACCACATTTTTGTTCAAAATCAGTGAAAAAATTATGTGGGATGTGGCTATAATTCCGCAAGAAGCATATGCGTTCATCAACCTGTTACACAGGAAGATATTGTGAGAAAGATTAGGCACAATTATTTGAGCGCGAAGTTGCTGCAGAGGCTTTCTGTCCCTAGCAATTTGGAGGAGTGAAGCATGTGATAATTGAGTAGAATAGCATACAGATCGAGTAATATTGAGGCGGAGGAAAAATGGCGCGTATTGACGCCAGGAGCAACGGCTAGTCATTTAGTTAAGGCGATTCATTTCTTAATGAGAAAAAAAATTGTGTTTCTTGGAATCGGCTCAGATGTAATAAGTTGATTCAGCATTAGAGTGATCGGGTAATGTCAAATTCGGGTTTTTTAATAAAATTTTTGGATCAGATTCAATTGGTTCTAAGCAAAAATAGTCCTTCCAGTCTTAATAATTAAATATTACCATATCAACTTAAAATTTAAATAAACCCAATCAAATAATTTCCAATAGGGTCGGGTTAATCCGAAGCCCACCGCAAGACTAAAATTAGGACCAAGCTCTTTGTAGCCACTGAAAAAATCTTCCTCTTTAACAGCCAACCATCTCTCCACCACCTTATCCACATATGCCCAATTTCCTCCCCCATACAAACCCCCCACTCCTTCAATCTTCCATAATTCCTCTCCACAACACCATCATCTCTCAAATCAACTTATCAGGTAACTTCACCTTAATCTTTGATTCTAACTGCTTCAAACTCAACCTCACTACATGATTCTTTCCACAGTGAATCACTAACCAATGGCAACCGCGTCGGCAACGATACCTCCGGCGACGGTCCTAACGGCGGCGGGCAGATCATCAGTGAGAAGAACTAGAGTGAAGTACCTAAATGGAGTTAACTCATTTGGTGGGCTTAAAGCACACAACAGTGTCCTCTCATTAGGCCTTCCACTTAGCACTGAGCAGTCTTTTGCGAATGTTGTTAGCTCATTGAAACAGCAGCGGCCAGGGAAGGGTGGTGCTTTGAGCTCCACCTGCGATGCCATTGCTGAGATTTTCAGGATTGCTGCCATCATGCCTGCCCTTGTTCTTGTCGGCGTTGCTGTCGGATTCGTTCTTCTTCGACTCGAAGCTATTGTAGAGGAGGCTGAATGATCATGTAATTGGTAATAATATTTCTTGATTGGAAACAACAATCTTGCCTTTGTATTCATTTTCTCTTGAATGTACAACTAATTTAGTTCTTTTACAAGTATT
The DNA here is from genome assembly GCA_023678885.1 of Pogostemon cablin. Classification (NCBI taxonomy): domain Eukaryota; kingdom Viridiplantae; phylum Streptophyta; class Magnoliopsida; order Lamiales; family Lamiaceae; genus Pogostemon; species Pogostemon cablin. The sequence goes on along the minus strand of CM042954.1, from coordinate 21,763,980 downwards.
AAGTTGTAAATTCGTTTTACCAACTTATGAATTGGATTGAAAATTACAAATCATCATCAAAAAATGATGGCAATTTGGCTACGTAATAAGTCTCACCATTCTTGCTAACTGGAACCCTCCATCTTTCATGCCAAAAGATGGAAACTCTTGACCACAATGGAATTCCGTTGTACCTCTCACTTCTCGACCTCACCGTTAATGGCAGCCACACATACCTGGAATCGCGCAGATCATGCGGATTCCACCTATCCGCCATGAAAACAAACGTACCAGCATCAGCACCCGGCATGGGCAACACGAAGCTACCTTGAGAGAAGAAAGTAGCAGCTCGAAACTGCTTGTTTGCACCAACACAGGGGTTCCCTATCGTCTCCCACGGCCCGAAAATCGACTCCGCCTCGTGCACCAGAGCCTCGTTCGGCGCCCACCCGCTGCACCCGGACGTCACCATGTAGTACACGCCTCTGTGCTTGAACACCGCCGGAGCTTCGCGGTGCTGCCCCACCAGCGCCCTCTCCATCGTCTTCGTCACATCCGTGTAATACTGATTCAGGGGAGTAACGTGCAATTCCTTGTTCCTGACGGAGGAGTAGATCAGATACGCCGTTCCGTCGTCGTCTTTGAATACAGTCATATCGCGGCTGTCGAATCCGTTAGGGCGCAGGCTGTACAGGTAACGGAACGGCCCGATCGGGGAATCGCTCAAGGCTACGCCGGCGGAGGCTTTGTTGTAGGTGTCGTCGTCGATGTGCATCCACATTACGTATTTCTTCGATTTCTCGTTGTAAATCACCTTAGGCCTCTCCACTACCTTCAATTTGTGCAGATCGGAATTCTCGTTGTGTTCATCTGCGGCCAGAGCAATGCCCTCGAATTTCCACGTCCACATGTCGGTGGAAGAGTAGCAGCTAACGCCAATCACATCAACACGAGCTGTGCCTTTTTCTCGAGAGTGATAGGTAGGGCCGTTTTTATATTCGCCGTACCAGAAATAGGTCTCCGATTTCGAATCGAACAGAATGCCTCCGCCGTGCGCCTGAATCGGATTCCCGTCGGTGTCCAGCCACACCTTACCAGGGTAGTAGAAGTAGCTGCTGTTCTTCACTTCCTTCCTCGGATCTATGGCGCCATTCCACTCGACTTTGGGGAAGAAGATGTTCCGAGCATTCGAAGATGCGTTGAGGAATTCTTCGTTGAGGTTGATTGTTTGGGGGTATTTTAGGCCGTACGGTGGGAGAAGATGCATTTCCTCCACTTGATCAAGCTCTTGGAGAGTGAGAACAGGAGGTTGGAGAGAGATGAGGAACTTGGCATCATTTAATCTTACACCCAACCATCGGGAGAAATTGTAGAGCTGGAAGATTACGATGCCGGTGAGGCCGCAGACCACCAGCATCCGCCACGAGCAGCGCCTTCCGGCGGACAACCAGCGAGCCATTCGATGGATTAATGTAGAGAAGGTGTTTGATAAAATGATGAATATTCAGTTGCTTTAAATAAACTGGAGAGCAATTCGAATCCACCAGCAGATTCGTGGAGAGTTCTTGGAGGACAAGGATAGATTAAACAATGATCTCCACTTGCATCTTTTTGAAATGTCGATGCAAGAACGATTACTTGGAGCCCAAAAGTCTTCTCTGTATAAACAATTTTTTTTTTTTTTAAAACAAGAAAACCATGTTTGCAGGATTGAAATCGTGACCCCACGAGTTTTTGTATGTGAAAACAATTTGTTTGAGACAATTTCTCCATTGCGCCAGTAATTCACGCATATACACCGAATTACTACATTTAATTATATCTATACACATAAAAATTATATATACACACACTTGTAAAAGATTACATTGTCTTTTGAAATCCACTCAAATAGCTAATATCTTCCCTCCCACAACTCCCACTTTTAATCTAACATTAAAAGCATATACCCACAACACTCACTTACTTACATTTCAAACAAAAAAGAAAGAGGGAAGAAGAGAAGAAGAGCAATTTATGTTGTTTTGTTGTGGAAAATGTTGTGGGTAGTATGATATTTGTTTTAGTTGGGGAAATCAATTTGGGTAGTGCTAAGAAATATACAAATTGACGTTGGAAATAGGCTAGCGACCATCGACCCTGGTCTGTAGCCGGATTAGGTTCTGTTCGACCACTCTTTGTCGAAAAATAGACAGTTTGTCGACCACTCTCGGTCGACACCTAGGGAAGGTGTTCAACCACATTCCGTCGAACATAAAATACCTCAAAGCTGTCGACCGTCATTGGTCGAAAATATTTAAAAATTTTGACCATAGGTGGTCGAACAGGCCCTCAATTTTCAGCCGCCATTGGTTGAACGTTTGTGATGTATTTGGCCCTGATTGGTCGAACATGCATCGTCGGGAAAAAACACGAAAAATAACTTTTTAATCCGTATAAACACATAAATATACGTGTCTTTACATCCTTAGGTGTTTCTTCTTTCGATATGATGCCCGTGTGAGCATATGTGAGTGATTTATAGGTGGGGAGAAAATCTAGAGTTTTAAGGATGTTGGAGGAAGAAGTGGGTGTGTTTTGTTTTATGATTTTTGGTCAAAGTTTATATGTGAATGTGTTTGTGTGCGTATTTATAATTTTGTGAATTGTTAGTGTTGTAGTGTTTGGTGTGTTTATGTAATATTTATTATTTTGGATATAATATTGTAATATGTGTGATATATGCCAAAAGGTTATTTTAGTCAACTAGTGTATACATTTATTATTTCAAAATTAAAATCAATTCGGTGTATGTGAGTAGCTGTCACATTTCTCCTATTATTAAGAAGTTATAATGACGGTATAGTAAATGAAAATATAAATAAGATTTGAGAATATAAATTGCGTTAGTCATTTATAACCAGAAGTTATAATTAAAAAAAAAACATAATATTGTTCTTTTGTAATATAAGCAAACTTTTATGTAACCAGTTAACTTATTTAATTTTTACTCAATGATTTATTATATTTTAAATAAAAATATTATTTCTTAAATTATGTTGTACTCACCATTTTCGTTTATTGTATCACTTTATTTTAAAAAAGTTGTTCTTTTTAATCAAATTTGTTGACTTTAAAAGATATTGTAGTATTTTTAGGTAATATAAAATAATGAATGTAAAGCAGTAGCAAATTTGAAATTAAAGTAACTTTTGAGATTGTTAAATAAAGTAATGTTTCCCTGTGAAGGGTAATGTGAAACGGACGAATAAAAAAAGTGTGAAAGATGATATGAGACAGGGTGATTAATTTTTTATATAATTGGTGAGAGTAATATTTTAATTTAAAAGAGTATTAACTAATAATTTATTAAAAAATATTAATCGAGGAGAGATAATATGTTAGAAAATGGGGGTAAAGGTTCGTATGTAGGTATATAAGAGAGATATATTAAATTTAAATAAGAGATTATAAACTCAAATCAAACAAAAACCTTAGTTTTGAAATTCAGTCTTTGACTCTTGGTTTTCAATGCATCTTAAAAATCACCATATATGCATATGCAAATCTTATTAATACTCAATTCACTCAATTTTTTATACTATATATTTTTTTGTGTTAATATATACTCTATCCTCCCACAGCTAGATATACATTTTTTTTATTTTGGTCCGTCCCAAAACAAAGTATGCATTTCATTTTTTGGTTGATGTGAGCCACACAATACTCTTATTATATCCACATGGCCCCACACACTAAAATAATACAACTACTCACTACACATTTTAATACACATTAAAATATTATACTCCTTAATCTCCGTGCAAAAAGTAAATGTATACCTTGTTTCGGGAGGGAGTATTTTTTATTTTTCACATGATTGATTTATGCAGAAAACTCTCTATTTTTTATCTTAATAAATATATTGAGCATATAATTAGATATAGATGTTGTTTTTGGAGGAGGAAAAGAAGATGTTATGAAAATTGTTAGTGATATAAAGTGTAGGGTATGAAGTTGGTTCAAGAGAAGCAAAAATACCTCATCCATCAACATTAATTTTTGATCTTGATGGAAAGGAGGATAAGGAAAATATAGATTCAAGGAGATGTTGTTGACTTAAGAAAGTCAGCTCATGAGAACTGTTAAAATGTTTTTTAGGTTAGGATGCTAATGTGTACTGAAGAAATAACATATACTAGGAGAGTTTTGATAAGATTTCATTACATGTCATCCAAACTGATGTAGGTGGGATATATTTTCATTACTTTTATTTTATTTTTTTATCAATAATATACTTATTTTACCGTTAAAAAAAAATACTCCTTCCGTTCGTTTCTAAAGTGTACATTTTATTATTTTTGGCGTCCTGTTCAAAGGTATCGGTTTCACCTATTTAATAAAAAAATACACAATATGACTCACCACCCACCACTTCCCTCTAATACAACTACCCACTTTACATATACTAATAATACTCCTTAATTCACGTGCAAAAGACAAACGGACACCTTAGAACCGACGAAATGAGTATATAACTAGATATAGATAAAGAATTAGGAGATAAAGAAATTGAAATTATATGAAATAGTTTTTATGTTGTCTTAATTATTTATTATTTTTTAATTAATTAAAATATTATTAATTTTCATAAAGAAAATGTTAGTATCATTTTTTTATTTATACTGTTTAACCCTTTATTTATAAGCCTTACATAGCTTAGGGTTATATAATTATAAATATTCCGCGGTTTTTTCTCGGTGACCGACTTGTGGCCAACGATAATAAAAGCTAGACGGCCACTGTGACAGTTAATTTGACTGGATTTACAGCGCATAAATTACTTTTTATTTTGCCATTCAAGTAACAATTATTTCCGATTTCTTGAAAAAGCGAAAAAGAAAACATCAGTATATGAAAAAGAAAAACTCTTCCGATTTCTTGAATTTCTCTGGCGAGGCAACAACGACAACGAAACCTTAACGATGTTCTCCAAGTCAAAGAAAAGTATAGAGTGAGGAAGGGAAATGCGGTGGACGCATGATGCAAGGCCTCCACCACCAACAGCAGCAACTGGCGGCGCTCCTCACGGCGGCGCTGCCCAAGGACGACTCCTCCAAAACTACCGTTACTTCTTCGTCTTCATCTTCCGCCGTCTCAGTTTCAGCGCCTTCTGAGGACGATGAGTCGTCGCGTCTCGCCGCTGTCACCTCTCTTCACCGCGCCATACTTTACCCTCCTAATTCGCTCCTAGTTGCACATTCCGCCTCATTCATCGCTCAAGGCTTTTCTCAACTTTTAACCGATAAGTAATCGCTCTATCTATATTAGTATTTAATGTTAGTTTATGATTATCATATTGTTATACATGTATGAATTTACTCATATGTCGTTCTCATTATGTTATATCTTGTTTGGATTTTGGTGATGGCCAATTTGTTCATAGAATAGATAGTGAAGTTTGGACTAAATATCTACTGATAATTATGATAATTTGGAGGGGGTGTTGTACGTTTTTTGAGTTTTCAAAGGCAGTTTTTTAATGTAAACATATTTAATCAAACCGACTAGTGTTCAGCACTAATTGTGACATGTGATCAGTTATTTTCTTGGGCTTGTGCTATAGGTTCTATTCACTGCGGTGTGCATCAGCTGCAGCATATGGGGCTCTGTGTTCTGTATTGTGTTCATTCTTGGCAGCCCCAAGTGGAAGGCAGAACCATGTTATAGTTGGCAGTTTGGTTGATCGTTTTATTGGCTGGTCATTACCCTCTTTGAGCAACACGAGCAATGGGACTTCAGAACTAGCTTTGGAGAGTCTGCATGAGTTTCTTAATGCTGGAGAGGTTGGAGCTGTTGAGAGGTATGCTTTGCCAATTCTTAAAGCTTGCCAGGAACTTCTTGAGGATGAGAGAACCTCCATGAATTTACTGCCCAGGCTTCTTGGTGTATTAACATTGATTTCATTGAAGTTTATAAGAGTCTTCCAACCTCATTTCATGGACATTGTTGATCTACTTCTTGGGTGGGCAATGGTTCCGGATTTTGATGAATCTGATAAGCGTGTTATTATGGATAGTTTCTTACAGTTCCAGAAACACTGGGTGAATAATATGCAGTTTTCCTTAGGATTGCTGTCAAAGTTTTTAGGTGATATGGATTTGTTACTCCAGGATGGAAGTCAAGGTAATCCTCAACAATTTAAGAGATTGATTTCCCTGTTGTCTTGTTTTTGTACAGTCCTAAAATCCTTGGCATCTGGTTTACTGGAAATAAATTTTCTTGAAAAATTAGCTGAACCCCTTTCCCAAATGGTGCCTCTTTTACTAAGATGCTTGTCTATGGTTGGAAGGAAATTTGGATGGTCAAAATGGATTGACGATTCTTGGAGGTGCTTGACATTGCTTGCAGAAATATTAAGTGAAAGGTTTTCTACTTATTATCCTCTAGCAGTGGATATACTATTTCAAAGCATAGAAGTGGAAAGTGCAAATCAAGTTTATACCAATATGATTTCTGCCTTCCAGGTTCACGGTGTTCTTAAAACTAATCTGCAATTGCTATCGCTTCAAAAACTTGGACTTTTGGCATCTTCTCTGCAGAAGATATTACGATTTGATGGACCCATATCTCAGTTTCGTTTGCATCCAAACCATCTTGTGACAGGAGGCGCTGCAGCTACTTATATCTTCTTACTTCAACATGGGAAAAATGAAATTGTTGAAAAAACAATTCAGTCTCTGTTTGAAGAGCTACTGTCGTTGATGCGCTGCCTTGAAAATAATTCATGCCAGAGGGATGAGCTCGAAGTGATGGTGGCATCTAGAAGTTATACTAAGTCTGAACTGGTTGTGTTGATTAAGTTTAACTTGCAAGTACTGTTAAGCTGTGTTACTTTTGGAGGAGGTGATAATGTGAGCAGGCAAGCAGAAGTTGACTCTTTGGTTGCTGGCAGAGTGGAAAAGTTGATAGCCTTTTTAATTGACAAGTTAAATCCCTTTAATATGCCAATGCAGAGCAGTGTAAAATTGCAAGGTGCGCTTCTGAGAACATTAGAAAAGCTTTCAGCTATTGAGTTCAAGGGCAAGTGTCCTATCAGGAAACAGAACAGCATGATGAGTTCTCCTGAAACATCATCTAGGAAGTATTTGGAGGAGGAAAATGTGGGAGTTTCTTATCCTGTAAAGATTTTTGGTCATCTGAGGAGGTACTCCAACCTTCTCATAAGAGCTCTTGATATGAGTTCCCCGTTGGCAGTCAAATTAGAAGCCTTAAAATGGATGCACAAATTTTGTGAAAATGTAATTAACATTTATACAGATCTAAATTCTCCATTTTACCCTTGTCAAACAACTGCATGCTGGAAAGCCACTGAGGCTTTACTTCTATCAACTTTAGTTGCTTCTTCAGATAGGGAACCAGAAGTGAGATGTCTCGTGGCAACAGTTCTTGAGATGCTTCTGAAAGCAAAACTCATCCACCTCATGCACTTTCCTTTAATTGCTGAAGTGGTCCTTGAAAAACTTGGTGATCCAGAAAAGGATATAAAAAATGCATATATTAAGTTGCTTTCTCATGTTTTACCTTTAACAGTATATATCTATGGGCTTTGTGATCGTGGATCTGTTAATACACGTGAGCCTCGATCTCCTGATTTGACCAATAGTACATTTTTGCACTGGAAGCAAGTTTTTGCCCTTAAGCAACTGCCTCAGAAATTCCACTCCCAGCAACTTGTTTCCATCTTGAGTTATATTTCACAGAGATGGAAAGTGCCCTTATCCTCTTGGATCCTGCGTCTTGTTCATACTTGCCGGAGCAAAAATCACCAGTCATATATTCAGGCTGAAGAAGGAGAACTTTTTGATGGTAGTGGTTTGTGGTGGTACATAAAAGTTGAGGAAGAAGACATACTTGAAAAAATTTGTTCATCTAATCATCTTGCTGGTGCATGGTGGGCTGTTCATGAAGCAGCTAGATTTTGCATTACTACTCGTCTCCGAACTAATCTTGGGGGGCCAACTCAAACTTTTGCTGCCTTGGAGCGTATGCTTCTTGACATTTCTCATCTGTTGCAACTTGAGACAACACAAAATGATGGAGCTTTAAATATAATAAGTTCTTATGCTCATTTGTTACCAATGAGGTTGTTACTAGAATTTGTTGAGACCTTGAAGAAAAATGTATATAATGCATATGAAGGGTCAACTGTCTTGCCACCTACATCCCGGACGAGCTCTTTGTTTTTTAGGGCTAATAAAAAAGTTTGCGAGGAGTGGTTTTCTCGAATAAATGAGCCGATGATGGACGCTGGAATTTCCATCCAGTGTCATGATGCTACCATTCATTACTGCATGACACGTTTGCAGGATATCCGCAATATTGTTGTTTCTGCACTGACAGATAAGTCTAGAGTCCAGGTTAGTGAAAATCTGCAGAATGTTAGAGCCAGGTATGCTGGAGATATTTTAAGAATTATGCGGAACTTGGCTGTGGCCTTATGTAAGATTTATGAACCAGAGATATTGCTTGGGTTGCAGAAATGGGCAACCATGGTGTTCTCTCCCTTGTTGGCTGATGAAAACCAAGGTCCAAGTGACAATGAAAACTGGAGGTATTTTTCATGGATTACTGGGGTTATGTATCAGGCTAGAGGCCAGCATGAAAAAGCAGCTGCTCACTTCATTAATTTGTTACAGGCTGAAGAATCACTCACTTCTATGGGTTCTGATGGTGTACAATTTGCTATTGCACGTATTATCGAGAGTTATACAGCTATATCTGATTGGAAGTCTCTGGATTCCTTGTTACTCGAGTTACAAACTCTTCGTGCCAAGTATACTGGAAAGAGTTATTCTGGCGCTTTGACCACTGCTGGGAATGAAATGAATTCAATTCAAGCTTTGGCTCACTTTGATGATGGCGATTTCCAGTCAGCATGGTATTACCTAGATTTGACCCCTAAAAGTAGCAGTGAGCTCACACTTGACCTTAAGTTGGCTTTGCAAAGAAGTGAACAAATGCTTTTGCAGGCTATGCTTCTCCACAGCGAGAGGAAGGTGGAAGAAGTTCCCCATGAGTTGCAAAAGGCTAAATCAATGTTGGAGGAGACACTGTCTGTTTTGCCCCTTGATGGACTGGTGGAGGCCGCACCACATATCAATCAGTTGTATTGCATTTCTGCATTTGAAGAGGGTTACAAGCTAGAAGACAAACAGGGCAAGTTCTTCTCGCCATTGTTAAGTACATATATTCAAACCATGCAGTTTCCTTGTAATCAAGTCCAGCAGGACTGCAGTTTGTGGCTCAAACTTCTGCGTGTTTACCGTAATATACTCCCCAGTTCTCCCGTAACTCTTGAACTCTGTAAGAATTTAGTGATTTTAGCGCGCAAACAGAGTAACTTTATGTTGGCTACCCGTCTCATCAACTACCTCAGAGGCCAGGCCCCATTTTGCTCCAGTGAAAGTCTTCGAGATTATTTTATATCCAGTCTGGAATATGAAAACATTCTACTCACTCGAGCTGAAAACAGGTTTGAAGATGCATACAGAAATGTTTGGTCTTTTGTGCGTAACTGTATGGTTTCTTCTTCAATTGTGGTGTGTGTTTCTCATGAGAATGTTTTAAAGGCCAAAGCTTGCTTAAAACTTTCAAATTGGTTGCTGGGAGATTGTATACATAGAAACTTGGAGGATATTGTTTATGAGATGCAATCAGACTTTGATAAGAGTGCGACTTCTTATCCAAACAAAGAGACACTAGCCTCTTATGATGATAGTCATGGGTCTAAATCAAGACTGAATCTTATTATCAATGAGCTTGTTGGTACTGCTAGAAAGTCATCAACACTTCTCTTCCCGATGATGGGGAAGTCGTGGATTTTGTATGCCTCGTGGTGTTATACTCAAGCTAGAGCTTCACTCTCTTCAAATGGCGATGTGGTTTTTAATTCTTGTTCCTTTTCTCCTATTCTTGCTACTGAAGTTCAACCTCATAGATTTAAATTAACTGAAGAAGAGAAATTGCATGTAAGAAAAGTAATTCTACATCTAATCTCAAAAAGACATGGTGTAAAGGAGTTCAGTGAAGAGACTGAAGATAGCAAATTACAGGTTGCAGAATGCTATGATGAGAATGCATTGAATCCTTTATTGCAGCAAATAGTAGGTGTTATTGAAACAGCTGCTGGAGTACCTGGGGCAGATGGCTGTAGCAGCGATGACCTATTAAATGCATTATCTTCTCAATTGAAGGAGTGCTTACTATCAGCTATCAGCCCTGCCAATGAAGACAAAGTAGTGTCCTTGGTAGGTGATTTGGTTGATGTTTCATGGTCTTTGAGGAGGAGAAGGGTTTCACTTTTTGGTCAAGCTGCTCAAGCTTTTATAAATTATCTTTCATGTCCGTCTTTGAAAAGTGCTGATGGTCAAGTTATTGGGCATGATGTTGAATCAAAGTATAAGCATGTTAGTTACACGCTGAGGGCTACTCTTTATGTGTTACACATTCTGGTCAATTATGGAGTTGAGTTAAAAGATTGTCTTGAGTCTGCTCTTTCAAAGGTCCCTTTACTGCCCTGGCAGGTAATACAATATTAAATGAATTCTTCACTGATTTTGAAAAATATTGCAATACTGATCTAATGTTCTATTTTTGAAGGAAATAGCACCTCAGTTGTTTGCTCGATTAAACTCTCATTCTGATAAAGTTGTCAGGAAGCAGTTAGAGTCTTTGCTTGTCATGTTGGCTAAACATTCTCCATGGTCCTTAGTCTACCCGATCCTTGTTGATGCAAATTCTTCTGAGAAGGAACCTTCTGAGGAGCTGCAGAAAATTCTTGCTTACTTGGTTAGCAAATATCTTAATTATAATATCTGCCCTAATCTTTTTCCATTTGAAATGAGTATTGCCACATCAATCTCTCTGGTTTCATGTCTTAACTTATGTACCAAAACAAAAGTGTTGCATCAATTTTCAAGTAAAAGGTTGGTATTTTATGGTTTCATTTTTCTATACATTAATGAGATTGATTACTGCGATATCTCTCCCCCCCCACCCCCCCCTTTTTTTCCCTTTTTTCTTTCTCTCTTTCTTTCTTGACGGAGTCCTTATGCCTAGCATTATTATTATTAAATCTCGACATTTTACATTCTATTTCATGGTTTCTCTATAAGCTTGTGTCCTATAGAATAAGTACTTATTATTGTTTATAAGAAGGTTTTTCTTAGCTTCTCAACCTAGTTTAATATATTTTCCTGGCAATAAGATTTGATCATGGTCCTGTAATATGTACACTTAGGATGACAGTGAGCTATTAAGTAGATAATTTTCCTCGAAATCACTGGTTGTTGCTTTGGGATGACATTCTCCCTGGGATCAGATATAATAACTTTCTGATTAGAAGTTTTTATTTTATATTTTTTATTTTTTTAATTTTTTTAAAAATAAATTACTTTCAACTTATTCATTTGGTCTTGTGAATTTGGCTTTGTTATCTGGTATTGGACTTCAGGAGAAACACAAATACAAGTCACTGCCTCTTTATACATGGACCCCACCCCTACCGAGTAGTTTTTAAGATCATGTTATACAATCAGCGCAAATATGATCATGAATTATTGTTGTCTTCCTATAAAATCTACTTATGTTGATATAGTCCATGAGATTTAGATGTTAATTGTTTCAGATTAGACTTTACCCGGGTTTAGTACATGATACAAAGCTGATGATAAAAGAGCTTGAAAATGTAACTATCCTTTGGGAGGAGCTGTGGCTTGGAACACTCCAGGATCTCCATGCAGGTGATATTTCCTTTTGTTTTTTTTAATCTTGTTGCTTTTACTTAGTACTTGGTAGAATATATCTCATGCCTGGATGCAAACTGTGTTCCATTTTACCTTCTTATGTTCTAGATGCTTATCAGATAAGCCAAAGACAACTGGCCTTCATGTTCTACATATGCATAGGTGTAACATCTGCAGTGTACAGTTCTTCCCCAAAAAGACAATAAATTAGCCTAAGAAACACAACTATGATGCAGTAACCATAGTGAACAAGATTACAAATGTAGTTATACAATAGGCCTATGAAACAGGTTGCTGCATGGCCACAAGCCACATTTTGTTGCATGAAGTGTTGGATGCCTCAAGCTTGCAGTTTATGACCCTTAAAGGCATCTAAATAAAATTAAAGAACTGTTTCCTGAATAGAAATACCTTCCACCTATAAGAATTTAGAGGATAAGAAACTAGAATTGTTTGGTTGTTGTGGAAAAGCCATTGTCAAATAGTTGGGATAGAGTTTTACCGTTGGAAAAATGCACTTCAGCAGAACTGGTGATGCTCCTAAACATTTAACTTTCCAATATCTTTCAAGGTAAAGTATGTCCACACGTTGATACTTAAATTATAGATAACATAATACTTTAAGGTACACTCTCTTATGAGACGGGTTTATGTAAAATGGGTTGTGAAACGCCGGTCAATCCATTATTAAAGTATGCTTATTGATAGGTAAAGTAAGTTTGTAGTGAATCATATTATAACACCCTAAAACCATACTCTAATGCATCATTCATCATGCATTGTAACTATCAATAAGCATACTTAACATATATACTGATCTTACTTTAACACATCTCACAATCTGTCTCACATAAGCACCGTCTCACTAGAGACTTTGTCAGACTTTAATGACAAATAGATTCGTAGTTGGTTGATTAAAATACAATGTTTCTCCTGGTAGTAGAAACTAGAAATGTCGACAATCTGCAGCCCACGTGCAATATATATATATACTATATTTTATGAAATAGCTATACTTGCTTTAAGCTCGTATCAATATTTTATTTTTATTTTTCCAAAAATTGAGTTTACATTTCCGAAAGTTTGAAAGTTACTTGAAAGTAAACTCTTGGGAAGAGAGACAAAGGTTTGACAGTTTTTGAAAATGAGGTTGAACAAATGCTTGCCCTTCTCAATTGTCTGCAAATGTGATGTCATAAAACTCAAGAATCTTCTATTGCGTTTTTGAGAAATCAACAGTTGGAAATAAATCTGTTCATCTCCTCAAATTAGTTTAAGACTTAAAGCTTGTAAATCTGATGTATTGTTTTCGATTTTGTTGTATCCATATTTTTTTGTCCATTTACTTGCAGTAATAATATTGATCTGCTTTACCTTGTCATTTTAAAATAATGCTGTTTGAGTGCCAATTTGTCATTAAATTTTTATACAGCTTGATATGTTGCTAACATATTTTATTCTTATTATTTAGAATTAAGGCTTAAATTAATTAGTTGGTCCAAGAATTGTGACGTGGCATGTATGGGAACATGTAGATAGACTCAGCATTTCTTGATGCATTTCCAAATTTTTACTTATAATGCATAATATTGTTGCCTTCTTCCTACCACGGTGTTTCAGCTGTTGTGTTTGTCAGGCAATTGTTGGTGGTTTGAGGGATGTAGTGTAGATAAACACCTGCTACATGTTGATTAATTTGCAGACTTGTATACATACCCCCATAGTTATTTTTCCTTCTCTTTTCATGTTGGTTCAGCATACCTAGATGGTGAGCTGTCCTTTCTGTCCAATGAATTCCGTGTATGCTTTTCTAACAATACGTGAGTTGAATGCATTGATTAACCGACCAGTACACTAGTTTTTACTCATATGTTTTCTTCTGCAATCTGTTAGATGTCATGAGGCGCATAAATTTGTTGAAAGAGGAGGCTGCACGAATTGCAGAAAACACAACTTTGACTCCTGTTGAGAAGAATAAGATTAATGCTGCGAAGTACTCAGCCATGATGGCTCCCATTGTTGTGGTGTTAGAGCGTCGTTTAACTTCAACTTCACGAAAACCTGAAACACCTCATGAATCTCAGTTTCTCGAGGAGTACCAGGAACAAATAAAATCCGCTGTTATAAAATTCAAGACTCCACCTGCATCTCTTGCAGCACTAGGGGAGGTGTGGCGACCATTTGAGGCCATTGCTACCTCCTTGGCATCTTACCAGAGGAAGTCCTCGATTTCTTTTGGAGAAGTTGCCCCTCAGCTGGCTTCTCTGTTGTCTTCTAATGTTCCAATGCCTGGTCTTGAGAAGCAAATTTCAGTATCTGAACCAGAGGGAATTACAGACAACTTTCACCAGGAAATTGTGACAATTTCTTCTTTTTCTGAACAATTAGCCATTTTACCGACGAAAACTAAGCCCAAAAAACTTATTATTGTTGGATCTGATGGTTTAAAGTATACATATCTCTTGAAAGGACGAGAAGACCTCCGCCTTGATGCCAGAATTATGCAGCTACTGCAATCTGTAAATGGTTTTCTGCAGTCATCATCTGTTACACGTAAGCAGTCACTTGGTATCCGTTATTACTCTGTAACACCTATCAGTGGACGAGCTGGACTGATTCAGTGGGTAGATAATGTGATCAGTATTTATAGTGTATTTAAATCATGGCAGAAGAGAGCCCAGTTACAACAACTTTCCGCACTTGGTGCTGATATAACTACTGCTGTTCCTCCAGTTCCCCGGCCTAGTGACATGTTTTATGGAAAAATCATACCAGCACTTAAAGAGAAAGGCATAAGAAGAGTAATATCAAGAAGAGACTGGCCTCATGATGTCAAGCGTAAAGTTCTTTTAGATCTCATGAACGAGACTCCCAAGCAACTTCTTCATCAGGAGCTCTGGTGTGCTAGTGAAGGATTTAAAGCCTTCAGTTCAAAATTGAAAAGGTGGTTTCTGTGATCTTCAGTGTACTTATAATTTAATTATTTCTATGTTAGGAGACATGCTTCTGTTTTTTGGATTTTTCTTTATCTATTTTTTGGTTTCACTTGCAGGTTTTCTGGAACTGTAGCATCCATGAGTATTGTTGGTCACATTCTGGGCCTAGGGGATAGACACTTGGATAATATTCTTATAGATTTTTGTTCTGGAGATATTGTGCATATTGATTACAATGTATGCTTTGACAAGGGGCAGAGATTAAAAATCCCTGAAATTGTTCCATTCCGCCTTACCCATACAATTGAAGCAGCATTAGGGCTTACAGGCGTTGAAGGCTCCTTTAGGGCAAATTGTGAAGCTGTTTTGGGTGTTTTGAGGAAGAATAAGGATATAATATTGATGTTACTTGATGTTTTTGTATGGGATCCACTTGTGGAGTGGACACGAGCTAATTTTCATGATGATGCAGCCGTTGTTGGTGAGGAGAGAAAGGGTATGGAGCTTGCTGTGAGCTTGAGCCTATTTGCATCACGCGTCCAAGAAATTCGTGTTCCTCTGCAGGTATTTACATCAGTAACTTTGGCTTCAACTATGGTTATTTTCAAAACATCAGGATAATATTTACTGCACTTAGATTATACTAATAATCATTTGAAGATGCTTCAGAGTGAAACTGAGTTATATGCATTTATAAAACATTCAAATATCCAATTTGCTGTTGCTTTCTTTTTCTAAAAGAGCTTATTTAGTCATTTTGGCTTTATACTTGGTATGCCTGATGACTTTCTGAATCAAATTTCTTATATCTATGATTGTTTCTGGATTCCGAATAAAATCATTTAGCTTGGAGGTTTGCAGTGTCTGCTAGAGGGGAGTTTCAATATGTAGATGCTGTCTTTTTTTCGAGGTGTTTACATTGCTCAACAAGCTTGTGTATTGCTCCTTTAGCTGGATTGCTTCTTTTGGTGCATTTTCTTTTTCATTATTGAAGTCTCTTGAGTGGCATGTATTCCGCATTGATTGACACATATGTACATTTTTATCATGATCTCAATATAACTCACTTTTGTTTATAATATTTCCAGGAACACCATGATCTTTTAGTTTCTACCTTACCAGCAATTGAATCAGCATTGGAGGTCAGTTGCTATATTGATCTATCTCAATTTTCTAAATTTAATCTAACTAATTATAATCGTTTTTAAATCATATGCAGAAATTTGCTAGCATTTTAAACCAGTATGAGATTGTTTCAAGCCATTTCTATTATGCTGACCAAGAGCGATCGAACCTTGTTCAGTACGAGTCATCTGCAAAATCAGTTGTTGCTGAAGCCACTAGTAATTCAGAAAAAATCCGTGCCATATTTGAGATGCAGGCTCATGAATTAAGTAAAGAGCAGACTGCCATAGTGGAGCAAGGCCAAGAGGCAGCAACCTGGATTGAGCAGCATGGAAGAATTCTTGATGCTTTAAGAAGTAGTTCTATTCCAGAGATCAATTCCTTCATTAAGCTGACTGGTTCAGAAGAAGCTTTATCTCTTGCATCCGCCGTTGTAGTGGCTGGAGTTCCATTTACTGTAGTTCCTGAACCCACACAAATTCAGTGTCACGACATAGATAAAGAAGTATCTAAGTTCGTAGCTGAGTTGGATCATGGTCATTCTTCTGCAATTTCTGCTCTCCAAATGTATTCATTAGTGTTACAGAGGATCCTTCCATTGAATTACCTTACAACCAGCCCAGTGCATGGTTGGGCACAAGTTTTGCTTTCTTTAAATAACCTCTCATCTGATGTCATATCAGTTGCTCGCATTCAGGGTGCTGAACTTACCAATAATGGTCTCATTGATAAGTTTGGCTCTGCTAAAAGCAGGTATGATGATCTTTGCCTTAGGGCAACAAAATATGCTTCGGATATTGAGAGACTTGAAGAAGAGTGTGCAGGACTTGTAAACAGCATTGGTCCAGGGACTGAGACAAAAGCCAAGGAGCGTCTTCTATCTGCCGTCATGAACTATATGCAACATACTGGTCTGAGGAAGAAAGAGGAATCCACTGTTTCTGAAGCAGAAAATCACGAACAAATGACTGCTGCCACATTTGATTATGAGATTGAAGAGAAGAAAGAAAGCTTTTTGAGAACTTTTGATGCAGCAGCAATCAATTTTTATTCTAATGTTAAGCACAGAATAGAAAAAAGCCTGGATAATTTTGGAAAGGAAAGAAATACAAGTAGTAGCTTGCAGGATGAATATGATCTTGGATCTTTTTTCTGTGAGTTTGAAGAACAGATTGAGAACTGTTTTCTTGTAACAGAGTTTCTTAATGACCTAAAACACCTTGTTGACCAGGATATCTGCAATACAGAGGTTGATGCAAATGGTTTAAACCCCTTGCAAGGAAACTGGTCTTCTATTTACAAGACCAGTATTCTACTTTGCAAAGACCTAGTTGGGAATGTGATTGAAGTTATTATACCAAGTGTGATAAAATCTGTTATTTCATTCAATTCTGATGTTATGGATATTTTTGGATCCATCTCGCAAATTCGGGGATCTGTAGATACAGCTCTTGATCAACTTATCCACGTTGAGTTAGAAAGAGTTTCCATGATGGAACTTGAGTCGAACTACTTTGTGCAGGTAGGACTCATTACTGAAAAACAGTTGGCTCTTGAGGAAGCTGCCGTTAAGGGTAGGGACCATTTATCTTGGGAAGAGGCAGAGGAGCTTGCATCCCAAGAGGAAGCCTGTAGAGTACAGCTGGACAAACTACATCAGACATGGAACCAGAAAGATCTGCGAACTTCATCACTTGAAAAGAAAGAAGATAACATCAATAGTGTTTTGGCGGATGCTGAACTTCAGCTAAAGGCTCTAATTACTGTTGAACCAGAAAAGGAACCACATCTCTTGAGAATGAAAGCACTTCTGGGTGCCTTACTTGAGCCTTTCTCCGAGCTGCAATCTATTGACCAAACATTGATGTCATCAGTTGGGCCCATTTCGCATACCTCAACTAGAATTTCTTATCTGTTAGACTCGATAAACTCAGGGTGCTCTATATCTGAGTATATATGGAACTTACCTGGTTTACTACATAATCATACCTTTTTCATTTGGAAGGTTTTCATGGTAGATCTTCTACTTGATTCCTGCATACAAGCTATGGCTACATCTTTTGACCAAAATTTAGGGTTTGATCAACTTGTTGATGTAGTCAAGAAAAAGCTTAGAATCCAATTTCAGGAGCATATTAGCAAATATTTGAAAGATAGAGTTGCTCCAATCTCTTTGAAAAGATTAGACAGGGAAATTGAGATTCTGAGGCAAAGGACTGGAGCAGGTAAGGATGTTTCCAAAGGTACAATGGATTTAGCTGCTGTTAGAAGAGTGCAATTCATGCTTGAAGAGTACTGCAATGCACATGAGACTTTCAGAGCCGCAAGATCAGCAGCCTCTATCATGAAGAGGCAGGTTGATCAACTTAAAGATGCACTTCTGAAGACATGCTTGGAAATATGTCAGATGGAATGGATGTTCAATATCAACTTGAGACCCTTGGAAAATTCCTGGCTGATCTCTCATAAGATTGACTCGAGCGATAACTTTCTACCTGTTTTATTGAACGCCAATAGAGCAAAATTACTTGAAAATATACGATCTTCAGTTGCAATAATTGCTAGGTCACTTGAATGTCTGCAATCCTGTGAAGGAACTTCTACCACAGCAGAAGGGCAGCTTGAGAGAGCAATGAGCTGGGCTTGTGGGGGCTCAAATTCTAATTCTGCTGGGAATATTCAAACCCGAAATGCTGGAATTCCACCAGAATTTCATAATCATCTGATAAAGCGGCACAAATTTTTGCAGGAAGCTTCAAAGAATGCATCTGATATACTGCAAGTTTGCATGTCTATATTGGAGTTTGAGGCTTCACGTGATGGCTTGTTTAGGCCTACCAATGAAGTTTCTTCATTGAGAACTGGAGCAGATAATGGAATGTGGCAACAATTTTACCTGAGTGCAATAACCAAACTAGATGTTACCTATCATGCTTTCATACGTCAGTTTTCTGTTCCTTGTTTTTAATATTGCACTGCAAGTCAATGCAGGTTTTAGGGGCTCCTCGCAGGGTCTAATTGTTTCTCTTGTTTTGCTTCAGGGGCTGAGAAGGAGTGGAAACATGCTACAAACAATATGGAGGCAGCTTCTAGTGGTTTAGTTTCTGCGACCAATGAACTATCGGTGGCTTCTGCAAAAGCCAAGACTGCATCGGGTGAAGTTTCTTACCAAAGAGTTTTATGTTAGCAGCTTCTACTTTTAGGTTGTAGATGTGTGCTGTTTGATTCTTTTCTTCCTTATTTATAATAAAATTTCTTTTGGTGTTTCAAAATGGTAAAGACTTTGGTTACCAACTTTTGGTGCTTCATTCTTCCTACTAAAGCTTAAAAGCCATGTATAACGTCTTTTTCTTTTTGCTGTTCTTTTTGTTCATATTGCTAGGAATAGAGAGAGCTTAGTTTTTCCAATATAATCGTTTCTTATTAACTCCAAATATTATGTTTTAACTGAACTTACAGATTGAAGATCCTCGGTGTCTTCTCTAATCCTTGAAATTTTTTCTAGGGTCCAATCTTGATTATTGGAACATTTATTAGCGAGTAAAAAAATTGTGAAATATAAGGTTTTTAAGCTCTTCATGAATTATTAGTTGTTCTAGTATGTCAAGGGTTTTAACTATCCAGTTTCATCTTGTGCAGGTGATCTGCAGAGCACTCTTCTTGCAATGAGGGACTCTGCCTGTGAAGCCAGTGTGGCTTTATCTTCATATGTGGGCATTATTGGAGGTCACAATGCTCTGACTTCTGAATGTGGTTCCATGCTCGAAGAGGTGTGTACTGTATACATAAAATTATCATGCATGGAATATTAGTAATGCTTGTGTGATTATTTGTCATGATTGCATTATACCGAATTTTTTTAAAACGAAGTGGAAGTACTAAACAATGAAGGCAAGATTGTTAGCTAAAATAAGCTTGAAATGTAGAACTATATGGAATTATGTTGATTTTGATTGGATGCAACTTCTGTTATCTTATTTTCCCTTATAATTGCAAAATGCATATATGAAACACACTCAGAGACCTCATCCCCCACCATTGTCAAGTAGGGATTTTGGAAATTACTAAACAAAGATGGTTGAAATTCTTAGCTAAAATCATTTTATGTAGGTCCTGGCTATAACTGGAGGTCTGCAGGATGTTCACAGTTTGGGAAAAGAGGCTGCTGCTTTACATTCTTCCCTTATAAAGGACCTTTCGAAGGTTAACTTTTGTGACTAAAAAAAATTGTTTACTCGGTCCTTTTTTGTTCTCCTGATAGGCAAATGAAGAAAAGAGTCACATTTAACTCTACGTGCTTTGAAACTTGAATAGGCTAATGCAGTCCTTGTCCCACTTGAGTCTCTACTGTCAAAGGATGCTACAGCTATGACTGATGCAATGTCTAGAGAAAAAGAAACTAAACTGGAGATAGCCCCGATTCATGGTCATGCCATATTTCAATCTTATCATAATAGAGTCAGAGAGGCTTTGCGAGTATTCAAGCCATTGGTACCATCTCTTACAATGTCTGTCAAGGGGCTTTACTCTGTGCTGACCAGGCTGGCAAGGGCTGCCGGTCTTCATGCTGGCAATCTTCATAAGGTAATTAACTTACATAGTAGCTGCTACATGCATCATCTTTCTATGAAAATGGTGATGATAGGTCTTATTTTTTATTTGTATTAAACAGGCTCTTGAGGGAGTTGGTGAAAGCCTACAAGTTAGGTCACAGGACATTGATCCATTGAGGGAAGATGATGCTGATCCCGGTTCTGAGTATGGTACTCAGGCAAGTGAGATTTTCAGCAGATCTGATGGGGAAAATGATGGGGATTCTGTTGGAATGGTCGAACTTGCTTTTACAGATAATGGATGGATATCTCCACCATCAAGCATCGCTAGTGGCAGTGTAGGTTCCAGTGCTACATCTGCTGATGGAAATCTTGCAGACTGCTTTAGTGGTCTTGATTTGACCGAACCGACTTTAGACGGCTCTGATAGCCAAGAGAAAGGAGATCATTCCCGTTTCTCTGAGTCAAGTGTGACAGAAGTACTAGAATCACGCCCTGAGGAATCAGATTCTGAAAATAAGCAGGTTTAATAAGCATTGCTTTCTTTTATGATCTTACTATTTGATTGAGTTTCAGATGATGTATTTTACACTGGCTGAAGGCACGTCTTTCTTTACAGGAAACTTCTGATGTGAACTTGGACGGCAAAGATGAAGAATCTGTAACTAACCAAGACAAGGTTGAGGAAGAATTGCAGAAAACCTCCTCTCTTGAAGAGACAGTTGGAAAACCACACATTGGTAAAATAGATTTCTTTGTTGCTTGAGTTAATTACATATGAAGAAATGAAAATTTTGAGAAATTATGCTTGCGGATCTCAAAGAAGCAAACCTAATGTTGTGAATACGTGCAACCTTAGTTCACTTAAAATACTTTTTGTGTACAAATAAGAAAGAACTTATTATCATTGAATTCCACTAAAATTTAATTTATATACTTCAGGCAAAAATGCTTACGCAGTGTCAGTCTTAAGGCGGGTAGAGATGAAACTGGACGGCCAAGATATTACTGAAAACAGGTATCTACTTCCCTTGCAATCCACCATAAGATCTATGTAAGAGGTTTTTGTATGACATTTGAATATCTTAGGGAAATTAGCATTCCGGAGCAAGTAGATTTTCTCCTCAGGCAAGCAACAAATCTAGATAACCTTTGTAACATGTACGAAGGTTGGACGCCTTGGATTTGATCTTAAGAGAAGTATAAATCCCTGCCACAAATTTTCTGTTGGAGAACTCCAAGATAGATCTCCACAATGAACCAAACTGTTCAACGATCATCTATTATCCGTTTGAGAGGTTCCTACTAGGAGACAGCACCATTCTGGAAGGAGGATTAATCCTATTGAAGAAATTCTGCTCATATATCAGTAGGAGAAATTCATCCCTGTTGGGAAGGTGTTTCTGTCATTTGTGATCCTGAAGGGTCTTTGCTCATGCGACACTTCTTCCTTCTCGGAGATGCTGCTTCGAGATTGTAAAGGTGGTGGAAGAGTTGTGACGATGAGAGGTTGGGCGCTTTGAGGCTCTTTTGGTTCGATTATTTCATACATGACCGCACCTGGTGTTGAAGTGAAGGTCTAGATCCGAAATCGGTCTTGGCATGATGACTATGGGGTGCTAGTGTGCTGCAGTGAGCTGATTTTATGTGTGAAGTTCATCAAACTCAGTTGCTAGACGAATAACTATTTTGATGGTAATAAAAGTAGTTGGACTCTTAAATCTTATTATTATTATCTGTTCAATGCTAGGTTTTAATTTTGTCACATCGCATTTTTAGCACTTCAATTCTTCAGGTTGGATGTTGTATCATGCACGCAACTATCTATTTAACCTTGTTCCAAATAATATACTTCAAGTAGTTATGCTCGATATAGATAAAGAAAAGTTGGAAATTTAAAGAGAAAAAAATAAAGTTTTGGAACTAATGAATAAAAAAGCAAAAAAATAAATAAGGTTTTGGAACTAATGAATAAAAAGCAAACAAGTGAATAAAGTGTTGGATAATAAATAATAAACGGGAAAAATAAACTTTATTTACTGCAAATAAATCTATGCAACCGGAAAATCGAAAATTGAATGTAATCAAAATAAATAAAAATAAAACGGAAAATCGAAAATTGAACATAAAAATTGGTGGAGGTGCGGGGAATTGAACCCCGTGCCTCTCGCATGCGAAGCGAGCGCTCTACCATATGAGCTACACCCCCAATTTGAAAAGACTTAAGTTAATAAAATATTAAACCAAATTATAATGGATCCCATGTTTTAGAATTTAGATATTTGGGACTTGTTTGTGACACCTCTTTCATTGTGATACACTCAACTCAGATGCACAAATTTGATAATATCTTCGATCCCTTTCTGTGTCATCACAATCTAAACATGCCTTTAATGAGAAGAAAAATCTGAATGGTCTTCTTTCCTTTCCTTTTTACCCTTTTCCATTCTAAACCTGCCTTTTTAATTCTCACTATATGAGACAAAGGCCACTACTTCCATTCCAAGCAGACTCTGGCTGCCCATTGGCCCAACTCAGACCAAAATGAATGAATGGTAATGCTTAGAATGGGTCCACCCTTTGGAACCTTACAAAACCAAAATTATTAACACATTGTGCACCAAAGAGTGTCTTTTTTTTTTCTTTTCAGCACTGTTTTATTGACCCTTATGTTGTACACTGTGCAGAAAATATCAGCTTCCTGGAATATCCTTTTGGAACATATCCTTGTCCTATGATCTTTCACACCATGGGATCAAAGCCTTCCACAGTCCACACAATCTACCATCCACCCCACCCCTAGTGTGTGTATATATAGCAGAGCAAATTCACTTCAACCTTCACCATTCTCCTGTGGGAAGTATATTCATCAAGAGAGAGAGAGAAAAGAAGTAATTTTCATCAAGAAAATGGCAGCTGTAGCTGATGTTTGCATGGGAGAATTGACAAAGCTAAGAGCCAAGATCATTGCAAGAAACCCATTCTTGTTGAAGTCCAGGAGAAGGGATGAGGTCGAACAAGATGGTTCGTCTTCATCGTCTTCGCCGCCAGCAATGATCACTAGTAAGGACCCCATGCCGGAAACAACTGTCTTGTTGCTCCTGGACCGATTTGCCCCTTGTTGAATTCAAGAATGTGTATAGACTATAGATGATTACTGGTGTTGAAGATATGTAACTTTGTATAAGAATGCTTCCTGGATATATTTATAATGTTGAAGCTTTATTTTCAAGTTCATAGCATTAAAGGATTGTTCCTAACATGAGAGAGAGAGAGAGACACCAATTTGATTGAATGAAAGAATTCTCATGTTATTGAATCTGGAGACAGTTCTTACAACCTTTATTACAACTGAGTTACAACACAATTTTGCCAAGACCATCACTAAGCCATGGCAATATTATTGGACAAAACTTGAATATATATGAATGTATATATTATATACACATCTTGATTTCTAACCTTATATAAAAAAGGATCAATTAAGAAATACTCTTCAGTTATAGACAGTTAAACTAGGATCCAAGCTCTCAGAGGACATTTCATCCATATTCACAGTAAATCTCTCATCAGCCCATTGCAGGATCTCCTTACCATATCTAAGAGCTTTATCAACGCTTTCAGCCTCCAATCCTGTCGTTCGTGCCACAAACAGCTTTCGCTCGTTTGTCAAGGAACTGAAAAGTTTCATGAACTTCGATCCCACAAAGTGGAAAGCACGTTGCGCCAAAGAAGGGTTGTTGTTACTATTGGGGTTGTGGGGGTACTGGCTGAGCACAGGGTTGAACTCATGAAACAATTCACACTGTGATAAAGGTACTTGTTCGATCATTTCCTCCAGAAGATCGAACTTATTGAGGACTAGAAGGAAATGTTTGTCAACAAGGGATGGATGAGTGATGATCTTTTCAAAAAGTTTCATCGATTCCAACATTTTGTTCGTCACATTTCCATCTATATCTTCGTAATACACAGCATAATCTGTGAGGGAAACACAGTAGAGGACAAGGTCGACATCTTCAAACATTTCCAACCACTTGCAGTTTTCTCCAAGGCTGCTTGAATGAACTCTGATGAGCTGGTAGCTGCATTAAAAAAAAATTAATGATTGTCTGAGCAATCAGTTGATTTGCATGGAAAGAGTAAACAAGGACATTTTGGTATGCATACGACAAATTGTATCAACATTGAACTGTTTTGATAAGATGCAGCATTTGATCCAAGTCAACTCACCTTACTGGTGGCTCGTTGTGATCTAAAGATTCCATGTACCCATCCTGAGATGACTTTGGAAGAGAAAAATCCATTGATGCAACTCCATTCGAAGAAGTTACACCTTCTGAGTACAGGATATCCATTTCAGATGGCTCATAATCCATCCGTGAAATCTCAACAGCCTTTTAAAACAAGAAAGAAGCTTATAAATTTCTATGAACTGCAACAAATACCGATATTCAATGAAAATAAATTAGTGCTACAGAAAGAAAGATCATAAAATCACAACCTACCCGATCTAAAAAATAATTAGCGACTCTAGGCAGCATAGGCAGTTCATTTCTCCGTTTGTAAATAGCTTGGAAAGATTTATCCTTCCACAATTCCTCAACTAAGGGTGAATATTCTCTAGTAGCAGCTGGGAATATTGCCTCCAAGTTGCCTGACATCATAATTTGGAGTAGCCAATCTGAGAAATTTTCCAGCCGTGGGCTGAATGAAAAAGGTTTCTCCTCTTCAATCTGGCCAGATATCACTGCAACCAAATGAATGAATTTCAGAATGTAAGAATTTAACAAGAAATTATAAGCAGACCAAAAAGATGTGACATTTAATAGTTGAATATAATAGAGATCATTCTCACTGTTCCTCTATGGCTACAACTCGATTTCTAAGTGTAAATGCATCATAGATCATATGATTCAGAAAGTAACTCAGCTATGTAGAGTGTCCATTTAAGTGGCTAATAACAGATACAAACCTATGAAAGTTTAAAATGAGGCAGTCTCTTGTGAAGAATAAAAATGTGAATTATTGGTTCATGGCTATTTTAAAGTTTCTATGCATTATCTGTATCCAATAATTTTCGCAAATCTGTTTAAAAGGAAAATATGGGAAGAATCAAAATGTGAATTATTGGTTCACGGCTATTATAAGGTTTCTATTGATATATGTATCTGATAATTTTTCTCAAATCTGTGTAAAAGGAAAATATGGGGCCTATCAAGAGAAAGTAAAGTATATAGATAATGTAGGAACAATATCTTTTTCTTGTATTGAGAAAAATAAGAATATTAAAAAGTAAAGAAAGGAGTATGAAGACAGGGGACTTGAAGGCGAATGCAGATGCCAATCTCAACATGAACTGTTTTCTTGTTATTATGTCAGACACAATTCTAAATTTTTCAATTGCATCTCCATCTAATAAAAAGGGCTTCATATAAAGGAGCATCACAACTCAAGAATCAGCTGCATGAATAAACTAAAGCTAACTGCATATTGTAACGAGAAGTAGGAGGTTTAGTAGTTATGATGTGAGACAAACACAAGCACTTAACTTAATTTCCAGAAGTTGATGGTAAATGTTAATTACTCTTATAAGACTCAGAAACGAAAAATCAATCGAGAATTTGAGAAAGTCTCCATTGAAGAATTTCTAGGTGCTTGTCTTCAAGATTTTGAGAACATATCCAAAACCTAAAAGATGTCAACAAATGGTATAAATATAACTAGACACTTACCTGATGGACCAGGTTCATCAGCTCGTTGTCTCCTTTCTTTCAAATGATCTTCATTCAAATACTCACGGCCTTCAAGCAGAATGCCTATATATCTGTATAAGTTTCTCTGGATAATGATTTTGATGCTTTGCTTCTCATCTTCTGAGAAAGGGACCTTATATAGGATTTTGGCCTGTATCCATCAAAGAGTTAAATAAATAAAAAAGGGCAAGAATTCAATTAATGGAGCTAGAAGAGAATAACGTGAAGTATCTCCAAGCAATTCTGTCAACTGATATCACCAATTCTGTGACGAACTCAACCAAATCAGTTAACAGTGTCAAATCTGAAAGTATTTAGAATGTATCTTTCTGCTCTTATTGCTAAATTTGCATCTTTTTTAATCTAAGAAATCCTAAATCGAACTGCAGAACATACGGTTACTATTCTGAACTTGAGTAAATCAAAATAAAGCTTGTACAAAATACATCGTGCTGTTTGAAGATCATACATCCATGTATGTTCAAATAAAATGTGGCATTAAACAAAAAAAAAAGATATATTCCACTAATAATGACTTGCCTGTTTAAAGATTGTACTAGTTCCAGATTGATCGCCGCCTACCAGGAGAAGTTTCATCATGCTCTTTTCTTGGTTCCTCATGATAACTCTGTCCCTGTTGTTGTCGACTTCCTCAACACTAGGAGTTGTAGTATCAGAAGGATATGGCAATGAAAAAGCAAGACAAAACATCTTGACAAATTTCTGAAGAAGAAAAAGATTTCAGCATATTTTTAGAAACCAGAAGATTCATCAAATGCACGAAGACAATGGAGAATTGATAACCAAGTACTTTCCCTTACTTTTTCCCATAATTTTCCCATGACATAATTCATGCCTTCATGCTGGTAGGATCCATCTGCAGTTACCCAAAAGTGAGGATTTCCTTCACAGTGGATTCTAGCAACCTGCAAACATTTCATGAATTGCTCACAGTTTGTACTTGGAAAATCTTAGAAAATAATAATGATAATTCATATAAAAAACAGTTGGAACTAACACGTAACATCAAGAGCTCTTGTTTAGTGATCTCCCGACCATTTACTAGCACTTCTGTATCACCATTGCTAGCATCTCGCTTAATTTGAGAACTGATTGGCACATAGGGACTTATAACCTGGCATGGCTTTTCTCCATCCTGCTTGATTGATTCAACAATATTATATTTCACCAAAAAATGTAGGAAAATGAAAAAGGAAATAAACAGAAGGGATAAACAGCTCACCTTTCCCCAGAATCCAGATACCTTATCATACCAATATTTTCCAGGTTTAAGCTTCTTCGGAGGATTTGAGCAGCTTTGCAGCATCACCAACTCGTCTGTACACAAGGGCGTGTCATTTACAATGATGAGATGAGGTGGCAGCTGATTAACTGCACATGATAACTCAGCTTTCATGATTTGTTTCACTTGATCATGTGTTAGCATTTTCTTCAGCATTCTTGAACATTTCCCAAGTGATCCTCTCTTCGACTCATAAATCGGATAACGAATGCAAGTAATACATTTCCTCCCTTCTGGCATAGACCCCATGGCTCTCAGCACACACTTGTTGCAATACTTAGCATTGCAAACAATGCAAACTTCTCTCTTTGCAAACCTGTTGGTTTTGTGACACCTGTTGCACATTCCTTTCCTCCCATCATCCAAAACCATTGGCCTCTCAGGTAAGATTTGAGGTTCCTCATCATCACTTTCTTCGGAAGCTGATTCGGTTGTTGGAAGATCATTGAAAGTCACCACTGAATTTCTATTACCTAGACCATAAACTTCAGCTGCATATTCTATCTCATTCACCTCTTCAATCGAATTCGAAGAGGTGGGATCTGAACTGTTGCTGTATGATTCTTTCGCCTTATTATCACCATCCAACTCCTCTATATCCGAGCTTCCTGAGAAATTATTCGAACTACGGCGACCATCAGAAAATCCCAGCGTACCAGAACTGCTGAAACTTTCATCGAACACATGGCGTTCACCACCACTTCTCTCCCCTGTTTCTAATGCGCCTTCCCTCTCAGTACCATCCTCCGGTTTTCTTGAATAAACCCTCCCGGATTTCCCTCCGACTGACGGCGAGGCCGGAGAGTTGACCACCTTAAAATCAGACATCATCTCATCCGCCATTTGTTTGCTCGATTTGTCACTCTTTTTAACGACTGGTTGAATAACTGGTATAGCCAAATTGCCGAGCATCACAGCCGCGGAGGCCACCGCCGCGGTTGGAATCCGGCGAACATCCACCGGCGCCAACTGGGGAATATCGTAACTAACTGGAAGGCCGCTGTATTCCATGGCGAAGGAGTACTCCACACTGTATTCATCATCATGATCCTCGCTTCGTGACGACGAACCAGGGAAAAAACTCCTCAACACACTAGTCATCTTAACTAAATCAACCCCAACTGAACTCCTCAAAAATCAGCTTAACACAGTATCGAAAATTCAGTTCGAACCCAAGAAACAAAGCAGGATTACAACAGCAGAAGTATCAGGTGAAGTCCCTCAAAGAGTTTGAGAAAAAATACTAATGAAATCTATGACTTAAACTGAAAGGCCAGAAGAAATAACGGAGAAATTTAGGGGTGTAATTCTGGTCTTCAGTAATTATAAGAGCAAGAATGAGTCGGAAGATGGGGAGTAGAGTGCGATGACTGAAAACTGATTCTTGATCAAAGGCCATGTGTTTTATTTCTTGATCAACGCGTTTGGAAGGAAGAAATTTGACTGGAATGGTGGTGGGAAAGAGAAATTAGTATTTGCATTAATAAATAATTAAATAAATAAATATCAAGCTACACGAATCACAACACTACACGCGGAACTTTTTTTTTTTTTTTTTTTTGACGAGTGTAGTGTTTCACAAAAAGAAAAATAATAGAGTTTCAAAAAAAAAAAGACAAATAATAGAACATCCTTTTCGCAAGTCAAAATTAAGATTATTACACGGTGCAAGTTTGAAATCGGGCCGGTCCATTGTGAAACAAAAAAAGCCCAACCTAATATCAGTATAAAACTTTATAGTAATGTTTTATTAACAACGTGATAAACAATTGTAAGTAAAATAAAAGGGATTTTAAAAAAAAAAGTATGTAACATATGAATAATACAATTACTAATCTCTATTAATAAACTTTTAAATTTTAAAAAATTAAAAATTGATGGTTGTTAAGGCAGGATCAAGAAAATAAGAAACAATTTTAGTCAAAAGAGAAATTAAGCTTACATTAATTAATTTAAAAATAATTGAGTAATTGAAGTATATAAATAAATAAATAAGTCATGATTATGAAGATCAAGACTTGAAAATTCAATTATTGAAAAGGGAGGCAGCTAGTAGGAGCAGTAAGAGGAGGAGGAGAGTTGTCTCAAAATTTCCATTAAATATTGACTTAAAAGTTATGGGTAATGGGCTTTTGATTAATAGACTAATTCTCAATTGGGCCAATAATATTATGTTCAATACATGTGTAGTTAAAAAAAATTGAAATTCCCAAACACTCCTCCATCTCAATAGTTTCCGCACTTCTCATTTTACTCATCTCATAAATTTGCACATTTAAAAAAAATAAAAAATTAAAACAATCACTCACTCATATCTAACATATTTAATATACTTTATCATTTATTTATAATAAAAAAAACCATAATATCTCTAAAAATTATCACCAATTGTTAATTCATAATTAAACCGATTCAATTGTATCACAAATTAATTAATTGTGTCAATATAGCCCATGTAAAATATTTGTCAGCACCCTTAGATTTCTAAAAATTACTCAAATTTTAGAATATGAATGACTAAAATTAAGAATTTCGGCGATATTTAAAATTTTTTAAACTAAAATAATAGAATGAATATTAAAAGAGCTATATGCAGATTCAAGTATATACGAGCTAATTTGTTTTGTAGTAATACTCCTATAAAAGTGTCACTAATGATTTTCTGGAGAGGTAATAATTACATAAAAAAAAATTTATAGTAATACCAAACTTTTATATAGCTTAGAGCTCCAAGAAATTATATATAATTTGGAGAGGATTTTGAGTAAAATAAAGAATCTTTAAAATATAAAGAGTTGTATTTTTATTCATCTCCAACAACTTCTTTATATTTATTCTTTTCCCAATGCTTATTAATTACATTTGTTATTTTCCATATTTTTTGTTTCTACTTCTAGTTAATTTTATAATTTCTCTCCATATGAATTCTTATAGATCTATATATTTTTTTAACATAAAATAATCATAATTTTATAATATAAAAAATAAAATCAACGTACTATTCTTACCTATTTTTTAAAAAAAAAAATTGGATATTTACTAATACTAATATTATTTAAATACAATCCTAAAGAAATTTGAAAAGGATCTATCTTTTTTTTAACAATAAATCAAAGTGAAGTAATAATATTGGATTATAAATGAAAAACAATAAATAATCAATTGAATATTTAAAGAAATGACTATTGGAAATAGTGAAATCTCAATGCATTTAATTTTACATATTTGGTTTGGCTCTCTAAATTTAAAGAGTGAAAATCATTATGTAAAAAAATTATTATTTTAAAGATACTTTTGGAGATATATTTATAAGTATAATTCTTTAAATTATACATTATTTCTTGTTTGAAAATTTTTTTGGAATTGCTCTTAAAAGTATAATTGTGCACAACTCATTTACATGAATGGCAATGGGCAGGTATTTGAAGATTAAGACATGGCCCATGTTTTTATACGAAGCCCGTTCACACTTTGAGCGGGGCGGATTCATCTTTTTAGGTATATACCTTCTCTGTCTAATAAAAATGTTTTTTTTAATTAGTATAATTTGAATGTCTGATTCAAAAGGTATTATTTCATTTTTTTAAAAAAATTATTCATTCATGATTCACCACTTAATATTAATGCAACTACTTAAAAATAAATAATAATCTTAGGAGCGATGAATCCGGAGTGGGTATTAATCGGGTGGGTTGATTACTTGATTTAATATCCCTAATAATTCATGAACCATTACAATTGATCTAATTAATTCCCACAAACATCATTGATTCATAACATCAAAATCATTTTTCACAAACATTTCATATCATTGTTTTCATCATGGGAGTTATAAATTAGCTTGCAAGTTGTAATGCCTTGATTAAGGTATCTTCGATTAAATGGGATTATTATTTTATTTTATATTTCATCTACTATATATTCTAATTTTATACTTGTAACAATGAGTCTTATTAAGGGAGTATATTTTTCTTTTACGGCTGGTATAATTTTTTTTTTCTTACTAATCGGTATTCATCCAATAGTATGACAAAGAAATGTTACACCAAAATAACAATTTATATTTTTTTTAGGGTATAATTTTCTATACTCTCATGTGTATTATCTGTTCAACGTATATGAAATGTTACACCAAAATCTTCAAGAGTATAGTTTTCTCCTCTCCTATATATTATTCATACAATAATATAACATATAAAAGAGTGTTGTTATTTGCACATCCTTTTTTATTAAATACAACACTTTTATTAAATACACATCCTCTTTAATATTTTATTTTTTAATTTTATTGTATACACACCTTTAAATTTTCAAAACTGCCCCCCATTAAAATGAAAATTAAACACCGTGAAATCCCTAATTCTCTCTCACGTATTCATCGTCAATATCTCGACACAATCGCCTATCTTGTCCAAAAACCATCACAACATGTACACAACGTATCGACCGACATCCAACAACAATCTGCACAAGATTTGAAGTCTGCGGTTCTGTTTTGGATCTGAATCCATACTTCTAGATTTTTTTTTAATTTATTTTATTTCGTCCCCATTGGACATGAGTAGTGTGCATGTTCGTAGAACATTCCATCGCTCTAGCCTCTATGCATTATTTAAGTCTTGTTTGATAATAAATAAACCACAAACAAGTTTTACATTTAAATAGTTTTCACCATATCCAGTTTCTTTGTTGTATATGAATTCTTAAGAAATGTAAAAATGAATATTTTATTAACTACAAACGATTCAGATTCTGGTGTGCTGTCGTGGACACCCAAAAATAAGATTTATAATTTTTTTAAACAAACCCATTAAGAATGTAGTAGGGTAAGTAAGAATCAAACCCAAAGAGAGTAATTGAATTTAAATTGAATAATTTGTGTTTTTAAAAGTAACCAAAAGGGGGGATTGGATTAAAACTAACAACTAACGAGCATGGAAAATAAAAAAATAAATAATTAAAATAACAAGAAGAATAAAATTGTAAGAACAAATAAAATTAAAACCTAGTCCAAGGATTTGATCCCCTCCCGTAGCCTAATTCACATGAATCAAATTCTTAAAATCTCAACAAGTTCCTAAACTCCCTAGGCTAATGCTACCAAATTAACCCGAAATATCCTTAAGATTAATAACCTAGGGTACGACCTCTAGACTAAACTATTGCCGAGTGACCCTATGGATTCGAACTCGACAATGCATTAAAATTTAGATATTAGGACTACTAGGCTATGAAAACGGGGGTAGTGAATCATACAACCTAGATTTCATGATTTCAAGAGGTAATCCCTCATTTTGCTACTCGGTTCACAATATTATAACAATTACGGATTATAATATATAAAATAACTATTAAATAATCAATCACATATGAGAAGAGTAGTCTACACAAGCAATTGAAAAATCAAGATTAACATCAAAGCCAAGCACGAAATAAATTCATAAAACATGTTGGTAATATTATTCATAATCAAACATGTAATTATTCAACGGAGGTTCACAATCCCTGTACTGGAAAACAAATTACATAATTAAAACTAAATTAAAAATAATAAATATGATAAACTGATGTTATAATAGTGGTGTCGTTCTCCTGCTCCCCCAATCTGCCTTGAACCTGCAGCCCAACGTGGGTTGATGATGGATCGTAATGTGATCTCATGTATATGTGGCGTGAGATATGATATATGTTCCAATTTAATTCTTTCCTTCTTGAAGAGTGTACATGTTCATTGTATCTTTTCTCCATTTGGTAAGTTTCCCTTTTTCTCTTCAAATTAAATCTCTCCTTATTTTGTCTTTGTCAAATCTTTTGATTTCCAGTCATAAAAATTATTATATCAGCCACACAAAATAAATAATGGTGATTGTACAATTTTCTTTATTTTTGATATGTTTCAATAACAAATAAAACAAATAAAGTATAAGTGTAGAAAATAAAATTAAATCGTATTAACATTAAATAATTCACAACTCACTCGTACAGAAGTGAATTTCATCCAAAATAATCGTATAAAATTACGACTTATGAGATTCTAACAAGGCATTTAATGTAGGTATATGTATTTGCAACCTGTAATGCTAAAAATAAAATTGGAGATGATGAAGGGTGTGGAAAATGGAGGAAAAGAGAAATGGAGTTCCTCCCTAGTTTCCAACATTACAGTATTATTTTAAAAAAGTTATTCTGCTCATCATTATAGGTTTAAAATAGGATGGGTGTAATATCTCCGTCCCTCGATAAAGTCTCATTTGCTTTTGGGCACGTGGATTAAAGAGTATTATTATTTAATGTGTAGTGGGTAGTTATATTAGTGGTGTGTGGGCCCCATGTTTTAATTGTATCAGTGGGTATGAGTGAGTCTCATGTGTCCAATAAAGGAAATAAAATTCTTTGGGTGGGACAACTAAAATGATAAAATGAGACTCTTACCTAGGGACGGAGGGAGTATAAGTTTAAATATATGAGGTGCATTTAATTATTTAATATATTAAGGGTAATACTGACTTTTTAAAAATTGAATTTTCAAATAATATAATACTAGATGTGTATTTAATAATAAGGGGTGTGCAAATAAGACTACCCCATATAACATGTTACACCAAAATAATAACATATACTCCCTCCGTCCCGCACCAATGGTGTATTTTATTTTTTTACGTAGATTAAGGAGTATTATTATTTAATATGTAGTGGGTAGTTGTATTAGTAGAAGTGTGGGTTCAATATTTTAATTGGATTAATGGATGAGTATGAGATTTATGTATATAAAAAGGAAATGAAAAAAAGTGATTTTGGTAAATGTGAGGGCAAAATCATATCAAATCAATCAGTACCCCCATTAGTCAACACATTCCTTATCCTCTCAAATTTTCTAACCTTCATTTAAAAATGCAAATTTTTCTGTTTGCTTTTTTAATTTAATTACATCCTCTAAGATAACAAGCAGTATCTGTAATATCCCAACAATTTCGTAGCTGTAATTCGGATTCCTTACTTTAGGTAGGATTTTCATTTAATAATCTTCTTTACATTAAAATACTAGCATAATCTAAAAATAATAGTATATCTTAAATAGGTGGTCCTAAACTTATGTGAAGTAAAAAAGAGTGTTAAATTTATTTTAACACTAGAAGAAAGCTAATTTACATAATTAGTAATATAATTATTTGGGTAAATTTTATGTAAGACGAAGTAGTCTTCAACATTAGCACTTGTCATATTTGGCAATAACTTAGTCTCTCAATCTCATTTATGCAGTGTCAGTATCTGTAATAGGGATACTTTTTTTTTTTTTTGGAGAAACATATAATTGTAATATTACCATTAATTATATATATGTGAAATTATCCTCAATTAATCACATTTTCAAAGCATGTAAAAGTCTACACATATTATAAATAACGTCTCAACATAAAACATCATGTGTGCCACGTCATAATATAAGTAGGCAAAATTAATCGAAATGGTTGTTTCAGGGGATGAATCATGAGTTGCTATAAAATTAGTAAACTGAATTTAAGATGAAATTGACCAAATTATTATGAGTTGATATTTCAAATTACAAGCACTCGATCAAAAGCCATACACAAATACAAAAAATAAATAATTAAGGATCTGTACAAATTTTCGGACTTAATTAATTAACTACAATTACTCTTTTGTGTGAATACTAATTATGTCCACAAGTTTAACGAACATCGATCCTTGGCAGCTAAGAATCGGTCAGAAATCGCAATCTGGACCCCCCATTGGTCGGCAAATATATAACGTTCATTCCTCAGCCGCCGACCTCGCTCCTGGTTGTTATTTTCCCATTGACCACTTCTCCGACGGCGAGCCATGCTTTCACTCTTCTTCATCCTCATCGACGGCGCTGCTCTCAGGAACCCTCCACACCTTAACTGTTCTGTCCAGACATCCACTGTACACAATCCACTGCTTGTTGTCACTCTCCTGATCCGACGCGTGATCTCTCTCCACCGCCAAGCACTTGACGGGACCACCGTGCCCCGTCAGCACCGCCACGCAGGAGTGGACTCCGCCGACATCCCTCCGCCACACGCATATACTCTTATCAGCCGAGCCGCTGATCACCAGATTCCCCCCCACCGCCAGGCACAGCACCGCCAGCTTGTGCCCCCGGAGAACGCCGCCGTAGCACATGAAGTGCTTCTCCCGGTCCCAGAAGCTGACCAGCCCGTCGGAGGATCCGGCGTAGAGCGCAGCCGCCGAGTGGCTCACCGCCAGCGACGTGAGCGCGTGGTCCTGCTTCAACATCGTCTCCACCAGCACGTGCTGCGTCGACTTCCCGACCAGCTCCCGCCGCCACGCCTTGACCGTACCGTCCGCTGAGCCAGTGAAAACCAAGCCTTCGAACCCCACCGCCACCGAATTCACGGCGTCGTCGTGCGCCTGAATCGATTCCAAGCACTTGGAATCAGAAATTCTCCACACTTTCAATGTTTTATCCCACGAACCCGAATACAGCAAACCCTGATTCTCGTCGATTCCCAAACACGACACCGCATCGTAGTGTTTCACCCAAGGGACGTTACGGTGTCGTCTCACCTCTACGTAGTTCTTCGGGTTCATGGATTTTACCAGCAGGTCACGGGTCGTGGGTAAGTTCCCGACCCGCTTGTACTTATTCCTTCTATAATCCAAAAACCTCCAGACCCGGATTTTCCCATCTTGATGACCCGTGAACACCTTATCTCCAAACACCACAATGGCTTTCACGAATCCGCTACTGGATTTAAACCCGGAAAACTCCTCCAAACCCTTCCACACTCTAATATTCTTGCTGTCGGATCCGGTGTACAGAAGCCCGCCGGCAGCCGCGAGCGAGCAGACATGGCCTTCTTCTCGGTAAAGGGACCCAATAAGTCCGTACATGTTCATCTCCTGATCGTCCTCCACCGGCAACGATGAGGCGACAAGCTGGTGAATCCATGGAGATTTGGTGTAGGGGGAGGGTTGGCTCCAGGGGGACATGGGATTGTACGGAGAGGAAGCGGCGGAGCTAGGGTTGGAGTAGTACATGGGCGTGTTTGCGGCGGCGGAGGTGGTTACTGGTGAGGCGTTACTGTTGCGACGAGAGTAATAGTGATGGGCATCGTATAATTCGTTGTCCTGAGTGGATGTGTCGGAGGAGAGGAGTACTCCCAGTTTCTGACGCCGGGGATTACTGTTTTCCGGCGACGTGAGTGCTCCATTAGTTCTAACAATTGTCATTGTGAAGATTTGTTGGGTAATAGGTTGATTTTAACAGAAATTTGGGAATGTAAATAATTTTTCAATAAAAGGAGGGAGTGGGAGTATATATATATATAGGGGGTAGGGTGGGGGGGTGGCGTATATAGTAGGTAAACAACAGATGGGACACGTGGTGGATAACACGTGACGTGAGGTTCACAAACAAATATGTGGGCTTCCTTTTCATATCTACACCCTATGCTAGTACAATAAATAAATATGTGTATATTACGTATTGTTACTCTCTCAATTTCCTATTTTTAGAATTTATTGAAATTTAGACTTTAATAAATGAGTATGATGTGATCTCGAGTATAATCAAATTGCATGAATGATTTTAATGTTACCGAAAGTCAAAGAAATTGGTGAATTAATGGTGATTAAATTGGCTATACACAAGTGGATGTAAGTTGCAACCAGTTAAAATTCACATTCCATATTTTTGGGGGCGTCGATTGTCCTCTCCTGTAACACATGTTAGATGAGTGACACGTATGCGGAAAGAAAAATCTCAACCATTTTCCTTAGGATTGATTGTTAGGGTATAGATTAGTCTATCATACGTGTCAATCATCTAACGATTTGTAACAGGAGATCCGAACCGATGTTTTGGGATAGTCTCTAAAATGAATATAATGGCGTGTGGAATAGTAATAAAAGAATAAATGAATTTAAACTCTTGCATTTAAAGTTTCTGAGATACGTACCTATGGGATGGCATTAGGGGATTAATAAAAAATTTAAAACATTGCATTTAGATTTCAAGTTTCGATGAGAGTTAAAATAAATAAATAAAAATTAAACAACATATGAACATACTGTGCAATAATAGATGAAGTATATAATATGTGTAAAATTTGATCTGACGTAATGAGGTAATTTCTTAGAACACATTATTGAATATTGTGTGGTATTAAATTGTGCTTATCTTAAATTAAGTATGTCTGTACGTAAATATTATTCTTAATTTGTAGTTCAATCAATACAGAGATTTTATTTTAACATAACACAAAATAGAATTTACAATGTTTCTAAAGCACATATATGTTCTTTCAATTAATTAAAAGTAAAAAACTATAATTCATCCATCCCGCCACAAGAGTTACATTTTACTAATTAGAGCATTTCACTATAAGAGTTACATTTCTTTTTTTAATAAATGGAACCCACATAAATCAATCACTTTATCTTCATGGGGTCATACACAACACTAATACAACTATCTACTTTACATTAAATTATTATATCTTTCAACCCACTACACATTAAATTACTATATTTCTTAATCTCCGTGCAAACAGTAAACGTAATTCTTTTTGTGGGACGGAAGGAGTACATATTAAATCAAATGTAACAAATTATAATACTCCAAACTGTTTAAAATAATAAAGGAAAAAGTATATGTATATATTAATTAAATGTAACAAAAACGTTGGTTTCAATAAATAATTTATTTTCAAATATATAATTAAATGTAATTGATTACGTCAAAAAAAATAAAACAAAACAAAAAATAAAACAAACACACGCACGTGTAAAATTGACGACCGATGAATGCAACTTCACTTCAGCCAAAAATTCAAGTTTGTACTTTAGGAAAATGAGATAACTTTTGATTATTGAACTAATAAAAAAAATTTAATTAATTTATTTATTTGCTACTAATATTCTGCATAAATAAAAAAAGTATGATTGGGATGATTCTTAATAAAATAAACACGCAATGTAATAATTCTAGAAGGATGTGGAGATATTATAATTATATAATTAAGATAATTAATGATGCATTGTATGTGAAAAGGCTAATTAATTTGGTAATTCTTTGGGGAAACCAAACTAGCTTTTCGGCATGTTTCTTTAATTAGGTTTAAGAGGGAGGATTGACTTTGACCTTTGACTCTATCTTTTACACTCTCATCCCTAATTCACCTTTATTATTTTATTAATTAATTGTTTATTTATATACTAATATATAATGGTCGCTATTGAGGAGGCATTAATTCCATCAGTTTAATACATCGGGAATTTTATTAATATTTTAAATGATTAATTAGAAATTACAACACTTGTAATGAAAAGATGAACTCTGAATGTAATAAAAATAAGAATAAAAAATTTAACGCAATTTTATAAAAATGTGATGAAATGGAGAAACATAATCGTATTCATTATACAAGTGGATAATACATTGCTGTATCGAAATATTAAAATTACTAAGAAAGCATGCATGTGCTTAGAAATTTAATTAAAATGGAACGAATCGTATTATATTATGTTCAAATCAAATTAATCAAAAGTGAAAGATAATTGGATCCATTGGTTTATATGGAATAAGAAATATCTAAAACTTGGTTCCATGCGTAAAAGTGTATTCACATTTCATTTAGATGAAAGAACAAGAGAAACACGCATGTAATAATAAAAAAATCTACTCCCCTTTTCACAAAAATAAAAAATAAATAAAAGGTAAGAAATAATTTTAATATGAAATATAGGACCATTTATAAAAAATAATAATTGGTCTTTTGTGCTGGTATATAAAGTGTTCAAAAGTATAACATTTTATTTTAAAGGATATGAAGTGGTATATTTTTATTAACAAGGTAGTTTTTTTTATTGAAAATTAATCTCGGTTGAAATATAAGAGATATTAATTATGTTAAATTACAAAAAAAATTTATTTTTAAAAAAAAAATCAAGGATATGAATTTTTTATAACAAAGGATATGATATTTAATTAATACACAGATAATGAAAATTGAATTAGGTTAGACTTGGGCACAAACCTAGATTTGTGATCCTAAACGCATGCATGTTATTGCCATAAAAAAAAAATGTTTATTTGGTCTGCATTATATTTATATGGAGAAAAGTTGCATTTTTCTAAAAAAAATTCTTATACTCAAAAGATTTCGAATCAAAATTGAATTTTCCAACACTATAAGATCGAATGCAAATACAAATTCAAATTCAAACTGAAGTTAAAAAATAATGTTATTAAATTGAAATGATTTATTCAATCCGCTTTAATTGATTTTTACAAACTGTAACCAAAATTTTCACATGAAGTAAATTCCAATTGAATAATATTACTAATATATTGATTTATGTCTTATTCCACAAATCTGTTGCGATTTTTACTTTCAAACTAATTAAATAGTGAGACAATCCCGCAAGAAATGTACTTTCACAACGTATATCAATAATCAAAATTGTTGACGGGATTTCAAATTTATAATAACTTCAACTAATTTGAGTTTTAAATTAAAATCTAAATCGTAACATACAAATTTACTTTATTTAAAATAATTATAAAAACTTAATTTTTCTGAAATGATCTCATTACTTCTATTTATCGTATAGAAAATTTTTGTGCTTGGGATATATATATATATATATATATATATATATATATATATATATATATATATATATATATATATATATATATATTATGTTGTATATATTTTAATAGGTAAATTACCAAAACTCCATCGATATTTGTTCAAATTACCAAATAAATATTGTGGTTTGAAAAAATACCCCTTTTTGACTTGTATTTAATTTGAATATTGACAAAAATACCCTTTTTTTAAAATAAAGAGAAAAGAAAATGACATTAATACACATGTATTTAAAATTATATTTTTAAATTTCAATCACTTTATTTTTTATTTTTTAAATGTAGAAAATTGGGATTAGAGGATTTTTTTTTCCATGTAAAAAAATTATTAAAAAAAACCCTCTAATCCCTAGGTATTGAAATTTAAAAAAAATAGTGAAACTAAAAAAATACAATGGTAAGTATATGGGTATTGATGTCATTTTCATGTTTAAAAAAATCCTTCTAACCCTAGTTTTCTAATTTAAAAAAAATAAAATAGTAAAATTAAAATATATAATGTTAAATATATGGATCTTTATGTCATTTCCATCTTTCTTTATTTTAAAAAAGGGAATTTTTATTAATGTTTAAATAAAAACAAATTAAGAAGAGTAATTCGTAATTTTTCAAATTATGATGTTTATTTGGTAATTTGTACAAACTTATAATTTACGCTATTTTAATCCCATTCAACCTGGCTTTCTTTTTGGCTTTTTTATCCCATAATAATAATAAAATCCCACTATTTCTTGTGATCTTTTCTACTCTACATTAAAGCGGTTTCCCACAATTAATTATTATTATTTTTTTCCCAGTAGATTTTTCTTGGTGCATGCGGTTTTTGTCCTCATGTTAATATGAAAGCTTATTCAGAGTTTATTCATTTTATTATTTCGTTGTGAATTGTATAATAATCACAAAATTTGTGTACAACGATTATTAAATTAAAGCTTTAAGTTTGGATGTTTTATTTTTATCTCTTTAATATCTTCACGGTTAATTGGACAATAATTTTTTTATTTGATTGGGAAATTATCTAGACATATACTTCTTTTACACTTGCATATATATTTCAATTTAGTTTGGTTGTTGTAGGGTGGAGATTCGAATCCTGCCTTTGGCATGAATTTGGCCCCTTGCAAGCACAAGTTTAATAGTGAGCCCTCTCTATAAGCCACTTGAGGCACATCCTGCGATTTACCTCCTCCACCAATCCTCAGGGCAGGGGCGGTGGGGACCCCTAATGGTGGGGTACACCATTATATATTACTAAAAGAAAAAATCAAATTACACCAAAAAGTTAATATAACAAATCATAAAGTAAATTTTCTATATTGGCAATATATGTTGCACAACTTTATTAATCCCTCCGTCCCGGAAGTATTGACACATTTTTTTGAACACGGAGATTAAGGAGAATAATAATTTAATATAAAGTGAAGTGAGAGAAATAATATTTATTGTGTAGTGGGTAGTTGTATTAGTGGTGAGTGTGATGTGCGTGTGGGTCCATGTAAATAAATAAATTGTTTTTGTGTGGGTCTCATGTTCTTAAAAAGGAAATATGTCAATTTATGTGGGACAACCCAAAAAGAAAAGTGTGTCAATATCTTTGGGAACGAGGGAGTAATTAATAATGAGTCGATATTTTACCCACCGATTCACGGATCTTAGGCCAACGCATTTGGATTCAATTTATAAAATAAATTTATTATTATTACAAATGGTTTTTTCTTTAAGTTAAAAAATAATACGGTAAAAATATCAACAGTAATAATATAATAAAATTTGTCATTTTCCAAGAAATTTATAATTCATATTAATTTTTATTTTAAATAAAATTTAAAATAATTTAACTAAGAAGATAATACTTTTAGGATAGGTTCCAAAGTTTATGTACGGGTCGTCTAAGTTCATACATCCGGTGTATGAGATAATTAGTCGTTAATTCCCTTATTCCCATATTTGTTTTCACTTTTCTTATTTTAATTTGTCTTACAAATTTTTCACCTTCTCAAAATGATAAAAAAGTCAAAATAATCAATCATTTCTAAAATGAATTAAAAAGTATTATTATTTTATGTAGTGATAGTAATTGTATTAGTAGTGAGTAGTAGGACATATGTGGGACTCTTTTACTAAAAGGGAAAAATGAGGACCCTTTAATTAAATAAAACATCCAGTGTAGTAAAATGAGGACCTTTCGGTGGGATGGGGGAATTTACTTTTATCTAACCCAACTTACGTAATACTCCTTAGTTAACTATTAAAAATCTAAAATATTTCATAAGTAACAATTTTCTTAATCCACGAGCATAAAAATACAAACAGACCATGGAACAATATACTCCATTTGTCTCATTTTCATCTCCTCATTTACTATGCACACAAATTAAGAAAATTTATTTTTTTTAGGATAATTTGGTATTTTGGGTAATAAATAAATTGTAAAATATATTTTGAGAGGAATGAGTGATTAACAATTTTGAAATTAAAATATGTAGTATGAGGATAGGTGTTAAGTACTATCATTTTCTTTTATAAAAATGTAGAGATAAAATTGAAGTGGACAAAAATGAGTAGTGTGAAACTGAAATTACAACTAGTGAAATATGCGAGTAAAAGAATAATTATAACAAAAAATTATTAACCTTATCGACTATAAAAAAGCAAATGAAAATTCAAAGGTAGGTAAATACATAACAACCAAAATTCGAAAAACAGAAACAAGGCCAAAACGCGGCGTTTACTTGCGCACGTGACAAAGCATACATATCAGTATGGGTTTTCATTTTGCGCGCCAAAAAAGAATCTTCAACATTAACCGCCGTTGGTATAGCCACGTAACATGATCTAGTCCGTTGACCCGAATCGGACAGATGTAGGGCCAATGATTGGGTGGAGTGACGTGGGCA
This sequence comes from Pogostemon cablin, assembly GCA_023678885.1. Taxonomy (NCBI): domain Eukaryota; kingdom Viridiplantae; phylum Streptophyta; class Magnoliopsida; order Lamiales; family Lamiaceae; genus Pogostemon; species Pogostemon cablin. Next base: position 21,720,984 of record CM042954.1, on the reverse strand, counting down.
TGACGTAGGCACTGATTGGGGGCAGCTATTTGGTAAAACAGTTGAGAAAATGTCAACGGATGGATCTTAACAAACTTATGGTATGAAACAATGTAAGAAAATGAAGGGCGAATTGACATTTGGATACCCGCGCTGGAAAAATGCTCCTACCTATTTATAATTCTTTGAAAATCATAACCAAACGTTATCACTAAGCTACATACTATATATTAATTAATTAACGAGAGGTGTTAATGTACGATTGAGAGTATAATACATCCTTTCAAAAAATATTATTCATTAAAATATTGAGAGTTAAATCTTTAGAATACATAATGGTAATTCTACTTGGAAATTTTCATTAAAATGCTTTTTTTTTTTTTTACAAAAAATGAAAATAGTAACAAGCTCTACGATCTAGAGTATTTTTTTTATTGTATTAAAGAGTAATCCTAATACTATCGTGAAATCAGTTTCGTGCTAATTTTTTAGTTAATTAATGCTCCTATTAACTTCTTTTTTTTTTCACCCGTTTGGTATTGTGTTATACTCCCTCCAACTTATAATATTTTTCACATTTGCTGTTCACGTTGTGTAAGAAAATGTGCACTTTTTGATCAATTTTATTGATTTTGGAAGGTATTATGGTATTTTTAGATAATAAAAAAAGTATAAAGTAATGATATGTGCTTGAGAAAGGAGTGACAAATTTGAAATTAAAAGAACTTTTGAGGTTGTTAGATAAAATAATGTTTATTTTTTGGGGTGTGAAATATTTTGTGGGACAAACAAATGAGAAAAATGTAAAAGGTTTTATGGTACGGATGGAGTATTAATTAGGAGAATTTTCTTTAGTAATTCATAAGGTATAAATTTTTATTTTTATGCCCGCAAATCTTAGGTGCACCGGTGTACCAGGTACAACACTAATAATAAATGATAAAGTATATGTTAATTAGGTGTGTTAAATAAAGGTATTTTTTTTAAACAAAGTGTATAAGAAAGTGTAATTGTTTTTATTTATTTACTTTCTTTTAGAAGGTGAAAATTTTTACGTAACAATGAAAATTGTGAAAATTTTTAAAATACAAAGAGATTATTATTCTTTTATATAACAAATTATAACTCTTAAAAAATAACATTCGGAGCTTTTATAAGGAGTAACAAATAAAATTTAAAAAAAATAAATGTTTCCAAAAATGTACACCCACACCGAATGCATGTAAAATATTTATATTTCTACCTACTTTTGTATTAGATAAGCAATACCAATACTTATTATATTTTTTACCTATACTTATATTTCTACTTACAAAACACTCTTTTATATTTACATAACACTTCATCCCGTAAAAAGTTACGCGTTTCCTTTATAATATATACTTCTTATTAATTAATAATACTTTCCCTAAGAACACAAGAAAATTAATATTAATATTTTGAGACACACAAGTTTTTGCTTTATCTCCATTATTTTTTAAAGCTGCCGTTAGGTAAGTAATAGCAATCTTTGTTTAGAGGAAGTAAATATATAAATTAAAAATAATACTTATTAATTGTGAACTAAGATATTGGCTCTATGAACCACGTATATATATTAGGAGTATTTCAAAATCAGAATTAATCAATTGTATTTATAGTACTGTTTCAACCTCCAACTGTCGATTTGTCATTTCTTTTGATCAGATGATCTTGATTTGATGGTTATGTGGAAATTATGCAAACTTTGTCTCTACATATGATATTGATATATAATAATTTTTCTTCTCCATATTACACCACACAATATACACTAATAAAATAATAATACTATCACTTTAATTTCAACGATCTTTTACTATGTAATGAGAATATATTAAATAGATCTTGAATTAGGACGAAATTCAAATTAATGCTTTCAATTAACAGATTCATTTCTTTTCAAAATAATAATAACCCTTTTTAATGATGGAGTAATTTGAAATAATAAATAAGATATGATTTTGAATTTAGGAAATAATAATTACTCCTTAAATAACTAATTAAGATTTATTTTTAGTTCTAGTTAATATGAAGCGTAATGAAGATGGTAAATAGAAACATGTGTATCGATTCATTGTGATTGATTTGATCGAGTAACAAACAAAAATTCACTCCATACATGTACGATTGGTCTTAATACTTCATGGTCGAGAGTAATTATTATTTGTTGTTATTTTATTATTAAAAGATACACACTACATCTTAATACTATGTACTATAATAATATTTTTTGAGATAGTGTTTATGTGAAATAATTTATGATACACACGAAATAAAATATGTTTACTTATAATTAAGTACTTTTTTATATTATTACTATAAATGATATAATTTTAAAATATTATAATATAATTCTTAAAAAATATATTTTAATTATTAGTAAACATATTTTACATATATTAATAAATATACTTAATTGGGTCATCCTATTTTATACTCATCCGTCCCTCAAAGTATTTCACATTTTACTTTTACTAAATTTGGTAAAAATACATTACAATAATACACACTTTTTACACACATCCCAATATAATATTTATTTTTTCACATCTCCCAACAACTTTACATACCTTTTTCATAACTTTACACACTTTTTTTATTAAATCAACTAAAATATATAGTCCCTCCGTCCCCAAAGTATTTCACACTTTCCTTTTTCATCCGTCCCTCAAAGTATTTCACACTTTACTTTTACTAAATTTGATAAAAAATACATCATAACAATATTAACTTTTTACACACATCCCAATATAATACTTACTTTTTCACATATCCCAACAACTTTACACATCGTTTTCATTAAATCAACTAAAATATATATTCTCTTTATTACTTTATACATAAAAATACAAAATTTTCTTAAACTCTGCGCACACCAATACGAGAAATACTTGCCAGGACGGAGGGAGTATTCTCTTTCAAACTTTATACATAAAAATACAAAATTTTCTTAAACTCCGCACACACCAATACGTGAAATACTTATTAGGATGGAGAGAGTATATACTAATCTTACAAAAAAATGTCCCAAAATAGAAAAAGCATCTTATAAAACAATATTTATGTGATACGCGTATAATATCCGTACTTAATAGTAGTTAAAATATTATAGTATTATGAATGATAGGTTAAAGTATGAATTAAATTAAGGTGTTATAATATAATAAATTAAAAATATATTTAATTATATAATAAGTATATTATATTTTATGAGTCGTCACATCTAATAACTCGTCTTATATATACATCCTTATAAGATAGTGTCCCTATAAAAATAATTTTGAGACTTTCTCACAGTAAGACAATTTTACTTTATTTTAATTAGTTATAATTTTTTATTAAAAATATTATCATTTTTTATTTATATATTATAAATTATTCATGATATACTTCTTTCGTCCGCTTCTAAGGTATTCATTTTACTATTTTTGGTGTCCGCTTCAAAGGTATTCACTTCATTTATTTAGTAAAAAAGTAAATAATATGGTCCACCACTTCCCTCTAATACAACTATTCACTTTACATATAATAATAATAATCATTAATTTACGTGTAAAAAGTAAATGGATACCTTAGAACCGGACAGATAGAGTATAAACTATTACCACTTTTAATCATTAGTTGAATATGACTTCCTATTAAAATCTTATCACTTTTTGTTCATATCGTTTACATCATTATATAGTCACATTAGTCTTAGCATTTTCTGATTAGTTTGATACTTATTCTACTATATGTTTTTATAAAATGAACGTTATTTATTCTTACTTTTAAAAAAAGTATTTTAAACAAATATGAAAATGATTAATTAATAAACTACTCTCTTATGAGACGATTTATTTGAGACAGATAGTGAGATGGGTCGATCCGTTGTTAAGGTGTAGTTGTTATAAAGGTAAAATATGTTTATTAATAGTAAAAATATATTTATAGTGAATCATACTATTAACACTTTAAAAATATATTTTAATTTATTATTCATTCTACTTTAAAAAAATATGTTTTAACTACAAATTAACATATTTTACCTATATAGCAAGCATTTTTTAATAATTAGTCGATCGATCTCACATAATTACCGTCTCACAATAGACTTTGTCTTATACTAAATATTAAATAATTATGTAATCATGATAGTGTCACATGACATGCCTGCATATATACTCGTGGGATTCACATTCACCAACTTAATTTTATTCGATTTTAAACCTTTTATTTATATATAAGATACAAGGTAACATGATAAACATAATTAAGAGAAATTAATTCTCATGAAAAATATAATAATTAAACAAAGTAAGCAACAAATATTGACTTAATTAGTGCCCAAATAAGTGACGAGTGGATATCCTATACTACACGACACGTAGTAAATCTAATTAAATTATTAATTAAGTTTAAGTGGAGGATAACCAATAATAGGTTTGACAATTTTTCTAAATTTTCTAAATCCCTTCATGACGAAAGCTTATGACACGATATCATGTAGCTTTACTTTAAATATTAATTAATATCGATTATTATTATTATTTACAACATTTATAATTAATTAATTATTATTAGAAATATACCAAAACGATGACTACACATTAATTAACTAAAAATAATCATGCTTGCTGATTACCAAGCAAGTTTCCCTCCCACTAAGCATACATGTATTTGTGACTTTAATTGTTTAATTAAAAATAGCAGGTTTATGCTGGACTAATGGAATTAAGAAGTTATATATGTATAATTATATTGATATGTTTTATTTTCAGTATATATGCATGCTCCAAAGAGTGAAGCAGAATTAGAGAGCAATTATTCATACTTTATATAATATATTGATATATTGATGTCGTATTACAATTTAATGTTACATTTCATATTACACGAGTTAGATAAGTGACATGGATAGATTTAGGGGTGGGCAGCCCCGGGCTCAAGTCCAGTGCTGCCCACCAAGAGTACATTATATTTTATGTAAATAATTTAACTTTTTAAGTTTAGCCCAGTCAAAAAATATTTTAAGCCCAACAAAACGAAGCTAAAAATAAAATATACTTTCTCAAATTATACATTCTATCATGAGCCAATTACAATAAATATTAAAATTTGGCTCATCCTCTATTATTTTGCTATATATATATATATATATTTATTATTATTATTATTATTATTATTATTATTATTATTATTATTATTATATTAAGGTTAGCCCACCCACTGTGTATTCCTAAATCCGCCCTTACACATATACTCCCTCCATCCCGTCTATATTGCACCGTTTACTATAACTTTTTTGAGAGCTTTATGCAGTTAAACGGTGCAGTTTGACCGGAACGGAGGGAGTATATAAAGAAAAATCTAAATATTTCAAATTTTCTTTTCTAGAAAGTAGATTTTATTATATCTTTGACAATTATCTAACTATTTAGAATAGAAAATGTATAAAACATGACATTCAAACCCGCGAATAATTATTAGTACTTTTATTTATATGGGTGATGTATGGTCCTCAAAATGATCATGTTCATGGAGTATGTGAATAGGTGTAATATCCAAATTAATCCTACAATAATAGGCCCATAATTGACCTTGCATCTGACATAGTCTTTATTTTGAGATACTCTCATTTGATTGGACAGATGTTCCATTGGAAATTTATTACTTTGCAAAATGTCAAAGTAATTATATTCTTCTAAAAAAATATATAATATGTAATATTACACATTACTTTTTATTATGAACGACAAGAAATAGTAAAAAAATAATACTTCCTTCGTCCATGAAAAAATAATTACATTTATTTTATGTTATCATAAATTAAATGTGTCTATTTTTTTTTAATGAAAAGAGTACTTTATAAGAATATAAATGTAAAATGGTATTTTACAGATTCCTACAAACATACTCCCTCCGTCCCGAAGAAGTCGTCATATTTTTTTGGCACGGAAATTAAGGATTATAATAATTTAATGTATAGTGAAGTGAGATAAATAATATTTAATGTGTAGTAGCTAATTATATTAGAGTTGTATGTGGGCTCATGAATATAAATTAATTATTTTTGAGTGGGTCCCCTATACTAAAAAAAGGAAATGTGTCATTTTCTGTGGTACAAACAAAAAAAAAGTGTGTGAATTTCTATGGGATGAAGGGAGTACATATATGAAGATTTTATTTTATTATAATTACATTATTATTATATATCACAATCACTACAAAAAAATATTTTTTAGCAACCAAATTTAGCAATGGGATTTAATCCGTTGGTAATTACCAATGAATTAGCAACAAAAATAATATTTTTATTTTAGCAACGGAATGCCAACGGATTTATTCTTTATTTTAACAACGGTATTCAATCCGTTGGTAATTACCAACGAATTAGCAAGGGAATCATTATATAAATTACCAACGGAATTATTAGCAACGGATTACCAACGGGATTATTTACCAACAGAATTGATTTTTCGTTGCTAAAAATTTACCAACCACCACTTTAGCAACAAAATTTTATCAACGAATTCCGTTGCTAAGTCAATTTAACAATGGAATTAAGGTTTTTAGCAACGGAATATTCCGTTGCTAAAAAACAGTTTTTTTGTAAACTTATGCTTAAAAAAATAAAAAATAAAAAGAAGAGAGAGATAAATTATTTTACAAATATATTCAATGAGGAATAAAAATTTATAAAAAAGGGTCTTACAACGGCACAACATATTTGTTGTAAACGTACTGGACCAAATTTTAAAGGCCCATCAGAATTTGTCAACTAGCAGTATGCTGGTGGACATCAGGATTTGGGCCCAATCATATAGCTATATAAAAATTTTAATGACTATTGATCAAAATTAAGTGAACTTTGTCATATGGTTTCAAAATTAGTTAATTAATAAATGAATAAGAAAATAAATAGCTTTTTATTAAATGTTTCGACGTGATTATAGGAATTTAAATTTTAGGCACTTGTCGCCGTGGCATCGTTCAAGAACATAATTAATGCAACAATTGAAATTAACACATTAAACTTAACTACATCAATAAATATTAGTTCTTATATAATTTCTTTCATTGAATTCAAATCAGAACCAACTTAGGGATAAATGTTTGCCCGTTTGGTCTGATTCGATCTAATTTTATGTTCCATTCCATCATTTGCTTAAGATTTGTACATATATATATAATTTTCATCCCCTAAATCTATATAAAATTAACTTTATTAGAAAACATTAATATATTTAGTTAATTTCGAAATTTGTTAAAATAAGCATCATAAAATTGTGACGAAATGGTTATGATTCTACTTTGTTGTTATGTGTATTATATCCCATTTAAAATGTGGGTAATGACTCAACGATGAGATTAAGATACGAAAAGGCCTAAAAGTAAAAAGATAGAGCATAAAGGTCGAAGATAAAGTTCATCCAGTTATGATCGACAATCAATAAAGGCTCGTGAACCGCTAAGCATATATACATAGGGTATAATTACCTTATTTCATACTATCATTTATCTAACGGTGTTGTAGGAGAAATGTTATTTAATAAACCGTTAAATTTATATGCATTGAGAAATAATTTCCGTACTTGTCATTGATGAGTGATATTTTCACCTAGATTTTAGTGTATTTTTATGTGTTTTCGTGTTATTTTATCAGTATTTGTGTTCTATTTAGTTGTGTTTTGCGTTTTTATGGGAATGTGTGAAAATAAGCTTAAATGTATGTAAAACAGGTGAAAATGGAGCAAAAATGGAGAAGCGAGATGAAACGAAGAAGAAAAATAGGGCACAACCCGACTCGAGCCGAGTGCTGCTACTCGAGTCGAGTTGGTGCAGCACGAGCCATGCGCTGCGCACGGGCCTGTCCAGAAAGGTCGTGAGCCGACTTCAGAATGTGCTACACGCCCACCCCTGTGCCCGAGTTCAGAACACGAGCTGTGTCCGAGTCAGCACTCGAGTCGAGCTCCGCTACTCGACTCGAGCTCCGTTTGCTATCGAAAAATACCGCCAAAACGTGACACGACTCGAGCCGAGTGCATGAGCTCGAGTCGAGTTTGGTAAAATTCTGGTAAAATTCAGAAACCTTCTAGAAGCTTCCCAAGGGGTATAAATACCCAATAATTCAACAATTGATCAGATTTAGGCGAGGATTTTACTGTTTCACACACCTCACACACCATTTCTCCCATTTTACACCATCATCTTCATCCATTCAACATCTATTGGATCTACCTTCATCCCACCATCAAAAACTTCATTCAATTGAGGAAAAGAAACAAGGCAGAGAGGAAGATTGCAAGGGAAAGAAGAAGATCACCATTGGAGGCATCCAAGGGAGTTTTCATCCAACTTTTGTATTGAATCCTATTGTTTATCATGTTTTGTAAAGATCTTAATGTCTATGTTAATGTTCTTATGAATATGGTAGGCTAATCTCCCTTGTGAGATTAGCAACATGAGAGTTGTTGGATAATTTTGGGGATTTGTGTATTTTAATTCATATGTTGATTGGGTAAATGAATTTTCTATCATTGATGTTTGAGATCTTGAAGTTTATGATGATTTGTGTGTTTAGTTGTTCTAAATATGTGATTAGATTGAGAAATCAATTATATGCTTAGAATAATTGAGTGAATCATTTCATCAAATACTTCATATGCATTAAAAATTGTGAAGAGATTGAGAAATCCTTTAGAATTTAGGATCCTTTGATAGAACATGTGATTGGTTTGATCGTGAGGTTGATTAATTGTGTGAAGGGACTCTCATTTCAAGCTTAGTACCTAGTTGAAATTGTTTGAGTGAGAACCAATCCGTTGAGCTAATTGAGATTCATATCCTACCCATCTCGAGAGGGAATTTAAGTGAACTTAGTGTTGGCCCTTAATCTTATATGCATGATACATATGAATTTGATACATAATCTCTAGAATTACCACTTCTTGATTGTTGTTAATCTCACTTTTACTTAACTTGGAAATTCACCCTTCATCTATCTATATTGTTTGTTGATCATTGATTGCTTGCTTTGATTGATTTTATTTACTTGTTTCAACAACCTCCTTCGATGATTCGTCTCTATAAAATTACAAGAAACGTGAGATCGTTTAAGCTCTAGTACCTACCTCCATGTGTTTCGATAAATTATTTTAATTGATCATCCCTACTACAAAATGACTAATCAGTCATTTTGCAAGTGTTTTGGCTCTAATTGGCGACTGTATAATGCATACTGTTAAGGAGAACTAACTCTATTTATCACGTAATATTATTTTATTTATTTTATGCTCAATCAAATTATTGGATAGATTAAAATATTTAATTGGGAGCAAGTTGGGTGGAAATTGTTGAATTTTGTGCAAAATTGACACTCCCTCAGTCCCGTTTAAATGTTTACGTTTCCTTTTTTCACGTTGATTAAGGAGTATAATATTTTAATAGATAGTGGGTGAAAAGATATAATATTTAATGTAAAGTGGGTATGTGTATTAGTGTTGGATAATATATTAATTATTTTAGGTGGATCCTATATTCCAAAAAGGAAAACGTAAACATTGAAATGAGACGCGCCAAATAGAAACATAAATATTGAAACGGGACGGAGGGAGTACGCATTAGAAAGCAAGTAACTGCCCATACATACTATTAATAGACGCCACCCCATCACTTTCTTAATAATTTACCACCTAATCCTGACGCTTTAATTTGCTCCAAAAATATAATAATTGAATTTATTTTTAATTATTTTATTTTATTTAATAATTAGTATTAAATTCCAATGCCACAACAATAGACTTTTAAATTTAACTTTCAATATACATGTGTTTATTATTCATATTTAATTAATAGAGTTTTATCAATACAGAATTTGAAAGAGAGATTAATTATTATCAATTAAGACTTGAAAGATTTTTTTATTATTTATATATTTTCTTACATTACTCGGGTGGACATGTTTAATGTCATTAAAATTGTAAATTTTATTATTCTTCATTCAGCTTTAATCTTGGAGAAAATGTAACAAAAAAGATTTAAATGCTAAGTGGATTTAAAACAAGGCAACTTAAATAATTCAGAACATTTTAATCTATTCACACAAATAATTATTTAATACATTAATAGAAGACATATAACAGGCATGAATATATATATATATATATATATATATATATATATATATATATATATATATATATATATATATATATATATATATATATATATATATATATCCACAACCATTAATTAATACTACCCAGAAATAAAAATGTGTGAAAATTATAATTTCTTAAATTTGTGGGCAGCAAATTAATTTTACCATGCATGGGCGAGTGGCAGGCTTCGATTCAATGTGTATTTATTGAGGACTAACTAATCTCTTAATTTAATTGAAATTCAAGTAGAGAAGTTAGGAGTTGGGAATATTAATTGTTGCAATTTAATGCTCCTATAATTTAAAATCAAAACATATAGTCTATCCACATTTAGAAATTCGCACTTATTGTATAATTCAAAGTTTAAGAAAATACTTGTTTAAATTAGGGTGTCATGCATGTTTTATTTTTATTTTGCAGTACTCGAGATAATTTTAGAACAAAATATCATATAAATTTATTTATAAGATGGGAGGTGTAATACTTATAGATATGTAAAACATTTTTTTGTCACAATATTGTTAAAAATAACTTAATGAAAGTCACATCATCCTAGCTTTTAAAGTAATTATCATGCAGTTTAATAAATATTTCATGCTCATCATAAATACCAAATTAAGTTAACTCTTGGTTATCAATACATCATGATGATGATCATATTTTATATACTAGTTTATGAATTTACTGAAAAAGTTGCTTAAATTTATCGATTTAAAAAATTAAAAGCTCGACAAACTTTTCAGAAATGATAATTTGCCATTATATAATAACCAAAAAGATTTGCTTTTTTTGGCATCAACAATTAGTGGCTTAATTTGCTGCTCCTACTAGATAATTAGTATACGTGTTACACACTAATACAACACCAGATCTCCTGTGTATGTCTTAATTAAGCAACAAGATATGATCAATTGATGTCTATGCCACTGCCACTGCCACTGCCACATACTTATAATATATATATACACACCAAATGTATGTATATATATGAATATCTCTGCAACAGCAACACTACACCTACAATTTTCTGAGTTTGCAAAAATTAAGATTAATCATGTCTTCAATTTCTGTATCTGATGATGATGGCCAGCTTCCACTCAGGGAAATCCCTGGTGGCTACGGCCTCCCCTTTTTCGGGCCATTAAGAGATCGCATCGACTACTACTACAACCAGGGCCAGGATGAGTTCTTCAGGGCCCGAATCAAGAAATACAACTCCACCGTCTTCAGGGTCAAGGCCCGCCGGGCCCCTTCAACTCCAAAGACCCACGTGTCATCGCCCTTCTTGACGCCGTCAGTTTCCAGACGCTGTTCGACAACCCCAAGGTCGACAAACGGAACTTAACGGCCGGCACCTACATGCCGTCAACTCGCTTCACCGGCGGATATCGCGTCTGCTCTTTTCAGGATACGGGCGGAGCCGAACCACCGGATTCTGAAGGCCTTCTTTCTGTCGTTGCTCGGTAGAGTCCACAAGCATATCGTCCCCACGTTTCGTGACTCGGTGACTCGTTTGTTAGATGAGTTGGAGACCGAGTTGGGTAAGAAAGGGCAGGCGAGTTTCAACCCTGTTTGTGATAGAGCGACATTTGATTTCTTGTTCCGGCTGTTCGGGAATACGAGTGTCTACGACGCCTCCGTCGCTGACGACGGCAACACTAGCATCGATAAGTGGCTGTTCTTCCAGCTTGGTCCGTTGATGACGTTAGGGTTGAAATACCTACCGAACTGCGTCGAAGATTTGTTGCTCCACACTTTTCCGTTGCCGTCCTGTGTGCTCAAATCGGGGTACGAGAAAGTCCGGCGAGATTACGACGCCGCCATCGCGCCATTGCTGGACGAAACGGAGAAGCTGGGTTTGAGCAGAGAAGAAGCTTCTCACAACATGATGTTTTTCACAGGGTTCAACGCCTACGGCAAATGAAGCTGTCGTTTCAGTCGCTGTTCAAGTACGTCGCCGGCGGTGGGGAGGAGCTGCACCGCCGCCTTGCCAGCGAGATTCGGTCGGTGGTGAAGGAGGAGGACGGCGGCGTGACGCTGGCGGCGCTGGAGAAGATGAGTCTGACGAAATCGGTGGCGTGGTGCAATTCCAATACGCGAGAGCTAGAGAAGATCTGACGATCAGAAATCACGAGGCGAGGTATGTGGTGAAGAAAGGGGAGGTGATTTGCGGGTTTCAACCCATTGCGACCAAGGATCCGAAAATCTTTTCGGATCCTAAAGAGTTCGTTGCGGACAGGTTCGTGGCTGATCAAATATGTATACTGGTCGAATGGGAGGGAGACGGATGATCCGACGGCGGAGAATAAGCAGTATACGGCGAACGATATGGTGGTGGTGCTGTCCAGACTGATGCTGGTGGAGTTTTTTCTGCGGTATGATACGTTTACTGCTGACGTGGGCAAGATTTTGTGTGTTTATTGAGAGATTTTTTATATTACATCAGATTACAATAGTGCACATCGATCGGACCTTAGTCATTTTAATGTATCCATTCAAGGTGTTGGTCACACTACAAATTAATAACTCAACTGGAGTAAATATTAAACTCCAGTATAAGTATAATATAATGAACATTAAAACCGATTGCAACAAATACTTCACCGTTTACTGAAGCTTCTTTTGGACTGATAAGTGTCAAAAGATAGGATTAAATGAATAATGTGTGGAGATTACTTTAGTATAAAGACTTATAATCAGATCAAAAGTTGTGCATGCATGATTGTTGAATGCACCTCTACTCAAGTGTGAAACACAATTTGCATTTTAAAAATAATAAATCTATCTTTTCTTCAAATTTTATAGAGTGATCATTTGTACTAAAATAAATATTGTATCATTCTCCAAAATAGATGGAGTACTATACGCAACAGATATTTAAGCGTGTTCCTAATTATGCTCCACAATGAAGCCAAATTAAAGAAATAACTACAGCCACCTCTTTTTCAAACTGTTGTTAGTTATTAATTAAATAGGTGAAAAAGTTAATACAACTTATAAGGATTCTTTATTCTTCTTAGGTTTTAGGAGTTGTATTTATATCTATGGTGTACCCCACCATTAGGGGCCCCCACCGCCCCTGCCCTGGGGATTGGTGGAGGAGGTAAATCGCAGGATGTGCCTCAAGTGGCTTATAGAGAGGGCTCACTGTTAAACTTGTGCTTGCAAGGGGCCAAATCCATGCCAAAGGCAGGATTCGAACCCCCACCCTGCAGCAACCAAGCTCAGCTGGAAGGCCTTTCCACCCTCCCCTCTACCACTTGAGCTATGCCCTGGGGGCTTGTATTTATATCTATGTTAGTTGTTAGTCATTCAACGGTGTGAATTGTGATGTAAAAAAAAATATAGACACCAAAATACATCGAGAAATCATCGATATTGATGACTGAACACATCGAATAGGCATATAATATTGATGAACACGATGGAAAACACAAGCAAGCAGGAATTTTGGACAAAATGAGTAATATGCATCAGTGTATTGTAATTTCAACCCAATTTACTTCAAATTCTCAAATATTTTATGCATATATACGATTTTTTCACTCATTACATAATAGTAATGAATTAAATTGTCCCATAACTATATTCAATTTTCCGTCAGAAAGGCCCTTCAAATTGGGGAAATCCGGCATGCATATCAAACGTGGCATTCTAAATTAAAAATAGGTCAATCATATGGCTACATCACCATTAATTAATTTTAAAAAATAAATTAATCCACTTGTTGGTTTTTCTTTACAGGCATGGAGTACGGGGGATTTTCTAAGCGACTCTGCGGCAGAGAAGGGCGGCCGAAAATTTGGGTGGCGCCGCCGGGTTGGACTTCTTTCGTGGACGAGCTTCTGGATTTTAGTAATGAATACTCTGAAACTGAAGAAGAATATCTGGAAATAAGTCAGGGAATACAAGAAGCGCCACCGCCTGACGATGGCTCCTTTTCCAGGATGCTTGAATTTCAGCCACTCCAATAAAGGGACCTCACTCTTGCAGTAAAACCGTTTCAATTTTCTTGAGGAAAAATAAAAGAAGGAATACTTACAGAAGGTTATGGCGGTTTCTGCAGGCCGAGGAGAGTTTAGAGTGGCTTTCTCATTCATGGAGGATTCATTCTCCGATTACTAGTAAGCCGAAAATTCCCAACAAGCACGGCTGTGAATAAGCCTGAGATGGCGGCGGCACAAGAGTAGCCGTGTTTCACCGCTCCTATTCCGATGAAGGCCACAACGAAATTAATTCCATTACTATGACATTATGGCGTCACATTTGAAAATCTAATTGAAATTAGGGGATGGCATTCCACGTGGGACGAGTTAATTCCATTACAATGACAAATGTGTATATGTTTTTAATTTATTTCTTTAATTAATTAATTTGGAATGCCACGTCACGCCGGATTCCCCCCAATTATTTTTCCCGGTGAAAAATTGAATTTCCCGTCAAAATTTGACTAAAATCGATTAAATCAAAAAGTTATGGGATTAAAATGAAAAAATTAACTTATTTGGGACTGAAAACGAAATTTGTTATAGTTGTGGGACTAAAAATGAATTTAACACTAATAGTAATACTCAGAATAGAGTGGTATTATCACTGTTCGGATTTTTTTTTCTCATTTTGATACATCAACTTCTGGACCATTAGATGGACGACGCATAGAAAAAGAGAGAGAAACAATACTCTAAATACAAAAGATTAAACTCTAGAGTCAATTGTTGGATTTCTTTCCCTTATTAATTACTCAACGTGTGACACATAAGATATATACGAAAATGGAGCAGAAGATGCGGTGTGGTATTTTCACCATTATAGTAGTTGACCGTATCATAAAATCTTTACGTCGAGAATTTATTGACTAATTGAAAATCGCTGTTCTGGGCTCTCTATTAAGGTTAGGATTGGTCGACGGAAATTTGGGATTAGGGGTGGGTGCTATTGGGTCAGGTTTTGTGTCGACACAATAGTGACACAATACAATAAGTACAAATCCGAACAGAACAAGATAAGAATTCGTTCCAATACTACACGATAACAAAGAAAATAAAAAAATAGTACTAATTAAAACTAATAATTTTTTTAAGTAAATATATTTTAAAATTATTAATAAGTGTTTTTATCATATATTAACAACATGTTAATGAATTGTTAACGGGTTAATGAGTCATCTATTAATATTAATCGTACTTAACAAGTTAACACGAAACCCGACATGAAATTTTCGTGTCACCATAACAACATGAACCAAATAGTATCAAACACTAACCCACAATTATCATGTTTGTGTCGCGCTATCATGTCGTTTCATGAATTGACCACCCATATTTGGGATTGCCTACTCCATCTGGCATTCCATGTCGTTTCATGAATTGACACCCATATTATAACAATATGGGGCCCTAATTTTTTGATCCTTGATAACGTGTCAAATTGTAGTTATTTTGAATTAATTTAATTATTTTTTACTTCTTCGTCTCGGGCAAAGGGTTGTTTTTGCTTTTTGCATGTGAATTAAAGAGTATTATTATTTAATGTGTAGTGGGTTGTTGTATTAGTGGGAGGATAGACCCCATATTTTAATTGTATTAGTGGGTGTGGGTTGATCACATATTTGTAAAAAAAGAAAAGGACTCTTTGGGTTGGACGCCCAAAATGGCAAAAAGAGACTCTTTGAATGAGACGGAGAGAGTATTTATGTAATTTGATTTAATTATTTTGAAATATTGTATCTATAAATTTATTTAATATTTATTTTAAGAATATTTTTATCGAAAAAGTATGAAAGTTTTGGTAAGTACACTAAATCAAGAAAAATAAAATAATCTCATAGAATACTTGGTCAACCTAAAAAAAATGTTTTGATATGTTTTCACGTGGTTTTCAGATAACAGAAAATAAGAAGAGTTATTTAAGGGAGTTGGTGTTTATTATTATTATTATTATTTTTTGTTGCATGTGAACACAAAAACAATCTACTAAAAATAAAAGAGGATGTAAAATTGGCAGTGAATCGGCCCATGGGCTTTGGAGAGTTTATAAAAGATTGTGAAACCAAATATTGCAGCAATGGAGTTCTCCACCACAAGAAATATTAATGGCGAATGGTGCTTATTCAACACATACAATCATATCTGAGCACAAAACAAGCTACTTGAACTACCCTAGTCTCGAAATCATGGCACACCACTCGTCCCAACCTAGATTTCGATTATAGAAATAAGTTCTGGTCGTTCACCAACAACACCATGCAACGTCTCAACTTGAAGATCCACAGTTTTAGGCTCTTCACCAGCTGTGGGTTTTCTTAACGTAGCTGTATTTTTAATGAATCGGATGCAAAGGAGATGAAAGCTGCTCAAGAATTGATTAAGAAAGCTATGAAATTTCAATTTTGCAAACAAAACGAATCATTCTCGTTTCCCTTTGCCACGTGAGGTGCTCGAATCCAAAACCCTAGTCAGATTATCTTTGCATGGATGAAAGAATATTAACTGCTTGTGGCTTAAATCCAAAACCCTAGGCACAATTGATCCATTGTGAAACGAACACACTTTTGCATGTTTTGAGTTGTGGAAATTGGGATTTAATGTTGATATTGATGATATATTTCTTCAATGCATTATCAAGACATGTTTACTGTGTAGAATTCATCAGCTATATGCCACTGATGTGCTTTGAATTACAGACTAATTGTATTTTTTTTTTCATTTTTGAATTGTGATATAATATTTGGCATGTTAAAAGACATCAGTAGAGTTATATATATGGCGAATTAGAAAGGAGTAACATTTGAGCTTGTCTGCAGCTGCGAGGGATTTGTGAATTCTTTACTCAAATTCAATATCGCATTTATTTGGATACAAATATTAATAAAAACGTATGCTATATTCAATTACATGAAACACTATTGTTACATTTCTTATTTCAAACAATTGTGTTAAAATTTTATTAGTCCCTGTCACCCATTGAGAGAATATATCCAAATTTTATTTGTACCTAATTAATTAGTTCAATCTAGTGTAGTAGGTATATAGTAGTATTAGTGCGTAACATTAGATTAATTTCCAAAAATAAATGGTGCATTTATAATACTATTAATTATAAATAAATAGGGTTGCTTCTTTTCTTTTTTTTTAATGAGTAATGAATAGGGTAGCATAGTAGAGTACAATGTTGGCCAGTGTGATAGTGATACCAACATTAATTCCTCGTTTATATCATGATACATCCTACGCAAAGTCTTGTAAAATTCCAAATATTCTTACATAGCACTAACAAATCGATGACACATAACTTAGAGATCAACCTTAATTCTGTTGAATTGCGTCACCTCTTCTAAAAGCGTGAAAAAAAATCAAACGCCTGCTGCATTATTCACATGTCTCCAGTACACGCATAAAAAAATAAAATCTATATATCTTTAAAAAAAATTATAAATATTTAAGAAAAAATGTTTATAATTTTTCTCTTTCAAATATGTTATTAATTTATTAAGTATTCTCTAACACCATGCTACATTATCATTTCAATTTAAAATTATAAATTCAGGAACATGATATTCCTATAAGTTAGAAACAAATAAACTTCACATGGGCCAACTCATGTATTAGGTGGCTTTATTGAATCAAATTCATTATCTTCAATAATATAAACTAAAATCAATTAATTAAATTACGACAAAATAAATTAGCTCTTCGGTAAGTCCACTCTCAAACTGAGTAATATCTTAAGCTATTAAAAAAAAAAACTAGTAATTATATCTTAAAAGTTAAACCCATTGAACTAAAGTTTCATAAAACATATACTAAAATCAAAATTTGATTGGATACACAATACCTCCTTAAATAAACATTAAAAGAAATAATTAAAAAAAGAAAAAGAAAAAAGGAAGTAAGTTGCTGTGGTAACTTGAGTGTACACATGTTTATAAGTTTTGTTAATAAATTAAAGACATGTGAAAGGTCTGTTTTGATTTGCCAGTGTCGCAAGCCATGGATAGTACACTCAAGTTGCTGTGGTGCATTATTACAAATTTAGATACTTCCCAGAGATCCTTTTTGCTTTTTTTTTTTTCATGTAATTAAAGAATATTACTCCATTCTTATCAATAATTGTGGTGCATTATTAAAATATTATGTATTTTTGTCAAAAATGGAATGAGTAAAAATACGTGGGACACCCCAAAATGAAAAGTGGGTAAAAATACGTGGGACGGAGGGAGTATTATTTAATGGGTGGTAAGTGGTTATATTATTATAAATGTGTGTGAGTCTCATGTGTGTAAAATGAAAAATGAGACTTTTAGGACGCCCAATATTAAAAAAATAGACTCTTCAAAGCGAATGAATGAAGTATTAAACTACTCCTACTTCTCGTCACATAATTTTGTGCGCGGAGTTCAATTTTTTTTATGTATAAGATAAGAAAAAGAAAAGAAAAATTTTCAGTTAATCAAATAAGAGGTACTTACTTTTTAAATTTATTTTGATTTATCGACTATTATTATATGAAAAATTACTTTTTAAAGAGAATAACAATTTTTTAAAGAAAAATATTATTTCTTCAAATTTTGATATATTATGATTTTTTATACTCCCTCCATCCCATTTAAGGATTTTTTTTTTCCATTTTTGAGCATATGAGAATATCCAATACATGGGTGGAGGGAATCACTATTCCTTATTTTAAGGAATGATGATTTTAAATGGAATTGAGTTTCATTCCCATTATCAATACTATTCATATATAATTAAGAATTAAATAAGGAATGGTGATTCCATTCATACTTGATTTCATCTCATCAATCACCCTATTAAGTATTTATTATTTAAAAATACCATATTACTTTGAAAATCAATAAAATTAGTTGAAAAAATGGGGTATGATGTATTAACAAATGGAGTAATTTGTTTTTAAACTTTTATATACACCTAAAGAAGAGATTACGATAATAAGACAAATGTATTATACACGTAGCAATCGTTAATTTGAATACAGAATTGAAGAAAAACTTAGCTATAACAAATTACACAACAAACATAAGCACACTAAACGACAAAGATGAATACTTAGGTAGTAGCCTTGGTCAACGATTTGAGGGTTACCGATGAACCCAGCAATAACCTCCCAATTTCAACCTCAAAAGTGTCGTATTTCAGAAAGAAGTCCACCAGCATCAATCGGCACAGCAACACCGCCGTGTTCTTCGCCGGACACTGCTTGTTCTCCGCCGTCGGATCTTCCGTCTCCCTCCCATTCGACCAGTACACATACTTGATCAGCTTCTCTCCCTCCCCCACGAATCTATGCGGAACAAACTCTTCCGGATTCAAGAACACCTTCGGATCCTTCGTCGCCAGTAAGATGTGTGATGGTTGGGTACCCCAAAGAAGTAAAAGGATACAGATTGTGGTGTTATGAAACTAACAAGTTTATTGTTAGCAGAGATGTCACATTCAGTGAAAGGAAGATGTCATTGGTTGAAAGAAATTCTATAGTATCAATTACTACAGACTCTGATGAGCCTCAGGTGGAGCAAGCAAAAAAGGAAACTCAGCAGTGTAATCAAGAAGACAACAGTGCTGATCAAAATAAGCAAGATAGCTCTCCTAGCTCATCCAGCTCAAGGTATGATCTAAGTTCTTATCAACTTGTAAGGGATAGGCTAAGGAGACAGATTAAAACTCCAGTAAGATACATGGAAGCTGATATAGTATCATATGCACTGTATGTTGCATCTGATATAGAAAACTATGAGCCAAGAACATATGATGAAGCTATATCAGGGAATAATAATAACAAGTGGATAGTTGCTATGGAAGAAGAGTTGCTATCACTACATAAGAATAAAACTTGGCAGATTGTTGATAGACCAAAGAACAAGAAGTTAGTAAGCTGTAAATGGATCTACAAGAAGAAGTCTGTTACAAGCAAAGAAGGAGGTGTTAGGTACAAGGCAAGACTTGTAGCAAGAGGTTTCTCTCAGAAAGAAGGTGTTGACTATAATGAAATATTCTCACCAGTTGTCAAACACTGTTCTATCAGAATCTTACTGGCATTAGTAACTCAGTTTGATCTTGAGTTACATCAGATGGATGTCACTACAGTATTTTTGCATGGAAATCTTGAAGAGGATATCTACATGAAGATTTCTGATGGTGTAAGTATTGAAGGAGCTGAGAATAAGACCTGTTTACTGCTGAAATCTTTGTATGGTCTGAAACAAAGTCCAAGACATTGGTATTTGAAGTTTGATGATTACATTACATTAAATGGATTCAGCAGGAGCCTACATGACAGTTGTGTTTATGTTAGGTACAAAGAAAGATGTTATACATACTTACTTTTGTATGTAGATGATATCCTTATAGCTTGTAAGGATCAAGCTGGTATAGATGAGGTAAAGGAGATACTTAAGCAAAAATTTGATATGAAGGATATAGGGGAAGCAAAAGTGATTCTTGGTATGTAAATTGAGAGGAATAGATCAGTTGGTGAGCTGAAGTTGTTCCAAGAATCATACTTAGACAAAGTATTAAAGAGATACAATATGAATCTCAGCAAAACAGTAGCTACACCTGCAAAGCAAGGAGTGAATCTGTCATTACTCCAAGCTCCTCAGACAGATCAAGAGAATGTTGAAATGAGCAATATTCTCTATGCTAGTGCTGTTGGCAGTTTGATGTATGCAATGGTATGTTGCAGGCCAGATTTAGCTTATGTGATGAGTATGATTAGCAGGTTTATGAGTAATCTAGGTTTGCTACATTGAAGTTCAGTGAAGTGGGCTCTCAGGTATGTTAAAGGAACCATCACAGCAGGCTTGAAGTTTCAGAAGAATGCAACATGGGATAAGGCAGTAGTTGGATATGTTGATGCTGATTATGCAGCAAATCATGACACAAGGAAGTCACTTACTGGTTATGTGTTCAATTTGTTTGGTACTGCAGTAAGTTGGAAAGCAACTCATCAACATATAGTGGCCCTATCAACTACAGAGGCAGAATTTGTTGCACTTACAGAAACAATCAAAGAGAGAGTATGGCTAACAGGTATCTTGAGTGAGTTTGGAGTTGAACAAGAGTCAGTTGAAGTGCATTGTGATAATCAGAGTGCAGTGCATCTCTCCAAGCATCAAGGATACCATGAAAGGACCAAACATATTGATGTAAGGTTATATTTTATAAGAGACATGATAGACAAGGGGGTAGTGAGTGTCAAGAAGATCAAGACAGATGACAATCCAGCTGATATGTTTACAAAAGCCTTACCAGTTCAAAAGTATGAGCTGTGTAAGCACTTGATTCATCTGAATTAACTAAGGAAAGGAAGGTGGCTGCAGCCTTGAATTGCAGCAAGGTGGAGGAGATTACAAACTAGTGATGATGCAGTCTAAGGTGGAGTATTGTTGTGTGATAGACATACATGCATGCACTTGTGTGTATATGTATTGTCATGCAGCCAAGACAGGTGGAGGATGATGATTTGTGTTGAAGTGTTGATGAGGATCAACAATAAAGAAGCTGCAGAAGTTGGAGTGAGATCAAGAGGTCATCAGATTAGATTCATCTCAATCATGCATTGAAGATTAGAATCAAGTTAGTTAGGTTAGTTAGTTAGTTGAGTTTGTTAGTTGGTTGAGCTAACAATCGAGCTTCCCACATGAAGCATCAACCTGCAGCATAGCATTTGAGTTGCTGATGTGCATATAAGCACGATGAGCAGCTGATAAAAGCCATTCCAACCAAGCAACACATCAGTTATAAGTTTAGAAGCACATTAGGGTTTGTATGTGCATAAGATCATCATCATCTTCCTTAAGTTGTATATTGTAATCATCCTAGTGAGTGATTGTTCCTTCAAAGTGGATGTAGGCTTATGTCGAACCACTATACATCTTTGTGTTGATTTCTTTCATTTCATTCTTCGTTTAGTCAATCAATTCGTGTGTGAAACGTGAGAGATCAAACGTTCAAGTGAGTGCAAGTTTTTTAGTGTTCTTCATCATCAAGTATTTGTTTAAGTTTTCACAAGAGATACAAATATTAATAAAAACGAATGATATATTCAATTACATGAAACACTATTGTTACATTTCTTATTTCAAACAATTGTGTTAAAATTTTATTAGTCCCTGTCACCCATTGAGAGAAAATATCAAAATTTTTACTATAAGTATGTTAAAAAAATATATGTTGGCCAAAAATAAATTGTACCTAATTAATTAGTTCAATCTAGTGTAGTAGGTATATAGTAGTATTGGTACGTAACATTAGATTAATTTCCAAAAATAAATGGTGCATATATAATACTATTAATTATAAATAAATAGGGTTGCTTCTTTTCTTTTTTTTTTTTAATGAGTAATAAATAGGGTTGCTTCTTTTCTTTTTTTTTAATGAGTAATAAATAGGGTAGCATAGTAGAGTACAATGTTGGCCAGTGTGATAGTGATACCAACATTAATTCCTCGTTTATATCATGATGTTTATAAGTTTTATTAATAAATTAAAGACATGTGAAAGGTCTGTTTTGATTTGCCACTGTCGCAAGCCATGGATAGTACACTAGTACGGTTTAAATTTCTGGAAATAGAAATGCCACGTAAAACATGGGTACTCCTGTGTTGCAACTTGCAAGCCCTGATATTGTATGTACAATTTGTTCGACTTTTTCATATTAATAATTGTGGTGCATTATTACAAATTTAGATACTCCCCAGAGATCCTTTTGCTTTTTTTTTTTTTTCCATGTAACTAAAGAATATTACTCCATTCGTATCAATAGTGGTGCATTATTAAAATATTATATTATTTTGTCAAAAATGAAATGAGTAAAAATTTGTGGACATCCCGAAATAAAAAGTGAGTAAAAATACGTGTGACGGAGGGAGTATTATTTAATGGATAGTAGATGGTTATATTATTATAAATGTGTGTGAGTCTGTAAAATAAAAAAATGAAACTTTTAGGACGCCCAATATTTAAAAAATATTAAGTATTTATTATTTAAAAATACCATTATATTACTTTGAAAATCAATAAAATTAGTTGAAAAAATGGGGTATGATGTATTAACAAATGGAGTAATTTGTTTTTAAACTTTTATATACACCTAAAGAAGAGATTACGATAATAAGACAAATGTATTATACACGTAGCAATCGTTAATTTGAATACAGAATTGAAGAAAAACTTAGTTATAACAAATTACACAACAAACATAAGCACACTAAACGACAAAGATGAATACTTAGGTAGTAGCATTGGTCAACGATTTGAAGGTTACCGATGAACCCAGCAATAACCTCCCAATTTCAACCTCAAAAGTGTCGTATTTCAGAAAGAAGTCCACCAGCATCAATCGGCACAGCAGCACCGCCGTCTTCTTCGCCGGACACTGCTTGTTCTCCGCCGTCGGATCTTCCGTCTCCCTCCCATTCGACCAGTACACATACTTGATCAGCTTCTCTCCCTCCCCCACGAATCTATGCGGAACAAACTCTTCCGGATTCAAGAACACCTTCGGATCCTTCGTCGCCAGTGGCTGATATCCGAACAGCATCTCCCCTTTCTTGATCAAGAACGACGATTCGTGGTTCTGAATCTTGAAATCCTCCTTGGCTTTGCCGTACTGGTACGGCACCGGCGGCTCCATTCTCAGAGCTTCGTAGACTACCGATTTCGTCAGCGGCATTTCCGACAGGGACGCCAGAGTCACCCCCTTTTGTTTCACGACATCCCTGATCTCGGCGGCGAGGCGGCGGTGGAGATGTTCGCCGCCGGTGCCGACCCACTTCATCAGAGCTGGAAACATGGCTTTCATCCCGCCGTAAGCGTTGAATCCAGCTAAGAACACCAGATTATGGCAAGCTTCGTCTCTTTTGATTCCTAATTCTTCCGCTTCGTCCAGAATCGCGCCGGCGGAGGTGTAAAATGCGTCGTAGAGTTTTCTGTAATCCGATTTGAAGAGAAAGAAGGGGAGTGGGAAAGTGTGCAGCACCAAATCTTCTAAGAAATTGGGCACGAATTTCAATCCCAAGCTCATCAATGGCGCCAGCTGTCCGAACAGCCACAGATCCATCATTTTCGGTCCCTTTTTCGCGACTGTGTCGGGGGGGTTCCGATCGCACAACCACCGGAAAACGAACTCGAAATTCATGGTGTCGTTCAAGTCGTTAAAGTTGGAACTGCCGTTAGCGGACACCTCATCTTCCAGGCCCGACAAAAGCCCGGACATGGCCTGCCGGAATAACGGCACAATCTTGTCGTGTTTTCTTGCAATCAACGACAGAAAGAATCCCTTGAGAACAGAATGGTTGGGCTCCGACGGGTCGAGATAAGCGCAGGGGCGGTAGCCGCCGGTGTAGGCGGTGGAGGGCATGTAGGTGCCGTCGAGAACGTTTTTCTTCTCGACCTTGGAGTTGTCGAAGAGGACGGGGAAACTAACGGCGTCGAGAAGGCAGACGACGCGGGGGTTCCGGGCCTGGAACGCCGCCGGCGGCATGTTGCAGCGGAAGACGGTGGAGTTGTATTTGTCGATGCGGGCTTTGAAGAAGTTGAGCTCGCCTTGGGTGTAGAAGTAGCTGAACCGATCTTTGATGGGCCCGAAAAACGGGTGGCCCGTTTCGCCCGGTATTTCTCGGGTAGGAAGAGAAGACATTGTTTGGATGGATGATGATGAATTATTTGTTTGGGTATTCCGAGAAGGTGACTCTAAATGCTATTGCACTAGTATTATGAAATTATGTGTAGTTTGTATAAACATGTACACACATATATATAGCCTCGAATTTAACCTTTGACACGTGAAAAATGTCAGAAAATTTTAATATAACCTTATTATAATATGCTTATATTAAGGACGGTCATCCTTACAGATATATCAATATTCTTGTTCCATTATTGAACGAGCAACATCATAGTAGAAAAGATAAGAAAATTATATCAGAAAATAAAATATGAACTTTTAATGATAATGATTAAATTTTATTTTTATTGACTTTACGTATTAATTATACGATTAGTGGTTCAAGAAATCTTTTTTTTTTTAAAAAATAGTATAAAAAATATGATGTGTATTAAGGCAGCCTTGGAATAGCCGGCTAAATACTTATTGCTTCATAATGAATTTTAAGAGTATATTAAAAGAAAATTTTTCTTTAAAAATGAATTTGAAAAACTCAATTCTAGGAATTTGGAGCAAAGAGCTAAGCTTTTTGTGTCTACTCTAACATTAGATATAACAAATAATTATTTTCTTTTTCACGAATTTTAAATTTTTGTGCACCTAATTTCCTTCAATTATTAGATTAAAATTTATTATTATTATTCGAAAGCCAAGTCATACATGGTGAAATAGAATAATAGTCTCAAGTTATCTAGTTCTTAACTTCATAAAATTTGAAGCTGATTTGAATCGACTTCAATGAAATGAAACAAATAAAGGAAGAACGTACAGAAAACATAAAAATAAAAAATTATTCCGTCTCAACTAAATTAACTAATTGTACACGTGAAAGGTGGATGTTGTGACAATCTTGAACAATGATGATTCTTTGGTCTATTTAATTTGTTTATTCATGATTAGTCACGTCCTAATCTTTTCTCAATCCCAATCAAACCATTTTAAAAACTTTCTTTATTATCATAGCTGTGCGATCGATGATGCAATATCATTAATATATATAGATTAATCAATAAATCGAATTGTTATCGTTAAATTGAAATACAAGGAGTACTTTATAGTTAAAATATTTCTTCTGTTAATTCACGTTTACACTATATATTAAATTTTAAGTTTTTCTTTTCCCAAATTTTTATGGATAGATTGTTATTTTCAGATAATGAATCATTAAATTAAATTATGTGAATTTGGAAATGAGTGTCAAATTAAAATTCGTAGGGTTATTAGATTGAATGTTATTTGTCTAAATATATTTAAGTTTAGAGAATGCCTATATTATCATGATGTTTAAGTATTAATTAATTAATTCAATTCGCTTGACACTTCGATGATAACCTTGAAAATTGCAATTTGACTTTTTTTTTTCATTTAATCATTGAACAGTAGTATATGATTAGGCTGGGTGCTTGTAAGACTGTTCATGTTATATTTAATTTAAATGATACTCATATCATTAACTTTATTATAAATATTAGTATCGGTTTTAGACAATGAATGAGATTACAATTTACACGTATAATTGTACAAATTTAAATACTTGTATGATGATTGATTGATTACTGTACCGACTCAAAATTTTAAACATGAGTTTTTTTTTTTTTTTTCAATTAACTTTCGAGACCATTTTCACAGAATAATTTAGTAAAACAAAATTTTGCATCAAATATTAAGCTAGATATACATACGAGTATACTTTATGGTCAGATACATTTATAAAATGATACCCTCCATTTTAGAATAAGTATACATTCATTAATTTTGGTGTGTTACGTGACAAAGTACTCTATGTATTTTTTTCAGTCAATAAAACTTAAACAAAACAATTAATATACATAAATGGGATCCACACATTATATTAATACAACGAATTACTATATTATACATTAACTCACTACATATTAAATTATTATACTCCTTAATTTAAGTAAAAAAAAAATTATACATTAACCCACTACATATTAAATTATTGTACTCCTTAATTTACGTAAAAAAAATAAATATATATCTTTTTCAAAAAAGAAGGGAGTATATTACTATAAAAAATTCTCATCTGCATAATGTAATATCAAATGGGATCACATTTTCCACTCTCATGTTTCATCTATTATTCTATATATTAGATTCTTGTCATGCGTCACAATCAATGTTCAAAATTCAATACACGCCCCAAAAATTTAATGGTAAATTATAGGGTATAATTTTATTATGTTATGGAATATCAATAGAACATGGAAAGTGTAACAGAGAATTCAAGTTGATATAATATTTCCTTTGTTTCTTTTTAGATTACACACTTTCCATTTTGGATTGTTCTCACAAAAATTTGCACTTCCTTAAAAAAAACAACAAATCAAAATAATCACACTTTACTTAAAAAAAACACTCATATCACTACAAAAAATTTTTTTTTAGCAACCGAATTTAGCAACGGAATTCAATCCGTTAGTAATTAGCAATAGATTAGCAACAAAAATGACATTTTTGTTTTAACAACAAAATGCCAACTGAATTCAATATGTTGGTAATTACCAACGGAATTCAATCTGTTGGTAATTACCAACAGATTAGCAAGGAAATCATTATATAATTTACCAATGGATTACCAACGAAATTATTTACCAACGGAATTGATTTTTTGTTGCTAAAAATTTACTAACCACCACTTTACCAATGAAATTTTACCAACGGATTTCATTGCTAATCCGTTGATAAGCTAATTTAACAATGGAATTAAGGTTTTTAGCAACGAAATATTCCGTTTTTAAAAAATAGTTTTTTTAATGTATCTAACACACTTAACATACTTTATCATTTATTTATTAAAAAAATATTATAATACCCTTAAAAGCTATCACATTTTTTAATATCCGTGTCTGGAGAAGGTGCAATCTTAAATGTTACGGAGGGAGTATTTCTTTTAAAAGTTAGTCTCCTGTGAACCGGGTTTACGGTGTAAACTCTGTGGTTACCCTTTAATTTAAAATTTAGTCTTTTGTAAACCGGGTTTACATCAGTAACCCTTGTAAACCTTGTTTCCCACTTTAATTTAAACCCCTAGCAATACATAGAGTATAATATGATTGAAAGATGAAGGGCTTAGAGTAAGAAAAAAATCAGGGTTTAAGTTATGTAAACTAGGTTTATATGAATGTTTGTGTTAATTTAAACCCCTAACAATATATAGGTATAATAGGATTGAATGAGGAATACAAGATTTAGGGTGAGAAAAGACCTGATTTATATATTAAACTATGTAAATCGGGTTTATTAAAGTGTTTGTGTTCTTTTGCATAGACGTGAATGATAAATGGTTACATTCGCCTAGCTGGCCCATTGGGTAACCATCGACCTATTGGGCTTTTAGGTGTGTTTCACACATACAAGCATTCAATATTCACATGAAACAAATTTTTTAAAGTAATACTTTGTCGTCGTCTTACCTGAGAACTTTTTTTTTTTTATTATTATTATTATTATTATTATTATTTCATTAAAATTTTATAATTTTTTATTTATATTATAATATTTTATCTCATTTATAAAACAATGAAAACAAATATTTAATAAAAAACATTCATGCTCTTAACTATTGACGAAGGGTGAAGTATATTCTTAATGGATACTTTTTTACAAGTAAATTGTTTAATTTTTAATTATGAAATATGCACACTTTTATGTCCTTTATTTATTTTGAAAGAAGAATGAAACACTTAAACCAACTTGTTAAATATAGTAATATTGAACAATTTTACCATATAATAATATTGTTTTTAGAAATTTGAGGAGTTCGTAATTATTTAAGAACAATGGGTATAAGACCATGAGATCTGACCCAATTTTTATGAATTTTAAATTTAATCACTTTCGAATTTTTTTGCAGTTTGATGTACATTATTTAATTTTACGATTGAGGATTTTAATTTTTGACCAACTTTTGGTAATGTTGCAAGTAGGCAACTTGAGTAAAATTTATATCGATTGCTAATAGGAACCCAAATTTGACTTTTGAAAAAGAATTAATTTTCTTCATGGGTGTAAAGAAAACAAAGCTAAGTTATACTCCCTTCACGTCTCTTTTTCATGCGAATTAAAAAATATTATTATATAATGTATAATTGATAGTTGTAAATAAAAGAAAAAAATGCATAAGTTGAGCATTCAAAGAAAAAAAACTTGTGATTGATCAATATTAAATTTAAAAAGTGACATTTTCATGTGCAAAAATAATTGAGCAAACGGAAATAAAAATTGTGTAAAAATATCTCATGGGATTAATAATTTCTAACAGGTTAATATTAAAAATCAAGAATATAATAAAATTACATTCTATTAATTAATAATGAAAATGTTATTTTTTGGATTGAGTTGAATCTAAATATAGGAACGTATATACGTACATAAGCGTGTATGGAGATTTTGTCTCTGTACTAAAGTAGTAACTTTTTTTAATTTTTTATTGTGAAATATTTTTAAAAATACTAACTAACAAGACCAAAAAGAGTCTATGGACTACATTTATGATATTCATATTGGGCTTTAAATGTCTTTACAAAATTGAATAACTTATAAGATTGTATTTTCAAGCCCAATTAGATCCTAAAGATAATTAGAAAAAAAAAACCTTAATATTTATTGTTAATCTAAAAATAAAAAAGTTAACATTTATTTTAAGCGTGAAAAAGTAGTAAACGAAACAGATTTTTAAAAAAAATGTTATATAGTAAGTTAATTGAATCCTAAATCTATATATTTAAAAACTAAAAATAAAATGTATAATTACAAGTATAGTACTAAGTTTACACTATATAGTAAGTGCATTCTAGAATTATCCGTCAATTAGATATATACACTCAAAAAGAAATCTAGACCAATATTAGAGAGAATGTGGGATGATTTAAGATTAAATATAAATTTATTTGTTATAGTAAATTTTAAATCTAGAAAACATATTTACTAGCCAAGAATTTAAAAATGTCCAAAACTTTTATCGAAGGACAATCTAGAAACTGTGACGCAATAGAAATGAGCACATGTACTCTGTAGATTGCACAACTCATCCACTCAAAAACACTAATTAATTCTCTATTTTTTTTATTATTAATATTTTTAAATAATAAAAAAAATCCAAGTGGACAAGAAAACGATGGACAGTTGGCAATAGTTGTTTGTAGAACATACCTACCAATTATAATTGAACTCCACGTGGTAGCCAACAAATTCAACTCGTATTATCCATTTGATATTAACAATCATGTTTGACTTGCTGAATCATTGGTTATTATCCCTTTGGATATTCACAAATCTTCCATTAAAATATCCCTTCTTTTTTATACCCGAATTGGTCCTTGTCATCCTCAAGATCTAGAAGCCCCATCAGTTAATTTCTTGTGAAAAAAGATGGACAAAAAAATTTTGGGTGGGAGGGGAAGTTATTTGGCGATGAAGACGGATTCAGTAGCTGCGAGTGAACTCATGAGTTCGGATTTGAAGGAAGTTGGAAATGCTATGAGGAAGCTGGCAGACCATGCTATCAAGCTTGGTGGCCTTGGATTTGGGACCTCATTTCTCAAATGGATTGCTTGTGTTGCTGCAATGTTAGTCTTTTCTTCGTTTACCTCTGTAATTTCATCGTTGTTCATCTCTTTTGATCATGTTTGAGTGAATAGGCTTGTGTTTTTATGGGTTGATTGGGAGGGAATTTGACTGAAATTTATAGTAGGTGTAGACGAGGTGTTCGACTTAATGTTTCTAAGACCAGTATGCATTCGTTTCTGCACATAATTCATAAATGAAGGTAGTGTTGTCATAGGTTGGATAATATGTGTTTGTTTGATTCTTGTTTACATCATGTCATAAGTCATAACCCAATACACAATTCTCACTTCACTCATCAGAGAACTTCACCTCTGCTTGTGATTAGAATCATGTGATATGCTATCATATGAATTATAATATAGATGTGTTAATTAGGATCAGTTTTCTTTAATTTGGTGGTGATGTTAATGAAAAACTAAATATGGTTATCAAATCGAAGAACATTATGCTTCACATGAGATTCGGTTTAGTAATTTTTCCTGTTTCAAGAAACCTGAAAAATTTAAAGACAGTAGTGACTACATTGAAGTAATTGAATACAAATATTGTCTTGTCTTTAACTCTATGTTAGATGTAGATGGTATGCTTATGTTGCGCGATTTTAGATCCTTTAGAACAGAAAAGGGCCCTTGTAAGTTTATGCCCTGAGCAAATACATTTTGTTGTCGTCTGCAGTTACTTGCTGGTATTGGATC
Organism: Pogostemon cablin; assembly: GCA_023678885.1. Taxonomy (NCBI): domain Eukaryota; kingdom Viridiplantae; phylum Streptophyta; class Magnoliopsida; order Lamiales; family Lamiaceae; genus Pogostemon; species Pogostemon cablin. Next base: position 21,689,870 of record CM042954.1, on the reverse strand, counting down.
GCACAAACTGGAAAACAAACATCCTTACATCCCTCTTAATCCCATACATTTTCCTCAGTCTTCCTTCATGGTTATTCGGCATACTCAGGTAACTATCATGTTCTTTAGGCAATTGTGTCATTCTTTTTTACCATCATATCTGTCTAGCTAGCTGCTTTAACAATTGGCATATTACTGTAATTATCATTTGGTGACATTACAGAGGAGACATTGGAAAGTGGATTGCTTTGATTGCTGTCGTACTACGCCTTTTCTTCCCCCGACGTTTTCCAGGTTCAAATTCATTCTAAATCACCCTAAGACTTCATTGTTGAGAATGATGAATTATGAGATAACCACAGTCAAACCTATACAACTCCTCTCTTTTTTCCACATTTTTGAGTTACTTAAAGTAATCATGAATGCAGATTGGTTGGAATTGCCGGGAGCTCTGATCCTGCTCGTAGTTGTTGCTCCACACTTTATTGCAGTTACCATTAAGGGTAACATTGTTGGGGTCTTCATCTGCCTGATTATTGGATGTTACTTACTACAAGAACACATTCGAGCATCCGGTGGGTTCAGGAATTCCTTCACAAAGAGCAATGGTATTTCAAACTCCATCGGTATCCTTCTCCTGTTTCTGTATCCAGTATGGGCACTCGTTCTTTTCATTCTTTAGACACATGAATGGAGCTGAAGCAGATGCTTCAGTGTGTTTTTCGGTACCAATGTTATTTATTTGTGAAGGTTCCTGTGTAAATTGCTGTTGAATTGGTTTGATGAAAAACAATTTGATGATATTTTGTGTGAAGAAGAAGACAAGGTCCAGAGAGGTGTAGTTTGTTTGAGTTGTGTGTACAAGAATTGGATTAAGGGACACATATATCAACTCTTTGTGTTTGCCTTTGAAACTATTTCAATTTATATTACTGTGGTAATTTAATTTATACCGTTTCCCTTGATTTGCAGCCTCTGTAGCTAATCCGTCAATCTTATGTAGCTAATCTGTCAATCTAATTACTTCACAAGACTGACTTTGAACTTATAGGACAGAGTTTTGCTGCACATTTATTTTGGCAAATTCTTGAATTAGATGGTTTCCTTCATCAAATATTACTGACATTTAATTATGAATTCAATTTCACTAAAAAGAAAGAAAAGAAAAGAAAAACATAATTTTACCTGCATTGCTTTTATTTCATTTTATCTTCTCCTTGTACTTAAAATAAAAATAATAATTATCAGCGCGTTGTTTTATAGTATTTTATTTAAATTTAAAAATAAAGGGCCTGTACAAAAGGCTACAAGATTATGTTAAAAAAATATACTCTATAGATTAAAAATTTTATAAAATTTAAAAGGAAGTGGAAGTGTGGAACAAAAAGCAATAAACAAAAGTTAAAAGTTTATAAAGTACGATAATATGTTATGCCTCATTTAAAATTTGATCGTTATCATACGTAGTCCTAGTTACGGAGCAGATTCCAATAAGATTGGGGGCTGTTTAAAAAAAAAATGGTGGGTGGGGGGATAATTTTCATCATACAATAGTTTTTTTTTTTTTTGTCAAAAACTGCAAGAAAAGGCTAGAGAGAGAGAGTATTCAAACTCAAGAGACTTCTCTAAAACCCTGATAGCATGTAGTTTAACAAGTTTATCTATATGTATATGAACATTGACTATAAAATGACATCATTTCTTCCTCAATTACAGTTTTACTGTAGTGAACATTTTTGCTGCACCTTCTGATAGACTGTCTATGCTTTTTTCCCTTTGGATTCACTGTACATCTGGTCAATACAATCCTGCATATGTTTATATACACAGTCAATCTCTGTAGGCAAAACATGAGTGCATCAATCCAAGTGTCATACCTTGTAGTACTTGAGCAGCTGTGGCCTCTTAAGTTTAAACGTAGGAGTTACTAAATCGCGATCAATGTCGAAAGGAACGGGCTCTAGATGAACAGCCTTCAGCATTTCAAACCCGCGAAGCTGAAACACAACAAGATTATGCATGTATATGAGCAGATAGTTGAGCACATGATAACCTCAAGATTATTCAGATTGCATTAGCATACATTATGTCTCTTGCCAGTGTTGTTGAGCTCATCTAGAATGTATTTTCTTGCGTTTTTGTTGCTGCACAAAGACAGGAAGTCTCCTTCCTCTCCATTGCTGGATGCCCAGTCTTCGAGTGCCTTCCGCTCCGGCACAGCCACCGCCACTAGAAATGACTCAAAACTGTTCCCGTACACCCAAATCTACAGAATCAATAATTAATAAGTAATCACAAAGATTAGTTAGATGACCATGGAAAGTCAAATACAGGCAGTCTTCTTTCAACTTACTGATGTAATAAGAGGGCATCTTGAATAAGTGCTTTCTATACTTTCTACAGCCACATACTCCCCTTGTGACAGCTTGAATATGTTTTTCTTCCTATCGATGATTTTCATAGCTCCATTTGGCTGCCACTCCCCGACATCACCTACATTGTTTAATTCAGCCACGCATTCTTTTAGTTACGTAACAGCTTACAAAACAAGAGTTCATTTTGACTTCTTGAGATATTATACCTGTGTGAAACCACCCATCTACAAATACTTCATTCGTAAGATCTTGGCGTTTATGGTAGCCTGAAAATAAGGTGTTTCCACGTAGACAAATTTCGCCTCTTGGAACAGTAGAGAGTGCATCATATCCCATCTCAGGCACTGATTCAAGCCTAGCTTCAATAGTTGTCATAGGAACACCAACCGATCCCGTCATGGAAAAGACATTGGCTATGGAAGTGAAACATCCACCACAGCTCTCGGTAAGGCCTGAAGTGAAATTACAAAAAAATAAAAAATAAAAAATGCAAAAGAGCGAAAATAATAGTTAAAGAATATGTGACCGAGAAAAAGAGAGAGATAGAGAGTTAAGAGTTCAGCATATATACCATAGCCTTGTGATAGCACAGTGCAGCATGTGACCCTCAAGAACTCCTCAATGTGATTAGGCAATGGCGCAGCTCCGGATAACATAAGACGAACTCTTCCACCAAATCCTTGTTTTATCTAGTAAGCAAACATTGGTTAGATGCTGAGAAACATTAAACAAAACAAAGTAGGACAATGTAAAACATTGTTAACCTTATCAAAGACCAGCTTGTCAATAAGAGGAGATGCCTCATCTTGCTTGAGTCCTTTCTCTAAGTTCCTCAACTTGCTGTCAGTGTATTACTTGTAAGGTAACATTAAGAAATATTTTCTGTAGGATTTTCAAGGAAAATAGAAACGCACTAATTGTACGCAATTTGGAACAGTGACTTCTTCAAGTAACCACCAGCTGAAATTCTATCCATTATGCCTGGGAACAGCGGAAAGAAAAACTATAAATATATCTTTTTTAAAATTATGATGGAAATTTTTCTGGCATAATTCTATACTTGTGCATATTCGATCATAAACTCTGGGAACTCCACAAAAAATTGTTGGCTTCAACACAAGAAGGTCCTCAATCAAAAATCTGATGTCCTGCATATTTCACAAACTGCTGCTTAAGAATGCTTCAAGATTAAATTCCTTAATATGCTAAATCATGGTTTGGAACTGAATAGAGTAGCTGAATATTGATTATACCGCCTGCCAGAATCCAATAGAGGAACCACGATAAATGCAATAGGTCTCAATAATTTGATCAAAAATATGGGCTAGAGGAAGGAAGGAAAAATATACATCCTCTTCAGTACCCTGCAGAATGACCGCTTCAGTTAATGAAAATGCATTGTTGAATAAGACAACTAGCTGGTGATGCTATAAGAGATAATTGGTCAAAAGCCATGTCATAATTGATAGATTCTTCTTACCACTTTGTCTGTCAGTCGTAAAAGTTCATCCATAGACAACACTTCTGCCATGAAAGCACCATTAGTTAGAATGACTCCTTTTGGTTCTCCCGTAGTGCCACTGGTATACATTATGGTGCATATATCTGTCTTCTTTTTGGTAGGTAGATTGCCACTTAAACCCCCCTGCAAAGTGCAAACAATAAAAACAGCATGTATGAGATTGGAGGAAGATAGTCCTTTGATATTCATGTTGTTCATTGATGGTTTCTGCTAACCAATAGAGAAAACTCTTTCCAGGAGAAGCAAGCTACGCCTAGTCCCTCAGCAGCCTCTTTTTGCTTCTCAGAAAAATTTCCAAGGCTGACAATAGCTTAATAAGAATAGCATGTCTCAGTCACATGCTATTACAAACACGAACCGGAAGAAACAACTAGGGCTAATAACATCAGAGATGATTTCACCTACTTTTGAGATTTGAACAGCACTTGGAGAGACACGACAGTATCTGCATTTTAAAAATTTGCAGCAGTTAGACGATAATACCTTACTATTTTGTCCGTCTTAATGTTCTTCTCTATATCTCATTTGATACTTCTTAAATTTCAAGAGTCAATACAATTACATATTACTTATGTGAGATGATCAATGCCATTGTTTAGGCTGTTATGCAAAAGAAATAGATTATATATGTTCCCTGTATAGTCTTAACAAACTGGATGGAATTAGACACAAGTCATACAATGTCATGAGAAAACTAGTGTAGTTCAAATTATGCTAAAAAACAGCATGCTTCAACCTCGTTATTAGCTATGCATTATAGATAACATACAGCTGTTAATTTGCTTTCTTGGACAAAAGCTACGGAAACTTCAGCATGGTTGATAATGAACTCTACTGCATTTGAACCTGAAGAAAATTACACACACAATTGTTAGCTTCTACCAACTTAATGGAGTGCAATGAATTACTTAGTGTAAACATTCTCTTCTCAACAAATTTTTGGGAAAAAAAAGAAAGAAAGAAATGAATGACATACCAAGTGTATCATACAGTGGTACATATGCTATGGATTGGCTATTACAAGCCTGTAAAAACAGTCAATAAGCTAAGCAATCCCAATGCAAAAAAATAATAGAGTAATAATAATAAATAATAATAGTATGACTTAATTTCATAAATTTTACCTCCATTGCAATTATCCATTCGGGGCAATTAGCTGCATAAATGCCACATTTATCGCCCTACATAAACATACACTGTTCATTTTAAGGAACTTGTCTTGGTATACAAATCCTCTTCTATTATGAGTTGACAAGATAATTATGCCCTAAAAGTTTAAACATAAGGGTAAGATATAATAATTAACATGAACAACACTCCTCAATTATGAGTTCATAAGAAAATTATGCCCTAAAAGTTTAAATTTAAGAGTAAAGATTAAACACAGGGATATACTAATTAAGATGAACCACACTCCTCAATTATGAGTTCATAAGATAATAATGCCTTAAAATTTTACGGGTAAAGATTAAACCGAGTGATCGAGTAATATGTAACCAACAAATTGAAATGCATACGTATTAATGTCCTAACATTTATTCATTGAATTCACAAGAAATCAAAACAACAAGCTAACAGTACTAACAGGATTGACACCGCGATTACGCATAGCAGAACCAATCTTAAGGGCTGCATCATAAGCTTGCCGATACGTTTGCCAACTGTATTCACCCGCCTGCAATTTATTTTGAATTTAAGTTCATTTTGATGTGCAATAAATTTGGTTCCTCCATTAACTTTGTTAATTTCAACTGGTATATTTAATTTCATATAAACTACTTTCAATAAAATCAGAATTGGGGGATATTTTGAAATTAACTGCAGATTAGGAGCACCTTTCCATCTTTCAGCTGACGACGGCCAAGCAGCTGGTTCTGTGGGTTCCCCTTCACGGATTCACTATAATAGTACACAGATTACAAAAATTAATTTATGAAAATTATAGTTCAAACATCAAATAAAATGGCCCATTAGCTCAGTTGGTTAGAGCGTCGTGCTAATAACGCGAAGGTCGCAGGTTCGAGACCTGCATGGGCCAATTTAAATGAATTTTTATTTTAATTTTAAACAATTTTTTTTTATTAAAAATGTAAAAGTATTCCATTTTGCTTGAACAATTTCTCTTAAATTTTTTACATAAATGTAGAATTTTATTTTCCTTGAATATATGTTTAAAAGCTTAACTGAACAATTCGTCAAAGTTATTTGGATTTGTGGCAAAAGAAGCTTATCAAAATTCGTGGAAAATCGACTTCCTCGAGATAATTTATGTGCATTTGCTACCGAATATAATTACAGTGGAAGATTAACAGATCAGAAATGGCGCATGATAACAGTTGAAAAGCAAATTGGAAATAGCGCATGATATAAACATGGAGTTAGACGCACCTGAAAAAGTCCCATGGAGAGTTCATTTCCGGCGGGATCTCCATAAGTCCGTGTTTCGCATAAATGCTCCGGTAGACCGGCCCCGCCGACGGCTTTCCGTTGGCCACCGGCGTCGCTTCCGCAACCTTCACAATGTAATCACCCATTTTCAACTCTGGAATCAATCAGAAAACGCAAGCACAAATCAATCCAAGCAGTATGGTTAGTGAGAGATGGGAGCAATAAATTGGGTGGAAGACAGGAGGGTTGAATTAGGGGAGAGGCTTTAATGAGAGGTTTTTACAGATGAGAAGACAGCAGAGGAGAGGATTCATTAATGGTGGTAGTTGAACCCTTTCACAATTTCACTACACCACCCACTTTCCATGTAGATTTTAATTTCTGTGAATGCACTCACCCTTTCCGCTAGCTGTGTAGTAGGCATTCCCACAATTCAGAATCATAAAATCTTGGTACAAATTTTTTTTTTAATTGTAGTTAATCCATTAATTAATAATCATTTTGCAAATGTGATACTCCTCCCGCCACTAACAAGTTTTTACATTTTTTTTCATCTTCTTAATTAAATAAATAAATGAAAAGTCTAAACAATTACTTATTTCATACACTATACTCCCTCAAAAGAGTAAATATCAATTTTGGTCCTGTATCTTTTACCAAATCTAATTTTAGTCCTATAACTTTTAGTATTTTTAATTTTAGTTATTTTAGTCTTATATCTTTTAAAATTTCAATTTTAGTCTTATCAGTTTCAAAATTAGTCCTATAACTTTTTTAATTATCAAAATTAGTCATATTATAAATTATATCATATTTTAAAAGATACAGGACTAATTTTGATAATTCAAAAAGATATAGGACTAAATTTGAAACTTATAGGACTAAAATTGAAAATTTAAAAGTTGCAGGACCAAAATTAAACTAAACGGCTAAAATTGAAAATACTAAAAGTTGCATGACTAAAATTAAATTTAGTAAAAGATATAGGACCAAAATTGATATTTTATCCCCTCAAAAGTAACACTTTTATTAAATCTATATGCAGAGTTAATAGAGGAAAATTAAGGAGCTTTAGAGGAATTAGTCCATATCAGAATTTTTTAACACTTCCTTTATATTATTTATATTAATATATATCTCAATTTTAAGACTAAGCACACTTATTTCAAGTTTAGCAACTACTATAATATAGTGACATGTTACACATTGTATGTATATCCTCTTTTAAAGAAACAATCCTTCAATGTGGTGACATGTTGATGTAATTATGCCTTTTTAGGAAATAATTTGAAGTATGTTGATCATTTGATATTCCAAACTTCATGTTCAATTTAAAATTTTAAACTAGTGCACACGAAAGATTTTATAAACTAGTGTACACGAAAAAATAAATAAAATTATTTGAAAATGATGTATAAAGGGTAGAAAATAGGTTAATTGTCTAGTTCTATTGTTATTATTAATTAAACATGTAAAAAAATAAAAAATACTCAAGACAGTTCAAAATTGAAAAGTTGGGGGGGGGGGGGGGGGTACTCCATTGAAAAGTGGGCAAAAAAATATAGACACGATGGAGGGAGTAAAAAAAAAAAAAAAATATATATATATATATATATATATATATATATATATATATATATATATATAATTGGAAAACTACTATAATTGTAGTGAAAGTAAACGTTACATTTTAATTAGTGTAATTTGTAAAGAAATAAGTTGCATATCTTTCTTTATATTATTATATATATATAATAAAACACACTTTATAAATGTCAAAATTAGACCAAAAATTTTCCATACCATTTTAATCTACCTAATTTAGCTTGGTAATATTAAATCTTGACCCTTCATTAGTTATTATAATATTTCATCCCTTGATTGTAATTATCAATCTTTAACAACATTTCATCAATTTATTTTGTTTTTTATTTTTTCTCATCCACTCATTTTCTTGGTCTCTCATAATATATGAGTACTCATATATGTTTAAGTAAATTTTTTTATGTGAATTCATAATATTATTTGGACAATCTTTATCTTCATTGTTGTAATATTTTATTTATTTAAAATAATATTTTAATCATTTTTTTAAAAATTATTATTTAAATAATTTAAATAAATTACACCCTTTAAATAATTTAATCAATTTTCAAACCTTTGATCTCAAAGAATTACAATATGATAATACTTCTGCCTATTTTAAAGGTGGTCATTACATGAATTAATGAGTTATTTTTGTAGTGAGTATTTGTTTATGCAGTGAGTAGTGAGTCTACCACAAAATTATTAAAATAAATAAATTATTATTTTTGTAGGAGCATTTTACTAAAAAAATATATAGTATAATATTAACATTCTTAAGGTACCACAAAATTAAATAATACTAGATTTTATATTATATTTAATTAATAATAGTATACTAATTACTCCACATTTTTAGGTAAAAATTATTATCGGACCGAAGGTAGTATATATATACACACACATAATACATTTAAAACAATATTTTAATCAATTTTTTTTCAAATTATTTAAATAATTTAAATAAATTACAAACCCTTTAAATAATTTTCAAACATCTTATCTCAAAAAATTATAATGTGATAATCCTTCCGCCTACTTTAAGGCAATGTTCATTTTCAGGTTTCAAACTCAGGTTTTGATTTTCAAAACCCACATCCAGATTTTAAAACTCCCCCTAACTACTACATTCTATCTCCTCAATTAATACACTATATCTCTTTATCTCTCCTCTCTCATTTAACTTTTTAAATAAATTAATACATTGATCTAACATAAAGTTAAAACTTATCATATTCAAAACCAAAAACAAACATAGAACACACTATTCATAGTTTTAAAACCCCACAACAATTGGAGTATTTTTTTCACGGGAATTAATGAGTTTTTTTTATATGTAGTGAGTAATTGTATTTGTAATGAATAGTGAGTTATATGTGGGACCATTTTACTTAAAGAAGAAAATTGATACGTTTGGAGTGAATACCCAAAATAATAAAATAAGAACCTTTAGGATGGACGGAGGGGGTATATGTAAAAATAATAATACTCTCTCCGTCCCACAAAACCTTTCACACTTTTCTCATTTGTTTGTCCCACAATACCCTTCACACCTCAAAAAAGGAAAAATTACTTTATCCAACAACCTCAAAAGTTACTTTAATTTCAAATTTGTCACTCATTTTTAACACACATATAATTACTTTATATTTTTTTATTACTTAAAAATACTACAATACCCTTCAAAGTTAATAAAATTAGTTAAAAAGTACAACTTTTCTTAAACAACGTGGAATAGTAAATATGAAGCGTATTATGGGACGGAGTGAGTAATAAAAAAAAATTAAACATCAACTATTTATGATGGCTAGTTTAATTTAATTAAGTAGAATGAAAGAGTATCATTTCATAGTACTAGGGTGCATTAATTTGAGACCAACAACAACAATTTTTCGCTGCAGTTAATGTGCTTACTAATAAACTAATTTTATCTACTAAATCAAATAAGTATAAACTAATCATTAGTCTCATGTCTACGTATTTATTGATTGATTTATTTTAAGAAATTCAGGTCATACAGTAATTCGCTGGAGACGATGATCCTAGACTCTGGCCTCAATTATTTAAAATAAAAAAAAAGTTTAATTATATACGGAAGAGAGTCTTCTATGAAACCGAATTATACATTATACTTTTGTAAAATTACCCTTTTATATGTAAGAAATTATGATTTATAGTGATGAATTATTAATCTTTTGAGTAAAAAACTCATTTCAACAACAATATAAAAAATTAAAAACATATAATCAGAATTTAAAAAATAATATTTTTCATTTAAAAAAGTAATAGTTCATTTATTTAAAAAGTAATTTTTGTACAACAATTTGAATTTTATTAAAGAAAACATAGTTTATCTCTATAAAAAATAATTTTTCATGCAATAATCACTAAATTATAGTATAAATATGAACTCAGTTTACACAAATATTTGTCATTTTTTAAACAATAATGCAACATTAACCGTGAAAACTCAAATGAGCCGAAGGGAGTATTTTGCGTAATATAGAGAAGACTGAACGTTGAAATATACTTTTAGACTTTTTTTTTCTATTGAAAACAAAGAATTGTTTCCCTTTATTGGAAGATAGTAAAAGATACCAAAAAGATGAACTAATAATATCCATCCAAAATCAATAATTTCTTTAAAATAAAATAAAATATATATAAAAAAAAAAACCTTACCATCCAATTTGGACACCCCCCTGATTTTATTACTCTGGTTTTAGGCTGGAAAAAAAAATAATAAAAAAGATCATAACTAAAGTAAAAGTGAACCCTTGCTCTAGTAGACTAGAAAGAATTTGACAATTACTTAATTATATTATAAGTTTTCATTGATAACAGAAAAATGTCAAGTGGGTCAGGGATTGGTCTAGCCCTCTTGAGGGTTTGAGGTGTGTTAGAATTGACTGAAATTTTCTAAAACCCCAAGCATGAAACATGTAGTATGATCAATTAATATTGCGTTAGTTCATGCAAAATGCAAAAACTCCAATCAAAATGGAGGTCTTCATGAAATCTAACTTCTCATAAATTAATTAGTCTACTGATTGAATACTTTTTTAATGGATGATGAAATCTAACTTCTCTTAAATTAATTAGTCTACTGATTGAATACTTTCTTAATGGATGGTGGGTTTTGACTTCTCCGAATTAATTAGAAATGGTGGATTACAAATTCTTAGAAATTAATCCCTCTATGAATATAATACAATGTGATAGTAGTCTAAAAAAGCAGGAGCAACTTGATTTTCAAATCCACCTAAGCGACTCGCCTAAATGACTTCACCCATATTATGATTTAGAAGTATTTTATTAAAATAACACTACCAACCAAACAAATCATTTTCCTCGCTAATATATTAATTATCTCCTTTCGACTATTTTTTCTTCTTCTTAAATATATGAACGTATACGAATATAAGAAAAGGACCATGTAGGATACGTATTACACGATATTAGGTAGGATTGATCTCCCTCTAAAGAGTAATTTAATTATTTTAAATAATAATTTAATTTATGCTAAAGAATAATCTAATTATTTTGACATAATGAAATAATTAATTATAAAAAATAATCTAATTATTTTTACAGAATAAAAGAATTAATTATAAAAAGTAACCTAATTATTTTTACAGATACATCTATCAAAAGACAATCAGCATTGTCTTCTTTTCTCACAAAATAAATACACTAATTAACTTTATACACATATATTTCCTACCAAACTTTAATTTTAGTTCAATAATGTTATGTATTTTTTAATAAGTACTCATACTCATTATTTTTTTTAATTCAATTGTACAACATTAAAAAATACTAACAATATTTTTAGTAAAAAAATATGCTAATAAACTATGTTAGTTTTTATTATGTAACGTATTTTTTAAAAAATAAATATACTTCATATATTTATTTTTGCAACGGTTGTACAAGATATTTTAACAAACATAAATATATAAAGAGACTTGTGTATAGAAACTTCTAAATTTATTAGTAGTGAACAAATTGATCATCTTTAACTAGATTACGAAAATATTATCGTGTTTAAGTTTGAATAATCTATTGTAATATAGATTGTGCGAACAAAACAAAACTTGTTCCAATAATAATAATAATAATAAATTAAATAAAAATTCAGACCACATGTACGGCTCTAAATTTGTGGCATAATTTTCCGACTTACAAAAATTGTAATCAATCTAGAATTTAAAATGACTAGTTTTTTCAAACGTGTGTGGCACTTCGTATGCACGTCATATTCTGTAATGTATTTTTTATATCTTTTATGGTATTTTTATTGTTATTATATAAATCTATCTTTTAACATAATTATAATAAATAATTTATATAAATTTTTTTATTTGTTAACTAAATTCAAACTTATTTATATACAATGTTTTTTCTTATATAATGTTTATTTGAGCTAACTAAGATTTTTGTATTTTTCATTGATATGCCTTTAAAAAGAGCATCATGCAATTGTCCATACGATATTAATGCATGCTGTGGGAGATAGACTCCAACAATTTGGATGTTATGTCCTTGAGCCTTGTTAATTGTCATTGCAAAACATAATTTCACAGAAAAAATATTTTGTGGTGAATTTGAATTGGTATCCCTCATCGTTTGCTGAGCTCAATGATATGCATGTTATGAAAAAAAATTCCGCAATATATTCCTCAGTTGCAATTTCGGCTAATATTAAATGTTTGATGAAACTTAGACAAATTAATTAGATTGTATTACAAAGTCCATCTGCTGAGTCCAAGTTCTGAATAATAATATAATTGGACGGTTTTCTTTAAACAACAATTAATATGTTGTAATTTTGTTCGATAATAAAGTGTTTAGAAACTCTTTTTAGTAGCAATACCTTTCATCGGTTATGTCAACACTATCATAACTAATGGACTTGGTGATTTCTTATGAAAACCTTTAAATCATGATCTCATTTAATTCATCAAGGTACTCAGTTGTGGACGTCAGGGTAGTTGTCTGAGTAATGCACTTGAAAGATCCTACATTCCTTATAATATTAGGGTAAACAAAATTAATCAAGCGAAGCTCTAGAGAAATATTTCGTCTTAGCAGAAACTATTATCTGATTTGACAATGAGATAAAATCATCTTTCGTTGATCTTTAATTCAATCTCATTTCCTATCTTTTAGTAAATATTTTGCAAACGTCCTATCTCCTCTAACTTACATATTTTGGGTGAGTGTTTTTTTTTTTCAGAAGATATTAAGCCAGACTTTCACTAATTGTCCATTATCTGGTAGATTGTGTGTTATATAGACATTGAACGTCGTCTTCACAAATTAAAGATTGATTCTAATTGTCCATTATCTGGTAGATTGTGTGTTATATAGACATTGAACGTCGTCTTCACAAATTAAAGATTGATTTTGTATTCATATTAATTTGCACTTTATTTATTGTAGTAGTTCTAAGTTTAAAATATGTAAAAAAATTTAATTTCTACAATTTTTTTCCTAGTCAATTTGACTAACCAATGAATTGTGAAAGTTACATATTACTGGCCGTATACTTTTAACAATTTTTATTGATTGAATTATTTCTAATAATATTGCTAAAAATTAAAGATTTTTTTTATAATAATAATAATAATAATAATAATAATAATAATAATAATGATAATAATAACTTTTTTTCCCTCTATATTAGTTCCTGCAATCGAGTTGTCGAATATCCATGCAGTAGGTGCTCACAATATCCCTATACAGACAAACATTGATGTTTGGTTACAATATTGAATGTAACAAAAAATCTAAAAAGACTTACTTGAAAGAAGAGGTATTGAAGGCTACTCAGTCACATATTTCTCCAAGGGAGAAGAACACTGAAATTGTAAAACATTCAAAGATTACTACAATAAAATACTAAAAAGAGATAGGAAGTCCAAAATAATACTCCACTAAACATTAATGAGATTTTTATATACTACTAATCAATATAAATATTCTCTACTATTATTAGCTTTAGGTACTTGTATAACAAATGCTAGAATGTAACAAAGCAAGCCTTAAGTGAAATAATACCATGAATCCTTTGAAATTAATAATCGGTTCCGATCTCCCTTGTTTATAAATCCCAGAATTGCATTATACCCTCAATGTTACATTATGCAATGGTAACTTTAAATTTAAATGACACATAATAAAGACATGCATATGAAAAATATGAAAACACCAACAACAAGAGAATGTGCATTATAATGAAGAAAAAAAACTATAATTATCAATCCATTTGCAACATACATTTGTTCCAAGCATGAGTATTGATATAAAGGTTCCTCCCCGTCTGAAATGGCGGCCCAAGCTCTTCAGCAGCTCCTAAAGCCACAGTGCAACTGTCCAGCCAAACAAATTACCTGGTATTTATAGTAATGGCTCAAAAGGAGAGGCGAATTTCAAGAGTTGGTAAATAAATCATTGGCAGGGAAGGTGAAGGTGAGGTGAAATGAATAAGAAACAAAACTAAAAGTTCAAGAGGCATTATCAATATATATATTTTTTACTTTGCTCATTAAGTTTGATTTAATGTAAGTTAAAGAAGTAAAGTAATGTGAATTTCAAAAGGCCCCATCAGTTTCGTATTTAATTAATAAAAATTATATTAATAAGATTACACTACTAAAAAAAAGGCTTTTAGTATCCGTAATTTTTTATACTGATAGCTAAATAATTGACACTGTTAGTATTTAGTATCAAATTTCCTCTGTTACCGTTCTGAGACTTATACGGGCGTTGCTAAAGACATAGTATCAAAAAAAAAATTGCCACTAAAAGTATATAATAGCATCAAAAAAAATTATTTGCCACTAAAAGTAAAATCTTTAGTATCCGTACTTGCTATAGTATCAAATTTTGTATCAAAAGTAAATGATACTAATAACTATGCATTAATATGACATAATATTTTGATATTAGTAACTAATGGTATCGATATTCCTGATACCAAAACTCTATATTCTATCACAAAGAAATCCTGATTTTTTTTTTAAAACCTAATTCATGCATTTATAAATGAATCTAATAAATACCTTTAAAATATTTAAAATTATAAATACAATTAATAAAAGATCATTTATACATTGTATTTATATCAGTTATTCATCAACAAATGAGAGGTAACACTAGACCGAATGATTAAAATAATACAATAACAATTCCTACTTCCCAGAGTTAGCGATTGCTCTTCATTCCAACCATCTTCAAGTGTAATAAGTCTCGGTTCAAGTCATCACTCATTGACAAACGAAGGCGTAGAGAAGGCTCCTGCATGAACAAAATAAATAAAGAACTGGAGAATCAATAATGATTTTTTATTCAAGTTCAAGAATGCAATTTAATTAACCTCAGCCGCCTCTCCACTAACTTTCACTATAAGACTAATACAATATATTTTCTTCCACTAGTCACTAACTCTTACTTGAATATTTGGGCAGCCTTTTAAATTTCAAATTCCAGCCTTGGAGTTAGGGTTCCTGCCATCTTGATATCCCCTGGATTAAACCTAGAACAGGTATGTATACGTTAATCAAGATTAAGCATGATGTATGATGTTTAATAAGTATCTTATCTAGTAATCAAAAGAATATTACTATATAAATATTCTTGATGAGAATGCAGTGCAGCATAGACCTTCTAGACCATATCCCACGTCAGATAGTTTGAATTAAGCTCAATATTTGCAAATAGACAACAACTAGCAAATGCACAAACTAATTTCTTCTTCTGCTATAAAAGAAGCATGATGAAACGAATTTCTGATAAAAATATCATACCTTATGATTAAAAAAAGACCTTCTCATAAAAGTAAAAACTCCTCAGTGCAAACCTTGATTACCACAATATCCAACTAAATACTGCAGTGTTATTACAGACAGAAACACGCACACACGTCCTTAGTCCATCACTTCAATCACAATTACACTTATTAATCTAGCGCATTCTTATACTTAAAATATTGAAGATCACTATTACCTGAAGCTTCTGCCCATAGATCAAGATTGTCTTTAAGGATCTGCAGAAGTGTTTTGCTCTCTTTATTTGGATGCTCATTGTTTGAGATCATCTCATGAATTGCATCATTAATTGCTCGATTTCCAACTATGCGCGCCCTGAAGAAATTGGTACAACATCACAGCTTTACTGGATCTTATGGCGGATCTAGATTCAAGAAAATTAACCACTTAATGGTGAAGTACCTTTGAAATGAGTTCAAAATCTGTAGAATTGAGAGACTCAGAACCGACCCCAGTCAAACCGGATGCGAACATGGTAACTCTGCCTCATCTCTGTCCATGGCAGCCTGCATGAAACAAACCAGAACTCAGAATTATATCCATTCTTATAAGATCAATTCATTTTAAAAAAATTTAAACAAAACACACCTGATATGCATTGAGAGACAGATCAGCAATCTCATCCTTACCATTTCCAGTTTTAATCTCAGCATGATACCTATAATAATCTCCTTTCCTGCAAAGTACAAAAAGATGATCAAAGAGGGAATCACAATGGAAGAATCAATCAAGAATAAAGTGAAATGACAACAAAGTCACAGCAAAGTCGCAAGAGGCACAGTATTAGCTTTTGGCTACCTTTAGTAGACGAGTGCGGAGATATGATCTCAACAGGAACATGATCCTATCCAAGTCCATTTGGTGAAGTGACACTGCTAGTGGATCAATGCCATTATCTTAAATCCATTTGATAAATCAGCAGAATCGTATAGTAGCTTTAAAGATCCAAATTAAGCCACTCTATGCTATCCAGTCTCTATTGTTCAATAGAAAATAACCTGGAAAAGAAAGAAATGAATGAAGAACAGGAGCAAACGAGGGCGACCAAACCAGAAAAGTTGGTCTCCTAGCTTAACTATTGGGGTGCCCTAGACCACAGCTCCTCTCTCTAAATAGATATCTTTTAATACTCACCATTTGTGTTGGTGAGAAGGAACAGAACAGCAGACAGCCATATTATAGGGCTGCAATGAAATGTGAAATTAGATGAGAAAATAAAACACCGCCCTACTTATACACATGCAAGAGATACCTGCAATGTATGATAACCAGAACTTATGTTGATCAAATATTGACTCGTTGCAGATCATGGCACCCTGTTGAACTTTTCAATCACCAAATATTTTAGTTAATTAAGATCCATTGCAAAGTACCTTAAGGTAACTTCATTGGTTTTAATGTAATTAAACAAAGGGAAAAGACAGAGAGTAGTTTTTAGCAACTATATCTAATTATATAGAAGAAAAGGAATATTATATAGAATGAAAATGCTATGTTCCTACCTTGACACGCCTTGTTATTCAGATATAGATGAATGTTGTCTTTAAGCAGGATCCTTTTGGTTTTTAGTGGAATGGCTTTGCACAGGTCACTTAGTTCATCCTTAAAGCGAGACAAACACGTTTCTTTAGCATGTAATCTCTGCATAACTTATACAGGTCAATAAAAGAATTCATATGTTCTACCAAAAAAAAAAAAAAAAGAAAAAAACCATTATAAAAATATTACTTCTCATCTTGTGTAGGATCTAAGTTCTCTTGAGAAAGTAAATCAGATGGAGATTGAAGGGGCATCTTCGTTCTTTTCGAAAACCAGGAGCTCTGAAAAGGAATACAAGGTAATGAATAAAGGAGAAACACAGTTTTAGCACAATTATTTTTCACGTAGTTTTAGCACAAGGTAATACACTATTGAAACGACTAGTCAACTACTAGCATAGTTCATGTTTGTTAGAACTACCTTACTGTCGGCTACACCTTGAAAAGAGAACTGAAATGAAGCAAGAGAATGGACTCTTCTTGGATCTGATATCAAAATGCAACATATGCATGAGGAAATGCAAAATAAAAGCATAGATGAGAAACTTTGAAGTCATTCTAGTTCTACAACGTATTATCAGATTATCCTAGCATTTAAAATCAGTCTAATATAAAGATGCCTCCAATAAGTACATACTGTGTTGTTTACATGAAAACTGCAAGAAGATCATATAAACAAACACTCTAATCAATATAAAACAAAGTAAAACATGCAATTTGAAACCTATAACCAATGACATGTTATACTGTAACTCACTAATATTGCTCCATAAGAGCTAATGTGGACTGTATGTATACATAAGCAATCCCAGCAATACCAAAGTCAGCTTCATGCATATAAGATCCAATCATGTGCCCATAATAAATCTAAGCTTCTGCTCTTCAAAATCTAATATTTTAAGTAATGTATATTAAGAATAATTAAGATACTACAGTTACACCTTCTTGTTAGTGATTCTACATTCTAGAAGTAGAGTTTATCAATCGCACAACAAGCATAAATACAGAGCAACTAATGAGACACTGGACTTTTCTTTAGAGTGAATTATATTACATGGAGTTGCAGAAGTCAGAACAAAACAATAATTAACCAATAAGCATAGAAAATATACAATCAACTGTAAAAGCCAAAAAAGATCAACGAAAGCATCATTTCTTTAGAGAGAACTATATTTACTAGTTTATTGAACAAGTCATTAATAATAGAAATGAAATAATACCTGTCCTTCTTGTTCAAGTGCGGCTCCAGAGATTAGTGGCTACAATCATGACAAGCTTTGGTCAGTAATATAAAGATAAAACATTAAATCTCCGAAAGGGCAGACATTGATGCATAAGAAGCTTACAAAATGGATTAATAAACAAGAAGAAAGTTCAGAGCTCCAAACGCATAAGAAATACATAAATAAATGAAAGGCGGATTGAGCGTCTCCCTCTATCTATCACACACACATACAGAGAGATGCAGAAATGCAATAGAATATAATGAATCAAATATGTTGAGCTTAGATAAGACCAAAATTAAAAGCCGAAATCAAAAGAATTAGTCACTCAGAGTCCAAAACCCAATCCACACAATCAAAAACATTAAAAAAGATAGAAATTCACCTTCAGAGATGGCGGATTAAATTTCGGCGAACTTCTAAATAATGGAGTGGTCAACGACACATTCCTCCTCGTCGATGAGAGCTTCCGCCATTTATACCATCGGCGGAGAGATTTATCGGCAATAAGCATGATTTCGGAGATGAGCTCTCTTTGCAGGCGAAGACTATGTCGACGACCTGGTGACGAACTCTGGAAGCAGAGCGGCGGCGCCCATGGATGCAAGGAGTGAGATGCATTTGTAGCTTCAATGATTTGGGAGGGGAGGATGCCTTGATTGTAGTTCTAGGGTTTGTGTTCCAAGTTGAAAATGAGTATTTAATCCCATATTATTTGCAATTTAATGTAATAATTATATTATACTATATTTTTTGCTGTATTTGCCAAAAACTAACATGTAGTCTTTTAATAAAAATATATTTAACTTTTAGTATTAATAACTTTTGATATAATGGTAAATAACTCTATAGCAACAAAAACTTCTGCTACTAAAACTATCATCCCAAACACTAAATACCAAAAATTAACATATGTTTTTAATAAAAAATCTATTAAATTTTAGTGTTGGTAAACTTTGGATACAATAGAAATTAACTCAATAATGCATCAATTTTCTCAATTAGAAATTATTTAAATTAATAAGGTTAAAAGGTAAATAGTGAAATAAGATAGAGACAAAGTTAGAAAAAATATTTCTCAACTACTTGTCACTTTTAATATATTATGATTATGATATGATAAAATTACACAACAAATTAAGAAAATTAAAAAAGAAACCTAAATGATAAGGTATGAACTTAAACGTTCCTAAGCAAATCTAATTACACTACTTATACAAGCAAAAAAAAAAACTAAAAAAATTGTTCGTTATGGCTTCATCATCGATGAAATATAATCACTATTCTAAAAAGCTACACTAAGTCTTCTCCTTCGATGCCCTATTTGGTGGAATGACATTGTCGTCTCCTCCTTCAATGTCTCGTCTTACTTTATTGTTGTACTCCTTTCATATATCTAGTTGAGCGTATAAGAATTCTACAAGAAATTTGGTCAATACCCACACATAAAATGCCCATACATGAGATGTGTGGCTAAATTGTGACACATAATATTTTATGTGTGGGTAATGTAACAACTTAATTGTGACACTTAAAATGTGTCACTAAAAACAAAAAGTGACATTTTAATTTTACTAATTATTTTAGATATTAAGAATACCAATACATGATCACCGATATTAAAATTGTGTGACTAATAATATATTATTTAGCTACACATAAAATTTATGTGTGGCTAAAAAGAATATCATGTGATAATATAATACTCTATTTGACGAAAAATAATTAATTAATTAATAGGAAACACAAAAATAACAAATATATTTCTTGAAAAATATTATTAAATTATAATTATATTTAGATAAAATAGCTTATTTTGAAAACATATCCTATATATATATAATTATAAAAAAATTAAGTGAAATATTTATATAGCCAAATGGCTAAAGCTTCCTTTCACGCGTGCACAGATAAGGGTTCACAAGGAATAAATAAAATATAAAATACAGATACGATATAAAATACAGATACGAGTTCGAATCTTACAAGGAGCAAAAATAGATAAGATAAGATAAGACAAATAAAATATAAAATTACAGATACGGGTTCGAATCTTACAAGGAACAAAAATAGATAAGATAAGATAAGACAAATAAAATATAAATATATTCTCACAAATATTTTCCCATACAAAAGATAAAGATTTACCTACACAATTTATATGTGTAACAATTATAGTGACACATGTTTACACTTATTTTATGTGTGGATAAAATACAATGCCCACATAAAAATGGATTTTACCCACACATATGATGAGTGGGTAAAATCCAAATTTCTTGTAAGCTTTCAATTACAGTTGAGGATTCGTACAGGAATTTTGCCTTCGGTGTCTCCATCACTTTTACAAACTTTCCACATTTTATAATGTTGAATTTGTCTTTTCATATTACTCATTAATGATTTAATTAATTATTAATGTGTAGAGGTTGAATATATTTGATGTTTGGACTTTAAAACTTCCTCAAAGAATATGAATACAAGTTAAATAATAAAATTATTAATTAATTATAAACATTAATAGCTTGGTTAATAATGTAAAAAAAAGAATAAGGATAAAATGAGAAAAATTATTTTTTCAAGAGGCTAGTCACTTTTAATATATTATGATTATAATAAAAATATAATTAAATAATTATAAATATAATTATACTCTTTAACTTACTAATTAAAATAATAAATAAACTATTATTATTATTATTATAAGAGGTAAAAATAAATTTATGAAGAAGATTAATTATTGAAATAAATTATATGAAAAATGAAAAGACATCACATTTATATTTTGCAATTAATAATGTCATTTTTAATATAATATGATAAATAAAGGGTAAAATTGTAGTAAAGAAAAATAGGTGAAGACAAAATATAGGAAAAAAATGTTAACACTCGCTAAGTTACTTTTAATATATTTTAATATATTATGATATGATATACTCAAAATATTACTCCATGGTATATGACAAATTAGAAAGAGATAAATCAAGTTTTATTCAAAGAAAATTTGGCATCAAGATTAAGAATGAAAATGATAATTTATTTATTTAAATTTATTGAAACGTAATAATTTTGGAATTTGAAAGATTAGAAAAAGTGGTAAAATGAAGGAGGACATGTTCTCTTTGCATGGTTCTCTCTCTATGAGACTGTATCTTTTCGTTTAGGTTCACGTCAAAGAAAGTAAATCATAAAAAAGATTTTGCTTTTTGTATATTTCTTGCAAATTTCTTGTCCCATCTTATAATTATATACCTAAAACAACATAAAGATGAGATCCAATCCCAATTGCATGTAAAAGTACAAATATATCAACATTCGAAATCATTACATTAAACATTAAAGAAAAGCATATTAAAGTGCCCCACTTCTCATTTGAACACCTAAAAATGTTGTTATCATTATATTATCATAAAAAAATGAGCACCAAATCTATATATTCACCACTAATTTTCACTAAACATTTCAAAACTTGAGATTAGACTCCAAAAAAAGCACCCCTTAGTGCTACCATGCCCCATTTATTTCAATCTTCTAACATAACCAATTTTAGTGCTCCACTTCTATTTGTCGGATTTTGACCACCACCATCACCACCTATCGCCGCCGCCCACCACCACCACCACCGATCATCTCGATTGTAAAAAAGCAAGCTCATAGGGAGGAGTGAACCACCTCTCTCTGTCTCTCTGCATTAATGACTCCAAATAATTTATCAAGATCTGTCTCTCTGCATTAATGACTCCAAATATTTTATCAAGAAAGAAAGGGTGCAGATGATAAAAGTAGAGTAGCAAAACCTACGTAGACGAATACGTACAAATAGAGACAGGTATACTCTTTAAATGCAGGCAACCTCAATCACCTCCCCCCCATTTAATGCCTCCATCAGAACTTCCAGACACGCTATTAATTCCCCCATGAGACTCTCTTTCCCACCATTTTTCATGCGTCCATTCTCAGCCATCCACGTGTCAATCATCCTCACCGTCTGTTGAATCTCTCCGGTGATAAAAGTGCCTCTGGATCACCGCTCCGAAGCCGGCTCGACGAGAACAGCGCGCCAGCCGCCGACCGCATGAATATTGGGCTAGCCAACGACTTGCTTCTCCTCGACGAGCTACCACCGCTCGATAATCCCAGCCGCGCGCTCGACTCGGATAACGGGAAGAATCCGCCGATGCTCCGCCGCCGGGAAAATGGGGATTTCATTCCCCTGTAGTAACGAAATGAGAATACTCTGGGTTTCGTTACTGAGCTGAAAGGAGAAGGACGTTTGCTCCACAAGCTTCCGCCCCCTCCTCGCCGGTACCGCCACGGAGACGACGTCACCGGCTCTAGAACTAATCTCTCCGATCCTAAATTCCGCTCGAATCCGAAGGAATAAGATCGCTTCAACAGAAAATCACGACGGTTGTCTCTGTCCTCTGATTGGATGATATTAGGCCGCGGTGAGGGTTCCTGAGTGATTTCCCCATCTGTTAACGCCTCCGATTCCGTCGGAATTTCGGTGAGAGGTTCGAGAATTGTGCTCTCAATCAACATGTCGTCGAGGCTGGGTCTAATCCTGGCAGCCATCAGCGGAGTAAACGGCGAATCCTGACGGAATATTCCGGCGCGGCAGATAGGGCAATTGGCGTGCGAACGAAGCCATATGTCAATACAGTCAACGTGAAAGGAATGAGTGCACACAGGAAGCGTGCGCACGTAATCGTTCTCTTCGAACTCCAACAAACACACCGCGCAATCATAGAAGCCACTTTTTCGAGTGTAAATTGACAGAGGAATGGTTTTAATTATCGTCTCATCGAGGCCGTACGGCGAGAGCACGTGGAAGGCGTCGGTGGGGTCGAACGAATAAGGAGGAGATTCGATATCGCCGCCGGCTGATGAGGACGGCACGTAGCGCCTCCGCCGCCGCCGCCGCCTCCAGCGTCTGTAACGGCGGTAGATGTGAATGAAGCGTCTGGAGAGGAGGCGCGAGTAGGTGATGATGACGAAAGCCGTCGCGATTATAACAACCATGGCGATCAACGGCGGACTGAAATCAACCGGCAGTTTCGACGGCGGTGGTGATGTCAAATCCGACGCATAGGAAGGCGGTGGGTGAGAAGACAGAGTTTGGACGGGATGCGAAGAAGGAGAGGATGGCGCCGGTGAGGGTGCAGGGGGGAGACGACGGTGGCGCATGGTGGTGGAGGGCGGTGGCAGTGAGGTGTGAATTGGGGGTTTAATGAATGTTGGCAAAATGAGAAGTGGTTGACTGAGTAAGAGCTTGTTTAGTGTGTTTGGGTGGCGCTTGCCACGTCATATTTACTGAATTTAATGCCACGAGGGTATTTTAATTGCGGGGTGGGTACAGGATTTGGGCGCTGTAGTTGAGTTGTACATTCAGCTTGAGACGTTTGATGGAGATGTCACGTGATTACCACGTGATGCTGCTTGACTATAAATGGGACTGTGATCAGTGGCGTGGAAGCTTTTGATTGGATGGGAGTACTCGAAATCGTATGATCTGGCGACGGTTCTCCTACACCGGGGGTAAATTATGATTCCCTGGAGTTTGGATCTTGGAGTGTTGACCGTAGAAACTGGGAGCTGTAGCCTGGGAGTTGAAATTGTTACACGGAAATTTTTGTTCCAATCCACACAATATGAATAAAATATAAAATAAAATAAAATAAAATATGTGTTTTATTCAAAATAATAAGGTACATATATAGTTGCCAATTTTAATAAAATGAATATGTGTAGTGACTTCTAAATCCTTTTGCTTCTCCAGTTCTCCTAAAGGGTATGAATTATATACCCACGTTAATAGTAATTTTTGCTATATTAATTATTAAGCATAGGTGATACAAGATCATCTGTCCATCTTCTTATATTTTAAAAAATAATATAAAGATAAATTTGTAACAAAATGTTTAGCTCCTGCAATATACTGAGATATGAGTATATTATATCTCATGTCATTTATATGTATAACATCTCTAATGTATATAAAAGGAAAAAACCCTTAACAATTGTTTATAGGCTTATATAGTATAATTTTTAGATATAGTCACGTGTCAATAGTACAGTTAGTGATATAATAGATAATGCACAAAAAATGATATAGAGGATCTCGTGTGAGTTTTAATATCTCTTTTACGTGTTATTTATTTAACAATGTGTCAATAATAGATATTTTTTAATTATAAAAATATTATCTGATATTCAAAATTGTACAATAAATAAATAAATTGAAACACAAAAAATTATTGTTAACACTTTCGAATTTTCGTTTTTAGAAAGCACTTTAAGACATTATTATCATGATCTATTATATAAACTTATAAAAATAGTACTAAATTGAGTATAAAATTGTGTTGCAATTAATGACTTTTGTACAAACTAATTTATATACATATATAACTCTACACAAGAAGTCCTAAAGATTATAAATATTTGTATTTTTTTAAAATAAATTGTCTAATATTTCATAGAAAAAAATAATAATAAGAAACCAAGAAATTGGAACCCTTGTGCACGAGTATTAGAATTCATTGGAAAATGATTAAAAGAAGTCATTTTCCACTTTTAAATTGTCCAATTTAATTTAATGGCAAAATAGACAGACTAACACCAGTTCACATCAACGAATTTTTGAAGAAATATATATTTATAGCTTAATAAAAAAAATATAAATTAAACATTGAATTAAATCTAGTCACATTGGATTTGGAATCGAGATCCAATACTCATAATCATATTCTAAAAGAAAATAATACTAGAAACTTTGACTAGAATAATTCGATCTACAATGCTGACCAGTCACTCACCAAAATCATTATTTAAAAAAAATTATAAAACTTAGGCCCACTGGGTAACCCTGTTATCACATATATATGGAATGGGCCTTAGTCCAATAAGCATATAGTGGGCCCCCAGTCCTATATCTAATTTTGTTCATCTAGCCAAATTCACTATTCACTTCATTGCAGTTACAGAAGAGAGAGAATTAGGGTTTTAGATCGGCTCTCACAGTCACACACCGGTAGGAGAATTAGGGTAAAAATCTGCAAAAATGTTTCCCGGAATGTTTATGAAGAAACCAGACAAAGCGTTGGCGCTGAAGAAGCTGAAGAGCCACGTGGCGATGTTCGGAGTTTGGGTAGCGATCACTCGGGTCACCCCGTACGTTCTCCACTACTTCTCCGATCACAATGAAGAACTTAAGCTTGAAATCTGATTCTTCGATTGCCAATTCACTGAGGTACTGAAATTTCTGATGAAACTTTTTTTCCCGAATAATTGTTGTGTTTTGGCTTTTTTTATGTGGTATTTGCTCGATGAATTTTTGCTTTTCTCCAGCTCGCTTGATTTATTTTCAAGTTACTAGTGTTTGTTTTAATTTTTAATTGTTGCTATCATGTTTCGCAGCTGAATGGCTTTTATTTGACTCGTTATTATGAAATATTTAGGTTCGTCGATGAATATTAGTGCTCCGAACCAATTTGTTATAAAATTACCAGAACATATAATGAACTGTTGTAATGATTATATGCTAAGTTTATTAATGTGTGTTTTTTAAATAAAATTAATTAACCCAACTTTTATGCTTTTGCTTTCAAATAAATAGCACAATAGAAAGAATTATACACTGCTAGGATTTCATTTGAAGTGAATAAATGAAGTAAATAAACTTGAGATAAAATGGCAGAAAATGCATGTTATTCTTTAAGCAATTGGTTATAATCTAGAATCAATATCTGAAAAACATAACATTACTTATTATTGGCTGTGATTTGGGATATGGAAATTTATTCTGCTCCATTTATACTCATTTCATTCTAACCTGGTTATATCTCTTGCATAATCTCCTTCCAAGATCATATATGATTAGATCCATTAAGATCTAAATTACCCTAATCTCATAATTTTGCACTTTTAACACCCTTTCCTACCCTGGCTTTAGGCTCATAATTTTTCGACCCCGTGTGGTTGGTTAACATAGTTCATATATAAAATAAAAGAGATTTTGTGTTGTTTTCAATTGATTAATGGAGATAGTCTTTATGCTAACCTGTTTCCTTTTAAATGGAAAAAACACGTGAAAGAAAATAAAATAAAATCCAAGGGCTAGGAATTAAAAAAGCACCCAGGTGCATATAAAATTTTCCTATTAATAAGTTACTTTAAGTTGAATTGTTGGGGACTGACTTATGTGTTCAGAAAAATTGTTTTTTTTAACAATAAAGATTTCAATTTTTAATATTTCTGTTAGAATGCTTTAGTTTCAAACACTACCCACTTGTGATCAGGTAAATCAAATAAATTCAAAACTCCTAGTAAACTCCAACTGCAAACATCCGCTGAACTTGTTTGTAGAGGCAGTGAAAATGTTTACAGTGCAAATAAAAATAAATAACCAATCTGTTTTGGAACCTGTTGATGTACTCTCTCTTCCCTCAGAACCTGCATAATATGTGAGGATGGTTGCATTTTTATTATTTCATAGTAAAGAAAGTTTCAATTTGTGTGTTTATTTGAAATTTATTTGGAAATGAAGTAATTTGATGAAATTACACTCCTCTTTTGTTATCAGAACTGTGGTCAACTGCCTTATTATATTTGTTTATCAAGAAAAATAACCCAACTGATATGTGGTTTCTTGTGGTGCTCTTGTTGCAGCTTGCAAACCTACCTGGAATGATGCGTGAGGGTTGCATGTTATATTTCTCTTCTACTTTGTGCGTCTCTTCCTTTCTTTCGAATTGATCGAATCATGTTGCCTTTTAAGTGGTTCAACTGACTGAAAATATCTTCTGCTTATGGGCAATAGTTGCATCAACTCTTTGAACAGGAGTTGATATTTTGGAAATAGTTTAGGCCGTTTGCAATGTAGTTGAAGGTTTTTCTTTTCTTTCGCTCTATTTTGTTTAAAAAAGACCGAATTAACCAAGTTTTATGTGGTAGCGAGAGATGATGATATGTTCTCACTATTCCTATGTAGGTAGCAGAGTGAGAATATATAACCATATTTTGATGCATTCTGAACTAACCAAGTAATTATCTTTGAGATGGGAATTGGTCTTTTTTATATAACTTGGTTGTTTGGAAATCTGGGTTGTTTGAAAATCTTGTCAGTATATGTTTGGTTTTAGGATTTTGGGTAGGTTTGTATTTAATTTTATGTCTAAATTCTAATCAATGGGTAAAGACTAAAAAGTGGTTGTTGGGTATTACTCTCCATTCGTCCCTTTAAGCTCCTCCTCTTAGGATGGAGGGAGTATTGTATTATTGGTGGATTATATTTAGTAGGATTATATGTATAAATTCTATTGTTTCTGGGTATGGTTGTATTTGGTAGGGGTATAACATATATAAGGTTTAGAGTATTGGGTTTTTTAAAACTAAAATCTTGATCGTGTTAGGCAATTGAAAACCCAAATCAAAGGTGGCCTCGGGGTCTTTTAAAAATAATAGTGGTAATTTTGAATCTCAATATAGAATTCATTTAACATTATTTGCGGTTACTAATATTTCATGAAGACTTTCATTTCATAATGAGATAGATATTAAGTGGATGAGGATGTTGATTATTATGGGAATGTTGACCTTACATTTAAAATTATGATTAGTATGAATTCTATGATTTTCCGTGGTGATTAGATATTTGTTTATTATAAATATATTTTAATAAATTGGTCTGCATATGTATATCATATCAAAGGTAATGTGTGGCCAAAGATTCATATTCTGGCATATGCCATTAGCCATAATTCATACATTTGTGCGAATATAAGTGTAATGGACAATGTACTAATTAGAGCTTCAGAATCAAAAATTATGAAATAACTTCACATTATGATAAGTGTAATTATAGTTGGATAGATTAAGTTGGAAAAATGGTGTTAGAGGTGTGCTATGACCAACTAAACATAAAATCTTATTAATTAAGCAGTATTTGCAATGATAAGTTAGGCAAGTTGGAGCTTTTGCAATATAAAAGATTTTCAGATTTGTTGAAATAAGGATAATCTTTATTTATGCACAATCCCCTTTGGGTAAAAATCATACTATTGCCTAGACTAGTACATATATTGGAATCACTAATTCTTTTTGGTGTTTACTTCATTAATAATATCATTATACAGATAACTTTAATGGTTGAATAATTATATGGAGTATATGAGAAGTAGAAAATAGATAATTAATTATATGACCTGAATTACAAGTGAGTGGTTTGAAAGAAGATAGAGAATCAGATTCATTTGGCCAATTGCAAGCACAAGTTAAACAGTGAGCCCTTTCTATAAGCCACTTGAGGCACATCCTGCGATTTACATCTTCCACCAATCCCCAGGGCAAGGGCGGTGGGGCCCCGGGTACACCATTGTTGAGAATCAGATTCATGTAGCCTTTTTTCAGTAGTCATTGAAAGTACAAATCTTGAAACAATTGGATGCCAATTTCCAACATTGTAACTTGCACTTCACTTGATATTCCAGATGTTCTTTTTTCTCACCCCACTTATTCAAACAAAATCAAGATAGAACCTAACAAAAAGGGGCAAAACAGTCCATCTCTACCAATATTGCTTAACAAAACTTTCATTATTTAACATCTTTTTGTCCAACATTTAGCATATTCTCATACATGACCATTAATTTTCTTTTATCCTTTTATGATCTTTTGAATGGTTTCAAAAATAAAGATGGGGTTTGAGTGGGACAAGCGAGGTTCTGTATAATTTCCGATATGTTACAAACATATCTCTTTAAAATTAAATGTATTTTACTCCGTTACGGGTGCATCACTATACTTCTTCGAATCTTTTAGTTAAAAACTTATGTAAAATTGTCACACGAAATGGTTTGAGTATTAATATATTACTTTTCATTAATCAAGTATAATTTTTTTTATTAAAAATGAATCAATTTTATCTGTTGCACAAATTGTTTATGGAATAAATATGTTAAATAGTTATTATTTTTTCTTGATTGAGTATCAAGATATATGTAAGTGCATCTCTCAAGATGTTCTCATTTTATTAATAAATAAATTGAGGAGTTAAATTAGGAGGATGTTTCTTGGAGTTATTGTAGAAGTATTGCTTAAAATAATTGGTGATGCCTTTTTTTGGGGGGGTGGGGGGGTTAATTAGCCATGTGTGAAGGAAGAAACAGATTGTTTTAAAAGCATTATATTTCTGTTTTAAAAGCATTATATTTCTTGCAAGTTTGCCTTCTTTAGACTCATTTTTCTAAGTTAAGCAACATTTTGTTCCATAATCTAGATTGTGCAAATAAATAATTAAGTTCATTTTAATTGTCTTTAATTAATTAAGAGAATATACACTCACAGCCTACAATATTACGAAATACAAATAGTTTTTATATTTTAGTAACCAATTTTATTAAATTTGTTTACTTTAAATTATCTAAATGACCTTATTTTTTTTAGTACATGATATACTTAAAAAGGAAATGTTAATTCATTTGCATGAGCGACAAAGGAGTTTGTGTTATGAGAGCATCTTACGAAAGTCATTATGTGAGATGGATAAAAAGGGATAACACTTTTAACAAAAGTGATATTTAGTGAAAAATAATAATGATGTAGTGAACTATTTCATGAATAATTTATATTATAAATAAAGTATGATAATATTTCAAATAAAAACGATAATTAATTACGAAAATATAAAGTAATCTCACTACGTGTCATCCAAGCCTACTCTATTTCATATTGATATTAATTATCATCAAAGGCAATACAAAATAAAGCTTCAATTATTGTGAAGGATAGAAGAATAGTGAAAGAATTATACAGATTTGACCAGGGGAATATGTTCCTTATTGCTATGTGTCTTACACTCCACCAAACTTAACCAACAATTATTTCTATGGAGTTATATGCTTTCTAAAGATTTGTTCCTGCTAGCAATATTAATGTGACTATCTCAAAAAATGAGGTACTTTCAATATTACACTTCATTATAGCAGCTTATATTTCATGAAATTAAGGATTTTTTTTTAAATTTTTAAATTTTTTACATGAAATCGGATCAGAAACCGTTATTCACTTGTATGATAAACTAATACTCTTCATAAATTCACGATATAACATAAAACTAATCATTTGTTTTTAATAGCATTCTAATTCGATTCCATAAAAAACATTAGCATGGAACCGTGTCATGCAATCAATTGCCTTATTTTATATAGTATAATTTAAAATATACTTATAATTAAAGATGTCATGGTGCATCTTTATCAAGAATGAGAGGCATATGTTAAACATCTTTAAATAAGAAGTGAACACCTTAAATTGAGGTTATATATTCTGATGTGAATAAATATGCTATGCTTCTTGTCTTGATAATGATAACAATTAAATGAAACAAGTTCTCATTTATCCAAATAATTCAACTTGTGAAATTCTTATTCTTTTCTAAACATATACACTTCATAACTCTGATCTCATCAGATCCCCTGAATTAATTCTTTCTTCTACTTTTCTGCCAAGAAAGAATACATTGTAATGTATCAAAATACTAGATAAATAACAACTTAGGTATCACATCATGCAAAATTATATATCAACTTCTCCTCTGTTCCAAATTACTCCATTTGACACATCTACATATAGCAGATGCTTTGAGACAGGGAGTACATATATAATAAAAAATGAAACCGAATTAAAAAACATTACCTTCGTGCATAAAAATTGTTACTTTAACAATATATATATGAAAAAAATAGTAAAATAATTTTTTTCGGTGGGAGCATTACATTTTAAAAGGATAATAAATGTGCATAAGATAGTTCTCAAGCTTAAAGAATAATGCTTTCTAGTGATAATATTAAATGTCACATTACTATATTATTCTACCCCCTCCACCTCTCTTTTAATTATGTGTTTAATTTAAACACGGATAAAGAGGAAATTAGAATTGGATTAGGAAGAAATAGAGTAAATGATATATTGACAGGTCTTGTAAAGTGAAAAATTCCCATAATGAAGAAATGAGTGAGCATAAATACTGTGATTGCTTCAATTTCAAGCCACTAAACTAAACTACCTTAAATTACTCCACCACCACATCACCATCCATCTGGACCATCTCATTATATATCCCTTTTCTGTTTTTAAAATTTCTATCCACAAAATTACATATAATTTAATCATAGGTAATTTAATTAGTACAACAAGTGTTCCAGAATCCAGCAGTACCCCTGCAATGAAATACAAGGAAATCTGCCACTTCAGCCACCCCCACCACAACCTCAAATTCGACTACTCCGAGGCTCCCTTCAAGTGCGACGGCTGCAAGGAGGCCGGAATCGGGTCCAGGTTCCGCTGCTGCTCCGGCAGCTGCAACTTCGACCTGCACACGCACTGCGCGCTGCCTTCCCCCACCATCTCCCACCCCTTCTACACCAAGTGCTCCTTCCAGTTCTTGAGCCTGCCGCCTGGGACGGTGGCGCGTTACTGCAACGCTTGCGAGAAGGACGTGTCGGGGTTCGTTTACCACTGCCGGTCGTGCGGGTTCGACCTCCATCCCTGCTGCGCCAAGCTGCCGATGGTGCTGGACGACGGCGACATCAAGCTCTACCTCTACAAGAAACTTGCCTCCCCATGTCACAGGCAAACATACTCCTCTCTATCTTCTCCCTCTTTCTTATATCTTTCTCTCACTCCTGCATGCCTGGTTCATACTGTCTAATAGTTACTAATAGTTACGTTTCCTTTTGACGAGGAATTAAAAATAAAATATTTTATTATAGTGAGGGGAGAAATTTTTTTTAAGTAAAGTGAGTGTTGTATTAATATTATATATATAGATTCAAAGACATATATAATTGTTTTGTGTGTGCTCCATTAAAAAATTCATAACTATTAAAATGGAACATTGAAATGCAGAATTATTATTATAGAGGAATTACTCCATTATTTACTCAATGTTAACATTAGTATTTTAATATGCAACTCACACTAATTAATTGCTCCCTCCCATCATTTCCTCCTTTGTTTCGTCCTCTAAAAATAAATTTAACATTATATTTTTATCGGCTCGAATTCTATGTGTCATTTGATATATCATTTTTTGTGTCATACTGTTAGATAGACGACACGTATGAAAGAGAAACTATACCCTAAACCTTAAACCCTAGGGACAATTGTTGAATTTATTCCCCCTCTTACATATCAATCATTTAACATGTGTCACAGAAAATTCCGTGATTACGTGGCTTCCATTATTAAGCTTATAATTATACACATTAATCAAATGAATTATGAGTTATAGTAAATCAGGAGTTAAAAAGTTTTTTTTTTTATAATTATTTAAAATTTTAGATTTTGTCAAAAAAAGAAAAAAATTATATCAATTTTGTCCTATAACTATGAGTTTTATTTCAATTTTGGCCAATTTTCGCCGGAAATTGGTCACGTGCAACGCACGTGACTGATGAATTTGAGGGTGGTTCCGGAAAAAACCGAGGGTTCCGGCGAAAATTGGGCAAAATTGAAATAAAACTCATAGTTATGAGACAAAATCGATACAAATATTTTTTTTGGGAAAAAATTTAAAGTTTACAAAATTATGGGACAAAAAAAAACTTTTAACTTTACACAATTATGTGATATATTTGTTCTGATGTTAGCTTGTGATGTTTATTTCTCAATTTTAATTCTTTAGTCCATTGCAAATTTTGTATTCACAGATAATATTTTACGTTATGATTTATGAAACTCTTAAAAATAGTTAAAAAAGATATTTCAATATTGTACAGAAAATGAGGTTAAAAGTTTTTTTGTCCTATAACTTTTTAAACTTTAAATTTTGTTCCAAAAAAGATATTTGTATCGATTTTGTCCCATAACTATATGTTTGATTTTGATTTTGCCCAATTTTTGCCGGAACCCACAATTTTCGAGAGAACCCCCAAATTCCTCAGTCATGTTCAACGCACGTGACCAATTTCAGGCAAAAATTGGGCAAAATCGAAATAAAACTCATAGTTATGGGACAAAATCGTTACAAATATTTTTTTTTTGGTGCAAAATCTAAAATTTTAAAGTGTTAAACATGATATTTTGTGCCTGAAATGTGAAATTAAAAAGTAGAAATAAAATAGAAGTGAAAATTGGAAGCAGGTGCGGGAGAAAGGGGAGGAGCTGGACGTACAGATCATCGTGCAAGAAGTACAACCTCCACGTGGCGTGCGTGAAAGAGATGCTGGTGGACAGCTGGCACGAGATCTACTACGGAAGCAGCAAATTAGAGGAGAGGCGAGTCCCCAGCTTAAGCGCTACGCTGCAGTCGCACCATCACAACCACAAGAAGAGCAAAGGGAAGGCGCTAAAATGCTGCGAGCTGGCTGGGTTGGGGATGCAGTTTGTGATATCTGCGGTTCTAGGGGATCCCACCTCCCTCATTGCTGCACTTGTTGCTACTCTCATCTCCAAATAGAACATCCAATTACTCTAAATTCTTATTCTAATAAAAATATACCATCTTAATTAATTTACCTACTTTAATCATGTACCTTGTTTATCCTAATTCATCACTTGTATAACTTATTTAGTGCATATGCTTCCTTAATTTGTACCAATTTTCTATTTGAATTATAGTTGTAGGGGTGTTACAATAGTCAAAAGAAAAATGCCACATGCACTAATTTGTTTTCTACTTAATTTAATACTCCAATTTACACCACACCATTCATATTCAATTTTTTTTATAAACTAAACAAATTGCTAATAAAACCTTAAATATACTTGATTGCTAATTTGGATTCATTCGAACGCGCACCCAATAAATAAATTAATTAATATAACATGAAACTCAGAATTTGATTTTTTAAGAAATCTAACAACGTCACTAAGTGATTTCAACTAGGGTGATAATTTTTAATTATATTAATTTCTTTTCATCCATTTACTAATTCTAGCTTCCTAAAAAACCTATATTTTGAGTTCTTTATCAAAACTACACATGTATAAAACACAATTTTTACCCCCATTTTTTTCATTATCTTGTGTTATTACTGTTTACATATATAAGTGATATCTAAAAAAATTAAAGAGGCTTACACTATTCTTTTAAAATTTAACAAATTATTTTTTCCTACGTATTGCTTAGTTAATGGTGTAATAGAGGACATTTAAACACCAAATAACACATGATTAATAACAGCATATTAAAAGTGCATTAAGAGAATCTGAGTTCTAAAAATTATTTATTATGGTAGAATGAGTTAATATTTTGTAACCAAATAAATGTGCTTAATTATTGTCTAACACTTAAACCACATCAAAATACATGGGATCATGTTAAGGTGAGTTATTTTATGCTTTCTTAATTAATTATTATTTTTATTTAAAAATGTCATGACTTTTTATTTATATTATAAAATATTCACAAAATAGTTTATTTTATCATTTTTTATTGATTGCGTATTAATTTCTATTAAAATTTTATCAACTTTTATCTGTCTTATGAAAGTCATTTCGTGAGACAATCTTATACAAATCACATGCTAGTGTTTGCCCAGCATATATTTTTACTTAATTTCAAATTTAAAAAATATCGACAATACTTAAGTTACATTTGAGGTCAACCAATGGAGGACGAAGAATTGGAAAGTCAAACCCTGAATATATTAATATGGGTTTTAACCAATTAATATTTCCCACATTCTATAAATATATGGCATAAACAGCTGTGGACTCACCACCCAATTATCTTTATTAATCCTATTCCTCCACCACCCCACCCCTACCCACTCCCCAAGCAAGCAATTCTGCAATGGGCATTTGTGTTTCTTCTTCTCATGCAACCAGCAAAGTACCTGCAGCTGTATCTCCATCAGCCATGGTTGTCGACCTCGACGGGCGGCTCAAAGAGTTTCGGCGGCCGATCACGGTGGCGGAGGTGGTTTCCCTCCACCCAAATTGCTACCTCTGCTGCTCCGACGCTATGCTCATTGACTCACACGCACCCCAACTCCCCGGAGACCACGTCCTGCAGATTGGCCAAATTTATTTCCTAATCTCACTCTCCAAATTGCTAACGCCACTCTCTCTCCATGATTTCTGCCATCTTGCCATCAAGGCTACCTCTCTTCTCACTATCACCAGTTATTCTGCCACATATCCCCACCAATGCACAACATAAGGATTTCTAGGCTCATTAAGGCTGCACCAATTTTTTTTTTTAATTAATAAAATAGGTGATCTTAATTACAAGCATTTCCCCTAATTCCAAGTACATATTGTGTCTTACTTTTTGTATCAGTATTCTTCTAGCTAGTTGAAACTTGAAATACTCCTAGCCAATTGTGGTTTTTTTTTTCTTATTAAAAGTTCAACCCTTTCTCAAATTGGGTGTGAAAGATTGAATTTTGATCTCAGACCAATTCTCTTCTTTAGATTTTTCTATTTATTTTACTTCTAATGCAATCCACGTATATATGTATATAGAAAATGCAAACATATAAAAATATGGTGAATAAAAGACAACAATGGGATACTTCCATATTTTGATTTCAAATAGGCCATAGAGTGATGCATGTGACGGATAAAGCAAAATATATTTAGAATATAAGTAGTGAATTAGTATTTATTTATTTGTTATCCCTCCCTTAAAGAAAGTAATAATGTCGCAAAAGCAAGATTAAATGTTATGAGGATTAATCGTAATTTAAGGAGTATTTATTGCTATAGTATGAAGTTGGCGTAGTAACCACTCCAAACATGTAATTATTTATTTGCTTAAGTGCTTGTGATGTTAAATTGACAAGAGGAATTAGTGGCACGTGACGAGTAATGACTAATGTCTTCAAATTAATTAACCAATATTGATGGGTTGGGCCTATATTGGGCCTTCCTTAGACCTACTTGTAATTCAGTTCCACTTTATTGGGCTTATACACAGTTCACATAATTTAGTATTGTATGAACGAAATTGATAATAAATCCAACATTAATATTTTTCTTATTGAGTTTCACAATTAAATGATTAATATTTATATAAATTTATTATTTTATTATTATATACTTACATTCTAAAATATATTAACTTTAATTATTATGATAACAATATTATTCAATTTAGGTTTAATATAGTATGTATTGACGAATAGACATGACGAAATTAAGAAGTTGAATTGTGCCACATGATTTATGAAATTACATTCTGAGAAATGAGAGTTTAAGAATAAAATGAAGCTTGGATAACTTCATTATAGCGCTTTAATTGAGCCCATAAATCTAAATTCCACTTTAGTTATATCTAAAACTCATTATAATTTTCATCTATCTTAATTTCCTATGATGAAATTTATTATCAATTACGTACTTAAAGTTTATTATTGATGAAGAGTTTGTCGAAATATAATTAATAATAATTGCCGAAAAATCAATGAACAAATGAAAGTATTTAACAATATAAGATATAACTTTTAATTTAAAAAATATTATTATTTTTTTCTGTCACAAGGAATGTGTTCTGATCACGAGCAAACGGCCACACGCAAATTTTATTTTAAGATTAATTTAAAAATAATAATTAAAAAAAATCAATTAAGCAGAGGGCTTCATATGGGTCTTGATGGCAGCAACAAGATGATCATAAGCCACACTCCATGCCTTCTTCATTTCTGGTGACCACATTTCTCCTACTGCTTCCTTTATTGTCTCCATTAATGCATATTTTGTCACCTGTATTTAATTTAATTTAATTAAAAAAAGATAAAATGAATATTACTTACTATATCTAGAAATAAATGGCGTAAGGAAACTGCCTCAAAGTGTTCATCAACGACGCCGTATTTGGCGTGGGTAGCGCCCAATTTTTGGAGGCTTGACTCTCTTATCACCACTTTTCCGGCCTTCCTTAGCTGTACGGCTGCTTCACATGTCTGCATTAGCATTAATAAATAAAAAGCGTGTTTATCTTCTACACAAACTCGCGTTTCACTAGATCTCTAAGTAAAAGTAATGAGAAGAAGAATAAATTAGGACTTAGGAGTGTACCATGAGAAAAACAGACTTAGCATGGGGCTTAAGCTTAGGATTTTGGTCGAGTGGGACGTCTGAATCTCGTAGAAATGGGAACATTTTCTGGGCTGATGGTGCTATTTCAAATATCCTGCATATACAGTATTAATTAGTTAAACATTAGTAAGTGACCAAGTTCGATTCCTCTTAATAACGAATAGGAGTACAGAGTTATAGTTATAAGGAGACTTTGAAAAAGTGGGGGTATGAATGTTTGATAAACTAAATACTAGTTATACTAACAACTAAAATGGTCCAATAAAAAAAAAAAGTTAAACATTAGTACTTGAGGAAGAACTTGAGACCCCATTCACCAGCATCCAGCTTCTTGATGAGGTTCCATGACTTCACCACCAGAGCTTCTTCTTCTTCTGAGAACACTATTCTCTTCTCCCCACATTCATCTGAAAATTTTAATATAAGTATATATCATTCTCTATTTTCTTTCAAAAGAATATACATATATATATATATATATATATATATATATATATATATATATATATATATATATATATATATATATTGAGAGGTAGGCTAGAGTAGAGTAGTAACCTGTAGATGTAGTCATGATGGGTGAATATAGTTTGGACAGTAGAGTTGATTTACAAACAAATTAAACCAGGGAATGTATTACAATTTCTGTGAGTAGAGATGTATATATTTATATATAGTTGTATGTAGTTGGCCTTTGGTAATATTAAAGAGGCATAACGTAATCAAATTGAAGTAGTTTGGTGGAAAGATAAAACCGTGGCAGCGGAACCTGGTTTCTTACTTTAATGCCTTGTGTTGTCACCCCATTCCTCACTAGATATACAAATCATATTCGCTTCAACATTTTATTTTTTAGTATTTTTTTTAAATAGACTTTTACACCCAAGATGCTTCCAATATAAAATTATTTATTCATTAGGAACTAGCATCCTTAAAATTATTGTGTGACACGCTATATTTAACACCTATTTTATTTTTATGATTTATTATTTTTAAAATGATATAATTCCATGGTTCAAGAGAATTAATATATTTTATTAATTTTTTTGAGTATTCTTTATTTTTTTAATAAAAAATTTAAAGTATGTTACGTGTATTTTGTGAAATTTACTATCTTTAAACTTAAGATTATTTGACAGTTTTTTTTTTTAAATATAAATGAGTATAAAAGACACTAGGCGACAAAATTATGTGGGCTCTTTTTTCTTCCTAATTAATTAACGTATAAAGGTTGTAAGATCATTTTTTTGCCCATAATAAATTGTCCAATGTATATGATGAGATAATATGAGTAGTAGTATCTCATGATATTTAATCAGTATCAACAAGGATATAAAGTTTTGTGTTAACATATCACAACGATCATTTCACAATTCATTACATGTTGCATTCATCACTAGAAAAAAAATTAAAAAAATATATTTTTTTAATATAGTCATTTTTATTGCGTCCAAAAAGAAAAATTAAAAAAAAAATTCAATCATTGAGCGAATCTGACAGGCATAAAGTTCTTTAAAAACCTTATGAAATAAAAAGTGATACATGTGTTTTGCCAAAAGAAAATTCAATATTTTACTCAAAAGATAAAGAGACGCATTTATCATTCACAATTTGGTGTTAGTTGTTACATACATTTCCTTGGTGTTACATACATTTTCTATTGCGTACCGTTTGATGATTGTCATTTGTTGAGCCCGTTGGGTTTTGGCCCATTTTGATGGCCCTCATTTCCTTAAGTATTGGGCCAGTTTTTGTTAATTCAAAACTTGGCCCATAGCCTTACACCATATCTCATATTATCCCTCATTCGTGACCCTAACGGGTAGAACGTGGATTTGAATTCTTGTGTGAGTTCAACGGGAATCTGAGCACTTTGGAGTTCAGTCCCTGACCACCTTCTCCAGCGACGACGAAGACCGACGAGATGACGAAAATCGATACCTAACAGTGGTATCAGAGCGGGTTTCGTCACCTAGTCGTCGTTCGGACCGCTTCCGCCGCTCGCCTCCAGTGGGAGAGAGGAACACGCCACCACCGTCGCTGGTTCTGTCCGCCGGGAATGCGACGCTAGGGTTCCGCGACGCCGCCGCCGCTGCAGGAATCGCGATCTGCAGAAACGCGTCACCACCGGTTAGATCGAAGCCACCGTACGTCGCTACGCAGCCCGCTGGGAACGCGACGCCAAACGCCGCAGCCGCCTCCAGCAGCTTTCTGACGCTGCGCGCTGCTAGGGTTTCAGCCGTCGCAGCTGACCATCCTTAGACCGCCATTCGCGGTCATTCCAGCCCGCCGCTCTAGACGTCGCCGCTGTACTGCTCGACACCGCTGCTGACCCCGGAGCTGGTGATCATTTCTGACCACCGGAGCTGCTGCCCGCCTCTAGATCTGCTCGACGCCGCCTCTCGCAGACGCTAGGGTTCCGGTCAGACCCACCGTCTGCCGCTGGTCAACTCCGGAACTACTGTTCGTCGCTAGCACTGCTGACCGCCACCGCCACCACTGCCGCCGACCACCGCCGCTGTTCCGGTCAGATCAGTTCTGACCCCCTTGGTGTTAGGGGAGTTTCTCTCATCCTCTTTATTATAGATTTGTTCTATATTTGTGATACCCTGAAGCGGTTGGTCCTCCTTTGTGATGCTCTGAGGCGGCTGGTCCTCTCTTTGTGAGATTTTATTGTGATATTTGTTATCCTGCTTCCGTTGTGTTTACTCTTGATTGTCAGTATATTTCTTCTTGTGGTGTGGTTTGTGCTTAAAAAAATGGCTTCTAATTCCTTTGGCATGACTCATTTTGATGATAAAACTTATTTCAAAATTTAGAAACAAAAAATAAAATGTGTTTTGGTTCAACAACGTGTCTATAAGGCCATTGATGGAACGCATGCTGCCATTGTAACTGAAGAACAGAAATCTGATATGAATGAGCTTGCTTTGTCATCCATTACTTTAAATCTCTCTGACTCTGTGATAAGAAAGGTTGGTCAATTTGAGTCTGCTGAAAAGATGTGGAAAAAGTTGGATGAATTGTTCAATGTGTCATTTTTGCCTAGTAGGATGTTTTTGCTTGAAAATTTTTCCACTTTCAAATTGGATTTGAATATGGACATTGATGAAAACTTGGAAATGTTTACAAAGCTCATTATTGATATTAAGCAATCTGGTGATAAGCACATTGATGAGTATTCCCCCATTGTCTTGTTAATGGTTATTTCAGAATCTTATTGTGATGTCAAATATGCTATTAAGTATGGTCGTGATGATGTTACTCTAGATGTGGTGGTTAATGCCTTAAAAAGCAAATAACATTAATTAAATCACAATGGGGGTGATAAGAATTCTGGGGGTGTTATGTTTGTTAAGGGAATGCATAATAATAAGTTTAAGGCTAAGAATCATAGATGCTATAATTGTAATGAGCATGGCCATTATGCTAACAAATGTCCCCACCCCAAGAAGGATAAATCTAGTGAACAAGCCAATGTTGTGACTAAAACTGAGTATTATGGCGAGGTTTACTAGTTGTGCTTGTGTGAATTGCTTGAGCCTTTAACTTGTGTGTTTAAATGACTTTGAAAATTTTGTTTTTTCTGAAAATTTTTTTTCTTATCTTGTTTCACTTTGAATCTATGTGATTCTTTGTGAATTTGTGTTTTCTTTGTGTGAAAACTTGTTAGAAATTTGTTTTCTATTGTGTGCTTGTTTATGCATTAAACTTGCCTTATTTACATACTTATTTGTTTCTCTTAGTGAGGAGGAGCATGTTGTGTGCATTCAAATGTGGTGTAACATTTGATTATTGATTGTCTATGTGACTTTTATGTCTGTGTGACTGCATGTGCTTCTGTGTAAAATGTCTGTGTGACTTTTAAATGCTATAGGTTGTGTGTCTATTTGACTTTTAAATGCTATAGCTTGTGTGTCTATGTGACTAGACTATGAGTCTTTATGAATTGTGTATTCATGTTAGCTTTGTGCTTATTTGTTTCTGTGTGAGAATTGTGAGTTCTAATCTATGTGATTACATGACTATGTGAACTTTGTGTTTTCTTGAGCTTGTGTGCTCTGTTTATTTTGTCCTTGGGATATTTAGACATTTTGTGACTGTGTGTCCGTGATCTTTACTCCGACTTAGATTTGTGTTTCTTTTGTGATACCTTGACTTTGTGCCAATTTTTCTGGATCTTGCATTTGACTTTGTGTCTTTCGTTTTGCAGGTGTCTGGGAAAAGGTGCGATGCTGAATTCCCATTTAGTTGAACACGAGGGTGGATGATTTGGGCCAAGGTGGAGATTTGTTGGGCCCGTTGGGTTTTGGCCCAATTTGCTGGCCCTCATTTCCTTAAGTATTGGGCCAGTTTTGTTAATTCAAAACTTGGCCCATAGCCTTACACCCTATCTCATATTATCCCCCATTCGTGACCTAACGGGTAGAACATGAATTTGAATTCTTGTGTGAGTTCAACGAGAATCTGAGCACTGTGGAGTTCAGCCTCTGACCACCTTATCCGTCGACGACGAAGACCGACGAGATGACGAAGATCGATACCTAACATTGACACATATGATATGATAAAACATATACTCTAAAAGAAAAGTTTGAACTCTTTGAGCAATGGTTTAAATCTTCTTCCCCGTACCCAATGATTAAGATTTTCTTCCCCGCACACGTATCACTCATCTAATAAGTATAACAGAAGATGTAAATTAAATGTACCACAATGTTGTGCCCCAATGAAAGATGAATCTTAGGAGTTTACATAATTAGGTAGTGTTTGATTACTCCAAGAATTAAATCATGATTATTGGAATCCACAATCAAATCACACACACACTTAGTTTCATTAATACTTCTTTTAAGGGCAAATATGTGTGTATAGCAACCAAACGTGCAAAATAGAGAAAATTTTGCCAACATACCATTAGCTCTTTACAAGAAAGGAGTCCACCAAAACATCCCAAAATAGAAATATCACAAGGTAATCAAAGATGGAAGCAGAGGGCAAATATGGAACTAAAATTTCAGACAAGTCAACCATAGTAAGGCACAAAAAGGAGATTGGAATATACAAAGCTCTAAGGAAGAAGGAATAATACTACCATAATTTTCTCTTTCTTCTGATAAAATGAAATCAACAACTCCATTTCTCACCCACAACCATAAATCACATCTGGAGTGGCAACAACAGATTCAAATGGAACTTCAACTCTTTCTTTCACAACACACCGAGCTTCACCATTTTCGATCACGAGGACCTTCCCCGGTGGGCACTCCACGCTTGCTCCCTTCTCGTCGTTCCCTCTCAGCTGAAATACATCCAGAAGATTGAACTCATTGTCCCGTTTCCTCAGTCGTGGCTCAAAACCCACCATACCCAAGATAGTGATCAGCCCAACTATTGTCAGGGCCGTCTTAGCTGCCGTGCCTAGTAAGGCTTTTACCGATTTCAATGGCCCTGATTGTCTCGTATTGCTCTCAGATTTGTGGAGATGGTTAGGAACATCATGGACATTTTTTACCCCATTTTGAGGGACTTTTCGAGAGGAAGTGAAGGTGGAGATGTAGCCATTTTCTGAGACGAGGGACTGAGAAGGGCGGCTTGGATACGGTGGAAGGAGGAGATCGTTGCTGTCCTCTGTTTCGCAAGCAAAGGCAATGGCCTCGTGTATCACTTCTAACTCCTTGCCTTTGTATTCCTTGAGCTCTTTGAGAAGATTTTTTTGGCAGCACTCGATCTCAGCCAAGGCAGCTTCTTTTTCATACCATTGTTGCTGCTGCAGTGCCTAATAAGAAAAGTCAGAAATGAACCACAGTTTACGGATATATATGATAATGATGCCACCCTTCAAGACTGCAAGTTCTGGGAAACTTATTAACATCTTCAACTACTTAATGAGAGGTAGATGAAAAAACTCTTTAGTTGAAAAAGGTAAACGATTCCGACTGCTAAAAGTATGATCAGCATCTAAGGGAAAAAAAACAGCTGAACCAGGATTACAATTTAAAGTTGGTTTTCACATATTGATATTAAGAGACACCACAAACAGTGAAGAATAGAATCTAACTACCACCTGGAACATCTTTCATAGATTACATTTCAACCGAATTAAGCATCACATGAAAAGAAGCTAGCTTTTTTAGCCTTATACACATCAGCAGGGCACAATTCAAGCTGAAGCATGCTTAAATATACGGACTTGAGATGTGCCATAATCTATAGACTCAAATTCTGATATTCATATATGATCAACTGGGTACCTTATCTCTTCGCTACGCATTATGGCTAAGATCAAGCTCAGGTTTGAAGTCATTATGTTGTAATTGGCCCCAGTGATAAATTTAAGCTTCAGTTTTGAGAAGTCTCTTTACTAGTACTAGTTAATACTACTGTTTGCTTAGCGCGTTAACACGCCCAAAGCAATATAAGAAACTAACCCTTAAAACCAAATAAATGTCAATAACTGGAATATTTCTCCATCAATTTTCTCAAGTACTTGGAAATTGGCATAAAAGCTTAGGATCTCTAGCTATGGTGCTTTTAACTAACTCCGATCCCCAACAGATACCAGCTATTCATAATGATCCACAAGTTTCTAGTCAACTGTCAACTTACACATCATCATGTCAAGTCTATGGTGCTAGTAACAATACTTAAACCTCAGCATTGTTTGCAATTATGAAAGAAGGCTGCGAAG
Organism: Pogostemon cablin; assembly: GCA_023678885.1. Lineage (NCBI taxonomy): Eukaryota > Viridiplantae > Streptophyta > Magnoliopsida > Lamiales > Lamiaceae > Pogostemon > Pogostemon cablin. The sequence continues at coordinate 21,645,691 of CM042954.1, read as the reverse complement.
GAATTATCATACACAATCTCATTGTAGCATTGAAATTTGAAGATTATCACTCAATATGGATATGTTCTTCCATATATATACATAGCAGAAATCTATTGTAAGATATAACCAATGATAATCAATATCTAGCTCCCAGTAGGTTGTATCTTAAGAGGCACCTTTCTCATCTATGTCATTTGATTAGCTACAAACTGGAGTTCACTTTACCTGGGAAATTCAAGGCTCACCTATGCCCTGCTAAAACCCAGCAGACGGACTCCTCCCAACAAGAAAATTAATCCCCAAATATAGAGTATATGAAGTCATAAAGTTTTCCCCTTGTCGTCTTCTAAGAATTTATTATAGAGAAGGACAAAACCTGAAAACTCATTCGCGAACTTCAGACTAGAAAAATGAATTGAAATTTTGAATTGAGAGCTACACACTTAACGTAGGGTATTGAGATAATTAAAAAGTACACAAAAAGGTGTAGCTCTGATGCTCAAATGGAAGGAATAAAAAAGGAAATGAGTACCAAATGAGAAGCATTATATACCTCTCAAACATTCTGCAAGAATATCTCAGTGAAGCCCATATGATAAGCATAGGAAAAGTATCCAGCCCAGATAACAATCCTCAACATAATTTCGATAATCTGTGAAGACTAGTTCGGGTCACTTCAAATTTTCTTAAGCATTCAATCACAAGTTACAATCCATTTCTTACTTAGAGACCAAGAGCATCATAATCCATCATGTTTATTAGTACATCAAATAGGAAAACATCAGAATCTTCCTTAGACTTACTTGAACAAGGATCACACCTTATAAGAACTTTCAAACAATCAGGAATTGTACGAATAACAGTTGTAAGAAATTCACTCAACACCGTTTCGCGCTTCAAGAAAGCAGCCACTAGAATAGTGAGCCATATCAAGATTCATTCAAGAAACAGAACCCCATTTAAAAATTCACTCTTGAAAAGCTATTTTACAACACCAACAAATTCTAACACATCAAAACCCAAAATTCAAAGATTAAAGCAGAGAATGAGACCTGCAAAGAAGACAACTGTCCTTCAAGGGATTCAAGGGCATCCTTAATATTCAGAAGACTGTCCGCTTCTTCCTCAACATCATATTCTTGATTGTCTGCTCCAGATCCTTTGGACTCATTACCTTCTTTCTCTACATTCGAAGCTGTCTTATGAATGCAGCTTATAATCTTGGATCTTAACTCCGACGTCTTGGCCAAAACCAGCCCTATTCTATCTGCATCCATTGCTAAAGTTGCAAAATTCTCGAGTTGTTGATATTTTCGTGCGTGAATTTTGTTGGGTTTCGAAAGGGAGGGTTTGACAACAGCAACAAATTGATAGTGAGAAAGCGCCAAAATATTTGAGACGAAAAATCCGAGTAATTGTGGCTTAAATTAAGAGCTGCAAAACCTCTGGTGTAGACAGCCTCAATTTGCAACCATCGCCAAAAAGTTGTCTTTCTTCCCAAAATGTAATTACTCGAAATAGAGAGGTGAAGGATTTTATTAGGGTTACGCGTAATTACCCACCAAAAATTTTCATCTCTGTTTTGCCTTTTGTGTAATTAATGCCCAAATGCAAGATTTTATCAAACCCCCCTTTGTCTAAACCCTGTCTTGTTACTGTGTCACGTGATTTATTTAATTTGTGCAAAATGTTAGTTTTTTTTTCCTTTCAATTAATTGATTTTACATTATCTTTTGCAGTAATTATTAAGTAGTAGGAGTGTATATTTATTCATCTCACACACACATTATAGTTCCTTAAAGAAGATCTGAAAAACAAAATAATTCCTTACAAAAATCAAAATTATACAATTCTTCTATATATATGTAAATAATAATTGTAGCAAACATTTGTATAATATTGCTGTAAAAATAATAATATTTTTAATAAAAAAGGTTACTCTCAATAAAAAAAATAAAGAGTACTATAAAAAGTATCTCATACGAGTATTGCTCTACGTTTATTTACTAAAAAAGTTCACTGTTTAATAAACTAAAAAAGTTCAATGATAGCACCGTGTTAAATTTTAGAGGATAAAATTATTTTATTTAATTGATTGGTAATATTAATACTCATTTAATTTAACAGTTCACAGATCATCTACTTGTATTCTATCTTTACCCGTGTTCCTAATAATGATCACTTTGTTATGATGAGAAACTTAGGTTTAAAAAAATTGTCCAATAAAATCACATGACCCAACTCGAACGAAATAGTAATATTCTACTGCCATCCAAAATATTTAGGCGAAGTTGGATAGAAAATTAAATAGCACATTTGACAATTACAGATCATTAATTCTATGTGGAGTACATTTGAATATACACTTGTACAGATTTTATCTTAAATTAATGCCAAGTAAATCCAGAGCAACGTTCATTAATGAAGTGTACTATATTCATGTAATTAAACATTGATTAGTTGGTTGACATGTCAATAGCAAGACTTAATCTTGTATAATTGTATTGTAATTCCTCATCACATTTCTTTTGTAAATTCCAAAGAAAACGTGTAAACGTTATTGTGAGACGGAAAGTATATAGATTGCTCTTGTGGTGTTGGTTGGTTCAAACCACCATGCATATGCATAAATGAAACTAAGTTTGGATGTACAGAATATTTGTGTAATGATCAGAAACAAGGTTCCACTTCACAATATTTGGGAACGAGAGATGAATCAGTTGGTCGAGTGAAGCATGAATACCTCCACTCGATCTCGTGGTTCATCTCTCATTCGTCTCTAGATCACATATGCGTGCACACACGTTGTATATGTAAAAGTATCATCTAACGAGCTCGTTCGAGAGCAGGAAACGGAACGAGAAGTTGTGCGGAATCCAGTCGACTTTTTTCCAGAGCTTTCTTTGATGGGAAACCTTGGTCCAACACTCTGGTGGCATCGAATGCTGGATCATTTCAGCTACACCTGATGGGGATAGCCCTATTTCCTTACTGAAATGCTCTACCTTCTTTGGTATCACCAATCTTTCTTCTTTGTGTATCTTTGTGTTCATCTGAATGTACTCTTCTTTCGCCATTTCGAGCTCCTCGAACACTTTCTTAGGCGTGTATAAACGAACCTGAAAGAGAATACGAATTAGCAAGCGATTCACCTCATCCATCAATCACAGTTAAACAGAATATGGTGGCTAGTACAGCTGGATCTGAGTGGCATCCGGAGCACAGGGTGAAGTGCAGTCGAGGCTCTGCGTGTTTTACAGCGTACGCCTCGCGAGGATCTCCGGCCTTGAACTTTGTTTTCCGGAGAAACAACGAATGCAGCCACTGCAAGAAAGGATAAAACATTAGTATCAAGATATAATGATCTGATGACTCTTGAAAGTGTTAGGATACCAGAGTCGGACGAGGCAGACGACACCTCAAAATACAACTTTGTAGCGAGTCGACGCTTATTGTATGGCCTCCGATGTTGTATGCAGCCTACACAGCAAAGTTTCATATTACCATACACAATAGAGTGATTACAGAATGTACAAATATAAGGCTAACTGTGTTCTGAGTACCTTGAGGACTAGAGATACCTTCTTGAGACTTCCTCTTGGGATCCCATAAACAAGAAAAGCCTGCAGAAATGCGTACACGTTTGAGCTTGAACTAGACTTGTAAACAAGATCATAGTGGTAAAGACAGAGGCAAGACTTGGCATATGATTCTTACATGCATTACTAGTGCATTGTGAACATTGATCCAGAATGCTAACTTCTCTTCATGTTTCAACTTCCATGGATCCACTTGTCCCAACTTAGAGATTAGAGATCTGATAAGCCAACAATGTTAATCTCAAATTTTCTACCTCTTTCCTACTGGTTACTACTACACACATCACACACTCAAAACTAAATGAAGCATACTTATAACTCTGTAGCAGTTCTTGAACAGAATTCAGCCTTTGGGAGTCTCTCACAATGGCCCGAATTTCGACCATTGTGTAAAAAGATCCGGAGAATTCACCGGATCCATCAACATGGCAAGCATCTTCACATGAAACCTCTTGTAGTTGAGGAGGGTCAGACAGATGACAGTATATGGTTGATATGCATTTGATCATTTCCTCCGAAAGCCAATTCGGAGTTTCCCTTTCGTGCTCAGGAAATCCAGGTTCGGCCAGATTAGCGTTCGAGCTGGATACCTGAGCACGCTGATGCAACGAAACACAGATGAGAAAAAACACTCTAACTCAATTCCAAACACATATTCTAACAAGTAACATTAAAGTTTAAGAACACCTCCAACATGGATAAAGGCAGAGAATGATAAGCATCCAGTGCTTCAAACAGAGGAGAAGCTGTTCTGAATGAACAAGCTGAGTGCTGAGACAACGACGAGTGGCTCCGGTATATACCACTGTCGATCAACGGGTCATTGCATCGAACGACTGCGTGCTCGTCCACGGAGTCTAAATTAGTCTTGCCAACTTCTAAAGACACCCAATTGGAACAAGTTTTTGGTGCTTCATCCAGTGTGGATAGTCTCTTGGCAAAACTCTTTCTGTAGAGTGACAGAAGATACTTCTCCAAATACACAACTTCCAACTCCAGATGAGCTATTTCTCTTACCAGATCCTCTGCAGGCTGATCATTAACTAACCTAAAGTCAGCTAACTATGTACAAGTATTTTATTACTTCAATTAATACTGTAGGAAATTATCACAAACCTGAGACAAAGGTTTGTGTGTGGGATCATCCATCATAGGCTGATGGTTCATTGCTTTCTCTAACATGGATCTTATCATGGTTTGGCTGTCTAATTCTTTCTGAAGCTGTGCAATCTGTGCAAGTGTTCAACATGTCAAATGTTATGTCCAAATACAGCTACTACGACTACTATTACCTCCTCTTTCAACAAACTCTGGGGTTCTCCGGACCAGAGGTGTCTCTTCTTGGGTGCAAACTTGTTCGACCGCCCCGTAGTCGATGCAGTCGACATTGAACTCCGTATCGACAGTAATTGTGGATGAGAATTCCTGCAAATAGTGATTATTCAAGTTCAACACATGTATTTCAGAATACAAATGTATCCAGAATAGAAACTTTATCATACCTTATAATAATCTAATCAGAGTGTAACAGCATGGATGAGATGATGAGGTGAACAAAACTGAGTTTTCGATCCGTCCCACAACCCGTCTCTCTCGCATGAAAGATTTCTGAATTAGGAGAGGATTAAATGGATCAAGAAGATATCAATGCAGGTTCCTAAATGCAAGTTGCAAGAATGAAGCCTCCTTATCAATTGTTCCACCAGTTATGGGGTAGCATTAATTGCAGCAAAGCAGACAATAGGGGTGAAAGGGAAACTGCATAAACAGGAACAAAAACATGGTATGAGAAACCTCCAAAAGACATTAAATTTGTTGAAAACAAAGTATAATCTGCATTCTCCGCGAGGCTACACTTCATTCACTCAACAAGAGAGAGAGAGACCACACACACAAACACACAAACTGATTCTTGAAAAGCTGAACAAGAAAGCTACTTTTCCAAAGACCAAATGGATTCAAACTTCAAACTTAAGTCCAAACTATTGGCATCCAGGTGGAGTATTATATAAGGTGGTGGATAAAATATTAAGTATTTGTAGAAACTTTGTTTTGTGTTTAAAATAGAAAACTGTGTAATGAGGCATGTACACGTCTTAATTAGGAACTAAATTTGTTCTTATTCTAGTAACTTCACATTGATGGCTAAAGCTTGAGATTAAGGTGAGAAAAGGTATTTACAATTATTGAGGGGTAACATTGATGAGAGATGGAGTGCATCATGCTTATTCATGCACACATGCGGCTGAATGGGTGGGGTGGGGTGGGGTGGTGGGGGGTGGATGATTATTTTTGTTTTGACTGGTCACTTTTGAGAGAGAGCCTTGCCAACTTTGTGTTGGCTTTATGGAAATGGCTAGACTTTTTTCCTACCCTGCATCAAAAGAAGCAAATTAGTTGGGCTCTTTCCATCCAAGAATTCGAAATGAAAAAGGAATTGCACATTTAATGCTTGGGATTCACTTGTTCTAAACAAGAAACAGAGGGGGGTAGGGTGGGGTGAGGTGAGGTGGGGTGGGGTGGCTGACAATCTGTGCAATATACACATATTAGGCATAAACAATACAGCCCGTGAACAAGAAACTATTGGAGCACGTTCAACTCCAACGTTGTTGTTGTGTAATAAGTGAAACCGCCCATCCCAAACGCCCCCATACTCCAGCTCGACAAAGTAGTGAAAGGTTAAATCATAATGACTTAACTGATCAACAGACTAGACCACTACCTACCCACAAAACAACCTCTCATTTGCTCCCTCTTCATTTCTCTTACATACAGTTTATCTAATATGATTGATTAATTAATTAATATTTCATTATAATGACTATAGAAAAAGCTGATATTTGCCTCATTGCCTTTGAATCTACAATGAATAATCTCTTAAGTTGTATAGAGTGGTCCAATATATGTTTTTGACGTAGTGGTCCAATATATATTTATTTTCCTATTCAATAATTTCTAGTCTCATGGATATACCAACTCTAACTCTAGACAACACACTTTGCCTTTTGAATAATAACATTAAAAAAAAAAGGTAAATGAAGAATCATTAGACTACTTTCTAATAAAGAGAAGACCTTCACTTTATCCATCTCTAAAGCACTTAATTAGTAGTGCAAATCAAAGCAAAAGAAGTTAATCATATCTTAGCAACACACCCTAATTAAAGATTGACTATTGGAACACAAAATCTGTTAAAAATTCAATTAATTATATTATATATAAAGTGAATTAAAACAATTATGAAAGCAATCCAATGATGCAATCTTTGCATGGTAGCAAACAGTTGGACAAAAGATTAGATATTGGTCTCAAAAGGGCTGAAAGTTGAAGGTCAAAACAAAAAGAGAAAAGGGAATGTTTCTATCTTGTTAGTGCATTTTGCATGGCTTGATTAGTTTTTCTCTTATCTTTTATAACAAAATCTTGTTAAGTTTTTAGACTAAGGTTCAATTTTTTTATATTTAAATTTTTATGTCTAGAAATTAACAATTTGCTCCAAGGATTTTATTATCTTTTACATTTCAATTTCTTTCAAATTAATATCAAATTAAATGGAGCTTATGTACGTAATACTAAAGAGCAGATTCAAATTTTGTAATAGTAATGATAATGAGAATTAATTATGAAGGTAATAGTAATGATAATGAAATTAACTGGGGGAGTAGTTATTGGGTAAGGGAAATAATTGAGAAATAGATTTTATTTTTTTATTTTTTTTGGAAGAAAGAAATAGATTCTTTTTACTTATACAAACATGTAGAATAGAAATCAATACTCTCTCTGTCCCAGGAATACATTCGCGTATTTTCTGATACGGAGTTTAAAAAAATTAACTTTTTGATAATGTGATGTAAAAAATATAAGGAGTATTTTTGAGTAATTGTGTAGAATAAAGTTTATTATCCTAGAACACTATGTTACAAAGCACCTAGCTAATCTTGTAGTCTAAATTACAAGTCGCATCCCACGATGGAAAATTAAAGATGTCACGTTTGTGAGTCACAGCTCATCTATAAAAAAGATTTACAACTTTTTTATTGAATGTTGTGCAATTTCATTAATATAAAGTTCACATTCTTACTAAAAAGTTCTATATCTTTAAGATTCTTATCCTAGGGTTTTGTCTGCTTTTTGTAAAATACTATAATTATCATTTAAACTTCACATTTATGGTTTATTCGAATAATATTAAAATTTATTTTTTAACTTATTTACAATAAATGTAATTCTTTTTCGGGATAAATGAAGTATTTGAGAGTTATAAAAATCTTGTAAAGCATGTTGCGGGTTAAAAAGAATAACAATTTTAAAATAAAGTTTATTGTGGAGAAATTAATTAATTTTCTTATTGAGTCAAAAAATATAAAATTTTATTGAACGGATAAGAGAGTCGCCATAAAATTAGGATAGAATATGTGTTATTTTATTGTATGAAAATATAAATTTATATTTAATTTAAGACTAATCAAAATAAAAAGCGTGAATTTAAAGTTAAAATGTACTCCATATAGATTTTTAAGGTACACGCTAATTAGGTGGATAATTATAAGAAATAAATATAATATAAAATAAAGGGTTATGGTTATTCTTTAAACTTATAAATTGCTCTAAACCAAGAATACCACAAAACTCTGACAGAACGCAAATCAAACAAATTGCCCCAAAATTTTGTAATAATTGTTGACTTATAGGTCTAGAATTTTGTTCACCATCAAATGCTTGATTTAAGAAATTCATGCTATTTTGTCATTTTGGTGGGAGGTTCAAATGAATAGCATTGATATATAATTGTTCTTCTATTAAACTATTACCTATATCTATACATATAAAATACTACTCCATATATATTTTTTATAATATATGATGAAAATTAGCAACAGTCTTCTAGTAGGTCATTTGCCACTTTCCAAAAATCTTACAGACATGCCAATAGACCAATTAAATACACAGATTAGTTGCCAATAAATTACTTTGAATATACGGACTCCCAAGTCCTAAATAAATTTAATTAATTCATTTTATTCTTGAAAGTCCTAAAAACTATTTGTTTGATTATGCAATTAATGTTTGTTGTTAACGAGAGTAGAATGCCCTAGCTATAATATATATATATATATATATATATATATATATATATATATATATATATATATAATCTCTTAATTAAGCTTCAAGTGCATAAAATAATTAATGAAACATATATTAATTGGCTCTATGCTATCCTAGAATGATGAAAAACCTTAGAGCTTCAGCAGGATAAATGTTGTAAAAATAAATAGTCTAACTTAGAAGAAGGGAAAACAACAATAACAACAACAATAATGATAATAATAATAATAATAATAATAATAAATCAAAGGGGTCTGTCTGTAGTATTTTTAAGGGAGTATTGTTAAAAATATTTTTTTAAAAAAAAGTTTTTATCAAGGCATAAACTTCTCAACAATCTAAGAAGTAACATTTTTCGAAAGAAAAGAACTACGTACCCATGGCATGAAATATCTCTCTTTTTATTGAAGGTAGTTTTTTTTTTTTTTTAAAGAAAATCTATTTTTGTACTATTCCCAAGTCGCCCTTGATAGACAATAATAGTAAAAATACCATCTTATCTCTTATTGAAAGCTCAAAATAAACAAACATATTGACTACTCTTAAATCTTTTTTTATGTCAAAAGTGTTTACAATCACCCATTTTTGTGATTATTTACTTTATAAATATTTAAGTAGTAGTCATCTAGACATACTGATATAGGTAAGGAATCCTACTATAATTAAATGCCATTGAGCTGACAATTAACAGTAACTTTTATCACTTTCTAGTCAATTCAACCTAAATTTCCAATTAATCATATACTCCAACAAATACTCATAAGCATTCTTTTGAAAGTTTTAGCTTGGGGTGGAGATGATTATGAGTTTATAAGTAGTATAAAATGTACAACTTTATTTTTATATTAATCATGTAACTCCTAAATTTTTACCTTATTTAGATCATTTAACTATATCTAAAAATGAATGGAATAGTTAATATACCATATTAATTTATCACCTGTAAAGAAAATATAAGATAAATTTATGAAGCACTATGAATATTTTAAGAGATAATCAGTAATCACGAAGATTTCAAGTTGACATTGATCACACGAAAAAGTATAAAATTACAACAGCAAATAAATTATTTTTTATAAGAATTCCAGAGATAATTAATTACTCCATAGAACAGAAAATATCAACAAAAACTGTGGGATGGATGACAAGAATCAGCCTTTTATGTAGAGGTCATGTGATTATAAGAGTACTAACAATTAAAAAATCTTGATATGCTCATATAATTAATAAACATATACTATAATTTAAGATTTGATAATCTCAATGGTGATGACTATCTAAGATAATTTTCCATAAAGAAATAAACCCAAGAAGAATCTTTAAGCCTAGATTAGTGAACAATGTTGTAGATTAACCCATGTTTATCACTTGATTCAAGAGTTTGCTATTCAAGATTTAAAATTAGCAATCACATAAATCGAACTTTCCAAAGGCATTAATTCGAGTATAAATAAATAAACAAATATATATTATAATTCAGCCATAGGGAGGAATCTACAAACCTGCATTAGAACAGCATTATATTAATCCCATTATTTTTTTTGCAATTTCTTCAGCTTGAAAATTGCAGTCTGCAGTTGAATTAGAATATAAGAAATTATATACAAAATCAAGGAAATATGGTTTTCTGGATATCCACTATCTATAAATGCAAAAATACGTGCTCACCCATGTGTAAATAAACCGTAAATATAATTGACTTCATTTCACTAATTAAATCTTGTATTCATAATAATATTATATACTACTTTTATTTATAATATTATATACTTGATGCATAACGAGTAAACATGCAAAAATATGAGTAAGATAATTTTCAGTTAAACCAAAGTAATTAAATAATGGGGTGACTACTAAACGTATCCCATATATATTTATAATTGAAATATTTATATTAAAAAAGACATAAATAACCTTAATGGCTTAAAATATAAAAAGATAAAAATAACTTTATAAGATTAAAATTCTAAAATAGCCAATAATCTTGTGTTAGTCTCAAGTGTGAATAGGTAGGTGAGGTACTCTTACCATTCTCTCTCGAAGCCCACAAGTAACCCACCGATCCTATCACCACGCCGTGGCACATCGGACCTCGCCGGGAAAGCTCCGCTGGCGGAATACTTCTTGAAAGGCTTTGATTTGGGACTGAATTATCTGTATATATTCCAAATGCTATAATGGTTTTGTAATTTATAGTTAAGAGTTTATTTAAAGAATTTAGTATTAATTTTTTAAAATTTAATATTAATCATTAGGGTACAATTATTGTGATTTACACCTTACAAATCTTATTTATATAAGAATTTGTATGATTAATATGATGAGGCTTGTTGAGACGTTGTGCGGTAATATTGACGCAAAGGTGGATAAATTGTCGGAATTTTTGAAAAGTGCACTGAAGATCATTGAAAGCTTGGTGGAGGTGCTGACGCCGCAGCAGGCGGCGGAGTTTGTTGTCGCCATAGAAAATCACATGAAAACTTAAAAATAATCAAATTAGATGAAAAGGGACACATGGGCTGGATCGAAGTTGAGATGAGCCCATTAGTATTCTGAGACTGACCAAAGGCCCAAATGTGAAATAGTAAGGCCCAGATTTTTCACTTTCCCGACATCAGAAGCATACCTTGGACTTGTTCCATCCCTCCACCGCCCTTGCTTTCGGATTCACTATTACTCACAACTCACAACTGTGACACCACACAATTTAATGTTTGTAAAACATTACGTTTTCTCTTATATGCACTAAAAAACAAATTTTCTTAATCCAATAGTATCAAATTGGATAGTACTATATCTGTGCGTTTGATTAGGACCAAATCAACTTTATGTACAAAGATATGAACTCCAATCATTTCATTGAAAATGTGCTCTTTTTCCTGAATTAAGGGTTTTTTCCCACTAGGTTTTTCTAATAAGGAGGTTTTAACTTTTAACGACATCCATCGGGGTTTTCGTTTGGCCATTTCTTTTCCGGTCGTATATCAGCCCTTGAGTCCTTTTGGTTGCCTGTTTGGGTTTTTTTTTTTTCTGGTTGTATATTTAGCCATTTATGCCACATATGGCTTTCTTTCATTTTTTTTTCAAGCCTAGTTAGATTAGGACCAAATCAACTTCAGTTTTAATATCCAGGTAGGAATTAACATGCTCCAATCGAGTTTGTTGTTTGATTACACTTATCCTTACACTCCTATTTGGTAAAAAATTAATACAAATTCAAAAGTTCATGTTTTTAATCTTATCCTGCAAAATCCAACTCAACAAACATGAAAGATGAGATAATGGAGAATCCATTACGAACGTACTACCTCCCTTTCTAATTTTCTTATCATTAAATTCTTCACTATTCTTCCCTACATATTACCACTTTTCATCATTCCTTATTGCTTATATATACATAGAATTTGGATCTAAGAATGGCATATGATGATTCACCAACTATAGACAGACCCCATTGTTATTCACATAGAAGTAAATATTTCCTCCACAGACCCCCATTGTTATTCACATAGAAGTAAATATTCCTCCATCCAAAATCTGGCAAAAAAGGAATACATAGTTAAACCCAGTTGTCTGTTCTAAGCTGCCACTATGTATATCTAAGGAACCATATAGCACTTATAGATAGCCGACAAAAAAGGTCCGCTGCGTTCTACATTGGATGCAGAAAATCGTCAAGGCGTTCATAGTTTGCATATCTTATACTTCAGACTTGCAGGAACTCGCTGCATGAGACTTAGCTGGCAAGATGAGATCAACCATGCCTCTACCTCGTTTTCGTGAGGAAGGTGCGCTCTCGTTTCTTGTCCCAGATGTCGATGTATGCCCTATTTCCATCACATCACCTGCAAAACACATGGCCAGAGTGTTCTTCAGGCGTACTCACATACATGTAAGTGAAACTTATCAGCTTGCAATATCTTGAATATACAATCTGGTTGCAGTTCTCATTGGCTTCAAATTATTGTGTCAACCCTAGAGAGGAGAAATAGATCATGTGCCACCTCTTGGATGATCAACACAACGCAGAAAAGAGAAATCTAAATCAGTGATTATGCATTGACTTGGGGCATAGATTCCCTTCTCTCACCTATGTGTCAGATTGTTAGTCATCTAATGAAATAACACAAGAGATGTCATACTAAAGTATCACAGAACATCCAGACACGTCACTGCTGCCATTTAATAGCAAAAAATATCAAAGTTTTTACTAGCTTGGCTATTTTCTTTTATTGTTGGTCTAGACATCATTTGGCTTAATTGTGAACGATTTGTTTGGACGGTATCATGGTCAACTGATGTGTCCAATGAAGTGAAATCACATGAATTCGATTGTGTAGGTAATAAACTAAAAAGGGACTCTGTGTGAATTAATTAAAAGAAATTCACAAGCATACGATTTAAACAATATAAATTAGGCAAGTTTACACCCAAATCAGTCACGGCTAAATTGATGATGATAGGAAAGAATTGTTTCATTTTTTTATAAGGACTTCAAACAAAAAAGTTGAGCTTTGTATGCCCTAGAAGGCTTGAAATGGAGAGGCAGAGCTGAAATTCTCCAATATATTAAATAAAATTAGCAGACACCAGATATAGTTGAAAAAGGACATACATGCAGATTCGATCAGATGGATAGAAATTACTTAGAGTTGGGCTTCAGAAGAGCAAATTTACACCCAAATTAGGCAAAGTTTAAACCATATAAATTGTACACTCAAATTTAAACCATATAAATTGGGCAAGTTTACACCCAAATTAGTAATGCCTAAATTAGCATTATAAGGTCTTCAGAAGAGCAAATCTAGTGTGATTCTCTGAAAGATTCAGCAATTAAATGAAAATGGTCTTGTGATACAAATTAAAGTAAAACTAGGAACTGCATGAGGGAAGATCTGTCTGGATACTTGATGGTGTGAAGATGTGAGCACAAAGTACATTTTCAAGTTTTAGTTTTCCATCTTTTGTAATGTTGATTCTATTGATATCGAGTAAATTGAAAAAAGTTCACAGGAGTGTCAGTAAAATGATTTGGTCAATCTAAATCCTACTAATTCACAGTCCTTGCAGTGATCAGAATAATTTCCTCAGACTTCCTAAACATTGATCTTTATTGGGTAACAACTATATACATTTTTAGATATTGCGCTTATTTTATCAGGCGGTGGAAAAATGTCATGGTTAACCACCTGAATTGCAGCATTATTGTATGCTGATAAACACATTTATGAACGATAGAGTGAAGATACGGAGAAACTAATCAACCATTACCACAAAAGATGCAGTATGTCATGCCTTTTCATGAAATGAGGAAGACAGATGTTCAACCACTTTACCAGTGGACTGACCAGCAGCCTTCTGGCATGTATCGTTGACATTCACTTGAGTGCTCCATCCAACAGTAAGCTTCTCTGCCTTCTCAATGCCTTTTGACTGGTATGGAGCTATATTGCAACTAGTATACTGAAGCGAACCCAGTAAGTCATTCTCAATACATTCATACCTGCACAATAAGCAAGAGATAAATTTACTCGTTCACACAAAATTTTAAGCTTTTATAGAAGATGCAACTTTACATTTTTTGGCAGAGGCTATCGGTAAGAACAGAGAGATTAATAACTTGCATCATTATTCGCTCGACTTGTTCCTCAGGATACATATCAAAAGGCTCCTCAAGAAATTTGGATAGCTTCTCAACATTTGACTCAAGCTGCTGCTGCTGGTCTTCAAATAAATTCTGCTTTATTTCTCTTTCCTCTGTCGTCATCTCACCTTCAAAGAAGTCATCACCAAACATGTAGAATGCAAAAGGATATGAATATGAAAGAGCACGTCTTGATCTGAAGAGCCTATACAGTCCATTTGTAACCCAACTGAAATCTCTTAATTTTGAAAACTTTGTTTCTGAATTTGATATTTTCTCCATTATTACTTCCCTTAATTTTGATTCCTGCTTGGAGGAGTCTATATGAGCCTTATAACGGTTATGATAATGCATATATCTGTATAGGTCTCGTTTTGCACGCTTGGCCTTATCTTCAGTGTCTTCTTTATAACGACCACAACTATGATTAGCAATAGTGGACCAGGTGTGTTCTCGACCCGTAGCTCCACCACATAACCAACTAAAGCAGGAAATAAGGCAGTTAGAATACATAAAATGTGCAGTACAGTCAATTTAACAAAATTTAAACAGTGAATATACACAACAATCATAAGGATATCAATGACATGATACAGAACATGCATAAAAAAATAAAAAAGTTTCAAAGAATTTTAACAGCACCATGTATTTTTACTATCAATTTACAAAAGAGAATATGATCGACAGGCAATCTCCAAGCCTATAAAACAAGGATGAACAGAACAATGAGCATTCAGTTTAATTCAAAATCCAAGTCAAGGGGTAAAAATGCAAATTCAAAATCATGGCTTACATCAAGCAAGGATCTAAGAAGCTTGTTTTCCATGCATGCTAATTACAAAATAGCTAATAGCAAAAAATGAGTATGCGACAGAAATGTTATACCCAACTATGCAAATAGAAATCGGCTAATGACCTTACACCAATGTTGGTTTACTCATCTAATAAGTGTCAAGTGAGCATGTATTACATGATTTATGAATTAAACACTTTTAGCAATCTAGATCTAGATTCCATAAAAGGAAGATAAACTCATGGTAGACAAACCCATTAATAAATTTGGCATTATACTTGTATTCAACAAGGCCTCCAAGTTATCGTGCAAGATGTACAAACAAGAGTTCATATAGTTGTTTTAGAGCCATTTAACCAAGCCCTTTTAAAGATCTTAAGAATAAAAAGTCAAAGGAAATAGTGAAAGGAAATAGATGAAAATGCAAACATATTCTGGTACAAATGGAAACAGGAGAGAACGAAGAATGGAAAAAAAAATTAAGTTTGATAATAATTTCTAGGATGCAGATAAACCATATTATTATGCATTATTCTAAATCAGTGAAGTGCGCTGACAAACTGAAGCAACGGACTGTGCTACAAGACATTAGGTCATATGTAGAAGCATATTCACTGAAATCAGTAGAGAAACAGCGCTCACATGCACGTCATGTAGAAATTATAGTATGTAATATGTTACAGAAATCAAAGCAAACTCACCAAAATGCTTGGCCACATATGCAACAGACAAGGTTGCAGCCACCGTTCTTTTCAACCGGTTTGTGACACTTAGGACAAGGCTTTGTATGCACAGTAATCCAGTTGATTGTCTCGGATTCATCACGACATTTCTTTGTCCAAAGCTCCCACATAAAGCATGAACAAGGGGAATGAGCTTCAGATAAGCAACTGAAACAGAACTGTAAACCACAGGAACATTCTACCTCACAGAACTCATCATTTTCTACGCGTATTGCATTCCCACAATGTGGTATGCTGGGACACCATTTAACCATTTTGTTGTCTTCTATGTAAGACTCAAGAAGAAACCGGTCAAATTTTTCTGCTAAATCAGGGTGCTTTGCACTAACTAGATTTTTAATAATAGATTCATCACATATGGCGTTGCACTTATGGGCCATACATCTGATCCTCTTGCTTTGGCCCTCATTGATTTTGACAATGAAGTGTTCTGTCCAACCTGCAAATTTTTCCATGTATGATCACCAAATAGCAGAGTAAATGTGACCAGGAGTTTCTACTGGCAAAAAAGGCTTGTAATGCAGCAAGCAAAAGACAAAAGTGCAAGTTAGAATCATGTTTTTCAAGAGATGCACTGAAAAAATGCAAAAATAAACCAGAATCGGTATTATAAACTTACAATAATATGCAAGCAAAAGTAGAGGTGTATAGCTGTTTATGTCAATTTCCATATCCAGACCAGCACGAAGAAGAAATGGTACTTACAGCTATTGCAAAAGCAGTGGCCACAGTCCATTTTGGTTACAGTATCTGCAGGTACATCTTCCATACATATAATGCACATTACAATGGCGGAAGGATCCAGAGGGGAGAGGTCAACACGTTCAACCATTGAAAGGCCTGCTTCTGAAAACATGCAAGATTTCCCCTTCTCAAAATAAACATCAATTAGCTTTAGAACATCCCATCTGTAATGAATGAGGAGAGTTCTTGCATGCTCTTCTCTCACTGATAGCAAGTTTGTAACTTTTAGCAGATCTTCTCTCTGTACAGATAATAAAAATTCAAATTTTCAATGAATTGCGTGCATGCCCTTCTAATTCATTTATTTAAACTTTTATGTATCACCTCAGAAACAAAAATACAGTCAGCTACCTTTCTTTAAATCTCCATAGTTAGAGCTCTAGGTAGATAAATTATGAAATCGTTGAATAAATTTTTTAGTAGAAATATCGCAAAAGGTAGCATAAAACAGCACTATACTGCTATGGGGGTATAAAAACTTCATGCCCAAATTTCAAGGGTACTTATCACTGGGAATATGGCAACACATGAAGATATTGTTAATTCATTTCTCCCTCTGTTCCGCTAAGATATGCAAGGTTTATTTTTCACACAGATTAAGAAGACAAATTTTTTCTTGGTATTGTAATATTTTTTCCTTATTTAACCCTTATTGCAGAAAAACTAGAAATACTAAATAGGGTTATGTTTAGACAATTTACACTCAATTAATATATTAAAAGAGAAATGTGCCTATCTTTGCAACAGACAAGACGAAAATGCAAAATGTAGGAGTATATAATACATGTAGCATGAGTTCAATTTGAGGAGAAGAGAATCGAGAAATGTAAATTTTATACCTGAGCAGCCAACAGAGACTCTTTTGTGATTACCTGAAATAGCACAAAAAAGACTCTAAATCATCTAACATAACAAGCATAGTTGAACAAAGGGTTGATTTAGCTGAATAAATCCGACTAACATATAAGAAATCACCTGGGTGTAATGCAAAAGAGTATGAGCCACATAACCAACACTCGCACAACACAAAAGTGAGCATCCATACCCATGATGGATGAACCAAAAACATTGCGTCAGATATGCAAACGGATACACAAAGCAAAAAGTTAAAAGTTTAGAGCTTCAGCCAATGGCAAAATAGCATTGCATTATTAAAAATAAAGATGATCAGATATCAATATCAAATTATCAACACCACCGTATTTGTTACAAAGTCAAATTCAAAGCAGATTTATTTTTCCACCTCACACAGCAGAAATTAATCGCCACAAAAGGAGGAAAAAAACTTAATCAACACCCGAGAAGAACGTAATATCATAAGGAGACACTTAAAAAAAAGTTCCTACTTCATATTCACTCAATGACAATTGTTTCTGTCCAAAACCTGGTTACCAGATTAAAAAATCTGCAAAGAATGTTACTTGGATAAGCATGCATTCCCAAATTCTCACGTAAAGCACACTACACACCTTCGAAGAGGGGGCTTTAGGTTGAATCCACTGGACGCCAGACTCCTCATTCGCCAGACCATCGAACAATTCCGCGCCATCATCAGACGAGCAATGATCATCCTCCTCCTCGCTACCGCCGCACAAATAGTAATCATCCTCCATAATTTACCACTTATTTGATTAATTAGGCAATAACAAGATCACGCATGTACACACAAATTAAAAGTTACAGAATTTTGTAATACTGCGATCAGATTCAAGAACCGCGAAAGCGACAGTTCCACGGTGAAATTTTGCGGCAATGAGAGAGAGAGAGAGAGAGAGAGTTGTGGATTTGGCAAAGGGCCCCTGCTCTTGCTGTAGCATAACACACAAGCTTTAATATTGGTTTTTAGAGTGACCTTACGGCGTCGTTTACAGAAGTAATGGCCCTGAAAGGTTTTAAACCAATACGACACCGTGTAAGGGAAATAGGTCAATGTTGACCAGCTGTTCAATGTCAAACAAAATTTTAGGAGTATACAGTAGTAAATAGTATCAGTTGGTTTTAACGACATCCATTCGCACCATTCTTATATTAACTTATTTATTTATTCATTATTTATCTTAGAGCATTATCTTTTGTTTAATTTGTTATTATGGAACAAGTATTCTACTTAGGAAAGTGAAAATACAGAGGACAAAAATTATTCTGCAATCAATTCTATCTAAATTAACTGTGGTTCATATTTAAATTTATTGGTAGAATTTATTGTTAATTTGTGTGATATGATTGTCGTTTTTTATTTTAATTAGTTTATAATAATAAGATATGATTATCTTTTAATAATCCATAAGAAACTGATTGTACACAAATTAAGCTAATTGAAGATATGCTTTGACTTTTAAGTCGTGTGATTCTAAAATATTAAAATTTGGTTTTGATTTATGGACGTGAACCCCAACTCTTTATCTCCGTATTCTATTTAAACTTATGTAATGTTACAGAATTTAAATTGTAAAAAAATACGAAATTTGCAAAGAGACATGAATCTAAATTCGTGTGTTCGGGCGCACAAGAGACTCACTCTTGATATATTTCCTTGTTCTCATGTGCAATCGGAGTGGAAATTTAAATATCTGCATTCAAATTCACAACTTATATATATTAAAAGATAAAAATATATAAATTAATAAATAAAATTTATAAATATTGTGAGCGAATATTTTAGGGCAAAGGGACGGATAAGCCCCTCATCTTATCTCTCAGATCAAATTGGAACTCCACCTTTTTTTCTGAAAATTCAAGCCCTTTTCATTTTTAATTTAGATCATCTGAACCCTTCATTTTCTTAAAATAAAACATCAAGTTAAAAATCTCATCTAACACTGTTAATTGATTAATGAATTAATTCATTATCTCATTCACTGCATAATTATCATTCATTTCATTATCTGATAGCACGTTGGCAGAAGGTACAACAGATCATGGCGGGCATTAGGTTCACAGTCTCACACATCTACCGTGAAGGGAACTCGACGGCTGATTCCATATCAGCCATTGGAGACGATTACAACTGGACGAACACTTCACCTGCTGCTATGAATACCATCTTGTTCATGGACATGAATCATACTTATTATAGAATTAGATAGTTCATATCATTTTCCTTTTACAGCCTTTTTATAGGCTTATGTCATTAGTGACGACTTCTTCCATCTTTTGTATTCTGTAGACTTTTTTCCTTTTAATTTTCAATAAAAATCTATTAATCATTGCATCATTTTTAACATTAACATTTACTTAATTATGTTATAATTGATAAAAAAAAATGTAGGTTCTGGCTCCAATCCCATCGAATTCGCGGTGTTAATTAGCCAACATCATCGGAAGACGACGACGCATTGTCCAACAAGTGGATTTCCAGAACCTCTATTGAAGGAATCCAATCACTGAGAACCGCGCGTGGGAGAGAGAAGTGTATTCGAGGAGCCGCTCATGCAAGCGACGGCACAGGCGGCGGAGGAGGTCCTGGAGGCGGAGAAAGTGTCGGCGATTGTATTCGATTCCAATAACAAGTGAGGATATGCAACTCGGCGTACAGGGAGATGGGGCAGCCGGAATGCTGCTGGTTGGAGTGCGCCGAGTGCAGAGGCGGGAAGAGAATCGGCGGTGAGGTCTTGCTGCAGTTCGTGGATTCAAAGGTGCAGTTTTCAATGGCGGCGTTCAGTTGCTTTGTGAGATCAATTGGGAGAGAGAAGGGAAGAATATGAGCTTGAATACATCTTGCAGTGGAGTGAATTGGGAAAGTGCCTTAGTTTATTCACCCAATTCTCCACCCAGCAAAAACTCTTCTTATTGACTCATTTCCAACATCCTTGACGGCGTTAGATGAGATTTTTAATAGAAGGGCCTTGGTGTTTTATTTTAAGAAAATGAAGGATTTAGATGATCTAAATTAAAAATGAAAAGGGCTTGAATGACCAGAAAAAAAAAGGTGGAGGTCCAATTTGATCCTTGAGATAAGATGAGGGGCTTATCCGACAATTTGTCCAATATTTTATTAATCTTTTTTAATAAAAAATTGAATATAAAAAATTATAATCCCTCCGTCCCAGGCTAAGAGGACCATTTTACCATTTTGATCGTCTCATCCAAAGAGTCTCATTTTCTTTTTTAGACACATGAGACCCACCTACACCCACTAATACATTTAAAACATGAGGCCCTCACATCCACTAATACAACTACCCACTACACATTAAATAATAATACTCTTTAATTCACATGCCCAAAAACAAATAAAACTCTTAGCATGGGACGGGGAAGTATATATTTATTAAATAATACATATACATTATACATTATTAATAAAAATTAATACAATATACATACACACTTGCATCCAAGCTTTATATATCAACTCCTGAACAAATCTTATAACGCACAACACATTTCTTACATTTGTGAGATGTTTATAAAAAATAGAAAAAAACACCTTAATTGCAACACCCCAATATTTCTTAATCTATATTATTGTAAATTTTACTTTTAAATAAAATTATTTATTATGTATTTTAATTTTGATTATTAAGTATTATATATTTATTTATACTAAAATAATTTAATATATATATATATATAATATAATTAAATAGTATTCCCTCCGTCCAACATTAACGTATCCATTTTGCCATTTTGGATCGTCCACTCTTAAAGTATTCATTTTTTTCTTTTTGGCCAAAAGGCCCACACATAGTCCACCACTCACAACCATTCATCACTAATACAACTATCTACTTTATATCAAATATTAATACTCCTTAATCCACGTCAAGAACAAACGGATACGTTGGCGATTTACAGAGGGAGTATATGTTAATGACCTGTATGAGTGCTTCAGCTTGGTGACCAAGTTTGTTAATTACTCCATTTAATAATAAAAGGGAAAGAAACCCCCTTGGTGACCTAGTTAGTTAATTACTCCATTTAATAATAAAAGGGAAAGAAAGGGGTTGGAGCCCAAGTTACACACACACATATAATAACAACCAATTAAAGTATTATTACTCTTATACAAATTAATTTAAATTTTTTAATTTAATCTATCTATCTATATATATAAATATAAACAAATCTTAAATTCTATTATTACCTAAAATTCTATTTATATCTTCAAATTTTCTCAATCTTTTCAATTTTACTATATTTAAAAACCATTCAATTAATACTTTTAATCTACTTATTTATTCAATAATATTTTCTTTTTATTTTTTAATTAATAAAATATAAATTTGGATATAACTATCTTGTCAACTAAGAATACTATAAATAAATAAAGAGGGTTGTTAATAATTGAGACTAACTCTAAAATGTAACTTCCAAATAAGTACCTGTTATTAATCATATAATCTTTCCCATTATTGTTTACAATATTTGATTGAACGTATTCAAATAGTGCATGATTTTCTCCCCACACATACTTGGGATCCGAACACAGTGAAAATTTCACTACACTTGGATCAAATTATTAAAAAAAAAAAAAGATGAGTAACTTCCATGTATGAGAATCTCACCAAATGATTTTAGTGAGACAAGTAAGAAATAACACTTGATGTAATTATTAAATAAATGAATTTAGTGAGAATCTCCCCACACAACTAGTGCATGTGAATAGTGATACTACGTTATGCTAGAAAACAGGAAAAGTGATATCCAATTAAATAAAATGAATACCATGTCAAAGAACCAAGACCCATTCTGTAACAATGAAACGAAATCACGCAAGTTTTTGCCAAAACTAAATAGTGATTCGAGTGAAAGAGGGAGAAGAAAACAACAAATACATTATCCATTTTAAACATACGATGATATCAGCTTTCCTAGATTACTACATTTTCGTCGCCTTAAGCCAAAAGATTTCAGCTTGAAGCAAGTAAAGTGAAGTTCAAGGTGAAGATATAGCATTGTTTGTCGACTCAAATGAAACACTTGAAGGAAGCTATACTTGTCCTTTCCATCTACTGACCTGTATTTAGGGTAATTTCGCAGAACTTGAAAGTAATTCAGCTGTGCTGAATTGCTGATCATGTCAAAGTTTCAAGCCATGTTGGATTGGCGAACTGCAAGATTGCAAGAAGTAAGAGTTCAAGTAAATGAAACTAATTTAGGTCATAAGAAAGAAAACTGTCTAAAGTAGAAAAGGAAGCTACCAAAAATTTATACAATAAAACTTCACATCTCATCTAGATTCGTACGAAATAAATAATCCTCATTCTCTAATTCCTCATGGTAAAGAGATATAGATGGTGCGTCAATCTTTAAAGTGTGTTCAGTCCTATCTGATAATCTCTCACCCTGCAAGATTCTTGCCTATTAATCTCATTTAACAAGCCTGAAGAAATACAATACTTGGCAAACTTTGGTAAAGATGCCTCTCTGTCCAAGCAGAACGAACCTTCTTTAAAATGTAGAAGAAATAATGAAATCCATCACCAAATGTTTTCCATTCAACTGACCAGGTAAATGTTGGAGCATTGAAAAATTGGCGTCTGAAGTGAGGCTGAAGAAGAGATAGATTGCTTTCATTATAAAAACACATCTGGAATAAAGAGAGAGGGTGTTCAATTATTGATTTCTACCTGGCCAAATGTGATGGAGATGAAAATACCATGGGGTTTTAGAACTCTATGGACATCTTCAAGCATTGCCATTACTTTGCTAACTGTTACAGGTTCCGGATTCCAAGGATCGCCAGAGTCCACAAATAATACATCCTGCACATCCCAATAAAAATACAGATTATTTATTTAAATATACCTAGCCAAAAAGCACTCAAACTATCCAACAGAGTTGGTCACTAAATATCAGAAAAATGCTTGATCAAATTCACAACCTGATCTAAGAAAGAGAATGTGAATAAGAACAACAATGAGAATGTCAGATGCACTTCTAGGGATTTACAACTTGTGGAAGTGACAACAAGTGAGAAAATGAGATAGATAAGAAAGTAGTACCAAAATAGAGATTTGGTTTATTTACGTTCATATCATGCATGCAAATGACCTTATTCTATTCATTTGAATACAACCCTCTCTTAGTCAGCAAATGTACGGACTTGTACCGATCCGCATTTTCTTTCAAAAGAAGGGATGTACTTTCCAAAACCAAAATCCTAATGGATCCGACTAGATAAGTTCATACAGCTTAACTTTACCATGGTTCCCTTCTCTATAACAACATCAAAACATTCATCTTCAAAAGGCAGGTCTAACATGTCAGCTTCCAGCACTTTAATTTCTGACAGCAGTAAAACAAACAAAGAAAATTTGAATAGTCATATCTCCACATGTTTTGCTCAAGAGAACATGAACTTAATAAGCAATTATTATGTTAGATATTTAGTTTTCTCATCCCAATATCCTTAACTTAAATGCGTTCTTATTACTAGTAAACACCACACACTAAGAACAGGTGTTATCACAAATGAATAAATAGACACAAAGATACCAAGATTGATTATTGTAAACAGATTTCGTCCTGTAAACCCTTCCCATAAAGTGAGTTTCCAGCAGCAAAACAGATTAACTTGTTTGATGCAAAACACATGCATATAAACTTGATCACCCAGGTTTTCGACGAATTTAAGATCAAAGAGGCACATCAATGTCATCTCATATATCTAAAAGTTATTGAGAAAAGGAGAATAACAGAGATAAAAATGCCTCATAATTTCACAAAGTAATGAAATATCTTTGAATAATATTACCACATCATTCAATATTTTGCTATTTAAAGACACCAAATACACAGCATAAACATCTCATGAAGAGATACTCACACTCACAAAATGAACAAAAATTAATAAGTTAACTAACCATTATAGCCCTTCGTTAGTAATCGCTGTTTCATTTTCTCAACAGCAATAGGTGACAAATCAATGCAGGTCAGATCAGTAATTCCATCTCTATACAATTCTTCACACATCTGAGAATTTCCACATCCAACTTCCAATACCTGCAGAGCACAATCCAACAAGCGAAAGTGAAAAATAACCTTCCACACACATAAAAACATCCACATTGATCTTAAGATAAATTACATGTAAGTATACTTCGAGAAGCTATATGTAATTGTTCAAAAAAATAAAGAGAGAGAGAACTGAAGGGATTTACAGCAGAGTTGGGTTTAATGTATTGAAGAATGAGGTGACGGAAAAAAGAATAGTCTTTGAACCACTCATAATGCTCCTCCTGAGCAAACCTCCGATCCCTAAGTTATGGTAACGAAAACTGAAAATTATAGTACAATATTTGATGAAGAGATTCAATTACGCTTGCATACCAGTAGTTAGGGTCGAGATATGCGGAAGCGGTGGCAGGAACAACGTCGCATTTCGGCGTCTCCGCTGGGTCCATGTTAAACCGCAATCGATTTGGGGATTTATGCGTTTGATGTTGAAATTTGAGCGTTTTGATAATGAAACCCTAATTATGAAATCCGTACAGAAACCCTTAGTTTTTTTTTCCCTCTTTTAAGAATGAAAGATTTTTATTTTTTATTTTTTTTAATAAGCAAATTTCTCTTTATAGAAATTCAAATTTGAGATCGATTATTCAATTGCAAAACTTCTTTAATACTTATTTTAGTTTGAAAATATTATTTATTAATATTTCTTTAAATAAATTATGCTTGGTAAAGATTATTAAATGTAAATTCTTGGAATTTGTAGTAGTTTTAAATAACTTTTTATTAAAAAAAATTTTTTGGTGTGCCACTGATTCATGAATGTGCTTCAGTAGCTGCAGCATCAATGGCAAAACTTAAATCAAATACTCCCTATCTCGTTGAATTGCAAAGGTACGTGCATACATTATTTAATTTGAGAAAATTTATTTTTTAATCAAAATTCAATTATTTTTTAACAAATTTTATTAACTTTGTGAAGATAAGATAATCTTTTAAGATAATAAATAAATTAAAAATATGTTATTGTTTTTTTTTAATAATTTGTAATTAAGATATACATAATATTATTTATAATTAAATTGTTGTTTGATGTGCTTTTTTTTTTCTTTTTAAATGGTGAAATTTAAAGTTGCGTGAAAAAATGTATGAAATTTATTGTGGGAATGTGGGAGTATTTCTTTTAACCAAATCCAAAAAATCAGAGTAATAAACACATTAAAAAGCAAAGGCATCATCCTCAGAGAAGAATGGTAATAACAAAATCAAATTAGAACAGCAAGATATAAACACCAGAATCACATATATATACTCAGCCGATGCATCATGAACAAGCTCAAAATTTGAGGGGTAAATTCCCCCCACATTTTCAAAGCTTCTTAGGACTGACTAGGCATGGGGGAGCTCGGCGGCTTCATGTCCTCGTACCTGCTCGTCAAGACAGCGGTCAAGTTTTAGGTTTGTAAGGCGAGGTTAAAGAATTTAAATTACTACAACAGGCAATGTGCTTACATGGTATAAGGTGAAAGGGGCCTGGTTTTTGATTCTGCACAAATTTCTGATTTCTTGTCAACTGTTTCTCCGGGGTTGTTGTTTACCGACAGTTTTGGCACACTAGGAGATGGTGAAGTGGGGGGCTTGAGGTCGTCATATCTAAGAGTGCAAAATCGGACTCAAATCAAACACATGAAAGCAGTATATACCAAAGGTAATGCTGAAACTTGTCATAGAAAAACACAAACTTACACAGTGTATGGAGAGTGAGTAGAAGCTATAGTTGTTGGTGTGTCTACTGTAGCATCACTACTTGCACTCTTTGCGACGTCATTTCCACCAGTAAGTTGTGACGCCACTTCTGTAGTAGTCGGGGCGATAGAAGGTTCAGCTTTGGAACCACTAGGAGCTGTTGGAGTTGGCGAGCTCGGTGGTTTCAGATCTTCATAACTGCCAACCAAATGTGATGGATCAGAAACTGATTCTCTTCACACAAACTCATCAGGATATACTTTTTCATAACATTAAATGCAGTATGTGGATGACAATTTAACGTCAGCGTGCATGGAGACGAAGATGTTTCTATCTTCAGTTATAAGGCCAAGAGAAACGTAACCACGTATGGCTTCTCAGTTCTCATTTCACTTTCCCAAACAAAATATGGTTTAAGAGTTTCAGGAAGAAATTGAATGAAATAAACGCTAAATGCAACTTACGCAGTATATGGGGAAAGAGGAGTTGCTTTAATTGCACTCGTTGGCTTCGGTACCTCCTCCTTGGAAGAGGTGTCTAGAACAACAGGCAGGGATTTATCTGCATCATCTGATTCCTACAAGCCAGACAAAAACCATTAGAGCCTTTCCCTTTCTTTTCTGGCGTTGTACACAAGCAGACAAACATGATGACTGTATTAATTCAAGATTGCTTTCCTTTTCCTATATTTAGCATTAATGATCCATTTTTAGGATGAAAATAAAGCAGCAGCAATAGATAGCAAATATCAGCTCTCTGTGAAGTTATCTGGACGCTGGTCTGATTAACAAATGCATTTTGATTTTTAGAATGAATACTCTTTAACACAAGTAGAATCAGAAGTATTACCTTGAAACTGCAAATATCCTCTCTTTTAGATGGAATCGTTTTTAGGAGCTCCCCTAATGGAGTCAAAGGAGCCGTAGTTTCTGCAATTACCTCAACAACTTTGCAGCAGGAAAGGCTGCGATTTTTTGCCATGAATGCCAGTAGTTCTGCTACCTGTGCAGTAGAATGAATTCCAATCAAGTAATTGTCTTATATAAGGAAAATATGATGATACCACAACATTGTTTACTTATCAAGGTCAAGTACGAAAGCATATCTATCATTTAAGATGGCATAGCTCATTCTATTTCATTACCCACAAGACGAGCTTTTATGCTGAAAGAAACGAACCTGGAGATTCGACACTAGGCCGCCAAATAAGGTATCTTCCTTCGATAGGGTAATGTTATGAGTTTCCTTGAAAGAATCTGTAGGTCGCTCCATTCCTCCGGGTCTTACTATCTGCAACAACATTTTGACCAGGCGTATCAAATATGTGAATAGAAACACCATCATCATTATAATGTTACTATATCCCAGAGGTGTTGTCCATAACTTACAGCATAAGGAATATTGCTAGCAAGAAGTGCTTCTTCTGCTCTCCTTTTCCAACATAGGACTCCCCAGAACAAACTTTTTCCACAGAAGGAAAGTCGACAGTCAAGAACAAAAAATATGTCGTACGATTATGATAGGCTAAAAGTGAATATTGTAATGAAGACTTAAGGCTTTACTTCAAGATAGCAGCAGGAAAGCCAAATTTACTTGTTCCCAAAGATGTGAGCAGTATGAAGAATTCAACTTTAGTAGAAGTCGCTGCACAGAAATGGAGGTTACTTTGCATTAATCACAAACTTCCATTGCCACAAGGAATAGATTTGACACTGAACGTAGTTATCTGTTGACTGCAGATAAAATTCTCAACGGGAAAGCAATTGTTTGAGCTAAAACACACAATTCAGACGGTTAATTTGTCGTTGCATGGCTCCAGGAGAAAGATTAACACCCTATATATTTTCATTCCCTTTTTTCCATTGACTGGATTCAATATTCACTATTTTCATATCAACCGTGCAAGGTGCAGCGCAGCTTTGTTTATTTTGTCAATTCTGTCAAAGCTAAAACAGATTCACAGACCTACTCATTATACATTCATACCTGCATCAATCAAGTTTTTGGTTGCAAGGTAATCGATTCGGTATGGTCCAGTTATATCAAAAATCTCCTTCTCACTAGCACCAATGCAGCATATAACAGCTGAGGAACTGCCCAATGTTGGCCTTATCTGCTCCGGTTTTTCCAGGTCACACTCCACGACTTCCAACTTATCTATAGCTGGACTAAAGACCAAACAACTATAAATGATTCGCCATTTTCATATAGCCATCAGCCATGTAATCAGATGAATCAACACAAACGTAGATAGAAGAAAACAAGATGAACTAAATAACTGTCACCAGTCACAATTCAGCATACAGTGATTACTACTCTAAACGCTCTCAATCTTACGTTGGGTGCCTCCTGTCGCATCGTCAAGCTTCATGTTCTTAACACTCTGTTTAGAGAGACAACAACTATCTTAATGAAAAGAAAAGCTTTCCAGAAAAAAATGCCTAATGATTAGAATTCATACTTGAACAAGGGATTCAGCCCTCTGAGTACTCCGAACGCCTGCTCGAACACTAAATCCTAATTTTAAGAGCTCCCTGCATAAAACTACAACATTTTAGCAACTGTGGATCAGTCAACAAGTCCACAGTGGTGAGGTTTGTACTTAATAGAGAGGTCAAAAGACACACCTCACAGTTCTTGATCCAACTCTGCCTGTAGCCCCAGCAACAAATACAAGATTACCATCTTTTTTACCACCATCACTTGGAGTAGCATCTTGTGCCTGTGATTTGATTGAAGCGGTTCCTTCTAGAAGAAAAAGGGAAAAATAATGCTGATAATAATTAAATTTCAAAAAAAAAAAATCCCCCAAGAAACTCTATCACAGTTAACATTAATTTTCTTCCTAGCAATGTGTACTGTGTTATAAAGATTGCCAATCAGCACTGGGGCAAAACTCAATTGGAAGAGCTACAATCACACCAAATCACAACTCTTTTCTTATTTAAGTCAACAAAGACAGAAACCTAAAGAAATTACAAACAATGTTGGATTGATTGTAGCAAGAACTAAAAAGGGACCCAGAATTTCTTCATTCCACCACTAAGAAAAAAATCAAGAAACCACACGATACTGAGAATACCTGATGCACGAACTCTGAAATCAAGAAATTTAAGCTTTCTGACATCTGGGCTTGCTCTTCTATTGCCAGACAACTTGAAAATGGATAAGAACGGTTTCTCTAACAGCACACTCCGAGGAATGCTGCTCAATGTAGGAGATTGCATGCAACGGAGCTCCATTTGTGGAAGTTTTTGTGAAGATAATTATGTGAAGGACGAGACTTGTTATGCCATATCCGCGACATGGTAATGTTGCATGTCCTGCTTTAATTTGGTCCCCTCAGATTGCAAAGCGCCAAGGTGAAGCAAAATTGCGGCCACATATTTTCAATGATTCTGATTGATGGGCCTTCCGAGTGCTCAACAATTCTAATTGGGCTTTACTTTTGCTTGCCCAACTAAATTGGATCGACGAATGGGCCGTCTCAAGCTGTCTGTCTAAAGTTTAATATGTGGGGGTTGTATTAATATATTTTTTGAAAGAGTATTCTAAATTTTTAATTTATTGGAAAAAACTTGGATTCGATCGTCTCTAATAAGCATTTACGTGACAGATAAAAAATTATAGCATCATTATCATTTTTACTATAAAATATTTATAACTTTCGCTATAAAATGTTGTCAATATTTATTTATAATATAAATTGTTCATTAAATATTTTCCTAAACCATTATCACTTTTCATTAGTTGAATATTATTATTTTCATTATTGATATTATCATTTTTTATTCATGAAACGGTCTTAAACAAGAGTTGTCCCTAATTATGTATGTTGTACTATATCTTTAATGTACAATAACACAACATACAAAAATTTCAGGATATTGAATTGATTATGTGGTTTTTTTTTTAATTCTTTATTATATTTCTATATTACATCTTTCATTACGAATAATTAAATGAATGATTTGTATTTTTACCATGCACATAATTACACATCTAATGCATCCAATAAAAAATGTAAACAAAAAATAAAAATGTAACGAGCATCCGTCCCTTCTATTTGTAGTTTCGTTGGATCCTAAATGAATTAATAGTGCAAAATTCAAAGAAATAACTATCATGTGGCAACTCTATAAATAAATATTTAAAACTATTATGTAGGATAACGTGTACCTAAATGATTTTGAGGTGTATATACAGACCAAAGCAGAATTTTTTTAAATTTTTTGTGCTATGATGTGAAAATCTTAATCTTAATATATACTCCCCTCTCCTTCAAATGGAGTCTTTTTATCAATTTTGAACATTTCACGCAAATAATTCTCTTTCTTTTTTATATGCATGAGACTTATACACACCCACTAATATAATTAAAACATGGGTTTACATTCCCACTAATATAATTACTCACTACAAATTAAATGATAATACTCATTAATCCACGTGCAAAAAGTAAAAGACTCTCTTACTATGAGACGGGGTGTGTATATATATAAAATTGAGAAGTAGTTGTCTTATTTAACTTTTTAAAACAACACTCATACAAGATTATGCTTTTCCTAAATAAAAATAAAAATTATATGTGTTGTGTTTTCATTGGTTGAGCATTTAATAGGGTAATTGATTTTTTAAATTTTATACTTCCTCCATCACATTTCAATGTTTACGTTTCTATTTTGCGCGTCCAATTTCAATATTTAATTTTTTTCTTTTTGGAATATGAGACCCACCTAAAACAATTAATATATCATCCAACACTAATACACCTACCCACTTTACATTAAATATTATATTTTTCCACCAACTATCTATTAAAATATTATACTCTTAATCAACGTGCAAAAAGCAAACGTAAACATTGAAACGTGACGAAGGGAGTATTGGACTTTAATTTCTTAAATTAGTTATACATAGTACTTTATTTAATTTTGTATTTTTTCATTTATTTTATATATATATATATATATATATATATATATATATATATTTGCATGATGCACATAGATTTAATTCAAATATATTTATTAATAAATTAAAACTAATAAAATTTGCAACTAAATTAAAATTAATGCAATTAGTTATGAATATCCATAGTTAAAATTAACACAGTTTTTAAATATAAAATTAATATTACAACTAAATACAAAAAAATAATACATTTATTAAAAAACACATATATTATTTAATTAAACTAAAATAATTTATTATAAAAAGAGTAAAAATTGAGTATATAGATTCTATATACATATCCACGTGTGTATAGGATATTAATTAATACTCCTTCTATCCAATGGAAACGTGGGTATTTGCTTTTTTTTCCATATAAATTAAGAGATATAATAATGTTTTAATGAGTCGTGAAGTAAAATAAATAATATTTTAATAAAAAGTCGATAGTTTTATTATTATTATGTATGTCCCATGAAAATATATTAATTATTTTGTACGAGTTCCTCTACTAAAAAAAATGTATATTTTGTATTGTGATGAAATAAAATGACAAAATAAGTATGTTTCAATAGGACTAATGGAATAATATAAATTAGAAGAATGTAATAAACAAAATTAAACATACAATATGTATATAATTTTTTTATTTTTTTTATTTTTATTAAAAATGTAAAGTTGACTATATACATTTTTATTTATTAAATAAAATATTTCAAACTAAAATAATTTTTTTATAATCCCGTATCATACACAGTATTATACTAGTTTATATATAGTTGAAATAATATACCTAATATAATCTCAAACCTTAATTAAATACATCTAATATATTTATTAGGAAATAATTATATTTCCAATTACATTTCTTGAAACTGATTGATCTTTTTCCTCGAAAATCCAATATCAAAGGTAATTTAAAATATAATCGGTGGATAAAAAATTCTCCATCCGACGGACGTTTGCAAGAATGAAATAGCGCGGGAGAGTTGCCATGGCATTTGTGGACGAAATTGCCATTCCTTTCATGGAAACTAGTGCAAAAAATAACACCAAATATTGAACGGAATTGTAAACCTCATGAAATGAGCAATTTATATACATATATGTAATTAATTTTGTTATTTTCTATTATTCATTATAATATCCCACATTTGTTTTCAAACCTTTTTCATGTACATAGTTTTACAAAATTTCACATCTTAAAATTGTTCATTTTCATCCACAATTAATTTGCATGATAAATAAAGTATTAAGTTATATACAATATTCTAATTGTAAGAGGACTACACAATACTTGCTCATATAATTAATTTTGTAGTTTATTTTAAGGTAAATTACCAACACCTCCTTCCCCTCTGAAATCTGTTTAAACTAC
This sequence comes from Pogostemon cablin, assembly GCA_023678885.1. Lineage (NCBI taxonomy): Eukaryota > Viridiplantae > Streptophyta > Magnoliopsida > Lamiales > Lamiaceae > Pogostemon > Pogostemon cablin. Next base: position 21,613,101 of record CM042954.1, on the reverse strand, counting down.
TAATAAAAAAATAAGAAGACTATGATCTGCGATTTGACCTGGGTCACAAGGAGCCCCTAATTAAGAGGTTGCTCGAGACTTCTTGATATAAATAATTTATTTTAGTCAATGTAACGTATAGTAATACTAAAAAATAAGTATTTTTTAAGTGCTAATTAGTGACTAATATAGAGAGAGCAACCATGAACCTTAATTCCCCATTTAAAAAAAAATCAAATTTGAGGAACCCTACAAACACAAAATCAGCTCACCCATCAACAAAATAAGGGAATCCAGAAATTTAACAGATAACATTTGACAATAACCATCGATTTTTCTTACTCGCTTGTTCGGCGACAACAACGCCGTGAACGAGGACACGGAGAGAAGTTTGGAGTTTAAGGAAAGAGAAGTTTAATAAATGAGAGAATTATTAAAATTATAAAAGAATAATAAAATAAGGCATGAGGGTAATTAAGTAAATATATAGAATTAAAGATAAAAGTAAAAAAGAGTTAACTTAAAAGAAATTATAGTCCCAAGGCATAACTCAAGTGGTAGAGGGGGATGAAAATGTCTTCCAATTGAGCTGGCATCTGTAGGATAGGGATTCCAGCTGAGCTGGTAGGGTGGAGGTTCGAATACTGTCTTTAGTATGAATTTGACCCCTTGAAATATATGGTGGTATCAAAGTGGGTGCGGTAATGAGGTGCTCCGATCCAAAACCTTAACTGCATTATTTTTGTATGGTTGCCCTTTTGAAGATTGACAGGAGGTCCTAATGAGGAATAGTATGAGAATACGGTCAATGTGGTGAAGGAATTAATTGTGAAAGCGATACGGTAGATTTCAATTTCGAATATAGATGGCCGGGTAGAGGAATATTCGCCATACCAAAAGAATTCACCTCCCGATGAGGTGCTCCGATACAAAACCCTAACTGTGTTATCTTTATATGGGTGTTCTTTTAAAGATGGACAGGAGGTTAATTGTTATGTGCTTAAATCTCTTAGTTTAAAGGGTCGGAGGAAGAGTGATATTGTATTGGATATCCTTTCGAGCTGCCCCTTAATTGAGAGATTTACATTAATGTTTTGGAAATTTTTTTATGCATTGATGTCGGTTGTTAAGGTTTTAATCAAGGTGAACAGGTTAGGTAAGCTCAACTCTTGGGTTAAGTGGAACTCTTGGGTTACGTGGACGTCGATGTTTCATTTTTCAGTGATCTCTCGTCTAAGTTTCCTTTCTTGAACGAATTATATGTTAGATGGTGTGGTGAACACAATAATAAAATAATCAAACTATGTAGCATTTCCCTGAAGATCATATAATAAAATAATCAAACTATGTAGCATTTCCCTGAAGATCATAACCTCCTGAGAGCTGTATGCGATGTTCCAAATCTTTGCAAGTTTCCTTTAAAACAGCCAATTAGGGAATGGGAATCTGACATATCTATGCTATGCGGTTGTCTTAAAGCCGACTGGTTCATCAATTTGAACAAATGTCTGACTTCTTTGACTTCTTTGAGTGTTTTGGCAGAAGTAGTGGATTTGCAAGGTTTACATTTGGCTATGGTGGAGAATTTGATAATTGATTCATGTGTCTCTGATTATTCTGAACTTATGGATGGTTTGTTGCTGAGTTGTTGTCCTAATTTCATAACTCTGAATCGATGCCCTGCAATTGCAATAGAATTGGGGAACAGGAGGGAGTGAATCGAGCGTGCAGGATACTCTCTTGGAAGTTAGTGTGGAGCTTTATGAATAGAATCGTGCTGTCTTGACATGTCAGTGAATTTTTCTGAAATTTTCTGACAATGCGTTACCCTGCACTTCTCTTCATAAAGCTCCACACTTACTTCCACGAGAGTATCCACTTCTCTTCATAAAGCTCCACACTTACTTCCACTTCTCTTCATAAAGCTCCACACTTACTTCCACGAGAGTATCCACTTCTCTTCATAAAGCTCCACACTTACTTCCACGAGAGTATCCTGCACACTTTACCCACTCCCTCTTGACACTGTTGTCAACGTCTGCTTCTTCTGCAGGGCACCGATTTATAGTTATGACGAGCTCAAAGAAGTAAGACATTTATTCAAATTAATGAACCATTTAGCTCTAAGACACTACCACATAGAATAGATATATCAGATTCACATTCGCTAATTGGGACTGTTTTAAAGGATAGTTAATGCATACTATGCTCTCAGCAGCCTGTTATTTATGAACTCCCAGGTAAGTACTACATAGTTTGATTCTTTTGTTACTGTATCCACCACAACTTTTGACATATAATTCCTTCAAGAAAAGAAAGTCTAAGAAAGTTAGACGAAAAATCACTGAAAAATGAAGTACTTGATTGACCCTTAAAAACCGATATCAATTAGGAAAAATCTCACAAAACATTAATGTAAAAATCTCTCAATCCAATACAATGTCAACCTTAATCGGACACCTTAAACTAAGAGATTTAAGTCCCGTCCATCTTCAAATGAGCACCCATACAAAGATAATAATGTGTTTAGGATTTTTGATCCGAGCACCTCACGGGGGGTAAGGTGAATTCGACTGTAGGCGAATACTCCATTACCCAGCATCTATATTCGATATTGAAATCTACCGCACCCATTTTTATTGCTTTCACAATTAATTCATTCACCACCGTATTCTCATGCGATTCCTCATCAGGATGCCTTCTTGACAAAAATAGGCTGAAACTCTTAATCTTTAAGTTAGAAAATTCATACCTCTGCATAGTCTCCCTCGCGAATTTCAGAAAGCCCTCAACATTTTGACCAAAGTCGGTCTGATAGAGTGCTCAGGCGGTGAACCAAGATTTGGATCTCTTTTGCAAAGATTGAACTTATCTCTTCCGGAAGATGAAATCCGATTCTCGGAAGCTTTGGGTTGGGGTGGGGGGAATTTTTGGAGTAAATGACAGACTTCGGAAGCTTTGGATTCAGGGATTTTGGGGTAAATCACACACTCAATTAAAAAGAGTATATATCCAAAATATTTAATTTTAAACTAATTTTTATATATTTTTAAAATATTTTAATTTAAAATTCTTAATTTTTAATTAACATCAATATTATATGTGTCGAACCCACTAGAAATTTATGTGATGGTAATATAATTAAGTGAGCATATTCCGTTAATGTCCGTCCACTTATTGAACTTGTCTAGGTGAATTTATTGAATTAATATTTTTTTTTTAATTTTAATGCGCATTAAGGTAAACTTAAGTTTTATTGAATAAGAATTTGAAACAGATTCCATATGAGCTCTAAGGTGTTTTATTGAACTCTAATGTCTACTTAAGTTTTATTAACTTTTATTGAACTCTAATGGAGTATATTACACTTATGTTCATTTATTAACTAAGCAAGTATTCGTAATCCTCTTACAATGAGAATATTTACATTTTTATACTATTATTTTTTCACTGGAGACGTTAATACTTTATTTATATATCATGCAAATTAATTGTTGATGAAAATGAACAATTTTAAGATGTGAAATTTTGTAAAACTATGGAAATGAAAAATGTTTGGAAACAAATGTGGGATATAATGAATAATAGAAAATAACAAAATTAATTACATATATGTGTATATAAATTGCTCATTTCATGAGATTTGCAATACCTCTAGTAGGTTCTTGGTGGGAAAATCAAGAGTTAAATAATCAAACGAATGATATGCAAGAATTGAAGCCATGGAATGAGTCAACAACATTTGAAAAGGATACAAATATACTACTATATATGTTTATAGATTTTTATGGTATTAATTTTGCAAATTTATTTTATTATATTGCAGCATAATTTTTTTAATATTTTACACAATTTTTTAAAATTCTACACAATCTGTAATATTGTTGCATAATCGATGATTGCCTCTCATTTTTTTGGTGTGAAAATTAGTTAGAAACAAATAAATGAAGGCATGGTAAAGAATATGAGCAAATTAAATAATTATAAATCTTTCAAATATATTATATATATATATTTTTTAATGACAAATCAATTCATTTCCTTTTATGTATATGTTTAGTTTTTAATAAATATTATCAATCTTTGTCAATATGTAATAAATATACTACAGTATATTATTATATTTTTCTCTCTAAACGATATTTTGTGCTTCATTTAATGTAATATATTTTGATACTGCAATGTACACTGTTGTTCATGTGTGAAGAATATTAATTGAAGATATATAATTCTTTTAGAATAAAAAAAAAATTTCTGTCATAACAATATTTTGTGCTTCAATGTAATATATTCTTTTTTTTAACTCCCTTTAATGTAATATATTCTGATACTGCAATGTACACAAGTTCATGTGTGAAGCATGTTAATGGAAGATATAATCCTTTTAAAATAAAAAAATAGAATTTCTAGAGAAAAATACATCAGCACTGAAATAAGGAGGGATTGACACATCAGCCAGTGAAAACCTTCGTTTAGAAGATTGGACGCATTAGATATGTGATCTATGTATGGTAAAAAACAAATAATTAATTTAATTATTCGTAATTGAATATGTAAAATCAAAATATAACAAATAATCTGAAAACAGAAACACATAATCAATTCAATATATGAATTTTTTATATGTTGAGTCATTGTACATTAGTAATATTTCACAGGGGATGATAACTAATTTAAAAAAGGTTTAATATGGTCTCAGCGTATGTGTATATTGAGGAGCTAGTTAATTTTTTTATAATTAAAATTTTAAATTTTTTAATCTGTTAATAAGACCCTTAGAAAATAAGAATAAATTTTATCAATAAATAATTGCAAAATTGTTTTACAAATCAGGATTAAGTGATTAAGTTTTTGTCGTATTAGTAATAGATATATAAGTTTCTATTGTACAATTGGTATTTAAAAAGTGGATCAACTATATAATACTAAAATAATTAAATGTATCATTCACCCTATTCACGCCTTAATTTCTCTCTCTTCTCTTGGGTAGACTCTCCTTTCTCTCACTTTTCTTGCGGCTGCCCCACCCCTTTGCTGCCGTCGATTTACTCCGTCTCGCGCACTTGGGATAGTGTAGGAATCAAGTGGTGACTGCTATATTGCTGCTATTTGGTTGAAAGAAGCTGCGTGAGGTGGAGAAAGGTGTGAGGTGGAGAACGGTGGAGGAACGTGAAGGAATTGGAGTGCAGAACCAGTGGAGCAGTGGAGGAACGTGATTTCTAGTTGGGGGAAGGAATTGATAAGATAATGTATATTGTATGTTATAACTAAAATTAATAAATATATTGACAAATAATAAATGTATTAGATTTTATACAAAAATGTATAATATTTTATACTAACATGTATAATTAAAATTAATAAATATATTGATTAAAATAGTGATAAATATAATATCAATACTATTTTTATAAAAAATAATATATTTATTGAGAAAAATATGAATATTATTATATTACAATTACCGTACATTTGAACGCATAAAAAATAATTTAAATCTAATACATTTTATATAAATTTAATAATACATGTGAGAATATAACGTAATACATTGATAAAACTTATACAATATCACATTAAAAAAAATCTTTCCATCTCCACCTATTTCTCGTAGCAAAATCGTCAACAACCATACAAAAAATTGAATAACAATTAACAATTTATGAAAATGAAAAATTGAAGAACAATTAACGCCATTTGAATTACATCAAATTTTTGAGAAAAAATGTAAGAAAATTATAAAATTGAAGCATAGTCATCGACTATTTTTAGTCTAGAACTTTCTGCTTGAATAACATAGATCTGGAACTTGGAGGAGAAATGAAGATAGTGGAGGCTGGAAAATAACAGTAGAACGAGAGATTAGAACAAGAGATGAGAAAAAATGAAATTTGTGAAGATGGCGAGAAAAGGGGAAAAATGGAATTAGTGGAGATGGAGAAGCATTCGCCACATGAACCTGTTCGGAAGAGGCAGCGAAAAACCAGTCGGAAGAGGCGGTGGTTGTGTTCGGAAGCGGCGGTGGAGAAGTAGTCGGACGACGCGGTTGAAATAGGGCGATAGGAAGAGAAGGAATAGAGAGACAGAGCGAGAGAGCGTTTGTGATTGAAGAAGAAAGTGAATTAGTTATGACCCATCAGCTTATTACCTTTTATTATTGATTGCCAAATTTACCCCTTATTTTAAATTAAAATCACAAAATGCAAATTTTTCTCCAAATACAATTTATCTCTCAATTCATGCAATTAATGACATTTTCCCTACAAATTCCGCAACTGTTCAGCACGAAATGCAGATTTTTTTGTGGTATTTAGTTGATTTTTCTGCACGAAATGCAGTTTTTTTTTTTAAGGGGCTTAGTTATTTTTCAGTACGAAATGAGAAATGCAGATGGGGTGTAATTAATTTTTCTGCATGAAATTTCATGTGTGAATTAAAATTACTGCATGATTTTTCAAGATGACGATGTTGAGTTCTCCATGGGGAAATTAATCAGATAAGCTTGGTTGAACTACTCTGATCATCACACACTTCCAACAAGAACACACACAGTGAAGGTAATTTTTATAAAACCACCTTTTTTCAATCTCGATCGAGGAGATGAATCGAACTTGTTTTTGCAGGGTGGGATTTTGAATTCAACCCTAACAAGGCAGAAATTGAGAAGGAAATACGAAGTTTAAAGCATCAACAGACTCCAATTAATCAAATAAGAAAGCAGAAAAGCTTGAAAGATTTGGAAACGGAAGAATTGCAGGGATTCGAATTCAACAAAATTGATTTGAGCCCTACTGTTGTAAGCATGATTCTGGGGCTGCAGGAGAAAAATAGAATCGAAGAAGACGAAGAAGTTTGAGCGGCGCGGCCGTACCTATCGGAGGCGTGATAGATCTGCGATCTCCAAAAGTTATTCCGGCAGCAAGACTAAACTCTATGGCAGATGACACTCTATTTCTCTCTCCATGTAAAGCATGGTTGATCACTTATGGGACTGATAGTGATTTCAAGAACCAATTGGACAGGGCGGTTGAACCGGTTCAACCGGGAACCAGTCTTCAAACCGGTTCAAAACTCCTATAAAACCGTTTTTTAAATTGAATCGGTCAGATCGGCCAAAACTGGGAAAACTGGTTGAACCGGTCCAACCGATTTTTTGATTTTTTTTATTTTTCTATTTTACTTTTTATATTTTATATTTTCATATTATTTAACTTTTATTTTTATTTATTTTAAAATATAATATTTAAATTTTCAATTAAATTATGTAATTTTTCTGGAGTGGTCCACCAAATGTATAGTAATTTGAGTATAAATTATGTAATATCCTATTGAGAAAATATATAAAAATTTGTATAAAATATGAATTATAAACTATAAATATTTTATCTAATCATATTTTTATGTAAATTGAATTTTCTATTTATAAAATAATTTTGGTTAGTATAATTTTTTTAATGAATTGTAAATATTATAAAATATAATTGAAAATATGTAAAATTCAATTTTCCGGTTGAACCGGTCCGACCGATTGAATCTCGAACCGTTGCATTTACCGGTTCAGCCTCTGGCCCGATTATGAAAACATTGTTATAAATCATGATTTCATTTATCAGCTGCAATCCCATGAAAATAGGAATAGATATGTTGATGGGCTTAAATTGGTTTAAGGTTAAAATAGGTAATCAATCATTTAAATTTGTATCTATGAGTAATTTATTTTAGATAATGTATTTTATAATAATTATAGATATTAAGTGTGTATTAAGTACTAGTAATTATTTCTTAATTTTAAAAATTAAAAAATAGGTAATTGTGTGAAAATATTTGGTATGTTACAGGAATTGACCAATTTTAGGAGGGATAGATATACTTATAAGCAGATTATGCGGAATCATAATTATTAGTACTAATTTTTAAGGGTTACTTACATGACCCATGATCATTCATGACCTTCTCACATGAGGGGGTGGGCACCACCCCTTGTGAGAGAATTCTTGGTCCCCTAATTTTTACACACTCCACCGGTCTCGAAAATAAAATAAATCTCTTTTATTTTTTATTATTTATTTATTGATTTTTCATGTATCAATAAATATCAATCCACCTCTTCTCTTCTTTCGACAGCCAAAACTCGAATTTGGATGAAGAGACATAAACCCAGTAATGGGGAATTTTCTCTCCCTGAGAAGATGATCCAACACATTCAATCTTTTCTACGAGTAAAGGAAGCCGCTCGGAGCAGCATAATATCAAAATCTTGGCACGCCGCCTGGTCCACTCGTCCAAACCTAGAATTCAATTTAGACGATTTTGCCCTAAATACGAATGTGTTTTGGGAATTCATGGAGAAGACTATGCAAAGGTACGAAGAATTCAACTTTAAGATTGAAAGTTTGGTGCTGCTTTAGGCTATGTCTGAGGAAAATCAATTAAAGTTGTTGAGGAATTAATCGTGAAAGCCATGAAAATGGGTACTATAGATTTCAATTTTGGAAATAAGTTGACACCAATTACTTTTACTTTACCGCATGAGGTGCTGGGATCTGAAACCCTAGTTAGATTATCTTTATTTGGGTGCAAAATTGATCCAGGAAAGGTTTGTTGTTCAGGACTTAAATCTCTTAGTTTATATGAGGTTGTCTTATGAAACTTAAGTAAGATCTTGATGAAGCTCTCAAGAACTCCCACACTTGATTGGTTAATCACTCACGTTTCACTCCAAATTAATTGATAAAATGAAAATGAAATGAAAATGATCAATACAAAGATGTATAGTGGTTCGGCGTAAGCCTACATCCACTTTCCTAAGAGAAGAATTCACTATGATGATGATGAAGATTACAAAACTTACAAGCACACTTATCAAACCCTAACCCTTAATGCTTGAAACTGATATGTGAAGATGGTGTGATGAAGATGACGAAACCAACTGATCTTTCTTCAACTTATATGGATGATTAATCAACGTTTGATCCCCCTTCATCCAATCAACCGCATGCACACTGAATTAGTTGTAACCAACTGATCTTGCAACCATTTGATACTTCCAGCTAATGCTTCTAGATGCTTCCAGCTGTCATGCCATCAGACTGATCTCCTCAACTCCAAACTTGATCCAACGGCTCATGCATGCAATCCTCTTGTCACTTGATCAACCAACGAATGATCTCCATGTGTGGTATTTACTTATTCTCATGTAATATACACACATGCAAGTCTACACCTTCACAAATCTCCACCTTAGACCTTGCATCACCATACTATCTTCATCTTCTCCACCTTGCTGTTTTAAAGGTTGCAGCCACCTTTCTTCCTTGCTTAATTCAATTGAATCAATTGCTTACACAGTTCATACTTCTGAACTGGTAAGGCTTTAGTGAACATGTTAGCCGGATTTTCAGTAGTCTTGATCTTCTTGACACTAAATATTTCATTGTCTATCATGTCCCTTATGAAATATAATCTCACATCAATGTGCTTGGTCCTTTCATGGTATCTCTGATGCTTGGAGAGATGCGCTGCACTCTGATTGTCACAATACACCTCAATCCCTTCTTGTTGTACACCAAACTCATTCAATATTCCAGTCAGTCAAACTCCCTCTTTGATTGCTTCTGTAAGTGCAACAAATTCTGCTTCTGTAGTTGATAAGGCCACTATATGTTGATGTGTTACCTTCCAACTTACTGCAGTACCAAACAAGTTGAATACATATCCAGTAAGTGACTTTCTAGTATCAAGATTTGCTGCATAATCAGCATCAACATATCCAACTACTGTCTTGTCCCATGAAGCCCTTTTCTGAAACTTCAAGCTTGTTGTAATGGTACATTTCACATATCTAAGTGCCCACTTCATTGAGTCCCAATGTAGTAGACTTGAATTCCTCATAAACCTACTAATCATGCTCATCACATAAGCTAAGTTTGGCCTGCAACATACCATTGCATACATCAAACTGCCAACAACACTTGCATAAGGTATGTTGTTCATCTCTATCTTCTCTTTATCTGTCTGAGGTCCTTGAAGTAATGACATACTAACACCTTGCTTTGCTGGTGTTGTTACTGTCTTTCAAAGATTCATATTGTACCTCTTCAACACTTTGTCCAAGTATGACTCTTGGAACAACTTTAACTCACCAGCTGGTCTGTTTCTTTCAATCTGCATACCAAGGATCATCTTTACTATCCCTAGATCCTTCATATCAAACTCCTGCTTAAGTAAGACTTTTACTTCATCTATACCAACTTGATCCTTACAAGCTATAAGGATATCATCTATATACAGCAGTAAGTATGTATTACATCCTTTCTTGCATCTAATATAAACACAGCTGTCATGTAAACTCCTGCTGAATCTATTTGATATGATATAATCATCAAACTTCAAATATCACTGCCTTGGGCTATGCTTCAGACCATATAATGATTTTAAAAGTAAACAAGTCTTACTGTCAGCACCTTCTACACTTATACCATCTGGAATTTTCATGTAAATGTCTTCTTTTAAGTCTCCATACAAGAAAACTGTAGTAACATCCATCTGATGTAGCTCAAGGTCAAACTGAGTCATTAATCCCAATATAATTTTGATAGAGCAGTGCTTAACAACAGGTGAAAATATCTCATTATAATCAACACATTCTTTCTGTGAAAAACATCTTGCCACAAGCCTTGTCTTGTACCTAACACCTCATTCTTTGCTTGTAACAGACTTCTTCTTATAAATTCATTTACACCTTACTAACTTCTTATTCTTTGGTCTTTCAATAATCTGCCAAGTCTTGTTCTTATGCAATGATATCAGCTCTTCTTCCATAGCAACTATCCACTTGTTATTCTCATTTCCTGATATAGTTTCATCATATGTTCTTGGCTCATAATTTTCTATATCAGATGCAACATACAATGCATATGATACTATATCAACTTCCATGTATCTTACTGGAGCCTTGATCTGTCTTCTCAACCTATCCCTGACAAGTTGATAGGAACTTAAATCATACCTTGAGCTAGATGAGCTAGGTGAGCTTACTTCCTTATTCTGATCAACATTGTTATTATGTTCATTATATTGTTGTACTTCCTTCCTTGCTTGCTCCACCTGAGGCTCATCAGTGTCTGTAGTGATAGATACTATATAATTTCTTTCAACCAATGACATATTCTTTTCACTGAATGTGACATCCCTGCAAACAATAAACTTGTTAGCTTCATAACACCATAGCCTGCGTCCTTTTACTTCTTTGGGGTATCCAACTATTACACATTTCACTACTCTTGGTTCTAACTTATCTTGCTTCACATGAGAGTATACTTGACAGCCTATTACTCTCAAGCTGTATTCAGGAGCCCTTCCAGACCACACTTCTTCATGTGGTTTGAATTTTAAAGCTGCTGATGGACATAGATTGATCAGATAGGCTGCTGTAGTCACAAGTTCACCCCAAAACCCTTTTGTAAATCCTCCACTACTCAGCATACATCTTACTCTCTCTAACAATGTTTGATTCATCCTTTCTGCAACACCATTTTGTTGTGGAGTTCCAGGTGTAGTCTTGTGCCTCTTAATTTTTTTTTCTCTGCATAAGGTATTAAACTCTTCTGAAACAAACTCAAGTCCATTATCTGATCTCAAACATTTCAGCTTCTTTTCTGTTTGATTTTCCACCTCAGCAAGCCATTCTTTAAATGCAGTGAATGCTTAATCCTTTGATTTTAGGATTTTTAGCTTTCTAGAGTAATCATCTATGAAAGATATAAAATATCTTCCTCCTCCCATAGTTGGATTTCTTGATGGTCCCATAGGTCTGTATGGACATACTGAAGCCTTTCTGATGAAGAGTGTTCTCCTGAACCAAATTTCAACCTCTTTGACTTACTTAGAATGCAGTTTTCACATTGATCCAGGTTGAATTTATGTCTAGTAGCTTCTGTCTTGCTAGCTCTTGTAACCCCTCTCACTTACATGAGCTAATCTACCATGCCACATATGAACATCTTCTTGATCTTGTGAAATGTTCAACTGGCCAGAGACAACTGATCCTTCAAGGAAGTAAAGATCAAAGCTCTTAACACCCCTCATTACTACTGACTTTTCTTTCATGATGGTGAGTACATCTTTCTTCACATAGTACTCACATCCCAGAGAGTCTATAACATTCCTAATGATATCAAGTTTCTTCTTAATCCTGGTACATATCTCACATTTGTGAGCAGCTTTATGGTACCATCAAACATTTTAAATTTGACAAAGACAATACCCTCAATCTTGATGGCTTGATCATTGCCTAACAAGTCCGATCCCTCATGGTATGGTTTTAATTCAGTAAACAAGTCCTTAACTGATGTCATATGGAAGGTGCAACCTGAATCTAACATCCACTGATCTGACAATTGACTAGAAACAACAACCAAAGCTTTAATGTAATCTTGATCCTTATTACCTTTATTTTCAGTTACTTGATTTGCATGGATTCTTTGATTTCCACATTTTTCTGCAATCTTCCTAGCCACCATAGCTTTCCACATATGACATTACTTCTTGAAATGACCAGGTTTGTTGCAGTGGAAGCAGTTATTGTTCTCTTCATCAGCTGGTGTACTCTGATTACCCCTTTCCTGTTTCTTCTTATCAACACCAGCCTTCTTATCATTCTTGTTCCACTTGTTCTGTTTGTCGGTAACAAGTCCTTCTTCTGCAACTGTATTATCTGATGTCTTATGGAGCACCTTTGCTTTGATTGCAAGAATCACTTGCTCCAGGGAAATTGATACAACATTCCCATACAATAGTGTATCTCTCAATCCTTCAAAAGATTTAGGAAGAGCTGACATTAGTATGACAACATTATCTTCACTTGACAGGTGCTACATCAATATTTTCTAAATCATCAATGATCTTATTGAAATCATCTAGTTGACTTAGAATAGACTTATCTTCTGATACTTTGAAGGAATAGAGCTTCTGCATTATATACAACCAATTTGCCAAGGTCTTCACCATGTAAAGATCAGCAAACTTCTTCCACATATCCCTTGCAGATACTTCTTTTGAAACTTCCCTTAAAGCTTTGTCACCTAAGCATTGAATGATTGCACTTCCGGCCTTTGATTGTTGATCTTGATCTGCAGCTTGTGCAACTGCATCCACAACAGTTGCTTGATTTTCTGGAAGCGGTTTGATAGCATCAGCCAAACTTTGTTGGATTAATATGGCCTCCATCTTCATCCTCCACAAACTAAAATCAACTTTTTCTGAAAACTTCTCCACATCAAACTTGGTTGTAACCATGATTCTTCCCCTCTGATCTGATTACTTGTGGCTGCTTCTCCTTCCCACAGACGACGCCACTTCTTATGAAAATTAAGAAAGATCTTGATGAAGCTCTCAAGAACTCACACACTTGATTGGTTAATCACTCATGTTTCACTCCGAATTGATTGATAAAACAAAAATGAAATGAAAACGATCAACACAAAGATGTATAGTGGTTCGGCGTAAGCCTACATCCACTTTTTTAAGAGAAGAATTCACTATGATGTTGATGAAAGTTACAAAACTTACAAGCACACTTATCAAAACCCTAACTCTTAATGCTTGAAACTGATATGTAAAGATGGTGTGATGAAGATGACGATACCAACTGATCTTTTTTCAACTTATATGATGATTAATCAACGTTTTGATCCTCCTTTCATCCAATCAACCGCATGCACACTAAATCAGTTATAACCAACTGATCTTGCAACCGTTTGATACTTCCACCTGATGCTTCTAGATGCTTCTAGCTGTCATGCCATCAGACTGATCTCCTCAACTCCAAACTTGATCCAACGGCTCATGCATGCAATCCTCTTGTCACTTGATCAACCAATGAATGATCTTCACGTGTGACATTTGCTTATTCTCATGCAATATAGACACATGCAAGTCTACACCTTCACAGGTTGAAATGGGGAGTAATACCTTACTGGATATAGTTTCCAGCTGCCCCTTAATTGAGGATTTGTCAATAATGTGGCCCTCCCACTGCTCACTTATTATTGCTCCATTCAATCTTTATAAGCTCAAGTCTTTGATGTTGGGCAGTGTGGATGTTGATTCCTCGTTTTTCAGTGACTTTTCGTCTAAATTTCCTTTCTTGAAGGAGTTAATAGTTGCTTATTGCCGTGGATACCAAGGAATACAACTTTTTAGCCCTTCCCTTGAATGCATTAGGTTCACTCACGATGATGGCGATGATAATGATTTGTTGTGGGCTAAATGGGATGTTCCAAATATTCGTAAGTTTAAATTTGTACATTCAGGTCCAAACTTGCCTTCACTGTCCTTCACAACATCTTCAACGAAATGGGAGTCTGATATAACCTTATACTGCACGAGTGTTGCAAGTGTAGAATGGTTCCTTGAGTTGAATAAATTTTTGGATTGTTTGAGGTCGTCAAAAATTTCTCTCGCTCTCATCATTAGTGACATTGTGGCGGCGAGAGATGTATGTGGCGAATTTGGATATCAATGGGGTGCTCTGTGACAGTTCACTCTTTGTAGAATGCTTATTTCAGACTTGTCATTGCTCACCGTTCTTGTCCTTTGCTGCTGCGAGGAAGTATGATGAAGATTCTTTATAACGCACTTTTACATGGAGCAAGAAGGATTCCTGTGTTTGTTTTGCAGGAGGTAGATGTGGAGATTTTTGAACAGGAAGTTAGAGATTTTCCTTGGAATACAATTGACGAAATCAGAGAGAGAGGAACTACTTCGACGGGAATCAAAGAGAAAGATAAAACTTCGATTGCAATTGAGATGGCGAGATGCAAATATGACATAACATGTCTGTGTTGCTTATGTTTATGGTGTTTTGAGTTGTTTGTGGTAAAAATGTTTTTAAATTTATTTATTTTAATGAACCATGAATGATTTTATTTACCATCTGTAAGTTTTCATTTTGCGGTTTTGAGGAAATATGTTTCGAGTCGTGTTAAATTAATTATCATTTTACCGTTTTTAATTTTCCAAATGTCTCACCCAGTAAGTTAAATTTCCATCAAACCTTTTGGTCACATATGCTTCAAATTGTATACGTTAATAATGTTTATGATCTAAAGATTGTTAAATTGATCGGGTCCAACTCCCATGCCATTAAATCATATTTATATTTAATTCTAACCAACTATATAAAATAAAGTATTTAAAAATTAAAATAATAATTTCCCACGTTTCACCCAATTTACCCTATAAATTCTCTAACCAACTATATAAAATAAAGTATTTAAAAATTAAAATAATAATTTCCCACGTCTCACCCAATTTACCCAATAAATTCTCAAGTACACTAGGCATAAATTATCAAGTACACTAGGCAATAGGTACAACACAGAATAACCCTTAATTTAATCATACACTTATGTCCCTCAATTTAGTCGTACAATTATGTTTATTAAAATATACGTATGTCTATATAGTTGGAAAATTAGACATTATCTTTACGTTCACCAACTAAAACATTTATGCACTTTTGAATAAATATATACACTTTGTTAGCGAAATATTTTAAACATTAAAAAATTATACTAGTAAACAGTTACTGATATCAAAACTGCAAAACTTACCTGAACAAAGGGCCATTATGTACATCTACCTTAATTAACCACCAATGTTAAGTAAAGTATAAGTTGAGATGGATCAACAATCCAAAATCCATATTTTTTAGACATAAAGCTATATTTTTGAAACTTAAATCAAGTATCATTATACAACTACTATAATATGAAGAGCAACACATCTCACTCAGTTCTTATTTTCCAACCTTAACAGGATCAACTCCCACTTCCTTTCCCTTTCAGAGATGATTTGCTAACAAACAGGATTTTTTATTCTTTTTTTCAAGTTAGCTTCATCTATGTATCAATCTAACCAGTGAGCGTTCTGGCATAGTTTGAACTAATAAATAAATGTTGAACTAAGAAGCCGTTTCATGCCAGTTGCAATACTTCCTCACGCTTGATATCGAAAACCTTAACAAGGGCGTCTTCGACAACCTGTAGAAGATTTGAGAAAGTAAAAAAAATTAAAAAAATGCAGCGATTAAGAACAGGCGAACAGCAAATTCGATCTCTTTCCAATGGCGTCATCTTATGTAAATTGGCATTTTGCTTGATGCATGTTCAAAATGCTCGAGAAATGTGAAGAGCAGAAGTAATCAAAATCACCTTGTCGGGAGTGGATGCACCAGATGTGACGCCAATTTTGATAGGACCCTTTGGTAGCCAGTCCTCTTTCTCCACCAACTCACCATGCTGTATGGAATGTTCAGATGGTAAAAGAAAGCTTGTACAACTAGAAAGCTAATCTTGAGAACAACGATTATGAGACGTACCATCAACTTGTGGCTAATTTTGTTGCCAGGGCCTATTCTTCTTTCACTGTCAATCCAATATGATGGAATTCCGCGCTCCTCTGCAATTTCTTGTAGATGTGAAGTGTTGCTTGAGTTCCATCCGCCAACAACTAGGATGAGATCCATCTCTTGGTCGACCAGTTTATACATTGCATCTTGTCGTTCCTAATTGTATACACCAATGAATTGTCAAAGTGTAGTAGTATCTATTGAACTGAGGGGCCGCTTGGTAGAGGATAATGAAAACGAAAGGGTATTGATTCTCATTCTTCATGCTTGGTATGAGGGAATGAGAATCCAAACTCTTCAATCATTCCCATTGATTCAATGATTACACCACCCCCTTCAATCAAAATTCATTCCAATTCCCACTACCGTCATTAATGATTCTCATTACCATTACAATTCTGGAATTTGAACCAAGAGACTCTAAATGAATTAGGGAGCAAGAGTTCATTATTCAGGAAGTGTTTTATCAGGAAAATATGATTCACATCCATAAACTGAAAATTAATTTTACGTATCAATGGAGGAAAATGGATTACATCACACCCTCAACTAACCCCTAAACTCTAGGACCATCATGATTGCTTAGTCATTTCAACCGTAAAAACCAAGCAATAAATAATATTCTTAGGCTTGCAAGAGGATATCAAGAAAACCATTTTAAAAGGAAAAACAGAGAAACTGAATTTGGAGATAGATATTACTTGAGTAGCATCACAAATAGTGTTGAAACTTATGAAGTGGTGGTTAATATTTCCGACCCCATTCTTGCGCATCATGGTCCTCTCAACTAATTTCCCTGAAGAAAAAGGGGAAATCCATTTATAAAAGTCGCACACTGGAAAATATTATAAACCAGGAAGGAATTGATGTTTACTCACCAATATCCTCTGTTTCTCCCTTTAACATGGTAGTTTGATTTGCAATACCAACTTTATCAAGATCATTGTCTGGATCAAACCCTTTGGATACGGCAAATTTAAATTTCTGTAGAAGAACATATCACATTAAATCCCAGTATAAGTAAAATGAAAGTTAGGTTAAGATACTATGGCCACCTCCAGAAATGCCTCTTTGGTTGAGCTGGATCCATCAAGTCCACCACCCAATATGTAATCACAAACATAGGTTGCCTGCAATACACAATCATGTTCGTTATACCAGCTCTTTTGCACATTAGAATTCAACTGCAGAAGAAACAATACCTCTTTCATGTTCTTTACAATGATATACTTCCCAGCAAAAGAAGCAGTAGCCACAGTCTCTTCATGAGAGTATTTGCCATGGATTATTGAAGTGTATTCTCCCTTCTTGTGCTTTTCAACAGTATTCCAAACCTTTAACAGACACTTACATTTGTTAAGGTACAATTACTTTACAAAGCCATAAGACAAGAAGGAGCACGTTTTACCTTAGATACCCATGGGCAAGTTGTATCGACTATTTGAACATTCTTTTCACTGAGAAGCAACATCTCATCTACAGAAGCTCCAAAAGCAGGCAGGACCACAACATCACCCTTGTTAACAACACCAAATTGTTTCCCCCCGTTGTCAACAGGAATTTCATTGACTTCCATATCTTGAAGCCTCTGATGCAGATGAGTTATCCAATAAAGCTTATCAATAAATTTTGTTTCTTCCAAATAGTGTTAAACAACTATATTATCCAAGAATATGTCTGCACGAGAAAGCTGAAATGAAGACCCTGTACAATTACAGTCAGCTAAGACATGCGAAGATTTCTAGGGGTACCACACATTTCAATGAGATGCATTGATGTAAGCATATCGTTTCAGGGGGAAAAAGCTGATAAAACTTATCAAAACTTGATTCTCTAAAAAACACCCTAACTCATGGTGAGGCCCCATAAAGAAAGGGTATCACTTGAAAAGATAAAATCATGCTTGCATAGGAAACTGGCAAAAAGTGATGCTAAGTATTCTAAACCTATAATAAAGATGCAAGAACAACAGCCCAAGGAGGAATAGGAAAAAAAAAACTCAACAAAATTAGTTACAGATTATAAAAAACCAAAACATCACAATATGGATTCAATGCTCCATATAATCAACAGCCAACTAACCAATTTTTTAATAAATACATCAATAAGAAGGTAGCAATAAACAAGATACCTCATTGACAGTGGGGTTGTGAATAATTTCATTGGTAAGCCAAATATTCTCTGTTGGAAACTGCTTTCTAGCTTCATAAGCAATCTGGACAGCCCGCTCAACCCCCCAGCAAAATCCATAAGCTTCAGCAAGCTGCACAGTAACATTTCCCCATGTGTATTCATTTCCATTCTCCTTCAATTTCTTTATGATGTCACCTGAAATATTCCCAACACAAAAACATCATGAACGAAAATTAAAGATACAAGGCAAATCATTTGATGAAAATTTCCAACTAAGCAGCATCAACGGAATTCATACATCATTGAGCCACCATACGGATATCTAGATCAAGTCAGCTCTCAGGGATGAGAAAATATAAAATTTCTGAAGCTAAATTCAACTGAAATGAATACATTTTGCTAGGGTACAGAGAAAACAACATACATTTAAGTCCTAATTGAACAACCCTTCCACCAACCAAACAAAAATTTTAAAATTAAAACAGAAAAATAGAAGAAATGAAAAAAACGATAAGATTAATCAGCATTGCATACTTGTGTACTCTTGGCTCATTTGCTCAAGAGTTTCCTCTTTATGCCCAAACCCCTTGCGGTTGTAATTCTTGCTCCTGGTCAAGTTGTGACGAAAAACCTTGGCGTCAAACTCGGCGGAAGAAGATGAAGCAGCGTCGGCGACGGAGGAGCATCGGAGCGTGGAAGGCTTCCGTTGCCGGAATAACTTGGTCTCCGGCAAGGGGAGTTGGGTGCGCGCGGAGATACGACAGAATTGCAGAGAGATGGCCATGTGGATCACGGTAGTCAGGATCAGACCTTAGTTGGACTTTGGACAGAATTTGGCATCATGCGCCCACAGCGCAATTTATCACTGCCCTTGCGCTCGTGATACATGAATTGCATTAATTTAATGTCATTGATTATATTCCGATTATAATACAAAACAATTAATTCTCTGATGAAGTTACTAATTTAACCTTGGATGAAAATGTCTAAATAATCAATTTTTCACATAAACCTATTCGTTGGCCGGCCGTTGCCCGACCCACTTTTGTCATTTAACCCTAGTCGAACTTTATTCAGACGGACTAGAGTTATTCTATTGTTACATTTTATTTTAAGGATATATATATATATATATTTTTTTAATTAATATAAGAGTGTAATTTTGTTAAAATGGTTTTTGAAAAATAAAGGGTATAAATATTTAATTAAGAATTTTTTTTAATAAAGTGTTCATTTTTTTTTACCTCTGTTTTACAGATTTTAGTCTGAGCATGTTCCTCAATATTTAATACTTTTTATTTTACTTAGACCATTATATTTAGTTAATAATACTCTAATAATTGTATTTTATTGGTCAAACATTCAAATTCTATTCACTAATTCTACAGTATTTCCTAATCAAATTAGATTCTACTCTATAATCAGATCTATATCATTATGATAGAAAATAGATGACTTTTTTATTCAATACAACAATTTGATAATTAACACTATTACGTTTACAGTATGTATATATGCATGAAATTTAAAATAAAGTATGAAAACAAATAATATTAAATATAAATCTTCAAATTAGTTACTAGATATTGTATTGTGTAAAATAAAAAAGGAGAAATTTTAATTAGTTTGTAAACTAAATTGTGGAATAAAGTTAAGGAAACGTGAATCATGATTTAGGTGAAGTGGATTAATGTTGAAATTGAAGCTGTAATGAAATGTGGTTTTCCTAGACTCCGTAGCCTTCCGTTAGGTTAAAAAAGCATTATCATGCAACTATAATTAACGGCCGCCATATTGGAATTTTGTTAGAAATATGTATTACATTCTGATAATTAATAATATGCAAACGGCCATTAATTAATTGAATTTACAAGGTGTTCAGTATTCACAGTTATAATTATGAATATTGTTGATTCTTTTAGTGTTATTAGAATCTCATGTAATACGATCGTAAAATAAATAAATGACAATTTGTAAAATAAATAAATAATAAATAAATAAATAAATAAATAGATATATATTTATAATTGGACCACTTGCACATGAAATAATGCATAATTACTATAAATTACGTGGCTCAAAAATCTAATATTCATAATTACACAATTATGGATTGTGATACCATAAATACTCATATGTGTTTGCACAATTTATATTGCACAATTTTGTTTTTGGTCCGGTGGCCAGCTGGCAGCGATCCGGCGGTGGTTCGGCGGCCGGCGGTTCGGCAGTGGGTGTGTGTGAGGGATTTAAGGTCTGTGGTTTAAAAGTGTATGAGATTATAATGAATTAAGATTATATTTGGTATTTTACTTTAATATTTTGTATGTGAATGTAATTTTTTTAGTTCATTGTATCTCCTAGTAACTTAGGGTAAAAATGTGTACTTATGAGTTATTTTTCCTTTATAGTTTTATTAATTTGTTAAATGTCATCTAAAAGTTTTAGTTTGTAAAGAGAACTATAATTTAATAATAATCAGGTCATATTAAGAGTTTAACATGTCCCCTTAGTGCATACAGGTTACTGTGGAATTTTAAATAAGTAATGGTGATGTTTGCTCGTGGAATTTAAATGAATGAAGATGATGTTTGAACAATTGAACCTAGTCTTGCGCATGAATTTTAAATGAGCAGGATGATTGAAGAGGTTTGAATCCTTAATATCATTATAACAAGCTCTCCGAGTCAAGAAGTTTGTCTATGTGAATTTTAGGGAAAATAGATTTTTTCGTCCGTTAACTTTATCCAATTTTGAATTTAGTCCATAAGTTTTTCACTTTTTGAAAATCGTCCATTATATTTGCAAAATTTTGAAAATCGTCCATTATATTTGAAAATTTTGAAAATGGTCCATCATGTTTACCAAGTTCAACAAAATCGTCCGTTTCAACAGGTCATTAGCAGGTTATTTTAAAAGATAAACATAAAAAATATGTAATATATATATATGTGTATATATATATACTATTTTACAAAAAATAGCCCCCACTAGGAATTTATATTATACTCCCTCCGTCCGTCCGAAAGAGGACATTTTGCTTTTGTGCACGTTGATTAAGAAGTATTGTTATTCAATATGTAGTGGGTAGTTGTATTAGTGGGAGTGCGGACCCCATATTTTAATTGTATTAGTGGGTGTGTGTAGATCCCATCTGTGTAAAAAATGAAGTGACCATCTTTGAAACGGACGACCAAAATGGAAAAAATATCATCTTTCGAGCGGATGGAGGAAGTATCAATATTTAGTTAAATTTGCTCCACTTTAGTATTGAGATTAATATTATTTGTTTGGTATACGGAAGTAACAAATGAAAAGTGAGATAAAATTGGTTAAATAAAAATATGATATAAATTAATTGGAGTGAAAATATTCAAATGACCTGCCATAGCAGGTCAAATGACCAAAATGTTGAATTTTATGAAGTTAATAGACTAATTTCAAAATTTTTATAAAATTAACGGACTAATTTCAAAATTGAAAAAGTTAATGGACTAATTTCAAAATGAGTGAAAGTTAACGAACGAAAAAAATCTATTTTCCCTGAATTTTAAATGACTGAACGTTTGAACACTAGCCTTGTACATAAAATTTTAAATGAATGGCGGTTTGGTTTGATTTCTCAACATCTATGATTAATTTTATTAGGTAAAAATTTGTGTCTCGCCTTTACAATTTAGCATTAAAGTTTTTACCTTTAAAGGTATTAAAGGTATGTCTTTAATACTAAATAGTAAAGGCGCACGGTATGCCTCGAGCACAAGAGATCAACTCATTCTATTATTCTAATGCCATATAAATTAAGTTTAAGCTTATAAAAAAATATATAATTTAACACTTAATACGTTTAATTCAATATTTTTTATGATAGTTTTTAATTTTTATTTGTTCACTATATATATATATATATACTGGGTATTAATTTTAGCAAAATAATTTTTTTCACTTCGTAGAGTATATATTTTATAATAATATGTCTTTTATTTTATATTTTATAAACAGACTTACTCTTAGAATTAAGTTATGAAATTCTTCCTGTTAAAGGCTGTTCTTGGCTCGCTAATTAAACGTGTAAAAGAATTAAGACTTTAATTAATGAGACCAAGAACGAATATCATCAAACACAATCAACTATCAAATTAAGACAAGATAAGAGATCGAAGCCTATCAAAGACTCAAATTCCACCAAAGAACATCACCGATTTTATTACTCTCCTTTTAGAACAACACTCGTTCCTCCCAAGATTCTTACAAGTGTAATGTCTAAAGTGAATGTCAATGTCCTGCCTCTCTCCTGTGAGAGATGCTATTTATATTGCCCTAAAACCCTAGAATGGGACCAATCGCCCTACGCCACCTGGATGAAGACAATTCGCCTTCAATGGAGTTGTCTGGTACGCCGACCAGCTGCATGAAGGACCTGGAGGCCATTTGTTGCTATGCAGGGGATTTACAGGGTGTCTCCGTCCTTTGCTGACCTTCCATTGGTTGTTGGAGCAGGGCTTGCCAGTCAACTGTTGTCTTCTAGTTGGGATTGTTGTTCAAGATATCTTCTCTTCCCGTTAGCGTTGTCCTCTAGCATGTGGTACCTGTACTTCCTCATTATGATGCATGTCTTTTATTATCTTTAGACGCAGTGGGGCCCATCCGAGGTCTCGGCCAGGAGGAAGGGCAATTGCCGAGGCTTCTCTCCAACGTCGAGGGTGCTTCCTGATTTCATATTGGTTCAGCGGGCTAGTCTTTATCCGTTTTGGGCTGGGCTTTCGGATCGCCCTGTTCCTTATTGGGTTGTTTTAGCTCCTTTCTTCTTTCTGTCCTCCGACTGGGCAGTTGGGGGACTGGGCCTCCCATCTCAGGTGCCATGGGCTTGTTGGGTCTATTGGGCCTCTTGGGCCTAATAACTCATGAGGGATATAATACACATAACATTAACCCCTCGGGCTTGAATAATTTCATGACTTGTGATTGTTCAGGGTCGAATCGCACTTCGTAGGATATATCCCTCATGCATCGGCACTTGCGATATTAGGGTTCTTTCATCTCGACTCTTTGTTATTCTCCCTTGTTGTCTTTCCCTTGTTATATTCTCGCCCTACCTGGTTATCCGTGTTACCTCCAAATATTTTCGTTCTGGTGGGGGATATTTCTGGTACTTGGGGTGTGACTGTCGATTTGAATTTGAATTTTGAATCATTTTTGTCAGTTTTCTTTTTCTCTCTTTCCTTTTTCTCTCCCCATTTTCTCTCCCCTTGATTATGCAGGCGGTTACTATTCTTTTATCTGGTGTGCTCATCGTCCTTCTCCAGGTATTATTCTCCCCTCTTCTTCTTTTACTTTCTTTTCTTGATTACCTCTTTTCGCGTTCCTGGACTTATCACTGCTGTGGTCTTAGGGTTTCTCCTTCTCTTCCTCTCTCCATGTTTCCCTTTACGATTGTCTCGATATGGCTTGCGAAGGCTCCTCTTCTCTTCTCGGATCCCCTAGGTCCCCTTCCCGTTTAACCGATTATTCGCTCGGTAGTTTTGGGTCATCCTTGTCCTCATCGTCGTCTTCTTCAGTGGAGCCCTCGGATCTCATGTCTTCCTCTCAGATTGCTTTTAATCAGCAGGTCATGGATGTTATCTCTGATTTTACACTGGAACCCAATCCCGAGATGGTTGACGCCGGTCTTGGATTATTGAGCCATCTTGGACAACTTCCGTTGTGGGGTAAGGACACTTCTTTCTCTGCCGCTGAGGTTCCTTCAGTCCTTGATGACTCTTGGTTACGGAAGAGCCCCGTTATTGCTCTTGGCAAGTTTCAGTGTGGGGTGGGCATCGACTTCTTACTTCCTTCTCCGGACGCATTCATGTGTTACGCTCCACCGAACACTGTGGCGGTCTATGAATTGCAACTCGAACTTGTCCTTAGGTTTCCCCTTCACCCCTGCCTCTGAGATATTTTCGAATTCTGGGGCATAGCCCCAACTCAATTGGCTCCTAATGGTTGGGCGGTATTAATGGGGATTTTGGTCATTTTCCGAAAAATGAAGTACTCCTTCTTGACCACCATCGAGATCAATTTCCTCTATCGACTTACCCCAAATAATTGGACAAAGGGGTACTATTATCTGGTGCCACACCATACCAACCTTGTTGCCTCCTTACTCAGATCAGTTAAGGGATGGAAAAATTCGTGGTTCTAGGTTCGTGGGTCTTGGAGAGAAGATGGCATTTATGACCTTTGGGGCCCTCAAAATCCCGACGTGCTTCCTCGGAGTTCCTTCTACAAACCCAACCTTAGTGCGTGTATGTTTTCATCGGTTATTTTTCATGTTACGTGGGACACTCTAACATATCTTTCTTTTATTCAATGCAGTAGGTGATCGTGTGCTCTCGAGACTCTGTCGACTGGATTTCAGAAAGCTTTCCACCGTGTTCGTAAGCTCTCCAAGAAAAGACACAATTACCAATGGGTTCTCCGAGGGTCCTAACCTTTTTGAAACCGATTTTACCACCACGTCCATAGCCATGCTAGATAGTCCATCTGTGATTATTTCCCAGCTAAAGGGTTCGCTGTATAGTTCCCCTTCTCTTATTAATTTTTCTTCCTCCTTTTTGTTACGCCTAGGGGAAGGAAAGTGTCCTTGTTTTATGCCTGATGCTACCAGCATGGGTACTCTTCACTCCGCTCGCCAGCGGGCCGCGCTCACCAAAGGAAAGAAAAAGGCTTCTCAGACTTCTTCTCCGAAGGCCTCTGGAGCCCCACTTGTCGTACTGCCCCTTATTTTCATCAGGATGGAGGAGGTTTCGGATCTCATCTCCAAGAGGTTAGAAACTAATCTCGTCCAGGCGCCTACTGGGAGTATTCAGAAGAAGATTTCCAAGAAAGCCCCTCGAGCCCTGAAGTCCAAAAAAGGGATATTCGAGATCGCTGGACCCAAATCGGTTGCTCCGAAGTGGAAGTTTAAATTGATGGATGAGACTTCTGAGGAGGATGTTCCCGACAGTATTGCTCTTCTTACACGTCATTCAAAGAAGACCAGAGATGATGATGCGTGTGTTGTCGCTGTTGGTTCCTCTATGGCTTCTTATGGTGCCGTTGAAGTTTGTGATATCAGCTCCTCTCCCTCTCCAGATGCCTTTACTCGCTCTCCTTTTGTTATCTTGGGCCCTTTGAGTGGTGTCATTCCCTCTGAGTTCAGCAGACTCCTGGTGGCACCTCTTATGGTCCGGTGCCTCACTATTCCCCTTTGAAGATGTGGCGGTATTATCAAGGGAAGGCTCCTCTGCGATTTTGGTCACATGGCGGTTCTACCTTCGAGAGGGCTCCTCCTGCCTTACCCTTGTCGGATGGTGCCACTCCGTTCCTACCTATAGATCCGGCAATCGATCAGAAACTTTTATCGAAGTATGGCCATTTAGATGAGACTGGGAAGACTTTTCTCCGAACTCAAGAATTTCTGTTCGATTTCGATGCTCTCGCTGCCACTTTTCCTTTCAAGGGTTGTACCCAAGAACTCCTCGAACACATGGAGAAAATGTCTGCTAAGGATTCCCTTCACAGTATTTCCTGCCACACAGGGCGACTATCGCTTCATGCCGCTAATGCCTTACACCGTATTTCTGAGCTGGAAAGAAGTGATTCCCGCTTGCAGGACGGAGTTACCTCGCTGGCTCAAAAGCTGAGTAATTCTGAGAGAAAGGCTTCTGCTGCCGGTGAGGAAGAAGCTTTAGTTAGGGGTCAGTTGAGAGTTGAACAAGATTAAAGAGCCGAACTCCAAGAAACTTTTGTTGTCCTCCGTACTCGATATGACAGCCTCTTAGGTAAGTCTGCGAAGAAAAAATGCTCTAGAGCTTCAGAACAAGGTACTCTCGGCTTAGATTGCCACTCTGAAGGTTAATCACCAGGAAGAGATTCTAGCGAAAGAGAACTAGCTCCATGCCGAGCTGTCTCGAGTTTAGAATAATTTCCAAGCTTTTTAGACATCCTCGAAACAGGAACTTGACAGGGTGTGACAAAAGAAGGAGGCGTCTGAAGTTTCTCATGCTCAGAGGGTTAAGACGTCTGAAGATGTTGTTGTCGAGGTTCTGAGGAAGCATGATGCGGCCATAGCTGAGGTGGGGCGTGTCAAGGATGTTTTCTTTCTCTCCGAGACCGACAATTTGTACTACAAAGATGTTCTTTTCCCGAATAACAGGATTCATTGCTTCTGTTCTTGTGCCTCCACTTTTGCCCAGGCTTCTGCTCGGAAGCCCTATCCTGCTTGCCTCGACACATGCGTGATATTCTTCATCAAGACATCAGCGAGGAGAAGATGCCTCCAGGGGAAACCTTGAAGGGTGATGTTTCTTTTGCGGTGCTTGGTGAGTATTCTGATTTTATCACTGATGTCCCAAAAGAGTCTTCTGATGAGTCCGAGGAGGGTGGATTCGATGAAGAGTTTGCTAAAGGTGTTTTGGATTTCGCTAGGGTGGATTCTAGGTGGGGTTCGGATGTCGCTACAGTTATTTCCGAAGTTCTGCACACCTAGGGCCCTATCGCTCCTTCAATTCCACCGCCCCACGAGATTGATTTTGCCTCGGATCGCCCCACCGATATCGGCATTTCCCGGTGGTCGATGACCACCGAGACTACCTTGGGTGGTTTCGAAGACGTGGCATCGAGAAGTGGGGATCCACAGTCTATAGAGGTGGTTGATTCTGAAACCTTTCAAGAACGCGAATGAAGCATCATCGAGCCCCCTAGTGTCATATAGGGTGTATTTTTCTTTCTAGGGGCTTATCATGTACCCTTTTTGCATTCCTTTTATTAATTAATTAATGGAATTTCAAATTCTTCTCGCTGTCGGTGTAACCCATTTATTTACGAATGAAACGCTTTTTTGTTCCATTAATGAACTTAGTGAGGGTGTTTTGGTAGTTTACCTTTAATTTCAACCGCCAAAACCATTTTTCTGTCGTGGTATGTCACGTCTTTGGTCAGGCCTCGTGTGGTTCAATCTGGGCCCTCCTTTTTCTTAGGAGTTGTAAGGTCTCCTTCTCCCAGCCATTGGATCCCATTCGTTTTTGTTCCATAATTCTTAATGATGGCACATGTTCCCCCCTTATCTTGTCATACTGTTTCCTCTTTGGTTTTTTGAATTTCAAATCTTTCTTACCTTCTCCCTATATTCTCGATTTTCTTAACTTAATTCCCTTGATTTCTTTGTGATTTTTGGAATTTTCGCTATCTTTGTGCATTCTGAGAATTCACTTTCTTCGTCTGCCGCTGCGCCAAAACTCTAACTTTCCATTCTTTGTTCGAATTTCAAAAATGTCCGGTGAAAGCATTCCTCCTCCGCTTGATGTTCAAGAGGTGAACACTTCTGATGATTCGCCGGTGTGGCATGCGCAACCTGGTGTTCGTAGTTCTAATTGTCTTCGTCGGATGCATTATCCTAATTTAAGGGATTCATCTACATCCTCTTTTTTCGGTGGCAAACCGACCTCCGTTGACTCTCCAAATAGGCATCTGGTTCTGTCTGTGCCTGCCGTGGGTGTTGGCGGTGCGATACTCCTTATTGACGCTAATCTGGGAGCCATACTCCCTCTTAATGTGGGGGATTATCGTCTCTTTCGACGAGCTATAGATAACCTGAGTGCTGCTTTCCAAGGGATGATTCAGCGTCTCAACTGTGTGCCGGCCTCTCGGTTGACTTCGGAGCGATTGGAGGAGCTTCACCGGTAATATGGTAACCTTAACGTCTTCTTCGAACTTCCTTTGGTTGGAGTCCCTATTTCCGACCCTCCTTCAGGTCGCACTGTGTTCAGTTACTCCCTTTTCCTCGCAGTCTATTACAGAGATGGGACATGACCATAGGCCAGTTGTTGCCTTCTTCCTGGCTGCGTCTAATCTCTACCATGTCACTGTTCCACGTGTTGGGTCATAATATTCGGGACCAGTTGAGCTTGAGTTTCTCTTTTATTACGCTGTGTCTGGTCGATCTGGCGGTTTTTACCACTTGCTGTCCCGTAACAATCATCACTTTGTGGGGGCCTCTGATGTCATTAGCCGGAGTTGGGAGCAAGCATGGTTTTGGCTAAGTGGAGACTATCTATCTGTGTCAATGGTGTTCTAGTGACTTTTTGTTTGATTTCTGCCGTTGGATAAGTGTATGATTCTCTCCTATTTTCGAAGATTTGGTTCAACAGTTTTCTGCAGTTTCCGATGTTGTTTCTCTGCAGGTCCTCCTCCTCATTCCCTCGAACGGCTGAGCACTGGTTTTCGTTGGGTATACGAGATCTTATCCCGTGGCGGGAACACCTATCATATCTCTCCACTGCTTTCTGAGCCTACCTTAGTTTCGGCTGGGTTGTCTACTTTGGGTCGCAGCGCCACCATTGGTGCTTCTCTTCTCCTGATCTTGTCTTATTCCGTATCATATGACTGACCTTTCTTTTTTATCCTATAGGTGAACTTTAAATGATTTTTTCCTGGTTGGGTCGACTGGTTCTGTGGCTGGTCTGTCGTTAACCCCATATAAGTATGTTTATCAGTTTTTAGATGAGGAGACTAATCCCAATTACTCTGCCCATTCTCTATCCTTTGACGACGATGGAGCGATGTATGGCTTATATTGGGTTCGAGAATATGAGGCTTGGTGAGGATCTGTTGGTTATCCAGTCTACCGAGAATAGGATCTTGCCTCCTATGTCTCCTCCTCGTCAGTATTTGCGCCGTTTTGGTGTCGCCTAGTCTGGTGTTTCTCTTGTTCTTGGTTCCGGGTCTACTTCCACTTCTCTACTTGGGAAGAGAGAAAGAAGCATCTATGAGCATGGTCGACCTTTTCAGCCAACTGGGATCATCTTTGTGCCCCGTTCTTCCTTTGTAGTTGGTGAGTTTGATCATCTTGCCGAGGTGCTAAGGAGAATAGTTGCCTCCATCTGAGTTTCTCTCCTTTTCATGTCCATTGCATTCTCACTCGTGGTATTCTTTTGTAGATCCTCCTCTCACCGTGCTCGAAGAAGATCAGGAGGAAGATCCTGAAGAGGATCCAAAAAAAGAGGTCGAAAGAGGTGTTCCGAAAGGTTTTGAAGAGGGTTCAGATGGTGGTTATGAACAGAAGGGTGAGCCCGATGATTATGACATGATGTTAGGGCCGAAGGAGAAAACAACTCCCGGAGTTGGTACCAGTTCAATCCCCGCGGATCCCCAGGCCAAAGCCGATGCTGAGACTGCCAGGCTAGCCACCGAAAGGGCTCGTGTGTGTGGGAAAGGCAAGGCCGATGAAGCCGATGAGCCTAACCTTTTCGAGCTGTGGGAGCTTGGAATCCGGGGCTTCATCACCGGTGTGAGTTCTCGGGCCTCTCATCAAGCTTCTCCCTCTATCGTGCCCAGTTCTCTTGCCCAAGATTCCTCTGGTTTGCCCGTTATGATTGGAGTTGTTATTGCCTCCTTCGCTTCCTCTCTGCATGGCATGAATCAGTACCACTCGTTCGCTCGTCGGCTCATCGATCGTTTCGAGGGATCATCCGCTAGCTTTGAGAAGAAAATACATGTTTTGGAGGTTGAGAATGCTCGGCTGACCTCTCTGGTCGAGCATCAAAGGGATGGACTGGTTATTTTCGAGTTCGAAGCCGATGTGGGGCGAGCCACTCTAGGGTCCTTGGAGGCACGCTTAACCGAGACTGAAATTACCCGAGATGCCGCCTTGGTGGAGGCTGCTGAAACGCGTGCTAGGTTGATTGAAGTCGAGGCTCGTCTTCGAGCTTTGGAACAGCGCATTTCTCGTCCTGATTCAGCTGAAGAGAGGGCCGCCCGTGCTGAGGCCCAACTGAAAGAGATGGAGGACAAGATGGCAAGCTTTTTTCATTCCTTTAGCAGCCGAAAGAAAGATTGATGTTGTCCTCTTTCCCTACTTACAGATGTAATTTCGAACTTTTCCTTTCCTGGTTGGTTGTACATTTTGAAACTCTGATTGCACTCCTGGTTTACGATTGGTTGTGTATTTTGAATTCTGACTGCTCTTCTGGTATTACTATTCGATGATTGATGGTTGTTTGTCGCTGATGTGTAATTGTTGGTGTGTCTTAGCTGCACATTCCCCATTTTCTATATACTTCAGTTAATTTAACTATCCCTTGTGTAGATGCTTGCATTTTTCGTTTGATGTGCCTTCTCTTTGTGTCCGGTTGTATATCTGCAAGGGGTTTGCAGGGTGTCTCCGTCCTTTACTAGTCTCCCATTGGTTGTTGGAGCAGGGCTTGCTAGTCAACTGTTGTCTTCTAGTTGGGATTGCTGTCCAAGATATCTCCTCTTCCTGTTAGTGTTGTCCTCTAGCCTGCGGTACATGTACTTCCTCATTATGATGTCTGTCCTTTATTATCTTGCTCTTACCTTTCTTTCGAGGTCTTCGGATAGGTCAAATTTCGGCACAGTGGGGCCCATCCGATGTCTCGATCAGGAGGAAGAACAATTGTCGAGGCTTCTCTCCAATGTCGATGGTGCTTCCTGGTTTTGTATTGGTTCAGCAGGCTCGTCATTATCCGTTCTGGGCTGGGCTTCCGGATCGCCCTGTTCTTTATTGGGTTGTTTTAGCTCCCTTCTTCTTTCTGTCCTCCGACTGGGCCATTGGGGGCTGTGTCTCCCATCTCAGGTGTCTTGGGCTTGTTGGGTCTATTGGGCCTCTTGGGCCTAATAACTCATGATGGATATAATACTCATAACACTTCCTATTTTTAATTAGTATAATAAATAAGACTCCTCCATTTTTTTCCGACAAAGTCTCTTGTGAGACGGGTCATTTGTAAGACGGGTCGACTCATCATTAAAATATGTTTAATGTATAGATAAAGTATGTTTAATGATGGTTAAAGTATGTTTTCTAAAATATGTTGGATTATGCATTAAAGTATAATTTTAATTTGTTATAATATGATTTATTATTAACATACTTTAACTATAAATAAACATACTTTATTTATACAATAAGCATACTTTAGTAATGGACCAACCCATTTTACACCCGTTTCATAAATAACCCGTCTCATAAGAGAGTCTCTTTTTTTTTCCAAGTGAATTAAGAATTATACTCCGTCCATAATATAGTTAATTAATTACGTATAAATTTTATATTTTAATTGTATTAATAGTTTGTGTGGGTTTCATAATTCTATAAAAAGAAAATAATACTTTTTGTAACGAATGACAAAATGATTTTTTTTAGAGGCGGACAGAAAATTAATGACAAATGATATCTAAGAGCAACTTTTTTTTTTTTGGTTTTCGTTTGGCCGTGTTGAATGAAAATTAATCTATTATTAAATTGACGATGGTCGAAACATTGTTTGTTAGATTTATTCAATCCACACAAGTAATCTTAAATATACATTTATTATTTCTATTTAAATTTAAAACAAAACATCGGGTGAAAAACTTATTTACCGATGTTGGTCGAACTTTTGGGTAATTTTTTGCCGATAAGACAAAAATTGTCAAAAATGAGCAAACTAAGGATATGATTGGATGAAAAGTACATCGCAATTTCAAATTCCAAAATCAAGAAATTTCTTTTAAATTATTAAGGCCGGTTTCTTAAGGCGTACGTATTAAGTATTAGTTTAGGAGTAATATTATAAAAGTTAGAGTTAAACTTCAATGCACTTGTGACACCGGTGGACTTGATTGAACTTCAATCGTTAGATTAAATTTTAATATAATTTCTATTATTAATTAAATTAAATAATTAAAAAATAAAAATATAAAACTACCCCATTATTAGCCTATAAATTATGGGGTGCACCCCAAAATCACCAAAAGTTAGATATAGTATATAAAATTTTCCATTTGAATCGTTTTAAATAGGTGGGTGTATTTTAAAATGTATGTAATTCAATAATATAATTTTATTTAATGTGATAAGTAAGAAATATTTATAAAAGATAAGCTCATAAACAAAGTAAATGAGATTAGTTTCCGCAAGTGATCGTGTTGATCCATTAAATCTAAATTTCATCTCATTTCATTCTTATCATTTCTATTTAACAAACCAAGCTTAAATTCGACTAAACTTCTGCTGATGCTCCACTTATTTCCTTTCAACCCTAAATTTGGATATGGAATTTTAATTGGATACAGCTGTTTTAAAAAAAATAATAAATATATTTTCAATATGAATATATATTATTTATTAAATGAGTTTTTTTACACACCACATTTTGCCGTAAAATCAAATTTAATCATATAATAAACACAAACGAACATACATGAATTATGAAAAGGATTTCAAAATCAACCACACTTTAAAATTCTACTTTCAGTATAATATAAAAAGAACTTTAAAACTAATAATTAAAATTTCTCATTTCTCCTCTACGTTAGTTATTGCTCAAATGATACAAAAGAGGATAACACGAAAATGGGCAAAAGAAAGTCCAAATATGCTAACCATATTTTTAAAAAAAAAAAAAGAGCAAGAAATACTTAAATTGGACGGTATGAGTTGTTGGGCCGTCAATTATTGGGTGGATGAGCCTCAATTGTCACACTCCGGTCTACTTCAAACCAAAATTTCATCACATTTCAACAAATTAATTAAATATTTAGATTTCAACCAATAGAATTAATGCATTCTTAACCCCCAAAACAAAACAAAACAAAATTAATTAAATAGTAGTATTCAGTTTTCAACCAATAGAATTCATGCATTCCTAAGTAAAGCATGACATGGAAATTTCGGTTGGAATCCCGTCTTTCAATTTGGTTTTATGTAGTATATTATAATTAATAATCGTTAAACTCTTGCCCAACTCTGTATTTTTACCCAAGTGTTATTGATTATAACACATAATAATAATAATTTAACAAGTAGAATAGGCGGATGAGAAAATGGGACAAGTGATCCCATTCTTCGAATCTTGAAGCAAATAGTGGTCTCAAAATTTGTTGTATTAATTATTCCCTGCACCCTAGTGTGTCACCAAGTCAAATTTCACGGTTTTAAAAACCAAAAATCATTAGAAATCACAATTTTTAATCAATTATTTGATGTTCTTGCATGATTATTTGCAGTCATTAATATTTCTCCAGTCTCTATTTGGGACAATGGTTTGGTAGCATGAGATCTGACCCTCTCCTCAGCAAGTAGAGCCTGCATTCACACACAACCAAAATCAACACATTATTTAATTGTTGTCTTGTTGTGATGGAAAAATGATTGATCATTGACAACATTATAATATGCAACCAACCAACCTCTTTATTCCAGTTAGCCCGAAGCACGTAGACAACCAATATCAACGTTTGAAGCAGACAACCAGCCAACATCCCCAGCCAGATTCCCTTCACGCCGAGCCGGAGCTTGTAGCCGAGCAGCGCGCCAAACGGGAGACCAAACACGTAGTAGCAGCCGATGTTTATCGCTGCGACCGATACCTGCCACCCTGCTCCTACGGCCACCCCTGCATGGATAGAACAATGTGAGCTGACTTGATTTGATCATGTGTTAGATTTTAGACGAATGGATGGTGCGGTGCGTTATACCGTGTAGGAC
Source organism: Pogostemon cablin (assembly GCA_023678885.1). Lineage (NCBI taxonomy): Eukaryota > Viridiplantae > Streptophyta > Magnoliopsida > Lamiales > Lamiaceae > Pogostemon > Pogostemon cablin. The sequence continues at coordinate 21,579,067 of CM042954.1, read as the reverse complement.
GGGTTGGATGCTGTTGAGGAAGATTGTGGCTGCTAAGAAGTATCCCAACTTGGATGTCTCCCTTATGACATCCTCGTTTTTTGAAAACAACTTGGGGAATGACTTCTTAGCTATGATCACTGCTATGGTGAAAACTATGCCAAACATGGTTGATGTGACCACGGTTACTAAGACGGAGAACTTTGCTGCTTTCGGATGGTTCGCCCCCAGTTCGTTGGCCACACGAACACTGCACACATGACATTCTGATCAAATTCAAGAATTGGATGCAGAGTTAATTAAGGTTGGATATTGGGAAATGTTGTTACCTAATTGCAGCATTGAAGCCAAGAGTGAGCATCAATGTCCAGAGTTCCAAATTCATGCTGTTGTATCAATCAATCAATCAATGCAATGCAATGATGATGGATGTAATAAGAAATCAAACATTTGAACAAAGTAGTAGTAAGAGTGGCTATGAACAAACCAAATAGATATAGCATCCACAGCTATTTCTGGATTCTTCAACCATCCAACCATGAGGATCACAATAGTGTAATACCATAGCTCCAAGCTAAACAACAACAACAACATAAATTCAGACAACATGGATTAGCTAGCTGTAGTATGAGAGTACTTGATTCATTTGAAGGTAGAAATCAACTAACTCACCACAACATGATGGCTGATGCAAGAGACAACTTAACAAAACCAAGAAGGGACTTAAAAGCCTTGACAGAGAATCCAGTCCATGATTCAGGGAAGTAACCAGACACAATGTAAACAATCTGAGCCAAGACGACGAGCCACCACGACACGTTCTCCGCGATGGCGGCACCAACAAGGCCTCTTTGGAGCTTAACAATGAGTATCCAGTTCAAAAGGGCATGAAATCCCAACACAACCAGAGAAATAATAGTCATCACCCATATCCTGCTCTGTGCTTGCAGGAATTTCTGCAGAGGGAAGTTCAATGCATATGCAAACAACTGAGGAAGCACCCACAGAGAGAACTTCCCTGCAAGATCCGAGATTTCATGGCTCTGTCTTAGGAGTTTCAATATGGGGGATGTGAACACATACAGTGGTGTAAGAACTAAGGCTGTCACCACTGTAATAACGCATGATCTCTGCATATAAATCCCAAGCATATCAAACTGACCAGCACCCACCGCCTGCCCACACAGCGTCTCCAAAGCACTTCCCATTCCTAGCTAATCCAAACAACCAACCACCCAACGATCAATAATTCTTGCAAAAAATAAAATCGAATCTTTAATTTTCTTGGAAACCCTTAAAACAGGATTAATTACAGCTCACCATGACGCCATAGACGAAACCCTCGAGCACGTTCTGCACGATGGAGACGGCGGCGAGTTCGAGCTCCCCCAGATGACCGACGAAGGCAATGGTGACGAAGCCGATGGAGAATTGCGCCACCGTGGTGAGAATCGCCGGCGCGGCGATCTCCCACATCTTCTTGGATTCGTCCCATGTTCTTGCCGTGAAAGAGGCGTTCATGTCGGAGGAGTGGGTTTGGATTTGGAAGGGTTTAGGGTCGTCCATTTGGCTTAGCAGCAAATACTGGGTTTCTTGCTTTTGTTTCATCGTATTTATGTAAATGCAATGTAATAGTAGTTGAGATTTCTACGTTGCCACGGCTCTATCTCTTGTGAGGCCCCACGGGTTTGAAATTGATCCGAAAAATATTTTCTGGGGAAGATTAAACTGCATATATATATAAATTATGTGGAGTATATAATTAATTAATTATGTTGTGATGGTTATAATTCGTGATGATCACTCCTCTTAACCAGTTCAATGATCTTGGTTTTGGATACAGATTGACTTCCACATTCATTTTCTTTACCTATTTAAATTATGGGGTTTTGCTTTTTTTTTTTTAAATTTATTTAATATTAATTATTTGGGAAACGAAATTAAAAAATGGTGGGATTGTCTTCATGGTTTAAAGAGAGAGGTGCGATTTTTCCTGAAAAAGGATAAAAAGGTTGCGTTTGAATTTGGATATCTATCCGTAATAAATTGGGTTTTAATGCAATTAATTAACTTCAAAATACAAAATTTTAGATTATTTTATTAAAATAAAAATTAAGTTTGTTGTTGGATAGAGATTTACATTCGATTTGTGCGATTCATATCTTTAGCAATTTAATTTACTAATATTTTTGTGTAAAATGAAATGTCCTAATAAAAATATAAAAAAATTAATTTCCATACCTTTAATTATATCTATAATAAAATTTTTAATGGATGAATTTGAATTCTTTTTCTTCACAAAAACTACTCTTGAAATGGGGATTTTTAAATGATTAATGAACTTATACTTCATGTGCGTGATGTTCTACCCATTATCTCTCTGTAAAATTATTTCATTGACATTTTTATTCTTTGTTCAATTTAGCTTTTTCATGGTGTTTTCTCAGTAGATTATTTCTTATAATTAATACTATAAAAAAATCATACAAGAACTTTGAATGATATAGTTTGTACGCCAGCTCTGCTCCAAACTTTAATCTTTATTTTTTATGGTCTATAGAATATATTATTAATATTAATTGTATGTATATGTGATTAAATTTATAGATAAAGAAATGATGAAGTGTGGTTGGAATACAACATGGCTACAGTTGTTAAAAAAATTAAAAAAAAAATTATTATTATTATTACATGATTTTAATTATAGCTATTTTAATAAAATGTTTGGTACTTCATTTTTTATTGAATTATAACAATTTTTTATTTTAAAATCCTGGATTTTTTAAAAATATATACATGAGTACTTAGAGAGTAAATGCATGATTAGATGGCTGGTGAAAATCATGAATAAAATAAATTTATGTACATATATAGTCTAAACTCTAAAGACTCCTAATCAGTTGTGGAAAAATAATTGTTATTTATTTAATAATAAAAGAATTTCTCGGTTAACTCAGTTTTTGCCTTATAAAATCAACAATCTAAATAATTAAGATGAGAAAAAGTCTCACAAGATATTGAGAGATATATCGGGAAAATGATTAAATTATAATTGTTTTATAAATAATATATTTATAATTAATTAAAATATTTTTAAATATTAAAATAAATAATGCATTAAAATATATTTATAGAGTATTATAATATAATTCCATTATAAATATATTTTAATTATCAATAAATATATTTTATTTATATAATAAACATAATTTAATAATAAATGGATACTTCTCACTTAATAACGTCTCACATACATACTAGTAATTAATAGTTTTGGTGGGTTGTTATTGGATCAGAGTTGGAATGAGTAGGTTTTGCATGAGACCGTTTTATATTTTTTAAATTAATTTTTACTTTCGCTATAAAATATTATTATTTTTACTTTAAGATGTTATCACTTATCACTTATACTAGAAATTAATCATGAAGTAGTATTATTATTTTTGAGTTAGGCTCTAACATAACTTTTCATTATAAAAGTTATCGTGAATTCTCATGTAATACTCCCTTCATTCCCTTTAAAGAGGGCATTTTTTCTATTTTGAGCGTTTCAACCAAAGAGTCTATTTTCCTTTTTTACACACATGGAACCTACACACATCCACTAATACAATTAAAATATGAGACTCATAATCTCACTAATACAACTACTTACTACACGTTAAATAATAATACTTCTTAATCCACGTGTGTGTGAAGGGAGTATCACACCAGTCTTTGAAGTTGAGTTTATAAAAAGTGTTCGGTAAGTTGTTATTAGATTTGTGTGTGGATTAATTAATGTTTGAAAATAGAAATACCCCCAACCTCTTTATGAACCAAGACTTTAATATATAGTACTTTTTTTAACATAATGAACTATTATTTTTTTAATAAGAAAATATTATTTAGATATAATGTATTTTTTAAAGATAAGCAATATTTTTTATTTAAAAAATATAATTTATTATTTTAAAAGTAATTTTTAATATACTAAAAATAAATTTGAGTTGATTAAAAAAACGAGTTGTGCTCAAATATACTAAAAAGTAATTCCGACTTCAATATCTTATTTTCTCTCGGTTGTCTCCCTCGCAGCCTCGCTCTTGATCTTGAATTGTGCACGTAAGTTGGTGACCCAAATTTCAACTATACTTCATTTTTCATGTTTTTAATTTTTTTGTCAACTAACTATTGATTAAGAAAAAACAACAGACAACGGTAGTTATACATTATGGTCAGTTCTATTATTTTCGACAAAAAGGTTTTTAGTTTATAAATCTGTCCCCTCAAGATTGGTGGCAGGGAAAAGCTTTGGTTTATTTGCTTTTAAATTTGTAACCTGCATTCTACAAGGAATAGAAATAGAAATATTACTCCACATTATTAATGAAAATCCGAAGTTTTAAAAATCATAATAAATCTTAGTATATATAAAAGCAGAATAAATTCAATTCTATCCATCTATTTTTAAAACGAATGTCAGTCACCTATTAAAATAATTAAATAATTATAATTATTATATTTTTAAATTAGAAAATAAGATATTATTTATTAAAAATTGAATAATATTAAATATATTTGTAAGCAATTAAATTCACAGTACAATTAAATGGCAACACGTGAAATTTTATGATTAAAATATCAATTTTAATTTATTATATTTTATTTAGGAATTTAATAAATTAATTTCTAAAATAAAGTCAAATAAAGCCTGGAATAGCAACAATAAACACCAAAAAAAATAAAAAAAATAAATATATTACAACTTTATGGCCTATAAATAAATAAATATTTTTTTGGTGAAATTACGTTACATTGAGATATTTAATTTAAAACTTTAATAATCTCATTAAATCTTTTACTAATATAGCAACAATAAACACAAAAAAAAATCAAAAAATAAATATATGTCAATTTTTTAATAATTTTATATATCAAGAATATATACTCATTCTTTTCATGAAATTACATTACATTGAGATATTTAATTTAAAACTTTAATAATCTCATTAAATCTTTACCAACAATAAACACAAAAAAATAAATTAAAAAATAAATATGTGCAATTTTGTAAGATATTGTTAATAATCTCATTACTATATATACACATTATTAACGTAATATTTACATTGCTAAAGTTTATTTCATAATTCTGAAATTTTTTTAAGAACATAGGTTTTATTTCAAATCAGAAAATAATTTAGTATTGTTCTTAATCACATTTCTTGTAAAATGTTTTTAGAGTAAGAAACTCTATCGTCGAGTAAACGTGTGACCAAGTATAAAATTTATAATAATGTCGTCCCAAGGGAAAGTAAACCTAAGCTTGTATCCAGATTTTTCATTGATTCATGCTTTGTAAGGATGATATGTTGAAGGTTTTGTAATTAATACTAATACTTACTTATCTACTCAATTAACTAAGAATTAAGCTAGCAACAAAATGTATCAAAAGATAAACAAATGATGAATGGAATGGATATAGAAATCACTTGAGAAGAGAGCAAGGCTAATCATACTCATGGTTAAGACTTGAGCTAGATATGTAAAACTCTTGATAGTAATTCTTATTAACTTGTGGATTAAAAGCAATCACAATTTTACCCCTAATCCCTATGGTCAAGGCAATTAGGTTCTCGACTCTTTTACAAGCCTAAATTTCTAAGATTGATTTTAATCTCAATTCTCTTAAGGTACTATGATCATAAGTTGGTTCTTTTCACTCAATTTCTTAAGTGTCCCTTTATGAATGTTCTAAGCCTAAGGAGGGTATGTCTTACCTCCCCTTATAGTAACATGCATGCATACTTCAACATATGATTCAATTAAACATTCACTCACAACATTGGAATGATCATCCTAATACTATGAATAGAGAATTCAATTACACAAATATTGAAATGAAGCATGATTGATATATCATAAAAGAAAATCCACAAATCAATTCAAATCACTACTCAAGTTCTACATATCTAACTCTTCACCTCAACCATTCATATGACTAGTCCTACTATAAAATTAGCCACTAAATATAGTGTTTAAATCATTACAAATCATACTTTGCTCCATTTGAGCCAAATTGAGAAGAAAATCAACAAATGAAAAATGGAATTGTTTCCCTTGCATTGAGAATCCATCCTCTTCTTCAATATATTAACTTCTTCACTCCTTTAAGCTTTCCTCTTCTCAAAATGGTGTGGAGATGGATTGGATGATGTTTTATGGATTGAATGTGGAGATCAAATGGTATTTTGATGGATCTAGATGGTAGAAACGGATTATGGGTCTAGTGTGTGAGGAAATGTGGTGTTTAGTGTGTGTAACTGCTATGAATCTGATCTCCTCTTCAAAATTTCGCACAAGTCATCCTTTTATATCACTTACGGACCTTCTAGAAACTTTCGGAACATTCTGAAAATTGCACAGGTTTTTGCACCTACACGGCCTGTGTAGCAGCACACGGCCCGTGTAGGGCACACCTACTTCGGCATATTGTGCGTGCTTTCGGACACGGTTAGAGCTGCTCTACACGACCTTGGTCATGGTCGTGTAGCATTTTCTGATGACATTACATGGCTTCTTCTTATAGGGCCGTGTTCCGCACACGGGGCGTGCAGCAACGCACGGCCCTTGCGCCAGCACACGGCCTTCCTCCTGGGCGAGCAACAATTTCTGATGACACTACACGGCCACTTGTTACAGGGTCGTGTTCCGCACACGACCCGTGTACAAGCAGGCCGTGTCCTTCCGTCTCCGTTTCGCTCCCGATTCTGTTTTGTCCATTTCTTAACCTGTTTTACACATATTTAAGCTTATTTACACAATTCTATCAATTCATATCATATTTCCTAAAATAACAATAACTCCACCAAAAGACATACAAATACGGATAAAAATATCCAAAAATCCACAAATAAAGACACTAAAATCTAAGTGAAAATGACTACGATCAAGTACAAATCCTGACCATCTATTTCTTAAATAAGTCTCAGTCATCCATTAAAATAATTAAATAATTATAATTATGACCTTTTCAAATTAGAAAATAAGATATTATTATAAATCCAATCATGACCATCTATTTCTTAAACAAATCTCAGCGACAAGTTAAAATAATTAAATAATTATAATTACGACTTTTCAAATTAGAAAATAAAATATTATTTATTAAAAAATTATTAATATTAAATATAAATTCAATCATAACCATCAAAGGGTTTAGGGTTTAGGGATTAGGGTTTTCCAGAGGGCAAAATCATGACCATATATTTTTTAAACAAATCTCAGCCACCTATTAAAATAAATAAATAATTATAATTATGAATTTTTCAAATTAGGAAATAAGATATTATTATAAACCCAATCATGATCGTATATTTCTTAAACAAATCTAAGCCACCCATTAAAATAATTAAATAATTATAATTATGACTTTTTCAAATTAGTAAGTAAAATATTAGTTATTAAAAAATGGGTCCATTACTATTAGGTACATTTTATACAACACAATTACTAATATATACATTAGGTTAATAGTAATGAGTAAAATATCCTTCTTACCCTTATTTTAATTGTGTTCAAAAATAATTTAATAGAAATAGATATTTAATGTAATATTAAATCCCATGATTTTCTCCATAAAAATAGGTTGAAGTTTACTGCCATCTGTTTGTTGATTGAAAGTCCGATGATACTCTCTTATCCTTATATGTGTTCTGAAATTCATATATGTGAGTGTTCAAATATTTGTATTCAGATTTTAATAATTAATTTTCCCTCACTCAAACCGTTCAAAATTAATTTTCTCTCACTCAAACCGTTCAAAAATAATTTAACTTGTGTTCAAAATTTTATATATGTGGTGTTCGGGATATTTGTGTTCAGAATTTAATAATAAACTTCTCACACTCACACCGTTCAAAAAGACAAAAGACTTTAATTTACGTGATTAAAAATCCTCACTTGTATTCAGAAATGCATATACATGGTGTGTTCAAACAAGACAACGGGCAAAAGAACAAGATCACCATTTCCACAGTTTAGGTGTCCACCCCAATTAATATGGAACCATTAATTAATCCAAACTACTACTAATATCGCAACAAAAAAATATGCAGTTTAGTTATCCAAATTATGTGATATATATAAACAATCCTGAATATATATATATATATATATATATATATATATATATATATATATATATATATATATATATATATATATCTTTTTTTCACTCACCATAGAGTGAGAGAAGGGGGGCAAAAATCGTTAGGAGAAAGAGAATAGAGTAGTAGTGAAAGACATGATTCAGCGAAAATGATGAATAAATTGATGATGATGGAAGACTGAGGAGTGAGTTGGGGGGTGCTTACAGTGTAATTGAGGATGAAAGAGAAAATCTCCGATGATTACAGATAGAGCACGTATAAGATTATATTTTATCTATACAGGGGTATATTTGGTATCTCACGCTAATATATTGTACTTATTAGTAATATTTTCACTACAATGTATCTCCTAGTAATATTAAAGTATATTTTGTATTAGCTGGTAATAAATTCTTAAAAAATTAATAATATTAAATATAAATTCAATCATAGTCATCAAAGGGTTTAAGGATTAGAATTTAGGGGTTTAGGGTTTTAAGGTTTTAGGGTTTTAGGGTTTATGTCATAATGTTTTCAGATGGCCAAATCCTGACCATCTATTTCTAAAACAAATCTCAGCTACCCATTAAAATAATTAAATAATTATAATTATGATTTTTTCAAATCAGGAAATAATTTAGTACAAATCCTGATCATCTATTTCTCAAACAAATCTCATCCACCCATTAAAATAATTAAATAATTATAGTTATGACTTTTTCAAATCAGAAAATAAGATATTATTTATTAAATTTAAATAATATTAAATATATTATTTGAATATATTCTAAAATTTCAATCAAATCTCAGTCACCCATTAAAATAATTAAATAATTATAATTATAATTTTTTCAAATCATGAAATAAGATAATGTTTATTAAAAATTGAATAATATTCAATATATTATTTGAATATATTAAAATTTCAAACAAATCTCACTCACCCATTAAAATAATTAAATGATTGTTTTCACGAAACTTTAGATGAGTCTTTAAAATTATTTGCAATGGAAGTTTGGTTGAGTTAATTAACTGGTAAAATATTTAATTAATTGATTGATGTTTATTTATAAATTAGTAATATAGAATTTGATCTTATTATTTTGAAAAAAGAAAATTTTATTATTGCATTTTAAATTGCTAAAATTCTGCATTTTAACCTCATTGCAAAATATATTACTAAACTATACGAATTGATCAACTTAACAGGATCGCAAAATTTTATAAGTGTTTTCCATAACAACATTATACTATAATATTAAAACACTATGTTAGATCAAATTCAAATGAATATTATTCGGTTCAAACATCATAAAATTAAGTGAAGTTGTTGCCCTAAAAATAACATATTCCGTGCAACGCACGGGTTCAATTGCTAGTAAATCATATAGTAAGTTAGTTGAATCGTGAAGGATATCAATTTTATTTATTTATTTATTTATTTTGAAATTAAAGTATGTGGTTCAGTGGTGTATTCTTATTTTATTTTAGGGTTATCATTTAGTGCACCAGGTACATCAGTGTACTTGGGTTAATGAGTAGTTTTTTAAGATATAGTTATTTTTATTATTTAAAATTTTAATCATTTTATTTGATCTAATAGTGATTATGTGGTGATTTTTTAATTTAATGGTTTGTATTAATTAGGTGCACCCTATTTTAACTCTTTTATTTTATATGGAGATGTAAACTCATTTGCGAGTCTAATATGATCAAAGAAGTGCTACTCTATCCATCCTGCGTTAAATTGGAGGGGCGCTTTTTTTTTTTCTTTTTTTTTTCTCTTCTAGCAATATTCAACCAACATTTAAATACTCTCTTTAGGGAAGGTGTTCTTGAAGAGAAATTTATGAAATTAAAGAAATAATTATATTTAAATATGTACTCATTCCATCTTGAAATAATAATTACTTTTGACTTTTATACGGGATTAATATAATATTTATTAATTCATATATAAAGCTCACAAATAACACTAATACAACTATACACTTCACATTAAATATTATTTCTCTCACCTCATCACATATTAAAATATTATATGTCTTAATTTATGTGCAAAAATTTTTTTGCTGTTTTGAAAATATTACTTCCTCCGACTCATACTTATCTTCAAATTTTCCGTTTTCGTCCGTCCCACACTTATCTTCACCACTCAAAAAATGAAACTTCACACTAACCAACAACCTCAAAATTTATTCTAATTTCAAAAATATCACTCTCACCTAACATACATAACATACTTTATAATTTATTTATTACCTAAAAATACTACAATACCCTTAAAAAGTAAATAAAATTAGTCAAAAAGTAATTTTTCTTAAACTCCGTATCTGCAGTATCGGTGCAGATAAATATGAGACAAATATGAGACGGAGGGAGTATTTTTCTACTTTTATTTATAATAATAATAATAATATTTAATTATTGTTTTCTGGCAAGGCTCTGAATCTGATGAGCAGTTGGTGGCAATCCACAACCCTGTCCTATATTATATATTACACCTTCTTAATGTACACATGCATGCATATTAACCTAACTCATTGACATCACAATTGTAGCATCTTCTTTGAATAAGATAAGATCAGTCATAATAAATTAAATTTGCAGACGCAGGAATATGCCAAATTGCTAATGCTAGAAACGGTGGATAGCAGCAGCATTCACACGGTAAGCAAGCCGAGTTTTGTCGAGTCAAGATCGACTCGTTTACGAACACAGTTAGTTCGATCGAGTTACATCAAGATGAGACCAAGTATAGGAGTAGCAAAGGAAGAGGTATAATACTACGTATAATGCGTATATATACGAGTATAAGAATTAAGACATGCCAGCAAATACACAGCTCTGTACATTTCAGTCTTGACTATACCATGTGGTCTCATGTTGAAGGAAAAAAACATCACAAGAATAACAAGTTTGCCAGCAGCAAACATATCTCTCTCTCTCTCTCTTTCATTTTTCCATTTAATCAAGATAATTAATGGATCAATCCAACTCTCATCAACTCTAAATATATATATATATACTCACTTGTATTACCCTATGAACTAGCCACTAGTATTTTATGATTGCTTCGAATTAGCAGAAGAATCAACTAATTCAGGAACTTGATCAAGTAAGAAGTTCATGTCATCAGGGAACTCACCCTTTGCTCGATTCGTTTTACCTCCGACCACCACCGTCGTTCCATCTTGTAAGGCCCAGATCTTCCCATTCATCGGAAATGTGTTGAAAAATCAAAAGATTAGGACTTGTGTGTAACCATGATTGACTTCTACTAATCAATCAACCAGAAGTTAAAAAAAAAACTATAATTACCTGGGAATGGGATAAAAAACTGATGCAAGTGGTGAGCATCAAAGCTCCAAAACCAGCATAAACAATTGGCACCCCTGGATCGGTCTGCATGGACACAAATTTAACATCATAAGCTATTCAGAACGATCCGCGTGTGAGAAAGACCATGACATTTAGTGCTACTCGAAAAAAAAAAATTCCTTCACCTTTAGTTCAAGGCCAGTACTTCCAATTGCATCTAAAATAACTATTCTAGTCCCATCAATCTCGATTGGGAGCTTTGAATTTGGCCGTCTAACCCCTGCAAACTTCCCTTCTAGATCATAGAGTACGATTGATTGCATGTCACGAGCTAGCATTGATCTGGAAAAGAATACGTATTACCGGCTAGAAACAACAATATACACCAAAATATGTGTATACATACTGTAAAATAACATACATTCCTTTAAGATTGGTAGAATCAGCATCTCCAATGGGCAAGAAGGTTCCGTAGAGCTTCTTGTCCCCGTTGATTTTCAAGGGTGCCATGGCTAAATTAAACGGCCCTTCATCGTCTTTCATTATCTGCAGTGCAGACAAACTCCAATCTGTTTGGTACATGGTGATCCCACCATACCTTAAAGGATCATTCACACTAATCGTCTTCCTCATTATCTCCTTCCCACTAAGGTCAAAGAGTGAAAGATCACTGTGAAACTGTGAAACCTGGAAACACGAAACGAGAAGCTAAGAGGTACTGAAAACACATCAATTTATAAAAAAACGCAAGTCAGTGGTGCATTCTACCTCTCCACTGCTATAGTAATCCATGGAGAATCTATCGACATGAACCTCAGTATTGAAAGATTCTGAAGGAGTAGATAAGAATCCAATCGGTTCCAATACGTCCCCGATGACAAAGTTCAGGCCCTGTGGAACTGTTACGGAACCTCTAAAACTTCCGCAAGCGCTAAGAGTTCCACCAGCCATAATCAGCAGCAGTGCTAAATGTACTCCAATGGGAGCAAACCTACCTGCCAACCCCTTGAAGGCATACAAGGATGGCCCCTTTAAAAATACCTGGAAATATAAGAAAAAGAACTGTCATTATTAGGTAGCATTGTCGAGCAAGAAATACGGAACCAATCTAAACAATAACAGCTAGAAGATTATATGACAGATTGAGTGAATGAAAGGTTAACAGTACTCCTATATGTCCAGGAGAAATTGATAATGGTAAGGTATACATAGGACAAAGCATAGCAATGTACTTCATATCCAGAGCCCATTAGAATGACACCCAAATCCTGAATTGATGCTCTGGGCAAGGTATCTGAAAATTCTTGCTTCCGAATTGCCTCGGCTGAATGTACGAAGGACCACCTATATATTGGAACTTGTGTTACCCATTGAAATTGTATATAAGGATGCCAAGAAGCAGAATACAGCAATTATTAGATACAAAACACACCTTCTTGCTACCTTAACCATGGGAATCTGTGTAGTGTATGTACAAGCAATAAGTGATGCTCCTAGGAGAACTAATGTTCCCAAGAACACTGGAGATGAGAACATATGGTCGAATCCTAGGGTGAGAATCCACCTCCATGTGAAGAATCCGAGGATGGGATTGTCTTCAGGGTACTTCTGAAAATAGAAAGCTGGAGCCTCACCTTGATCAATGAAGGTTCCTATGAAAAAAAATAAGAAATACAAAATTATTCAGCATACTCCAACTTAGACATTTTAATGCACTGAAGCAAACAATCGAAAAGTATAAATTAAGATATGCCACATGGAAAAACTCTCTGTTCATTCAACTAGGCAAGAAACATAAATTACTTCATGTAAAACAATCTGGCTGAAAAGAGAAAAGGACAATACAATGAGTTTCGACCGGCAGAACTAAAATACTAGTTAGCATGATTAGTTTTACTTCCCGGACATCTATATGTAACAGAATGTCATGTTGTATGATAGAAAAATTGCGACAATTTCAACAGCACAAACTTGATTCGCTTCAGTGTCAACAAATACCTGCAGCATTATCTTATAACATGTACCCCACTTAAATGAGCAGTAACACGCCTTCAGCAAATTGAACAGATGTATCTGTTGGAAAATTAAGGTAAATGGAAAAGTCATCTAATGGTGTCTATTAGATTAAAGCGTGTCTATGAAGAGATGTAATCAAAGGGTGTGATTGTTAAATAAATTATGTCTTTTCATGGAAGGACATTTGGATTTAAATTCAAAATCATCCAAATGGTTGCATCAATATATGAAGAGACGACTTAAAATCCATAAATAAACCCTCCCATTCCATAATCCAACACGCTTGAACATATTCGAATATACAAACACATATTATCAAACACACATGTCGTGGATGTACAATAAAGTCAAATGAAGTCGAGTTGTCCTAATAATCCATAATGTATTCCTAAATCATCCTACTACTAAGGTAAGGTCATAATACAGTTTGGTTCTCCGTTTCTTGTGATTTGTAGTGCTACTATCACAAGATATGAGTAATAGTATCTTGGGAGATGATTGTCATCAAACCATAAGCACTAGAGCGGGCAATTTCATCTCAAGGAGAAAGAGTCTAACTCTTGCCTCAACTAAAATCCACAACTATAATTTTTTGTCAAAATTTTCTTGTTAACCTATATGCCGAAGCCCAAATTTACCCAAGAGTATCTGAGCCATCCGCATTGATTACAGGATCCATTCGAGTTGATGAAGTGGCTTATGGATAGGTCATGTCATTAGGATTTAATACTAGGACAGAAATTGGAGCCTCAAACTTGGTTCTAGTCAAACTTTTGCACTTGAACAGAAAACAGCTAGCTCTGGGGAGACTTAAAATCATTATAAAAAGACTAGGATGACCAGCCACATTGCTAAAATATCATCTGTAAGATAGTACCCAATAAAATCTCAGCTCCGGACAGAAAAAAACATTGACCATATCACTACAACCCCAACTTTGATAAGATCAATAGCATGTTTAGTCTCTAACTCAAATTTTGAATTCACACGCACCGTTAAAAGATCAATGTTTTCAAGAAAAGGGTTCCCAGAAAGTAAGCATTTGAGATTGAAATCATTAATATAAATATCTAAATTCCTGAGAAAAGAACAGAATGTAAACGAAAGCCCATGTTTATAAATTAGGAGCTCAACTCAACATTAAGCAAAAAAAGCTCAAAACCATTAGTATTTCTTATGAAACTGGAGGTACATTACCTAAAGCCATTAGAGCTGCAATTGTGAACATCTCAGTTATAGCCAGAGGCAAATTTGAAAGAACTGCCAACACTTTCTTCGGAAAACCCTTCAATTTCTGCGAACCGACTTTGGGCGGCGGCTTGAGCGGTCCTCCACCAGTTCCGCCTCCGGAAACCGCCGGTGCTCCGCCCGGCTCAGGTGCTTCAATCTTGGGGTTCGGGGGCACTTGCGAGCTCTTCTTCTTGCCCTTTACTGTAGTCTTACTTTCAGAGGTTTTGAGCTCAGAAATAACGGTACTTCTGCTACAGAAAGAGAGGGTGAGTGTGACCGTTCGGCCATTGGTACCGCATGAAGTGCAGAGAGATGAAGTGTGTGGAAATGAAAATTGAGCTCTAAATTTAATGGCATTTCTGGTGTTGTGTAATTGATACTTTGATAGTGTGGTCGAATTCAGAGTGTTCATTTAGATTGAAATTGAATGAATAGAAGCTGAGCCTAAGAGTTGGTTATTCTTCTTATCAAGTGAAGTAATACAAATTGTAAGGTAAAGAAGTGTAATGTAGTTACGTCCGTGTTGGTTACTACTTTATCCACAACACCCAAAATTCATTAAATAATATAATCAATAAAAAATTAAATACTGCTATTTTATTATGAAAAGAGTCAAATACCAAGAGTATAATAAGTTTTGCGGATGAGATGGTGTTACTCAAATTTCCTAAAAAATTTTAGGATGATAGACTTTATTTCAATAAAAAAAAAAAAATACACTCTGAATTTATCCATTAATTTAGTTAGAAAATATACTATGTAAGGTAGTTTATCATCCATTAATTAATTAATTACCTAAAATGTAGATATTGTGCTTTAAAATCCAAAACCCCCAGCAGAAGCAAGAGATAAGCTTACTATCAGTAACTACATTCCAATGTTGTAATCCAAAATCAGAAATTATTCACGCACGTAAATATGAACATATATGAATCAACAACTCAAAATACGTAGTATTGAGTTACTCCATAATCGTAATTCAGTAGATACAGATGAACCTAATAGACACAGAGAAATCTGCATTAGATTTTATTGGGAAAACAATTTCCAGATGCTGGCCACACTCCCTCTTCACTCAACTATTCATATCATATCATGTAACTATACACTATGAACTTCAAGCAAGAATTAAATGCAAGAGTATGAAGAAACCAAGAAGGACGAATATAATCTTCCAAGCAACCGGTTTCCATTCTATTAGAGCCGAGTGATAGTGATGAAACCCATGGACATAACCTCCATGAAAAGAATTAGAGAACAAGTATGGAACACCAGAAGTGGTTCCATATACAGTAGCATCGTGAAAACCATGCGCTTGTAGGTTAAAAATGGCAGGTAGGGCGCCAAACAAAGTGGACAGCGTAAGATGCCAGAATCTTGCAGCAGCCATTGGCATCACGCCCGAGATGGGGTCCAAATCATTTGGTCGCAGATAATTTGTTTCTACACGAGGAGCTGTTTGTGGTCTCTGCCCTGTGGGTCGGTTTGGAATGGAAACTCCAGGGAACGACCGAGACCTTGGGTCACAATTTGATTTCCCCCTTCCATATATAGGAATTAAAGTCTCCTCCTGCACAATGGCCTTGCAAACAGGGCACTCGTGAGAATGTGAATGATGTCGAAGCCATTGGTACAGGCAAGGCCAACAGTAGAGGTGACCACAGAGTGTCACAATCGGATCTTGTGCCAATTCGAAACAGATGTTGCATTCGAAATCTCCTGTATCACACAATACATCGCCAGAATCAGTTGATTCACCAATCCCGCAATCCATATGTACAACTGGGATCCTTGAATCTGTTGAGTTATAACCAAAACAGTCAGAGTTGCTTAATTTAATAATTAGGAGGATTTGATATGTTAGACCAATTCTAAATCCAGCAGCACACATTTGGACACTCATCAATTCAACCACATCAATACAGGGAAAATAATAAAGCCTGAATAAAGAAAGTATTCTGCACAATTCACCACCCAATTGATCACCATATTCAGTCCCATTGAAAAATATTGGCAAGAACAATCAATCAATTATACACCTTTCCCAAACCCTAGAACTACAGCTTCAAGAAAAATCACAAAATTATGAGAATCTCTCCACCTCTAAAAATAATAATTCCAACTCGGAATCAATCTCAATTACTAACAGCACAAATTTAGATAAACTTGCAGAATTTCAACTAAATAAAGATCAATCAAAACACAAAAGCATATCCTCAATCCATTACTTATATCAGTTCTACAGTTACACGCATACAACGAAATTAACTACCAATATCAATCAAATAAACAATTAACCAGTAAACCCTAACAACACGGCAAGATTAAACTTTAACGAGAGAAGGACATAATAATCAAGAAAAATTACCGGAAAAAAGACGGCAAAAATAGTGAAATTAGATCTAGAGTCAAAAGATATAATAATAGAGATGAAGCAGAAGTAACAATGCGCATTAAATGAAAAGAGTGAAACTTGAAATACCTAATGAAATCTAAACTCCAAACTCCTGATCCTAGAACGGCAAATAGGATAGGTTGGTGGGATTGCAATTACAAGATGACGTAAAAACAAAATTGGTGTGGAAAATGAGTTGCGAAAATTAATATTCGAGAAATTATGGAGGATTATGGGGACCCAATGGAGAAATATTGGGATTTTCAAGGATCGGAATGTTAATATGGGAAATTGAGCAACGGATCTGTCTTTGATGAGCCCCACCGATAGTCGGTGCTCCTCGCCCGTGGATTGTTTTACGAGGAACGTCACGTTCCATGTATTTGTATTAAACAAAAAAATATACTCGCTTCGTCCCGGGTATTTTTACCCGTTTATACTGGCACGAAAATTAAGACGTTTTATTTTTTTTAATATATAATGTAAGAAAAAGTATGGATAAATTAGTAATTTTAAAAAAAAGTGAATAAAGTTATTGAGAATGATGAATAAAGTGTAAAAAAGTAATTAAAGTTATTGAGATTGTAAAAAGTAGGTAATAAAATAATATGTATTTTTGCCAAAAAAAGAATGGGTAAAAATACGTGGGACATCCCAAAATGGAAAGTGAGTAAAAATACGTGGGACGTACTATATATCTATCTATCTATATATACACATTAATTATATGTTTTTTTTTTCTTTTTTTTCTGATAAGTATTTAGATGGTGAAAGTACATGGTGTATATAAGAAGTTAAATCCGAATTAAGTTCATTGTTTAGCTAAATTTAAATATAAAAAAAACTAAATAATGATTTATATAATTTTTATATTTTTTTATTTTTATAATTATTTTGAGAAACTCTATTGTGAGACGATTTTTTTGTGAAACGAGTTGACTCATTACTAAAGTATGCTTATTTATAGTTAAAGTATGTCAATAATAAATCATATTATAACACCTTAAAATCATACTTTAATTCATCATTTATCATATTTTAGAAAACATACTTTAATAACCCTTAAGCATATTTTATCTATATAATAAGCATAATTTAACACGTCTCACAAACCGTCTCACATATATAATTTCTCACAAAAGAATTTGTAAGTATTTTTTATTGTGGACTACATTGTGGTACAAAGTATACAATACTAAATAAGTTAGAAATGAGTGTCTTTCAAGATTTTTAATATGTTCATCAAATTTATAATTGACTGAATTTTGATTGAATTTTGGCAACAGTTCCAGCTCGTAATGATGGAAGATGAATTTATATATTGATTAAGATTTAAATTAATTTTGATAGGAAGTTGACAATAGGCATGGCCGAAAATAGGGTGTTTTTAAGACCTTTTAATTAACCATGAATATGATAGAAACATAATTATTTTTTTATAGAATTCATCAATAAATTACACTTTAAAGTTGGACTTGTAAAACTAGAATTTGTTCAATAGAGTAGTATTTATAGTCAAAATATGATACAGATTTCAAAATCAGCTTAAAAGGGTTCATCAATCACTAAAAAAGAATTAAGTTATAAATTTAAATATCGAATAAAAAATACTAAGAATTTTTTTTCCCCTGATATACTCCCTCTAATAGACTAACTAATTGTGAATAAAAGTATCATATAAGAGTATAAAACCAAAATTAAAAATCAATATATACTGAAGAAAAATTCTAATTAAACACATTAATATCAATAGATAGTTGGATTACGTTAGGGCAAGATTAAATTGCATTGCTTAAGCTTGTAAAACAATCAATCAATTGTTCATCAGGTGGCATGTCATCCAAATGTCCAATGCATTCAAAATCTCTTTGATTGTAATTGTTTTTCCCTGGACATTTTCTGTGTTTTGAGAGAAAGAAAGATGCTTACAGAATACGTGATCAACGGTGAACCCTACCATTACGGGCCCTCGCCTTTCAAATTGATAGAAAAGCAGTTGGGTTTGATTTCCAAATTAGCATCTCCAGCCACAAATGAGGTCAACATTGATCCTGTTGGAAAAAAAAAAGAATTAAACAAATATTTAGCATTTTGAAGTAATAACTGTCATAGTTTAATGGTATTGATTTTACCCGTTTCGATCAACTCTGCTGGGCGACGAGTTCGATGTCGGCTCCAATTTCAGCAATCTTGGCTTCCTTGGATGCCTTTGCAGCCTTCGCGATGCTCAATACATCAAAATCCAAAGCCACTTTTTTAACTAGCCCATCAAGCATCTGTTTACAAATAATTATGATAAAAGGAATTAACATTGGCTGTTATCAAAAATCCGATTCTCATTTGCTGCTTAGAAACCTTCGTCCCATCAGGCATATATTATGATTTTAGCCAGCTGATAGACAGAACTTAGAAACACCTAAACCAGAGAGGTTGTTCATGGTGTCAGCTAAAGACCAACTTAAACATATCCTCTAAAAAGTTACTCCCTCCGTCCCAGCAGAGCTTTCACACCTCCTTTGTAATTTACAAAGGAGGTGTGAAAACTGTGTTGGGACAGAGGGAGTACTTATTATCCTTAAGCACGAATGTTGTCCAAATCAAGATTACTTTTAGGAGAACGCCTAACAGGTATTCAGACTCTAAAATTAGCCACCATGCCAAGAAACGATCTGAAAAATAATTAAAAAAAAGACTAAAGAAATTACCAGAGAGCCAATTGCCACCAAAGCCCTAAACCTTGAATCAGAAAATACACTTTCATCTTCTGCCATCTGCAGGAGAAGAAAGCAATAGAGAAACTGTTAGAAAACGTCCAAGAAACTCAACATTTCATGACTAGATAATCTCAAGGAGAAAGATTAATTAATTCAAATCCTAATAATTATGATGCCTTCTTCTAATTCTATCACTGCACACATGCATGTCATCTATACTCCCATTCATTAGTTCCAGAGCGTAGAGAATAAAAACTTCCAGCGAAAGATACCTCTAGTGCTGCTGAGAGAACTTGAGACTGGCCTTCCTCATCCTTTTTTTCAATCAACAGAACAGCATAGCTGCAGACCTCAATGTGTCAACTAAAACCCATGTAATTTACAGGAAACAGAAGACATATTCCAAGATTCAAGGGCATTACAGATACAGTTTCATGGTTTGTAGCTTCTGGTGTGAGAGGTTGATATTTTACAGGTAATTTTAAATCAAAGATCGCTGATAAAATTACGTCCTCTCAAATAATTTTTTACAGTAGATGGGAGTTAATGGGCAAAGAAGTACAAGAAGGAAATAATGTTTACATGAAACAAATGTTCTATTTTTACAGAACATAAAAATATCTCAATGTCATAAACATAGCGGGCAGAAGTTTCCAATGTCATAAACATAGCGGGCAGAAGTTTCCAGAGCCAGCATCTACTAAAGCTCTAATATTAGCTTCAAAAATAGTAAGTTTACCAAAATATGGTTGAATTTGATTCCACTGCATGAAGAATATTATGCAAATCATGGCAATTCATTGATTAATTTCAAAGGAAACTGACACGTGACTGATAATATGCTTGGTGCTAGAAAGTTTCCAAAACTGGTTTGAAGATGGGTTTCAAATTCAATATAGATAACAATGATTTGTCCAATGAGATCACAAAGTAGAATAACTTATTATATCGCCTAATATTAAAAGCAATAAGAAATAATCCGTTAAATGGCCTTATGAGCTTCAAAATATTAAGACATTAAACCAGTAACTTACTTGAGAATTAAGGTTGCATATGAAATCTGAACATTCTTATTTGAGGATGAGCAACAACTTGAGAAGGCATCAAGAATCTACAAAGTCAGTAAATTAAAAACTCATAAGAAAAACATAGTGTATAAGACAATGAATAAAAAGATCACGCCTGTTGAAACTTTTTTGGCCGTACAACATACGCCAAACAATAGAACAGCGCCATGAACTTTTTTTCTTAGTATATATTATCTCTTTCAGTTTTTGTACACCATATGATACTGACCTCACCACGATGAATTATTAACCATTCATTGAAACATGCATTTTTGAAGAGATTTGTCACTGCTCGAAGGCTGGTAAGCAGATTTGAAGGAAGTGGAGGACTAGCAGTCACCTTCTTGATCAACTCAATGAATATATCTGGTGAAAAGAAACCAAAGAATGAGTCACCACAAAATGCCATGAAATACAACTTACAGATCCTGACAGGAGATTTTACATGATAACACAAGACATTAACAACCTGATCTCCAAAATACTCTAAACACAATTGACAATTAGCAGCACCCCTTTAGATCTACAATGATGTGAACAGGAAACAAAATATGACAAGGGTGCATTTGCCACAAACATAAAATCCTTTTGGGAGCAGAATGTGCCATCATTACTATGATGTTTAAATGGAACAATACAGATTACACAAACTTTTTTAGTAAAAGATACAGATCAGAGAACAAATGTCATTAGGTACCGTTATTGTCCTTGAAATGCAGCACAATCTTGTCTGCTCCATCTGGATGCAGTAAAATCATCCTCAGAACATCAATAACTGCAACCATGGGTTGAAATTAATGTAACGAATAAAATATGTTTTCAGTTATGATTAAAAGAGGTCATGTGTGTTGGTAATTTCTTCACGAAGATGCGAAGTATTAAAAGATAACACAAAACATAAAGTGAAATGATTCATCACTGTTGAATGCCACTTTGATACCTTTATCCTTTACTCTTTAATAAGGCTAGATGATCCACAAAGAAACATTGTATAAGCTATGAACGTGGAACACCACAAATAATTTTTGTGCTCACAATACAAATTAGTATATTACAACAGCACTATGTTTAATGTCAATAAATCATACTACATCATCATCATAATAGATCATTAACCACTAGGATAAAATTACAATAATACCCTTTGAATTAAGACTAAACCCTAAGGATAAATATTAAACCCTTGGGGAAAAATAGACCATAAATCACTATTTTGTATAACACAATTTAATTAAATCTTATAAGGGTAATAGTAGTCATGCATAAGTGTAACATTTTTCATGCATAAAGGTGATGCTTCTCATGCTTAAAGGGGTTATACGGGTCCACCGAAACTTTATGTGGAACCGGTTCCACAAAATCCTTTGCATCATAGAAATTTAAATTCAATGAGCTCCATAAACTTAACATATTTAAAAGTCGAACATAAGTCAATATAAGAGCTAACTTCAGTTCATTTGACCATCTCCCACATGCGCCCTCAAACATAAATGTTCAAACTCAGAAGAAGCACCACAGACACTATACCATAATACCTCCAAATTATGAAACCCATTATCAGGTTGTTAATGTAATACTAATAGCTCCTCTGAAAAATATGTGAATGACCAAATATAGAATGAAAGTACATATTGCATGATTACCAGGAAATAGCACATCAACTGGCCAAGTTTTCAGCAGCTTCAGCAGCAATGCAACATCAATATCTGCAAACCTACTGACGTGGTAGTGTAATGTGTCTTTCAAAATCTTAACAATGGCGTTCAATCTCGATATGTCACCCTCACTCAGTGATAAATGTTTTTTATCCTTCAGGATAGAGTTACAGAGATAAATGTTATGCAAAAAGGTGTCGCAAACAGGAATTAATCAAAATGCACTGACAAGTGACAGACTACAATATTGTGACAGGAGCTGTGAAAGAGAAATAGCGAGTTCCAAATGAGAAATGAAGTACATACTCTATAGGTAAATAAATTCCAGTACTATATATGAAAATAAGGAGGGAAATTCAGTAGCAAACAATTTACCGGGTCAGACAACAGGGTATTGTTAAACTCCGACACCTTTTTGAGAATTCCATCAAACTGAGCAGTGTCGAATGCAAGCATCCCTTTCTGGAAAAGTAGATAACATTTGCCCTTGAATTACACAGGTAAATATTTGCACAGAAAGCTAAAGAAATAAATAACACACATCTGCACTATAACAGTCCTATTGAAATCGGATCATAAGCATCTTGTTATATATCAAATTCAACCAGTCACATTGTGAAGAAGAAAATAATAGTCAGTAAATATTTACTATTACTATGTGCAATAATTTTTTTCCAGAGGAAGATATGGCTGTACCTAATCAATGTCTGGAGCAGGTACTGCTGCTGAAAATTTAATAAATTAGCACAAACTTCAGCATCACACTTACAAATTATTACCTGGAGTAACCCTAGATGATAGATACTACAACAATTAATTACCTTACATTTAATGTTGCTAAAATTTTGACTAAGGCATCCTCGCTATTGTCAGATCAGGAGTAAATCACAAATCTACTTGCAATGACTCTTACTTTTGAAGTCATTGCAACTTCATTACCTGAATCTACAGTTCAAACCAGCACAGCACATAAATGAGATCACTACTTAATTAGATATATTATTCATCAGATTCCAAGATAGATGTCATTATCATCTAAAACATAATTTGATCTAATGTCCAAAAGCTATGTTAATTAAGCCCTAAACCACCCATGCTTCGCGTCAAGGTGGATGTATGATAAACAAACCAGACTTCGCTATGAGCATCACCAACATTTCTTAGTCAAAAAAAAAGTTAATTAGAAAACTATACTCATTCATATCAACAAGAAATTAGATTCTATCTCTAGTACTCAATTCTTACACAAACCAGTCTTGAGTCATTTAAATTCTAGTTCGTGTAATTATTTATTCTTAATCCACAAATACAGCATCACTCACAAATATGTTAACGCTTCTTTGATGTAATGAGGTCATAATTAATGACATCACACACCTCCCATGAATGTTTCACTGTTGCAACAGACGAAAGTACATCACCACATGATTGGCAGGATAATACATTGACAATTATGTTCTGCTCTTGATATAGTTAAGACAGAAATCCTAACCACATAAATGAGGAAATTTTAAAAAACATAAATGAGAACAATGCAAAAAGTTAAACAGGGAACCCACAATGATAAGGTGGAGATAATAAAAATTGCAAGACTACCTTGGGAATGTGCTTGTAAGAAGGCTTCGATGGCACACCTGCATTGATCAAGCAATAATGACTATCACTTTCATCAATAAATTTCAAGAAAGTAATAAAAGAATGCAATGGTAAGAATAAATACCTGGCGATCTTGATGGCGCTCCAGGCACATAAGCACTTGCTGAAGCATCAAAAGAAAATGAAAAAGTTAAGAGTGAACAGCAAATGGACAATATCTGTATTGATATTACAGTCATCTGGTCTTACTTCCAGTATAGGGGTCACGAAACGTTGGATCCGGAGTGAAATCTTTTTCTCCTATATTTTGCTGAATAAATTCTACAATCTGTTGCCGGTAGGCAAGAGGTAAATTTTCCTTGAGCAGCCAATTATCAGCAACAATATATGGATTTTCTGCCAGCAGGTCATTGTTTACAACATCAACAGATAAGAAAAATTCAGGTGAAATATTCTACTCAATATGTTGACAGAAAACAAAAAGAAACTGATTGCGAATTCATGCTCACAATGTTTAATGAGCCAAAGGCAAAAAATTCCTGCATAATATTATACCTGAGCGATTGTATGGTAATTTACGTATAGGCTCCCCATCTCCAATGTCAACATCAAATACTACAAAAGATAAAAAGCAACTAGTGATTGAAGAGAGGAAGATATAAATGATCTGAAAAAAGTAGTTAAGAGTAGAAATAGCAAGGCTGACCATAATCATACTTAACTCCGTCAAGCACAGAAGGCTTCACATTATCTTCAGGTCCATCAACAACTTCACCAATCTAATGTGAAACGATGATCCAAGTGTTAAAGTGACATAAATAAATAAATAAATTGAGGAAGTGTCGGAGTGGCAATTTAGAACCACCATAAAATTAAAAAAACTTTTATCAAAGAATATAATTGAACTAAACAAAACTTTAAAAAGTATATTCGTTGGCAATCATTATAGAAGCTTACATATGATATCTGAAGATAAATAAATCATACTCCAATAAGAAAAGTAAGCAATAAATAAAGAGACCCAGAAGAACTGAAGAAGCGATGCAAAATTCAAGATGGAATATCAAGAGAATTAAAAAACATTGAACAAATAATATTCAAAAATACGTCAGGAAAGTTAATAAGCAAAGCTAATGGAAACACTATAATCATTACCTTATCCCATTTTTGCTCTCTCATATTCCATGAATAAGCTATGCCATTATCTCCTTCACGAACTATCTTTGTCTGCCCATCGCTACTTCCTGATCATTTTAACATTGAAACAGATTCACATGTATAAATGTGATAGAATTCTTGATCACTTCAAAAAGTAGACCATCCTATATTATAATCATTATAGACCTTGTACATCTAATGGTTAGCATCTTCTGGTGAAAAACTTCCAACAGAAAAACTAACCAAACATGCACTATAATATATATATATATATATATATATATATATATATATATATATATATATATATATATATATATATATATATATATATATATGCGTGTGTGTGTGAATCATACCAGGAGTCTTCAGTGCTTCTAGACCTGGTAACTCTTCCAATTTAAGCCCTCCGACTCTCTTCCTAATGCATAATGAAAGAAAATTCATTGATAAGAAATTGTAATTAAGATATTTCAAAATGGAAGGCTAGTCACGGAATTATCAAAACGTCCAGTGTGATCAAGGAACTTCTAAATGTTGCTTATCTCTAATGAATGTCTAGATTATTAGGGTTTAGAATTATATCATGATTTACTCGGATCAGAAATAAACATTTTTATTTAGGAAACTAAATCAGAATTCAGATACAAACCCTAAGACCGTAGACATCTAGGAAATAGCGTGACTAAGGATCTTATAAGTAGTTAAATAAACTGTTCACTTAAAAAGCAATCTTTTGTTGTCTTATCAATCAAGTATTAACTCAGGCCAAATATTCCAGAGATAAGCTTCTAAGTGATCAAATGAACCGTTCACCTAATTACCAAATTTCAGATGTCTTATTCAGGTTAAATATTCCAAAGTTTCAAGCCGTAAAATGCAGGTCTATCAGAAAAAATAAACAGAAATAGCTGAAATGAAGTTTTCAAAGAGAAAAAATAGTTTTAAAAAATAAATAGTCAGCAAAAGATTAATAATTGACACTTGACTATTGCATAGTTCAAATCATTCAACAAAAAATAAATACATACTTGCATTTATTGAACAATAGAACGATGGAATCAATACCTACTGATCTTGTAATGAGAAAGTTGAGAAGCAAATGAGTCAAGTTCTACAGCATCAGCAATCTTATCATGATCTACAGTCCAAATACGCACAATGCCATCAGAGCAAGCTGTCACAATATCACCATTTTCCAAGAATTTGGCATCCCAAACACAACCAGGATGCTCTATGCTCTGTACACAAACTCCATCTGCAACAAACATAACTCTTCATGCTAACCAGAAACAAGATCAAATCATGTAATTAAGTGTATCCTAGAAAACCAATACCACATTGATTAAAATAAGCAGAAAAAAGTAGCCTCCACTTAGAGTTCCGCTTTCTCAAGTGTAGCACTGTTTAAGTAATTTCACCATGTGCACATCATTTTTTATTATTCTAAGCTCCAGAGAACAAAGGTCCAGAAGTAGGCATTTACTGTTTTACTTAATTCTATAGATAGCAATCATCAGACCATACATAATTAATTGTTGTGCATATAATATCAATTAATAATTGCAATCAATCAAAATACTAGTTGTTGTGTATATATTGTTTGCCTTACATAGGCTTATTTCTCAGCTAAGCTTAGCCAATTTAAGCAGCCATAAAGACAGAAAAGAAACATGCTTGCAATATCATAGCTACTTTGAAGATGGTGCACTCACACACATTCAAGCCAACAAAACCAAAGCATAGAAGTTTTAATATGACAAAATAACCTTTCCAAATCTTAGCCGAACAATCCTCGCTAGCACTGACTATAAGGCCAGAAACATGAGCATCGACAGAATAGACAATGGATGCGTGACCAACCATTTCCATTAGAAGTTCCCCACTAAGTGCCCATAGCCTGATAGACCTACAATTTAGAACTAAAGAAAATTTAGGAATTTAGAATGAAAGAAAGAGAAGAGACAAACCATAAAGAACCAAAGCCATTACAAGGCAGAAATTAAATGTAGAGTTGAACAACCCAGATGTAGCAAAATTCATATCGTACTATAAAGTAATAATTGAAGACAAATTTAAACACTAGTTACACTATATGACAGCAATGAAAAGATAGATATAAATGAACGAAAAAGTAAAAAATTTAACTTAAGTATAAATATTCCATGGAAGAATTCCAAATGCACTTTATTTTAAGCCAACAATAGATTGAAAAATCAGAAGCTAACAAGTGTTTGTTTCAGATTTAGGAAGTTTATATTCCCTTCTTATTTCTCCAATGGTGCAGGCACTGCAGATTTTTATAATTTCTAAATATCATATCAAGCTAAATTAAAAAGCCTTTAA
This sequence comes from Pogostemon cablin, assembly GCA_023678885.1. NCBI lineage: Eukaryota > Viridiplantae > Streptophyta > Magnoliopsida > Lamiales > Lamiaceae > Pogostemon > Pogostemon cablin. The sequence continues at coordinate 21,551,458 of CM042954.1, read as the reverse complement.
TAAACATGCAGAAGGAAATAGTTTAACATAATATTTTTCTATAGGAAAAATTAAGCAAAGTCTGAATAATCATAAACAAACACAGCATCCCCTTTCCTTTATGAGAAACATAAGTTTTATTGATTAAAAATAAATTTTAAGGGGACAAAAAATTCCAAACACTTACAATGCATTCCAAAGAACAATACTCCAGTTTCTAGCAATATCCTATATCCTATACAAAAAAGAAGTCTCATACACCATTAAACTAATCAAATTGTACTGCACAAAGATATGAAAATTAATTCACAGCTCACATGAACTATAACTTGGCTATCTTCCAAATAAATCTGTCTTATCAACAAAAAAATTTGTTAACTTCATAAACATTCACCTAATTGTTTATATGTGCATGTGCGTGAAAACCATATATGTGTCACATGCAATCAGGTCCCAGAATGTTGGGGGGGTGCACCACCCTGCTTACATTTTTAGTTCAAAGTTTTTTAGGCAATGAATTTGAGGTGATACCCACATTAATCATGATGGAATAAGATAGACACAGATACATCATTGAAATTTATAATTGGCAAAAAGATAGAGCACATGTGCAATAATGTCAGTAGGATTATGATTTTTGTTTCATGGCTAAGAGGAAAATATCCATGAAATTTAAATCAAGATAAAAGGGCAGGCTTGGGTTGAAATACTTCATTGAGAAACTAATCCGACATAAATAATATGACCATCTCAACAAAGAGAAAAATCTACCCATCATGTGATGCCGAGAGAATTCCTAAATTTGGCATAACAGCCACACCTCGAACAGTATCTACAAAATAAGAAAAAATATACACAGAAGTGTAAGGAGCATATATAGTAACTTCAAAATAAAATGACAAACATATAATTATGTTTTCAAAACCAAGTGCAATAGTCCAGCCTCATTGTCCACATTACCAGTCACTAGGGACCATAACCACAGGGTATTGGGACCCACTCAACTTCTAAAAACTTCTAAATTGTAATCTAACTGGAAATGTAAGAAATTTATGAGATCTCCCTTCTTGAACTAATTATGAATCTCGATTAGGTAAGACAAAATTATGGCAATGACTGCCCATCCTTCTGTTCAGATATTCCACTTCAAAAGCATACCCTTGTGTAACCCACAAGCAGCATACAAAAGAAAAACTATAACATGTAAAGCATATTTCCTATATAAAATGTGAAATTCAAATTGACCATCAGGAATATACAATATAAGATTCAATTGTAGAAATAGTCAAGTACGTTTAATTGAAGACAATGTTTAGATCCATGTCATATTACACGCATAAAAAACAGAGGGCATAAATAATAACACTATTATAATCAAAATGAATGAAAAACCTGTATGTCCAAGGAAAGTATGGATACAAGTGCTCCCTTTCCAAAGCTTCAAAGTCATGTCACTTGAACCTGCACAATCACAAACAATTGTGGTTTACTGTTGACATAGATAGCTAATAGCTATAGCAAGGCAATCAATTCTAAGTTACGCATATACATCATGAACACTGAAAATTTAAGAAGTCAGACAATAATCCATAAATATTCTACTTTTGTGGAATATAAAAACAAACAGTAGCTGGAGAGAAGTTTAACTGATTAAATTTGAGAGCAAAAGTTGTATTCTTTTTTCTTTTTTAAATCGGGTCACTAGTATTTTTAAAATAATGAAAATTGCATCATTTGAAATGATTTTTGATTTCTGGTATAAAACAACCAAAATATACATGCAAAACAAGAAGAGAAATAATGAAATAACACAAACAAAAGAATAAAGATGTGCCTGTAACAAGCTCGCCAGAAGGCAACTTAACAACTGCTTGAATTGCTGCCTTGTGAGCTTCCAATACCTCAACTTGTTGGCCTCCCCTCCAGCGTCTCAATGTACTTGAACAAAGCAACCATTAAGGTATAATCAGAAATGTATCGTAATACATGTCCTACTCCTAACCCGGTATAAAGGGGGTTCTACGGCCTATTAGCTCTTTCAGACATCTCATAAATGTTTCACAATATTCAGTATAATACAAAGAAAATGAGCTATATAAGCAATCAAGTAAATGGTAGGAAATTGTAAGATTATTTTTTTTAGATACGAGGGGAAACATTACTTTTAAGATCCTAAAAGGCTCCTTATTTCTAGTTATAGGCAATTAAAATATACATACATTAAAGAAAATGAATGAGAATTGTTTGAGTTTGAGTGTATTTGGGGCATCTTCAAGTAAAGGTCAACAAAAAAGTGCAAGTCATATTTGAGGAGATCAAGCTCTACTAAATAAAATGCTACACTTAAAAGTTTTAGCCAATTACAGAACTAGATCACAAATGCCAACTAATATTAATAAGATACAGATGAATTACTAATTCCAGAATCAGTTTCAAATAAGTAAATCAGGGAGAGAGAAAAAAAGCTGAAGTATATTTCAGAAGAACAAGGATGAGGTTCAAATTCTTAGTTTTAACTCAATTATGTTTGTTACCTTTGCACCACGCAAACAGAAAGTGTATCTCAACTAGAACAGATGGTAAGATGTCATAAGTAACTACCACAGTATAAAGAGCAGGGAAATATAATGATCAAGTGAACATAAATCATTCATCCAAAAATATGGCATACCAATCTACAGACACCGACACAATATCAGAACCATCCAGTGCAATGCCCGTGACTTGCAATTTATGACCCTTCAGCGTCTGCCCTTTCTCTCCAGTGGCCAGATTCCACACAAGAAGAGTAGTGTCCATCCCTCCAGATATAATTCCACCCTCTGGAAACTCATCACTTGGTGAGATCCAAGCCAAGGGCCCAACAAAACTAGTGTGGCCTAACAATATTTTTGAATTCGTGTAATCACGTTCTTGTGATCCATCCAAGGTCCAAAACCTAACAGTTCTGTCCCTTGAAGAAGTTGCAATTCCAGAATTACCACATATGCATATGCCACGAGCCTAAACATGATAAAATTCCAAAGAACATCCAAACATATCAATTCATATCCACTCGTAATGAAGTCCATTTAATCATTTCAAATCCAAACAAAAATTATAAATGAGAAGGATAAAAGAAATGAGAACTCATACAGCATTAAGATTTCAATCCACTTGACTTAATTGTTTAGAAGACTGAACAAAACATTAATAAGCTCTTCCCTTCTGATATCAAAATACAAAGACACCACACAACTTACAAGAAAGACACCCGTTTTGACGTTTGGCCCAATTTATCACATAAAAGAATTACTATCGACGAAAGTGTACAGATAATGCAGAATTTCAGTCACTCAACTTAATTATTTTTTGATCCATTTCTCATACCATTTAGTAAATGAACAGAGGCAAACATAAAAAATACACACTATTTCATTCTTCATGCTTTTAATCACCAAATGGTCTCAAAAAATGAATTCTTGATTCAATTATCAAATAAGTAACTTGCCGCAAGAAAATCCAGATAGAAAATGGAAATTTCACAACCGAACTGCTTTCTTGAACGAACTTAATGTCGATCACAAACATGCGATCAATCAATTCAACCACATTATGGACTCAAGAAAATTTTACCAAATCAATACATGAATATATCCAACAAAAAATAAAAAAAAAATTACACGTTATACTCATTTAAACTGAAGGGGTCATACATCATCTCCGTGGCCTCGAAGTTGGCACCGTAATTGATACACTTTAAAGTCGATATCCATAGTAGATACAAGTTGATCAAGAATTCAAGAACGTGAGAGTTAGGGTTTATGAGAGATTTCTTGGGTGACCGACGATTGAAATTTTTTGAAGGAGATGAACTAATGCAATTGATGAGTAAGCTTGCATACCCAAATATTCCGCATATAATTAAATTAAATTAAATTATAAATTAAACTGCAAACCGAAAACAAAGGTAGATAAATAAATAAGGGTTTCTGAGATATTTTTGGGTATGAATTGCGAATCGCTTGTTTTCCAAGTCAGTTCTTATTTCTTTTTTATTTTGTTGGGCTCTTTTCGTTATCCTTTTCTTGGGCCGATCATTGTTATTGGGCCGGATCAGACCTCACAGTCCCATGACCATGGGCCATTTATTTATTGGATAAAAGTTTTCATTGTATATTTATTTATCACTTAAGTTTTATTTTTAGAAAAAAAAAGATTTATACGATTTAATAAGAAATTAGAATTCTTAAAACCCCTCTATTCCAATACTTCAAGAAATTAAAAATAAATATTTTTAGAATATTATATTCCTTTATTTTTAAGACATCCTAAAACATAATTTACTTCATTATTCATTATAATTGAAAATAATTATAATTTAAGTATATTTTCCTATATAAAAATAATATTTTAATAATATATCGATCCATCTCACAAATTTTCTCTAACATAATTGGGATTAATACATTTTTCATCACTTAAATTATTCATAAACAGTATCAATACATTATTAGTTTTTTTTTCCTCATTATATTTTCATTCATAATAATTAATTTAATTTAATCATATCAATGATGTTCTAAACTCTAAATCTTATTGGTAAATGGATCATAAATCCAAAAAGTAAAACACTATAGTACAAGCCTAATTTATAATTACATCTTAAAAATAAACATTAAATTCTACTATATTAAGGATTATACATAGGAATTTCATCACCTTGTAAAAAATTGACATGGAACTATATTCCTACCAGATTTTAATTTAAAATTTTTTATTATTTAATAAGCATACTATATTTTGATAACTTAATTAAGAGAATGACTATAGTACCGGTCCTACCAAATATTGATGAAACCGGATTCTAAATGGGCCAAATCACATTCGTTAATGTTTAACGATTTCCTGATGCACTCCTTCCTCGCAAGTCGCACCATGATCAACTTCTTCCTTCTTGTTACTATCTGAATTCTTTTTTAACACATTACTTTCGCATTTGATAAGTATTACTCCAAAAATTCAAACAAAAAGAGGAGAAATTCACCTGCAGATGGCTGAAAGGCATTGGTGGTGGAAGATTTATGGTGGTGCAGAAAGGCAAAATAAGAGATCTGAAAAGGTTCAACAGAAAAGGAGTAGCAGCGGCAGGCAGCGGTGGGAGAAGATCCCCTGTCCGATGATTCTCAAGCTCAATCTCGATCCCAATCTACAATTGCTCTCACCCATCTCTCAATCTCTTCTTTTTTTTTTTTTTTGTGGTGTGATCGAGATAGAACAACACAGCCCGCAGGATAACCAGCAACGTTAAAACCAAGCAGAGGAGGGTTGGAGTGCTCATCGCCACAGATCCACCGAGCTTCTTCTTCTGCAGTCCTTTGAGCTTCATCTTGCGTGCTGCATTGATTCTGGATTAATTTTTGGATTTCCTTGAGAGGGCTGGGATTTTCCCCAATTTTCATGAATCTTGTTAATTCTTGGGGCTTAGATATCTTTCTTTTTTTCCTTTCCTGGAATTTTAATCGAAAACCTGCTGATTCTTCGGGCTTAGAGTTCTAAAGGCTCCTTAGTTTCTGGGGCATAAACACATTTTGCATAGTTAGTAAATTGAGCTTTGGTTATCTAAGTTAATCTTTTCTAGTTGATAGTTTTTGTTATTCAGCAATCAACATTGTAGTCTAAGATATCCTTTTTACCTGCCTTCAATTCAATTTATGGGCTTAGAAGTTTTAGATGGAAAATTTTGTGTTAATTTGAGAAGATAGTGAGGGTATCTTATATATTCACTTGTAGAGTGACATTATTTGTTTGATAATTTCTTGAAGTTTGATTAAAATGGGTAAGAGTTGCAAGCCCATGCTATCATGATTCCACTCCCTCGTCGAGGTCATATAAACCCATTCATCAGCGAGGCTTGTTTCGAAAGGTTTTGCTGTTACTTTTGTTAATTTTGAGTTTATTCAATACATGTTATCCAAATCCCAGAATAGGAACACAATTAATGGAGTCGAATTATTCAGTGAAGCTCGTAAATCAGGAGCTGATATATGCTCCACGACTATTGGCGATAGTCTTCCTCTGGAATTCTATCGAGCTCTCCACTTGAAGGAATTCTACGAGTCCATGCTTCAACATGTACCAGCTCGTGTGGATGAACTAGTTGCTAATATGATAAACAAGCTTCATAAGTGGAGATTAATTTCATTTTTTTAAAGATGTGCTTGATTTCATTTTCAGCTTTTTGCTGCTGCAACTATGGGATTTTGCTTATGTTTGATTGAAAATAAGTGTTTTAGTGTTGTACTTTGCTTAGTCATTAACTCCCTAATTAAAACTATTTGATTTCTCAAATATAAATTTTGAACTGTATGAAAGGCATGTTTCAGATTATTTAGACTTAGTCAAATTGGAAGTAAAGAAACCTTCATATTATTATTGTGTTTTTTATTTTGTAACAGGGCAATAATGAAATTAGAATACAAGAAGATAAGCAAGTGCCTTTGATGTGAGTTATTTGATGAAGCAACTCCTATTGTCCTCATTTGTGAAGGCTGATGTGGTTAACACTTTATGACTGCCCAAAATTCCTTCAATTTCTTTCTGATTGGATCCCTGTTTATTGATGATGGCTACAAGACTTGATCTTAATTTTAATTTCCCTTGTTTGTGGTTTATGAAATAGGAAATTGACTATCCTTTATCAGAATGATTTTTCTTCACTTAAACATAATGTAAAATACGTCTGTGGAGATGAGTCGAAATTTAATTTTGCGCTTAGATATATTATGATTAATGTACAATATGTGATTTCAAATAAAGAAGTCGGCTTATTTACCGACAGAATACTGCTCTTTATAATTTAATGGAAAGAGTAACTCAATTAATTAATTGTAAAGAGTAATCTAATTATTTATATAGGGTAATCTATTAACTTATAAATTGCATACATTCTAATTATTACAATATATGAGTTCAATTTTAAAAATTAGAGTCACAAATTAAAAGAGTAACTCAATTCATTATAAAAGAGTAACCGAATGAATAAAAAAAAGTAACCTAAAAGAAACATAAGTAAATAAACATAAAGAGTAATCAAAAGCATATTCAGAGTAATCTAAATCATTATAAAGAGTAACTCAATTAATATAAAAGAGTAACCTAAAAGAAACATTTTTTATACTCCTCCGTCCCCTTGAAACGTAACTATTTGCTTTTTGCACGTGGATTAAGAAATATAATAATTTAATGTATTTTGAAGTGAGAGAAATAATATTTTAAAGTGTAGTGGGTAGTTGTATTAATGTTAAGTGTAGGGTTATGTGTGGTCACATCAATCTAAAAAAGTAAATGAATATTTTATATTGGGACGGACCAAAATGACAAAATGAATACGTATCAAGGGGACCAATCTAAACATAATTATTTCTCTTTATGACAAATGGACATAAAGAGTAATCAAAAAGCTTATAACATAATTCATTATAAAAAGTAACACAATCAATAGAAAAAAGTAACCTAAAAAAATATAAATAAATGAACATTAAGAGTAATCCAAAGGTTTATTTAGAGTAACCCAAATAGTTATAAAGAATAACTTAAAAGAAACATTTTAAATAAATCAACATAGAGAATAACTTAATTCATTATAAAGAGTAACAGAATTAATAGAAAAGAGCAACATAAAAGAAACATAAATAAATCAACTTAAAGAGTAATCTAAAGGTTTGTTCATAGTAACTCAATTCATTTTAAAGAGTAACATAATTAATAGAAAAAAGTAATATAAAAGATGTCAACCAATCTAAACAATATATAAAAAATCAACATAAAAAGTAATCCAATAACTTGTTCATAGTAACTCAATTTATTATAAAGAGTAACCTTATAAATCAAAACAAAAATTTCAACATAAGACTAAACTAATAGAATAGTGTAAACTAAAAGTTAAAAGACTAAATGTTTTAGCACAACCCATGACAATGCAAACGATCCAAAATACACACTACACTATCACCAAGCTCTGATTCGGAGTACGCAACTTCAAGGAATACATCACCGGCATCATGCAATACAAGTATAACAGCTCCTACTCGAAAGAACCTATGACAAAGCAAGTAAAAAAAGGTAAATACATCAAAAATACAAAATTATTGGAAAAGTCGAACATAAAGTTTCACTACAAGTTAACTAAGGTGAGTTTGACTGGGGTTAGTCCTGATGACAAAGAACCACCATACTTTATTCTGTCACCTGCCAAAACATAAATAGAATCCTCAGTACAGAAGAGTCAATGAGTCATGTACCATAAATTAAAAAAAGAGAATGAGAAATGCTTTTGAGACAATACCTTTTCTAAAAGTGTAGTTTTTTTATTTAGCAGTAGATGCTTCCAGACTACGATGAGCGAGAGAGAAATTAGCACATCATTGTATGTCTACATGTAGCTTTGAGAATGAATACAAATGTGTATACTCCAAAGTGTAATTCTTACAACTTCATTTAATTTACTTCCATAGATTTCTCTGTTACAGGATGTTCATAATATGCAGAATAGGCTAGCTTATCATATTGACAAAAAGAAATTAATTGTGGAACTTTCATACAGATTTACTTGAAGTAAGAAGTAAGAGGTCTTGGAATTGACTTGATCATTCAAAATATTCCCATTTGACTCACAAAGCACCAAAAAACTAAAAAATACTATGCAAATTATATTTACCATCCGAAAGTTTGAGGGCCATAACTTCTATATTTATTTTCTGGTACTATAGAGTTTGGCACCATCATGCAAGCTATCATGCCTTGGTGATGAATGCAATAATCTTAAGACAATTTCTTAGGTAATTTGCCGAGACTAATCTCAATGTTTCACCAACAAAAAGTAGAGTGTGTTGCTAGATGGCTAAAGTACACATAATAAGGAGCAAATTTAACAACAAAGAAGCAGAAACTTACAGCATCATTGAACAGCCGGATTGACTCCCTAGCTTCTTCAGCCGAATTTATTTTCTACGAGGTATTGCTATCTCACCTGTGGAGATTTCGAGTGTTGAATTCAATGGAGAATAATGAACGATCACAACTATATCCCACCCAATCCAAGAATACAAACTTAAGTATCAACACAACTTCAAATTCACTAATTTTAATCTACATGGGTGAATTCAATGGAGAATGATGAATGATCAATCACAGCTATATCTTACCTAATCCAAGAATAAAAACTTAAGTATCAACACAACTTTAAATTCGAAAGCATCGAATAGCATAATCTCCAATCACATGATTCATCCATCATTCACAACCAACTCAATTTCACTTTCACAGCAAAGCTTATTGAATGAAACCCTAAGAGCAACATGGGGGGTTTGAATGTGCCTGACCAATGTTGTCATTGATGAAGATATTGCTGCAATTGAGATCCCTATGAATGATACAGGGATCATGAGTGTGCAGATAATCCAAGCCCTTGAGCATCTGCCTAGACCACTTCTTCGAAGCCTTGTTGGAAACCTGCTTGTGCTTCTTCCTACACTCCCTCAAATTCCCCGAAGTGCAAACCTCGGTGATGAAATTCAATTCACGACTTCTGAATCTGTATTGAATCCCCCAATTCACGCATTGCGAAGATTTCGAGTGTTGAATTCACGATTTCTGAATCCGTAATGAATCTCCAATTCATGCTTTAAGCTAGACCCGTATTTTTTAATCTAGATCCATTTCCTTATAAAATCCGTCTTATGAAAATTAAAAAAAAGACGGTGCTATACTATTCTTTGTCTTTAATTAAATGTAAAATTTTTTTTTTTTCCTTAATCTCTACTTGAATGTGAACCTGACAAAGGAGTGAGTGAGGAAGTATAACTATATGTGGATGGAGTAATAAATTAGAGGTGGAATGTGGGGGATAAAGTTGTTTCATTTTTATATATTACACATGATCTGAACAACATATATTAAATTGTATATCCCACCATTAGGAATCCCACCATCTTTGTCCTGAGATTGGTGGAGCAGGTAAATCGCAGATGTGCCTTAAGTGGCTTATAAAGAGGGTTCACTGTTTAACTTGTGCTGACAATGAGCCAAATTCATACCAAAGGCATAATTTGAACCCACACCCTACAACAATCAAGCTTAATTAGAAGATATTTTCACTTTCACCTCTATCACTGTGCCCGGAGCAACATATATTAAATTATGTAGACGGAATGTCACGAATTACCACCGTCAACTGAATCAGGAAGTCAAATCAGATAAATAACCCATAAACAAATAATTAAACTATATATTAAATTATTTCTATTATTTTCCACCACATTCGCAAACTGCACCCCATTTATCAGCTACCCAACTTCCACTGTTCCACTGTTGAAATTCTGGAATTTCTACCACCTGGATTTTTATCAAGAAACTCTTTATGGCAGTTATTAGCTGGTATACTCCTTCCCTTTTCTTGAAATTTGTTTTGGGATTTATGGCTTGGATTTTGTTTGAGTGAGAGAGAATGATTATACACTTCGTTTGTTCTTCATGTTAATCCGAGTTGTTCGATGTAGGGGGGTCTTTTCCTAATTTAATCTAATAATTTTGGCTAAGTTGTATTCTTTGGATCACTTTTTTTTTTTTTTAATAATGGAATGCCGTACTAATTTGATTATTAATCGTAGAACCCCAGTTTTTTGTGCATTTGTAGTTTCTGTTTCATTTATCAAGAATCTGAGAGCTCATTTATGTGTGATGTTTACAAGTGCCAATGATTTTCTGTTCAAGTTGTAGTCTATTATTTTCTTGGTCCCTATTCTTATTTTGCATTTGATCAAAGATTCTAACTTTATATCATTTCTGCAGATCTGGTTTTTAAGATTGTTTTGGTATTTGGTAAATTAGAACTATACATTGCAAAGCCTACAGAATCTCAGTTGAATAAAGTATGATTTTATTTTTTTATTGTAGAAACATTCTGATTGCCTTTAGAAGAAAAGATTACTACTGCTGTTTCAGCCATGGAATCTTCAGCTCTTAAGTTAAAACAAAAGCACCGTCCATTAAATCTCTTAAGAGCTATAAGGGGTGTTATCTGCTTGATCGTGTTGGTCTCGACAGCATTTGTCTTGTTAGTGTATTGTGGCTTTTGGACAGCCATTGCTTTGAGATTCATCAGTGTACGTCTCAGCAGGAAAGCAACTACATTCTTCTTTGGATGTTGGATAGCTCTGTGGCCGTTTTGGTTCGAGAAAATTAACAAGACTAAGGTGGTGTTCTCTGGAGACCGCGTGCCTGCAAAGGAACGTGTGTTGCTTATTGCGAACCATAGAACCGAGGTAGATTGGATGTACTTGTGGGATCTTGCTTTGAGAAAGAAATGTGAAGGTGCCATTAAGTACATTCTGAAGAGCAGCTTGATGAAATTGCCTGTTTTTGGTTGGGTATTTCATGTAATGGAGTTTATTCCTGTGGAGAGGAAATGGGAGGCTGATGAAATGAAGATGTGTAATATGCTATCTTCCTTTCGAGATCCTCGAGATGCTCTCTGGCTAGCTCTTTTCCCTGAGGGCACAGATTTCACGTACTTCTCTATGACCTGTGTTTCCTATCGATTATGTATCTTTGCTTATACTTTTTCTGTTTCATATATTTGAAATGGCTATGTGATGTTCGTTCCAATCGGTCTCCAGCAATTTGCATCATATTCAAGCTATTTGACAAGTTGTTTACTCCTTTTTGACTTATTATTATATGCAATGCAGAGAACAGAAGTGTGTTCGTAGCCAAAAGTATGCATCCGAAAATGGACTGCCTATTCTGAAGAATGTGCTTCTTCCAAAGACAAAGGGCTTCTATACTTGCTTGGAAAATTTAAGGGATTCCTTGGACGCAGGTTCACTCTTTGTCTTCCTAGTTCATATTTGAACTCTCATTTAATATCACCATAGCTGTAATAAGACTATTCTGTGATAATGCCAATTTGTGCGCTTTGCTACTGAAACCACTTATAGAATTAGAGATGTATTTAAATAAATCAAATCCATAATCTATATGCATAAAATTGTAAAAATGTTGAATAGTTTTGAATGGATAGTGAGGACGAAAATTGACATGTGAAGAGTGTTGGAGTATGGAGCCTAAATTCTTTGGGTCCGTATTTCTTTTGGCCCAGTTGATCCTAATGGGCTTAGGATTAGGGCAAGTTATCTTGATCAAGAAGTTATTCATTGTGTTATCTTGATCAAGAAGTTATCCATTGTGTTATCTAGATCAAGATGTTTTCTCATTGTTGTTGACTTGTCCAACAAGGTAAGAAAAATCTTGGCTTGGTATCGACCCCAGATGTAGTCGAAAGACGAACTGGGTAAACAAATCTCGTGTTATTCGTGTCATCGTGTGCGTGTGTGTGTCCCAGTTCCTAACAACTGATATCTAGAGCCTCGGGTTCGAAGGGAGCAGTCACGATGTGCGACGAGAAGATTTCAATCAAACAGTTTGACAGATCAAATTTTGGGTTCTGGAAGATGCAGATCGAGGATTATCTCTACGACAAAGATCTGTATGTGCCCTTAGAAGAGAAGGTGAAACCCGAAAAGATGGATCTGAAGGAGTGGAATCTGTTGAACAGAAAGGCGATGAGTGCGATACGTTTATCGTTGTCCATGAACGTAGCCTACCACACAACTAAAGTCAAGTCCGCAAGGGAGATGCTGCAAATCCTAGAGGAGATGTACCAAAAGCCCACAACTGCGAACAAGGTTCATTTGATCAGACGATTGTTCAATCTCAGAATGTCGGAGAGCACACTTGTGCAGCAACATCTGAACGAGTTCAACATGATCATTGGGCAGTTGTGTTCAGTCGAAATCGAATTCACTGACGAGGTACTTGCTTTAGTTTTGTTATCTTCTTTGCCAGATAGTTGGGCTGCCACAGTAACTGCAGTTAGTGCTTCATCCGCGAAAGATAAATTGAAGCTTGACGAAGTGAGAGATCTGATGATTAGCGAGGAGGTTCGCAGAAAAGAGTCTGGATCTACTTCAGGGTCAGTGCTGAACACAGAGGATAGGGGCAGATCAAAGGGTAGGTAGAATCGTGGCAGATCAAAGTCCAGAGGAAAGAGTCAATCCAAGAAAGACAAAGACTCAATCCAGTTCTGGAATTGTGATGAGTTTGGTCACTACATGAATCAGTGTACAGCGCCCAAGAAAAACAAGAAGGGACAGAATGAGAAGAAGACAGCAAATGCAACCATAGATGATATTGGAGATGCGTTAGTCTTGAGTGTCAGTAGTCCGCTGGAATCATGGGTGTTGGATTCTGGAGCATCATTTCACTCATGCAGTGATGCTGAAATAATGGAGAACTATGTGTCTGGTGAATTTGGACAAGTCTATCTTGCTGATGATGAGCCCTTGAAGATCGTGGGGAAAGGAGATGTTCGGATATCCACACCAAACGGATCGACATTAAAGCTGAATGATGTTAGGCACATTCCAGGATTGAAAAGAAATTTGCTTTCAATTGGACAGCTTGATGTAGAAGGATACTCAGTGACTTTTGGCAGCAACAGTTGGAAGATCAGTAAAGGAGTAATGATAGTAGCGCGAGGGAAGAAGGAGGGGACGTTGTATACTACAACTAACTCCAAGGACTGCATTGATCTTGCAGGAGCTACGACCAATGTTGATTTGTGGCACTGTCGCTGGGTCACATGAGCGAGAAAGGGATGAAGGTAATGTGTTCGAAAGGAAGACTTCCAGGGCTGAAATCTGTTGAAGTTGGCCTATGTGAGGACTGTGTTTTCGGGAAACAGAGAAGAGTAAGTTTCTCGAGAGGTGGCAGAACCTTGAAGGCAGAAAAGTTAGAGTTGGTGCATAGCGATCTATGGGGACCAGCGCCCACGAAGTCCCTTGGTGGTTCGGAGTACTACATGACCTTCATCGATGACTCCACTCGAAAGGTATGAGTTTATTTTCTAAAAAATAAAACTGATGCATTTGATACTTTCAGGAAGTGGAAAGCCCTTGTAGAGAATGAAACGGGGCTGAAAGTAAAGTGTCTTCGTTCTGACAATGAAGGTGAATATGAACTCCGTGAGTTCAAGGAATATTGTGCTGAGAATGGGATTCGCATGGAGAAGACTGTGAGCTCCAGCAGAATGGAGTGGCAAAACGAATGAACAGAACTTTGAATGAGCGAGCTAGATGCATGAGATTGAAGAGTGGACTGCCTAAGATGTTTTGGGCAGATGCAGTAAACACAGCAGCATACCTAATTAACAGAGGTCCATCAGTTCCGTTGGAAAACAGAATACCAGAGGAAGAATGGACAGGAAAAGAGGTAAATCTGTCTTACTTGCGTGTCTTTGGTTGTGTTGCATATGCTCATATTAGTTCTAATGATAGAAGCAAGTTAGATGCTAAATCTGTTAAGTGTACGTTCATTGGTTATGGTGGTGATGAGTTCGGTTATAGACTCTGGGATGAGAACAATCGAAATATTATTCGCAGTAGAGATGTGGTTTTCAATAAACAGGTTATATACAAGAACAGATTGGAGGCATCAAATTCTGACAAGACTAATACCCAAGAAGTCGAGTTAGACATCTCAAACTCGAGTGGGAGCAAGGAGAGTCAGAATGAGGAAGAGGTTCTCATTGGAGAACCAAGGACACCACCACCACCACCACCATTGGAGGATCCGTTGCAGAGACCAGCTAGAGAGCGACGTGCACCTGATATGTATTCGCCCTCTAACTACTACTTGTTACTTATTGATGGTGGTGAGCCTGAGTGTTATGCAGAGGCAGAGCAGAGTGAAAATAGACGAAAATGGAGAGGTGCTATGGATGATGAGTTAGCATCTCTTCTGTTGAATGGCACTTGGGAACTTGTTGAGCTCCCAAAGGGTAAAAAGGCTTTGCACTGCAAGTGGGTCTGCCGAATCAAGAATGAAGCTGACGGTAGCAGATGCTACAAAGCCCGGTTGGTTGTCAAGGGGTTTGAGCAGCGACATGGTATTGACTATACTGATGTCTTTACTCCAGTTGTGAAACTGACCACTATTAGAATGACGTTGAGTATGGTAGCTGCAGAAAACTTGATATTGCATCAGATGGATGTGAAGACGGCATTTCTCCATGGTGAATTGGTGGAAGAGTTGTACATGACACAGCCTGAGGGTTTCGTAGAGAAGGGAAATGAGCCACTTGTATGCAAATTAAAGAAAAGTTTGTATGGCCCAAAACAAGCCCCAAAGCAGTGTTATAAGAAGTTTGACAGCTTCATGATGGAGATTGATTACCATAGATGTCACGCTGATCATTGTTGCTACTACAAGAGGTTTGACAAAAGCTTCCTTATTCTCTTGCTATATGTTGATGATATGTTGGTCATAGGAGTCGATGCAAGAGAAGTATATAAGTTGAAGAAACAGTTGTTAGAACGGTTCTCCATGAAGGATCTTGGAGAGGCAAAACAGATTTTGGGCATGAGGATTGAACGTGATAAGGCGACGGGATATGTATATCTTTCGCAGGCGAGTTACATTCAGAAGGTCCTGGAAAGATTCAACATGTCAGAGTCGAAGTCTGTGAGTGTTCCATTGGGAAGTCAATTCAAACTTTCAAAGAAGGAATCACCAAAGAACAAAGAGGAACGTGCACAAATGATGAGTGTTCCATATGCTTCAGCAATTGGTAGCATCATGTATGCCATGGTGTGTACAAGACCAGATATTAGTCATGCAGTGGGAGTATTAAGCCGGTTCATGAGTGATACGGGCAAGTAACATTGGGAAGAAGTGAAGTGGGTCCTGCGATACTTGAGAGGTACCACATACAATGCTTTGTGTTTCAAAGGCAAGAATGTGGCGCTGGTGGGTTATGTGGATGCAGACTTAGCATCTAATGACCTTGATGGGAGAAGAAGTACAACCGGGTATGTCTTTACTTATGGTGGTACTGCTATATCTTGGACTTCTAAGTTGCAGAAGGTTGTTGCATTGTCCACCATGGAGGCAGAGTATATAGCTGTGACAGAGCAAGTAAGGAGATTGTGTGGTTGCAGAATTTCTTGGGGAAACTTGGGAAGGAGCATGAAAATAGTACTCTTTTCAGTGATAGTCAAAGTGCTATATTTCTTGCAAAAAATCCGGCATTTCACTCAAGAACAAAGCATGTTGAATTGAAGTATCACTACATCCGTCACCTTTTGGAGAAGAAGGACTTACAGCTTATGAAGATCCTTGGAAATGAGAATCCAGCGGACATGTTTACTAAGGTGGTGACCTTAGAGAAATTGAAGCTATGCATAACTTCAATTGGCCTTGGAACTTGAAGAAAAGGCTAGGCGATGCCAGACGGATACGGGAGGAGAACTAGAAGATATGCTACATGGAGGATTTAGTCTCCAAGTGAGAGATTGTTGGAGTATAGAGCCTAAATTCTTTGGGCCCGTATTTCTTTTGGCCCAGTTGATCCTAATGGGATTAGGGCAAGTTATCTTGATCAAGAAGTTATCCATTGTGTTATTTAGATCAAGATGTTTTCTCATTATTGTTGACTTGTCCAACAAGGTAAGAAAAATTCTGGCTTGGTATCGCCCCCAGATGTAGTCGAAAGACGAATTGGGTAAACAAATCTCGTGTTATTCGTGTCATCGTGTGCGTGTGTGTGTCCCAATTCCTAACAAAGAGGTGCTTGAGCAAATTAAAACAAACATAACAATCACTTAGAATTTGGGTAGAAGAAGAGTATCAGATTTTACAAAGTGGTGAAAGGAACTAAAAAGAGAATGAAAGAAGGAGAGATATATGGTGTTATCCATGTTGTCCTCGTTAATGTTGTTTGGTGAAAATCACGTCTCGTCTATCTTTACTGAAATGACATTCCTGACTAAACATGAATCGAGGGTATATGTGGTTTAACATTGAACTTATTGGGGTATACAAATTTCAAGTAAACATTTACTCACCAGTAAACGAAGAATCATGGAAAAAGTTGGCCAAACACACATGCTCCTTTTGCTTATATGAAGCCATCTGAATTGATTTCAAGGTTCGTTCTTGCTTCAAAATCGAATGAGAAAATTGTTAGTAAAATGAAAGTTCAACTGATATTAGCCAAATAAGAAGCATTCCATGTGTCACAGTTGGAAATAGTATCAATTACTTTTTATATGTTGCCAAGGTAATTTTCAGAACATTTTTTAGTTACATCTGGTATCTTCTAATATGTAGTGTTCTCTAATGCACTTGTATTGTATACAGTTTATGACATCACCATAGGGTATCGCCATAATTGTCCATGTTTCATGGATAACGCCTATGGGATCGACCCCTCCGAAGTTCACATCCATGTCCGGCGTGTTCCCCTTAGTGACATTCCAACATCCGAATATCAAATATCCAAGTGGCTGGTGAATGCATTCAGCATGAAAGATCAGATGCTGTTCGATTTTTACGAAGGAGGGCATTTCCCTTGTGAAGGAACAGAGATAGGTCTTTCTAAATTGAAGGGTGTATTCATTTTAACTTTTGTAATGATCTTGACTGGAACATGCACATATCTGACATTTTTCTCCTCAATCTGGTTTAAATTATACGTCTCGTTAGTCTGTGCATTCATGGCTTCGGCTACGTATTTCAGTATTCGGCCTTCGCCTATTATTTGCTATACATCTTGAGATAGAACATTTGGAACAAGATTTTGATTATGCTTTTTTCCAGGCCATTGTACTTTTTTATTTCTACTATGGAGAGTTATGAAAGAAGTATTATGAGGATAGCAAATGCTTTGCTGAACTTCCTATGATGTCATTATTTGATGTGTATTATGTCTGATATGATGTTTATATGGAAGTGTTTAACAAAAACAAAATCTCTTGTGAAACTCTGTCCATCTTAGATGGTCAATTAATAAAGTGTGATTGTTATATAGGTGGAGCATGTTAATTGATAGTTATATTTGATGAATGATATATTAAATATAATTCTAAGGTGTTATAATATAATTCACTACAAACATATTTTAACTACCAATATACATACTTTACCTATGTAATGATCATATTTAAATTATGAATCATCTAACATATACTCGTCTCATGAGAGAGTGCCCCGTGAAAGAATTGTATTTAACATGGAAATGTTAATTACTTGCTTATTCATAAAAGGAGGGAAAACGAGGTATTTGTGTTTCTTGTTGTTTGTCTTTGATCACATCAAACAAATTACTTTGTTGTTTAGAATCTCACATCACATGAAGTAGTAAATATTCTCTGTGATTGTGAAATGAGATTGAATACAAAATGAACCAAATTTCAGGTTGAACTTGACCATTTTCCTTGCATCATAAAAGACATCATTAATGTACACATTTTGACCCAGTCCTCAAACTGAAGCCTCCCTGTTGGCTTTAGCTTCAAGCGAGTTGATGCTTCTGAAGGAAAACATATTACGACATCACAACTGAAAGCTTAAGATAATTCATCAACACACTTTTCTGTTTCGTTGCCAACTCTCCATCCTCCAACCCCACATGCTATGCAAGGTGAAGACGTTGCGATTTTCGAGTCAAGTAACGATGATTCAACAATAAATCTTAAGCATTGAACTGCAGCTGATCATGAGAGAAGATCTAAACGCTATACGGAAATGTTTGATTAGCTGAACCCGTGACTCAGTACATAATTTAATCTAATGAATCAAATCAGTCTGAATTCCAACTATTTATTGTCTGATTGATGATCAATTGAACTGGATGACCAACCTTGCGTGCTAAATGTTCTTCAGTGGTTTGGATGTTTGATGATTCTTTGCAGAATGACCGTTCTAGCCCTGCGAATATCCCGGCTGCAATTATCGGCTTGAACTTCCAAATCCTCAATGTTCTTCATGAACACTACCAATCTCTCCTTGATCTCATCAATCGCAACCTTAACCGCCCCTTCGTTGATGGCGAAATCAGCACTTTTCAAGAGAGATTCGATCTCAATCTCCAACCTATGAACCAGTAGTCGAATGTTGTCCAAATCCTTGATGGTAATATAAGTCCCCACATTCATGGAGTTGAAGATCTCCCTCTGTCCTTTCATAACGTTCTCATAGTTCTTGAGAAGTGAATCTATCCATTTCCCCATGGATCCTAACGGGACGGAGGCTGCAGCCGCCAGAGCAGCCGCCACTGGCGGTGCAGCCATGGCAGCAGCCACCACCGAGCAAATCAACACTGCAGCGAAAGTAGCTGCAAATATGACAGTAGACACCTTCCTCCAAGCGTGGATGTACTTAAGCTTCTTATCGAGCTTGTTCTTCCTCGATTGCAACCTTTCTAACATCTGTATCTGCTGTCTGTATATGGAGTCAAAGATCTGAAAGAACTCCTCAGTGAATGGATCCCCAGCATCCTTAAAATTCTTCAACTCCTCCAATGTCTTCGAATACTTCACATTCCCTTCCACATCATCTTCCTCTTCGAATTGCTGGAGGGCAATATGGATAAGCAACTGGCTGTCCCTAGCGGATTTCAGACACTTCTCCAACGATGTACAGAAGTCGAGGATCTTGAGGCTGTTCTCAAAGTACTCCTCCACGAATTCAAACAATTCTTGGTTCTTCCAAATGTCCTTCTTGCAATCTAAGATCACCTTAACAACCTCTTGATTCATTTCAAGAAGACATTCTGTGATTTCTCTAAGGGAATCGAAGGACACTGCTCTTACTTCAACCCCTGAAGCAAGAGCAGTGATAACATTGTTCGTACGCACTTGAAGGGTCGCGTCGAACGCCTGCAAATCAGCGTCGAGCTTACATGCTGTCTCGTAAGAGTTCAGCTCAGTTGTGGTGAATTGAAGGTTATTAATGGCATTTGCAGCCGAAGTTTCCCCAGGGCTTTTACTCACGTGGCTTCCCATGTTCTCAACAGTTGAAAACTTCTAATTTAAATTCAACAAGAAACACCATCAAAATGCAAACTTTGCAGATCTAGAAACACACACACGCGCACACACACAATCCTCTAAATCAACAGTAGAATTCTGTAACAGTTGCATAAAACAAAGCAAGATCTACTGAATTTAATAAATTCATAACAGCAAAATCTACAGATAATACTACTATACAAAGAAAACTATAGCTACATTCAACCAAATACACTCAGATTCAACAAAGCCCAGATCAAATAAAACCAGTATAAAGCAACCTAAAAAGGGATAAAAACAATTCAAGTAAATACATACCTCACTTCATAGATTTCTTGACGAATCAGCAACAAGAATGAGCAGTGTACAAAACCCTCGATTAAAAATGACAATTCGGGTAGCAAAAGAACAAAAAGAGATCAATCAGTGAGGAAAAAAAGAGACAAAAGTAAAGAGGTATATAAATAAAGAGAAAGAGGGGGATGATGGGAAATGTGATAAAGGTCGAGGGTCAATGGAGATCAGAAACCGTTAAAGAGGGCAGAGAAAAATGAAGAAATAGCTTGCACGCATGGTTTATGCAGAAATCCCTAAATGTATGTGATGGGGAAACGCGGGAAGCAATAATATCAAATCTTTATCGAGAAGAAAGGAGTTGGAAGGAAGAACAGCCATTAATTTACCAACAAAAAATAAAGTAAAAATGGATTTCAACGCGTGAAAGAAACTGTGAGACTTCATCTCCAAGTGAGTGATATTTACCACCAAAAATACAATATAAAAAGAAAAAGTAAAAAATCAATCGTAGAAAGTCGTCGATGTCTGAACGGTGTTTAGATTGCAGCGACAATGGCGGAGAATTAATCGAAAAGATTAGATTAGTGTGGAGAGAGAAGTAGGGATTATTACAAAATCGAAAAATAATAAAAGCGAGAGAGTGACAATGCAATACACGTAAAACGGGCTGTTCGAGTTTGCCGCGTTTGAGCTAAAACTATGCTCCCTCCAGCTAAGAGCCTCATTTGCTTTTGGGCACGTTAATTAAGGAGTATTATTATTTAATGTGTAGTGGGTAGTTGTATTAGTGGGTGTGAGCCCCATGTTTTAATTGTATTAGTGGGTGTGGGTGGGTCCCATGTGTCCAAAACAGGAAATGGGTCTCTTTGAGTGGGACGACTAAAATGGTAAAATGACTCTCTTAGTCTGGGACTGAGGGAGTATTTTATACTCATTTTTATTTTTAGGGTGATTTTGTGGTGCACCTACAGTATGAAGTATTTGGTACTTCCTCCGTCCATTAAAACGTACGCGCTTCCTTTGTACGTTTCAATTGGACGAATGTAGTAGTTAATAGGGCAAAAGTGAGGGAGTAGTGGGTAGTTTTTTAAATTATTTTATTTATTGAATGGTAAGGATTAAATAACAATTTGATCTAACGGATGATATTATTTAGGTGCACTGATGTACCGGGTGCGACTCTTATTTTTAATATTCATTAAAATTATATTCTGGGTTGAGATGATATTTTTACATTCATTAAAATTATTTGGGTAATAATCATGTGCATGCACCTCATGATACGGTGCACTCACTTTCAGAAACGTATACAATTATGAACAAAAATGTATACACATTTTTAGTGAATTTTTTGTTGGTCTTTTTAATGAAAAATTAAGTGTAAAAATTATACAATTATTAAAAAATATGTATACACTGTTGAATAAAAAATTATACACATATGAATGTTATTTTTTTAATGAAAAACTGAGTGTGAAAAAAGTATAAAATTATTAAGAAACACGTATACAATATAGAATAAAAAGTTATACACATATGTGTGCACCCTTACGCCCGGGTGTAACTTTAATTTTTTTAAAGTATGATAAATGATGTATTAAAATATTATTTTAGAGTATTATAATATGATTTATTACAAGAATATTTTAACTAACAATCTACCAATAAATATATTTTACATATATAATAAGTTTACTTTAACAATGAATTGATTCATCTAATAACTCATCCTCCGAAAATACCTCTAATTTTAATGAATGGAATACCTTTTTATATTTAATTATTATTCATTAAAAAAACTAATTGAAAATTCATTACAAATTACTAATAAATTATTTTCCCTCCTACAAAATTTAATCTTCATTGTTACTATAAATCCGAGTTTAAAAAAATATATTTTTTAACTAATTTTATTGATTTTTTAAGAATAATATAATGTTTTTAAGTAATAAATAAATTATAAAAAATATATAAATAGGAACGGTAAATTTATAATAAAGATCTAAATTTCAAGGATGAAGATTGATGTGATGTGTTTTTCTTAGGATGATGGAGTTTAACACGGGACGAATGAAAACAAAATATGTGAAATTTAACTTCAAATAGAAAAGAAAAAAAAAAGCAACTCCATATATCATATTAATGCACCACGTACAACAATTTTTTATACATAACAAGAATCTATAATAATATAGCCTCATTTCAACTGAATTTGAGTTGTACATTACGCCATTGTTGGAGTGCTATGAAGGAGAGTGTCTGTGGGCACATCGAAAGGCTTACTCATTTCCATTGATGAATGCTGATCCAGAATCAACAGACCATTCAATCTGCATGTTTTTTTAACACAAATATGTAATAATATTGAATGAAGCCAATTATTGAACTTGTAATAGTCTGAATAAGTGAATTAAAATTTCTTGATCTTACTTATTTAAAGCTTATGACCTCTATTCATGACAGTTGCATTAGAAACTTTTTAGTGTTATCCATCGTGTTTGATGATGATCTTCACTCTCTCATTACGTGTTTATTGGTGTGATTGCATTGTTGCTAGTATTCGAATTCGATCTCATCCTCTGATCAGAGACAGAAACAAAAAGATATAAAACAAAGTATAATATGTTTGACCAAATAAGGGATTCATTAGTGGCATTACTTACCCACTTCTAGAGCCTTGGCAGGCTTCGATTGCAAAATAATACAGGAAATCTGCAGGGGGAACGATGATGCGCACAGACCAGCTTTTACTCTTCATTCTTCGTTTCCATCTTCAAATGACTTCTGTAAGTTTTTCTTAGTCAGATGCCTCATTAATATGTGCATATGTCCAATTGGTCCTGTACCTCTTCAAGATCAACTACAGAATAACTAGCTTCCAGTAATTCCAGTAATACTTAACTATATGTACTATAAATATCAATTAAGAACCAGCTTACATGTAATTTCTGATATCTCACACGTTAAAGGTCCGCAAGTAGAGGAGCAGCTCTGCGGAGGCATAAGAAACTTCCGGTAAGACTTGGTTGTCAGAACCCAGATTGATCCAATCTCATCAAAACTTTCAATTGCAAAAACATATGAGCATTTTAGCTTCTGGATCTTCAATCTCGTTCAAGTCCATTGTTTCTTCAGGCACGTGTATCATTCTTGTGGTGTGGACTTGGACTAGAAATGATACACGTGCCTGAAGAAACAATGGACTTGGACTAGATTGAAAATCCGGAGAGGTTTAGAAAGCTCATATATTTCTCATATGTTACAAATAAAAGTTTTGATGAGATTGAAGCTGACAACCAAATCTCAACGGATCATACGTCTTTGCGAGCAGGGTTTTGTTAGACACTTAACGTGTGAGATAACAAAAAATTAAACGTAAGCGTATTCATTTATTTGATATTTATTTATTTGATATTTATGTTGCATATAGTTAAGTATTAATTCTTCACTTTTTTAATTAATTTAAAGTTAGATCTTGAAGAGACACGACCAACTGGACATATGCTTAGAAAAAATACACACATTAATGAGGCATGTTACTTGAAGAAGAACTTACAGAAGTATCCTCTGATGGAAACAGAAGCCAGATCCATTAGATTTCATCAGTTCTTGAAGTAAAGGGTATGTGAACCTACACGATTTAAGACATAATAGATTTCATCCGTCGTGTTTGATGATGATCTTCACTCTCTCATTAGTCGTGTTTATTGGTGACTGCACCATTTTGCAGGCAGCCCATCCCATCCTACTTATCTCTCCCCATTTACTTGGACCCTTCTCACCTTATTGCTAGTAATCGGATTCGATCTCATGCTCTGATCAGAGATATAGAAATAGAAAAGATATAAAACAAAGTATACTATGTGTGACCAAAAAGGGGTTCATTACTAGCAATACTTACCCACTTCTTGAGCCTTGGCAGGCTTCGATTGCAAAATAATACAGGATATCAACAGGGGAACAATGATGCGCACAAACCAATTTTTACTCTTCATTCTCTGTTTTCATCTTCAGATGACTTCTGTAAGTTTTTCTTAGTCATTCTCTGTTTTCATCTTCAGATGCATCTGTAAGTTTTCTTAGTCAGATGCCTCATTAACGTGTACATATGTCAATTTGGTCTTGTGCCTCTTTAAGATCAACTCCAATATAATTAAAAAGCTTCCAATTATACTAAATGCACCATAAATATCAATTAAAGAACCCGCTTACATGTAATTTCTGCAATCTCACACGTTAAAGGTCTGCCAGCAGAGGAGCACTCAGCAAAGGCATAAGAAATTTCCAGTGAGACTTGGTTGTCAGAACCCAGATGGCTCCAATCTCATCAAAACTTTCATTTGCAGAAACATATGAGCTTTTTAGCCTTCTGGATCTTCAATCCCGACCAAGTCTATTGTTTCTTCAGGGTCATTCTAATCCACGTAATTGGTGGTGGATAAAAATGACCCTGAAGAAACCAAAAAGCTTAGAAAACTCATATATTTCGGTAAATGAAAGTTTTGATGAGATTGAAGCTGACAACCAAATCTCAACGGAAATTTTTTGTCTCTGTGGAAAAGGGTTTTTTTGGTAGACCCTTAACGTGGGATAACAAAAATTATACGTAAGCGTTTTATCTGTTTGATATTTATGGTGCAGTATTAATTATTCACTTTTTTAATTAATTTAAAACTGATCTTGAAGAGCCACGAGACCAAGTGGGCATATGCTTAGAAAAAATACACACACTAATAAGGCACGTAACTTGAGGAAGAACTTACAGAAGTCATCCGCAGTAGATGGAAACAGAAGTCAGATCCATTACATTTCATCAATTCTTGAAGTAAAGGGTATGTGAACCTACACAATATAAGACATAATAGTTAAGTATGCATATATGCAAAATAAAATCTTTGCCCCAGAGAGCATATTAAATCATTAACACAAGTCATTCTACATACATATTTATGCATGGATAAACGAGTAATTAAAAACTCTCCAGTTCGTCAGTGCAGATATTGCTGGTAACTATCATAGAAAATATGTAAATGAAATTGAAGAAATTAATGGCTAGAGAAAGAGCCAAAGTTTTCTAAATAAAACTGATAAGAACTTCAAAGTAGGAATTTTTCGTCATGGCAAATGCCTCATTAGGTGAAAAATCCACAGCCCCCAGACTCATAAAAAGTAATTCTACATGTTTTCGTACATATGGATGAAAGCCAATAATTTACTTGAGCATTGAGAATCCAGGTTATGTCAATCGTTTACTATGTCTTGCTGAGAATGCCAAATGACTACATCTTTGTAAGGTTAAATTCCCCAAAAAAAATATTCAAAGCACTGCTAATGGTGACATCTACGAGTCCCAATCCTGCTATTTTAATCATCTCTAAATCATCCACAGTTGTAACTCCACCACATAAGTCACTGGGATCTAACAAACCACATCCTTTACAATAAAGATCTACTAAACTGTGATGATATAGACCATGCACCATGCATAAGGAATGATGCATGCATACTGCAGGAAGCATGTATGTGTGTATTTGGTGGAAGTTAGAAGTGTACCACATGGAGGAATGATGCATGCATACTGCAGGAAGCATGTATGTGTGTATTTGGTGGAAGTTAGAAGTGTACCACATGGGGGTTGATCATTGGTTGATTAAGTAATTGAAGGATAGTGGTTGAGGACCATAAGATCAAGTCTTGGAACTAGACGATCAGTGGAAACGAAGCAGCAAGAAGCATCAATAAGTTGAGGATGAAATATCAGTTGGTTACAACTGATTCATCAGTTAGTTACAACTGATTTATCAGTTGGTTACAACTGATCAGTATGCATGTGTTTGATTGGTGATAGAGGTACATAGATGCTAAACACACTTCTATATATAAGCTGAAGAACTGTCAGCTAATCATCATCATCACACGATCTCTTCACACATCAATTTAGAAGAAGAAGCAAGCTTAAGATTAGGGTTTTCTAGTGTGCTTGTAGTCTTGTAACCTTCATCAACGTTTAGTGAATTCTTCTCTCAAGAAGTGGATGTAGGCTTATGCCGAACCACTATACATCTTTGTGTTGATCTCTTTCATTTCATTCTTCATTCATTAATCGATTCGTGTGTGAAACGTGAGTGATCAAACAATAGAGTGAGTGCAAGTTCTTGAGTGATCTTCATCAAGTTTTTGCTTCAATTTTCACAACATAAACTCATATTAAATTTTCACCAAATATAAGATGATGATTTTGGTAGAAAAATGAATTCGAGTATGAAATGAATTGATGCTAGAATAGAACATACATTTTTAAAGATAAACGAAGATTGAGATTTAAATCATACCAATAAAAAAATGGTCTTCATTGACATAATCCTCTTGCTCCTCGTTTATTCGTCTTACCTAATTCTCTGCAGATTCGCTACGTCCTACTAACTAAATCAACTTGAGCATGAGTATGTCTCCTATACTTGAAAGGATGTCCTCCAGTTCATGTACATGATCAAGAAAAAGGTGCTCAACAAAATCAAAAACATAACTAAGCATTAAATTAACATAACATTGGACTGGTAAAATACGAAAGATGCTCATATCATCTTTTCTTGTAGTAAAATACGATTTACTAAAATATCCGCACGGAGAAATGCTCATAACTCATAATAACAAAACAATCAAGAGTTTGAAATCTGCACAAATGATTCAACAAATGCACATATAAACAAATGCAAATTTCCCAATTTGAGTTTTTCTTTTTACCTGTTCTCTCTGTTCTTAAGATATTCCAAGCTCCTCATATGGCATTCCTTCCAAAAGGTGATTTATACTTTCATAAACCTTATAGAATCTCACGATCATTGATTCACTCTCCATAGCCTAAAATTCAGGGGGTGAAATAGTAGTCAATTTTTTTGTTGTTTCAAGAGTAGCCAGATTCAACTTAGGGTTTGTTATCATCGAAAGATTGCAGGAGACATGACAGATGGAAGGAATAAACACAATTAAATGGGGAAGGGTTTAGATGGAGAAATCAAAAATAAAGATTTTGAGCATTCACCAAAGACGCCGTTATCTTCTTCGGTTTAAATTCCATTTCTTTACTGATGAGTGAGTGAGGGTTGAATGGACGGTAGAAATCCTAAATATTGTCCTTGGGTTGTGCTAGCTCAATGGCGTTGCAACACGTGGATTGATCACATGATAATACTCCCTCCGTCCGTCCGCAAGGTGGACATTTTGCCATTTTGGGCGTC
Source organism: Pogostemon cablin (assembly GCA_023678885.1). NCBI lineage: Eukaryota > Viridiplantae > Streptophyta > Magnoliopsida > Lamiales > Lamiaceae > Pogostemon > Pogostemon cablin. The sequence continues at coordinate 21,524,055 of CM042954.1, read as the reverse complement.
CGCACAAAAGGTCCACATTTTTCTTTTTAAACATATGGGACCCACACACATCACTAATACAATAAATTTATGGACTCATACACCCCACTAATACAACTACCAACTATACATTAAATAATAATACTCCTTAATTCATGTGCAAAAAGTAAATGTCCACCTATGAGATGGACGGAGGGAGTAACTGCAAAAGTGAAATCTTCTACCCTACTGTATTTCCTGTGACTCCCATTATTAGGAGTACTTTATCACTTTTTTTTATTATTTTTTCAATATATACTCCCTCCTCCTTCCCACTAGGAGCTAAAGCTCTCCCACGCAATATTTCCCCTCCTCACTATGGAATGTAACCTCTAAGAAACGATGTCTTGCCTTCGGCATCCTCCTTGCGGTTAAGGTAACGACTTCGGGCATGGCCATCTCCCATAGTGTGAAGGGCGGTGTGTACAAGGCCTAGGAACGATTGGGTTTGGGTCTTTCCTGCACAGCTTAAGTAGAAGGCGAAGAAGGCCTCCTTCCGGGGGGGCCCGAGCCATCAGTGAGATACCACTCTGGAAGAGCTAGAATTCTAACCTTGTGTCAGGACCTACGGGTCAAGGGACAGTCTCAGGTAGACAATTTATATGGGGCATTTTTGCACGTGGATTAATGATTATTATTATTTAATGTGTAGTGGGTAGTTGTATTAGTGAGAGTGTGAACCCCATATTTTAATTGTATTAGTGGATGTGTATGAGTCCCATGTGTGTACTCTTGAGTAGGATGTTCAAAATGGAAAAAATTGACCCTTTAGGTGGGACGGAAAGAGAAATTAATAAGGATAATAATCTAATGGAGATAGTGAACTAAAGATATAGTACTCCATATTTTAATATAGGGTTAACGGAAAAAAAATTACGAACTTTACATCTATTGCAAATTGATCATCACTTTTGAGAAATTGCAAAAAAGAGAAAAAATCATCACATTTAAGTATTGTTGCAAAATAACCCCAATTTGTGACTAAAAGTAGAGTTTTTTGGGTTTATTTTGCAACAATATTTAAAGGTGTTGATTTTTTTTTACAATTTCTCTTTGCAATAGTAGTAAATTTCGTGATTTTTTTTGCAATTAACCCTTTAATATATGGTGTATAGGCTCTATGTGAATATATTAATATACTTAAAAAATATATTAATTTTTGTATAACAATAAAAAAAGAAATGTATCAAATTATATGAGACGAATGAGTATTATCATTAGATTAGATGATAATTGGGAAATCTTGTACCTCAGTACCTCGTGACCTCGGGGGTTGATCAATCCTTGCTTATCGTGAGAGAAGAAATGAAAAAGAAAACAAAAATTGATGCCTACGCTACATTCCTTTAATAAATGAAGGGATTTTTTTTTTTTTATATTTAATGTTGTTAGAGCGACAATTCAGTGAGAAGGAGTATTAAATTTCAACCCATATACTAGAGCGACATATGTTACAATTCATTGAATTAATTCTTATTTTTAATTTTGTTCAGTATCTATAGTTTCACAATTTCTTTATTTTGTTTCTGTGCTTCAAGTTTTATTTATGTTACTTTGAAGACAAGTTACTGTATTTTCTATGTCGCACTTTTGGGTTGCCTGCGCCACCCTTTTAACATTCTTTACTCTCTATCTTACTTAGTGTTCATTTCTCAAAATGGTTATTAAATTAAATAGCATAAAATTCAAAATTAGATTATGTTAGTGATATAATTGATGCCAAATATTGAACGAAATTTTCTTTTCAATCTTTCACCATTTAAGTGATTCATTAACAATGTATACTCCCTCTGTTCCTCCTTCATGTTTACTGTTTCACATTGCTCAAGAAAAATTATTATTTTGATCAAATTTATTGACTTTTAAGATATATATTTAAGTAATAAAGTGTAAATTAATTTTTAGAGTGTGAAAAATGAGTGACAAATGTAACGAACATCTTTTTATGAATTGTACCATCAATAGTTACAGGAACATATAAATTGAAAGCATGGTCCACCTCTGCTCCTAATTTTGTATACTCGCATACGGTTAATGTTCCAAGTTGTCTATAAATTTGTCCAACTTAATGTTCCAAGTTGTCTATAAATTTGTCCAAAATAAGGCCCAGCGGGCTTATAAAGGAGCAAAATTATAATTCTTTTATTGGGCCAGAATTTAGAGAAGCGTAAAATGAATGCATTTTAGGCCATCTTCTCACCCTATGCCGATGCACCCACACCCTTTTAGCTTTAGTTTGTATAGGCCAATACAAATCGACGGGTCCGGATTTCTAGTGTCATGACACCTACACCAAACCGTATTACGGTTGGATGAATGACACTCCCTATAAACAATGATTGGACTTCTTCCCTCCAACATGTCGATCGTACCATTAGTGGTAGAAGAGATTTAACACCAAAATGGTACAAGAAATCCCGTGTGCCACGAAGAGGACATAAACGGCAAGAAAAGTCTCAAGGGAGTAGAGTTTGATGAGAAGTAACAACAAATAAATCACAACAGTCCACAACAAAATTTAAATTTAACTTGTTTCTTTCCTAATTTTTTCAAGATTTCGAGGTAATTCTAACATTGATGAATAGAGTTCAGCTTCAAGTTCACTGAGAAAAATCTAAACAATGTTGAGATATTCTTTGCTTAGAATGTATCAGCTGATAGTCAGACATACAAAATAACTCTTATACCTCATTACCTGGTTTTACACCTCAAAACTAGGCTTCTAAAATGCATCGTCGAGAGAATTTGCTGCCTACTTTGTGTACAGATATGCCAAGGTGAACATAAAGAAACCCCCCATCTGCATAATTAATCAAGGTCTTAGTGATCTGTGAGACAACTTGGAAAATTACAAAACAATTAGCTACATAAACCAGAGAGATACTTTCATCAATCAAGCACCAGAATCAGGATATCAATAAGTATGCCGGGGTGTGCATATATATAAATATATATCAACTGAATTTTTCTTGTATTTAGACCAAAATACAAATGAGCTGGCTCAGTCTTAAGGGTTTTATGAAGATCCACTCACTTTGGCAGGACATCAGTTAAAAAACAGAAATGTGACAACAATAAATTATACTCTGTAATATTTAGCTTAAACATTTAGTAAAACTAAGGTAATAATTTGGTCAGAATTAAATTGTCTTCACTGATAGATGCTCAATAAGTATGACCACAACTATTAAGCAGAAATCAAGCACCATCACAAATATAAACAGTCAAACCATCAGCAAGAAGATAAAAATGCAGGGTTTAAGAATCTAAAGAAAGGGGGAAAAAAAGAAAATAACGATTGACTATAGAAAAAGTATCAGATGAAGAATATTTTCTGTCGAGGAAGGTAACATAGAAAAGGTATAGAGAACATTAAGAGGAAAAGAAACATAAAAACAGAATTACATTACAATTTATTTTTGAAAAATAGCTTGATAACATCACATTTCTTATTCTTCTTCTTATTTTTTTTATTTTTTTATTTATAATTTTAGAAGTCCTTGTTAAAGAAACGGGTAAATACAATTTTAACTTCAGATTCATGTTGACACTAATCAGGATCATGGGGGGAAAAATAAATTTGAAATTATTAATCTGAGATATTCATAGAGGATTCGGACATAGAAGAGCAAAGAAAAAAAATATATAGTGAGGAAAGAAGATACCATCGAAAACGATGCTCCATAATATGGATAAGCAGCGGGTATGAATCTTTCATATTCGTTATGTTTGAAGGGTCGAACTGGAATCTGCCAATCACACATTCAGATGACTAATTAGCAGAGATATTATACACATAAGAATAGTTTCATAGAAGATATGTGGTTTTGTAGACAGAAGATTGATAGAAAAAAGGGAGCCAGCTAACCTTCAGGAAAAGAAAAAAAAGGAGCCATTAACGTGGCCCAAGCAAGATCAGTTAGCAGATAACTCATAATTTGAACCATCATCAACACATTATAATACTAGTAAAAACAAACACACCTAAGTCCACTCAGATTCAATTCTCAAAATTACTTGAGACAATTTCTTATCAAACGTTAAGGGGAGGGGGGTAAAAGTGTATGTCATATAAAAAAGGCAGGTATTAGTAGAGTAAAGAAGTTCAGTGAAACATCATATACATGGTCTTGAAAGCAGTAAATTTTTATTTCATCGTGTAAAAAGCAGAATCACTCTCTATTTTCCTGCTTACAACCAGGAAGACAGCTATGAGCACTAAAGTTGATAATCTCACAAGACATTTGACCAAGATTTGACCAAAGAGTAGAATAAGCATAAGGAACACGAGAAAGGATTCAATTATGACAACTCAACTAGGAATAAATGAAAATTAATAAAGACATGATACTAATACAGAGAGAAAATACCTGTTTTGACAGGCTTAAACTAGTATATCCAAGTCTTTGGTACTCAACCTTGAATTGAAAAACACCATAGACATCAGGAACCTTGAGAGATGTGTAATAACGGCCCTGCAAAGAATGGTAATGGAAAGATGAGAGGAATACATGTCAATTAATGAAACATTGCACGCACGGAAGTGTTCATCAATCGATGGAAACCGTACCTTCTGATCAGTGGACAAGGTTTTCAGAACATAGGGGCTCATCATGTAAAACTGAATTTGCAGATCATCAGCCACATATGGTTCCCAACTCGTACCAGACCACTCATATACTTCAACAGAGTAATCCTAAAAGCAAATTAAGAGCCAATTAAAATTAACTCAAAAAATGAATCTGGTTAGGTCAATTTATTATTCTCCACAAGCAGTAAACAATCGGTAAATAGATTAATTACCAGGTCATCTTTGATTCTGTACATTGAGGGTTCATTAGTTTCACCAACCCTGTTGTGCTTTACATTGACAGCCTGGAACATGAACATCTCCAAATTCAAAATAAGGGAAGGGCATAAAGATAACCAATAACACAACACCAAAAATAACCAAGGATGATATGCTATTGAGCATCTCTTACTGTAAGTAGTGGTGTTAAAAAAAGAAACATGTGAAAAATCCACCAGGTAGGTAGAATATGGATTGTTAAACAAATTAATGCCAGGTTAAGAGCAAACCTTCAAGTGACCTCTTTCATGGAAAACCCATTTGCTAAGTTCGGTCAAAAATTGTTCATTCCCACTTTTCTCATGTCTGTTGATAAGGAAAAAAATAAAGTGGTTGATATTTTATCTTCCAATAAAGAGATTAATTTATTCATAGTAACATCATATTAACAATGCTATAACAAACCAAAAAAAAAAAAAAAATCCTGATAACACTAAGGTTTCACAGACTACCCATGCCAACAAGCATCTCACTCCCTTCCCCTCCTTTTAAGAGCCTAAAATTAATAGCCACAATTCAAGACTCTTCTCTTTATGCAAAAATAATACTATGTTCACCTAAATGGTATTTTAGTGGTCAAATTTCCAATGCAAAGATACAGAAAGTAACGATCTAGAGATATATTAATACACGAAAAAAACACATAATAGAAAAATAAAATGTGCACTCACTTGGAAGTGCTTCCAGCTTTCTGTACTCCAGATTGGAAAAACCTGAGTTGAAAACCAAAAGATGTCAACTTCATTATGTAAGACAAGAAAAACTAACATGACCTGCGAACCTGTTGCTGAACGTACTGAGTGAACCAGAAATAAGAATCCGAGCATTATTTCTTGCCTGAAAAGTGAAAACCAAAGAATCATAACTTCTCTGTTGGGATCAAGTAAGATTATAGGTAATTTTAATAATATCCAAAAGTTGCTTCCAAAAGAGAACCTAGTGTTCCATATCCAACAAAATTATTTTTCATATTTAAATACAAATTAAAGTTGTTTATCCACTCAGACCCTCATTATTGATAAATGGAGAGCTTTAAGAGTCATTTTGATTGGATAATACATCATAGTAGCCTACTTTTTCCTGGCAAGAAAGGCTTAAAAAAACCTTGTCATAAGGTATTTCCAGATCAAAATCCAGGCTTATTTAGTTATTCACACAATTAAGTCTAAAACGTATTATATGATTGTAATAGTTTTAATTTAAGATTATAAAAAATGAAAACTGAAGAGGCTGACATCAATCACACCTTGACCAATTCATAAATCTTCTTCATATTATTTTTGGAGATTACATTAGTTCGCCCTGTAACTTCAGACCAAGATTTTCTTCGAATACCTGGCCTAGCTCGTATTTATCAACTAACATGGCAAGATTGTAAATGAGACTTTCAAGGACAAGCTGGTGGTATAAATGATACATGATCAATTTCTTACTGTGAACTGTCACAGCAGCATGCTAGCTGATTTCCCGCAGAAATATCAGAGAAACAAATTCATACAGTAAATGAGTGTATAAACCAGCATACTTACATAATTCAATCCAGGGTTTCATTATTATGTTTTGATGGAGTTTGGAATTGCTAACCCATCTTAAATAGTTAAAGTAAAGAATAGTATCTTTTAGGGTAACGGATGCAGAATTCTTCAAATTGATAATACTATTTAGAGCACAAAAATTCAGTTCAGCATCTAGACAAGCAACAACACATCATTTTTGGGAATATTTGACAAGTTTTGGGGCGCATACTAAATCAGTATACCTGCACAACCGAAACTAAAGAGATTGATGACCCAGTCAATGTGGGAGGATTTACTAGCTTGGACTTTGGATTGGCTGAGTATGCTGCTGGTGAAGCAGTTAGAACTTTTAGAACCTGAATATATGAAGCAGCTGATATCGTGACTAAACAATAGGATATTACCTAACTCCGTATTTATTAAATGGAAACTGCTTACCAAGTTATTCGCAGGATTTAATGAGTGACCAATTCCCTTAAATAACACAGGAGCCTGAGGTAGAATTAAAATAAATATCAGAATCATGTAATTGAGAGGGTATACCCCTCAGGAGTCCAGAAAATAATCCTTGTGGGTGTTCAGAATTTAAACTTTTCAAAAATAATAAATGAAATGTTTAAGAGTTGCAGCAATCATTGGACATATAGTAGTATTCATGCCACCAGTGAATAACTTTCCTATTTTTAATTTGATTTTCCTTTGAAGCAACTTGCAAGCATATAAAAATTTTACATAACTAAATATTTCAACTTCTCAAAAGCAATACATACTCCAGAAGAAAAGTCTACAGTAAGTATTATAAAAAAGAATAAAGTATTTTAAGAAAATTAACAATTTAGGCTCATCACTACTGCAATGACTTCACTTAGTTATGTTTGTTATGGGTTTTTTTAATTCAGACCCATTAAAATCCAACTTTGGGTTTTCTAAATCCCAATATATCCAGTGATACACATTATCCTGTAATACCTACATACTCTATCTCACATTGATTTGAAATAAAGTAAAATCCCAACATACTCAAAATCTCAAAACAAACACACACTCACTATTCATTGAATTTCCAAGTCCCCTAAATTCTGAAATCCCAAAACAAACACCCATTTAAAGCCTTTTCACGACAATAAACAGAGATGAAGATAGTGGTGATTTATATTTGCTGGTTCGTGACAGGGAGATGCTACTGCATCAGCTGACCTTGCAACAGAGGTTAAAAGGGACAAATTACCTCTATTTTCTTGCTACCCAAAATAACCTCAGAATGAATGAGATCATCACTTGCGATCAATGTATGATCCCCGTCGGTCTCTGATGCTGCATAGCTCGTATGATCAATAACAAGAGCTGCTGGATCCTAGTATGATACGGTTAAAATCATAAAGGCTTTTTTCCCCATAAACATAATTCTACATAATAGCCAAAGATGCTAGAAATCATTAAGGTTATACGAAATTCTACCTCATCAAAGTCAACCCCACACTCAACAGCTATCTCTCGAATCAATTCAGAAGCTGATGCATCAGCAGCCATAATCAGATCATGACCAGAATCAACAAATTCTAGCAATGATGCCACATCAATGGACCCGCCAAACCCTAATTTTGCGCCAAACACAAGAATGTGAAACAAAATCAACACGCGACAAGCTACACAAAACATCATCAACACCTACCGATTCAAACTATCTATAAAAACAAATGAATAGCATACGTATGTGTTACTTTGCATTCACTTACGATCGATCGACGGGGAGAAGAGGATGAGGGCATCGTATAAATACTGTCCGTATCTCTGCAAGGCGAGTTTGGGATCATCAGCGAGCTTGAAATCAAGACTGAATCCTCGGGTTTCGAGTGACTTGAAGAAGATCGAATGCGACGACTTAATTGCGAAATCATCGAGCAGGACCAAAACCCGGCGATCTGTGGGATTTTCCTCGGAGAATGCGGCGCACAGAATCGCAAATAACGGAAGGGAAATAAAGATTATCCCCAGAAATTTCCTGACCATGGCGTTCGATCTTGCGAACAAGGGTTTTACGCTGGAACTATCAGAAATCTCACACTCAGTGTGTGCGTCCGCTCCAGACCCTTCTGTCGGAAATTTTAACAAGTCAAAGAAGTAAATATTTATGTAACTGACCACTGTCGATGATCGGACTTACATTTTTTAACTGCGATTTTTCATACTACAAGGTAATAAAGAAAAGATAAAAACCCCTTACTCACTAGTTTTACTACGGTTCGTAAAAAACTAAAAAACCAATAAAAATCTGTCTGTTCTCGGTTTTTCTATATCACTTTTAGTTCTATCCTCTTATACACATAACCGGCTAATTTAATTAAATAGTGTGGTTTGAAAATTCTTTTAACCATATATGGTAGATTTGAGGTTGTGTAATGAACTAGGTTAAGTCGCCAATATAACTTGTGAATTTTGTGTACCAACATACAAGTCGACAGTTGTACTGGCGATATTAAATAAATAATAATAAAATAATACATAGATATATAAATGTATGGAAATGATATTTAAATAATTTAATACTCCTTATATTCCATAACAGTTTACATATTTTTCTCATTTATTTATCACACAATAATTTTCACACAAAAAGAACAAAATTTTATTATATAACCTCAAAAATTACTTTCAAATTTGTCACTCATTTTTCAAATCATAAAATTATTGTACACTTTATTTATTACTTAAAAATACTAAAATACCCTCAAAAGTTAATAAATTTAGTAAAAAAATTTTTTCTTAAACAACGTGAAACAATAAATGTGAAGGTTAATATGAGACATACTAGTGAATACTTTAAATTACTCCATACTTCTAATCTTGAAAAAGTTTTCATCTTTAATTGAATACGGAAATTAAGAAAAATATAGTAATTTTATTATTATTATGATATTTATTTATTCAGTAATTAATAAATGACAAAATATGACAGATTTGTTAGGTATGAGTGTTTTTTTTTTAATAAAATGCATAGAGGAGCTAAAGTTGTTTTTACTTTTTAAAATTTTTAAGGAGGTGAATATTTATGTGGGATGGATGACACCATGTTTTTTTGTCGATGACATTCAACAAGCAGTCACGCGGATTCCCGACGTCAAAACACTAACCCTAGCTCTTCCATGCATTTTATTGAAAGAACAAAAAAAATCACTCATACCTAACGCAATTATCATACTTTATCGTTTATTAATAATTTATTATTAAAAAATATCATAGTATATAAAAATAAAAAATTATAGTTTTCGTAATCTCCATATATTTCAATTAAAGATGAAAACTTTTTTAAGATAGACGTAGTATAATTTAAAGTAGAGCAAGTCTTGCGTGAGTACGTTTCACGTAATACCATATCATTTTATACCTTTTAAAATAGTTATTACTTTTACTATAAAACGTTATCAGTTTAGCGATAAAATGTCACTCCATTATTTTTAATTTATACTATATATAAATTATTAATAATTTTATAACGAAAGTGATAACATTTAATAGAAAGAGTGATAACTATTTAAAAATTTATAAAATGATAAACGGTCTCACACAAGAGTTATCCGTCATATATATATATATATATACGGATCTGGATCTTCTGTGCCACTTTAATGTGACATGTATCTCTAACGAATAACACGTAAGAGAGAGAAGGAAATTATACTCTGAGTCAACAAGTTAACCAGTCAATTATTGAGGCAATAGATTGAATTTCTCCACGTGTAATTCCATGAGCCGAACATCCCGTGCCTATATATACTCCCCTGTCACATTACGCAGTGTATGTAACAGTATATCAATAAAAAAAACCTACCTATATTTACGGGGGAGAGTAATCAAGAAAGTCAGGAAACCGCTCGATTTCTAGATTGCTAAATTCCGAGTGTCGCTCAATATTCGTGATTACACACAAAGTCCTGCCGCAATCCGTTTCTCCAGGTGGGTTCCGCCGCTTTCCGCCGCCGTATTACTGTATCTCCCTCACTTAATTTAGAGGGAGTTCAGATTTTAATTCGAGGTATCAGCACTGTTCTTCTTCTCATCGGCGCCGTGACGTTTCGGCAAATGTATTGTGGCTACACGGTATGAGTTAAAACATGTTCTTTTCTGACGGAATTATCGTTGTTTTTATCAGATCGGGCGTTTTCTAATTCTGTTATTATAATTGTTCTTGTACCCTGCATGAGTTATGGCAAGGGTTTAAAGGAAAACTTTCAGTGATTGAACTTTAATTCGAGTTAATTGGGATTGCCTACAAGGGAGTGCTGGTATATTGATTTATGTTCTGGTGTTCAGTTTTCGTCGAGTTGCTTGATCCGAGCATACAGCTGAGGAGGTATTTGATATGCGTTTTAAAGTCTATTAACCTTGCTGGAGGTTGAGGGAAACTTCTGCCTGAACGGGAGGCAAATTCCGGATGTGGACAAATATTTTCAAAATCGTAAGTTATTGCAGTTATATTCTGTTACAGAACCCCTTGATCCTAACTTCTACATTCTGGATGTATACTAAAAAACTCGTACAAGCGTTTCTTCTTGGTTATCTTCATGCACAATAATTCAGCTAAATGATTCTATGCTTGTTCTTCTCTCATATTTTGAATGCAAATTTTATTTTCATGTGGCTTGATATTGAGTTAGTTTGGCCGCCATCGATACATAGTCAGTCTGAGCCATCTGCATTTGACATTACTTTCAAATGTTATGGGCTTGTCTCATACAGAGATTGATCCATGCTTTGCCCACTATGGGAGCCATCGTCCCGACGTCCTCCAGTATATCTGCGACAACTTATCCTAATTTGGAAAATTGGTTTGCACTTTATTCAATAAGCATGGGGCTTAACTTTCTTTAGACTTTGATATTGCAAAAAATTATAGAGTTGCCCTCATCATTTACTCTACCAGTACTTCACACCAGGGATGGGGCCATTCATGTAAGGATGAATTTTCATGAATCTGAACTCGTAATAGAGATAACTCTCTTTAGTTCGAAAATTTCATTGATCTGGGTATAATGTGTTGTCTCTGAAACCATTCTGCTTGGGGGATAGGAGGATCATCTTCCAATTATCTTCACCTGTTTTCTATGATTGTCTTATTGGAAACATAAGGATCACGTTCAATGTGGGTATGATGTGTTCATTTTTGTTGGGCATGTGGAAATTTTGTCATTTTTCCTTATAGATTTCTGTTGGGCATGTTGGAGTTCTGCTTGGAGGATCTTCTTCCAATTCCCCTGTTATCTTGATTGTCTTATTGAAAACATAAGGATCTCGTTCGATGTGGGTATAATGTGTTCATTTCTGTTGGGCATGTGGGAATTTTGCTATTTTCCCCTATAGATTTCTGTTGGGCATGTTGAAAATTGTCTTTGTCTTTAGTTCTCTTAAAATTTTCCATTATCTCTCTTAAGAACATTTAATAGGATCGGCTAGTTATTACCTATGCTGTCTTTGATACTTTACTGACGTCTATTCGATTTCAACATAGACTGGACATCGTTATATGACTCCTTTTGACTTATTTCTTGGTGGTTAAAACCTGCTTTAAAAGTATATGATTTCTATTTAGTACCACCTGTCTCTAAACAGTTGATTATCCTCATGATTTTAACCTGTTCCAATGTCTAGGAGCTTTCCCTGTGATATAGCATGTTACATGAAATTGGCTTTATCTTGGTAAAGATAATTGAAACTTTCTCTTGTCCATTGGTTTTGAATGTTTGTCTTTGCTTAACCTTCCCTTATTGTGATTAGCGCTTTCTTATTCGGATTGTTGGAGATGGTATCAGTTTATATATATTCTTCTATGATGCAGAGTGCTGTGCTATTGACATTATATATCATATTCTCAGCAACCGTTGTATATTGATAATCTCTTCCAACATTTTCCAGGGTGGTTTGCATCAAATATCATGGTTTCAGTTTCTCCCCAATGAATTTGATTACAGCACTCTGCCCAATAAGAGGTGTGATCCTGATCTTTTGTTGCCAGTATTATTGAATTAATTGAAAGGAATATTGAAAAACATTTTATGACTTTACTTCTATGATTGAAGTTGTCGTGTAATGTGAAGTAGTTACGTTTACTTTTAACTTACAAAGCTACCATATAGTTTTTCAAGCATTTTTTTTTCTCTTTTTGTTTTTTTTTGTTTTACATGAATTGGGAACAAAAAGAACTTTCAATTGGACTTAAATTTCTTATATTAAGTATTCTCTGTTCCATCTCTTTGTCCTCATTGTTTGCAAAGTGGGAAAGTGGAACAGAAAGATTCAGCAACATCAGCAGTGCTTTCAGCACATCTGCAGCTGCAGAAGGATGGGTTTCTCAGTGCATGGACAAATTCATTTGTCGGTCCCTGGGATCCTTCACAGGGTCTGCACAATCCTGGTATAGATCACGAGTGTCATTTATGATGTAGTGACAACTATGTGTTTCTCACTGTTCTCTACTTGTCTTATTATGTAGATGAAAAGATCAAGCTTTGGCTTTTTCTTCCGGGTCAATATTCATCTGTTGTTGAGAAGGCTCAGAATGCAGTTGCTAGATTGAGAGGTATATGGTCTTCAGCAATGGTCTTATAGAAATTAAACTTCGCCACTATTGTTATTACATATACTTTAGTCATTGGATTATTTAAGGACACTAATTTAAAAACTTTCCATGTCAGTTCTTGCTTCTGGACTTTGGGTGGCTCCTGGTGACTCAGACGAAGTTTCAGCTGCCATATCTCAGTCTTTAAGAAACTGCATAGAGAGGTTGTGCCTTATCTTTCTTGTGATTGTTGGACACAAGTTATCATTTTCTAACAATTATTTTATATCTTTGGGCAGAGCTCTTAGAGGGCTTTCATACGTACGATTTGGAGATGCATTTTCAAAGTGTCAGCCATTCACGCAAAATGAAGATTTATTCAGGTTTGGTGTTGTAGATAATAGTCTGACTCTTTTCTGTCCTGAATTGTGAATTATAATGTGTATATTAATTGTTTTACTGTTTTTAAGAATTATATTTATTAGGTTTGAAGGTTTATCAAATTCATATTCTGCACGCACATAAAATGCAGCTGTATTTGACATCCATGATGTGCCTTTTAGGCATAGTTGTTAAAGGCGAAAGGCGCAAAGGCCTTGTTGGAGCCTGAGGCGCAAGGCACGCCTGAGGTACAAGATACTTTAGAACATATATACATTAATATATCCAACTCAACACATAATTTTCCAACTAAATAAAGGTAAAAATAAAAAAAATGTCAAATAATAATACATAATAACTCATAAATAACATAATCACAAATAAAAAACCCGTGTACAATGTCATAATGAACTTCACAATTCAAGTACTCAACACAAATAGACAATCACAAAAAGCAAATAAGCAGAATCCTTAAATTTTAAGAAAATATCAAATGTCAGAGATTCAAATGATTACCAATGAGAACAATCATAATTATCATGGTCTATGGTCCTCCTTATAATCTTCATTCTCTTCTTCACCATCAAATTGATCATTGTATTCATTGAATTCTTACTCTTAAAAAAAAATATCCAAAATTAGGAAATGTACCCGAGGCGCGCTTTTTCATCAAAAAATGCGCAAAAAGGCGAGGGTTTTTTGAACATCAACCGAAACCCCAAAACACCAAGAAAACCAGGCGATTAGGGCTGCGCCTCGCCTAAGGCGCGCCTTTAACAACTATGCTTTTAGGGACATTTATATGGAAGAAGTTTTAGTCACTATATTGTGAACTGACATTTTTATGATTTCTTGATGTCTTAGAACCTAATTTCTTTGATGTTAACTAGTTCCTCCTTTAGAAACTAGAAAGAAGTCCCTAAATAAAGGATAAGTGATGTTGAGCCAAATTACTGGAAAGATTGATAACACTGTTGCTCTTGCTGAAATTGTAATTGGTTTCTTTGTCTGTTGGTTTTGTCTTGTAGTTATTTTTTAGCATTTTTTGCTGTTTGGATTTTTTAAAATGCAATTCACAGCTCTCTGTTGGAGAATTCCTGTAATTGTCGTAGCTTGTACTTTCTTTGGCTATCCTTGGAAGCTGTTCAGTATAATGTCCTGGTTGATAAGATACGAGTTTCTTATTAGAACCAGCTTTTTATCATGGTTCCTCATTGATTCTAGTAATTTATTTCAAGATTCACCTTCTGGTTCTAAGTTTGTGGTTTCATTATATTTGAATGTCACGAGAGTCTGAATTGACAAAACCAAGAATTTAGCATAGATATTCTAAAATAAAGGTCTGTCTTCGCAACTCTTTTAAGACTGAATTAGTTTTGTTAGTGATAAATTTAACATTAGTGAAAGGAAGGAGTATATTTAGCCACCTAAATTATATTTGGTTGAGAGTTTATGCGTTGATATTCTCCACTTAAAGGGTGAAATACCTGTCCTAATTTTATCTTACTTTTCTGGTCAATTTTAACCAAGAATAAGGGAGATACCTCTCTCTGGTCCCTTCTAATTTTCTGATTTCCGGTTGCAGCATGCCTCTTATTTTGACATTCTTACTTGGGCCATGTTCTTATTACCTTGGGGAAGTCATGAACTTCTTGTACAAAAAATTTCGCTTTTCAAGATTTTGTGTTGATGCTTTGCAGGAGGGGTCAACCTGTGGCTGAGTTTATCTTTGCTGCGACTGAAGAAACAATATTCGTTCATGTTATTATATCTGCTAAGTTAGTATCTCTTTCATCACACCTTCAAACTTTTTTAATTTATCTGTACTTAAATAGCTTAGGGACGCTGTTTTAGTATCTAGATTTGGTCTTCACATGATACCATGCTAACTGTGCGATGCATATTTTTCTTGCTCACTTTTAGGCATGTTCGATTGCTTTCAAGTGGTGACATCGAACCTTTTCTCAGCAATTCTTCTAGGAGGTCTAATAACCGTATTTCAGGTCTGTTTGATACAACCTTTTACTTTTATGGCGTTGTCAAACTAGCACAAGTGAAGTCGTTCCATTAATGTTCTCCAGTATGAATTTGCAAATCTCTTATAGATAGATTTAAAAAGACGTTTAAGGTTACTGGTAATAAATGAGAATGCTAAAATAAAGAATCAGGTACTCATATGACACGTGCATTTACCCCCCTCTTATGTCGCTAAAATACATTATTACAGTACTAATTTGAATTCAAATTATCAATTATGGTTAGTTTGTTTATATTGAGGCATTTAGATTATTTTCTCCATTTTTATTGACGCGTTTAGACTATTTACTCTTTTAAGTTATCATTGAATGTTCAATTATGGTTACAGTTCATTTACATTGAAGTGTTTACCTGTTAGTATGTCTAAAATATGCTACTAAAAAGTTGGCATGTATTTGTAACTTGTGTCTGCTAAAATGCATGCAATAGGGAAGGGCAAATTTAGAGGGCCTAAGTATATTATCCGAAGCGAGAAATCATTTTGTGGCTATAGTCTGGCTTGGATTTAGTTGTATGGATTTCTGCTTGAGTGTTGAGATATCCCACCCTATTAGCTTGTCGGCGGTGCATATGTGGAAATGCAAATTGGTGGGGGTGGGGGTCATCCCTTTATGTTTAGCCATGATATTTGTTAGATTAGAGCTCCCTAGCTTATATGTATGACAATTTTCCAATTTACAAAATGGAATGATGGTGGATTCCTCCTCCTTCACCCCCTTCCCTTAATCTCACTTAATCTCCCTGTTTATTAATCTCAAGAAAGACATAATTTCTCAGATTATAATCGGGTCCAGAATCATAAAACCAATGTGCACAGTGTTTCTATCTATCTTTATATATATCTTGATTCCCTCAACACCCCACATGATAGCTGAGAGAGAGTGAGAACCCTTATGCGGACTGCTACATTATTTTTCATTGGTGCCTTTTGAAAGATCTGAGCTTCAGTGAGGTTGGGTTCAGAGAAGCTGATTTTTATTTCTCTGAGTACCTCTATTACAATCTTTGCAGTCTGAAAAATTTATACTTATTCACTGATACTAGTAGTGATGGTTGCATTTGCAGTAGTTGTCTCCCCTCATGGAATGCGTGGGAAGCTTACAGGATATTGCCCTGGTGATCTTGTGAAGCAAGTGTACCTGAGGTTAGTGAACTACTCTACATGCTTACTGTATGTGCCTTGCTCTTGTTCTTGAAGTTGCTTTAAATTCTCCAGCTCATTGACATTTGAACTCCTATTTCCTAATATTTTATTTCTACTTAGTTGTATTATCTGTGTTTTAGTTTATCTTAACTTTGTATGTATATGGACAGCTCAGGGAAGTTTAGAGGTTCAAATGGAATTGTTGGCCTTCCCTACCACCATGTCGCTCAAATGTCTGGACGACCTGCCCAACTAAGGGGACAAAACTGCTATGTTGAAGTGACCCTTGGTTGCCATGACAAGGCGTTGCGGAAAAATGTTAATTCACTTAACAATTTTTCTCAGCCTAATGGTACTGAGTCTCCAGCTACTGGAGTATGTACTCCAAGGTGGCCTTCAGCCAAGCTTTCATTTTGTGAGAAAACGTTTGTTTATCCAGCTGAGGCTGTCCTCGTTCCAGTTATGCAGACATGTTTTGCCAGATCATCTCTGAAGAGGTAGTGCTATAATTGATGTCGTATGTCAAATTCTTAGTGCTTAGTGTCTTGTTGGGTTGCATATTGTTATGCAGCATTACATTAGATTTATCTTGCATATCATTCTTACAATGGTAAGTGCCTTAATTATTGGGAAAGTATTAGTTTCATTGTTTTTCATTAGGGAGGGATGGAGGTAGAGGGACTGAATGTCTGACTCAGAGGGAACTTTACTGTACCCCATTTTGGTACAAGGGTGGGATGGTGTGGGGGAAGGAAGGTGATCAGAGAAAAGAAAGAGTTAATAGAAGGATGCCGAGCTTACTTGAAGAACTGTTCTGAAGTTGATTTCGATATTTCTGCTTCTTCTAACCAAGTCCATGGCCTCGACTGTTTTGAGATTTTGGAATTGGTTAATGATAACCCACCCCCCCACCCCCCCCCCCATCCCCCAAGATTTACCTTCTAGCTCATTTTTGTTACTCGTCACGTGTTTTAAATTTCTCGTCATTTAGCCAAAATTTCATATATTGGGATTAGTTTTTAATATTTAAACATTTCGAATATCTCACTGAGTCCTGTTGATTTGAATCATTTGATGTGCCAAAAACATGGCTAAGTCTTAGGGCATCTCTTATAACCTGATTGCGTGATAGGGGTCAACATGATGACCAATACATTGATACCTGAACCAGGAAATGGTAACAATAAATCAATGATATTGCATATAGTACATGTAGTGTGAAGTAATATAGTCATTATAAAATACTCTGAAATGTTATCTGCCCTCTTCCCATAAATGCTATCATTTAAGTTGGTTCAATTTGTTCATATCCTCTACTTTAATGCACTGTCAAATATCACTTCTCATAATCTCCAGATTCTGGCTGCAAAATTGGGTTGGTCCATCATTGTCCGCGTCATCACTGTTTATGCATGGGTAAGGCTAACTTTCCTCATCTATTTACTATTCAATCTATCTACTTTCTGTTTAGATTCATTCCTGAGTTTGTGCTTTCACTTAGTTTTGATTTTGACAGTGATGACAAGGTTGACTCTTCAGCGGAACCAAGTGGAACTCATTCTCAACATGGCTATCGTAGTAGTAGTAACAGTAATAGTAGTAGCAACTGTACTAGTTCCTCTAGTGACAGTGATCGTAAGAACCTGGGAACTGGTGATCTTGAGGCAGATGCAGATTCTTTAATGTCCACACAGTCTGGTTTATCTTCATTGGGTCATATGCAGAATGATGGCCATAAATTGGTAATTCTTTCATTGTTTAAATCGTTTGTTAATTTTTATTATGTCAACAAATATAGATAGTTAACTTAGTTCTTCATTTATTGTTTTTTTGTATCTGATGCTGTAATGTTGTTGATTGTGAACATAATCATTTTATAAATAAGCATTGCAGGAACTGCAGCATTTTTAATTTGAAAGATCTATTTATTTATTTATTTATTTTTATTTATGTAATGTTTCAGGGTTCTAAAAGGCCTCGAACTGGTGCGTCAGAGTCATTTGGTCAAGCAGGCATGGTTTTAAATCCTTCCACGTCAGATTATGGTACCATGGAAGTAAATATGTCCATTACTGGAGCAGCAAATGAACAAATTGGATCTCAATGGGGATGGGATGATGATGATCGAGGCATAGGAATGGATATTCAAGCCCTACTGTCAGAGTTTGGTGATTTTGGGGATTTCTTTGAGAATGATGCTTTGCCTTTTGGGGAGGTAATTTTTGTCTTTTGTTTTCTTAGATGATTAAAATTATCTTTCATCTTTAAAAGACGAAACTGTAGAAGTGAATGATACGGTATAGTTTACCTGTCAATATCTAACTTTTCGTGCATGATAAATTTTATGTAGTTGTGCTCACCCTTATTAAATATTCAAATAATTATTCTCCTTTCTGAAAAATATGTTCTGCTCTATAATGAAAAAAAACTTCAACTTCTATGCTTGTGTTGAAGAAGAGAAACCCTGAATGACCAATTCAGTGCCAGCAACTAGCGTTTCTGTTTATAGATAAGAAGCTCCAGTTCGTAATATGAAGTTGATAGACGACCTTTTTGGTTAATTCACAGTCTTTTTTCTAAGTGATTGCTATTTGCTGCGAAATCTACATGAACTCACTGTTTTTTTTATTACCATCACTCCAATGTCATGCTGTGCGAAACTTCCCCATTAGAACCAGCTATTGGCTGACAGCTTTCATAAGAAGAAATAAACTGTGGTCGCATATCTGTAATTCATATAATTTGTGGACATAAAAAATATCTTGGACTGAAGGTACTCTTAATTTAGGCCTCTTTTAAAAGTTCAAATTCCAGTCATAGAGCTTATCAGATATGTTAGCGCACAGAAGAAGACCCAATATTATTGTGTAGATTAGATAAAAAGATAAATTCTTGAAACATGGAAAATTTGAAAGAAAAAAAAAATGTCCAAAGGGCTATTCCAGTTATTAAACTTTTCACTGTAAAGTATTAGTCGCTTAATTAAAAATATTTGTTGTTTTATAAAATCCAACAAATATTTTTTATTTAAACAATCAATTGGTGTATCAATTAGTACTCTATAAAAGTACACATGGATATCATGGTGCAACTGGTGTGGACAACTTTTATTTTGTTTTGTTTTTGTGAATGTTGGCTAATTGCAAAGATTCTTCACTTAAATTGTCCCTCTTTGCTTTCATTATTGTTTTTGGCATTTTTTGACGTTAAATTTTGTTTTTCTATGTTGCATGATATGTAGCCTCCAGGAAGTGCGGAGTCTCGAGCGCCAGTATTTCCTACAACAGATGGGGGAGAGCTATCTAGCAGCCCCAGCCACTCTATGATGGATATGTCAGATCAGATGCTTTTGCATGCAGGTTTTCCAACATTGGATAGTTTTAACCACTTACCAGCTCAAGCATCCATGGAAGATATAGCAGGTAAAATTGATGAAGGTGTAAAGAGCTCTGGTCCTGGTCAAGTCACCCGTATAATGGCACCTTACAGTGGTGAGTTTGAACATGTTGTAAAGGCTGAAGCAATGATGACATTTGCTCCAGAATACGGGGGTGTGGAAACCCCTAAGAGTGAGATCTCCTCTGTGATTTTCCGAAGCCCTTATATTCCTAAATCTTGCAAAGTGGATTCTGCATCGAGCTCGAACAATTATGTATATTCTGCAACACCTCCTTCTTCCCCTTGTGATGTATCAGACGACACGGCTATCTTGCCCCCAAGTATGAAATCCTGTTCAGAAAGAAAGGACTCTAGTTCAATTTATAAATCGAAGAAATATTACACACATGTTGAAAGAGGAACACAACAAAATGGTGGGAGTAACAATAGCTTTTCTAAAGGTAAGGTTGGGGTGGCACCTTCACAGTTTTCTTTAAGTCAAACAGTAATCAAGCCTGTTTCAGCTAAGGGAAGTGAGGGCTCTCTAAGTGAAGATAATTTTCTTTCATCTTCAAGGACTGTCCTTGCCACAGACATTGAGTGTCTGTTATGCCAGGCTTCCATGTGTAAGCTACGACATTCTTTGCTGTCTTATAATAACCTGTCACCTGCTGGCTTGAGTGGATTGTCCAGCAGCACCGGCCACATCGATTCAAGCTCCATGGTTGAAAATATTTCAAGCAAATCTGAATTAAAAAAGAAAGAAATGATTCCTGTGAGGATAGCTGGTGATATTGACGGTGGTATACTAGATGGGCCTTTGACTGCACCCGTTGGTGTCTGGCGATCTGTTGGAATTCCTAAAGTTAATAAAACAAGTACTTCAAATATGGAGGTCTGCTCATCTATATCGCATAATTCATTCATTGAAGAAAGCATGCTTTCTTATGGACTGCGGCAGCCACTACAGGAATTCCTTGATGGCATTGCATTACTTGTCCAGCAAGCTACTTCATTTGTTGATGTGGCTCTAGATGCTGATTGTGGTGATGGCCCTTATGGTTGGCTTGCACTTCAAGAGCAGTTGAGGCGTGGATTTTCCTGTGGACCCTCTATGGTGCACGCTGGCTGTGGAGGACTTCTGGCTTCTTCTCATTCCCTGGATATCGCTGGCATGGAGCTTGTTGATCCACTCTCAGTTGATGTGAGATTTTGTTATTGTTGGTGTTCATGTTCCTTCTGTTTTGCTTTCAAGATCTTAATTAATTTTCTGCTGGCTATTTTACTTAATCACTCTTCTTTGTTGGTGATTCTTCTAAGTTCACATTGTGTATGATATGTGAATTTGTTATGTGCATGCCTCTTTCCCTTTTTCCTTGCGCGGGTGTGGGTTCCTGCATCTTTTCAGTATGAGTGAGTTAAAAAAAAGTGCCAATTCCTGCACGTCCTCACCATTTTTGTTATTTCCTCATCGTTTACCATTTTCATCATAGAGCTAAGTCTTTTTTTTGCTGTGGGAGAATATTTTAATTTTCGCGGACAACTGAGCTTGATAGTGTTTTTTCTTTGAGCATAAATACCAATTGAATGGTGATGATTGACCTATATATTTATTATTTTCTAATGGTCAGACATACTAAGTTTCACTGGATGGCACATTCTAGTGACAATGTTGAGCATCTTTAGTGCATGTTGCTTTTGTGATTGAATATGACATAATGATTGAGTATATTAAACATTTGTGGGAACATATCTTGTTATTTTTTTCTTTGTAAAAATTTAGCATAATTACTAATAGAGTAGTGCGTGTGCCCTTCTGTCATTTAGAATTTAATAAGATGTTGCTGTAGCTTCTGAGAAATGCTATTTTCATTTTCAGGTTCAATCATCTTTAACAATTAGTCTTCTTCAGTCAGACATAAAAACAGCACTAAAATCTGCATTTAGCAATGTAGATGGTCCTCTATCTGTCACTGATTGGTGTAGGGGGCGTAGTCCATCCAGTGAATCAGGAATGACTGGCGATGGACTTTCTGCAGAGTCTATTGCAAGTGCAAGTGAAGAACCCATGAGCCCATCCTTGACCTCTGCTGGTGGATCATCGAGCCTCAAAGGTATTTTTTCTAGTGCAATGTCATTCCCATTTTATGATCTTTTAACTGAATATTTAGTTGTTACAGCTGATGGAAATAGAGGGGACGAGGTAGCTACTTCTCTGTTGGAGTTGGATCCTCAACAATGCTCAAGGATTCGGCCCACGCTATCTGTAGTTCCCTTTCCTTCCATACTTGTTGGGTATGCATGATTAACTTGGCTTATCGTGAATATATGGGTAGATTTTCATCACTTCTGTGGATATATCATATTTTCTTTATTGGTTTTCTTAACATGGAAATTACTGTTCATATTTTGCCTGCATTGTGAATTTGTATTTCCATGATTTATCTGGTTGATATAATTTAAGTGTAGAGTTAGAACTTAGAACTCATGTTAGGGAAATCCATTGTGCCTCATTCTAACTTAAGAGGGCTTGGTCTTATAGAGAAACGCATTAGCAATAGAGCAGAACCAATACAGAAATGAAGATGTGGGGCTTCAGTAATATGGATCATGTCTTGTCATCATGTTTGGTCTTCTAAAAATTGGAAAAAAGCAAGGAAATTAAGGGTATGCTCGAGGACGTTGTTTGAGATGTGCTTGGAAACCTTGGAGCTAATAATGACCATGAATTTGTGTAATTGGGTATAATTGGGCTTCTAAGAAATGTAGAGTATATCTGAATTCTGATGGATGTTTTATAGTTTGGGTTCAATATTCAGCTTCTGAGTATTGTTAAAGAGAGATAAGAGAAAGTAAATTGTGTATCTTGTATAGTTTTGACGAACAAGACATTTTGTTAAATTTGCAGGATAACCCAGGAAACAAAATTTGCATTTTGTCTTCGAATATTTTGTTTAAGAACTAAGTGTAGTCTATGCCTGTTTGATGTTTTTCTTAGTACAAATGATCTAGTTCCTAGCAGTTACTGGGATGTTTGACTATTTTCAAGAATCCTCACTGGTAGTAAGACTTTAGGGCTGATCACTACTAGTGATAAAAACTGCTCACTTGTTACACTATAAATTTTCAATCTTGCAGACTCATATCAGAGGTGATACTTTGATTTGTGGTTCTATTATAGAGCCATTAAATGTTCAGAGTGTTATGCTCAATTACCCTTTATCTGAGTACTGGGGAATGACAGGAAACTTTGGATGTGAGGACACTGCTTCTGTAAAACTGTGAAAAGGGATTTTTATGGGAGTTGAGATTTCATTTATTCAGAACCTATGAATTCGCCATGTTTATTGCAGTAATAAATGCAGCCAAGAATTTTATTGGTTATAGTAGCTGATCCTGGTTGACCTCAGCATTTTCTGCTATTCAAGCAGATCCTGGTTGACCTCAGCATTTTCTGCTATTCAAGCAGATCCTGGTTGACCTCAGCATTTTCTGCTATTCAAGGATCTTTGGCTGCTTTTTTTTAATTATGAGCTCATGAGAGAAAATAACCATGTATTTTTTCATCTACATCATGACTGATTCTTTAGCTGATTAGCATTCTCAATTTGCCTCTACTTTTCTGAGAAGTCAAATGGTAGTCTAGTGTTGCAATTTTATTGACTTGATTATGTTGGTACAATAATATAACATACATTAGGGTTTTAGAAATTCAAGGTGCTCTTCTTATTTTGCACATCCGTACTGGAATAAAAAACTTTCATGCTATTTTCATCACTCTAATTATGAATGCTTGTTTCTATGCCACTAGATCTACAGCTTTGTGAAGTTTTTTGGCTTTTATCTTATGGTGCATGATACTCAGAGAGCTTATTATGGCGATAGGTACCAAGATGACTGGCTCAAAACCTCAGCTGGTTCCTTACAAGTCTGGGAAAAGGCTCCTCTTGAGCCATATGCAACTGCAAAACAAGTGAGACCTGCTGAGTTGTTAGCTCATCATCTTTTATTGTGCCTAGTTTATTTTATGTCTTCTTCCCCATTTTCTTCATTGCGGCTAAAAAGCTTGGGAACTGCACTTTTATGTCTTCGACTTTTGGTGATACTATGGCTGATTTGTGTTTTTTGTTGTTTCTATGGTAGATGAGTTACTATGTTGTCTGTCCAAATATAGATCCACTTACCACTGCTGCTACTGACTTTTTCCTGCAACTTGGAACTGGTAAGTGCGCTTGATTTATTATTATTTCCCTGAAAGTTCAATGATTTTTATGGGCCTGTAGTATTTACTTGAGATTATTCTTTTGCTTATGGTGATTTTTAAGTAGTCTTGCAAGTATCCATATTTATAAGTATGATAAACTTCAGCAATTCAAGAACATTTTTCAGCTTCTTTCGATTCAACTGTCCTTTCTTCTAATCCTTTTACGAGTCTACTGCACTTTAGTAGCCTTCTTAGAGGGAAGAATGGAAGGAACTTCTCTGTCTGCGTCTAGGAGTGCATTATATGGCTCATTCGAAAAACTCGTAATCTATATATATTTCAAGGGAATCAATTCCATGAGGAACTTCAGGGAGATCTTTTGAGAAAAATAAGTAGCATACATGATTGGATAAATAATCCTAGGAGTTGTTTTGAGGAAATTGTTTGAGTCAAGTATATATGTTTAGGTACTCATTTGGTCATGCTAGAATTTTACCCAACCTAGTTGTATTCTATTTGGAGTGTAGGCAATCCTCTTACCTTACTCATTTATTGAATGAAAGGGAATTTATTTACTGGTCAAAAAAGTTTTCTTAGCTTCTTTTCAAGTTTGCATATGTGTTCTCAATTAAAACTTTGTTTTCCCTTGTCCTGCTTTACAAAATTTTTTTATTGCCTCAAGTAATTTTCTGATGTTGTAAGTTCTTGGACGCAGAATCCTATTTTAGGGGGGACTAGTTTAAGGCCTTCTATTTGTTTGCTCATTTTCGCATAATTCATTATGTTAAATATTGTAAAATTTTGTAATTAAGTTAAATCCTTGATGTTTCTGGTTGCTGATACTGGCAATGACTTTTTTAACTTTGCTCTCTCTCAGTTTATGAAACCTGTAAGCTGGGAACACATGTACCCCAAAATATTGGAAATGAGATGGAGATAGATTCTGGGAAAATGTCTCCTGGATTTGTTCTTCTTGACAGCCCACAATCAATGAAGATAGATACCAATAATGCATCGATGCTGGGATCCATTAGTGATTATTTTCTTTGCCTATCAAATGGCTGGGATCTGACTAGTTATTTAAAGACTCTTTCTAAGGTTCTCAAAACCTTAAAATTTGGTTCACCTGTGACTGTGAATGCAAAAGAAGGAAATGGGGGCCCATGCACTGTAAGTGGCGACTGTTATGCTGTGCTCTTACTTCTTGTATTAGGTTGATCTTCTTTTAGCAATTGCTGCCCGAAATGATCCAAGTACTTTATCTTGGTACCAATAATATGCTATTTATTTAGTACTGTAAGATAAACATAATTGATAGGCACACTAATGTTTCAGCCTTTTCTTATATTATCAAATGTATGTATATATTTCATGATTATGAGACTGTTTTATTTTTTTCATATCCATTAATAATTTCAGAATCTCAAAATTTTATATCCTATCGATGGATGCAAATTATATTAGTATAAGATGTAACTGTATGAATCTTGATGTCAGCGTTTTGCATATTTTGTACTCCATTATCTTGTTATTTGATGCATTTTGGCATAACATAGTAATCAAGAAAAATTTGAAAGATTAATGCTGTGATGGTTGTACTTTCCATAGTTTTTTAAATGTTACTTATATTAAGATTATGTAACTTTGGAGAGCAAGTATTCTTTATTTTGGAAGGATGTTAACAGTCATTCTTTCTCTCATATTAGAATTTTACAGTGTGGGCAGGCCAAGTGATGTGATGACTTATATTATTGTTCTTGGAACCAGGTTGTCTATGTGGTGTGCCCTTTTCCTGAGCCTCATGCAGTTCTACAGACTGTGGTTGAATCTTCTATTTCTATTGGATCAGTCATTCGATCATCGGATAAAGAAAGGAGATCTGTAATGCATAATCAAGTTGCAAAAGCCTTGAGTTATCCAGCTGCTGTAGATGAGTCATTTTCAAATGTTTTGACACTTACTGGATTTAGCATTCCAAAGTTGGTATTGCAGATTGTGACAGTAGATGCTATTTTTCGGGTTACAAGTCCCACACTAAACGAGCTCATCATTCTGAAGGAAATTGCTTTTACTGTTTATAATAAAGCCCGACGAATTTCACGTGGAGCTTCAGTGGACACAACACCATCATTATATGTGCCAGGAAGAACTCATTCAGGCATGACGCAAATGACTCCATCTGTTTCTAATATGTGGAAGGATTGCGTTGGCTCTCGAATTGTAGGCAATCCTCATCAAAGAGACAGCGAGCTTGATGCTAGCATGAGACAGGGTGCTTGGGACAATTCCTGGCAGATAGCTAGGGGCGGGGGACTTGGATCTGATCCCAATAGAACTGGAGATGCCTTTCCTCTGGATGAGATCCGTTGTTTATTCGAGCCACTTTTTATTCTTGCAGAGCCTGGTTCTTTGGAGCGTGGACATTCCCCTTTTTTGGGGAATTCCCTTGATTCGTCAAAACTATTATCAGATGATTGTGGTACTAACTTTGTGCAGAGTTCTGCTTCTTCAGGGACTGGAGATAATGGACCTGCTTCTCAGCATGATTCTCAGGATTCTGATCGTATTGGATCTGGCCATCAAAAATCATTACCAAGTCTGCATTGTTGTTATGGGTGGACTGAGGACTGGCGTTGGATGGTATGCATATGGACAGATTCAAGGGGAGAGTTACTAGACAGCTACGTTTACCCATTTGGAGGAGTCAGCAGTCGGCAAGACACAAAAGGTCTGCAGTCACTTTTTATCCAGATATTACAGCAAGGGTGCCAGATTCTTCAGGCTTCTTCTCCTGATGTTGGTATTACTAAGCCGAGAGATCTTGTGATTACACGAATCGGATGCTTCTTTGAGCTCGAGTGCCAGGGTATTTTATTAACCCTCCATTTTCTATACCAACTATTAATTTTCTCTCTCTATTTAATCATCTTTGCAATATTATGTTATGGTGGCTGATTGCAGTGTGATTTTTACAACTGCTGTGCAAATGTCTGAAAATATTTTGCTTGTCCCAGATTAGTTAATATTAGAGTAGTTGAATCATGTTAACTAGAAATGCTGTTCCTGCTTTCCTGAATATTATATTTTTCTTTAAATTTCTCCTGCTGGTTATCATTGTTGACTTTATCATAAACATGTGGGGATCCTATGCTATGCTGATGTAATCTGGTTATTATTTCAAAGTCTATATATTTATGTCCCCTTCTATAATATCTTCCGAATTGTGTAAGAATCCGAAAAAAACATTGTGATATTTATGCTGCTAAATTACTCTTAAAGCAACATGGTATATTTATCCCAAGAGAATTTCATTCTGCAGAGTGGCAGAAAGCTTTATATTCAGCTGGGGGTCCAGAGGTGAAAAAGTGGTCTCTGCAGCTCCGGCGATCCTTCCCTGATGGAATACCAGCTAGTAGTAATGGAAATTCTTTGCAGCAGCAGGAGATGAGTTTAATGCAAGAGAGAGCACTACCTTCTTCATCAAGTCCTTTGTATAATCCTCATTCAAAGGCATCTGCTTACATGAAAGGTGGCATTGGACAGCCTTCTTCCAGGAAGCAACTAATGGGTGGCCATGCTGTGCTGGACAACTCTAAGGGTTTACTGCAGTGGATGCAGAGTATTAGTTTTGTTTCAGTCTCGATTGATCATTCCTTGCAACTAGTATATCAAGCAGATTCAACTCCTGGTATGTTTTTATTCTGTTTTAAAAGTATTTGCTACATTTGTATTTGAATCAGATTCATTGTATTTTTAATGATCATCTATCGGCTCTAAATGTTTAGCGAATCACATTTTTTGGCTTGCTGATCCTCAGAGCATGTCATTGCCTCATGGGGGTTGTAATCACAATTCTCAACAGTGAGAATGACTTTTAACTTGGTGAAAGTTACCTTCTCACACTTTTTAAGTATGCCAACACCCCCATAATGTGACTAGAGAAGTCTTTAAAAGTTGGCTTGTTTATGTTCGAGATTATACATAGCCTGATACTTCTAGGTTTTGGAGAATGGCGTATTCAGAAGTATACGCTCACTGGAACACAATTCTTTCCAGAGAATTCTAACTTAAGAATTAAAAAACAAGAACAATTTTTCCTTTCAGTTAACCTAAAGTGTGAGAAAGTATGAATCATTTTAATTGACTGATAAAGTTAAATCTAAAGATGAGGCTGATGAGCGTCTTATCTTTTTGTATTCAACAACCTTCTTGAGTTAGAATGAACAGGAATGTTGATTTTAAACTTGAAGAGATACATAATAAATTTAACTTGTTATATCCACTAGATGCTTAATTTAAAAAAAAAATGTATTAGCTAACTGAAGAATTAATGTATTTGAAGTATAAAAACAATAAAAATGGTTAAATTTGCTAGGAATTTATTTGCAGGGAAACAATCAGCTTGGTTGAACTGCTTGGAAATTTCATGCCAAATAGACACATCTTCACTTAACAACCTACAATAAATGATCCGATCCTTGTAAAAATAAGTCATGACAACCAATGGTAGGTTCCTTACAGTCAAATTTATTCAATCGAAGTTCCTATTCTCCTCCTTCATCAGTTGATTGGAGTTCTCTACTTTGTATCCTCCTCACAGTCTAGTTGATAAAAGGAAAAAATAAGCTGAAAGAGAAATAGAGATCCCTCTTCCTCATTGGATTTCAGCTATTTGTTCACTGTTCTAGGGACTAGTTAACTGATTTACATGATGCCGTGCAAAAAATATGAGAGAATGGAATGTTCTCTCTCCACTATTTCCTGTCATTTATGTTGATTGTTTTACATCCATTTCCTGCCAATGTCTGTAGCATCGCCATTCAATTTTCCCTATGTGTTCATCTTAATTAGCATGGTTAGCTTTGGGGGTTGACATTTTTTGGTTTTGTTGTTTTTCCTTGTTGAGTTTGTAGAAAGGGGTGATGTGGCAAGTTGCTGCTAGCTTCAAGCCTTCAAGCTTTCCAATGCTTAAATGGATTAATTCCTAAAATATTATTTCTTGTTTTCCACCCCTCATTTGTCTGGAGCCTTTTTTTGTCTGTATTTCTATATCAAAAAAAAAAAAGAAAAAAAAAGAAAAAAGGAGGTGCATGCTCAGAGCTATAGCTTTAATGTCTATTTTTGCTTATTTGTTGATACTATACAAGATGATGGATGCACTTAACCTTTATGTAAACCCTACCCTAGCAAGGTCTCAAACGCTGACATGTATATAGCAACAGTTTCAATACCTGTGCTGTTTTAACATAAAGTGCACTCTGTCCAGGGGCAAGTCAAGGTAGTGCCACGTCTGGTCAATCAAGCTATCTCGAAGGATATACTCCAGTGAAGTCCCTCGGCTCCACCTCAGCATCCTACATTTTAAACCCTTCGCCAAGCATGCGATTTCTGCCTCCTGTGGTTCTTCAACTTCCAACGTGCCTGACTGCAGATTCCCCTCCTCTTGCTCATCTTCTGCACAGCAAAGGGTCAGCAATTCCATTGTCTACTGGTTTCGTGGTTTCTAAAGCCGTACCTTCGATGAGGAGAGACTCTCGGAGCCAATCAAAAGAAGAATGGCCATCAATTCTTTCTGTTAGTTTAGTTGACTATTATGGAGGTAATAACTTCAGCCAAGACAAATTAGGGAAGAGCGGTACCAAACAGGTAGTAAGGGGTGGCGCAAGCTCTGATGCAAAAGATTTCGAGGTGGAAACACACATGATACTGGATTCGATAGCAGCAGAACTCCATGCATTGTCGTGGATGACTGTTAGCCCAGCATATTTGGAGAGGAGATCGGCTCTGCCTTTCCATTGTGACATGGTTTTGCGACTTAGAAGGCTGCTGCATTTTTCAGATAAGGAACTTTCTCGCCTTCCAGATAAGGCACGGGCGTAGGATGATAACCGACATAACTTAGAGGCGTGGGGTTCGTCTAAGGTTATTTTATACTGTGCATAATTCGACGTAGGTGGTAGACGCTAGTGAGGATAGCCTTGTAGATGGGAAAAGTAGCGCTACTAAACTCAATTCAACTCAACTTTGTATATATAATTTTTAGATAGATGCAGATGCAGATACACCACTCTCTATTAATTTTTACTTTACTAATTTTCTACTCATTTTTACATCAGGTGATAATTTCATAGCCTTGTTTGTATTCTTAGTTATTTTATCAAGTTGAGCTGCAGAAAAAGTAGTTGCGTAAAAGTTCTATCCATAGCAAAGTAATATTCCAAATGTATTTAAGTTCAGTCAGAACTTGAATCTTTCGTTCTTTACAGTTATTTGGTGCTCTTTTTTATTTTTAGGTTGCACAGCAAAAAAGAATTTTAGTTTAACATTAACGGTCTGGTGGTTTATTTATTTTTATTCTATTTAGTTGCAATTTTAATTCATTGTATTAAAGTTGGGTATCCGGATCTCTTGTTATATTTTAGTATAACATCTTTTGTAGCAAATCGTAACAGTCGAAATCGCAAAGAATACCCATAGGAATTACAATTTGACCAGTTGACCTCTTTTATTCGAATCCAATGTGGTATATTGTCAAACATTAAATTGACCCTTTTAAGTTTTAAGCCAAACCATAATTCTGCATATGCATAGCCAATAAGCAAATGGAAGAGAAGAATAGTTACACACGTTACAAGATGGGAGGGGAAATACACAAGTTAGAAGACAGTTTTTATACCCTCCAAGCTCAGAGCTAAATACATCAGACTGTGGTTATGACCATCAAATAAAAAATAAAATAAAATAAGAAAGACAATCTAGGAATCCACAAGGAAAGAAACAAAAATTACCTAAGTTTCTATTCTTCTTTCACAGATTTACTTCTGGATTTCTTCAACTCCCAAGGAGGCAGACAGCCTTTGTAGTGTGAATGCAAGAACAACGATGATATTGATACTTCTTTCTCTTTTGGATGCATAGAAATCGAAGAGAAGCAGCTTAGAGAGTTTCTCAGGCTCTTCTTCTCACTCTCTGAATCTCCATGATTCGCATCTCGACCAACCTTACTCGTTTTGAGAGCCTCAGGAAGTATACAGTTGCAATATGAACCTATTAAGGATAGAATGGAGAGTATGAGTATACAGCCAAGTAAAGATAACAGCAAAACAAATGGTCCTCAATGGGCGGATGAATCTATCGCCCATGGAAAAAGGAAGCAAATATGAAAATGGAATGCGAGGATGAAGGACCTATTTTAGCAAGCCGATTCACCCATTTTGGTATTCGATTCCCTGTCAGCTTGTGGCATATGTCCTCACAGAAATGGTTACAATTCTTTACAACTAAGTGATATGTATCACCACAATAATTGTTGGCCTGGTGCTCCATGAATTCTCTAACTTGGTTACGGTTCAAATGGGTCGTTCCTATGAAGAGAGCCTTGCGAAATCTAAATCCAGGGCATTGACGAGGTTCAACTTCAAAGACACCACTAGAAGGAAAGTCATGAGCTCCAAATGCATATTCGGTACCGTGCACTGCAAATATCAACAACACAGGCATTCAGCAAACAGAAGGTGGAAAGTCGGACATCTTGTAAAGTCAAATAATACTTACTGTTAGTTTTCCAACTATAATCATGCATATTTTGAGTTCATAAATGCATAGACTGATAAATCCGAACAGACAGATAGTGAACCTGATATCCATGATGCAAGAATATGTTATTCTAGCAACTATATACATGGTTTCGAAGAATTTTTCTTGTGCATACATACTATAGGTACAATCAATTACTTGACTTATTAGCACATGTTTTTGGAAACAATTTAGCAAGCTCAAAATTGAGACCTGTTAAAGAACCAAGAAGTTCGAAGACCGATGAAATTCAGCAAGAATTTGTTCAAATCACCAAAACAACTACAAATTCAAAGAATGGAACAGGGATAGTATGTAAAAGTAACATCTCCAATTGAGAATGAGATCTTCCTTTGTTGATCTGTTAACATAGTGTTGAAAAAAATACTTCAGTACCACCACATACGTTTCAAATTAATTTCTAAGTTCCCTATCCATCTATCAAGTATGTAGGTATATTAAAAAACCAACGTTTAAGTGTGATGCAGTTCAATCAATATTATGCAAATTTATAACATTGCATACCTTCCACGCCTGAGTGAAAGACACCAACACCAGCCCAGTAGAAATATCCATTCATGGGAGTTAAATCATATACATTTAGATAAACTGGGGTTTTTCCAGGACTACAGCTGGCCGACTTAACTCTAGGAAACACTGAAAACCTTGTGGTGGATTCACCTTGCATATGAAGAGGGGCGAAGGATTTCCAGCCATTTTTTAATTTTGATTTCATATTCGAGGGTGAAACTAGGAATTCTTCAATACCCAGTTCCAACCTGTGGTAAAAAGTGAGATGTCAATTACTCTGCATGACGTACAGTTTTCAAAAGTAATGCTTAAAGGAAAATCTTCATGAATAAGATATCATGCATTCAATCATCACTTTCCAATTTTTGTTTATACTTGCCCAATGCACATAAATTTTGAACGCTTCTAAGTTATTGAAAGAGGGATCCAGATAATAAATGATAAAGATGGAATGACAAATAAGGACATTTAGGGTGCAAGAGAGAAGTAAATGTTGACTATTTTGTGAAGGATACAATTTTCAGTTGGAATCTTGAAGTCTTTGACATATGTCTATATTAAGAGACTTTCATACTTTTAGAATTAAAGTACATCGACTAACCCCAATTCTGCAACCAAGACACTCAGAGGACACATTGTATATACTCTAAGAGAAGTTCATTATTTGTTCAAATCAGAGTTTTTATGTTGTGTGAAGTAATGGTGCTTTTGCCTTCATGATTATATAGGTAACCAGAAAGGAGAGCTTCAACTTAAATGTTCAGAAGTATCATGTCCTGAACAGTGAACAGTCTAGATCTCACTCCACAGTGTTGCTCTTACTGAAATGTAGTTGCTTACTGGGATCATTACCAATCAGTATTGACATCTGTCATAGAATAGCAGAAAATCTTATGCTTCAAGATACGAGATTTGTTCTTTTTCCTTCGACAATCAAGAAAGAGAGTAAAACTAATATTTGAGTGCCCTCAACATTTTGCAATTTCTTTGCATGTCTAAGATTATATGAACAGATGATCCTGATTATAGATGAGGCATTAAAGATAAATCCTTTCATAAGAATTAACAGATGGGATGGAGGTATGCAGTAAGTTGAGCAATGTTGAGAGCCAAGGGCATCATAACGCTAACTGTTTTTATTAACTATTAAGCATGCCCTAAAGAAAGCTGAACAACAAAGTCAAAGCTCAGTCCTCACTCCTCACTACATATGCAGCTATAGCCTTAACTTGGGTTTTTCATTAACAAAAACTAATAACAGTTGTTGGGAACTTAACCACTAAAAACAAAGAGCTGATTAGATCAGAAAGCAAGTGTGACTTCATAATTATTAAACAAAAGATCGAATACGTTCGTTTCGAGTATTAAGGTGCTTTAGTTATGCTAAAGAATATGGTCTATTATTGTAGTTTATGGTGAAAACAGAACGAAGTGACTAGTGAGGATAGGTCAGCATTCTCACATTGAGATGCGACATTCTAACTATCAGCATGTGGAATTCTAACTAATCATGATATTGGGGAACTATTAAACTTTATTAAAAGTATGTAAGTTCATTCAAACATTTTCAGTTTAGGACAGATTAAAGGAGGGAGAAAATGGCTTAATTATAAGGCAGAAGAGCAACTTCTCAGGGTACAATATACCAACTGAAGCCACTTTTTAAATCAGATAAAAAAGTTTAAGCATCATTTTCACTAAGGTCTCTGAAAATCCAAATTCAAGTGAATCATACTAACATTAGAAAATGCAGTTCATCCCCGTTTAAATTGAACCCAATAAATCAAGGAAACCTTAATGAAACTAAAAAAAGAAAAGAAAAGGAGTTAAAGAATTAACAAATGCAGCAAATATGAACCTAAGAAGAATTAACAAATTAACTCCAATTACAACAAAGCAATGAGGACAAGGTCAGTGTGGATCTAAATCTAAAACCCAGATAGAAAACTGAGAAAAATTTTTGAAAAAAAAAAGAAGAATATATCATTTCAAGGAAAGAAATTTAGATTCAGAAGACCAGCAATAAATAAAGGGAGCCAATGCAAGAAAAAGGTGAATTCTTGGATACTAAAGAAATCATAAACCAAAGCCAGAACAAAGAACAGAGATTATTACAGTTGAAGAAACAAAGAAAAACATCATTATACTCAATTTAAATCTTACCTAATACCTTAACAAGAAATGGCGCTCATTGTAAGAACTGTAGAAAAGCCACCGGGTCACAGGAGATGGGATACCTGAAAGTGGAGTATGTGCGCCTGAAACATGCGCATTTTAGCTGTTTTTTTTAGCTAGTTTAGGTTGCAGAGCTTGATTCTGTTTAAGTGGAAAAAAAAGTACAAATCAAAGTTCACAGCTGTCTCTTTTTTTTCATTCAAAGGCCATTTGAGAGAGAAAGAAAAGAACAAAATTATAGAGAGAGAAAGTGAGGGGGGAGAGAGAGGTTGACTTGTAATTTCAACTGACTGTTGACAACTTGACATTCCAAATTTCAAGTTTTCACTGACAGAAACAGAGGGATTGTGACGAATAATAGGATATCTGCAACAACAAAAAAATGAGATAAAATTGGGAATAAGTTAAAGAAATTGAAGCAATCTTGAATTTTATATGGAGTAATTAATGTCGGAATAATTTTTCCTTCAGTTTGAAATTTGTTTACACCGACGAAATTTAAAAAAGAGAGGATAAAATAGTTTTATCAATTTTATTTACTCTGAGAGGATAAAATAGTTTTTTTTTAAGTAAAAAAGTATTTATGTGCGTTAAGAGAATTGATATGATGTATATTTTTTTTAATAGTAAAATTTAACGTAGAACGAAAAAAAATATATATATGAAATTTAAATGTTAGATGAAATATACTCCATATTGTAATGATTTGAAGAATTCAAAAGAAGCAAATTTAGGGGTAAAAATGCAAAAGAGAAAAAAAATAATACAGGGACTATAAAGTAAATAAATAAAATAAATACTAGATGAAAAGTTAATTATTAACTTTTTAGGCACACATTCGACAAGAATGGCTAAGGTAAGCAATATGACATAAATAGAAGCTCGTTAAATGTGATAGCTACACTCAAAAATATTTTTTGAAGATAAAATATTACTAATAATATTCTCTAGGGGCGGCTATTCGCACCCCCAAAATTGATAGACGTACCAAAAAAAAATAAATTTAAATAACTTAAATACCCTTATAAAATATATATTTCTAAATAAATTACTAAACATACCCCGCCCCTTAAATAATTTGCTAAATATACCCCACCACTGCCATATTCTTTTAATCTTAAATTTGAGTTATACCCAAGGCCATAATTTTCTTTTCTTTGATCTACATAGATTGCATAACTGAAGATTCAATCTAAGATTTGATTCGTCAGTAGTGAATTAGGGCATGATGAATAGATCTATTTGAGTTTTTTTTTATGGTGTAGATTTTTTCTATGAAAATATTGAATTCGCCATTGATTGTGACGAGTTTGTGCAGGCATGTGAATCTGAAATAGCCCAATCATCGATTGAATCACCGGTGAGGTCGCATGAGAAATCCCGCCAAAGAAGAGCCTGAAAACACGAAACCATCGGCAAGGGCTCCTCGATCAACTCGTCAGACTCTCGATAAAATTGCTAATGTGCAACTGGTTAATGCGACTGAAACCCCAGCAGTGGAAGCTTCAGAAATCCTCAGCTTGTAGGAATATGGATTGAACACTCATTTGTGATTTATGTTTTATTATATTCTATTTATAAAGTTTAACACTCTTTCGTCTCATAATGAAATTTAGAGTTACGATAGATATAGAATTCTAAAAAAATTATTTCTTGACTTGCTTTTGAGAAAATTTAGTATTTTTATACTAATAAATAAATTTATTTAAAGTAAGTTATGTGAGTAGTAAATGAATAATAATTTTGAAATTAAAATGTATTGTAAGGTTATTGGATCGTGTGTAATATTTTTATTATTTAGGAGTGTAAACTTGTTAATGAGACGAATGAAGTAATAAATATGAATTTATTTATGAAACCGAAGTAATATTTAGTGTTAATACTTACCATCTCATATAAAGTGGGTATTATTTTATCTTGACGTAATATTTTATTGTTGTGAATATTTTATCTCATGCATAAAGTTTAATTAATACTTACTCCTATGTTAACAATACATACAACAACACACGACATAAGCTTGAATTATTAATGTTTTTCATATAAAAAAATAAAATTTTAAAAAATCAAGCTTTACATGTATGTCGAAGAAGTTTTGATATGAATTCTCAAATGTGATCTCTAGACATCAACGTGCATGCGTGATAAGTGTCGAGAGTTTTTTCAAATTATAATATAATTTGTTATATTTTTTTGGAAAATAGTCAATTATTTATACGCATACATACAATGTATCTTTAAATAATTAATCATTTGTCTATTAAAACATTTAACAACGTCAAATTAACACCAATTCTTCCGCTGATCAAGAATTCGTTAGAAGATAATTATTCTTCTTAAAAAAAAATTATAGTTGAGATTGTGAGTTTTAATTTGCTCTTTTACATCCAAATAAAAATGTCTATTTTATTTTTTCTAAAAATATTATTTTTATAAAAAAAATGATAAAGGAGAGAGAGACCAACAACGTCCCTATGAATCGATACATTGAAGACAGCATAGCTTCCGTTGGGTTACATAATTTATTATTTATTTTTATTATTATCACTATATTTTCTCATATAAAAAAAAAACTAATCACAAATAAAGAAAAAGTAAAAAAATGTAAAAAATCGAGTATGCTCATCAAAATTTATACTGATTTTACATTTTAATGATCTTCATATTCTTGCAAAAAGAGTCCGAGAAAGTGTTTCGTGAGACCCACACAAAATAATTAATATTCTCTCTGTCCTATAATACTTTTTACGTTTATTGTTCCACATTATTTAAGAAAAGTTGCACTTTTTGACCAACTTTATTGACTTTGGAGAGTGTAGTATTTTTAGGTAATAAAAAAGTACAAAGTAATGATATATGTGTGAAAAAAGAGTGACAAATTTGAAATTAAGGTAACTTTTGAGGTTGTTAGATAAAGTGATGTTTCATTTTTTTGGGTATGAAAGGTTTTGTCAGATAAACAAATGAGGAAAGTATGAAAGATTTTATGGGATGTAGGGAGTATTTCTCTATACATTAAAATATTATTCCCTCCGTCCAGTTCTAAAGTATCCATTTGCTTTTTGCACGTGAATTAAGGAGTATTATTATATGTAAAGTGGGTAGTTATATTAGAGGGATGTGGTGGGCCATATTGTATACTTTTTTTACTAAATAGGGAAAATTGATACATTTGAAGCGGACACCAAAAATAGTAAAATGGATACCTTAGAAGCGGACGGATGGAGTATATTTCTAACATATTAAGTTAAATAGGAGTAGTATATACTCCCTCCGTCTGCTCGAACGAAGATCGTTTTTCCATTTTGGTCGTTCGTTTCAAAGAGGGTCATTTCCTTTTCTACACATATCGAACCTACAAACAGCTACTAATACAACTAAACATATGGGGTCCACACTCCCACTAATACAACTACTCACTACACATTAAATAATAATATTCCTTAATCAATGTGCGCAAAAGTAAAAGACCCTCTTTCGAACAGATGGAGTGAGTATATTCCATCATAATCCCTTGCAAAAAGGAAACATAAACATTTTACAGGATTGATGGAACATCTCAGTATCTCTTCAGTTTTCACATCTCATTTTTATACTAACGTTAAAAAAAATAGAAGTGTTATGATATTTTTTATAATATTAAATGATAAAATTTGCTTAGATATGTTAGTTAGATGTGAATTTTTTTTAATAAGTAAAGGTACATGAAGAAAGATAATTTGTTGTGAATTTTTAGGATTACCCAAATTTTTATGCAACATCCCAAATAAAAAATGTGCAAATTATTAAAAAAGGGACTAGATTTTATTTACTTGTTTAACATGAATGATGGTGCTTTACAAGATAATAATAGTATAATTTTTGTTTTATTAATAATTGTTAGGATTATTATATTTATATTAAAATTGGAATCTAAATAAATAGTTGTCTTGGATTGATTATTACATGAAAAAGGAGAAAACGACTACTCATCGTAAGCAGATGATGTAATATTAGTAGAAGTAGTATTTATTGTTCTCTTTATTATGTGGACATATTTACGAACATGACCGCAATAAAACAAAAACTTGTTCGATATCCTCTTATGAAATGAAATGAGTTTTGTATAATGGATAAAAAATTATAATATTTTAATAATTATATTACTTAATTGATGAGAAATGATAGTAATGAAATAAAGTAATTTATAAATAATTTGTAGTATAAATAAAAAGTGATAATATACTTTATCCGTTCTATAAATGTTTGCTCCCTTTTTTCGGTATGGATATTAAGAAAATGATAACTTTTAGGAATATTATGATATTATTTGATAATAAATAAATGATAAAATATGTTAGGTGTGTTCGATATGTGTGGTTTTTTTGTAAATAAAATTGTAAATAAATCATTGTTTGGGACAGATGAAATATCATTTTTCTCAATATTCTTGTCAAATAAAATATGAAAATTATTGTTAGACAATGGAAATATTAATTTTTAGAGTATTATTATAATTTCACATTTAATCCCTTGTATATTTTACCCTAAATTTATGAAACATTGGGGTTCATATATTAGAGGAAATTTCATATTTGATTTTGTAAGTTGGCTCGATTTCAACTTTAGTTTTTTTCCTAGTCTACATTTTTAGTTTTGGTCATTATATGGTCCAATTTTAGTCATTTATTAATTTACCTTATAATCTTAGTCATTTTTTAAATTCAATTTTAATCCAGTTTTTCAAATAAAAAAGACTAATAAAATTAAAAGAGAAAAAACAATGACTAAAATTCAACATAAATGATTAAAATCAAATAAAAATGACTAAAATAGAGACTAGGTATTACTAGGAATTAATAATAAAATGATCAAAATTGGGATTAGACATAGTAATTCCCTATCTTACTTTGTTGTACCCATAAAATTTATTTATTCTCATGGATCAATGAAGATTATTCAGGTATTTATTTAGATGCTAATGCTGATTATTTAAGCAAAACTAGATCAGCAGCAGAAGCAGATGATAAAACTGTAAGTGTTAATTGAGTACAACTCCATGGTCTTTCCACAACCTACTTCACTTGTTTAACGTCGCATGTTTGCTTGTTTTTCAGACGCACACGGGATCTCAAGAGTACGTATACAGTTGACTAAAAGCTTTTGTGTATCTAAATGAATGCAGTGCATAATGTTCTACTTTTTACAGATCATGTTCATGTTTCTGACCATGGCCGTTGTGTGGAACAACCTGAGGCTTCTACATCATACGGAGCCGAAATAAGTGTAAGCTGAAATGAGGGCAGGAGGTTCATAGATTGAGTAATGAATTGAAGGAATGTGCTGACATGTGTATGAAGGATGAAAAATATTCACGATTCACTGCAACTTTCTCCAGTATCTTTGCCAATCTTGGGTTGACAGATTCATCAGGCACAACTGTGGGCTTCGTTCGGGGCTAGCAGCAAAAGAAGTATCAGATGAGTATCACAAGTTATTTGAATATGTTTCTTGGGGCTAAACAAGAAAAGAGCAAACAATTTTGTCTAGATTTGAATTTAAAGTATTTCAAATGAATGAGCATTTTATATACTTCAATACTTGCATTGGTTATTCCTATCTCCTTCATTGTTTAGTTCCCAAGCATACTACCAGCTAGGGATGGAAAAAAATACCGAAATTTCAGTATATCGCCCTTACCATTTATTTAAAAAAAAATCTATTTTTTCGAAATTTTTGGTAAGATATGATACCGTATTGAAAATATTTGTATGATAAAAGTATATAAATGTTCAATACCGCGGTAAAAATATTTAATTTTTGAGTAATATGTTACGATATTATCATATTACATGATATATCCAATTATAATTCATGTAATATTATAAGTTAATATTTTATATTTAATTGTACAATTAGTTTTATAATTTAAAACTAGCAATATTTTTATTAAAAAAAACTGCAATTTTGATTTACCAATTGTAATTCACTACTATATATATATATATATAATTAATCTAATATAGGAGTGTTCAAAACAAATAACCCAATTCGGCCCATCAAACGAATTCGATCCGACTTATAAAGAGTATAATTCGATCCGATTTATAATAATTAATCTAGGAATTTTTTCAATCCAAGACCTGAAATATATGTTAACTATCGATTTAAGACTTGAATTATTTCTTTTATCGATTCGGGACCCGATTTTTATATAACTATCAATTATATATTCAGAGCCCTAACACCGTTTAAAATATTTTAACGGCAATTGAAGTGAGATATTAAATTAAAATTATTGCAATTTTTAGATTTCTTATACCTATCTTTAATTACAATAAATTTTTGCAGATAATTGCTTGGTAAAAGCTTTACTAGCGCCCAAACCTCCCAAGCCATGGAATGATTTTTCAAATTTTAACAAATGGGTTTCATTATTCTCATCTCTCTCTCTCATTCCTCACATAAAGCAAACTAAAAGGAATCTCATGCCCATCTTTCTCAATCCTTCCTGCAGTTAACTAGTTTCCACTAATGGTGATGGTGAAGCTTTCTCTACTCCTTTCTTCTGCCATGACGGACCAGTGCACTAAGAAATCCAAGCCTCCGCTCTTCTATCCTTCAAGAGGTTGATCCTCTAGGGACCCAAACGGCGCCATTTCAGACTGGAAGCTCTCCAGAGATCCCTGCACATGGCGCGGAATCACCTGCAACGATCTTGTCGAAGTCACCTTAGTTGATCTTGCTCGGTCCAATCTCGTTGGCCAAATCTCTTTCTCTCCCTTCTCTATCATGGACATGCTCATCTCTCTCAATCTATCTGCTAATTCTTTCCATGTAATTATCTCTTCTGGGAATTTTCTCAATTTTTCTTCGCCAATTGACCTAGTCTCGAGTATGTCAACTTTGGTTTCAATAACATTACCGATTCCTCCCCCAGAATCTCTTTCTCCGAAGCAACTTCGGATGCGGGTATGAATTATATGGTGATGATCTTCTTCTCGAACGGCGGCGCCTCACTCTCAAAAGCCATGGACAATTTTCCTGCAACTTCATTCCTTTAAAGAAATTATATTGATTAATCGCAAAAAATTTATTTAATTATTATTTAAAATTAATTGGTTGTCACGTGGAAAATTTTCAAATCTGTTAAAAGAGAGTTAACGGTGTTAGGGCTATGAGTCTTAAATCGATAGTTATATAAAAATCGGGTCCTGAATCGATAAAAAAAATAATTAAAACCTTAAATCGATGGTAAATGTATATTTCAGGTCTTGGATTGAAATTATTATATATATTTATACATCATACTGCATCTTCAAAATTAGTATAATTCAACTCACGAAATTATCTTTCGCGCCATCAACGTTCATTCCAGGTTTCCCCTCTCTCTCTCTCATCATTCTCTCTCTCTAAACGTAATCACATGTATATGAATGTATACATATTTTCTTGATGATCTTGAACATGAAAATATGATACAATAATTCCATCCATTAATTCTTTACAACTATCACTGATTTTCTTTACTCTTTCACAATTTTTTACTTGAATCCAGCTCAAGATTCTTGGATTTTTGGGGTTTCATTATTTGGATACTAGAGTTTGGATGATCATCGTGTGTTCTAAATTAGAAAAAAATTGGAGATCTAAAATAGGAAATTTTGGAATCTGAAATTGAAATCACTGGATGACTTTTCGTATCATGTAGTAGATGATATAAATCTGCATCTAATTATCATCACTTTTAATTAATGAATGAGTTCCTTGTGTTGCTTTAATTATTTGATCAAATTATTCTTATTTGGTATTGTCGAAAGATCGATAACCTTGAAGGGTACTGGATTTTGAACGGTCATATTATTATATTCAAATTTATAATTTAATGTTTAGATTATATATATATATATATATATATATATATATATATATATATATATATATATATATATATATATATATATATATATTTTATATTATACTATTTGAAAGGAATATCCCATCATGGAAACCGGTAATAATGACGAGGTGAAACGCAAACGTACGTCCGTAACGAGACTGACCACAGGAGGGAAGAAAATTAAAATTACCGTTAGTAGTCTGACCAATCAGGTAATTTCTTCCTTTTATTTATTTATTTATTTATTAATGAAGATGTAAATTAATTGTGTAGGGTTTTATTTAATTAGAGGGGTGATTTGCTACTGTACCCATTCAGATTCTACAATTTTCTTGTTGTCTACATTTTAAAAGTATGTGACTATGTCTAAAAAACTCAAAATAACGGAAAACTATTGACACAATATTAATTTTTGAAAAAAATTCATAATACTATACATTATAATAAATTATGGTACAATATTCCTGTATCTTATTCCTTTATTTTTTATATGATCAGAGTTCGCAATCCAGCAAGGATGTGGAGAAAAGGCCTTCTCCAGTGAGGTAATCAATCTTGTTACTTATCATCATTCAATTGATTTATTTATTTAGATGCTAATACTGATTATTTACTGATACACAGCAAAACTAGATCAGCAGAAGCAGATCAAGAATATGATAAAGTAGTAAGTGTTAATTGAGTACAACTCCATGGTCTTTCCACAACCCACTACACTTGATTAACGTCGCATGTTTGCTTGTTTTCAGACACGCGGGGAGTGAGACGGGATCTCAAGGTGATGCAGTTGTAGCTGCAGAGTCTAAGAGTACGTATACAGTTGACTTAAAGCTTTTATGTATCTAAATGAATGCAGTGCATAATGTTCTACTTTTTACAGCTCATGTTCGTGTTTCTGACCATGGCCGTTGTGTGGAACAACCTGAGGCTTCTACATCATACGAAGCCGAAGCAAGTGTAAGATTCTAACCACATTCTAAATTTGGTACTACTACGCATATCTCTAGATCACGAGTAAATCTTTTATCGACATTATACAGGATAAGTTAGAAGCTCTAGAAGCTGAAATGAGGCAGGAGGTTCATAGATTGAGTGATGAATTGAAGGAACGTGCTGAAATGTGTATGAAACTAGATGATGAAAATCAACTTATAATGGTTCGTCCTCTACATCTGCTTTATCTTCAATGTCTTTAATTTTCTTTTAACCTGTTTTTATAATCATGGATACAAATAATGAGTCTTTTTATTCAGGATTATCTGAAGCAATTCTGCTGTCCATATTTGATACAATCTCTAGAAGACCAGAATCCAAACTGTCTACCAAATTGCGAGTCCCCTAAAAAAGCCTCATGAGAGTCAAGCTAATCATTTCAAACACAAGATGATATCTGCTATCAGGTGTATAATATATAGTAAAAATGCTTTGTGTTTAAATGCAAGTCCCACTGTATATCTCTACTCTTTATAATTAATACAAAGTGGTGAATTTCTATTTTAGCTGATCTAGTTAGAGCTGAACTAACCCCATTGGTTGGCCGAGTGACGGTCTGTGGTCCTTTGGGGGAAAAATCTCCCCAAGGTCCAGGGTTTGAATCTCAACAGATGCGTACATTGCACAATGGGTTCTTCCCTCCGAGGATTAGTCCTCAGAAGAAGAATTGGAGCTGAATAAAAAAGAATCAGCTTGTCAACTAGCTAAATGAACAAGAATATTAAACAACATACAATCTGCAGAATAAGTTTCCATAATTCTCTGTTGGATCAGCAAAATTCATATCTTGAGCTTTATGAAGCCTGCATTCATTTTCCGTAAAATGTCTACAACATACATACAGGCATTGTGTTTATTTATAAATATGAAATTTTCTTACCTCTCCGAACCATCAGGAAATTTATCCAAAGCATCTTGCTTCCCATTCACGTAGTAGTCAACAACTGCTTGCATTCTCCAGAGCTTATCAGGGTGATAATTTATATGGATTATCACAGGCTTGAGCTTGCGTAGCTGTGAATCTTTCCTTACAGTTTTGAAGAGAACCTTACTATTCATGAACAGGTAGTAATCCATGGTTCTTCTAGAGGCATGAAGTCCCTCATAACCAGGATGTGAGGGGAAGAAAAGCTCCTCATTGAAAACTGCTTGGTCCCAAGCATTCTCTCGAGCCAAACGTCCAGCCACGCGATCCAAAAGCTCGATTGAAGGTATAGTGGGTCTTATATAAAAGAAGCCAGAATTGTACACCCATATCCTCATGGTGTGAGCATATCTTGCCCAACCCATTTTAGGCTCATCAAAAACATGGTTGTATCCATAAGCCGTCATGTTATCATGTCCATCAGTCATGGACTCCACATCCGAGTCTCTATATAGATGTTTGAATGGATTTTGTAAGTAGACTATGTCTACATCCGAGAGCAGTACGCTATAGCCTAGTTGCAAGAACTCCCTCAATATCTTGAATTTCAAACCTGAGACAGCATGGTTTCCTCCTGTTCTTGCAACAGATTCAAAGTTCTTATCTACATCTTTTTCAACTTCATCAGGGTCTTTTTTGTACATTGTAACATTGTTCGATTGGCAGAAACTGGCAATTTCCTCATCCAATGCAAAAACTAAGTAATTAGGTATGCCCACTCTTTTGATATTTGTGAACCACACTTCCAACATGTCCTTGACATTTGAGTTTGCAAGTGTAACAATGAGTTCACGATTCACTGCAACTTTCTCCAGTATCTTTGCT
Organism: Pogostemon cablin; assembly: GCA_023678885.1. Taxonomy (NCBI): domain Eukaryota; kingdom Viridiplantae; phylum Streptophyta; class Magnoliopsida; order Lamiales; family Lamiaceae; genus Pogostemon; species Pogostemon cablin. Next base: position 21,479,071 of record CM042954.1, on the reverse strand, counting down.
AATCTCGGGTTGACAGATTCATCGGGCACAACTGTGGGGTTCGTTCGAAGTCCCTTGACAGTGCCAAATGGCCCAACTTTTGTCTGTTTACCTAACACCATTACCTGTTTCTGTGCGCTATCTTTCCCTTGTTCAGCCAACCGAAGCTTCTCATTTAACTCCCTTATTTGATTTTGCAATTCTGCATTTTTCTCTGAAGCAGCAACAAATTCTGATTTCAATATGCTGATGCGTTCTGATGACTCACATGAAGTGGTAATAACCTGAGAGAGATTGAACATATTATATATGGGTTTTTTGAACTCTACAGCAAACAGAATGACCAATTATATGGACAATAAAAGCACCCAGAAGTAAAACAAGCATAGGAACACACTAGCAGCAAAAAAAATATCAGACCAGTATGACAACTTATTCGAATATGTTTCTTGGAGCTTAACAGGGACAGAGCAAAAACAATTTTGTCTAGATTTGAATTAAAAGTATTGCCAAATGAATGAGCACTTTATATACTTGCATTGGTTATTCCTATCTCCTTCACTGTTTGGTTCCCAAGCACTAGCAGCCACTACCAGGAAGCAAAAATGTACACTCTAACAGAGTATTAAATGTAGAAATGGAATCTGAGTCTGGCGATATTTGCAAAATAAACAGGAAATTTTGATGCATGCACATAACATGAATCAAATGATTCATTTCTACTTGCAGTTTACAAGATTAATAGCCATTTTTGTAACAGCACAGCACGATGGAATCTCGCACACAATCCCATTTGCAGATGTTTTTGTTTCTTTTATTGAAAAAAGAAATTAAATATAGACACCTCTAGCCAACAAAGTCAAAGAAAACGTTCAGATTGATTCCTTTTCTGGGAACAGAAAAATTAGTAAACAGTCGCCTCATTAAGAGCTACACATGCCATCAAATAGCAATCAGTGAATTCATAACCGTTTAGTCACAGTTTTTTAAGCTGTAAGAGAAGCTTCAATAACGCCTAAACAGCAAAAATTATCAGTCACTGGAAGAAACTCCTCAAATCCACATTTCAAAACACCAGAGCCAGAGTATGAACAATGAATCAGCAAACTATTCAGTCAACGCTAACAATAACACTCACAACAGGAGCAGCATCATTCCACGGATAATAGGAACAAATTAAGAGTAAATATATGACCTTCGAACTGGAGGTGGCGATCTGGCGGTGAAGGGCAGACGATGAGACAAAAAATCCATCGGGGTAGAAGAAGGCGAAAACGCAGCCGAGGAGTAATCCGGTGAAGATGGCGGCGGCGATTCTGGATAGGCGAAGTGATTGGGCGCCACCGTCCTTCTTCATCAGTGCACGGTCGCCAATCATCATTTCTCACAGCAATTATCTGCCATAGACATTAATAGGAGTAATATAATAGAGTGAGCAGTGAGTAGCAGTCCACTTCTTTTTCACACTTATTCAAAGTATACTAAAGTTTCAAGTTTAGGAGTAGGTGGTTGAATATTATTTTTTTCATTAAAAAACAAAGTTTTCGCTACTCATATACACTCTAAAATAAATGAGTGATGCTCTTAATTCACTGTGTAACAAAGTTTTCGCTACTCATATACACTCTAAAATAAATTTTTCATTAAAAAACAAAGTTTTCGCTACTCATATACACTCTAAAATAAATGAGTGATGCTCTTAATTTACTGTGTGTCTTTGTAATTTTCATGCCCCTTTACAATTTAAATCTCTAGCAATATATAAGTTTAAATAGAATATAGGGGGAGAGTTGTGTTCACATGAGACGGAGGGATTTTAAATAGAATATAGGGGGAGGATTGTGTTCACATAGGACTTGGAGTATAAATTTGTATACCTTAATGTGTGGGTGTTCTCTTCTTTAATGTTACAAAGTTGGGAAAGATTATTTTTCACGTAAATTTATACATGACAAATTACGATGGTAATTTAGACATTTCTATATGTGCATTGATTATAGATTATAATAAATGCTCATTCGTTCCCGAATTCCTTCCTTACTTTAACCCCTGTAGGGGTGATTTTGGAGAGAGCTGAAACTACGGTAGAACCACGATAAATTAATAATCTCGATAAAATTAATAAGTTATTCGGTCTCAATTTGGGATCAGTTCAAATTTAGGTATCAATCAATTAAATAATAAGATAATACTTTTTAATGAAATTCCAAATAATACTTAAGGTTCCAATAAAACTATAAATTAATAATTATTAAAAAAATCTCAAATATATATATATATTATCAATTTTAACATGACAAAAATTTCTGTGCACCCGGGCGCACGTACCACATTCCATGCGCCTTTAGAATTTTGTGTTAAATTATACCCTTTAGTATAAAGATGTATACCCTTTATTTTCTAAAGAAAATTATTGTGTGTATCTGGGCGCATGGACAACACTCCGAGCGCCTTTAGAATTTTGTGTTAAATTGTATACCCTTTAGTATAAAAATGTGTACCCTTTATTTTCTAAAGAAAAAAATATTAATGAAAAATGTGTACCCTTTAGAACAAAATTGTGTACATTTTATTAATTAAAGTGTATACCCTTTAGACCAAAGCAATGTACCCTTACCCATAATACTAAATTTCTAAAGGCGCACGGAATGTGTTCCCGTGCGCCCGGGCTCACGCAAGCCTCACCCTTTTAACATTTTAAGATAATAATTTAGTAAAATATGAATCTACTCCTATAAAATATAGATTACATCATTCATGAGATACTATACTCATATACTTAATTTGATTTGCAAGTAATATATAGTTATGAATCTCTTAAAGTATCATATATTCTTAATATGTATAAATAAGTTATGAAAATTATATTTTTTTATATAACCTCTTTAAATTAATAAATTATTAATTTATCGATTATATAATATCTTTTTAAATTAATAAAATTATTTGGTCCCGAGTATATTAATTTATAGAGGTTTTTACTGCATATAATAAATAAGCTTTTTCAAATTATGAGGAGATTATAAAGTACTCTCTTTTAACAAGATTCACTTTATCGTTCTATGTTTTTTAAATAAGTTACTTTTTTGATAAATTTTATTGACGACTTAAGTATTTTAGTAATTTATTATTTATTATGTGCAAAATAATTTTATGAGTATGAAAAATAAATGACAAATTTAAAATTAAAATAAATGTTGAGGTTATCATATAAAAATTTATTTTCTTTTATCAAAATGAAAGGTATTATGGGAGTGACGTGGAATGGAGGGAGTAATTTATATTGAGCCTCTACTCTATATAATCTGGGTCAAACTGCGATGGATCCACATATATCCAAATAATGGAAGAACGGTCACAAAATTTCCCGACACAAGCAACTTTTCAGTTGAACTCATTCTCATACTTAACTAAAAATCCGGCAAATAATCTATATGCTAAATGTCACCCATAAGAAAATGACAATAAAAAACTTTTTTTTTTGAGACAATAGCAATAAATATTAAATATGCTTAAATTGCGAATACTGAATTTCATCTTGAGAAATTTAGCATGCAGAATAAGAAATTTCTTAGGGTAATGCTTTAGACCTAACGGCCCAACGGGCTTAAGATTTACATGGGCCAAAAAGTTTTTCTAAACTTAATACTCATATTATCAAATATTTTCCGCTGTCTCATATTAAATTTCACACTTTTCATTTTTATTTGTATCACATAAAATTTCTTTATTTAAAAAAGGTAACATAATACTAATCCACAATTTTATATTTTAATTATAAATTTACCACACTCACCTAACACATGTAAAATAACATATTCTATAATTCATTTTTATTACTTAAAAAACTATATTACTCACCAAAAGTTAATAAAATTGATAAAAAATATCTTTTCTTAAATTTTATATCTACATTAACATGTTAAATGTAAAACTGACTGAGGGAGTACATAATTGATAATTATGGAAGAAAATAAAGTTGTGCAAGATTGAGTGAATATTTGTCAAAGTGTATATTGTTTTTTATTAATCAAATATTATTATTTTTAATTAAAAATACATTATTTTTATCCCTTTCACAGAATAGTTAAGAAATTATTCCATGAAATGATTATTACTTTTACTCTCACTTTTTATAAAAATTAAGTTCGCTTTTGATTTATATCACGAAATTTATTATATAAGATTATCCACAAACTTTAATAATTTTTTAATCGTTTAATGTATAAATGATTAGGGGGAAAAAAAGCAAAGGTTGAATAAATGAGGAGTCAACTCTGTGAAAAAGGAGATGATGAGCAAAGAGTATGGGGGCAAAGTATAAGTTATGGATGACCATGACATGGTATTATAAGCGGCAACATGGACTTCTGCACTGTCCAAATTTAATGTGATTACATTAATTCATTTGACTCATTTTGTTACTACTACTTATTTGTAGTATTCAAAATGAAATATACTCCTCCATCTCAATTTCCTTTTCAAATTTTTCTACTTACAAGAACTTTGATTACTTTTAAGATAATTGAAATTTTTTAATAATAAAATATATTGTAGAGTATGTTATTTTTTTTAATGTTACAATTTGAAACTAAATTGCATTTTGAGGTTATTCCCACAATTAATAACCTCATAGTTTCTTAGGGTAATGCCTCGGTCCAAATCCTCTATTTTACTTCATATTCCATAACTTGTTTCTTATTAAAATATTATACATTAGTTAATGATCATTAAACTTTTAAGGCATGTGGCGAAAATTTGAGCATTAATTACAACACGTGGCAAGAATCTATTACATTAAATAAGAGATGAAACATAGAATGGAATAGGTGGTCCCATTTGATAATGTCTTAGACCTAACAGGCTAAAATGTTACCGTTCGAAACTCAAGCTCGTAATATTGATTTTAATAAACAAAGTTAAAATATGTTAAAATAAATTATATTCAAAAGTGAGTTCTTTTGAATGATTTTTCACTTTTGTACATGTGCAAAAGAATTCGAGAACAAATGTGACCACTTTTGTGAGAAGAGGGTAAAATAACTTAATAATAAATTAGAAGATTAAATCTAATAATGTAATAGTTGTGTACCAAAAAAAATCCGTAGTATGATTAGTATCGTGTCTAATTCTTTTCCACAATTTTAAAATTGAAACGTCAAAAGTTGGCCTTAAAGAAGGCCTCCAAACACCACACTTTCTCCAATTATTAGATATATAGTGGGTAACAAGGTGGTGTTATTATCAAATATATTTTTTTTAAATAAAATTTATGAGAATGATGATTGTGTTTGACTTTTTATTTTTTTAAGAAGTTGTAAATTTTTATGAAACAACTCAAAAATGAAAAATGTGATATCTGAAGTAAGATAGAGATAGGGGCGGATCCAGAAAATAATTTTTGGGGTACAGTCGACATGTAATTATAAAATATTATTTATTTAAAATTTAAAATTATATATAAATAAATTAAAATGCAGAAATTTAATTATTGTTGACACAATTTAATTTTCTTTTATAAAAAGAAATTTAACGTATTATTATCATGCATTTATAGTATATATTTAAAAAAAGTAATGAATTGAATGTATATATTTATGTTACAATTAATAATTTAAGTAATAAGTGAATAATGAAAATATGAATGCTTTTATAAAACATGAATATTAATATATTGTGTGTATATATAAGTAAAGTAAGAAAAAATACTAAGGTTTAAAAATAAAATAAAAAGAAAAGGTGTAGGATAGCATTAGAGAATCAAGCATATGATGTATAAAAAAAATGGTAAATAATAGATAAAGTTGTAGAAATAATAATAATATAAATAAAATAATTATAGTATATATTTAAAAAAAAGTAATGAATTGAATGTATATATTTATGTTACAATTAATAATTTAAGTAATAAGTGAATAATGAAAATATGAATGCTTTTATAAAACATGTATAAGTAAAGTAAGAAAAAATACTAAGGTTTAAAAATAAAATAAAAAGAAGGTGTAGGATAGCATTAGAGAATCAAACATATGATGTATAAAAAAAATAGTATATAATAGATAAAGTGTTCGAACTCTCAACCTCAACTACTGCACTACAGGTGCTAACCACTAAATTACTATGTATATTAATTGTTATATTCAATATATATATGTATTATTTTTCATTTTGGTATCCCATGTACCTATACTGGATAGAGAGAGTATATATTTCATAAGTCATTTGTCTTTAATTAAAAAAGCAAGGAGAGAAAAGCATTTCATAAGTAATTTTAAGTAACAAAATTCAAGCCACGTGGAATTGACTCAAATAACCCACGAAATTGAAATTTCAAACCAAAAATTCCACGTGTACCAACAATCAAGCTACACATGCACAAACCAAGTAGCACTGACTATTACTACTATAGATACTTTTAAGGGCATCTCCGGTCGTGTCCCTTGAAAGTATAAATTTTTGTTGTATCATTGTCACATTAAAAATTAAAATTTTTCCATGTTTGTAATTATATTTCTCGAATCATTTCAGGTATAATTAATATTAATTATTAATTTAAATATAATTTTCATTTCATAAAAAATATTATTAATTAATTTATTTCACTTTTATAATTTCATTTAAAACTTTAAAAAATAATAATAAATTTCATTCTGAAATACTAATATTAAATATTTTTTAGTTTAAATTAAAATATAAATATAATTATTAATTATATTTATATTAATTTGATTATAACTTCACCGAATTCTACACAACAGTTAAAAGTGGATTAATTTAAAAAATGATGGATGGTCTTTATTTTGTATTAAAAATAAAATAAAAATAATTTAAAATTTTAAAATATGTATATGGCCCCACTTGTCATATCTATTTTTGGGTATAAATATTTGTACTTACTATTCAATTTTGCATTTGTACAAGAGTATTATCAATGGTGTTGTACCTAAAAATTGAGTACAAATATTTAACACGTAGATTCGTATCCAATCTCCATTCACCATTGGTGATGCGCTAAGAAATATTTTTTCATCAACTTTATTATTTTTTGGAAGGTTATATTTTTTTTATCAACTTTATTATTTTATGGAAGGTAACTAGTTGGGTACTGGGTTCTTCACTTAAGTGAGAGACCCATGTTCGATTCCGAATTAGGAGGGGAGTTATAAGGATAATGAGATTTTTTTTTCTCTTTTACTTAATGACAGGAGATTATGCACAATTTTATAATAAAATAAAAATCCAACCATAATAATAGTCAACTACTACCAATAATCATACTTTATGAAGTATGTGTAATAATTATACTTTAATAATAGATCAACCCGTTTCAAAGATACCTTATCATGAGTTTTTAACGAGCATGCTCACGAGCTTCAATTAATTAAACAAGCTATGCAATGCTCAAACTTTATTCGTTTATAAAGCAAACTTCAAAACAAGGCTCGTTAGTATTCATTTGACTAAACGAGGCATTTATCTATTTGAGTCACAAGTTATTCCTCGAAAGTTTTGTTCACTTACAACACTACACACAAAACCAATTTTATATATAGACAGCTTAAAATTGGAAATAAATTTTTAATGGAAGGAGTATATTTTTTAAAATTATATATAATGAGTTAGTCTCTCATTCACTTGAGTGCACAAGGATATTATATTTTATTTTAAAAAGTTATATGTTAATTATAAGAATTTTTTTAATTAAAAAGATCAATTGAAATACAATGACTATTAATGTTTAACTAAGTTTTTTTTTATATATATATTTCCGAATAAATTAAGGATATATGTTTTTATTACTAAAGTTTTTAAATTCAATGTATAAGAGCATAATTTTTTTTTTTTTATCTTATCGGACTTGAGCGCATGGAATTAGATTGCTCATTGCATTGCATGCTCCAACACAAGCAAAACTTTAAACACAGGATCTTTCTATATCTTTCGAATTTAAAATTAATGCTCCCCTGTCTCCTGTTAATTTGTGCACACTTTTCTTTGTAATTTCATAAATTACCAGAATGGAAGAGGTAAAATCTTTCAAAACTATTCATGGTTAACATATATTTTCAATTTTGAATGGATAATTTTTTTTCATAACTTTACGTAACCAATTTGTATTCTAAGCCTCCGCCTGTCGTAGTTGACCTTACCGACCATTTCAGACACAATAGTCGTCGTCTTTTGTTTCGAATTTCGATCACCATTTTGTTCTTTGTGTCTCATATTACTCAACCTTTGACTATATTGACTTATAAATTAGCCATATCAATTATTGATTAATTCGCTAGCTCATCACAACCCGATTTACATGGGATTCAGTATTGAAGTACTCTGTAGAGGTGAAAAATTGAAATTTCATAATAGTAATTCGGTGAAGTTCGCATTTATAAGACATTATATTATGAGATTGGTAATTATAAGATATTATATCTTAATTTTTAAAATTAAAGAACAATTTAGATTAAATTTTCGAGTCTAATTTATTTTTTAATTGCAAAAATTAATGTCCTAAAAATGCAGACCCTCTAAGTTACAGTATTGAAATTGCAATTTTCACGTGAATTTTTCCATCTACAGTTATTTAACTTTAATTTGAATTAGTCATCAATTAAAATTAAGGTTAAATATATGCATATAAGTAAAAGTACTATTTAAATTTAACTAATACTTTTTTAAAAATTATATTTTCTTTAGTATACATGTAAAAAAACAAACATAAACTTCTTGGCGCAATAGATATAGTAGTATTTTGAATAAATTAATAAAAATATAAATATAATAAACTCTTGATATATAGTACTACCATCCTAAGAGTAAAATTATGTATTCGATCATTTATCATATTAAATTTCAGATGTGCAAGTTATTTTCATGTAACAATCACTAAAAAACCGTAACGTTCAATTTGGAATTATTTAACCCAATTTAGATTATCTGTCAACTTGCTAACTACGTACACTAATCACATGGGTGCATTTGCATCTGGCCAGCTGCAGCCATGAATATGATACCACCTGAATTACTTGTGCGTTTATATATATATATATATATATATATATATATATATATATATATATATATATATATATATATTATTATTATTATTAATTATTGAAGAAAGAGATATGTCCAATAATTAAGTAAAGTTTAATATGATCATGATTTGTTATTTCAAAAAAATTAATCGAACTTAATTACTATTTTTTCACTTTATTCACCAGTTACAACTTCTAGCTCACCATGTCTCGTTCGTTATTAAACGTAAAAGGTAAAATTAATAACCAATAGAAAAATGTTGCAATGTTGTTTGATCAATTTGTCATCTCTGTTATTAATAACAACAAAAATTAAGAACTTTATTTTCATTCAAATTAATCTCTATATTTGAAAAATTACAAATAAAAAGGATTTTAATTTTTAAACATTATTACAGAACGCATCCAATATATGATATATTTCACAACTGCGGGATTAAAATTCTTGTGATTCATGATATTACTGATTAGTCGTCTAACTATTCAATTCCACATTAAATTTGTGACATTAATGATCAACAGCTTACGTATGAAGTTCAAATATTTCTTCCATGTCTAGAATCAATTAATTGAATATTTTTATAATATTATAGTGTCAATTAGTCAATGTAGTCATCCATGAATCTACTTTCTATAACCCTAATATGAATCCAAATCAATATAGATAAGTCTAAATCTCTCTTAAGCATTAATGGCAAAACTCCTGCGCTTCCGAGACACGGAGGGATACTCAGTATCCTCATGTGAACACAACTCTCCCCTCTATATTCTATTTAAACATATGTATTACTAAGGGTTTAAATTGCAAAGGGACACGAAAATTACAAAGGCGCATGGAATATGCTCCGTGCGCCCAGAGCCTCACTCAGCATTAATAACATTTACTATGTATTAAATTAAAGATGAATTCAAATACCATAGGGAGAATCACTTTCCAGAGGAAAAAAGAGAACCGGCCACTTGCACAACAATTTAAAAAATCTGATAAATTAATTTATCAACACTTTTTAATACGTAATAAAGGAAAGTGCAATCGTAAAATCAATAAGTACAAACTTTGTAGTAGTAGAATAAAAAATTAAAAAAAATTCATGAAAAATTCACACCAAACACAAATTAAATAAGAGAAATTAATCGATGACGTGTACTTAGCAACAACAATATCATCTTTGACCTTATGTCGTGGCTTGGGGCACTTAGTTAGCCCTTCCACAATAGTAATTTTGAGAAAGCAGGTCTTTTTTTAATGTATATAAGCGCCACTAAAAAATCTCAAATTCCAAAATTAAAATTTATTTTGATATGATATGATCACAAAAAAATTGTGTTGACACAATACACGACAAAAAAATAAAAAAATATAATAATTAAAAGTAATAAAAAATAGGAAATTCATTTTAAAATTATTAATAAATACTCCCTTCGTACCAACTTCAACTTCACACTTCAATTTTGGTCTGTCTCAAATTTAACTTCACACTTCTATAAAAGGAAAATACAACTAACTAACATCCCTCTAACAAACTTTAATTTCAAATTTGTCACCACTTTTTTAACACACATAACATACTTTATCATTTATTTATTACTCAAAAATGTCATACTACCCCTAAAAGTAAGTCAAAAAGTAACTTTTCTTAAACTCCGTATATATTGAAGATGAATTTGGAACGGAGTGAGTACTTTTTTTATCTTAGCAAATTCTATTATATGTGTCTTGATCATATCAAGTTGTTAACCGGTGAATAAATTATTAAGTCATCTGTTTTATATTAATCGTGTTTAATTTAATGGATTGACACTATGGCATAATTAATATATATGAGGCAAAAATTTTGTATCTTTTTTGGATTGACACAATAACCATACAAAATATGATCAAACACTAACTTGTAATTACGAATTTCTACCTAAGCTCATTGAGTGAAAGACTTAAAAATTTAATTTTAAATTTCCCATTTTACCCTCCCCATTCTCTCACTTCACTATAAATCCCACCACTCATAACACCATGCCTCTTATCCTACTAAGATTACATTTAATAATTATTTCTAGCTCACTAAAATCAAACCACCCAATTCAGCCGTACGTCGGAGTCCACCGCCATGGCCGACGGTGTCGCCACCGCCCGCCAGCCCCATCTACCCATACCCGCCTTCGACCCGCCCAAGAAACCAAAAAGAAACAAGTATGCTTTGGCTTGTGCTTTCTTGGCTTCCATGACCTCCATCTTACTTGGATACGGTACAACCATCAATTAATATTACTATTATTTTTATTCATGATTAAATTACAACTTTATATCATGTCTAATTTTGTTATTGCATGCAGATATAGGAGTGATGAGTGGAGCTATAATTTACATAAAAAAGGACATCCACATCACTTACGTTCAACAAGAGGTGATAATGGGGATCCTTAATCTGTACTCGCTGCTGGGTTCGGCGGCCGCCGGTCGCACCTCCGATTGGATTGGGCGGCGCTACACCATAGTCTTGGCCGGAGCCATATTTTTTGCCGGAGCTCTGCTTATGGGTTTCGCCACCGACTACTCTTTTCTCATGGTGGGCCGCTTCGTTGCCGGAATCGGTGTCGGCTACGCGCTCATGATCGCGCCGGTGTACACGGCGGAGGTGGCGCCGGCTTCTTCCCGCGGATTCCTCACTTCTTTCCCGGAGGTTTTCATCAATTTTGGTACGTAACAATTTATTATTATTATTTGAAATGGACTAATATATAGTAATTATTAAAATTGAATGAATAATATATTAAAATATAATTTAAGATATCATAATATGATTCATAATCTAATAAAAGTTGGTCTTTTTGTATACCTGGGTGAATATGGTGTATAAAAATATAGTAATATTTTGTTTTAAAGAATATAATATATATTTTAATTAATAAAGATATAATTTTTTTATTAAAAAAATCGAAAATATGAGTAGTATAAATGTTTTATTAAAAAAATTTAAAAATATAAAAAAATCAATAGTATATGTTATTATACTAAATAGTAATATCATTTTTATTAAAGTATAGACAATTTTCAAAAATAAAAAAATTTGAGAGCAGGACATACAAGTTTTAACAACAGAATAATTTTAGTGAATTATGATATAACACTTTGAAATTATAAAATTTTAATGTATAATTCATTATACTTTAACTTATTCAATAATATTTTATAGTTAAATAATAATTATATTTTAATAATAATTATTCAATAATATCTTATAATTAAATAATAATTATATTTTAATAATTGATAAATATCGGTTTACATAAATTTTATTTTGTTATTATTGTGTCTTTTTCATGTAACTCACAAGATTAATTGGCTCAGAACAATTTCAACCACGAGTTTGTTTTGGGGTTGCCAATCATTTTTAAATATATAATAAAATAAAATTGTTACTAGAAACAATAAAATTACGAGTAACCAAACAACGGTGGACATGACTAATTTTAATTAAATTAAAAAAAACATATTATATAATAACCTAAACTTATGATCCTTAAGATACAACGGTGCAGTTAATGCATCCCAAAATCACTCTAAAGTTACAAATTAAAAAATACAAAAAGTAAATATATAGATAATTGAAGACAGGAATGGGCATGGAAGTATTTCCAAGTTTTGACAATTAAACTTATGATTTTCGCGTTGTCACAAAATTTTCTTGATTTAGTTGTTCAATTATTAGTCACACAAAATTTGACAATTGCTCGTTTATCGATGCACTTAACTATAAAAATAATTAAAAATAAAATAAAAAATTCCAAGTTTATTAAATTGTGAGCAGTCAATAGTCATCCGCGAATAAGTTTTCTCTCATTATTTTAGTTGAAGAAAATCTGGCCTTGATAGGTCCAATATTTTGTCGTCCCCACGACAGTCGACCTGTCACAACTTTATAGGAACATACTCCAGTCCGCTAGATTGGCCCACATTTTGTTATTTCGAGTGTTCGTACTAAAGGTTTATATTTCCCTTTTTAAACACATGAGACCCACACACATCACTAATACAATAAATATGTGAGACCTATACATTCCACTAATACAACTATCAACTACACATTAAATAATAATATTCCTTAATTCACGTGCAAAAAGCAAATGTTCACCTTGCGGGCGGACGGAGGGAGTACTTTACTTGTCCTATTATACAACAGAAAATTAAAAATTAATAAAATTCAAATAAAATCTTAATATTAGTTTATAAAAATACGCCCCTCCTAATATTAAATCTCGAACTTAAAGCAACACTGAAATTATTATTAATAATTTTTTTATCGAACAAAATTTGTTGTTAGTATAGTTAGTTCACAGAGTATCTCTATACTCTTATTCTCAAGCCTCTTTATAATCAAATGAGATCACCTGTCACACAATGATGTTTCATCTCCTATTACATAAATTAAATACTTGTCACATGTCATAATCAAAGGTCAAAATTCAATACTTGCACCAATGGTTTAATAGTCATTTGTAGGGTATAGTTTTTTTATATAAAGAAACACCAATGAAAATGAAATTTGTAACCGTGAATTCAACTTGCCTTATAACTCTCCTCCTATTTGTTCTTAATGGAATTGAACATGAGTCATTCACTTTTGTGAGGAGCCAGTGATCAAATGAGCTAGCCCATCCGAATTCTAAACAGTACTCTATCTTGTTAAAATACTTATTTTCATACTTTGACTTTCATGAGTATAAGGAAAAAATGTTTTCAACATACTTTAATAGTGATTTGATGTTTTTAATAATAAATAAATTGTAAAGTATTAATATGGATTTGAAATTAAATTATATTACTCTCTCCGTCACACGTATTTATACCCACTTTTCATTTTGGGCTATCTCACATATTTTTACTCATTCCATTAATGGTAAAAATACATAATATTTTATTATATACTTTTTACAATCCCAACAACTTTAATTAATTTTTTACACTTTATTCATCATTTTCAACAACTTTATTTACTTTTTCTTTTTTAAATTACTAATTTATCCCTATTTTTCTTACATTATATATTAAAAAATAACACGTTTTAATCACTTTACCGGTATAAATAGGTGAAAATACCCGGAACGAAGAGAGTATAATATTATTGGATTTGTTATTGTTGTCTTTTACAAAAATGTGAATGAATTGAGATGGATATAACTTTGTAGTATTAGAAAATTATTACTTTCTTAGTCCCATAACGAAAATTACTATCATTTTAGATATGAAGTTTTAGAAAATTTTTTTTTATTACTTTTATAGATATAATATAAGTTATACGAATTGTCAAGTGTGACAATCTCAAAATTTAAATTAAAGTATGTTATGGAGTGTGAATTTAAGAGAGAATACAAAATACAAATACTAATATGTACACTAATTTATTAATGAAAAGGAGGGAGTATTGTTTTTATTTGTATCTCAATGTCACACAAATAATTTGGAGTTACGATAATGACTTCTATTTAGTGAAAAAGGATCCCTTTTGCTAAAGAGTTAGTCTCGTGTACCAAGTTACACAAGATGTCTAAGATTATAAAGGTATATATTTAATTAATAAGGATATATTATTTTGTTATAAAAAATATATATTTTTATTAATTTTTATTTTATTTAAAAAAAAAAAAAAGATACGCATCCTTATATTTGTTTACCTACGTGCAAATATTTTATGAAATTAATTCACAAAAGTTAAACTCAGTAATTTTGATATCTGCACAGGCATATTACTGGGTTACGTATCAAACTACGGCTTCTCGAAGCTTCCACAGCACCTGGGGTGGCGATTCATGCTCGGCGTCGGAGCCATCCCCTCCGTCTTCATCGCCCTCGCAGTCCTCGCCATGCCCGAGTCGCCTCGTTGGCTCGTCATGCAGGGTCGACTCGGCGACGCCAAGCGAGTCCTCGACAAAACCTCCGACTCACCCGAAGAGTCCAACCTCCGCCTCGCCGAAATCAAACAAGCCGCCGGCATCCCCGAACACTGCAACGACGACGTCGTCGCCATCACCACCAAGCGCAATCACGGCGAAGGCGTCTGGCGCGATCTCCTCCTCCGCCCCACCCCCGCCGTCCGCCACATTCTAATCTGCGCCGTCGGGATCCATTTCTTCCAACAAGCGAGTGGAATCGACTCCGTCGTTCTCTACAGTCCGACGATATTCGAGAAGGCGGGTATAAAAAAGGACACGGATAAGCTACTCGCGACGATGGCCGTTGGATTCACCAAGACGATCTTCATTCTGGTCGCCACTTTTTTCCTGGACAAGATCGGACGGCGGCCGTTGCTTCTCAGCAGCGTGGCGGGAATGGTAGTATCCCTAGTGGGCCTTGGAATTGGGCTTACTGTCGTCGATCATTCGGACCATAAGCTAGTTTGGGCCTTGACATTGTGCATCGTATCTGTTTTATCATTTGTGGCCTTTTTCTCTATCGGTATGGGCCCAATTACTTGGGTTTACAGCTCGGAGATTTTCCCGTTAAGGTTGAGGGCCCAAGGGTGCAGTATGGGAGTCGCAGTGAATCGGGTCACCAGTGGGGTTATTTCAATGACGTTTATATCCCTGTACAAAGGTATAACTCTTGGAGGGGCATTCTTGTTGTACGGAAGCATTGCTGCAGTGGCATGGTTGTTCTTTTACGCTTTACTCCCTGAGACTCAAGGTAAAACCCTGGAGGAAATGGAGGGTTTATTTGGAACCTTCTTTAAATGGAGATCCACCCTAAGGGCATTGAATAAAAAGAAGGGTGAAAATAATGGGCAAGTCCAAATGGGAAATCAGACTCAAGGAATTTGAGTGTAGATATGGTTACTTGAAGAAGGGTTTTTATGTCATTTCATCATCAGTGTAGTTTGCCCTTTTAAGTTATGGACAATTTTGTGTTTTCCAAATGAAGGAAAGCATATGTATGTGAGGAATTTTAGATGCTTTTATCATTAAAAATACCCAAGTGTTATCTACATGTGGAAGATGTATTCATGCATGCAAGAAATTGTTAAAAATCAGTGACAACCAAAAAATAGTCAAAACAGCTAAAATGAGAGAGTTTTGAGTAGCATCTGATGTGGCTCGATTATTGTGGTTCAATTGAGATATTTGTAGTGGATATTGGATGGATTCTACACTTAATTTGGCTATCAGGCTACATATTAAGCATCGATCTAGTCTGTTATTGAGGTGAAGGATAGCACCAAGATCCACACCTATAAAGTCCATCATCCACAGCTATAAAGTTTGCTACTAGAGGCAGTTCTTTTAAGATTTGCAGATTGCTTATTTATGCTCTTTTTTAGCGTACTTTACTCGTTAGAATATTCACTCTTCTTGTAACTTATGATCAATAAAGTTCTCTCCGTGTTTTCTTCCTCCTTAAATCACAATTAGTTGTATGTGTGTGTTAGCAAGATTCTTGATCTTGAGTTTGGTGTTAAAAATCCATAACAAAAGCAAAATTTCAGCTTTCTTTAACGGATTTATAATCCACTTATGAAACTAGATTAAATATCAAATGTAATCGGTGTTATATCCATTTATTTAGATGTTAGTCTCTTGTACATTGTAGTAGATTGAAGGGTTTTACATGTTAGTATTTTATAGAATAAATATTTTTATTAATAAAGAGTATTTTTATTTGAATGATTGGTTGAAATAACGAGGGATATTATTGCTTGAAAAAAAATAACCAAAATCAAGTATATGAAATTTAGTAATATTCTCATCATACCCTAATAATTGTTTTACTTTCTATTTTCTTCGGTTTCACAATAAATGTCTTACTTCAAAAATAAAAACTTCACATCAATATATAACTTCAAAATACATTTTAATTTCAAAGTTATCACTCATATCTAACGCACATTACATACTCTTTTGTGCCTATATTTTAAGGGTATGTTTAAAAATGCTGAAATGACGAAAAAGTTCTTGACGCGATATTATTTTTTGAAAAATTTATCATCAAGTCAAGAGATGTTGGCACAAAACAAAATTATGGAAAAGACTTGTAAATGATAACAAAAAGTGATACTCTATTAAAGAAAAATAATAAATACTATTTTACGAACAAAGTAATAAAATTTTATAAAAAATATAAAATGATATAGTTTTATAGCAAGATTGGTAATTATTTTAGAAAGTTTAACATGAGATGCCCTAAAATTATAATAGCAAATCACCCTTTATTAATTGCGTATATCTGCTTCCACTTGTAACGAGATACGTAATTAGCGCTGTTTGCCGTGAAAGTGAGAGAGAGAGAGAGAGATGGGTACAGTCTGTGCTCTTCTCTCTCCATAATTCCATCTCTACATTCCTTCCTTCCTCTCTTCCATCAAAATCCGTTTCATCAAATTCGACTTCACTTTTGTCCAATTTTAAATCTGGGTTCCTGAGAAAAGAAAAAAACTGTAATTTATTCTCGAAGGGAAAGCACAAACATAACGGAAACATCGGGGAGAAAGAAGAAAGAAGAAGGGGTCGGAGAAGGAAAAGGATGCATGCTGTTAAAGAAAAAGTATACGATAAGCTTTCTAGATTCTTTTCTGATTCACAAACATCTAATGAGGTGGTAGATCAAGAACCCGAGGTACCCTTCTGTTGTTCCTTGTAAACAGTTTTGCGAATTGATGCATGCATTTGATGTTTTAGATCTTCACTCAATTGTGAAACAAGAGATTCCGTTAAATTTGTGTTTTTATTTGATCTATGAGTAAATGCAATGTGGTTGTGCCTTGTCAGCCTTGTGATTTGATTTGCTCAAATGATGATTCTGTATGTGGAAAAGTTTAATTGTTGATTATGCAGCAATAGTGGTTGATTGATTTGATTAGGGATCCTGTTAGATTTGATAGAAATTTTGGTATGTATTAAAATACTCCCTCTATCCCATACTTATGGGACGGAGGGAGTATTAGTTATTCGATCAATTGCTGCAGATATGAGAACGAAATAGAAATGAAACCTTTTTGTAAAAAGCAATCATTTTCTTTTACTTTTAGGATATTCATCTCCTTATGGGTTAAACCTGTCTTTTAGAATGAAAGGAGGCACTGAACTATTTATTTATGATGAATTTGTTATGATGTCAAATAAAGACTGTGATTTGGAGAAGCTATATAATCTGTTTTGCTTCTACTCTTTTATTGGCCCTACTTTCAAGTTTATAGTTAGATAAATTATTTAAGTTGGTGGACCAACAGGGGTAGCTCACAGGTGTGATTGCTGGTTAGATATCTTATTGGCAATCTTCGGTTAGCTCAGTTAAAACAGTAATTTTTTTTAAAAGGAAGGCAATTTCAAGATACATTCATGTTATTTTACTTGATATGTAACTTGATTTGCATGAAATATGACAAAATTAAGCTGGATTATGTTTTACACTATATTATTGTCTAACTTTCTTTTTAGTAGGAAATGCCCTTCTGATTTGGCAGTTACTTCTAGGCTGAGAATGAGGTTCTGAAATAGTGAAATTGAAATTGCGTTGCTATTAATAACTGATAAGATATGCTATAACACAAGGTTTAACATGTGTAGGCCAGGTCACATGCTAAAGATGGGAAATCTCAGCCTTCTATGTTGTCCTCCATGCTCCCCTCAGCTAGTTTCAGTTGGTTCAGATCAAATAAGCAGACTAATACTGGATCAGATTCATTTAAATGGAGAAACAAAAGTTTTTCATGGAAAGATAAACCCTTGGATAGGAATTCAGAAAGCTATCACAATTATGAGGCTGAAGAGAATATAAAGTCGCATGAAGATTTTGTGGAACCTCCTGGTTCTGGGAGAAGCACCTGTAGCAGTGATGAGTTTGAAGATGCGGTTACTCCACATACTTTTGAGAAGTCCATTCCCAGCTTTATTGATGAATCTTTATTCATTTCTCGAGATTTATATCAGTTCTTCGAGGCATCCCTTCCTAATATAGTGAGAGGTTGTCATTGGGTTCTTTTATACAGGTAAAATTGACTTCAATTTGTCCACAGCATCTCTTTTGTGGTTCCACAATGAGATCTTGATCCACATTTTATAATTTACTGAATGAAGGGCAGTACGGCAAGACATGGTACATCACTTCAGACACTGCTCCGTAAGAGTGTTTCTCTTAGTGGACCTTGTTTATTGGTATGTGAACCTTCATATCTCAGTATAATCTACCTATAAAATCATGCGTGAAACTCACAATGTGAAACATTTGCTTTCAGATCACTGGAGACAAGCAGGGTGCTGTGTTTGGTGGTTTACTTGATTGTCCCTTGAAACCAACTGCAAAAAGAAAATATCAAGTATGTTGTGTACTTCTCTTAATCCATGCCAGTCCCATTCCCTTGAGTGCCAAAGTTATTTTAAATCATCTAAATAGGCTTCTGTAACTAAAATTATTTGCTACCTATTGGACAGGGAACAGTTCAAAGTTTTGTTTTCACTACCATATATGGTGAACCAAGACTATTTAGACCAACTGGTTAGCACATCACCTGTAACTATACCTTTATCATTTCAATTTTTTCTTTTGGTATGGTAATTGAGCTTGTGCTTTATTACTGAATTAATGTGCGGTTAACATTTACATATTTCCTAAGTAATTCTTTGAATCTATAAAATATTTTTTGCTTGTGGAGTATTATGCCTATTAAGATGTGTATGCTAGTTGTCTTTGAGGAAACAGAAAGCAACAGAAGATTAGAATGGGTACTGATATTTATTACTTGTTTCTTGGCTTGAGTTACTGGATCAAAAGTTTAAATATGAAACTCCTGCCTGTGATTGGTATTTGACATCAGGGCATGTTTACTCGCCACAGGTCATTTTCCTGGGTAATATTTTTATTGGGTGCTAAACACAAGTTTCATTGAATAAAACATAAAGTTCTCAAATAGGATATCTTGGTTGCATTCTGAAATCAAGAGCTCATCCTCTATAGTAATTAATGAGTCCCTTGTTTGTTTTCAAGTTTCAAATCCTGATGAAAGATATCTTGTTGTTTCTTTGATGTCGTGTTTGTTTTACGGCTCCAGAGGGTGTTTGGTAACACTCGGCTGAAGATTCAAAAGGTTCCATTTAATTGCGTGCTAAAACAATCTGTGTTCACTAGCCAAGCCTAAATAACCATATTAGTTCTAGCATGCTGGTTGTGTGTGGATAATTTCACATATTGCCACCCTTCGAGAGCCTTTACTGCAGTAGCGGCTATATTGTGATGAATATAAGCACTATATTTTCGAAGTGTTGGCTGGAAATCCCTAGACACCAAATTAAAATTCAACTCCAAAATCAACCAGAAGTTTTGACATGTTAGAAGTGTTTCCAAATATTACTCTATATACTATTATTTTATCTCAAAAAATTTCATTACAGTTATAATTTAAAAGCACACACACACACAATGATGCTCTTGATGGAACAATGGTTAAGGGGTTTAGAGTTGTATTTTATCAAACTGGGTTGTCCTTAAGATCAGTTTGCAATACTTTGCTTTACACCAAAAGTGGGACGCTAGATGCCCTAAAAATGGCGCTGTTACACCATTTTAACTTATCAGGTTACCCTTAAGTAGTCAAGTGTGAAGACTTCAATTGACAGTAGGTAACAAGAATCTGATCACAGGCTGCCTATCGGCTACACCAAATGTCGAACTGGAGCATTCCAGTGTAAATAACATGTTTATGGCTTAAAAATGAGTTTCTTGCATAGAGCTCTGTTACTGATAATAACCTAAACAACCATATTCTTCAGTTATTGCCAAATTTCACTACATGCTTGCGAACTATTTATTAGATTGAGGTTTGATTCTCAAATGCTTGGTTCAACTCTGGCTGTATATGATTGCTGAGAATATTTCTTGTATTCATGCGTGTGTACACATAATATTCAATTTTTTGTTGCTCACTCTCACTCTCTCGCCCTCCACCTCTTTACTTATACGAGTGTGCTGTTTGTCCACAACTTCATACCTGAGTTGAGGTACATCAAGACTTGATGAGCAGTTTTCTTCATTATTACGTGAACAGGTGCAAACAGATACTTCTATTTGTGCTTGAATGACTTGCTTGCTCTGGGTGGAGGTGCAAACTTTGCTTTATGTTTAAACGAAGATCTGTGAGTTCTATCTCCACTTTTAATGTTTGATGAAAGTATATATATATATATATATATTTTTTTTTTTCTTTTTTCTTTTTTTCTCGTATAATCAAAAAGTCACCATCACCTGGAACTTTGTTCTATAATGTAGATTATCTGGAACTAGCGGATCTTGTGAAACATTTGGCAACTCATGTTTAGCTCATGATCATGAGTTTGAATTAAGGGATGTCGAGGTAAATTTTTTTATTTTTTGCCCTTCAATCACAAATTGGTTGGACACAAAAGTCAGAGTTGTGTATAATGCGCCTTATGGCGATTTCTAGTTTAAGCGACTAATTGATCTTGCCATAGATTGGTGGCTGAATATTCGTATTTCTTTGTCAGCACTCTGATTTCATTCAAATTTGTACTGATTTTCTTATTCTTCTCTTCTGCAGTTGTGGGGCTTTGCGCACGGATCTCACTACTGAAGTAAATGGTTTTATTGGTTTTTACTTTAATGAATTTATTAAGGAACAAATTCTTCGTATCCTTAAATTTCCTGTTGTTTCACCTAATAGGTTGAAGTAATGCATTTTCATATATCTTCAATTGATTTATTGAATTCAATGTATATGAAAAAACAATTATTTATACGATAGTGTGACACCTCTTGCCTATAGGGTCGCATTCAAATTGTCTGTCATATTGTAAAATGTTATTTGGTGAGGTTAATTATTTCATATCTTTATTTGGCCAAACTTTTTCTTTGTTATTTTCTCAAAATTAGATATTTAGCATCTTTTCAATTGAAATGTAGGTAAGAAATGAATTTGATAAACCATGTGAGAGTTGCATGTGTGTTTCCTTGAATTGAGGATGAAATTGTGATACTGTTTGAAAGAACTAAATGCATTCTAATCTCTCCGTAGGGGTGGGGAAAAATATCGAAAACTCGGTATACCGCGTTCGCCGTATCGAAAAATACCGAAAAATGTCGAAGTTTCAACATACCGAAATTTTCGGTACGGTATGGTTGTCGTACCGATAATTTCGGTACGGTATCGGTATTGGATATTAAATTTTCAGTATATTGGTATACCGAAATTATTTTTGGTATTTCGATATCGGTATACCGATACCGATATACCGAAAATTTTATATTTTAATTATACATAATACTATATTTAAGTATATATTATATTATTAATATATTTAAATTATTTTTATTTTATTATGTATCACATTTATTCATATATATTTTTTAAAATTTAAAATAAGCTCTAATAAAAATATAATACACTTCTAAATTAAAATATAGGAGTGTAAAAATATAATAATAAAAAATTTGTTATTTAATATATAATTATGAATAAATTAAACGGAAGTGTCAAAGTAGAATGTTTGAGATTAGAAAATTTAATTATTTTGAAATATTTTTATATTAATTTTATTATTTTGATTAAAATTAAATATTATTTTTCGGTATGGTTTCAATAAATCAGTATTTTTCTGTATGTTGAATTTTCGGTATGAAACGGTATGTCAACATTTCGGTATTAATTGGCATTTATCGAAAAATCGGTATGATGTAAATTTCGGTACAGTATCGGTATCCGATTTAATTTACCTAGGTATGAATTTTTCCATACCGAAATTTTCAGTACGGTATCGGTATTTTCGGTATACCGATATTACCCACCCCTATCTATCCGTCCTATAATAGGATAAACACTTTCATTCGTTTCACAATAATTTTCATTAAAAATAAAATAAAATAATCTTTATCCATTAATAATTTTCATTAAAAATAAAATAAAATAATCTTTATCCATTAATTTTAACTTTAAAAGTTATTTTAATTTTAAATTTATTATAAAAAAAAAAAAAACTAACGTAGAACATTAAAAGTGAATCTATTCCTAGAGGGAGGGAGTATTAATCTTCTAGCATGGTTTTTCACGATTCAACATGGAGGAAATAATACTTGCTAGAATTCCTTTGACAGTGATTTTTACAGTATCCAATTCAAAATTGTTAATTTGTTTTACAACAAAAGAAAAAAAATTCAAAGTTAGTGGAGCAAGAGAAATGAAAATTCCAGTGAAATATGGCATGAGATTGTTACTTAGTCAAGAATTAAGCTGCTGGATGTAAGAAGCTTGCTTAGCCTCAACAAAATTCTTTATGCTGAAGGCATCGCCTTGTAAAACCACCCTACCATCTTCCATGTAGGCGGCACCGTCGGCATACTCCAATTCTTCCAAACGATGAGTTACCCATAGTGCTGTAGTTTCTGTACAAGTAGCCAGAGAGCTTTTAACAGCTCGTATGACCCCAACCTAGGCAAACAATCTTTTTACTCGTTAGACGGAGAGGGGCAAAAACTTATGCTCTTACACCACATTATGGCAATGAAAGTGGGCAACACTGTGTGATTTTGGATCATAAATAGACGACAACAGAAAGAGGGGGTGGCCTAAAACCATACATTCGTACCTGATCGTCTTCATCTAAGAAAGATGTGAGTTCATCTAGTAGCAAGACTTTGCATGCTTCTGCCAGAGCCCCAGCTATGGCAACTCTTTGTTTCTGACCACCACTAAGAGTCTGAACTGGTCTCTGGGGGTTAAAAACATTGGTTAAGGAATGAAATAGCCAAAAAGTTCACAATAGCTAAAAATAATTTATATAGTTCTTTATAACATACTCGCAAATATTCATACATGCCTACGGAATCCAAAGCTTTAGCCACTCTTGAAGTGATCTCATCATTGGAAATATTGTATTTGCCAAGGCCAAATGCAACATCAGCCTCTACTGTGGGCATAACTACCTGCAAACGAAAACGTTAGGTAACCAAATGTTAGTTTCTTCTACACATATCATTTTGTTCGATAACAAAGAGAAAGGGAGGCAGGCCAATCTTAGGATTTTGATGGTTAATGTTCTTGAATTTATTCTATAAACCAAATTACACACTATCGCTGGACTTCTACACTTACAAGAGAGATTATAAATGGAATGCTAAACACCACAAAACACTTAAAATGCTAACTCATAAGCAAGCATTCTACGCTCAGTCACTTTCTACTCACAGAATCTATAGAGCAATTGAGGAAATCACAACGTTTTCTGATGCAAGCATTTCGATATCACATTTTTCTTGTATCTATGAGATTTTTCATTTAGGACGCCATTTAACCTTGTTCTATCAGCAGAAGTTTCAAGTTTTCCATATCTAAGCAAATTTTGTGGATCATCCACCTTCGTCGGTTCTTATGAAAAGTTCAATTATGCCTACTAGTTTAATAAGAACATAAGATGTTCTTCAATGTGCGAGTCCAAAAGAGAGCATGTAGGATGATACAACTTTCTGATCATTGCCAGCCACAGGTAGTAAATACTCCTTAACAGTGACTCTTATACAGCACCTTTTTGAAATAAAAATTTTAAAATCATCCATTAGCTTAGAAACTAGTGACTTTACCCTAGAAAATTTCAAACAATACAGAACATGATAGATGGGGAAATTTAAAATAATCACCCAGTACAAGCCAATTATAAGTAAAACATAAAATTAAATAAAAGAAAATCATAAGCATAGAGATATCAGAAAGCAGGAATTGCAGTTGTGGGTAATCCCACCTGATGATCAGGATTCTGAAACACAAAACTCCTAGGTTTCTTTACTCGTAGATGTCCACCACTTGGGTTCAGCAAACCACCCAAAATCTGCAAGTTCCATTAAAACCAAAAAATCATATTCTCCAAATAAATGGTGAAAATCAAACTTGAAACAACTCTATTTTCAATAATCAAGCATAAGAACACTGAAAAATAAAATCGGTTCATACCTTTAGCAGTGTAGATTTTCCGCAGCCATTGGGGCCGAGAAGCATCCAGAATTGACCAGAGGGAATGGAGATGGAGCAGTTTTTGAGTATAGGAACAAAAATTCCTTGCCGATTTTTAACACTGTAGCTGAGATTGTTGCATTCGATGGAAAAATTATCAGCAACTTTGGGTGCGGCAGTGGCAGCGGCATAATAGTTTCCGGTGGGGTGAGACCGCGGAAGTGGGAGTAGCACCGCCGCTGGGGCGCGAAGCAGGGTCATTTTGATTATGCGAGGTGGATAGTGTTTACAAGTTTTTTGAGTTCATCCGTGATTTTTGAGCATCAATTTATAAATAGAAACCTAGCTTATGCAATTGCATCTTCCCCAAATCTTCCTTCTTGCTGAGATTTTCTGTTAGATTCTGAAACTTGTGCATAATCAATGAATGAGCAAGCCTCCATTGTCATCCATACCTAATCTAACAGCAACTGTAAATTATAGTATTTTTGGGGAATTCAATTTAACATTGGCCGGGGGTGTATCTACACTACACTATTTTTACTTCATACATCATTTTCTCAATACACACACTAATTAGAACATAAAAAAATCAAAATAATTAATACACCCACCTTAAAAAGACATACATACCCTTAAGTAATACAACATTAAAATTTAAAATAATTTGTGGTCATCTTCACCATACACATACACCCACTTGGTCTACCCCATCCAATAATCATTTTCTACAAACACATACACCTTCGTCACCTTCCAAGCTCATAAACCTCCATCTCCTTCTACCTCTATCAAACACTTAGTAAAAGGAATAGAGAAGAGAAGGATTCCTCAAATTGCTAAGAACAAGAATCACAATGAATTATAGAAATCATTTTCGAAAATATTTGATATGTAATTATGTGTTTTGCCACTCAAATTGTTATATGAAATGTCTAAGAAATTAAGCTTTAATGTGTGTATTTGTGATGTTATAATATTTAATTTTTGTCTAAACTCATAAAATACATAATTTCAACCAAAATGGAATCATTTAGTTGTTGGGTGAAGTTGATTTGCATGTTCGTATCTGAAATCGAGAATGTACGTTCGACCCTGGTCGGATGCTGGAAATGGGTCTATTCGACCATCGACTGCTGAACAATCATGCAAAAAACGACCTACGCTGGTTGATTCGACCAACGTTGGTCGAAAAATCAAGAAACTGTCATCCACCACTGGACGACAGATCTGGTTTCTAGCGGACAACACTGGCCGAACAGATCCCCATTTGACATCCAACGCTGGACGATGGATCTAGCTTCTACCGACCGGTGTTTGTCGAACAATCCAAGAACTCTCAGCCCTGGTTGGACTTGATTTCTGCGACATGTATACTCAAATGCTTTAAAAACAAGTTTTAAATCGGTGAAAAGGTTTAAAATTATTCAACTTAAGCTTCTTAACAACTTCTTCCTCCAACATTATACTTTGTAGGTGATTTTTTTGGTTTGAAATGGATTGAGAAGTTATTCACTCACTATTTTGCTTTTTTTTTTTAAAAAAAAAAGGTGAATGTGGAGAAGGTGATAAGAAGTGTATAATCTTATGTTGTTGAATTGAATATACTCCCTCCGTCCCACAGCAAGGGTCTCTTTTTTCCATTTTGGTCGTCCCACCCAAAGGGATATCTTTCATTTTTTACACACATGAGACCCACTCATCCCATCTAATACAATTAAAACATGGGGCTCATACTCCCACTAATACAACTACTCACTACACATTAAATAATAATACTTCTTAATTCACGTGTCAAAAAGCAAAAACTACTCTTGTCATGGAACGGAGGGAGTATATATTTTTTGTGGTGGGTGTATGGTTTAAAATGTTGAATTGAAAGCAAGTTGGTAAAGATTGTGAAGTGGGTAGAATTCATTAAAGGTATTTTAGGGTTTTTAATATTTGGTATTTTTGTAAATAAAGAAAGGTGGGTGTATGAAGTAAAAATAGTGTGCAGATTTCCGCTGCCTTTAACATTAACTACTCAATACACTTACACACATTTTTTGCATGCTTAATTTAACATAAAATTAAAAGTTAAGTAATGTTTATTTTCAAAATTTAGAATATTTAAGAATAAAACTATCTTTATAATTTTTAAATGGGCAAAAGGTTAATTTAACCCTCCACCTTATTACTCAAGATCAATTAAGCCCCTTACCTTAGTTTTTATTCATTTAAGCCTTTATCCTTATTACACTGGATCAATTTAGCCCTTTACCTTTCTTAAATAAAGGGCAAAGGTCATCAACACCCTTAATCTTACTTCTTTAGATCAAATAAGCCCCTTATTTAATTTAATTTTTTTAATAATTGTTTTAAGCAATGACCTTTTCGACCAAACTTTAGCTCATTCCTTGTAATAAAACAAGTGTAGTTTTTACCCTCCCAGCACCGTTTTTTTCTTTTATTTTTATTATTATTATTATTATTATTATTATTATTATTATTATTATATTAAATACAAGCACCTTTGTTTTAATCCATTGCTATTACATTAATTAATTAAATATTGCTTTTATGTTAAAAATATTTTTTTTCTCACAAATTATTTATGAAATAATTTATTCGAATCATTATGGATATTATTTTATCTATATATTGTCACTTTTTATTAAAATGTTGTTACTAATATTATTATATGAGAGTGACTAGGGTAGGATCGGTCCTACCAAATTTGGTGGAACCGGATCCCCTTCTCTTCCAAATTTCAAGTGGCCTCCACCCGTCGGCCAAATCAAGATCCACCTGTTTTCAATCACCCACTTTCCCGTTAAATCAAATTCATAAGCTTCCAACGATTCACAAAATCCACACCCATGGTTTTCCACCTGTAAATCTCAATCTATTAATACTAATACCTGGTCAACCACTCCAACTCGCCAATTTTACTCTCAATCTTGTCGGTGAAATGTGTTCAAGATCTTTTCGTCGGCCTCGGAGCCACCACCGCTGCTCAACCGATCATTCCGATCGACAAGCTTTTCCAGCACATTGGACAGAATGGTAAGGACTATTAGTTTTGTTGAAGAATCGAAGTGGCTCGACTCCGACAGTTGTGGCTGGAAGAGCTGCGGTGCGCCACAGTTTAACTTCTACAGTAGAATTGGGTGGAAGTGGTGATATTTTCTATTTTATTGGATTTTTTAAGCAAATGTGAGAGAATAATTTGGTGGGTTCTAATGGTTTATGTATGGGAAAATCACAAATTGCGTAACAGTGAGAGAAAATGATATTGGGAGAAGAGGGGAATAAAGAGTATATGTGGGGGGTGGGAGAGAGAGAGGAGAGAGATGGAAGGGTAACAAGATGAAGAGTATGCTGCTTATTATCATGGCAGCAAGTTATATTGGCATTATATGTTCACTGCAAGGTGTCCATCAACACTTTATGTACTTTTTATTTTTATTTTCTTTTTTTTTTTACAAAATTGGTGCAAATTATATTGACATTAAATGTTCACTGCAATATCTCCATCAACACTTTATCATGTACTTTTTTATTTTTTATTTTCTTTTTTCTTTTATAAAATTGGTTCAAGTTATATTGGCATTAAATGTTCACTGCATGATCTCCATCAACATTTTATCATGTACTCTTTTATTTTTATGTTCTTTTTTATTTTATAAAATTGGTGCATACTTGATTAATAAAAGTGTAGTGATAGGTTAGCTATGGGAATCAAGAGCCCTTTGGTTCATGGCCACTTTTTTTTTGAACGTGTGTGTTGTAGGTGTTTATCATTTGATAAATTTAATAATCCATTTTTTAAGTCTGTCATTTGAAGATCTAGTCTCTAAATAATCTTTCAAGAAATAAAATTAATTTTTATGACAAGTAGAGTATAACTCTACTCATTCCAAAGAATGACCTAAAGAATTTTAAAGAGTGATTTAATTTATTTCAAAGAGTAATCTAACTATTTTTATAAAGTGATATATCAGCTTACAAATTGCATACAATTTAATTTTTTCAATACATTACTTCATTTTTCAAAAAATCATAATATCAAATTAAATAGTAATTCAATTAATTATAAAGAGCAACCTAGTTAATAGGAAAGGGTAACCTAATTAATAGGAAAAATTAATCTAGAAAATGTTAACAAAATAAAATAATATACAAACTAATCATATAAAGAGTAATCAAATCAAATTCATTATAAAGAGTAACCTAATTAATAGGAAATAGTAACCTGTTTAATAGGAAAGGTTAACCTAAAAAATATTGACAAAACAAAACAATATACAAACTAATCATATAAAGAGTAATCCAAATTATTTTAAAGAATAACTCAATTAATAGAAAATAATAACTTAGTTAATAGAAAAGAGTAAC
Organism: Pogostemon cablin; assembly: GCA_023678885.1. Classification (NCBI taxonomy): domain Eukaryota; kingdom Viridiplantae; phylum Streptophyta; class Magnoliopsida; order Lamiales; family Lamiaceae; genus Pogostemon; species Pogostemon cablin. Next base: position 21,449,742 of record CM042954.1, on the reverse strand, counting down.
TTAAAAAGAGTAATCCAAAAAGTTGATAAAAACAAAAAAAATTCTCTTCCTCGCGTCTTCTCCATCAACATACACTGCAATTTCTTTACCACTTCTCTCTCATACACATATGAGGCCTCGGATAATAAGCCACCCAACTTTGTATCTAGCTTCTAAAGAATTGCATTCTTGAACTTGGAGTTTACATCTTTTACCAAGTCCTTTTATGTGACCCAACAGCAAGAATGTCTCTCTTCCATTCATCCAAATCAACTTCTTTTGCAGCAAACGAGGTCTGATATCATTTTAGAAACATATTACTCCTATGTTTCCATTGGAAACCACTCTTGAGTATAACGGAAAAGCCATGTTTCATGGCTAAATGTAACCTGAACTCATGTGACAAAGTAAGAAATGCTTATGAGCTGCTATAAATCTTGAAGGATGCAATTATCAGGATACAACTTCCAAATATGCTGTGGTGTGAATCCTGATTATTTCTATCTGTATGTATTTCCAACACTATAACAAAGGTGATGATGGCTAATGAATATATTCAGGCAGCATACAATACGAGATCTAGATTAAAAATATCATTTTATACAAGACAAGATTTTTTCACCTAACAAACAAATTTCTACTTAGCCAATCCTCAACTCCCAAGATCTCCCTACTCGAGCATATATCCACCCACACATTACATAAAGATGAGAAATCCTAGGCAAAAATCTTGCTCATTCATGCCGTGAGAATTCTTGGTCACATTGTTATAGAAAATATAAGCACAAAAGAAATCCACTTTGAGCCCCTAGCAGAATAGAATCTTAGTCTTGAATCTCTAACTATTTCACCGTCATGAAATTCTAATGTATTGTTTTTCAGATTTACTGATATTCCCCTAAAATCTTCCCCCCATTATTCAACACTTTGAAAATCACAAAGTAACTGAATCAATTCATCCTCAATGAATAGTATACTCGTGTCTTTCATGCAAACATGCCCCATAAATGACACTATTAATCAAATATCTTATGAAAAAATTCACCTTTGTACCCTCACCCCGCCCTATTGTTTCTATCCCATTATAATACTGTTGTATTAAGCAATTAGATTTGCTAAAATGGGATATCAAAATAGCACCCTAAGATTGAGATACAGTTTCTAACCATCCTCCAATCTTGAAATAAATCAATAGTCGTTATACATTTATTTATTGATGGAGCACATCACAACAACTGCAAAAGTAAAAAGCATTCCAAAAACAGATTTTTTCACTAAAACCCCCTCTCATGAGATCACCTGAGCTACTTGTGAAGACATAGTTTCTGTAAAAAATGGACTTCTCCAATGATCAATCCCGTGTGGCATCATCGGCGCTAGAACATCTTTCACCAGCGGGTTCACGCACGACATGTCCGGCTCCACTCTCCTCGGATACGGAGAGGCGGCGCCACTACTCCCAATCTTTTTATGCATAGAGAAGGAGACGATCCTAGTCCTTGCAATCTGCTATGCAACAAATTCGTGCGGCAGAATCCACTTTTTCTCTGCATCCTCTTCCTTGTAATCCTTCTCCCTGTACTCCTTCAAAATATTCGATACAAAATGTTCATCGGTTGCGAAGATGGGGTAGAACCCTAAGGACCACTCGCTCGGTTGTTGGCAGTTGCCGCCATTGCACATCGACTGAAAGGCATAGTGAAATTAAGATTTAGGGGTGGAATTGAGGAAATCCGTTGGCGTTTAAGAGAGAGAGAGAAAGTTTGGGCCAGAGGAGAGAGAGTAGGAAGTGGGAGTGAGAGAGAAAAAGTTTAGTGCGAAGGGAGAGAGCAGAAAGTGTTATGATGGAAGGAGAGAAGCGGGTGGGGCCTGAATACATCACATGGGCATGGGGCAGAAATAATTTTACCCAATTCTAATAAAAGATCCGGTTCCACGGATTCTAAAAAAAAAGTTTGTTCTATTCTAGTCTTATTATATTTTATCTTTTTTATGAATTAGTCCTACATTAATGAACATGTCATAGTTGTAAACAATGAATCAGAATTAGGATTTTATTTTATTTTTAGGATTTAAATTAATGTATTGTTCGAATTACAAACCTATATAATCTGGACGCACATGAATGTGCCTTCATTCAATTTTAGTAAATAAATCTTAACCGTGGGCTGTCATGTTGTAATGGTAAATAATTTAAAATTTAAAAAAATCAAAACAAGGAAAAAAAAAAAGAAAAAATAAACAACTAGTTTTACGTTTTATTTATTTAAAAATAAAATAAAGGATAATAATAAATTAAATAAAAGAGAAGGATTAAAAAATAATTAAAAACAGGAAAGAAAGTTGAAAAAAAAAAGAAAATTAGGGCAAAGTATCGAATGGGCCCCTAAACTTACGTAAGAGGATCAAATTAGCCTTTAAACAATTTTTCTGTTCATACAAACATTCTTCTTTTTTAATTTGGATCATTTAAGCCCCTTATTTTCTTTAAACAGGACAGAAGTGCACTCCCGATTAAGTATTAATCTACGGCGTTAAGTCTTGAGCATCAGACTCTATTCGCCACCGCCGGAGAAGCACCAATCCAGATCATCGGCGAAGCGAAAGAAGAAGGAAACTAATGATCAGAGGACCGCCACCACTACGGTGGAGAGCAATCTCTCCATGGCAGCCAATTTACTCATCTCCGACTGTTACTTGAGTGAGATTGCAGTCTCTCCATGGCGGCCAATTTGCTTCTCTCCGACCGTGACTAGAGTGAGATTTTGTAGGAGAAACTCTCCACTCAGAAGGATCGTCGTTGAGGACATGTCGGAGTTTGGACACCCCATCTAGAAAGCGTTTTGAAACACCACTGGAAGCTTAATGATACTCAATCTATATTAATGACACATAATGCTTAATTTTTTTAATTATTAAATAAATTATCTCTCTATAAATACACCACACCCTCTTTCTCCTAAAATCTAACCACACACATACAATAGATCATGTTCAATACCCTCAAATCCGACTATCAAGTCTGCGAACAGCTCGGCAGCGGCCGCTTCAGCGTCGTCCACCGCTACTTCTCCCCTCTCTCCGGCGAATCCGCCACCTGCAAATCCATCAGCAAGCACTCCCTCTCCTCCGATCCCACCGATCGTCGATGCACCGTCGTCGAGCTTATTTCAGTAGAGTCTGATGCCCCAAGAGTTAGCGCCGTTGATTAATAATTAACGGGAGTGCACTGCTGTCCTGTTTAAAGAAAATAAGGGGCTTAAGTGATCCAAATTAAAAAAGAAGAGGGGTTGTATGAACAAAAAAAATTGTTTAAGGGCTAATTTGATCCTTTAACATAAGTTCAGGCCAATGTCCTTTAAATTATGGAAAGATAGAGAGCATATTTGATACAAAATGACTAAAATAATAGGTGGAGGGTTTAGTTGTTATAGTGATATAAAATGAAGGGCTTAATTGATCCTTTTAAGAAAAAATAAGGGCTTCATTAATCTAATTTAATAAGTTCAAGGGCTTTGACGAACAAAATATTAGATTAGGGGCTTATTTGTTCTTTAAGGATAATATGAGGGGCCAAATTGACCCTTTATCCTTTACAAACAGATAATTCAAATAAAATAGGATTAAGACTCGTTATTGTCTATCTTTGTTTCTAAAATTTAATATTTGTCTAGAGTTAATAATGTTATAATTATAAGAAAATCAAATTTAGGATTGATTGATTTAGTAACCCAACAAATAATATTAATCTATATCAATGTGTAAGATTAGAAAATTATATGTGCGACAGTAGAGAGTAAAATGCGATACGCTTAAGAAATAATGAGAATTATGTAGGTTCAACTTGAACAAGAAATGAATTATATAATCTAAATCTGATTTAACCGAAATCAAAGAATAATTTCAATTCGTTTAAAATAATGAACACAAGTAGAGAGTGAGAGCTTCAAATGAGATGAGATAAAATAAGTATACCTATATTTTTACAAATCGAGGGATCCCACACAGAGAGAGTAGTCGGTTCTATTCTATCTACCGCAAAAAGAAAGAATGCATACACATGAACTCAACTACAGCTGACCCTCCCCATCCCATCTAAAAAATAATTACTTACTTCAACCTTGTTTTCTCCTCCACTTGTCTCGGTTACAAGATAGAAGTGTAAAAAAATAACGACATTATACAACTCGAAAGCCTCATTTTTCGATGCCCTGCTGGAGATACTGAATCAAATCATAGCCAGCAGTTGTCCACTTATTGTAGGCATCCGTGCATATCCGAATCATGTAGTTAGCTGCTTCGCGTTCGCTCATTTCTGGATGAAATCTCTTCCGAAGATTTCCAATTGGGTCACCTCGGCTGAAGCAGGGTAATCCACTATCCAGCATCATTGCTACTGTACTTAATATCCCATCCATATAGCGTCGTGCTGCAAGGTAACCCTTCACACACAAGCTGCGCAAGGAAATATTAGGGCTCAATAGTTCAATCCTGCACAGGCATCCTGGCACTTGAAATTATACAACCAACCTTACCTTACAAATTGGTACCATGTGTCGCTTTTCATCACCCCAGATGGATCGAGCAATTGAGTCATCTCATGGCTCAGTTTGAAGTGGGCACTTTCAAACCGCATATTTCCACCAGGTGAAGTTTCCAGAATAAAACCAAAATCAATATGAACAAGCCTGCCTACACTGCATTCACAAAGAATTGTAATAAGCTTAAATTTGATGTGATGTGATAAGATTAATAACACAAAGAAATGGTGAACAAGATAGTTTTATCTCAAAGATACGTAGGTGAACAAGATGGTTTTATCTCAAAGATACGTTTGATCAATAAAACTGTGAACCTGAAAAAGACAAGAAATTCATACTACAAAATTGTGCTCCTATCTGATACAAGTTTAGCACCAAATCATTTGGGTCATTCAAGTAATAACGGCTTACCTGTCAAACAAAAGATTCCCATTATGTCTATCCTTTGGTTGAAGCAAGAGGCTGGCAACTGCATATCCAGCACTGCTAACAAGAAAATTCTCCCGAGCAGCTTCAAAGTTAGGTGAACCAACTGGCCCGAAGTCCTGTTGAAATATCTCATACAGACCACCATCAGTGGTCTCACCCATCTGACTCCTGCTTCTTGAATTGGGCACAACCTGCCAAGCAGAAACAATTATTTGATTTAAAGATGGCATCACACGAAAAGTAAATTTAAGAATAACATAATTGCAATGACATTCTTCAGAGATATGAACAATGCATCAGTTGTCAAAATTCTCTAAGAATCCAATTAAATTTACCCTAGTCAAATTCGCTTGAAGTCAAGGAACCCCTACCTTCTTTCAGTTACATGTATGTCAAAACATTTTCATGCTCTCACAACAAAATTGAACGATCAAAGTCAATAAAACCCTTGGATGACTTCTGATTTATGGCAAAATTGGTAAATGTACCAATCAATAAATACATCTCTCCATTTACTTGCTCCTTTACATTCATTCCATACTTTGTGAACAGTCATTAGCAAGGAAACTACCAATTAAATATTTCCATTTCAGTACTCTAGATGAGTGCAAAAAGAATTTATAAGCTGGGTTAAAATGGAATTATTTAGTAATCTGCCACTCCCTCCGTCCCAATATATTTCACACTTCCCATTTTCGTTCATCCCTATATCTTCTTCTCAATCCCAAAAAAGAAAATGCAATACTACCATAACCTCAGAATACAGAATACACTGTGATGGAGGTAGTTTATTTTTCACTAGATGCCATCCATACTTAACTGGTAATTAGTTTGAGTTAGACTCTTGTAAACCAGGTTTACATCATAAACCCTTGTAAACCCTGTGGTTCCCTTTAATTTAAACACCCTAGCAATGCATAGGGTATATAGGATTGGAAGGAGGGACCACAGGGTTTACACCGTAAACCCTGTTTACAGAAGTGTTTGTGAATTAGTTAATACCCTATCATTCTGAGAAAAATATGCCTATTTTTCCCACCAAAAACAGTAACTTTACCTGTTTGGACATGCAGCTTTAGTTCTGCAGTGTAGACTAATTTAACATAGCAGAAAGGTATCTGGACTAATTATGAATTAAATGATGTGATGTTAATAGAACAAAAATCCATGCAAGGAAAGTGGTGACGCAGAAAACAAAGATGACGTACAAGTTGCAGCATACTAAGCCTAAAATTTGGATATGCAATACAAGGTAAAATTATGCAAGTAAAAGTGAAGTCCAGGTACGCAACTCACTTGTACCACCAAGAAAAAAAATGGAGTACCTCAATAATTCCCCTCTCTGGACCAGTTGGAAGTACTCCATATGGAAACAAATAGAGACTAAGCCCAACAGCAGCAAAGATGTCCTTCAACAGTGAAATGACTTGCAAAGCAAGAACGTCTTGCCGGCAATCATCTCCAACCTGAATGATACGTAATAGTTCCATCAGGCAGAGTTAAATATCTTTGGGGATTATGGTATAATTAAACACTGGACCTTTTTAACAATACATCAGCATGATTAAATGTTTCCAGTTCCTGATTTTCTAACTTTCAGTAATCCTCAACATGAAAACATCAAGTCCAAATGTCCAATAATACATCAGTAAACCATAAAAAGAACAGATAAGTAAATATACTTTATATGAACAGGGAGAAAAGATTTGCTTAAATGCAAATCTACACTGCTGGTTTTCAAATGATTGTTCATCTCCAGATAATGTTTTCTTTCATATCTAATTGCAAAATTAATCAGATCAATTACAGCAATTTTGCACAACAGATATCAGAATATAATACATTAAATATGTTTAAATAAACTTATTAAATACAAGCACATCTAGTTAGAAAGGCATGATGGGTCAAATAAAGTATTAAGTGCATGACAAAATACAAGGATTTGAAACAGGTAGCTAGCCCTGTAATTACTATACCAATTGACACAATTGCCAGTTAATTTCTTATGGTCCATAAGGCCGTATTCATCCAAATTACAAATCATGGTTTGTTGCAAGATACACCATTGCTAGTTTAACCCAACAGTTATATTCAGTCAATCCTACATGCAGCAAGAAGGCTTGTTTTACATTAATAGACATGCTACAGAACCAACCAATCCTTTGACTTCACATTTGAACTGAACTAACACATATTGCTGACAATGCAGATTCTCAAAGATCAGGTTAATATGAGAGCCAATAGAAGCCTCATCTCCTGGCTTAGGCAACACTTTCCATTGCATTTTTTTACCAGATAACCAAAAAAAAAAAACAAAAAAACAAAAAAACAAAAAAATAAAAACAAAAGAAAAAAAGAAAGAAAGAAAGAATAAGTGTATACCTTGAATATGCAAGCTTGGGGCTTTATGTCATTTGGATCCCCATCACGATCCACCACATTGAATGTAATCATTATAGGAACTTTTGCAGCTGATTGTAAAGGAATTCCACTATCAACCTGAATACCTCTGACAAGTTTATTGTGGGCAGTAGGTAGGTACAGGTCATCTCCATCCACTTGTATTTTCTCCAACTCTCTATCGAACATAAAGAAGAATTTTGTAAACATGATTATAATGGGAAATAGCACACAATAATATAAATACAAAGTGCAGGCTATAATTCCTCAAGAACTACCACATGAAGATACCTTCTTATGCCAGCTCGTCTTTCGTCCTTCGGAAGTGGAAAGAGGACACCTGATATAGATGTAACTTTGTCAAAGAAATCAAATTCTCTTTGAAACACTTCACGTGCTTTAGGACTGAAACCGTCAATAATTCGTTGTCGGACAACAGGAAGCAGTGCTTGAAAAGCATTATTCTGCAAAAACAAACTAATATTTAAATATGTGCCCAACAGAAATCTGAAACTTCAAAACATATCAAAACTGAACAGAGATTATGACAAACATAATGTGGCTTAGAAAACCCTCTTTTGACCAATGTTGATATGGAAATTCAGATTACAAGAATAGGTATTTTTAATAAAAGACCAGAAACATTTGTTCAAAGAATGTGAGATGAATTTATGAAAGAAAAAGAGTAGCAACATAAGTAGTATGTACTCGCAAAATAAGTTCAACAACCAATATAAGAAACATATTCAATCATGAAAAAATGTGAATTATCCAAGTCTTTCAGCATCCAAGGAAGTATACCGTGGGGGTCTGTGCCTCTTTTCCTGCCTCAGGAACACAAGTTTCACCCTGCAAAACAAAATCTTCTTTTATGAATAAATCACTCCCACATTGCGTAGCAGGCTGTACTTCAACAATCAATTATTCATTCAAGTCGATTTAGTTATCACCTGTATGTGCCATATCAAAATATGGGCAAAAATATCACTTCTTTGTGTAGCTCTAAGCAAGTATCCCTCAACCAACTTCTGCAAATGGGAGTTAGCCAAAAAGAGAAGTTCCATTATTATATTCAGCGCAGAATTAAGACAAACTATACTTTTTATACTGCATTTTTCAGAGCTGTGGCTAATATTAATCTCAAACCAATAGTGCAAAGAAAGTTATAACTATTTCACAATATATTCATTCGATTAAAAAGCTACTAAAAAATATAATCAAGCAAACCCACCCCATCATCATATCTTAGCGCCTGTACCAGCTGAGGCATGAAGAATGTCACTCTCTCAGGAGGATAAGATTCCAACACCCTAAGAATATAAGCCATGACTCGTGGATGACCTTTATACGCCGGAGTAAGGAACTCCAAAGCTTGGGTAATTGAACAAGCAGCCCAATGCGGCAATTGTTGCAAAAGCGTTGAATTCTCATCCACCGCTTTGGGGGTAACAAAATAAGGCAAAGCTTCAGGAATGCTGCGAATTTCCGATATATGCGACTGTGAAAGGAAGATAAAAGCATGAGCTGAAACAGTTGAAAACATATAACAAACAAAGAAGCAAAAAAGCAACTAAAATCAATGTTTTAACACAGAAAATCTTGTCTACATTTTATCAGTTTTTTAATTATCAATCAGATATTCGGATGTCTAAATTAGTTTTCGGGTTGGAAGCAAAAGATTCGCACGACATAAAGAATAGACAATATATGTTAAAGGAGCAGGAAATGTTTTCACAAATTTAGGCATTTGCTAGTACAGCTTTTTCTATGCCAAAATTTACTTTCACTATAAAAAATTATCAATAAACTTGTGAGAGCTGGCAAATTCACTTATTTTAACTCAATGTCCTTAATCAACGTACTTGAACTAGCTGGGTGGTTTCAGCCTTCAGGGCAGAATTTGCTGGAAATCTTGCAGCCAATGAAAGAGAAATTCGAGGATCAACAGAAAATGCCGTCTTTGCAAACTCTATCCACTTCTCAGAGCTAATTTTTAACCGAGCAGAGCTTTCCCTGTATATGATGTATATCAGGAAGATACTAGCCTAGGATACTAACCTGAAGTACAAGAATATAACAATAACTGACATAATTTGACAAGTCAGTATGGTTACTTTGATCCAACTGGTTGAGCCCAAACCTCAAGCCTTTCAGCTTCCTGTTGGCACAACATTAATAGTAATTGCCTCCGTTTCTCTCGCCCAACAGCATAGTTCTCCATCTGACCCCAGACAGGATGACATTGATTCTTCTGCTGAACATAAGAATTTTTTATAACTTCAAATATCCAATACACAGCGTACAATTTTAGAGGTTCAACATATACGAATCTTCTTAATATAATTTCTTACTGTATCATTCAAAGAGCTGCCATTATCAAGACCCCGTGCTTTCTGATCATGTTGGGGTGTGTCCACACGCTCATTTAAAAGATATTGGACAAAAACTGAAACAGATTGAGCTTCACTCTGAGCAAAATATTTGTTATTCAAATCATACCACTCAGGCGGATGAGCAAACCACCCTAAGGAAGCTCTGTTTTTATCGAAAAGAAACCACACCACCAGATTATTCACATCAGTAGATACTAGAGTAAATAAAACCAAAAGAAAAAGAAGGGCTTAAGGCAACAATACTTCTGTGAAACAAGACATGCTTGAAAGATCATTAAAATACTTAATCCATATTAAAGTTAGGAAGTAACATATAAATAGATAGAAACACGACACTTGGGGATTCTCAGTGCCTCAATACCAGGACAGTGCCCATTATGCGTATACAAGCATACTTGCAGCATGCATAGAACATATGCAGAGTAAGGTTTACCATTTTTTATGTCAGAAAGTTAAAGAAGCAAAGAATTCTTTTCAATGTCAATCAAATTAAAAAAATCAACGATATTTGAGCTACATCTTTCTACAGTGATGAGCAAAATAGACACAAGTATGGAACTCAATGTAGCAGCTTCTTAAAGACAAATGCCAGTGAATACAACCATCTTCTAAAAGATTTATCCTGAAGATGCACTAAATTATCATGCTGTCCAGAATTAAGTTATGGGTGAAGGTCATAAATACCCTAATAATGGTCAATTTTACCCTAATAGTTTGAATGGTACTCAAATTAGTAAATTTGCTCCCTTCATATACAGTATCATGCAAAAAAAAAAAAAAAAAGGATAAACTTGCACTACAATTTCCCTTGATAAAATAGTTATTTTGAACGACAAGAAAGGGCTAAAATGACGGACTGGGGGCGCTCTTTTAGGCAGTTTTTTAGGGTTCAAATTGTACATTTGAGTAAACTTTCGGGGTAATGATGTCCTTTCCCATTAATTTAGATGGAGATACACATTCCTTAATAATAACACCATAATGGACAATAGATCATTGAGTGCAGACAGTAATTAAAAGATTTCTTTAGTATAAGTCCTACCTATATATCCTATCTTCTAGCAACTGAAGCCCGGATTTGAAGTTCTGAAGGTTCCCCTGTGTTTGGCATGAACAAAATTTCAGACCAAAAAGCATAAGGGTGAAGAAAGTTCCCGTAGCAGCTGGATGTCGTGAAAAATTCCAGGGGAGTTTTGTAGTTCCTTGTAACATCCGGCCAAGCAGCAAAAGCTGCTCCAGACTATCATGTCGAACTACCTGAAGGAAGAAATTCCAAAGCGAATGGATCAGCATATCTGCTGTATTGCTTCCCAGAACAAGAAGATCGGTATCAGCCAGCAAAATGGAATAATATTTAACACACTCAACTTCAAGTTCAAATATTTGTTGCAGCATATTAAGCAAAAAATCATAAAGTGAAATTTGGGATCAGATTAAAAACTTGCGTAAATAGGCAATGAGGCTGAAGATTGACTACTACACAAGATTATGATGCATTTTTTTTCTTTTTTTTGAAAAGAATATTATGATGCTTACTTCAAACCGATCAATAAAAAATCCAAGCCACAGCCTATGAGCAAATATTTGTACAACTGGATCCTTTTCAGGCCGTGGCTCAGGTTCTCCAGCAACAAGTTGGGGCCTCAATTTTGCATTTGGTCCAGAGCACCTTATATCAGATGCAAAAAGCCCACGTTTTGTGTCAATAGTCCATAACCATGCATCTACAAGCTCAGCAAGGACGAGAGATCCCAGTTGAGGAGCAGCAGAAACCAGCCATGTCCAGATATACACACCAGTTTCCACCGCATCAAGTGTGGTTATGTAAGCTGGACACCAGCACAGAAGACGAAGAAGTCGCCAAAAACTCTCAGGGTTTGATTTTGAATCTGAATCCTGAGAAAAATGTTATATATTCAACAAAATAGAAACTTTACTGTGTTAATCAAAACTAAATAAGAAAAAATAAACAATATTTTACCAGATTCGAAAGAAGCAAGGCAGTAGCTTGAGAACAAGTTTCACGAAACAATGACTTGTCTACTTCATCACCTTTCTCCGCAGTAGTTACGAATTGCTGAAGCAGCCTAACAAATCTGACAAGAATTACCTCGTTGAAGGACTGGGTTGTGGGCAGTGAAGTCTGTGCAGACCCTACATCAGGAATGTCTAGATTTAGACCACCAATGCTCTCATATAATCTTCTCATGCCCACAATTTCCCCAGCATGGTTACACTTTGCAGTTGCACTGACCATACCAGTACCGAGAACTTCTAAATTGAATGAATCTGTCAATTTCAAATTTCCCCCAGAGGCAGCTGCTGCTGCAGCCATAACTGCAGGAATATTTGCAGTTTTTGGACCATTCCAGCAATCATTTTTACCCGTACCAATCCTTATCTCAGACAAAAGAGAAACTACATCAGCTGCAGGCTGTGTTCTCTGCCATGTATTAGCTTTGCAAAGATTTTCCTGAACAAAATAGCTTAAATAAGAATTTTAAAAGCAATGAGTAATATTGCACTTCCAGACAACAGAATTAACCTCCCATGCAAAATGATACAAGGCATTATATACATGAGATGGTTTCCTTCCAAACAGAAAATACGACAAATAATGTCAGAAAAGAACAATGAAGATTAAATAGAGCATAATAACCACAACAAAGGACAATAAGAGACAAAACACAAAAAAAGTTACACGAAAGATGCTAAGTGTTCCAACTACATGGACAAGAATATAAATGCAATAACTTGAGACGAATCACAATTAAGAAAGAAAAATACCTGGAGAAGACCCTGACTAGTGCATGGAGCATGTGAAAGTGACACAACGATCCATTCACGAACGATCTTTTGGTACAAACTGCGGACAGTGGTAACATAAGAAGGATCACTCACTACAGCAGAAGGTGGATCATTATGCATCGAGAGTAGCAGGGCATCCAGACAAGAAGAATTCCACAATATCTGCAAGTCAATAAAAACCATTCACATGTACTCTTGGAAGTGAAGCTAAAAGATAAAGAGAAAGATAACACAATCATAGTCAAATTCACCTGAGGAAATCTCTCTCTAAGTTGAGTCAACAAACTAACAGAAATATCACGAACATGCTCATCCCTTTGAGACAAGTTTTTTATAAGGAAACATGCATGGACAGATAGAGTAGACTCTCTAACTTCAGCTGCTGGCCCCGTCTCAGATGCTCGATCCTCCTGTGGGCAACAGGGCAAGTCACATGGACCGTTATATTTAGGCAACAAAAGAGACAATAAAACAAGCAGACTTCATGGTTTAACTTGAAACTTGTAAATCACGTGTACACTGTCACTATGTCAATAAAGATAACATAATTTGTCTCAATAGTCTCCCAGCACTCTAATTCACATTGATTGTGAACATAAGTTCTTTATGACATAAAATGTACATGATCTAGGAGAAAGTTAATTCTTTATAAGGAGTTCTTTCCATCAATCTTGGATCCTGACAATCAAAAATGTAGCATTGCATCAGAATTCATGTAGATTAATTAAGTCTCTCACGTTTAACAATCACCAAGGTATTGTTCCAAGGACAATGACCCTATCCATTAAATAATCATTTTAAAAAGGAATATCTCAGATAATATGTAATATGGCTCATATAAGAAAGAAAACACCAACACTTGATATTCAGATGTCTGAAAAAAACTTTCTCATACAAGAAGCTTTCCTCATACAGCTTGTAAGCCTAATTCGAGTACCAAGAGACTGACAATAACAAAACATGTTTAAGATATATGCTTATTATTTTTTTTATTGAACACCATCACCTAAAACTTCAACAGCCATATTAAGAGAGAAGTGAAACAAGAACAATACAGAAAAGAAACAAGAAACAAAGACAAATTATTGCCTAGAGAATCAAATAAATACAGGTCCAAGCAGGGAGCAATGATAACTCAACCAATCATAATAACCTGAATAGTGATTAAGAGTCAAGGCAATAGAAGTCGGACATCAACATCACTTATTATCAACTGTGCACAAGAAAATATTTAAGAACAGCAACCAGAATACTTTTGTTGCTTAAGGAAATAAATGTGGCTCATCGGTGAACCCCCATATTAAACTTCAACATCATTTATCAGCCATGTGCACGAAACATTATCTAAGAACAATGATGTAACTCTCTTTTGTTACCCATATGACTAATAGAATAACACGGATGCACTATCAAACTGCATAAGAAAGATCACATGTAGGAAGATAACAAGAATTAGATATTTGGTGTATGATCAGGCAAAAACAGAACTCAAGTGATACAGCTGACAATCCTAATCACGGCATCAATAAACCATACTCCATGCAAATCTGTCACTAATTATCCAGAATCTCCACAAGAGCACTAAATAGTGAAATAGCTTAACTAAAAGAATGTCACAAAGCTAAAGAAGTCTGTTTCTCAAGAGTACTACTTTTTTTTATCTGGTCAACTGATTAAAGGTAAAAAAAATTAGAATCATCAATATCTTATTGCTTCCGCCTTCATATGTTTGTTGGTTTAGCTTACTCAAACAGATAAAAACTCTTAAACACGTTGTCAAGAAGACATTACAGAAATTATTATTTTGGAAATGATGGTATATATTAAAGCAAATGCACATCATCCGGGGGGGGGGGGGGGGGGGGGGGGCAGAGGAGCAGAATACCAGCCAAGTTATTGCCGTTTCAAATGCCCTGTGGACAATAGCAGTTAAACACTGGGAAACAGCCGGCATCAGATTAGGACTTCTTAGGTATTCAAAGGCACAGCTAAATGCACTTCGAGAAGCAGTAAAATTTTGGCCTCCATTCAGAATACCACCATTGCTGCTAAATCGTATTATCTCCAAAAATGCTACCGCTAAAAGATAGGTTGCTTTTACACCTACAGAAGCCAGATACATGGTATATTTCTTTTAGATTGAAACCATCCTCTTGCAATAAATAAGAAATATCTGCGAATATTTAAAGAATTGAAAAATATAGAACCTTAGCAGCGTAATAAAAATAATAATAGACCTGAAATAGTACTCATTGCAGAAACTTCCACTCGTCCTCCTAAAGCAGCAGCTAGAGCAGTTCTTTGATTCACAGCAGCTTTCTCATTTCCACTACCTCGTCGACTACCTGGGTTGTGAAGAGCATTGAGCTCCAACTCATCTTCAAGCCACTTCACAGAGCTCACAACCTTAACACAGCATTTTTGTCATAAGCAACAAAACTTGCAAATTAAATACATAAAGTACTAATTGATAAAATAACATATATATAATTAATTATACAAATTTTAAGGAAACAATAAATTAATCGTATGGGGCATTTCCTATGCTACATCTAAGCACTAAGTAAACCAAAAAAACCTCACGTATGTATATTAGGGACTGTAATGATTTTCATATGTAAAATGTCCAATTACATTTTTTCTATCTTTTAAAATTACAGGAGCAAGTTTCACAATGGTCACAGAAAGAAACTTAATATTGGGAATCAAGTTCTCCAGTTCAACTTACAAGAGGTGGGGTCCCTTGAGAAATCCTCTGGACAGCAGATGACCATAACGAATTCCACATATACGGTCCACCTACAGCTTGGAGAGCTATGGTACCCATGCTACCCACGCTGTTGAGTGTAGTTGAAACTGACTTTGCTGTAGCCTGAGTTTTCTGTATAGGAGGTGCTAACCCAAAAAGAGCAATATAGAACCACAAATTCCGAAATAGCTTCAAGAGAGAAGGTTCCACATCTACACTGGGATCGAAATCTGAACATATTTCAGCCACAGCAGGAAGAAGGGGTCCGAGAAAATCTGCTCCACTCCTAAACATTGATTGACTAGTAAGAGAATCTCTAAGAGTCTCCTTGTAGAGAGCATTTTATACGAAATAGAGAAATATAAAATTTAGAGTCATATTTTTAATCTCTCCAAACACCCTTTTCATATCTCATTTAACTTGTTCTCTTCCTAATGTTTATTTATTACATTTGTTTTTCCCTCCTAATTTATTTTATTATTTCCCTCCATGATTCTTTTAGATCTATATATATCATTTGAAACATGTAATAATTACAACTATTTTTTAACAATAAAACATTCAACATATTGCTCCTTCCAATTCTTTTAGAATTGAGTTCAAGTGTTCTGATTATTTCTGGCAAAGTATTCATAAGAGAAGGATTGGGAATTTAAGTTGAAAATTCTAGATTTTCACTCATGCTAATAATATTTGGACCTAATCCTAATGAAATTTGAGAAGAGTCCATTTTTTAGAACAGTAGAATCAAAGTGAAAGAACACACATTGGAAATACAAATATTCAACTGAAAATTTCAAGAAAACAGAGTGTTGGAAATAATGAAATATTCAATACAATTATTTTTAGGGAGTTGTTTTGGCTCTCCAAATTTGGTGAGACAAAATCTTTACGTAAATTTTATTGATAGAAAAGGTGTACATTTGTTTTTTGCACGTAGATTAAGAGATATAATATTTTTGTGTGTAGTGGGTTAAGAGACATAATATTTAAATGAGTAGTGGGTAGTTGTATTAATATTGTGTGTGGGCCCCATGTAGGAATATTAACTGTTTTGTGTGAGTCCCGGTTGTCAAAAAGGGAAATGTAAACCTTACCTTGAGACAAACCAAAATGCAAAACCTAAACCTTTGCTCATGATGGAGGGAGTATTTAAGAAGTTAGTGGAGGTGGATTTTTTTATATGACTCTTCAAATTATAAATAATTTTTCATATTGAAGAGCCTTTAGGGGGTGCTCTAAAGAAGTTACTCTGCACTTTCTGTCCAACAATGCAAATGTAACAATAATAATTGCAAATTTTACCTTCCGCTTTTTGACTCGGCAGCTAAGCCCACATCTGAGCACAGTGACAGCAAACGGTGACGGTAGTCAGACCGCAATTTACCACATGTAATTCCTCTAGCAATCAACAAAAAACCTGCAGGTAAAGTCTAGAGATAATTTTTACCAGTGAGCATCCATTTTTAAAAAATCTAAAAATAAAAAAATAAAGGAAGATATCTGCTCATAAATTATGCTACCAAGTATTGAAATGAAAAGTTGAAACATACCTCAATGCGTTCTGTTGTGGCTTCAGGCACTTGGGTTTTACTCTCGGCCGAGCCAACACCTGAGAGTTTGCCTAAGTAGCTCCGAGTCATCAAGACCACAGCTTCACGGTAAGACTTCTCAAAACCTAAACTCGCCATGCGAGAAACAGCATCAAGAAGCTGCAGTAACTCAACAAAAGCAGGTTGAGTAAATCGTGCAAGATGAATTCTATAGCATGAAAAACATAAATAAATAAACAAAAATTGTTTAGCAAGAAGATACAATATCCATTCCCTTCATTTAATCATGTCTTTCTTGGAAATGAAAGAGCAAGAAGCTTAAAGACCAAACTAGCAAGACAATCACAGATTAAAGACATTGGAACATACTCGGAGCCTCAATAATCCTGGAGTTGATGCATCCCCTTCTTCTAAACTCTCAATGAATAAGGGTAATATCATGTCAACAATTTCAGGCTTCTTAACTGAAAGATTAAGCTCTGCTAACAAATGTATGATGTTCAGCTGTATCGGTGGAGCTGCCTGCTTCTCTTTTCCATCCTGAAAACACACAAGAATAGCAAAGGAGCAAATAGTAGAATCACTAGAGTGCTTAACCATTAAACTAGGGGTGGTAAAGAAATGCTCTCAAAATAACTGTCCTGGTGATCATTGGTTTTAATTATTAAACACTTAGTAGTTTGTAAACAATTGAGCATGTCTTTACTATAAGAACAACAAGACCTCCGGTTATCAATATTAAGGATTTAAGGCAGACTTGTTTGTAATTGGACTGTCCATACAGTATTCTGAACTACTATCCTGTGATCTAAATAATTTTGAAATGCACACATCAAAATCCTTAAATTTTGAATCCCTCAGTCCAAGAATAAACTATGAGTGAGTTAACTCAGAAACTAAATTTTGATGACTAAAGAATTCTACGGCCTCTGTTAATGGACTAAAGATTTTCCCGGTGGTTGTCTTATTATGGAAGACTTGATGATGCATTGGCATTTTGATGAAAGGATTTCTGGAATTGATTTGAATTATCACTCACTTTGAAATGTGAATTTAGATGGTTTTATAAAACCGCTCCAATTTTTTCATTTAAAATAGTTGAATTTAAAACCCTCAATTCAAACCCAACTGAGAGTGTCAGAAACTATATTGGAAGAATGCCTCCTTTGTTCCATAGCTATCAAAAAATTATAACCTAGAGAATGTGACAGATACATCAATTGCTGAACATCATTAAATAAGTCATCACCCACATGCAAAAGAAAATAAGAAAGTATCTCATCTAACTGCCGAACATCCTGATATCATTCCTCGTTATAATAATCCATACAGTGAAGTAAATCTAAATACTCTAACTCCATTTTATCCAACATCAACACCAGATATCCAGACATCATTTAGAACAATAATCAATAACTTGTAGTGACATTAGACATATACAAAGTAAATCCAGAAATATGTCCATCATTGCAAAAATGTACACACAACACACACACATAAACAGAAGTAGCAATGACTATAGATTGTAAGAACTGCAAATCTAACGTTCTTATGTTACTGTACGGGTTTGAAAGTGAATGGTTTACTGTTCCCATAGCATATTCGAAACCTCACTCTTGGGAACAGGACCAACAGGTCAAGGTGATGAATGAGCTATATTGAAATGAAAATGAAATATCTTAACGAAGGAATAATAATGATGACGTCAGCCACAAAAAGAAATAGAACATAGCATTAATGGCCTGACAGTACAGTACAAGTAAGAAATCATACTGAGTACACTAACCTCTTCCTCGTAATCATTTCGTTCACGAATACTAGTTGCTAATCCCATGATAAATGTGTCCAAGGGAGACCGGTCCTTGGTCCATCCAAATTCAATTATCTCGCAGCATGTTTTCAAGACACTTCCAAACATGGATCCCTGGCTGCCTCCTGAAGTGTCAGCCTGTTCATGAAAGATCACATGAAAACATTAATTAATGAAACTCACTAACCATCCGCAGCATCAATCCAATCAAAAACTGGATGTACCTGAGCACAAGTAGCCAGCACAAGGGGTTTAAAACGAATGAGCAGAACTCGGAGAAGCTGACCTCCACGAATAACAGCTGCTTGGTAAATCCCAGAAAGCAAACAACCAAAAAGCTCTTCACAAGCTCTTAATTTTCGCCATACAGAGAATAAGCACGCCTCAGCTGCCTCAATTAACAATGCAAGAGCTCCATGCAGCAACCTCTTTGATGACTTTCCTTCTGTGTCGAGAGATGCCAAAGTCTTAATTTGCAACCTCGTCGCAGCTTGATAAACTGAAAGCTTTTTGTGGATCCTAACTTTCAGATTCTGCCCTTGCTCCGACCAATCACGCTTTCGTATCTTTCATGCAATAAAAGATGAGGAAAATTACATGATTTCTGCTGAAATAAAGCAGAAATCGACCCATGTATAAAATTGTTCGAGTTTATATTAATTTACTTACCTTTAAAAAAGCAAGCATTGATTGAAGTTGCTCTCTTGCTATTCCTCTAACTTGGTCCACAAGCTGGGGATCAATAGCCACCTTACTGTATATATGTCCAATTAACATAAATACAATATCTTGTTTTTCAAGATTCTCAATAGACTCCTCCTCAAACATAGTTGCAGCCTTCTTATGAGCTGGGGTGCCACCCCCGCCTCCCTCAATGAACAAGTCCCCATTACTTTTCCATGCTACGCTGCTGCCACTCCCATTCACCACAATCCCCTTAGACATTGCATCATCCTTCGAAGCTGCGCTGCTTGACGACTCTGCAGAAACACCAGGGGACTGATAATAGTTCGCACTAACTGGAGAGCTCTGCGCCGAAGCTACATCAGGCGTCATTGCAATTGGCTCCCTTGGCGAACTAGGAACCACGATATCAAACCGATCAAGAAGAATGGAAATCAACTTATTTGCATCAGAAGGCAGGATCGGAGGGAAGTTTGAACACAATGCGTTCAAGAAAACCCTAGAAACACTTGAATCAGCATTAGTAATCGTCTGAATCACAATTTCCCCCGTGAAGCCTGCCAAATCCGTAGCAAAATCAGGGGATAGTTCCGCTGCTTTTGAAATATAACTTAAGAAATCGTTAAAGAAAGAAGACATCGCCTCGGGGGAAAATGCCTGAGGCCAGAATTTGGGATTAAATGAAGAAGGAATTGAGCGGTAAAACGCGAGGATCAGCGATTTGGGAGTTTCATGATCGGAATTCGGGCACTTGGAGAGAAATCTCGCAACCGCGAGTAAGGCATGGAGTTGCGACCTCGACACCGTGGGCGATCCCGTCATCATCGACTCCGCCGGCGGGCAACGGTTGCAAATCCACGCTATTTTCTCGCGGAATTGCTGAGGATTTTGCGCGATTAAATCACAAAGCTCCACCAACGACTCCATCAGTCTGAATAAACACCGATTCGTTAAAATTCTCCGAGTTTCAACTAATTCTCATTGATCGCAAAATGCCGAACAATAACGAGTATATGCGGCAATTTTGAAAACAAGAAAAAGAGGAAATTAGGGTTTTTGAGCAGCGGCGGGAGAGATGGGGAAACCGATGCCGCTGACAGAACGGCGTCGTAAGGTCACCGTCGCACTCCGTCTTCGCCCTGAGTAATGCTGGACCTGAGGGCACACATTACCGCGCCTCCGTTTTTTCAGATCTTTTTGTTTTTTGTGTGTGTTTCCTCTTTTTTTCTTTTATTACATTAATCTCGTAAGATTATAAATTTCCGTTAGCCTTTCTATTTATATTCTCTTTTCGTGTTTTACATTTTACCCCCAAAAAATAGGGCCCCACAGGGGATCTTTTTTTGTACGGTAGAAAATGTTTTCTTTCATTCCAGTCCGACGACTCGAAGGACTCAATAATTTGCATTTCTAATAAAATTCAACTTCACCCCTTAAGTTTTTATATGTGCTACCATTGCCCCCAATACATAACATATTTTCAGTTTCCACCAATTTTTTAAAGCAATCCTTCTTTTTTTATTTAAGGAAATCAAGGTAGCATTATAAATACATTCATGTGTTCCTAAATATACTCCCTCCGTCCCTCATTATGAGGGTCATTTGTTTTTTGGTACGTAGATTAAGGAGTATTATTATTTAATATTTAGTAAGTAGTTGTATTAGTAAAAGGGTAGGTCCTAACATTTAATTGTATTAGAGGGGTGTGTGGGTCCCATGTGTGTAAAAAAGGAAGGGAACTCTTTGGGTGGGACGACCAAAATGGAAAAATGACCCTCTTAGGTTGGGACGGAGGGAGTATTAATTAAAATGACTGGCCCTAATATATTTTTTTAGTAGAAAAATATATATTTCACGGAATTAGATATAAAAAAAGTCCATAAATAATATATCAAAAGTGAGAATAGAGAAGGAAAGTTTTTACTATATCACACGTCTAAACACTCTCTAAAGACTTTCTAGGGCTGACAATCATCATCAAATGAAAAATCAAGACAATTATGTTTATAAACAACAAACTAAATCTATAACCTAGAAATGATTACCAAGAAGTTTGGTAACGGTTAAATCATTATTCTTGAAAAAGTATTACATTTCTACGTTTTCAAATCATTAACAACGTTCTAAGACAAATACAAACGACATTTTTTTTCGCTCTCTTTCTCGTTGAAAATGTGCTAAAGATTGACAAATTAATGAATAACTGATTGTAAATCATCTTGCTATGAAAATACAATTTAACCATATGTGGTGAGATGAGAACATTAAAAAAATAAATGCTTTTCAAATTCTTCACAAGTACCACAAAAAGGCAAAATAAGATACAACATTGTACTGTATTGATTAAGAAGAGATGATGAAAATGAAAAATAATTCACCCATATATAGTGAGTTACAAAACATTCAAAAAATTTGATGCTTTTATAGGTGGATTTTGAAAAACAAAACAAACAACTCGTTGATATTAATATACTATTCAAAATTTGGGTTATTCTTAACTTTTTAAACAGACTCTAAAGAGTAACTTAACTTTAATTCAATGGTCTTCAAGTTAAATGAGATGGGATTATTTTGAATTTTTTAAACAAGTTCATAAAGAGTAACTTAACGTTAATCCAACGGGCTTCGAGTTAAACGAGACACTATCAGGCCACGTATTTTATGTAGGAATATAATTTCGTATGTATTGCATAATCAGAGTACATATTTATACAGTGAGGATCCCACAGATATGGTAATGAAATAATATATCTCTATACAAGATATACAATAATCAATTACATTATTATCTATACTATCATTGTACAGACCAAGACCGAGATACCGCTAGACTAAGTACTGTGCGGATTGTGGCAGGTTTGACAATTGGACTGAACGTCTCATCATAATCAATTCCGACCTGCTGAGACCTGCCATCACAAACCAAACGAGCTTTGTGTCGTTCAAAAGAACCATCAGCTTTCTTTTTATGTCAGAATATTCACATGCATCTAATAATATTCACATTATCTGGACGAGGAACTAGGTCCCACATCTCATTTTTAATTAGAGTATCATAGTTGTCAGTCATAGCTTGTTTCCAGTTAACATCAGCAAGAGCATCACGGGGATTTTTAGGTAGAGAAGAAAGAGACTCAGACACAGAAAGAGAGAATAATTTCTTCAATTTATAGATACCACGCATGCTTCTTGTGGTGATGGAACGAGATGGAGGTGGTGGGTCAGGGATGCTCGGTGGAGCACGTGTTGTGGGAGATGTGATCGAAAGGGGAGATGGCAGACCAGGAGGGTCCAGGGTTTGGAGTGTATGAGGCGTTTGAAGATTGGAAATAAGAAGAAGATGCAAAGGAGGATTTAGAAAATCATATGAATGAAGAGACGGTGTGGACAAATTAGGAAATGGGAATACTGACTCATTAAATATAACATAACGGGCTACACTTATCTTTTTGGTGGCAACATCATAACAGATTATCCACAGTGATTCGAATGGTACCCAAGGAAGACACATAGATGAGACCGAGGCTGTAATTTGTTTATGGTGATTGAAGGAAGAAGTGGGTAGCATAAACAGCCGAAAACTTTGAGGTGAGAGTAGGACGGAGTGCAGCCGAATAGTAGTTGAGTGAGAGAAAGGTTATGTTTGGTCTTATGTGGAATGATGCTCAGGAGATAAGTAGCCATGTTTAAGGCGTGGTGCCAGAAAGTATGAGGTAACGAAGCATGGGTTAAAAGTGTGCGAATCAGGTTATTGATAATACGGATGATACGTTTAGATTTACCATTTTGTGGTGGTGTATGAGGACAAAAGAAGCGGAAAGTCATGTCATTCGTTTGACAAAATTATGGAATTGAGAATTATCATATTCTTTCCCGTTATCACATTGAAGACATTTTATGAGGCGATGGAACTGAGTATGAATATATTTGTGAAATACAAAAAAGACAGGAAAAGCATTTGATTTGGTACCAAGAGGAAATGTTCACAGAAAGTCAGAGAAATCATCAATGAACAATATATAATATTTATGACCAATAGAACTAGCAACTGGGGATGTCCACAAATCATTATGAATAATGTTCACATTATTTAGGAATATAATTTCATATGTATTGCATAATCAGAGTACATATTTATACAGAGAGGATCCCACAGATATGGTAATGAAATAATATATCTCTATACAAGATATACAATAATCAATTACATTATTATGTATACTATCATTCTCCTGCAATCATAGCGGGAGGAGGACGAATGCTAAGACTGTCTCTGAAGTCAATAAATAACTGGCGAGGCAATCCTTTGGTGAATATGTCTGCAAGTTGGTTTCGAGATGGCATGTGTAGGACTCTTACCTGACCAGAAGCCACTTTCTCTCGCACAAAATGTATATCCATTTCAATATGCTTCGTACACTGATGATTGACGGGTTCCCAGCGAGGTAAATGGCACTGACATTGTCATAATAGACTAGAGTGGCTTTTGGAACCTCTAGACGTAGCTCAATAAGGAAATTTCAAAGCCAACAGGTTTCTAAAACCACATTTGCAACCCTCTATATTATGTTTCCGCACTCGATCGAGATAAGGTAGGCTGACGTTTTGAAGACCAAGATATAAGATTAACACCCAAAAAAATACAATAGCCTGAAGTCGACCGACGAGTGTCAGGGTATCCGCCCAGTCAGCATCTGTATAACTGATAATAGAGGAGGACACCGATTTGCACAAGAAAATACCCAAATCTAATATACCACGAACATAACGTAGGACACGCTTGAGAGCAGCCATATAAGATGTACGAGGTGCATGCATGTGGAGACAAACCTGCTGCACGGCATATGCAATATCCGGTCGGGTGAACATAAGATATTGGAGAGCACCAGCAAGACTACGATACAACATGAGGTCATCATATAAATCGCCATCAGACAAAGAAAGCTTGCTCTTTGTGTCCACAAAGGTGTCAACCGAATTAGAAGAAGATAAGACAACACGATCAATGATATCAGATGCATAAGACCATTGACTGAGAAAAAGTGAGTCACCATTGTTTGTAACTGAAATGCGGAGAAAATAATGTAGAGGGCCCAAGTTTTTTAACGCAAATTCAGAAGTAAGCTGTGTAATAATTTGGAGACGAAGAGAGGTTGAAGAGCAGGTAAGAACAATGTCATCGACGTACAAAAACATGTATGCCATATTTCTCCCATCCGATAGAACAAATAGAGAATGATCACATATACTCTGCTTAAACCCCAAAGTACAAACAAATGAAGTAAATCTGAGGTACCACGCCCGAGTGGCCTGACGAAGGCCGTACAAAGATTTTTTGAGACGACACACATAATCAGAGCGTGATTGGTCACGGAACCCCATAGGCTGATGCATGTACACTGTTTCACGTAAAGAACCATAGAGAAATGCGTTCTTTATATCCAACTAATGTACAGACCAAGACCGAGATACCGCTAGACTGAGTACTGTGCGGATTGTGGCAGGTTTGACAACTGGACTAAACGTCTCATCACAACCAATTCCGACCTGCTGAGACCTGCCATCACAAACCAAACGAGTTTTGTGTCATTCAAAAGAACCATCAGCTTTATTTTTATGACAGAATATCCACATACATCTAATAATGTTCACATTGTCTGGATGAGAGAATAAATTTGTACATTAGTTGGATATAAAGAACGCATTTCTCCATGGTTCTTTATGTGAAACAGTGTACATGCATCAGCCTATGGGGCTCCATGACCGATCACGCCCTGATTATGTGTGCCGTCTCAAAAAATCTTTGCACAGCCTTCGTCAGGCCCCTCGGGCGTGGTATCTCAGATTTACTTTATTTGTTTGTACTTTGGGGTTCAAGCAGAGTATATGTGATCATTCTCTATTTGTTCTATCAGATGGGAGAAATATGGCATACATGCTTTTGTACGTCGATGACATTGTTCTTACCTGCTCTTCAACCTCTCTTCGTCTCCAAATTATTTCACAGCTTGCTTCTGAATTTACGTTAAAAGACTTGGGCCTTCTACATTCTTTTCTCGGCATTTCAGTTACAAATAATGGTGATTCACTTTTTCTCAGTCAACGGTCTTATGCATCTGATATCATTGATCGTGTTGGTTTCTCTTCTTCCAATTCGGCTGACACCCCTGTGGACACAAAGAGCAAGCTTTCTTCGTCTGATGACGATTTATATGATGATCCCATGTTGTATCGTAGTCTTGCTGGTGCTCTCCAATATCTTACGTTCATCCGACCGGATATTGCATATGCCGTGCAGAAGGTTTGTCTCTACATGAATGCACCTCATACATCTCATATGGATGCTCTCAAGCGTGTCCAGCATTATGTGCGTGGTACATTAGATTTGGGTCTTTTCTTGTGCAAATCGGCGTCCTCCTCTATTATCAGTTATACAGATGCTGACTGGGGTGGATGCCCTGACACTCGTCGGTCGACTTCAGCCTATTACGTTTTTTTGGGTGATAATCTTATATCTTGGTCTTCGAAACGTCAGCCTACCTTATCTCGATTGAGTGCGGAAGCAGAATATAGAGGGGTTGCAAATGTGGTTTTAGAAACCTGTTGGCTTCGAAATCTCCTTCTTGAGCTACGTCTAGAGGTCCCAAAAACCACTCTAGTCTATTGTGACAATGTCAGTACCATTTACCTCGCTGGGAACCCGATCAATCATCAGTGTACGAAGCATGTTGAAATGGACATACATTTTGTACGAGAGAAAGTGGCTTCTAGTCAGGTAAGAGTCATACACATGCCATCTCGGAACCAACTTGCAGACATATTTACCAAAGGATTGCCTCGCCAGTTATTTCTTGACTTCAGAGACAGTCTTAGCGTCCGTTCTCCTCCCGCTATGACTACGGGGGAATGATAGTATACATAATAAAGTAATTGATTATTGTATATCTTGTACAGAGATAGATTATTTCATTACCATATCTGTGGGATCCTCTCTGTATAAATATGTACTCTGATTATGCAATACATATGAAATTATATTCCTTCATTTTTCATTTAAATCTAAAACATAAATATCTAATTTAATGTAAATATTTCATGAGCAATACTAGTACTTGTATGAGAGCATCTTAGTGTGACCGTTTTATATATTTTTATTAGTTATCATTTTCAATAAAATGTTAACCCTTCTTTTATTAAAAATGTTATCAATTTTTATTTATATTACAAATTATTTTTAAAATAATTCACACAACGGTTATCACTTCTCATCAATCAGGTTATTTTAATGTTATTATTTTATTTGTTATCATTTTTTATTTATTTTTTAATACGGGGTAGTCTATGTACAAAAGAATTATTTTATCTCTTATTCTCTTTCATGCCTTCGTTTTTATTAATCATTTTTAAATCAATTAAAAATAATATTTCTTCTATGAAAGTTCCTGAATTAATTATTCATGAACATTCCCCATAATAAAATTGAAAGTTATAAATTTATATGGGCTCTGTTTCTAAAGCCTGGGCCAAGAATATATTTAATTACAAAATTAATGGGCTCATTCTTAAGCCTTAGTAAGGTGAGGCCCAAAATATCCATTGTGGCCCAAAGTTGTGACAAGCACTTAAAATACCAGTTTTCTAGTTCACTCATTTTCATTTTTCATTATGTTACCTTTTTCCAGTTCACTGGTTCTTTTTGTTTTTCAAAGTTCACTCGTTGCTCTTGAAATATCGTAACGTATTTTCTCTACCAAACAAAAATATAAAGAGGAGGCTCTCTTTCTCTCACACACAATCACACAGCGAAAGAGAGGAAAACTCATGCAGAGCAAGTGTTGTTGATTCAGGCGCAAATTACGTGTAACTCCTATCTCCCTTTGTACCTCCCAATATATTTTTTTAATTATTTTCGCATAATTATTCTCGTCACTATTCCATGATGATGATGAAATTTCACAAAAAATTCCGTTCTTATTTCGGCAATATGAGTGAGAGAACCACACCGATTAGTAGTGGTGGTAACCCATGGGTTTTGTTTCCGTTTTATTTTAGGATTTTTCCGAAATCAGATATGCTGGAGCTGGATTCTGTTCGTCTGGTTACGTTCCTTCGCAGAGTTGAATCCACGTTAGTTGTTGTCAATATTTTCTTTAATCTACTTTTTTTCAACAATTTTATTTAAATATGTTTGATTGTTGTAGCGTGTGTTGATCCTGGTTGTAGCTTAGATTTGGTAATTCATGATTCTGCTTTTGTTACCAGGGCTAGTTTTATGTAATTTAGAAAATTGGTTATGGTTACTTTGTTTTGATTGTGGATGTTCACAGAGTTTTGGATTTGGGGGATGAAGTGCACAAGGTCTACGAGCGGATCTGGTCGGTAAGTGTGAACAGTTGTTTACGTTATTTATTTGATTAGTATGGAGTTTATCTGTTTGTGGGGAATTTTTGTGATACAAGGTGGAGATTACTGATTAGGACTTTATTGTGAACACACTTGTTCTACGTGAGAATTCTTAAATGTTTTTGGTGCAATTTGTTGTCACTTGATGATTAGTACGGTAGTCTTTTTTTCAGTTTTTCTCGTCTCCGAATCAATGACCCCTGCGGTAATTGTTATTCTAAATTTAGTCCCTGATGGTCTTATGCTACTGTGTTGGGTGAATTACAGTGGTCTGAATCACTGATAGTGTAATAAATTAAAATGGTCCTTAATCTCATGCATACAATCCTTACTAGCTAATAGTTTATTCTAAATTAAAAGTTGCAAGTTAAAATTTCATATAATTCAGGTTCTGATGTGAAAAGGGTAAGTTAAACAAAATTAACAAGATGGTTACTTGACTTACTTCTAGGCCATAGTTCGTGATATTTGTGTAATTTGAACTCCAAAAGATATTTCACATGGTGATATACTCTCACATTGATGAAACATAGTTATGAGATTTGGTTAACGAATAAAAAAATTTGGTGTAGTCTGATAGCGGATGGTAAGGGTAGGATTCTCTATCTCAGAGGGGTGGGTGAATGTAGGTGAGAAAAAAAAACCTAAATGTCTTCATGTTTACTGATATTACACAGGGAACTCTTGGCATGTAGTATCTATACTTAGTATTGAGTAAAACATGGCAGGTGAACTTAGTTACTTCTGCATTTGATGTACAAAAAAAAATTCGTAGATGTTAATTTTATCTAACTTGTAGGGTGGCAATCTTGGGCTTCGCTTACTCTGGTACATTATGCATCTGATGGTGAGCATATGGTACTTCTCCGTGAGTTTGATCAACACACTCGAGAGCTACCTTATCTCCCGAGGTTTCCTCGAGCAGTATAAAGATCTTGATATTAGCAAAGTGAAGTACCTGGCTGTTGTTATAGACAGTGAAGAAGCTCGTCACACGCTGAAAATTCTTGAACTATTGAGGTGGCTTGCTGCAATTGGATTGAAAAATGTATGCCTCTATGATCCAGAAGGTGCGTGAGCTAAGATACTGTAAAATCTCTTTGGTGATCCCCTTTTATAATTATGTTTGCCAGGTTTCCATTACTTATTTCTTCTGGCTGTAGGAGTGCTTAAGAGATCCAAAGAAGCCCTAACTCTATGGTTGAACAGCGAGGGAATGTCAAAGGTACTACTTGAAGTTCTGCATTTTGTTTATCAAGGAGTTGATTGATTATTGGATCATTAACAATAACCTCATAAGTGTATTTAACTCTGTAAAGTATGCTGTATCAATTCATAATCGATTTAATTTGGAAAATCAAGTCTCTCTCTTCAGTTGAAATTTTCTATTTTTAGACTTAATATTTTTCAAACATTGGGGTCAATTTTTCTTTCAAGTCATTTGTGATTTTCTTTTGAATTTCACTGATGCCATGGTGCCTTTCGTATGTGTGTATCAGGTTAACTAGAAATGCCATAAGACATTTGTTACATTTCATCTCCACAAATGCTGTCACGAATTTTCTCTGAAACAAATATGAACTATCTTTGCAGGAAACTTCCAGAGATCCCCTTCTTGAGCAGAAATTTTTGAGCTTAGAAGTGATATCTTTTACTGATTCGAAATTTGCTGTTGCAAAAGCTGCTAATGTTCTTTTAAAGAAGCACTACTTGGGTGCCGAGTCTGAGAAACCAGAGTTGACTGAGCCTGAAATGACAGATGCTCTTGCAGCTGTAGGTGTGTGTTTTGTGATGTTTTTTCTTATCTAGTTAGTTTATTTAATATCATGCATAGAAAATAGTCAAAATACTTGCCTTTCGCTTACAATCATACCCACTGTATGCTGAATATCAGGATACAAGGCCCCAGAACCTGATCTGATGTTGATTTACGGACCTACAAGATGCCACCTTGGTTTTCCGGCATGGAGAATACGTTATACTGAGATTGTGTAAGTTCTCCTAATCCACTCAATATTTGTCATTGTTTCATAAAACATTCGTGCAGGAGAACTTGCTCGTGCAAGTGAACATTTTTTGTAATTAATGCGCTTTAATAATTTGTCATAATTGAGTCACCTCAATCTGCAGCTGAAAAGATTTACACATAACACCCCCTTAAAACCTAGGCTACTTATCAGAACAAATGATGATAAGAGAGAACACATAAATGGGAAAAGAAAATTATTGTGTGAATATCCTTCTCAGCCAAATATAATCCCAATTATATTGCTGATTACAATCTTTTGACAGCTTAGCCTTGATGATGAATTTTACGAGAATTGTATTTGTTCCTTTGGTGGGTAAGTGAAATTACTGGAACACTTATGGGCACATGATTTTAATCTACATGTTTAATTGCAGGCACATGGGATCACTGAAGTCTTTGAAATTTGGTGCCCTTATAAAAGCAATTCATAGGTACACTAAGGTGCATCAGAACTATGGTACGTACATCCTCTCTAAATTTTTTAGTTTCTAAAGCTCAAGAGAGTTCGCGCATTTAAAAAAAAAAAAAAAAAGAAGACCTAATTCAAGAGAAAATCAAATTCTCACTTGTGTGAGACAATTTACAATGACACCATCTTACTTTTTCTTAATTACTTTTATTAAAGATGTTATTATGTTTTATTTATACAAACTGTTTATGAAATAGTTCGCTTGGAAAGTTAACGTTTTCATCAATCATCAATAAGGTCAATTTTTTATTCATCTCACGCAAGTGTTTGCCATAAAATAAATAATTTACATTATTATCATTATCATTGTTAGTTGCTGCTGCTGTTTTCTTTTTCTTTTTTTATTTCAAATGGCCTTTTTTATTTTTATTTTTTAATCTCTCTCCAGGCTCGTGAACTGATAGATGAGAAATGGCTTTTTCTGATAGACCGTGTACAAGAATAACATGCTTGTTGCCCTGATAACATTTGCAGCAAAGACCTGAATTGTGTGTATCGTAGTCTTATATTGTTTGTACTGTTAAGTTATATACAATGATGTTTGTACGGTAAATGGTGTACCCCACCATTAGGGGCCCCCACCGCCCCTGCCCTGAGGATTGGTGGAGGAGGTAAATCGATGATGTTTGTACTGTAAGTTATATACAATGATGTTCAAACACACTCTCTCTCACAACCGAGGACAACTTTGCTCACTGATCGTGATGATGTTGCATTCATCTTTATCTAGTTAGCTAGATATTAGAACCTCGTTATATAAGCAAATTAAAACTTGAAAGAAACATCAAGCCAAACGCTACAACCAATCGGAATACGGTGTTAATAATCAAATGTATTATGTCAAGAACGCTACAAAAATTTAATACATTCAAGAATAATTGATTTACTATTGGTAGAATCAACGTAAAATCTGATGTGTTCCAAGTGTGGGTCTTGTGAACCCAGAGGGAGGTTACGTAAATTTAGAATGCTATAATCTGATAGCCTTGAATATTGTCCCTAAATACTAGTACTCTGTTTCCAGAACACCATCGATGAGACCGAACTCCATAGCCTGCAAATGAGAAGAAAAGAACTGATTAGGAGGGTCAGAGAACTGATGCTATCTACTTTCTACAAGTATTTTTTTTAACTGGAGATTCTTGGAGCTTGTCGTCCAATGGCAGGATCAAAATGACACGAAAAATTGAAAGCGTGTCACCCACTTTGTCTAGAATACTATATAGTTCATAGAATATGGTACAATTGGATACACTAGTGGATGCTACTTTTATGCCTCGATCTCTCTCTACGATCATATTTGACAGCATTTGTTTACTATTTAAATCCTAAACTCTAGCCGGCTTTAGTAAAATTCATATAGAAAGAGCGATGATTCTAGCATCATAAGCGTTCATATATTAAACACAAAAATCAGCATAATATCACCTCAGACACAGACAAGAACCGGTCTCTCTCTGTGTACTGTTGCACTTTCTCAAGAGTTTGGCCAGTGAAGGCAGTATACATCTTGTCTATTTTCTGCATGCAGTAACCGTGGAAAAGTTAGAAAGAAATTATTGATGCTTAAACTTACAAGAGTCTGCAGATATTTCGTATACCGATCATGTATTCATATGAAATGAAATTATATACTTTAATTAGGACAAAATAGCCACTAATTTAAGCTTGTGATCAACAAGACGCTAAAAAGTTCCATGTGCTTGTCGCACGATATCATAATTAACAAAACTAGGAGGAAAAACTCCTGACTTAAAAAAAAGAAATGATGTTGTGGATTATGAACAAGTTTCAAGAGAATATAATTTGATGTACGCAGGTAGAGCCATAAAACAGTATGCAGCATATGAGGCATTGCTTCAAATTGATACAATACCAAAATATAACAATACAAGATGATATATCAAGAACAAGAAAGCATTTAAAGATCTCTGCTTTAACAACCACATTGAAAATAAAACAAAAGCACTTACATGACGAGATTGAACTGCTTCATTTACTTGACGCCTTACGTCTTCCACATGACCCTACTAGCAAAAAAGTAAATCAGGTCATTTTATTTCTTTTGAATAAGAAACAAAAATGTTAGTACAAGAAGTCCATAACTCAGCTAAAAGCTAAACTACAGTGAGCGCGCGCGTGTGTGTTTGTATAAGATGGTCTGTATGATGTCTCTACTCTCTATACAACTAGATTAATGAAACTTCCATTGTAATATAGTTACCAAGGTTCGTAAGTTTCTTGTAGTATAGGAGGCAGTAAGTACCAGCTATTGCAGAGGAAATGTGAAATATGACAAAAGATGTTCAGGTCAGTTTCTAAGATAGGAGAGTTTGATGGACAATTAGTGCGTATTAATGTTAATTTTACAGTATGACTGTATGAGATCAACATACATTAAACACCAAATAGAACCTATTGATAGGATTTGTGAACAAAGCATCAAAAGTACAAAGATGATTCTTGTAGGTCCTACCAGTCCAGAGAATTATCTTTATGATGCTTTTTTAAGACATAACTGAAGTCTATTTATTTATTAATGATGGGAAAAAGTAATTCCTAGAGCCAGATGTGTGAGATGGAGAAGTCAGTTCATACCCCGCACCCACTTTGAGGTTGATGTATCATAATTCGGGCATTTGGCATGGCATACCGCATTCCCTTTTCTCCACCAGCAAGAAGAAGTGCACCTTGACTTGCAGCTACTCCAAAACATACTGTACCAACCTTGGGCTTTATCTGAACCATTATGTTAAAAAAATATATATTAAAGGAAGTGACCAAAAAGATGCATGTGACATAGGACATCAATTCCAAATTCACAGAACTTGAGCATAGGCATGAAATCAGTTGCAAGCTTACCCACGACATGCAGTCATATATTGCTAACACAGAGTAGGTGCTCCCACCAGGGCAGTTCAGATATATCTAGAAAGATATAAATCATAAAAGTTAAAAGTTGGTACAAGAAAGGTCACAACTTTCTTATATTTGAAACATATTACCAATTATTAGGAGAATTAAATAGTACATACCAAAATATCCGACTTTTCATCGATTGTTGCCAAAGTCACTAGTTGTGATATAACTTTTTGAGCTACTTGTGAATTAATTGGCTGTCCAATGAAGATTATGCGGTTTCTGAACATTACAATAGAAAGGTCCAGCGGTCCTCCTGGAGTCATCACTGCTGGCATGATTGGTGGATTTCCCTTTTTGGCTTCTATGACACCATGACTGATAAAGGAGAGTCATTGGTCAACTTTTGGCTTAAATGATTGATGGTAATGAGAATAATAAAAAATAAAATACAAAATGTAAAGTCCAGATCAGCTAAATAAGCTCGAATTTAGAGTTGATAAATAAAAATTGAATAGAGCAAGCTTAATCTAAGGAAGCTAATATGTTATCAGCCAATCTGTGATAGTTTTGTGAACATTAAGTCCATATTTAAGTTTCTGCTTCAGAATGATGCTAACGCATAACCTTCATTTTAATCCTAAGCCAAACTTTGTCCCACCAGTCTAGATTATCTATATTCACACATATATTCATTCTACCAAACTTGCATTTTTAAAAAAGGCTAGTTTTTTAGGAAACATAAGCACAATGGCGTAAAAGGTATTAATATCCCTACAAACCATAAAACGTTCATCCCAGCGTAAAGAGCAATATACTTTTTAATGAGTGTATCCTTTCCGTTAAGATTTCCACACACATAAATCAAGCTACCATAAAATCATAGCAGATACTTTGCCATACTGAAAGCAAGCTAGTTTCTATAAATAATCACAGGAAAGCTAACACATATACCTATAAATTAGCAACTGACTTTCAGATTACCATTTATTCTAACAATTTTTTAATGGTCTTCACTAACCAAAGTGTTCGTGGAAGTGTGATAAGCAGAGAGAGGCCGCAATGGCCAAATACGATTTACATAACAGATCCCACATGGCGTGTTAAAGTATAAAGATTCAGTTCCTTGTTCTAAAATATCCCAACGTGGGGGTGACTGCGTTGGTGAATAGTGTTAAAATTAATACAAATGAATATTTAGGAGTATATAGAGTGACCATTCTATCTTGTGCATGAAGATGGGAATTCTTTTTATCCACATCCAGAAAGCTTCCACATGAAAATTTTCTGAACTATCCTAACTCATCAAGCACACCTTAATTTGCATTAGTTCAACTAAGTTTACACAGTCTTAATATCTACAACAGTTAGATAACCCGATAACTAACCTCTGATTAGGAAAAAAATCATTCTCTTCGACCTTTAAAGGCAGTCTGCTCGATCTACTCGAAAATCCTGCTAATAATATAACATAACATAAACACCCTTTTGCCATTATTCTTCGTCCAATCAAACCCAACCCACCCACCCACCCACCCAAAAAAGAGAAGGAAGAAGCAATCCGACATGCTGTAACTTAGTGGATAATAAGAGATACATACATTTCATTAGGATTTCAATTGACATACCAATTGATGAAGAATCAGCATATGAGCTTGACAAAGCTGAAACTACATGTCTAAACGCGACGTTTCTGCTAAACAATATTTTACCAAATAACGAAACAATAATTGATTATAAAGGAAAAAGGAAACATTCGCAGTTCACTCAAAATTGAAAGTACCTCTGAGGAAATAACTGAAATGATGACAGTTTAGAACGAGAAGTGGCGACCGAGAGATTAATCGGGTTTGCCATTGCTGACGTCACCATCCTCAGAGAGACTGTGTTTGGGATAGAAGTAGCGGACAAGATATTAAGATTTTTTATTATTTTTTTTGGGGAAATTTGCGTGTTAAGAAATGTTTGGGCCGGGCTTCTCCAAAAGCCCAATTAATGTTAATGAGTAGGCAAGCCTCTATTTAAAAATTAAAAAGATAATTATTACTATCATTAATTCCTTGCAATATATCTCGCCGCTCGCCTTGCCCCTGTCCTGCCGTTCTTATTTCACACTCCGCCGGCGGCTGTTTTGAGGACTGGACTGGTTGCTCTCCCTCTTTAAAATTGTGTTATTCCTTTTCTTTCTATTTGGTGATTTTTCTCTTCTGGGAAAAGCTTATTTAACACTCATCCTCTCTCCGCCCACGGCTCAGGCTTCTTTGAGGACTGGTTGGTCCCCGAGGTAATCTCTTTTTAAAATTTTGTGTTTCCTTCTTTTGTTTTTGCTGTGGCTTTTCATATAATTTTTGCTCTATTTGCTTGGACACTTCCGCTCACCAGGTGTTCGAGAAATTGCATGTTTTAGCATTCTTGGAACTCTCACCTAGATCGTGCTTTTGGGCCAAACTAAGATGGAGTAATTCCGGGTGCTCTGAAAGTGAGAATATATTTTGAGTAAAATATTTTTGGAAATTAGAGAAATGATGTCATTGCCAGTATTGTGATTTACAAAGGATTTTTCATGCCTTAGTCCGTAATAAGATGGGTTTTCCTTATCAAATAAAAACAGTATCTTTGCTTGATGACACTTGCTGGGGCAACCATCAACTTGTGTTCCTTGTAAACTTGACAGTCTTTTGTTTTTCTATGGGCCATTCTGATTATTTTCTGGTGGACCTCAAGTCTTGCAGTGACAGAAGCATACTTCATATATTTTCAGTTCTAAATATCAGTCTGTGTATTGGTTCTTTGTTCTTTGTCTGCGTTCCATTACATATTAATTTCTGCAATATGGGAATTATTATAGCTTGCCAAGTGAGATTCAGGATGCTATCTCTTTTTCAGTTTATTGAATCGCTCTCATACTCATTTTTGATTCTTTGGTCTGTGATCTTTTCATTTGGTTCATTAAATAAATAGGCTGTTGTCGGCATATCAGTATATGCTTGATATTTTTTGCTTAGTTGCTCACTTTATTACATAGAGCTAAAATAAGCCAACGTAATAATACTAATATGCAGACATTGTTCTGAAATTCATGTACTAAAAGGTTTCTTTCAACCACCCTTCTTCCATGTCTTAAAGGCTTCAGTAGGTCTGATTCATTAACTTCTAATTTCTTGCAACTATGATTTTTCATTTTCCCACTTGTTCCCTCAAATTAATTCACTAAACACCATCATTAATGAAAATATTATCCCTCCCACCATCTTCATGACATATTTTACTTTTACAAATTTTAGATCTTCTAAAAATTGATAATGACTCTTACATTTACAATAATTTATTATTTCCAGAAGATAATGTAAAACAATTTTACAAATAAAATATTAGACATGAGTGAAAAGTATTTATGGCTTGGTACTAAATAAATAAATCAAGAACGTTGATCACTCATACTCATTAATCTATCGGAATAATCTTTACATCATAATCAAATCTTAGCACTCATGTAACAAATGTAATATGCATGCCTAAACACAAAGTTAAATTATAATCTAAAAAATGCAGTGAGACATAGTTATTTTTAACTGAAACATGTTACTGCAAATAAGCTTTAAATCTAATGATTCAATAAAAATATTACAGCATTGTACATTTTTAATGTATATATATATAATGCTTTCTATAAGGACTATACAAATATATAAAACATATTCTAATAAATGAAAGCCTTGTCAATCACCCATTACTTGGTACTAAGCATAGATCTCTTTATTGCATAACAGGTGCACTGCAAAATTACTGTAAAAACATAAAACCTTTACTATCAAATAATACTCCATGACTAAACAGAATTGTTGTCATTTCTATATCAGTAAATAAATTTAAAATCATAGGAGTACAACATCTCTAATTAGGGTTAGGGTTTTTTTTTTCCTAATAAATTTCTTATCGAAAGATTTAAAAAATTGTGCGCTGCCTTCAGAATTGCGACAACAGTCATAATTCGTTAGATGCGAAGCTTCAAAGTCCATTGAATCCCAATAAAACAATTTGCGATTTTTTCCCTTCAAATCTGGTGAATTACCTGTTTCTGATTTCGTAGAATCGTTTAATAGTCTCATTCTGAATTATTGTTTCATGATTGGATTGTTCAGACGTTCACAGACATAGATGAAGGTTAAAAAGCAAAAGCGGCATCGGAGAGCTGTTAGATTTTACACGGCTTGCTTTGGGTTTCGGGAGCCGTTCAAAATCCTCTGCGACGGGACCTTCGTGCACCATCTTCTCACGAATAAGATTACTCCGGCGGATACTGCACTGGCAAATATTCTTGGCGCCTCCGTCAAATTATTCACTACCAGGTCCTCCACTCTATCTGGGCTCATCAATTTACAAAATGATATTCCTTATTTTTGTCTAGTTAGTATTGTATATTGATTGGGTAAACAAGCGATTATCTCTCTGGTAACAGATGTGTTATTGCTGAGTTGGAAAGACTTGGTAGCGGGTATTCTGATTCGCTCAATGTGGCTCGTATGCTGATGACTGCGAGGTTAGCTGTCTAATTTCTTACCTCAGACGTCTTTACAATCATTGATGTGTGATAGTTAATAACACATTATGCTGTTCAAGTGAAGTAGATGTGTAAAACGTGCTAAAGAAGGTCTTTGACTAATTACTTATGTATTTTTATCCCGCTATGCTATTTTGAGAATTTCAGTGCCAATCAATGGACATTTAGCCTTTAGGAGATGTAAAAGGGCTCTCTTTTAAATTTAATGCAAGGACTGAAAGTGGCCGTGAATAGAGACTGCACCTGGATGTAGGATTTTGGTGAATGAACATCAAGGACAACCTTTTACATTATGATAGACAGTTCTGTCCTCTTAATTGGGATACGGTCAATTGCACAGTGTGACAGTATACTGTTCAAATCTTTAGTCAATGTTTCTTATGACTTTTCTTCAATTAATTTGATATGTTAATGGATTGTAAAGAGTTTTCTGTTCAATCGACCAATTTTTGTTATAACAGTTGCTTAATTACTGCATTATAAGTTTAAGTCATTTGAATAGCACATGGGGTGAGAAAAGTGTAAACTCCATAAATTTTTGTGTTTAATGCACTTGCAGTATCCTTCTATCCTTGGCAGAGATTATCCGCTAGGAATATTTATATTCAATTGATATTGTAGCTGTGTTGCACTGTTGCTATAGCACCATGGCATGCTTATTATTGTGGTAGCTAAAATTGAGTACATTTGTGAAGAAGAGTATATTACTAAAAAAATTCTGTCTCATACCTCCTTCAAGTTATTGGTTTTGCAGTGATTGATTCCACTAACAAATTTAAGTTAACTCACAAAAACCACCATGTTCTTTTATCACTTGAATTCTTCCCTCTTATCAGATATTTTTGGATCCTTCTAATTTGTGTAACCTGTAGACTGTTAAATTTGTCTCTGAATTTTCATGTGCCTTGTCTGTAGATGTGATCATGAGAAGAGAAAGAGTGCTGTAGCATGCATTGCAGAAGTTATTGGAGAAAACAACCATGAGCATTTTTTTGTTGCCACACAAGATGCAGAGCTGAGGAATAAGTTCCACGAGGTTGTCTTTTCAATTTTAGATAATAAGGCTCAGTGTTCTTATGATATAAATTTGTTTCAAGCCCTTGTCATATGTCCTGTACCATTTTCCCTGACTTTTAGAGATAGATTCCAGGTGTGCCTTTGGTATATGCTCTCAGAAATGCTCTCTTTCTTGAGAGCCCATCGAAATTTCAACACGAGTTTACAAAGGCTGCTGAAGCAGGACGGTCACAAATGAGTGACTTAGAATTAAAGATGTTAACGAAGAAGATAAGGGTACCTACCGATGAAACAAAGGATTTTTCTGATGCAAATGAAGACAAAATTCCAAAGACACAAGATATGAAAACAGATGTTAAAAGGAAGGGAACACATTCAAATGATAAAGTTCAATTCAAGCGAAATAGAGCCAAGGTTACAAACTGGGTTCTTTCTCTCTCCCTTCTTGCTCTTTGTATGTTTATGAAGTGGAAGACATATTGATGATTTGTCTTGCCTAATGGATATTTTGTCTATGCGATGTTTTGTTTCATGCAGGGCCCAAACCCTCTCTCTTGCAAAAAGAAAAAGATAAAGGGGAATGCAAATACTACTTCAGGAAAGGTCTGTTATTAGTTTCTCCTTCTTGTATACATATAACTATAAATACATTATAGTTCTACATTACTTCTCTTTTGAAAATATGGTAATCAAAGTTGATTTATCACCTTCTTGAAACTTGGAAATGTCAGTTATCTAATAGGTGATCTCACACAATCTAATTGATGTGGAGGTGCCTTTAACTGCTCAACTAGTAGGATTCAATCAAAATACCTGATATTGGGCCAATTAACTTGTAATTTAAATGGAGATGGTTATGAAATAGAAACACTCTATCAGTCCTAGTTGATTCTTTTTAGTAAGCACATCAGAAAGTCGTGGAGCTTATCCTGCAGATAAAGAATTTTTATAATTATTAGTCCATGTATTTCAGAAATTACTTGGAGTTGGGATTTATATTCATCTTTCCTTTTTTTCTCATTTGTGAATCTCTTAGGCCATTGATCAGATGACTTGATTTTAGTTGCTTGAAATTACTTAAATAGGGAACTTTGATTCCAGGACACCGGTGTTGATGACAGCACAAGAAGCAGGAGTAGGAAACGCAAGAGGTCGGGGAAAGGCAAAAGTACCATTGAGCCAATTGTCTGATGACATAGGATG
Source organism: Pogostemon cablin (assembly GCA_023678885.1). Classification (NCBI taxonomy): domain Eukaryota; kingdom Viridiplantae; phylum Streptophyta; class Magnoliopsida; order Lamiales; family Lamiaceae; genus Pogostemon; species Pogostemon cablin. Next base: position 21,409,855 of record CM042954.1, on the reverse strand, counting down.
GGTTTGGGATTTCAATATCATTTTGCTTTAGCTTTGAGCTTCACAATTTCCAATTTCTCCAAGGATTCTACATGAATACTTTATGGATGAAATCAAAATTTCGTTCTTGATGATGAGAGGCATAGAGCTATGCCAATTTTTCTCCCAAAATTGAAACATGTACTCTACTGACAAGTAACAATCCAAAATGCGAGTCTGTGATGCAACAGGCTGCATTTGGTTTTAGATTGAATTTTGGTTTGTTGGCCAACGATTAACTTCTGGATATCAAGATGAAATATGTATGAGAAATGGACATAAGAGCAGATTTAATTTCTGGTCTTAGAAATTTTGAAGTTGAAGATTTATTATATTCAATGCATAATGTGTACTTTATACTATAATTTTTAGTTGGATTAGTGTAATATTGCTGTTCAATTATATTTGAGGGGATGTAATAGGCTAACCAAAAATAGAAGAAATTAATTACTCTTTTATACAGTAATAAACATACTATACACATGACCTAGAAAAAAAGTATAAAAAATAGTTAATAGATATATAGTCTCCTCTAGAAGCAGAAGGCTCCATGATATTATGCGTTCTGTGGCTTGATTATGATTAAGTTTAGATATGGATGTTTTATGAATTTATTGAAGATGAAGTGCTTATAAACTGTAGAAGTTACATGACACAATAGGTTTTTGGAGATGCCATCTCAAATTCCTTATGGCTTGGAAGGAACACAAACAAAATTATCTGCAGGAAAGAAATGGCACACAGGGGAAGACCCTGGTTCGATTCCAAGCACCTTGAATGCCACATGGTTACGGCTCCACTGTGAAGTATCCATGTGGCATACAGCTACAGCTTCGACCACATCTCTGTTCTCTCTGTCAACCCTCAGAGAAACTTGAAATACCCTGCTCGCACTTTCTTGGTAGTGGCAATAGAATACTGCATAAGGGTAAGGCATGGTATGACATGCCACCATCTTAGTAGCTACAATTTCTTGAATCTTTGTGATTGTGTACTTCTGTATAAGGGCACTGGACTGCGTAGTTATTGGGGTGGTGGAGAGGACCTTGATCTCTGTTCCTGAACCTAGGATTGTTCTTGTGAAATCAAGCATGGATCCCCAAGACGTGGCGCAGGTCTTGGTCTCGCCTTTGATGGGCTTCGTCTCACATTGCCTCAGTGTGTCCTCCATGGCTGAGGCTTGAGGGGATCCTTGAGGGAACGAGAACAGGCTGAGGAGGTAATGGAGACGTTGAGACGAGAAGGGAATGGAGTCTGCTTCTTCTTTTGGGATCAAATGAGCAGAGTAATCCAGTTTCCTTTTTGGGAAGTAGATGGGGATTGTGTTTCCCAATCTGAGATCCTCCGGAAAGAAGAAGACGACGAGGGACGGATCCATGTCATGCATATGGGATGAGGATGCAGGTGAATGAACAACTTGCTCAATGTGCTCATCTGCATGCTCCATGGATCTGCTTCCATTACAACCTCTCTGCAGGTAATGAATAGTTTAGTTATGATCTCTTTTTTCTTTCAAGTGAAATTTATATATTCTTGGATTTGAATTAAACGGTCTTGAATTACCAGTAGGATGATGAGTAGATGGATGAAGATGGGAATTGCAAGTTTTGCATCCATTGGTGCTTCTACTTTGTGTGATCAATTTTTCTGTAGTGATGGCAAAGATTTGAAGGATATCTAAGTTAATAGTATTTTAATGCAAGATGAAATATATAATTAATATTTTATAAATCTTTTGTTCATGATAGAAGATGATGTTGAGGATGGAATGACATAATAGATCAATAATTCGTACCGTCCATAACCTAAAGGCAATTTGGGTTTAATAATCCGGTTTTAAATTTAATAAATCTCCTTAAATTTCCACTATATACACTTACAAATCCTACTAACACTTACCTACCCCTACTATACATTATCTCTCTTCAATTAATATTTTCTCTCACCTACTTTTACCTCTTCTCTCACCTCAATTAATATTTGAATTAACATAAAGTTTTAACCTACCCTACTTAAACCCATAACAAACATAAAATAATACTATTTATCGATTTATTAAATCACTTTAAACCCAAAACAAACACAACCAAAATGTCCCACACTAGCTAATCTCCAAGTTATTAATTTTTATAATCTCTGTCTCACTCTTCACTTTACCGTGTTAGATACCATTTTGACTTACTTTATTAACTTTTTTTTTTTTACTTTATTAACTTTTTTTTTTAACTTTATTAACTTCTAATGATAAAATAGTTCAATAGTATTTATAAGTAATTAATAAATAAATAAATATGTTCTTGAAAAATATACTCACTCCTTACTATAATAATAAATTAATAATTAAATTTTTTTTTTGCCGAGATTAAAAATTATATTATGGCAAAAGCTTCTGCGCCCTCCGTGTCACCATGTGAACACAACTCTCCCCCTCTATATTTTATTTAAACCTATTAAATTGTAAAGAGACACGAAAATTGCAAAGGCGCACGGAATGTGCTCCGTGCGTCCGGGTGCACAGGAGTCTCACTCATATATTATTTTAATATATAGTGGATTGAGAGATTTAATATTTTAATGTACAGTGAAAAGTTTATTAGTGTTTAAATGCCAATCTTCGATAGTGCAAAATTAATTTAATTTTTTATTATTAGCTTTACAAACTGTATGCAGTAAAATGGGACTTAAATTTTTTATTTAAATTAGTTAAAATGACTTCTAGATATTATATGTATAACAGAGTAGGATATTATGAATTTGCTTAAGTAATAATTATGATTATATTACGTGTTTTATGTAGATACAGTGTTGATAAGAGTGATGATCATTATTATGTCCATAATAATATGATAACAAGTGACGTTGTAATCCACGTGTATTGTGGGTGTTGAATTATTTAAGAGACAAGATAACATATTATCCTGTGACAGCCATGAATGCATTGTCTCAATGCTTTCATCATCTATCTAAAATTATGAACTGAACATATTTCACCCCTATAAATATAGCAACTAAATTGCAATATTCTTAAATATATATCTAGAGTTAAGTCCCACTTCATTAACATTGCAGAGAAATATGAAATCTCTCTTCATCTTAGCTGGGATTTTTTCCATTGCTTTGGTATGATCATCATGCTTTCTCCTTAACTTAATTGAATCATGTTGTATCTAACTTTTTGTGATGATTAATGTTTTAATTTTAATTATGGGAATGCAGTTTGCAAGCGTCACTAATGCAAGAAAAGATCCAGGGGAGTATTGGCAAGGTGTTAAGAAACATGAGACAACGTTGCCTGAATTCATTGTAGACGTCGGTAAGTTAATTATGTCGGTCCCAACAAAAGAGAGAAACGAGCATCACGCCACAATTGAGATATCGCGAGATTTTGAGACAATACCTAATGTCTCGGCCTACAATGACAATGGTAAGTTGAAAGAAGAGAAATCTTTCGAAAAATACTTCGAACCAAGGCCGAACGTCTCGAGTTATACCGATGACGTTGGTTTCTAAAATGATGAGAAATCTTTTGATAAAGACTTAGAGACCTAAGTTTCAGCTTACGACAACGATGCCATGGTGGAGTTGAGGAGGAAATTAAAAGGTGTTCTCTCATTAATATTTCAAGATTCATCTCTCTTCTTCTTTTTTGTATGTTTGTTTAAGACATGCAATGTTCTTGCATGAATGAATTTAGTTTGTTATTGTTTGTGATCTATAAGTACATTCGATGGTACTGTCCTTTTTTATTTCGTTTAATAAACTAGTAAGTCTAGTTAAAAGTGCACCCCCTGCACCTTTTAAATAAAGTAGTAGTGTGTAGTTATTTTATTTAAATTTTAATAATTTAATTTAATAATAGAGATTAATTACAATTTAATTTACGGATTAAAATCGTCATTTGCACGGGCGAACACAGTTGGAGTCATAAATTAATATTCTACTCTCCAAACTGATGTCTCATTTCAATCTTTATATTTCTCTTTTTGGTAGATGGAACCCACACAAATTAATTATTTATCTCTCTATGGGCCCGCACATCACACTAATACACCTACCCACTTTACATTAAAATATTATTTCTCTCACCTCACTACAGATTAAAATACTACATTCCTTAATCCACGTGCAAAAAATAAACGTAAAGTTTGAAATGGGACGGAGGGAGTACAATTTATTAGCGAGTTTTTTTAATGAAAAGCTAAAGGTAAAAAATATTACGGAGTATAAAATTATTAAAAAAAAATATATTATTAAATAAAATATTATATACCTATGGGTGTACACGTGCTATACAAAATATCAACTCTAATAGCTTGGCGTTTCTCCTGCATTATTCGGGCAGCCTTGTTACATTATTACCATTAAAAATGAAGACAATTTGTTTGCAGTGAAAATTGATTATAGACATTGATTAGTTATATATACTATAATTGAATGATTTCTTATGCAGTTAACAACTTTCAATCAAATTGCAGACATCTTATGAATAAATACAATAAGTTAAGAAATATTATACTCTTTTACAAACATCCTATGGATAAATACAATTAAGTTAAGAAATACTAGCTGTATAATGAATGACCTTATGTGTCAAATTTTGTTGGTATCCAATCAACGATCTTATCCATTTATTATTATTAATATTAATTGAGCACGAACAAAAAATTGAAAATTTCAACCCCTCAGCTAGTGTTTTAGCAGCCCCTAGGCTGCCTATAAATAGGTACCGTTGGTATTGCATGGAGTACAATTCACTTTGAAGATACCAATAAATTTCAATATCATGAAATCCCTCTTCATTTTTGCTGCCCTCTTTTCTCTAGCCCTGGTATTTCCTTTATTTATTTTTCTAAATCATAGTGTTTTTTTTTTAATTAAAAAATAAAAAAATGTGAATATATTGTGTTATGGGAGAATAAGGACTTTGCAGGATTTAACCCTTCAATTTCACTCTCGCAATACAAATATAAAGACACTTTTTTAAGATGATTATACATGAGACATATTGATCGATTGTTAAAATATGCTTATTATATGAGTAAAGTATGTTTGTTGGTATTTAAAATATGTTACTAGGGAATTATTATATTATAACACTTTAAAATTATACTTTAATAAATATTCTTCATTCATATTTTAAGAAAGTATGCTTTAACCGACAATAAACATACTTCACTTATATAAAAATTATACTATTATAGAAGTCTCACATAAAAATTGTTTTACCAGAGACTTTGTCAATCTATAGACATTTGATTCATAATTTCATCATTTTTTAGCTTGATTAATTATAATTAATCTGTATATATATAAAAGTTTTGTGTGAATGCAGTTTGTAGGGTGTACAAATGCAAGAAAAGATTTAGGGGAATACTGGAAGGGTGAAGTTGATAATATTGTCTCTATAGAGGAGAAATTGTTCAACAAAAGGTTAGAGAGGGATTCTAGTTTCTGGGTTTACAGTGACGAAGATGGAGAGAAGGCAGTGATAAGAAACAAGCCTAGTCTGTGGGTATATGATGATGCTGTTGCTAACAAGTTTGAGAGAGAAGAGGATAAGTGCTGCATTTGAGAACCCAAAAGACCTTGTATAATTTATAAACATTTTCTTTCACACAAATTTCAACTCTAAAATTTGATCCTACCTTCATATTTATGTATTTTAAGGTTTTAGGCTACCTATGATTTGATGAATAGAAAAAGAAATGAAAAATAATGCTTTTAAGGTGGAGTACATTTGATTTGTGGGGTTTAATACATTTATGATCTTGGAGAGTAGATATTGTGAACATAATATCTTTCACTTGGTCCTGTTTGAAGGTTTAAGTAATTTGCTTTTGATGTATATTAAGAAATATAGTACTAGTTGTTGAGAGTGGAATTTCACGTATCTTAGGTCTCACATTACATCGTTTTTTATAGAATGTGGCCATGATTTTATGTAGAACTGCGTGGTTTTCATATCTTGCATAATTAAGATGCTACTAAAGTGCATTGTTGAGTTTTGAAGGGTAAAACATGATCAAAAGTTCAAAGTTAAAATGAATAGTGAAAGTGTGAAGGAATGCTGAAAAACAAACGTCCACATTTCATAATTTTTCTGTATTCGTGTAGAAGTCCAAATTGATCATGTGATATATGGTTAAAAAGTCACGGAAGAGAGGATCGTTTTGGCGCAAAAATCACTCAAGTCGGAGTTCGTATGAGGAAGTTGTGCTCGAAACGGTGAGATTATGCAGTGCAGTCTCTGCCGCTCGGCTGACCGCTTGGGGCGAGCTGGGTGGCTCGGCAGCCAATTTCGGCCGAGTTGAGTGCCGAAGGGTTCTACATGACGTGGCAAGTCATCTTAATGCAGTTGGGATGCCGCTCGGCAGCATCCAAGACCCAGCTCGAGCCGAGCTGGGCGCCGAGCTGGCGATTCTTGGGCCCAATCGCGGCATATTCTTTACAGCAGTGTATTTGTGCGTCCAGATCGTGTTTTTGTCTGAGAACATACGCGAAAAAGCCCCAAAAACTGTCCAAGATATAAAAGGGGAGATCAACACACAATTGAGGGGAACCCACTCCATTCCATCGACAATTCACGCCCAAAAACACTCCATATCAGATTCATATCTGACTTCATTATCCATCCTCAAGTGGGTTTCAAGTGCTAATTAAGGGAGATCGGACGATCGGAGAGACGGAGAAAGAACTCCCAACTACATTTACGCTAGAGTTTCGTGTTTCTTATCTTTCACTTCCTTTTATCTTGATTTTTGGTATGAATTGCATAGCCATGAGTGTTGATTGTAACCTCGTGCGCTAATTTCTTATACAGTTCTAGGGTTTGATGATTTTATTTGATTGATTTGGGAACCTAGACCAAAGATTGAGATTTTATCCAATGGATATTCTGATTTACTTAATTTATTCAGACTTGCTAATCTGCTTCGTACTTAATTTATTCAGACTTGCTAATCTGCTTCGTAGCGTTTTCATAATATTTTCATGACATCCGCTATAATGCTTGATTTATTATGTTAGCTTGTGTGCTTTCATGATTGGCATTGTCTATCTGTTGTTAGGGGTTGAAGTAGTTTCGCTATAAACACTTTAATTCCATGAACTGGTAAATCAGATACTTGAATTGTTTGGTGGAACAATGCAATTAGACATTAAGTATGAAGTGGATAAAACCTTGTAGTAATTCCAGAAAATATCTTGTTAGTCTAACTTACCATCCGGGGGTATTGTTATTTGCTTTGATTAGTATCTAGGAATGAGGTTAGGAAATATTCGCACATCTTAGGGAATAAATCAGAATATACTGTTAGCTTAAAATCGGATCATATCTGGTGGGTTAACAAGATTAAATGGTGTATTTTCATTGACGCTGCATGAATGAACAATTGGAAGTCAAGAAATCCAAATTAATTGGTCTGATACCTTAGAACTGTTGTTATTCTCTTGATTAAAACTTATTTATTTTCCTTACTTTAATTAATTCAGTAATTTAATATTTCAGTATTTTAGTTAATTAAATCACAAAACTTTGGATATTTGTTACTTAATTAATTCTGATTAGTTAGTAAATTAGAATAAATAGATAATTAACTGTCGTAGTGTGATCGATAATTTAACTTGGGTACTTGTTGCTATAATTGACATCCTTATACTTCAGGATTAAATTGGAGTGCGCAAAATATGTCTATCACTAGTATACTCCCTCTGTCCCACCAAAGAGTTCCTTTTTGCCATTTTTGTCGTCCAACCCAAAGGGTCCCCTTTATTTTTACACACATGAGACCCACACACCCCTCTAATACAATTAAAATATGGGGTCCACAATCCCACTAATACAACTACACATTAAATAAATACTTTTTAATTCACATGTTAAAAAGCAAAAACAACCCTTTGGGCGGGACGGAGGGAGTATATTTAAAATGCACTTCTATCTTTATGTCTTTTAATTTTAATTTTAATTTTAATTTTAATTTTAATTTTAATTTTAATTTTAATAAATAATAAATTGTATAATATTGTAAACTTTTGTGGAATATTAATTTTTAGGTGTAGGGTGTTGGAGCTAAGATTTTTGTCTAATGAGGCCTAAATAAACACTCAAATTATTAATATAAAATTCATATACTATACGAATTATTAATGTGTTATTTTTGATAACTAATATAATAATCAAATATTTTATAATTAAATTAAAGTAATTATATTTTAATTATTTTGATTTTTTAATATACTAGATACATTTAAAATTTTATATAATATTTTAGTACATTAAATATGTATAAATAATTAAAGTATGTTAGATGAATATTAATTTGTTACTTTTTTTTTATGAAAGTGTGAAGTTGAAAAAAAAAAAGAAGTATAACAATAATTATGAAACACCATAACACTTAAACTTGCTTGTGTGAGGATACTGTGCCCTCAAATCTCACACTTTTCAAAAATTGTACTACCATTTATTATCTTGATTTTTTTAATCAAATATTTATATTTTTCATATTTAAGCTGATCTTTTAAAAAACGATGTGTATACCATTTAGAATAAAGTGTTAAATTCTTATATACCTTGTACACCCGTGAATATAAGTGACAAACTCATTATAGTGTTATACTCCCTCCTTTCGGTAGAAATATTTAGGCGTCCCATAAAATGTTTACATTTTCCTTTATAGTGAATGTGACCCATACAAAACATTTAAACAACACTCCACCAATACAACTACCTACTATACATTAAAATATTATTTATCTCACCTCAATATACACATTAAAATACTAGTATATTTCTTAATTTATGTGCAAAACACAAACACAAACGTTTTTACGGGATGGAGGGAGTATTTCTTTATAAATAAATACTAAGTAAATATATATATGTATATATAACCATTTATTGAAAAACTAATAAAAATCCTTAAGAAATGACTAAAAATTTATTAACAATTTGTATAAATTTTTATTAATTAGTATATACTCCCTCCGTCCCACAAAACCTAAAAATTTATTAACAATTTGTATAAAATTTTATTAATTAGTATATACTTCCTCCGTCCCACAAAACCCTTCATACTTTCCTCATTTGTTTGTCCCACAATATCCTTCATACAAAAAAAAATCACTTTATTCAACAACCTCAAAAGTTATTTAGTTACAAATTTGCTACTAATTTTTCACACACATACAATTACTTTATACTTTTTTATTATCTAACAACACTACAATACCCTCTAAAGTTAATAAAGTTGGTCAAAAGGTGCAATTTTCCTTAAACAACGTGGAACGTAAATATGAAGCGTATTGTGGGCAGATGTAATATATTTTTATTAATAAATGAATAAATTTCGAACGCAGAGTAGGCAGGATATTTGGCAAAATTAGGTTTTTTCAAATGGAATTCTCCGGAAAATGGTTCTATTAAGCACGAGTAGTTTGAAAATAGCATACACTATTTTTTTTAAAAAAAATTAAAAACATTCCATATATGTAGTTTTAATTAATCTTCAATTGTTATATATTTAGAAAATTAATTGAAATATAGTAGTATTTCTCGTTTTAATTAGTTTTCAATCTTTTTTCGTTATATAAAAAATTTCACCGTTTTAAAAAGGTAAAAAATCATAACAATTGTCCTCCCTCTTTTTACATTTTATTTTTTAAAAAATTACCTTTTACCTAACACACTATATACTTTATCGGCTTATTTAATAAAATATAATAATTTAAAAAAAAAATTTAATCACATATAGCAGTTTGAAGGATGGTTAACTTTATAAGCAAAAAAGCGCCACTCACACTATTCACAAAGTTTAAACAAAAGCGCCACTATGAGTGGCGCCTCTCACACCATTCACAAATTTTGTAATTGTTTCACCAATTAAAACGTCAACTTAAATAAATTATAATAAAATAATATTTGAAATAATTTAATAGTTTGAATTATACTTATTTCATTCCATATTAAATTTCACATTTTTTGTTTTCGTTCGTCTCACATTGAATTTTACCATAAAAATAAAAAACACCTCATCAATTTCCAACCTTAACTGTAGATTTGTAAATTTATCACTCTTATCTAACACACATAACATACAATATTTTATAATTAATTTATAATCTATAAACAACTACATTATCCTTCAAAAGCCAATAAAATTAACCAAAAAATAATTTTTCTTAAACTTCGTATTTACAGTAATGTTGCAAACAAACGTGAGACAAGTATATTACACTAAATATGATTCCTCTGTCTAATGTTTATTTGCAATGTTACTGTAGATACAAAATTTAAGAAAAATAATTTTTTGACAATTTTATTGACTTTTGAAGGTTAATGTAGTCTTTATAGTTAATAAATAAATTAAAAAGTATGTTATATGTGCTAAGTGATAGTGCTAAATTTATAAATCTACATTTAATATTGGGAATTGATGTGATTTTTTTATGGTAAAGTTCAACGTGAGATGGACGAAAACGAAAATTTTGAAATTTAATGGGACGAAATAAGTAATACTCCCTTCGTCCCGCATTAACGTTGACGTTTGTTTTTTGCACGTATATTAAGAGATATAATATTTTAATGTGTAGAGAAGTGAGAGAAAAAATATTTAATGTGAAGTGAGCAGTTGTATTAGTGTTGTGTGTGAGCCCTATATATAATAATTAATTGTTTTATGTGGGTCAAACTTGACAAAAAAGAAAATGTAAACCTTAATTTGGGACAACCTAAAATGAAAAACGTAAACCTTAACGCGGGACAGAGTGTATAATTTAAACTACTCCCTCCGTCCCACTACAAGAGTGACGAAATTTTTTTGCACGTAGATTAAGAGATATAATATTTAATGGGTAGTTGATGATAGTTGAAGTGAAAGAAATGATATTTAAATGTAAAGTGAGTATATATATTAGTATGATGTGTGGTCCTATAGAAATATATTAATGTTTTGTGTGGGTCTCATTTACTAAAAAGGGAAATACATCTCTTGTGTTGGGACGAGCGAAAATAATAAAATGCACTCCTTGTTATGGGACGGATGAAGTATTAAATTATTTCAAATATTATTTTATTATTATTTTTTTAAGCTGCCGTTTCAATTGGCGAAACAATTACAAAATTTGTGAATAGTGTGAAGGCACCAGTTTTGCTTAAAATTTGTGAATAGTGTGAGAGATGTCGCTTTTGCTTATATTATTAAACATTCTTCATACTTCTATTCGATTAATTTTTTTAAAACTACTATATTTTATTAAATAAGCCTACTTTATCATAGGAGTAATATTTAAAAGTTAAATAATTAATCCCGGTAACAGGTTATATAAAAAGGAATAATTAGAATCGGCCAAAAAGAATTAGCATACATTTCATTTGCTTCCCTAGAATGTGAAGTGTGAAACCGCGTTTTGGTCACACGACTTACCAATTATACTAATAAAGTGTCATGATCTCCAAGCGATTTTGTTTAAAAATAAAAAATCACAAATCAAGATAGTATTAACAGATGGTGTGATTTTGTTTAAAAATAAAAAATCACAAATCAGATACACAGTATTAACAGATGGTGTGTGACGCAGAGGATAAATAATTGTATAGATACAACCGCCCAGCAAATGTATGCATCCTCCACAGTCGACTGAAAGGAGCCCTCGAACAATGGAGGACAAGCGTAGGGAGAGCGCCGGAGTTTCACCGCCACCAGCATCGATGATGGAGGCATCTCCGTCCGACCAACCGACTTCTCGGAGGAGAGGCGGAGGTCTGAAGAGGAAATCGACCTCTGTCAACAGTGGAGGCGGCAGCTCGACTTCCCAGACGACGTCGTCTAAGAGACAGGCAAGGGAGAAGCCTCCGGTGGTGCCTTTTCCTCAGATCCACATGAATGGACCGTGTACTAGGGCTCGTGTGCAGCCTTTCAACAGCTACAGCTCATCTGAGGTGGCTCGGTTGAAGAGCGAAGTGGAGGCACGGGAGGCCGCGGCGAAGGCTGAGGAAATGAGTAGGTTGATGGGAGACTGGGAGGCGTTGGAGGCGAAGATTGAGGCTGAATATGAAGCCATTAGATCGAGAGACGTGAGTACCCATGTGGTACCAATTCATGCTGGTAAGTGAGTGATTAGGGAATTGTAGAACCTCGCTCACCCTAATTTTTTTGATAGCCCTAATTTTTGTTAGTGATTAGTGATTTATAGAATCCCTGATGTGTGAGTCACATTTCTAACTAGGACGTTTAATTTGGGAATTTTAACTTGCATTTTTGTAACAGCTGAACTTTAGGCAGTGAAGTGACAATAGATGAAATTGAAAGAAAAGTTACCCCATTGTCTTTTGCATTTTGTAGTTCTTGATTATTCTGGTCTCTTGAGTTTAGGTAATTGTTGGGAAGTTGGAATCGTGCTATCTATCCTCATTATATAATATGCGAGTTTCTAAATGGAAATCTCTGTCTACGCTTGAAAATTTACAATTCATTAAGTTTATGATACAACTTGAATTATTATTATTATTATTATTATTATTATTATTATTATTATTATTATTATTATTATTGTTGTTGTTGTTGTTGTTTTTGTTGTTTTTGGATTTTGAGAAGACCATAAGTGGAAGTAGTGAGCAAGTATATCAACATCTTTGATTAGGGAGTGAAATTAATTATATAAAGAGTAATATCTTGCGAGATCAGTGAGCTTATTTGATCTTGTTCTGCAGATATATTTTCGTTACAGGGTGTAGGTCTGTAAAAGACCTATAAAAATGTAGTTCAGATATAACCTGTTCTCTGTGTTGCGACCCATCTCTCCTTTATCTTACAATTTTATGAGTTGTATTCTTTTTACTGAGAAGAAACAATGTTGGTGTCCGATATTTTTTACTTCTTGAAATGTCCAGAAACCAATGTCTGGATTTACTAGAATATTTCAAGTTTTCAATAAAGTGTCTATTGTCTTATAATCCAATTTCTATTTCCATGTTCATGCTTGTTTTAGGTTGGTTTTCATGGACCCAAGTCCATCCACTGGAAGAGAGGATGCTGCCTTTATTCTTTAATGGGAAATCAGAAAGTCGGTCTCCAGAAATATACATGGAGATTCGTAATTGGATAATGAAGAAATTTCACTTCAATCCAAATATGCAGATTGAGTTGGAACATCTGTCCGAACTTACAGTTGGAGAATTGGATGCTCGACGAGAGGTGATGGAGTTTCTGGATTACTGGGGTTTAATTAATTATCATCCATTCCCACATCACGAATCTGCTGCTATGATTGTTGATTCTGATGCTAGTAAGGATGAATCTGGGAAGATGGAGTCGTTGGTGGAAAAGCTATTTAAGTTTGAAACAGTGCAATCATGGACTCCAACTGTTGCCTGGTTGAGCATGGCTACACCAGCCATGTCATCTGGCTTACTTCCAGAACCTGTCATTGCTGATGAACTGGTGAAGTCAGAGGGGGGTCCTTCTGTCGAGTACCACTGTAATTCTTGTGCAGCAGATTGTTCTCGGAAGCGCTACCATTGCCAGAAACAGGTCATTTTTCTGCCTTAGTTTTTGCATATCATTGGGAGTTTTTCTATTTGGCTTCTGTGGATCAATTGTTTGTTTGAATTACTTTCCTAGACAAAAAAAAAAGAAGAAGAAGAAGATAGTTTCTAGAATTAGGTATCTTTGTTATTTGAAATTAATAGAAATTCGTAGTTTCACTGATTTTGAGCAGATGTTTGAATTTGTATTTGGCAATCATGATTAAATTTTAATAGGATATAAAAATCATGGGGAAAAGCTTGCTTCATGCATAGATATTTGCTTTTGTACTTTTGACTTAGGATTACGAACGTATTGTTACGGTACCCATATTTTCAAACGAGCAAAACCAACATGGTCCAGGGGAATGTGAGGTTGGCTTATTTTTTTACACATTGAATGAGTGGGGTGTTTGTAGCTGAAAATTCATGTGGACAAGGTTGACCCAATACGGTTACAAGTTTCTTTGATTAAACTTTATTTTGGTGAAAGCCCCAACGTGAGCATTCTTATATTTATCATCCATACATTTACTATAATTTAATAATCATATACAAAAGCTCACTGTGTTGAACTTTAAACTAAAATTAAGCAACATTAATGCTGTCAAAAGGATGGTCTATGCAGCCAGCATGTGGCTTGAATGAATTATGAGAAAAAGGTCTTTTATTTCCTCTCTCTCGGTTGATGTATTAACCTCAAAATCCATGGAATCTGTCGGTGATTCAATTTTTCTAGTCAACATGACATCACTACTTTTGCTGAACCTGATATGTTAACAGGCAGATTTTGATTTGTGCGCTGAGTGTTACAACGATGGGAAGTTTGGTTCAGATATGTCCCCATCCGATTTTATTCTTATGGAACCACCAGAGGCTGGTGGTGCAAGTGGGGGGAAGTGGACAGATCAAGAAACTCTTCTACTCCTCGAAGCAATAGAATTATTTAAAGATAACTGGAGTGAGATTGCTGAGCATGTAGCAACCAAGACCAAAGCACAGTGCATATTACACTTTGTTGAAATGCCAATAGAAGATGCATTTTTCAGTCATGATGAGAACAGGGATATTCTTAAAGAAAATGGGGTACTGGATTCCAGCAGTTCTAAAAATTCTGATCCCAAAACTGAACAAGAAAATGATACTGCTCCGAAAAATGAACAAGAGAAAACTGAATGTCAGGGTGGTAGTAATGACAATCAGGAATCATCCTGTCCGATGGAAATCTCAAAGGCCGATGAGGTGAATCAGTCTAATGTGGGTCAAGAGAGCTTCGCATTGAAGGCTCTAAAGGAAGCTTTTGAAGCTGTGGGTTCTTTTCCTTCACCTGGAGGAAGACTATCATTTGCTGAAGCTGGTAATCCTGTGATGACTTTGGTAAGTAGATTTTCTGTCTGTTACAGTGTTACACCACACTGTCAACATATCATACTCTTTTTTTCTTTTGTATTTCCTGGCAGAAATTTGCAACGAGCCAAAATAATCCTTGTAATATGGTAAAACCTGCATCCTTTTTCAGTTCAAATCAAACCCTTTTTCCTCATTTGCAGGCAGCATTCCTGGTGCGACTGGTGGAACCTAATATTGTCAATGCATCAATTCGTAGCCTTTTGAAATCCCTATCCAGCAGTTATGCCAGCGAACATCTTGCTGCCCGGCACAGCTTCCCTTTGGAAGACCCACCAGATGATAAGAAGAATATGGCTGTTATAGAGAGGTTTGTATATTTTGTCCTTTTTACACCACATTTATTAGGCTAACACTTGTGTGACAGTGTGAGACCGTTTCATAGAGTAGTTCCGTGAGTCGAATAAGAAGTGATAATATTTTAATAAAAAGTGATAACTGGGTGATGAAAAGTGATAATTGTCAGTGTATTATTTCATGAACAATTCGTAGTATAAGTGATCACATTTTTAGTGAAAAGTGATAACATCTTCAATAAAAAGTGATAAATAATTAGGAAAACGTAAAGTGAGCTCACCGTGAGACAGTCTTACGCAAGTGTTGCTCTATTTATTATTGAATTCCTGAATTTGACGTAAATTCGCAGATCTGCAACTGAAAAAACTCTTCATGAAGCTAAAATAAATAGTGATAGACAAGCTGAAAAGCAGGAGGAAATGCCTGATCCAATTGTCGATGGAATTGACTTACGTGATGATCAAAATGATAGAATAAAAGATTCAACCCCTGAAGAATGTGATGAAAGAGAAGTTTCTGCTTCTAAAGACCAGAGTAAGGTGGCTTCTAGCAGAAAAGATTGCGTGAACAAATCTGTTAATGTGAAGGAGGCTGATGTAATGACTTCTCGCAAGGAATCCCAACCTGCCTTGGAGAGTGACCAGAGTAGTTCTGATAAGGGAAAGACACCAAATGATGCAGAAGAATCTGTTTCTGCATCTCATACTGAGCTTCAGTCAAATATGTTGAAGGGATCTGAACATGGATCTGCTAATGTTGAGGGCTCTCTGTCTACAGAGCCTTTGGAAGAGGAGGATACGGTACCCATCTCTGAAAAGAAAGATGCTGATGCATTGGTCATGTCAAATTCAATTGCAGAAAAGGAAAACAATGCAGGTACTTTTTTTATTTTTAGCATGTTTCATTTTGAAACTTTTTTTTTGTCCTAAAAATCCTCAATAAGCTAATTGAATTTGATAAACATTAAATTACATTCAATGTGATGGAGATTGGACAAGCAGTTCCTCTCATTAATGTTAAAGTATTACATTGCCTGAATTTCGCACTGGATTTCTTTAGTAGGAGAGATGTAGTTCTAGGTCATGTGTAGCTCATGCATATATATATTGTACTCTGTATTATCCACAATTGGGGATATATTTATAAGCGTATAATGAAGAGCTTGTTAGTGGTGTGAGACGTCTTACTGAATGTCATCTTATCTGATGTTGCAACAGGTGATAGAGAAGCTAAAGAATGTGGTACTGAAAAGCAAGATCTCCTGTCGAACAAAAATAGTTTTGACATAAACAGTAAGTTAAAACAAGCTGCAGTGACTGCCCTTTCGGCTGCAGCAGTGAAAGCTAAGCTTCTTGCAGACCAAGAAGAAGATCAGATACTTCAGCTTTCTGCATTCCTAATAGAGAAGCAGGTATTTTACCTCAAATCAGCTAAAATCCGTCTAATTCTTGGCTAGAAGACCTGGGAACAGACTTAATGAGATCTTTGATCTATTTATAATTCTACAGCTGCTTGGAGTGTCACATTATGCTGTCACTGTGTTAGTGCTAGAATTTAACAAAACATTTTATATACGTTTACGTATTACTTAAGCTACCTTGATTGCAGTTGTACAAGTTGGAGACTAAGCTGGCTTTCTTTAATGAAATGGAAAATGCGGCAATGCGAGTTAAGGAACAGTTGGATCGATCAAAACAGAGACTTGTCCTTGAGAGGTCACAGATAATTGCAACACGATTTGGGATGTCAGGACCAGCTCGTCCTACTTCACAAAATTTACCTCCCAATAGAGCAGCTGTTGGTTTTCCTAATGCGGCATCAAAACTCTATACTGGCATGAACTCCCTTAGGCCTCCTATATCAAGACCCATGGGGCCATCAAGTTCTCCATCAAACACTTTTCCGACTGCTACGGGAAGTTCGATGCAGACAAATGCAGATAAGCTTTCCTCTGTTGGCATGAAGTAGTCTCTGGCGTATATTGGAGAAGTCATGTTATTTTCCAATATATGCCTACATGACTTGTGTTCTACCAAGTGAGTATTTTGTCCTAATCTATCACCTTGATTTTTCATTGTTGATTGGCGTCGTGAAATATTTGAATGACTGATTTAATAACTTGCTGAAAATAGTAAACCCTAGGTGTTCCATGGGAAATAGTACACGTGTTTATTTCCAGTGACCTGTTGACTGTCCTCATAGGACTTGCTGCTTCGAGGTTGCTCACATCTTTCTTATTGAGCATCTCTGTTTTTGGCACGCATTGGGCACATTTTCCCAAGGGAGTGCTAGAACTGCGGTATTACACTCTTGAGAACTTTAAGTGGGTAAGAGAGCTAGCCATAAGGAATTTTGATTGTAAACTGAAATTAATTTTAGGCAAAAAATAAACTTGGGGTGCTGAGCTTTTTCTAAGCCCCCCCACTTTAACTTGATGAAATTAAGCCCCTTTTCTCTGCGGTTATAACTAAATATCAGAGACTAAATTTAATAGTTTAAAGGACCCAAATTTTGATGCTTTGGGTTGGTCCTAGGTTCTGTCTGATTGAAATTTATGGTTCTCACTCTGTTAAGGCATCTTGTAATGTTGCATCTCCTTAGTGTGGTTTCTCAGTTTCCTTGAATAACATTCATCATAATTTGTGCTTGGCGGGACTTTTTCATACCTGAGTTTTTTTTTCCAAATTAATATATTTTTTTTGTTCAGTTTTGCCCTGCCTTTTAATTCATTGATTGAAGTTCAAATGAATTTATCAGGTTGATGTGTAAATCGTGTCAATAGTGGGTCAGTGCAGAGGTTTTGTCGTTCTAGGTAATGTCAAGAGACTCGAGACACAACTCCCAACTGTAATGAGTTGAGGGCATGCTCCCCATTGGACGTGGATGGGCACATATTCATCAGCAGTAATTGGAATGTTTTCACCGCCGTTTCTAGTCCAGTTTTGTAGCTCGAATGTCAACACCTCAAAGATGCAATTTTCACGATTCATCTATCATGTAGTTCATGATCTCTACTTCAGTAGAATTACTTCCAAATATTAGATTAATAACTTCATTCATACATGGATATAATGAAGTGTATTAATGTTAACAGTGTATTACTAGGATGCAGAGCTTGCTTGAAAATGATCAATAGATTTGACAGAACTAAAATGATGAGTAGAAGATACTATGTAAGCATGACAGAATTGTACTTGCACTGAGAGTGAAAAAGAAAATAAGGTGAAGAAGCTAAAACAACTCCACAGCAAAAAACACTAGTATACAGATATGACAACCACCATAAAGCGAACTTCCATTGATGCAGAAGGCAAATTCAACACTCGCATCCAGTTGACCTTTGCTGACTGCTGCTTCCCATATCGATTGTATCCGGCAAGTATCTTGCTCACATACACGAAGATTAGAATTGTAATCAGAATCATGAAATTTGGGAGGACTGAAAACAGACTAATATAGCCATCTCTACTTCGAAGATAAATTAACTGATCTAGAGATGATGATACAACCGCAAAAGGATATGCTAAAGGAACTTATCCGCATATTCATCTCATGACACAAGATGGGTTTACTTACATTTCTTCTTCCTCACCACTCTTTAGGGCATTTTTCGCGATGACCTGGAATGCCTCTTCAACATTCGTTCCTTCCTTGGCCGAAGTCTCAAAGTAGGGGATATTCCCTTTTGAGGCACACCAAGCACGAGCTTTTTTCTCAGAAACCTGAGAATGTTCAAACAAATCTATGATGAGAATAAGCATATTATGGCCAATAGTTATTGTCTCCCAATAAATCACGTTTCAGGCACAAACAGGAGTAAATTTAAAATTCAAATGTACAAAATCTTAAAATGTGATCCTCATAAATATATTCTGGAGAAAAGAAAAGTTGCCTGTCATACAAGTAATTGAAAAATTATTGTAGAAAACCCAACTTACCGGAGGATAGAAATGGCACATTATGTTAATGAAAAATCTTAGACCAATATTTGAATTTATCTTATGTCTTACAGCCAATGGTGGATCCAAGATGTCACAGATGGGGATGGTGGGGTGGGGTGGGGTGGGGTGGAGGGAGGGGGTGGGGGGGGGGGTTGGGGAAGCGAATGCTGTGTATCAAATATATTCCTCGAGTGCTTTCAGATCCAAAGAGAATCCAAAATGTATACAGACAAGTGCATAATATGTTGATCACCCCAAGTCCACATTGTAGCTGTCAAAGACGTCCAAACTGCATTTCAGTTCTTTCTTTTTCTGTGGAAAGTTCTTGAGCTGTGGGACATGGGATAACTAAAGAGTAGATAGAAAAAGACAAACAGCTAGAAAACATTACCACTCTGCTGTTTCCACCATCCACATCAACCTTGTTGCCAATCACAACAAATGGGAAGTTTTCTGGATCTGATGGACTAGCCTGCAGTTCAGTTCTTGTTTAGTTCATTCTCTTTTCTTGATTTCTTCAAATGATAAAGAACAAGGTGCATGGATTATGAAGCTTGCTTTCAATAACAAACCGCAGTTAACTTTTCAAAGGTGCTAAAGAAAAAAAGCAATATAACCAGGATGCCCATGACAACTCAAGCTAAGCTAACACATGAGAATATACTGGTCTAACAACCAATATTATATACATCTAGGGCCATAACAGAATGGAGTGAAATCCGCAGCAGAACAAAAACCATAGATAAAACCAAATGGAGCTGCAGGATGTTTACCCTTATTTCTAAATAACAACTAATCTCTTTTATCTGATGGGGAAGAAAGGTTATTGATATTTCATATCCATTAAAGCAATATACTCAATAGCGGAATATAAATAAGCCTTATCCCAACCAGAAATATGTAGTGATGAACATTGTTTATCTACACATGTAAAACTATAACATCACGTCATACTTAAGTCAATCAGATAGTGAGAAAAATAAAAAAAGAATTGAGACAGCTTAATAGAAGTCATGCATTCTAAGAAAGCAAAAGGAACAGAAAAGTACCTGCATTAAGAATTCTTCCCTCCAGTTATTAAGATTGTCAAATGATTTCATCACATTGACATCATAGACAAGCACACAACAATCAGCACCACGATAAAAAGCAACCCCAAGACTCTGAAATCTTTCTTGGCCAGCTGTATCCCATATCTAATCATACAAAAGTTGCCCTTAGCTCATAATCAATGAACAAGAAAAAGAAAGAGGGATATTTTAATGGTACATGCAAGAACAAACATTAAAATATTCATGTTTCTTTTAACTGTGTAATAATTTTCAAAATGGTTTTCCAATATAAATTTACTCTCCATTGATATAAAGAGCATATACATAATACTATTCAGGTAATAAAAACCCAAAAAATGCTTTTCATCTAGCATTCTAGCCTCAAGTTTCTCAACTCGTATCTCTAACTCTTTGGAAAAAACAACAAAGCAACTGACTGGTAAAACATAATAGGGTCCCCATAAGCAAGAAATATCAAAATGCTAGACTTGCTATCAGGATATTGCAAATCAGACTAACCTGTAAAGTAAAAAGCCGATCCTCAAACTGAACTTCCTTTGTCAGGAAATCCGCTCCAATAGTTGCCTTGTATTGATTACTGAACTTCTTATTTACATATCTTTAAATAACAGATCAAGGACAACATCAAACTAATAACTATAACCAGCTTCCGCAAAAGTTCTATTGAATTTCTAATTTACCAATTATATTAATAGATTAACAAATTTCAAGGATACTGATTCATCAAAGAGGTCTTCCCCACCCTGCAAATCACACAATAAGAATACAATTACCAATCATTACAAATGATGCGGACATAAGTATTGAGACTGTAAGATGAATTTAAAAATGTCTTCCGTGGCGTTGTATACTAGAGAAAACATCTTCCTCTTACGCGTTTAAAACCATGCATAACGAATAGGAATGCATTACATATAGAAGGTTGATCTGCATAATATACCTTCACTGGTTCACGCATATTACTATTTACTTTCTCAGTTTCATGCTCAATATTACCAGGAAGCAATGCCAGTAATTCCAATTCTAATTTGAACTTAACAAGAAATTAAAATGCCAAGAATTCCAAATTTCACCGTTAACTGCAGAGCTTTCACTTAGGCCTAATCACTAATGAACCACAATCGAACGCGCAGTGAGAAATCGGATCAGTTATGATCAAACCCTTAAAACCAGGGGACAACAGATTATCCCTCACAACCAAGAAAACTCAAGCATCGACGTCAATAAATCAAGAAAAGCGAAGATTTCCGCCAACAGCGAAACGCGAGTACACATTTCATCCAAGAATCAGGAACAGAGGAATATGCCATATGCAAGAAAAACTGACCCGCTATCGCCGAGAATGATAACTTTGAGAAGAGCTCTTCTGCGCGATGGCATCGTCTTGACTTGTGAATCGTCGATTGACTCGATCTAAGATTCTCGGGATACTGTGTGAAGCGGGAAGGCAATTGGCTTTCTCTCTCTAATCTGCGTTGGTCGAATTTCAATTTGATTGAAATAATTGGGCTTTTTCACTTTTGTGCGTTCTCTCTCTCTCAGTCCAAACAACAGCGTTACAGACAGTTGGAAAATAACCGATTATTTTATTTTATTTTATTTTATTTTTCCTTTTTTTTCCAAATTCTACTTTGCACCAACAAATTTTATATACTACTACTAGTTATAAATAAAAACATAAGACACTAAAAAAATAAAATATTATACATTTTGTAGCAAAACTTTTTTATTAATTTTTAATAAAAAATTAAATTTAATAAGTTTATACCATTACTAAAAAACACATACTAATACATGATATATGGAGTATATAACTATTCATATTTTTCTTAGTTCATCTTATAATATTTTTTATATTTTTTAAAAGAAGTAATATAACTACTTAACTTATGGAGTATGAAATAATATACTATAGAGTGCTGTTTAATTCATGTGGTAACTCTGTAATTATGGATGCAGGGACCAAATAATTATTTTATCTATCCCGTTCAACGGGTTGTTTTTGCTTTTTGCACGTGGTTTAAGGAGTATTATTATTTAATGTGTAGTGAGTAGTTGTATATGTGGGAGTGTGGATTCCATATTTAATTATATTAGTGGGTGTGTGTGGTCTCATGTGTGTAAAAAAGAAAAATGTGATTCTTTAGGTGGGACGTTTATAATGGAAAAAATGAACTCTTTGGTAGGACATATGAAGTATTTTCATTTCTGTAGATTATTTGAAAACAATGTACCACATAAAAAGGATTTAAAAAATCTAAATATATAAAAAGAAGTGTAGCAATTTCCAATTTTCCAGGAGATTAATTAGGATGAAATGTGAGCCATACTTTTAATTTTGCCCAAACTAATCTCATGTACCATCTTTTCTTCTCTCCTTCCTCTCACACACCACCCTGCCCTTCTCCTAAAGGTGTTCCATTTTCTCCTTTTCTTTTTCTGTTCATCTTTTTTTTTTTTTTAATTAAATTCTAAATTGTAGTTAGAATAGTATTTGATGTTTAGTTATATGTGTTACCACGAACTTGCATTGGTTGATTATATTATCAATCAACGAATTATCTAGTTTTAGTTCATATTAATATATTCAAAACTTGAAAAACTGATCAACTATTAAAAAATAAATAAAAAATCGTTGTGTTAAACATATTTCCTAAAATATTGGATTTTTTTTTTATAAAAAAATTTAATGTTAATTTGGATCAGGGTCTTGTTTACTTGGGAGAACGGTAGGGAATTTCATAAGCTCGATCGTTTTCTTCTGACGGAAACGGAATTGTGAAAATGTCGACGGACGATTCTTCAGCTTCATCACCGCCGGCGGATTCATCTCCAGCACCGCCGGCGCAAGATTCATCTTCAACGCCACCGTCGCCCGATTCATCTTCGACGCCGCCAGCTTCGGATTCGTCTTCATCACCTCCAGCTTCAGATTCATCTTCATCACCTCCAGCTTCAGATTCGTCTTCAACACCTCCCCCTTCGGATTCGTCTTCAACACCTCCCCCTTCGGATTCGTCTTCATCACCTCCAGCTTCGGATTCGTCTTCAACACCACCGCCGCCTTCTCCAGATTCATCCTCAACACCACCGCCGGACAATAGTTCATCACCACCACCGTCGCCGCCAACACCGGACGTTTCATCACCTCCACCATCGCCACCGAGTGAAAGTCCGCCTTCTGGATCCGGGAACAACACACCTCCCGCTACTACGCCGCCGGCTAGCAGTACACCCCCTGCAAAAGAGAATCCTCCGCCTCCGGAGAGCAACAAGGGCAACAGCGACAATGGGGAAAACAACAGCAAATCTCCGTCAAAGTCGAAGGGGGACGACACGGTGTCGCCGCCGTCTAAATCTGGAGATAGTCACTCCAAGGGCAACACGCCACAATTATCGGATAAATCTGGTTCGTCGCATGATAATGAGAGCTCCCTCATAGCAGGAGCTGCTGCTGGAGCAGGATTATTTCTTCTTATTATGATTGTGTTCCTCATTTCTTGTGCCACAAGGAAGAAGAAGCGCACCAAGCGCGATCATGAGCTCAAATACTACCGCGACAATTCCAATTTGAGTAGGTTTCAAAAATTTGAATTTCTTTTCGTCGGAAACAGAAATTAAATGTGAAATCAATAAATTGGGGTATGATTTTGCTGCAGAATACTACAACAATGGCCCTACTTGGCAAAACAGACCTCCGAACGACCTCATGATGAAAATGCCGCCTCACAGCACCGACCACGGCTGGGCGGCGGGACCACCGCCACCTCCACAAATGATGACCAGCAGCGAGATGAGCTCAGTTGGATTCTCCGGGCCACACCACGGTCCATTACCGCCACCGCACCCCGCCGTTGCCCTCGGATTCAACCAGAGCAACTTCACGTACGAAGATCTGGCGGCGGCGACGGGCGGTTTCGCGCAGTCCAACCTGCTCGGGCAGGGCGGATTCGGGTACGTGCACCGGGGGGTGCTGCCCAGCGGGAAGGAAGTGGCAGTGAAAAGCCTGAAATCGAACAGCGGGCAGGGGGAGCGGGAGTTTCAGGCGGAGGTAGATATAATCAGCAGAGTCCACCACCGCCACCTGGTGTCGCTGGTGGGGTGGTGCAGTACGGGATCTCAAAGGCTGCTGGTCTACGAATTTGTCCCCAATGGTACCCTTGAGTATCACCTACATGGTACGACGTCGATTTCCCTTAACCCTAACCTTGCGATTCATTTGAGGGGTGGGTAAAATAGTAAAAAACGTGAACGCGCAGGAAATGGTGTCCCAACCATGGATTGGCCAACCAGACTCAAAATCGCTCTGGGATCTGCTAAAGGATTTGCATACCTTCACGAGGACTGTATGTTAATTACCCTTTTAACCCCTCTAATTTCAATTAGACCGCATAGTTTTTACTCCCTATTAATATTTATCAGGTCATCCCCGCATTATCCATAGAGATATTAAAGCTGCAAACATTTTGATAGATTTAAATTTTGAAGCAAAGGTATGTTATAAATTATATATAATTATTATTAAATCAATTTTTATCTAGCTAGCTTCTCATGAAAATTCTGCATCTAGGTGGCCGATTTTGGTCTTGCGAAACTTTCTTCGGACAACCACACTCACGTGTCAACCCGAATAATGGGAACATTCGGGTAGATCGCTTAGTTAATTACTTATATGGATTCAATGATATAAAATTATTCAAATTAAAATTGAAATGTGTGACATATATATATATATAGGTATTTGGCTCCGGAGTATGCATCAAGCGGGAAACTGACGGAGAAGTCCGACGTGTACTCGTTTGGGGTCATGCTTCTAGAGCTCATTACTGGACGACGTCCCATTGACATCCACAGCGACGACGATAGTTTAGTTGATTGGGTTAGTACTATATATAACTAATTCATTTTAAATTAATTAATTGATACTTACTCCATTATTTAATTAATATATATACAAATTAAACAGGCAAGACCTATTTTGACCAAAGTTACAGAAGGAGGAAGCTACGAGGAATTGGTGGACCCAAAACTAGGAAACAACTATGACTCTCAAGAGATGCTTCACATAGTGGCCTGTGCAGGTGCCTGTATTAAGCACTCTGCTAGGGCTCGCCCTAAGATGAGTCAGGTAATATATACTCCTCATTATATTAATTACATTATTTTATTATCCATCAAAAAAGAATTAATTAGCTAGTGTAACACATGCATGCAGATCGTACGTGCTCTAGAAGGCGATGTCTCTCTGGAAGACCTAAATGGGGGGTCAAGAGGGTCGATGCCATCGAGCCATGGCTCCGATTCCGACCTAAAACGACTCGGAAATCGCGGAGTGTTGTCGAGCCAAGAGTTCAGCGGCAGCGACGAAACCGGAGAGTTCAGAAGATGATCATACAATATGGTGTTGTACATGACATGACTTGATCAGGAAAACCATAGGAAAAAGAAAAAGCCTTTTCAACCATTTGATCCATCAGCATATATGTTTTGCCATAAAAGTGCATGAGAGTCAAGATATATGATCGATGGTCATCAAGGCATTTAAAAAACAAAACAAAAAAATTAGAAGCTTTTCAGATTTCAACTTTTAATACCATGTAATATTGTTTTACCTTTTTATTGTTATGTTTGTAGTTTGTTTGTCCCTTATTTGGGACTTAAATGTCTCTACTCTTAATATATGTGGATTATGAGACTCTAATGTTTGTTTGTGTACGGTTTTAAATATAAATGTAGTGCACAACCTCCGCATGTATCCTTAGAACTAATTTAATTCATTATAGTTAATATTTTAGGTGTTAAAATTTAATTATTGTTTCATAATAATTAAATAAAATAAGTAAAGTTGCTTGCTGACAAATATATATAATGTGTAAAATAAAATACTTATTTTGTAATTTTAAGGTGATTTGTAAATTATTTTCCCATATTACTCCAGAACTATCATTAATTTCTTAATATGATCACAAATATGGATGCAAATACGTACTCCCTCCGTCCCGTTTCAATGTTTACATTTCTATTTTGCGCGTCTCATTTCAATGTTTATGCTTTCCTTTTTGGAATATGAGACCCACCTAAAACAATTAATATATCATTCAACACTAATACACTTACCCACTTTACATTAAATATTAGTATATTTTTTCACCCAATATCTATTAAAATATTATACTCCTTCATTAACGTGCAAAAAACAAATGTAAACATTGAAACGGAACGGAGGGAGTATATTTTTTCATTTCCTTGAACATAAATAGGGTAGTAGTATTTCACTGTAATCTGATACTAATCGATTTCAATACAAAAAAGAATGGATATACTCCATATAATTATGTAGCCAAAATATTTTATACCTCCTTTTTCAGTCTAATACTCTCTCGCCCTGTCCACATTAATAAATTTATTTAATTTTTGCATATATTTATTAAAGAGTATTATTATATCATAGTAAGATTGATGTAGTGAGCCATGTCCTCTTTTCAAAAAGAAAATTGAATACATTATCAATGAACACTCAAACATAATATTGATTCGATTTTTTTTTTATATTTTAGTATTATATTTTTCGCTATAAATAATTGAATGAATGAACACATGATGTATAAACAAAAACCTAATACTCTAAAATAAATATATCAACCCAATTTCTTAGTTGTAATAGAAAATTAAACACTATAATATAATACAACATCTCACCAAATGGATATGCATTGGCGTGGAGGGAGGGAGTACCGTATTTCAAGGTGTATTCATTGAGATTTCATTTTCAAGAAAAATAATCATTCGAAAAGGAAATGATTATAGTATATTTCTACTCTTTCCCAAAATTAAATTATTACTTTATTTTATTTGCAAAACCTGTGTGATGTAGCATGAGATTACGTCACCTATGATGTATGTATATATATTTTAATTCTTTCACCAAAACTTAAAATGCAATTGTATGTTTATTTATTTATAATTGTTTGAGTTTGATGTAAGATAAAAAAAAAATCATGCGTGAATAAATAATAATTTATATATGTTTATTTTAATTTTTAATATGATAAGTTTTATTCTTATTTAAAATTAATTAGTAAAAAGTAATTGATGAGTACTAGTTATGTGGAAGAAGGCATGAGAGTATACTAAAGATTGGTGGTTTATTATTGAGTATAATTTATAGTGTATCCTAAGATAGGAGAAGCTATTCGCAACTCCAAATATAATAAATGTATCTCCATTTACTTAATATATATTCCGATATAATATTATAATATATATATATATATATATATATATATATATATATATATATATTAATAAGTACAAGACATATTTATCCTTTATTTATAAATATTTTTAAATAATTATAAACTTTAAAAAACTCTTACATTAAGATAACATTGTTTGGAGATCGATTGCAAGACTTGTGCCATTTAAAAGCTCCCGAGACATCCTTACTCTTCAGCAATGTACATTTCACTAAAATTTTCGGACAAATCGTAATTAGTGATTGGGATGATACATACGTCTTGTGCTTGAAGATTCATCAATATACATACCAGATTATTTTGATTTGATTATGACCGATGAGTATCATATGATGATATGGCATGAGGGATATTGTCACCCATAAACATTTCCAATTCATCATCATCCTTCATTTTTTCGTTCAACTTTCTCCCTCTGAATCTTCACTCCATTAAGGAATCTCACCATAAACGTTTCCAATTCCTCATCATCTTTTATTTTTTTTTCAACTTTCTTCCTCTGAATCTTCACTCTTTTGAAATACTAAAACCAAATATCAATCTCCTTTGCCTTTTTCATGTTTGTAATTTTTAGGTAGAAATAATAGTTCAGATGGAAGAACAAGGAGAACGATGTGTTCTTAAGCTAATTGCAATATAAATAATTGAAGGGTATTTACATCTTGTTAAATTAAAATATCTTAATTTAAATATTTATGGGGTATGTTTAGGATATTTGAGGTGCGAATAGACACTCCCAATAAGGTATTCTAAAATTTTAATATCGGCTGAATAAGTGATTTTGCTTTAAAGTGAACTGATAAGTAGATTTTGAAAACTTAAACCATAATTTTAAAATAAAAAACAACGGTACCTTAGGCCTTTAACAAATACTCATATTTGTTTTATGCATATATAATACTCCCTCCGTCTGCTCTAAAGGTGGACATTTGTTTTTTGCACGTGGATTAAGGAGTATTATTATTTAAGATGTAGTTAGTAGTTGTATTAGTGGGGTGTATGAGTTCCATAAATTTATTGTATTAGTGATGTTTGTGGGTCCCATGTGTTTAAAAGGGGGAATATGGACCTTTGGTGCGAACGCCCAAAATGGCAAAATGTGGACCTTTCGGGCGAACAGAAGGAGTAGCAAAAACTCTTGTGTCCCGAGAACACACCGTATCCCCATGTGAATACAAGAGTTTTAATACTAAAACTCATAACTTAATAAGTTTATTATTTTAACGTTGTAATATACATTTCACAAAATATTATTGCCACCCTTTATTAACTTAATCCATCTAACATCTTGTAATTGTATACACAAAGAAAACATTCCCTATCATTTGCTTTGGCCCCAAGTTTTTTTTTTTATTTTAGGCACCGAAAGGCGTGTCAAACAACACCAAAAATAATTGTTTAAAAAAAAATCCAAACCAAAATAACACCAAAAAGGAACTCCAAAAACCGCAGTAATAGGTGAAGAGTAGCATCAATGACTGAGGAAATACAATGTAGCACTACAAGGAAAGCACAGGAAAGGGGACCACAGTTTTTAACAGCAGAGTCTCCCGAGCAATCCCCTGTTGCCACGTGGCCATAACAAAACAAAATGAATTGATAACAGAGAGAAGGAGACGAAAGAGTGCTGCGCACACACACTCTGCTTCACCTTCGCTAACACCCATGCACTGCAGACTGCAAGTTGTGTAAGGTATTCCTTGCGTGGTTACCTCTTCGAAATCTGAGTTGTGAAAGGTAATCTATATTCATAACGCGCTATCTCCTTCGAAATCTGGTTCCTGTGATACTATGTGCCATCCATGCTCTGTTCATGTCTTACCATCATTATTTATTTATTTTCTGATGAGAATGTTGTATTCTTAGTCTATATTCATAACACACTGATCTCCTTCGAAATCTGGCTCCTGTGATACTATGTGCCATCCGTGCTCTGTTCATGTCTTACCATCATTATTTATTTATTTTCTAATGAGAATGTTGTATTCTTAGTGTGTGCGCTGTGCGTATTTTATATGTTTGTTTTATGATGTTGGGTGCTCATATACTTTGTGGTGTACGTGCAACTGTGTGTTTCTGTTCTGGATATTCATATGAGATCCATTGGACTTGAATTATGCTTTGATTTAGGCTGGTATAATGATCCTTCGAATCTATTTTGTTCATTTGTATGGTTTCATTGCTGATCTCTTGAAATCTGTGTGGTGGTGCAGTTTGAAGATGTCTGATTCAACAGAGGAAGATACAGATATGAGTGAGAGTGAGTTGGAATCATATGCTGATTCGTGCTATGAACAGTTGAAGAAAGCTGATCAGATGGTGAAAGTTTCAGAAGATGAATACAAATGCCCATATTGCCCCCAAAAAATGAAGATTTTTGGGTTCAAGGATCTCTTGCAGCATGCAACTGGGGTAAGCCAGGGATCAAAAAAGAGGACAACTAAAGATAGGGGAAGGCATTTAGGTTTGAAGAAATATATGCAGAATGGAGTTAATGGAGAGAATTTATCAACAAGTACTGTAGACAAGAGTGAGATAGAGGAAAACTGTGATCTGAAGGAGCTCTATGTGTGGCCATGGAAGGGGATAGTTGTAAATATCCCTGTCCAGTGGAGGGATGGCCGTTACGTAGGACAAAGTGGGTCGAAGCTCAGGGACGAGCTAACCAATGATGGTATCAATCCAGTGAGGGTTCATCTTGTGTGGGACTTTAGGGGACACTCTGGATATGCTGTAGTAGAATTTAGGAATGAATGGCTTGGACTCACTGATGCCCTGAGATTCGAGAAGGCATACGAGGAGCATCGTCAAGGAAAGAAGGACTATTTAGAAGTTGAAGAGAGGGGAGATAAGCTATACTGTTGGGTGGCTCGTGAGGATGATTACTACTCCAAGAACTCTGTTGGTGATTATCTGCGAAATAATGGAGATCTGAAGACAATAGAACAGTATCAAGAAGAAGAGAACATAAAGAATAGTAAACTCATCTCCAAGTTGACGTATACAATTCAAGATCAAAATATGCGCCTTTCAGAAATGGAGAACAAATACAAAGAAACAGCCATAACCATGAGCACTTTGATCAACCAAAAAGATGAAGGTATACATAATTTCACAATTGACTGCAGTTCTCAAACAGAAACTATTAGGTTGTTGTCACTCTCTTATCTTTCAAATTCCTTTTTAAAAATGAAGCTGATTTGGATCTTTCCTTTGCAATGATCATGTGTATTAGAAAGACAAAAAATGCAGGAACAAGAACGCAAATACCTTGAGAGAATTTTTAAGGAGCATGGAAAAGTCACAGTTGAGCTAGAATCACAGCGGAGTAGGCTTGAGAAGCAGGAGCAAGGATTGAAGGAACACGAGGCGCTGAACAAATATGGACTAAAGCTCAATCTTGTAAAAGAACAGGTAGCTTAAGCCACTAAGTAAACATATCTCCTCTACCACCTTCCATATCACTATGATAAGTTTCCTATATGAGGATCAAAACGTCTAGCTTGCATTTGTTTTGCTTTGTGTTTTAATAGCAACACAAAACTCCTGATCATGGTGTTGCTCTATTGTTGCAACACCTCAACTCCAATCTTGAATTTCTTTAGGCTGAAAGGGTTAATTGTAGCATGAATCTTGTGTATATAGGTCATTTACATTCTAAGATCAAACGTATCTTTAGCCTTAATTTCGTAAAGTTTGATCATTCTTCCTTGTGTAGGTTGAGAGAGCTATCTCGGAGCAAAAGAGGGCGAATGACAATGTTCTGAAATTGGCTGAGGAACATAAGGTACTATTTTTGGTTTAAATAAATAAATACAGCAATCAACTTATCAATTTTTACATTATGCTCTACTTTTTTAGAGGGAGAAAGAGATGCTTCATAGGAAAATTATAGCCATGGAAAAGAAACTTGATGAAAAGCAAGCATTGGAGCTGAAGATACGCCGCCTCACAGGAAATCTGGAAATAGTAAAGCACATGGGAGATGAAGGGAATAAGGATGAGGATGAGAAAATGGCAGAAAAGTTGCACGCCATGCAACAAGAATTGGAAGAGCAGGAAGAAGAACTTGAACTTGTGAATGAACTCTGTCAAGCACTTGTTGTCAAATTACAAGAAGCTCGGAAGGAATTAATAGATGTAAGTTCACAACGTTTTTTTTTTTCATATTTGTTGTCCAATTATGTGATACATTTGAGTCTTACATTTGAATACTTTGTTACTTGGACAGAGTATCATCAAAATGCTAAAAGCTTTTTAACTGAGTGATTAAGTTTCAATCAAGAATTTCCATTTTGAATGAAATTTTAGCACTTCTCTCACAAGGTATCAGTGAATGGTAGAACTGATTAAATTTCCTTCTGCAGTGAGATTATTTATATGCTTAATGATATGTGGAAAACAACATGATGTTAAGAAATGTAGTTGTGTCTACTGCTCACTTGACTAATTGCTACAGTTTCAAAATAATTATTTTTTTGGTTTTCTTTAAGTAGTAATTTACAATGCACAGCACTCCTTGCTTTGGATTAGCATACCCAAAAACTTAAACTGATCATTTCTCTTCTAATATTACCACAATTCCATTAAAGTACTTGTAATTGTTAAATTAATGTAAGCAAAATTTCCTTCTAGTTTTTCTCGGGAAAATCCTCAAGGGTGACCATTGGAGTCAAGAGAATGGGGGAGTTGAGTAGTAAAGACTTCATTTCAGCAGCTAAACGAAAGTGTATGGATAAACAAGTTGAAGTCAGAGCAGGAGCTATGCAGCCACTGGGATAGTCTCATTAAGAATCCTCAGTGGCATCCTTTTAAGACAGTTGCTGTTGAAGATGGTAAATCTTACAAGGTATGTATTAACTATCAACAAAATGGGATATAATCCTTAGCTTTCAGCTGCTTTACATAATCATGTACAATTTCAACTTGGTCCTCAACAGAGTAGCCATATGCTCTTGGAGTAGAAGTGTTTATACATCGAAATAACTTTTTTTCTTTCTTTGAACTACGAATTTGGTGTAGACTATCGTGGACAAAGAAGACATCCAGATGAAGAAACTGAGAAATAACTTAGGAAACGAAGCATACCAAACTGTGTCAACAGCCTTGATGGAGATGAACGAGTACAACCCCAGTGGGAGATACGTAGTTGCGGAGCTGTGGAACAACAAAGAGCAAAGAAGAGCAACACTGAAGGAAGGGATTTCACAGTTGATGAGGCAATGGATTTTGCTAAAAGAAAAAAGGCTGTAAATGCTGGTTCTGGCTTATCCAATTTTGTCAAAAGAAAGATGATAAATTTTGTTTTCTGGTATGAAAAGTGGGGTGTCAACTTGGATAATGCACTTCAGTGTTAAAAAGTTTTACATGAAATGATGATCCTTTTTGTGAGATGTCGAATGGCTGCATTGCATGTTATTTGTCAATTGCCCATTTGCCCATTTGCCCTACCAGATCACTTCTTAAACTCAAGTATAGAGTTGTAATTATTCCATTCTAATACATATGACTAGATTTTGTTGATCTGATATACCTTATTGTTTCTGTCTGTCTTCTGGAATATTTATTCTACATGTTTCATGAATTTGTCCCAACAATCTAACAAGATTCACTAGAACATGAATGATTTGGATGGCTGCAAATTTAAACTTTTACGGAATACAGAGTGAAGAAAATTCAAGTTTGGATGGGAAACTGTCCCAATACTTTAGCGTTTTACACAACGTGGGAAGGAAATACCATAAGAGCAAATTCAAACAATTTACTCGCTGCATCAGTCTGATTTAGGGTTTTTTTTTTTTTTTCTACATGAAAGGATTGTGCAAAATGTGTAAGAATGACAACTTCTAGCGACAGTACAAAAGACTGATCAAAACTCGTGAATATCATTTTCATTTATCTACTCAAAACATCTGTTAGCAATCACCAAGCTTACAAGAATAAAAAATACAACAAAATAGAGGTATTACAATCCACAACTCGGACACGTGAAAATTCGGGATTTCAATGGAGGTAGTAGATCTGAAAAATTGAAACTGCTTGTCTTCCAGAAGAATCAGAATAAAGAATCAATCTCCACTTTCTCAGATCACTCTTCTATGGCCTCCAAATGCCCAAATCTGTCAAAAGGTGTGAAATTATATGAGATTTTCAACTGTAGCTGTGATAAACTTTTATATTAGGGCATATTCGATTAAAAATCTTGATGTGTTTCAAAACAATAAAGCCATCTGCAGATACTGATGATAGATATATAACTATACTATCAGAAATTGTAATGGTCACAAATGAACTAACCTTCAGGTTTGAGTCATAGCTTCCTGTACATAACACACTCCCATCAGCAGAAAGTCCCAGACAGCTGATACGATTTTCATGAGAATTTTGCAGAGATCCCAAATTCAAGACCACCTATCACCAGGGTAATCGAGTTAGAAAGTTAAGCAAGATATCCAATGAGAATACAAAGCATCACATTGAGAAGCAATGACGTCAATTGATTATGCAACTAGAACCAAAGGATTGATCAAAACAGTAACCTTTTGACCTAAGAGAAGTCAGACTTGAAAAAGAAAGTTAATACCTGTGCCAATAGAGTGTCCCAAACATAGCAATCTCCATTGTTGTACCCAGCGAAGAGGAGCCGACCAGATATAGAAAATGCAATTGAAGTCACAGGAGGGACCTCATTATCACCATGTGGTTGAAAGTACTCTTGCAGCTGGTGCCCAGTTCTAATGTCAAATAGTCTGCAAGTCCCATCATCGGAGCCTGATCCAAATCTGTTCCCATCTGGGAAAAATTTCACCGAATTAACATCTCCCTCATGACCATGAAAAGTACGGACAGCTCGACTAGCAACACGAGTATCCCACAGACGAACAGTTGAATCACAAGAGCCAGACACAAACATTCTGGAGTTGGATCCATTTATAGAGACACTGAACCAAAGAAGCATTGTTACAGTGCTTATCAACAATATTAACATAAAAGCTCAATCAAGAGACAAACTTACCTTAGAACATCAGCAGTATGCCCAGATTGGAACTCACCACCAAACACAGACGTCCTCAGGCCAGTGGTAATATCCCACAGGACACAAGTTTGGTCACCAGAAGCAGTTATAAGGTGTGTATCTTCATCTGGAACATACTGACATGATGATACATAACCCTTATGCCCACTGAGTGTTCTGGACACGGGTAGAGTCCCATCCTTGTCAGTTTGAGAGGTCAAGTTAAAGATAGAGCACATGCTATCCAAGCCACCGCAAGCAACAGATTGCCCAGTGGGAGAAAATGCACAGGTCATGACCCAAGCACAAGGTAGCTTAATAGCATGAGTCTTTTGGCTTGTTAAAGCATTCCAAACTATCAATCTACCATCTTGAGACGCACTGACTATACGATTCTTTTCTGGAGTCCAGTCCAGCGAATATACCTATGCATGGAAACTTACAATTATACAACCAAGCAAGAATTGAATACGATAATGGGTTTGATTTCAAGTTAAAATATATGGCAATTTTCAAAAATCCAACTTTGTCACATGTATTGCACAATTCCAGTGTCAAAAAGGATCTCAGCCCATTAGCCAGAATTATATGAAATTATATTTCCCAGAATGCATTGTTCCATTTCCAAGCAAAACACCTAATAGAAAAAAATTAAGACCAATGCAATACAATGATTGATTTTTGTGAAACTTCTTCATGGATTTTGTGTCTTCTAACACGGGAACTACTGAATTGAAGGCACCACCCCTTCATGAATGTGATAAATCCTAACCACCCATAATGTTAAATACATAAGAGGGAAATTAGAAGAAGAGCACAGAATAAGTGAAAAGCCAGGTAAGTATTATCCTTGTCCTTAGCAAAATCAGAATGAGGTGGCGACATCATACATAGATATGTAAGGAATAACAATGCGGAGAATGACTAAATTTATATATACAGTAGATCACATCATTGTCTTCATGGATGCATGACTATTTATTGGAGCATTGCTAGGCTTTGTCAGAGTAGATTTGAACATTTACATTGGCAAACATGGAATGATTTTGTTCATACGGATTATAATAAAGGTTATCTCATAAGGAAATATTCTATAGAAAGAAGCCATCCTCTCAATGTTTTTTGACGTTTTCGATAAAACCTTCTCGGAAAAGTTGAAGGTCTACACCAAACTGCTCCAGAAAGGATATGACAAGAAATGCACATCTATGACCAGAACACATAGTGCAGCCAAAAGAACAAATGGTTGTCAAATGAAACCAAACTAAGGTTTGAAAAACAGTTGGACAAACCTAACCTGAGCCAAAACAATGAGCACGTGAAACTGTCTGAACTTAGACTACATTTAATAAATTTAGAAGTACCGAATATATTTCACTCATTTTCTAATTGCAGAGCCAAATGAGAACTTTACAGGATACGAGCTGGTGATTCACTTCATCACTCATCTTCTATACCGATATCTTCAGGCTCAGCCTTTTATATCCATTATCAGTGCACAAGACAAGACTAACCATAATCATTAAAGTCAACAAAAATGTGACTTAGTCCAAGAACTTCGTTGAAGTCTTGCTCTCCAGAATTTACATCTAGATAGTCATCTAGGCACAACTGACGGCTATAAAGGAATAATTTCATAACTAGAAAAAGATCGTGACTGCCGTCATGCATTTCAAATTTTCAAATTTCAAATTACAGACGCAAACACTTGATAAAGATGCATCCCGGAATGACGATAATTAGGTCTACATACAGTAAAATAGACGTGTGAATCTGATGAATTAAACTTTTGCTACATTAGCTGATGTGAAATCTAAAACGAAAAACACTAACCTTGCCCGTGTGGCCCTGCAGAGTCCGGCAACAAACCAGATCAGTTGGGCCAAAAGTCACCGAAGTCTTCCCCTGCGAACGCGCGTACCCCGCAACTATAAGGAAAAATACGTCAAATTGACAAATAATTCGTGCCAAAACAAACAGATCTAAATCCAAAACAAAAACAACTCTCACGAAATAGAGAAAGAAAGAGGCGGAGAGAGGGTAGAACCATCGGTGTCTAGAAGAAGTAGGCGCTTTTGCTTCAGTCTATCTTTGAGAGCATTAACGGTTTCTGTGGCAGCCATGTGACGCTCTTTCAGTTCAGCAACTGACATCTTTTCTCCAGAAATCTTCGGCGGAAAATTTGATGATGAATTTTAACCCATATGCTTCATTTTAGAACCCTAATTCTCACAATTAGACTGAATTCAGGGTTGTATCATGTAATTCGACACGGCGCTTCAGATACAGAAATATGCTTCGGCATGGAGGATGGGGGGTGGGTGGGTGGGGTGGGGTGGTGGGAGGGCGGGATTTGGAGGTGTGGAAAGGAGGTGGCCTGTGAAGACTGAGAGAGAGAAAGGAATGGGATGTTTGGTAATTGGGGCATTGACTCCAAGCCGCCGGGCCCACTTTTGCTGATTTGGATATTTTATTTATTATTTTCCTAATTAAATAAATCTAGATTTACCATTTATGCTCATACCAATTTTAAACTTAAATTAACATCTCTATTCTCTAGTTTAATAGAGATTTAACGTGTTCGATTAGACTCAATAATTAATTGTAACCTTGTTTATAGAATTTTATGCGATAAGATTATTTAAATCACTTAATTAATATAGTATGGAGTACTCACTTCATCTCTCACAGTAATAGTGGCAAACATATATAATTAGAGCTGTTAAACGAACCGAACAGCTCGAGAGCTCGGCTCGTGAGTTACTCAAGCTCGAGTTCGAGCTCGGCTTTATGCTCATTTTCTTAACGAGCTGAGGTCGACTCGACTTGTTTAGGCTCGATAAAAATAATAATAGTAATTAATTAATTAATAATAATAAGTATTATTTAATTATATTACATTAATTATTATTAAATATAATAAAAATTAATTAAATAAAGCTCGATAGGTTCGATAAAGCTCAAAAAACTCGACTCATTTTGCTTATCGAGTCGAGCCGAGCTCGAGCTCGAGCTCGAGAATTATTCGTTCAAACTCGAGCTCGAGCTCGGGCTCGTATATAGCTCGTTTCCTAATCGAGCCGAGCAACTCGTTTAACAGACCTATATATAATATGAACACAATGAAATCCGTAAAAGAAATTAAAAATCATAAATTTTAATTTGAATATAATGTAATAATTGAAAGATGAAAAATAATAAATATTCAAAATCATTTCATGCACATTTCATGTACAATTTTTAATATTAATAAAAATTGATAATATTCTTATGAAAAAATGAAAAATCTAACATAAGTGTTGCTTTTTCTTTGCACATTTCAATTTTGCGCCCTTGACTCTCTATATTATCCCAATTCCATGACACTACAAAGTTGTTATTTATGAGATTTTTTTTTAAATCTTCAACCCTAAATTTTATATATTATTTTTATTAAATTATCCAAAATATCTTTATTTTATTTTATTTTATACACCCACAAAATTATGTGTAAATTATTGTTAATGAGATTTTAAATCATAGAATAATTATCACAGTTACTCTTTCATAACTAATTCATATTATACTCCATATAGAAATATTGTGTAAATTGAATACACTCATGAACCCTATTTTATGAATTTAAAAGGTACAAAATAATTGATGGAAAATATAAATATTTTTTAATTAAAATTTTATATTTAATTTAAAAATACAGTTCCTCGTGAAATACAATGTGAAACAACCAAACACAATTTTTTAAAAATCATACTCCAGTACTTCGTGCAATCCACTGACAAGACAATGGAAAAGACAAATTCAATGGCTTAAATGTATTTTAGTTATATAGTTATGTAAGTCAATTGATGTTGAGTTTCTACACTAGTTCTAAGGGCAACCCCAATGGTCCCCCTTACCCAAATCACCAAATCTGATTTAATGCATATCTTTTTTAATAATTTTTACTTAAAATTTGATGAAAAGGGAATGTTCTATAGAATTTTATTAAAAATATTATTTTATTAAATTTAAATAATTATAATATTTTAAATTAATTATTTATTCATTTAATTTTAAATTATTAATTAAATAATATATTTTTATTTTGTATTAATTAATTTATATTTAAGAAGAACTGAAGAAAAATGAAGCTCAAAATCAAAAAAAAAAAATTCAAGAAGCAAACAAACAAATACAAGATCTAATGAGTGAATCAAATACTCTGTATCAACAAACAATGATAGAGGAAGCCCAAAGAAAAGAGGACAATAAAATTATGAAGATGGATCTGACAACGATATTTGATCCTGTTCGGCGTGAATATTTTCGACTTCAACAAAATATTATTGTGCAAATAATGAGTTTAAACCAGTCAGTGAATCAAGACAATATTTAAGGGGATTACTTTCTCACTGATGTTGGAGGTTCGTGGAGTGATTTACCCCCATTTTAATTGTGAGAATAAATATTATGTTGTTTTATTTTTTAAGTATTTGTGTTTGTATTTGTATTTTTATTATTGTAATAGTGTTTAAGTTTTAGGATATTTATTCCTATGTCTAGTGTCTAATATATTTGTATGTCTATCTTTTTTAATTTTCAATATAATTTTTTTAATGTAATATGTAGTTTTAATTGTGTATGAAGTAATTTTTTAAATTATTTTAATGACATATAATTTATTATATATTAATTATATAAATATAAAAAACATAAATATATATTTAACAATTAAAATAATTATTAAGTGTGGTTTAATATATATATAAATATAATTATATTTAAATTGAGCATTAAAAATAATTCTAAAAGAAAAAAAATATTTGGGGTAACAAATTTGGGTAACACCAAAATTTGTTCAAATTTGGGCAAGGTTTCTCTTTTACCCAAAATTTTTTGGGTAAAAGGGAAACTTAACCCAAATTTGGGCAAATTTGGGTAAAAAGGGTAGTCATTGGAGGACATTATACCCTTTTACCCAAATTTTTGGGTAAAAGGGTAATGGATTGGAGATGACCAATTTGAGTCTTATTATTAATAATAATTTAATAATTTTACAATGTTAACGTTTTTCTATTATTATGTTTTCAAAGCAAAGTAGAAGATTAGAAATAGTTCTTGTAATATTGTACATATGCCATAAATGGGCCCAGTTTCACGTGGTAAATGGCCCAGTTAAGTATTGGGCCTAAGTGTTGGCTGACAGCCCAAAGATATTAGACCCTACCAATTTGTGCCTCACCATTCTTCCATTTGACACCCCAAATCAAAGTAATTAATGAGATGTTGAAAATTGTAGGAAGATTAATGTTTTCCCATTGGAAATCATTGTAATAAAATCACATTATACCTATATATAACTTGAAAGCAAAAAATATAAACCAACATTATTAGGTGAAAAAACAAGTGGAACTCTACACATTATTGTTTCATAAATGGATGCTAGGAGGGAAAGAATTCTTGGCCCTCAATAGGCACATATATACACACTTTTGGACCTTATTCTACTATAGAATCACATTGATCGAACCTCCTTCGTCTCCGAAGCTTTCTCGACTCGTCATGTACTTCCGCCAAGGTAAACGCAAGAACCATAGCCTGCAAAACAAGAAAAAAGAAAACGATCACAATGCAAGATGGCGACGAGGCTTAAAATGCTGCCTCCAGACAAAACTTAAAGCGTTCACTGCTGATCGTGTAGTGTCGCATCAGCAGTGAACGTGTTAACTTGTGCCTGGCGGCAGGTACATACTAGGATTAGTAGTGGTGACGATGGCCGTCTGAGAGAAGTCGCAATTCCAGGGATTCCTGCAATCAGATTGATATAAGACATTCATAGCATAAGAGGCATGCGATGCAACAGTAGTTGGTTCAAAACAGGCACCACCAGGCTGAATCGGACCACAATCGATGCCCTGGCCACAAGCATAATCGAGATTTGCCTGCAACTGAGCATCGGATATGCCCTGCCTGGGCACACACCAACCTGCTACGGGGCTTGGGACGGGGTTCACAGGAGTCGTTGGAGCTGGATTCACCGGAGTTGTGGGGGTCGTGGGAGCTGGATTCACCGGAGTTGTAGGGGTCGTGGGAGCTGGAGTCGAGGGTGTGGGAGTAACCATCGGTGCAGGGGTTGATGGAGCCGGAGTAGGAGTCTAGCAAAATCATGTTATCCATCAGAATATAATGATCAGAACCAAACTACATAGTACCAAAGAAATGGCTCACCTGTGTGGTCTTCGACAGACCAGCTTCATAAGTCACCGAAAGGTCGGGTTTAAATAGTCCAAACGATCGTTCGGAGGCAGGGCCGGGTTTCAAGTTCTCATCATAAAGAGCAAAGATATAGGTGTCAACGGATTTTCCAGGCATAAGCGGTGTGCCAACCATTGACCTCAGGTGGTTTATCAGATTCCCATTGTATGCTTTCGCATTGTCCATACTAGGACCGACTTCGGTTGGGTCTCCTTGATAAGGCCACCCTGTCTCAGCCACCACAATCTCAACATCCTTAAACCCTGATGCTTTCAATGCTGAATAAATAGCATCAACCTAAGACCACATTTACAAAATACCAATCCATAATTTTTTTCCATAAGCAGTAAATGTAAAAACTTCTCACTTGTGATCTCTGTGGACAACATCACTCTCATTTATCAAATCAAATTGAAAGGGGAAAATTTTTGTGTGTGTGAAGGAGGAGGGGGGTGGGGGTGTCCTTGTTAACTAAATGTCAAAACATAAAAAGGAGCAGACACCATAGTTACTATGGTCCAACTGTCCAAATGGCCAGCCTGTCCCAACAACCACATGAAGGGAGGCGGGATGATTTCACACATCAGATACTTTTAAAACAGTATTGTTTTTTTCAGCAAGAAAAGATAAGATATTTGTAAGAAATGAGTCAAATATGAATCTTGAGATGATATTGGATAATTTTTGGATAATGAATCACAGAATGACAAGATATTGCAACCAGCACCAATGTAGGGCTGCAGTAAAACAGATTTATTACGAGGCCACCGACAGATTCAACCAAATCCCATCTCCACATTATAAGGTAACAAAAGTTAAAGATCTTGCAATTTTTACCTGAGCATCAAACATGTTCATGTACTTTATGCCAGTGTTTGCATCCAATCGTCCGGCATTCGGTTGGAACAAACAGAATGACAGTGTTTCAGGCCTCGGATCACTTTGGTATGCAAAGAAAGGGTATGGATTGATCATGAAAGGCGAACCGTTGCTACTGTGGAATTGCAGCAACGCTTTCAAGGTGTCTCCGTATCCAAAAGCCCCTGTAGACGGTGGCTCCGACTGACTTAACACCGCCATGGAATGTACCGTCGACACCTTGATCTTCCCACCCAATGATGCTGCCATTCATTTCACATTGCTAAATTTTCAAATACAATAAACACATATGCTGATACATCACTCTACTCCATCAATCAAGATTATGTCTTTTTACACTAGGCAATCTAAAAGAACATCCAAAAGGCTAAATTTAATCTCATAATTCAACACACTCATAATCTTCTGTAATCATAAGCCCTCTATGCAATAAACAATGACTACATTATCCCACAATCATTTTTCACATTATAGACTGCTAGAAGGATGAGTATAACGGTAAATTTCACCTGCATTGAGGGCGTTTTGGACATTTTGCATGGCGGGCAAGAGCTGAGCCGCCAGGCCTGGATCCGGCAACGTCACCACCTCATTACCGACAGTAACGACAATAATCTTGCTAGCCGGGTAGTATGCCAGCACATTCGAATTGACCCAATTGCCCGCGAAATTCGGGTCGGATGCAAGCGCCGGAATATCCCCATTCGCCGCGCCAATCACTATTCCGATGCCGGTGTTCGCTAACGCCTTAATGATCGCCGGATCGGCGCCGTACAACCGCACCTTCTCGATGCTGGTGGATTTTAGAAGCTTCGCCGTCGCCTCCGGCGGCGGCAGATTATTGGCCACCTGCCCGTAATTCACTCCGATGAAAGACTGCGAATCTTGAAATCGAAAGCGATTAAAAAGAAATTCTCTGAACAGATAAGAGAATCAAAATTTGATTCAATTAAACTCTGGCTCACTGCAAGACTTTAAAGAAGTCATTTTTACTGTAATCGGAAAGAAGAAAACCACACAACTCAAAAAAAAAAAAAAACGAAACACATTTACTACAGTAAAAGTGAGAACCAAGAAATCCGATGGAATTAGACAAAAGGAAAATCAGCAAGAAGAAAGCTTGAACAGAAACTAAAAAGGGGGAAAGAAGAGACTTACTGGCAGTGTAAAATGAGAGCAGTAAAGAACAAAGAACCAAGAAAAGTACAGCAGTAGAAAAATCTGGATATGGAGCCATGGCCATGGCTATATTTTGCTGAAGCCTGTATATGTGAAAAGAGAAGCTAAGAAAATGTTGGAGAGAGAGAGAGAGATGGAAGTAAAGAAGAGGAGGGTGAAACAGGGGAGGTGGGGTAGGGTAATTTTTTCTTGCAAGTGTATCCAAGTTAGGAAATAGCAGTAGAAAGTCTGAGCGTGGAAGGTGGTTTGAAAATAGAAACTTGGGGTGGAGGAATGGGAATCTTGGAGACTTGGACCTTGGCTTGAGGGGAGAGAGAGAGAGAGAGAGAGAGAGAGAGAGAGAGAGAGGAGAGTGAAGGGTGGGAAGATGATGAGGTGGGGAAAGAATTTATTTGGTGTAACTTCATGGAAATGCTCTTCTTCAAGGTGGTAAAGTATAATATTCCACACATTATCATCTATTCCACGTATACATTTTCACATTCAATTCTCACTATAAATGTTTTTTTTTAAAAGCAGTAGACCCCTTAAAGACTCTTAATAATTTAGTAAATGATACAATAATACTGATTTTTATGACTTATAGTTCGAGTTCATAATGAATATTGTCAACATATTTACAGTTTCGTCCAATTTAACTTTGAGCAACCTTTGAGGATATAAATAGAAGAAAGTCAGTAAACTCGGTTACAGTCTAAACTCAATAACTTAAAATAATGTTCTTGAATAGTTAATATAACATGACATTATACTTTAAACAAAAAAGCGTAATTATGTTTTATATCAATACAATATAATCCATAAACACTTCATTTTTCTCATTTTAATCTTACTACTATTTTCGGTTGCATTAATTAAGAAATTTTTTATTTTGTGTATCATAATAATAAATAAATTGTAAAGTATATTATAAATGAAAAAAAAATGTCAATTTTGAAATTAAAGATTATTGTATAGATAATAGATATTATTTTCTTTTAAAAAAGTATGAAGTTAATATTAAGACGGAGTAAAATAGAAGGGTAAAGTTAAAGTTGGAATTTCTTTTTTCAAAAAGTTTATTTTAGATAAGAAGTGATAATATTTTTAATAAAAAATTATTTAATAAATGAAAATTAATAATCATCCAATGAAAAGTATGAAATCGTTTTTACGTTTTCTTAAGTAGTTATTATTTTTATTAAAGATTTATGTTCATTAAAAATAATATTATTTTTTATTTAAACTAAGTTGTTAATTTATAAAATAATTTATCACAGTAAAATCTCCATAATTAGTGA
The DNA here is from genome assembly GCA_023678885.1 of Pogostemon cablin. NCBI lineage: Eukaryota > Viridiplantae > Streptophyta > Magnoliopsida > Lamiales > Lamiaceae > Pogostemon > Pogostemon cablin. The sequence continues at coordinate 21,365,751 of CM042954.1, read as the reverse complement.
TTAATTTTTACTTTTATTTGTTTATTAAAATATTATATATCATATTTATGCTTATTTACTTATATAAGGTTAATCCTTACTTTTAGAGTTTAATGTTAATATTATAATTTTAATTTTATTATTATGGTTTATGGATAATTATTACCATGGTTCATGACATATTTTTGCTTTGTGGTTAATTATTTATTTTACTTTTATGTTTGCTTTGAATTTAAGTAGGGTTTGAAAATTATTGAATAGAGATATACAACAGGGATGAGTTTGAGATTAATAAAATTTAAAGATGTATACAGAGTGATTTTAAGAAGTTGGGCATGAATTTCGAAAATCAAAAACAAACATAAAGTTATTGTTACTATCATATATTAGTCCGATATTTTATGATTTATTCATAAATGTATGTTTCTTTTCCGTACTAATAACTAAAAATAGTATTCTTAAACTCTGGTATTTCAAAAGGAAAAGCATTCTTTAAAATTTATTTATTCAACTATACATTCGAATGACCGAATTATAAGTTCGTAAATTTAAGTTGCCCTTTAATTGAATTGAATTGAATGAATTAATGCTAAAAATCTTCACATAAAAAATGTAATAAACTCTAAGAATACTAACATAAACCATAACAATAAAATAATAATTATTGTGCAAGTAATTAACTCAATCCTAATGTAAGAAAGGCAATGAACATTTAAAATAAGTAACGTACCCTTGACCAGCTTAAAAATAATAAAACGTGCATAACAATTATACTTTAAAACATTTGATAAATCGATTCATACTAGTACCGCCTAACTAGGAGATTTTTACTTAAAACATACACTAGCAATTGCCATATGTTAATAGTATAATATTGCATCTATATTAATAATATATAATTATATATTATTATAAAATATCAATTTTCTAATTAATAAGTATTAATTTTTTAATTAAGGATAAAATTTATTTATTGATTATTAGAACTTAGCTAAAAATACCCTTATAGATGCATGTATCTTTTTGGTAACTTAGAAAATGGTGTTTAATTCCAAGCCTTTATTCTTTACAGCAATACGTGGCATGTTGTTACACCTAAAAGAGAAGGAAAAAAGCAGTGGATCTTTCTCATTTTTAAAAACTGCATGTTTATAGATCAATACAATACAATTTCTATGCACTTTTTCTTTTAAACACCAATTTAAATTTGAAAACGACTTTATTTTAACTTAATAGTTAAGTTTAAACTTTAAAAAAAGACATCATCAACCACTTTCTTGAGTTCAACAAATATTTGAATATATCAATATCAGCTGCTGCGGCTATTCTACATAGTAATGTATTACTCATCATCATAATTCCTAATATAGAAGTTATTATATTATAATAATACTCTCCATTAAATAAAGATAGACTTCGTTTGATTTCAGTATTGAAATAATTTCGATGGTTGATCAAGTGTTCAATTGTGTTTATATTTTATCGAGTTTCGATTGCAAGATAATCATTAAAAAGTAGATTTAATTCAATTTATAGTAATGATAGCTCTTGTAAATCATATGCGTATGACCTTTTTCTATAATACTAAATCTATAAAAATATAGTATTATTTTTATTTATAATCTACTCTAATTTTTTTTATTTTTTATACTTTTATTTAATCTTATATGCAGATTCAATCATTCTCTTTAAATGTATCATTATACTTTTAAATTTTTTGTTATCTTATTTTTATTCTTCGATTTTTGAGTGTTTTTTTAATAATTCTATAGACCTTATTTTTATAATTTAATTTTTTATTCTCTTCTTTTATACTTTTATTTGATATTATTTCTTAGTTCAATCATTCTTATATTTAATCTTAAGCCCAATCATTCTCATTAGGTATCATTATTTTTTTTTTCTTTTTTTTTTTGTGTTAGTGGGACAAACCAAAAAGAAAAGTGACGGAGGGAGTAATATTTATTTTTTAAAATTTCTAATATTTGAAGATATAATGTCTTTAGAGCATCTCCTAAAGCTCATTTAAAATGAAAATTATACATATTTTAAAGAGAAAGACAAGAAAAACAAGCTCCAACTCATATTTTATTTTGACTTTTTAATTTAAAGATTCATCTTCCCTCTTTAAATTTGAAAAGCACAAACCACTCTTCATACTTTATTATTTCATTAAATCCTAATTTTAGTGTTTTTACTCAATAGAAGTAGTTCAAATAATCAATAAAGGAGAAAATAATAATGTAATAAATGAACATGGGTAAACAAATTTTAAAGAATTTGTTGGAGCACAAAAAAATTATGACTTTTTTAAAATAAAAATTAATCTTTATATTGTGAAAATGCTCTTAAAATTTTTATGACATCTTGAAAATGCTCTTACCGTTCATAAATAAGGGAGATTCACCCTTCACCTCCCTAATTTATAAATTTATAAGAGATTTGACTCTTTTTTTAAACTAAGGTGTATCGCATTATATAAGAATTTTAATGTCAATATATGTATACATATTCAAATGGAGTACATAATAAAAGGAGTAGGTGTAACATTTATTACGAGGCTATGACTTATGAAATTAAAAATAATAATAAAGACAAGTTCGTTAAGAAATTGGGATATGAATCGAAACCGCAGGTGGCGTAGGTATGAGTTTGTGGGAGACTCTGAACTCCCACGTGGAAGTATTGAGCATACCACGTATCTACTTACCACCATCTATGGACAAAATATACCATTGGATTGGATTTTTAAAATACGTATATGAAATAAATTAACATTGAATTCTAATGGTAAAAGTGTAAATCCTAAAAGCAAATGGATCGCCCGATTGTACGTACATTCAGAATACTTTGCCTTGTATAAATAACTCAAAACCTATGGCTTGGATTATTGACACTAGATCATATTCATATTAGATTTGCACCCAGGCTTGATATCAGTCAATCCAATCAAGTGTGCAATTCTACTTGACTTATAACCAATATCAGAAAGGATCGATAAGTACACACAGTTTGAAATCCAGAAGCAATTCATTAAAACCTTTAATATCCCACCAAAGTTAATATTAGTACAAACAAGACACCTCAAACAAAATACTGTTTATGTTTACCAGCTCCCTAAAAAAAATCAACTACAAGCCGAATAAGCACAACACAACAATTCAATAAATATTGAATGGTATACCAATAAACCAATGAAGAAGATACAAAAACTGCCCGACCGCGACTGATGATTCCATTAGCCACCAGAGTGAGACACTGGAGTTGTTACTAATTGGCCATCCTTGTATACATGGATGTATTGTTGTGGAAGAGCATGCTCTCCCTGAAACAAAATGAGTGTAATGTTTTATTATTTTGCACAACATAAACTTTGACATCTGACAATTAACTGGAACATATCTAGGCTGTTTAGTTTTCAACATCCAAGATTAAAATACATTCTACAATCACATTCAATTATTGGTGTTCGCTACAAAAAGATGTACGAGTAGTGATATTTTGCAAGTCCATGGAACTAAGGGGGTGCTTGGTAAGGGGTATTGGGGGAGGGTAATGGGAATAAAAGGATGTTGATTCCCATTCCTTATACTTGGTATGAGGTAATGGGAATCCAAAAATTCCTCAATCATTCCCACTGTTTCATTTATTACTCCCACCCCTTAAATCGAAATCATTTCCAAGACCATTACTATCATTAATTATTCTCATTATCATTCCCGTTCCGAAATTTGAAGCAAGGCTCCTAAAATGTCTGAAAGGCCACAAAATATGGAGCATGCATCACCCATTCACCCACCCTCTATCATTTGAATTTTACTACTAGATAGATGTTTTCAGAATATAAAATGAGCTGATCGGGAACGTTCTTGTTGAATTAAAACATACCCAATCACCATCAGCATCAGAACCAGGCACCAATACATTGATTTCACTCGATTTTGCTGTCGTGATGGAAGTCTCCAAAGCGTCTTTGCACAGGTATAACTGGCAACCCGCAGTATTATCTACTGATATTGTTGGAGCTGAACCCTAAATGCAGAAAATTTGAGCATTATATGGTGATCAATTTCACTCCACTTTTCTTAACAAAGCTAACTCTAAGACACAAGTAAAGGAAAAGACAACATTTAACTTCGGAGAATGCTATGACAATTACCTGACATTGCACTTCTACACCATTGCAATTGACAACCTCACAAGCTGCCACAACACCCTAAATGCAAAGCAGAAAATAAAACAAGTGAGCTGACCTAACAACATATGAATTAAAGAGTATTAAATTACCAGCTGAATTTTAAATGAAATTTTCACCAACCTTGAAGACCACCCCCATCTTAGTGCACTTGTCGATCGTAATGTTGTTTACTTTCCCTACATATACAATATCCGACATTAGGGTTTTAAAACTGACTACAAGAGAACTAACCCAAAATTATATGTAAGGGCCTGATGGCAGAATTTATACTAATAAAAGAAGATTTGCCTGATTTAAATATTATAAGAGCGCGGACATATTACACGAAAGATATACCTTGGATTTGCAGAACTGAATTTTTGCACCCATAGACATACACCGACTGTTTTGTGTCACAGTCATCAATTAACAAATTATTACGTCCAATTTGATTTTCAACCACCCATCTGCAGAAATATTACATATTGGCATCAATTGGCTAAAGACTCAAACCATGGAATTATGCCCTTGAATAAGAATAAAATTCTACTCACTTACGACCCATCTGAAGCTCTAATTTTGGAGGTCCAGACTTTGAGAAAGCAGGTGAACCAGCACGACTTTCCTTCTCAGTAGCTGCAACTATGCCACTTCTGTCGGCACGGTTCTTGGTTTTCATATCAGCCGTGACCTTTTTGAGACCTAAGTGCAAACCAACATGCATAAACATAAGGAAATTTTAAATTTAACACACAAACGTGGATATAAAAAAGCAGATAGTTACCAGAAGTAACTGGTTTTCCAGAATTAATTTCTTCAAAAACGGCAGACATCCCTGCCTTGGGGCCTGCTTTTGAAGGTTGTGTGGTTTCAGGGCTGAAAAGCGAAGCTGGTGGAGGTGGTGGAGGAGCAGGAGCACCCGGAGCAGGAGCCTTTGCTGGAACGGGAGCTTTTGCTGGGGCAGGTGCTGCTATTTTCCCAGTAGCACTCCAGACAGGGCCAAGTGGGTAATGGCTCTTCACATAATCTCTCAATCCAGGTATATAGAGCTCTTTCAGAGCCTTTGCCCACTCAACATGATTTGCATCTTTGTTTCTGTACTCCACAAGAACCTAGAATAAATTAAGAAAATGTCAAAGCTATGAGTTTAATAATGTGTCTAAAACCAAATCAGAATTATCTTTGTCTCATGTATAGCATGGGAGGCTCAGAGCTATTGAATTGGAGAAAATAATCCTGTAACAGAGCAAGCACTTTCAAGTAAGGTTCAACTATCACCTTATTACAATAAAACTCGGCCATTTGCCAACTTTCTTCAACATGTGCTATAGGCATGCTCATACCTGCAACAATATGTGAGTAGTAAAATTTGAATCCGGAATAATTCAATAGATTGCACAAACAAATTTTCCATACCACAGTCTTTTCCTGTATATGCAATCCATGCTAGAGCAGCCAGACTATCAGCACCAGTCTTCGCGTGGTGAAAATAGTCAGTTCGCCTTCCCTCAGTTAATGCAGAAGCTTTACTGATAGCCTTATTCAATGGATCAAGGAATTCCACCAACCCTGCCATATCAGGTTTCTGCATAGATGCAGGCGAGGGGGAAGGGAGGTTAGACTAAAATCACTGAAGGACGAATGACTAATACTGTGAGGATATTGAAATATTCAAATATGTGTCTACCACATACGACTTACTAACCAAAAATAAAAAGGCCATTTGAAATTCATGTTAATAATCAAACATGTTGATAATCAAGAAATGAAATCATGATAACCAGTCCCAGAGCAAGTGAAAATGCATGCTTAAGGAAGGCTATCAAGTATTCAAGTTTATCCTTAATAATCAATGAGCGCAACGCCAAATTGACTGTCAATCTTATTGCAGAACCACCGCAATCAGACAAGTAGCAGTTTCATTTCATCCCATCGTTCTAGGGCTTTAACATTCCAATTCGAGGGGAGTGCCCTACAATACTTAACCTGACCAAACTTTTTCCCGGGGGATCATAGTCGAATTGATCTGACATTAATTTTGCAAAATGAATTCAATCTCAATCACTTGTTATGAATTGAATCAGCGGCTAGTAAATTTAAATCTCTTTTAAGAATTCAAATTAAAGAAATCCGTAAAATCAATGACGTACAGCATCAATCAATGGTCAATTCCAAAAAATACCGAAACTTCCCAACATTTTAACAGGGTAATAACGAAAGAATGAATGTGAGGAGTAAAACGGTAACGTTTCCAGTTTCATAAAACTTGACAACCAAACCGAAAAGTTGCACCTCACCTGAGTTTGCTTGATTTTAACAAGGAGCTCCTTCTCCACATTAAACGCTTCCGCAATACTCTTAGATACATCCAGAACCTGTCCCCCAATCTTCTCCGCGGCGCTCACAACTCTGCCAACGTACTGCGAAATCAGATCATCGAAAGCCACAATCGACGGATCCAACACGGCCGCATCTCCACCGTCCTCAGGCACAACTCCCTGCCGAGCAGAAATCACCTCCAGCCGCGCCACCGCGGCTTCCAACCTCTTCACCAAACTCTCTTCCATACCAAGTCCAAAATCTATGGTCAGTAATTCATATACAACAGATCTGATTATGCACGAGTGTGAGAATTACTGTTCGCTCACAAAATATCTAGTATTTTTTCAGCACCTTTTTTTCTTTTCTAGCCGAAAGATGAAAGGTCGGAGTCCAACTGGAAAGTTTATGGTGTGAGTTGCTGAAAAAATACCAGACAATATTTTCGCATTTCTTTTTTAAATAATGGAATTAATTATATTAGTGGAGGGTTAGTTCTAGTTTTGTTGCGGAGCACCTGCTTTAAAAGCATAATAATGCCATAAACTGCAATGTCATATGCTGCTAGCTGCTAAGGGCATGTTGGGCTTCTTTTCTTTTCTTTTTTTGTTTTACAATAGTAGATTGGTAAATTTTCTATGTTAATTGTTCTTCATAGTGTTAATAAGGAGTCAAATATCGTTTACCAAGAGGAAAACATATTTATTCATGGTAGACCTAAATTTGCCAACTCTTTTTCAGTATCTGAATTTTTAATAATAACGGTTTGGTGTTTGAGTTGTTTTTTATTTATTTTTTTTTGGCAGATTCTCATTTCAATTCGTTGTATGAATTTAAATTCATACACCTAAATCCAAAACTTATACTTCCTCCGTCCGCTTTAAGGGTACCATTTGCTTTTTCACATGAATTAAGGAGTATTATTATTTAATGTGTAGTGGGTAGTTGTATTAGTGGGGGTGTGGGTCCCATTTTTTAGTTGTATTAGTGGTGTGTGTGAGTTCCATATGTATAAAAAAATAATACTCTTGGGGCGAACACCGAAAATGAAAAAATGATACCCTTGAAAGGGTATGGAGGGAGTACATTATAAGGGTATTTGTTCAAATATCTAATTTAAAAAATATTATTTACTTAATTGTTGACTCAATTACAATATATAATTCGATTGTAATCCCTTCGTCTCATCCTAATAGTTAGGTTTTTTTTATACGAGATTAAGGAATATTCCCTCCGTCCCTTAGATAAATGTCCAATTGCTTTTTGCACGTGGATTAAGGAGTATAATATTTTAAAGTGTAATCAGGTGAGATAAATAATATTTTAATGTGTAGTGATTAGTTGTATCAGTGTTGAGTGTGGACCCCATGTGTAGTGGGTTGAGTATGATAAGTTATTGGGTGTGTCACATCAATCCAAAAAGGAAATATACACTTTGTATTGGGACGGACCAAAATGACAAAATGGACACTTATCAAGGGGACGGAGGGAGTATATATAGTATTTTAATGTGTATTGAGGTAAAAAAAATATAATGAATAATTGTATTAGTGTTGTAAGTGGGTCTTATTAAAATATTTTAATTTTTTCGTGATCTTGTAAAAGGGAAATGTAATCCTAAAACACAAACCGGAAATATGTGACAATTAAGACAGGATGTAGAAAGTACCTATTTCTACAACTCAATTTTATACTCATAATTTAATTAAAGCTTTTAAATTGGAAGGCAAAAACTTGTGTGCACCTGGGCGCACAGACCACACCCCGTGCGCCTTTAGAATTTTGTGTTAAATTGTATATCTTTTAGTATAAAAATGTGTACTCTTTATTTTCTAAAGAAAAATAAAAAATATTAATGAAAAGTATACCCTTTACAACAAAATGATTTACTCTTATTAAAGTGTATATCCTTTAGAGCAAAACAATATACCCTTACTCATAATATTAAATTCTAAAGGTGCACGATGTGTCTCCGGGGACACAAGTGCCTCACTCAATTGGAAGGCAAAAACTTGTGTGCACCCGGCTGCACGGACCACACCCCGTGCACCTTTAGAATTTTGTGTTAAATTGTATACCCTTTAGTATAAAAATGTGTACTCTTCATTTTCTAAAGAAAAAGTAAAAAATATTAATAAAAAGTGTATACCATTTACAACAAAATGATGTACCCTTATTAATTAAAGTGTATCCTTTAGAACAAAACGATATACCCTTACTCGTAATAAATTCTAAAGGTGCACGGTGTGTCTCGGGGACACAAGAGCTGTAGATAGTCGATTTTTAATAGGTGAAGTCAGTATTTAATGTGGCTATTATATGGTTTAATTGGACTAATCTAACATAATAAGAAGAAAGCATAAAAGAATAACACAAGAATTCCTCCCACGTTTGTGGGAGTTTAAAGTAGAGAGTTTGTTTCTCTCTGTGTTTTTTTTTATTTGTGTGGTGGAAGGGATAATTCTCCTTTTACAGTGGTAATGGTGGTGAGCTTGGTGTTCATGGTGAAGATGGAACTGATGTTGAAGATGAAGGTGTGGCTCCCCTCTTATACAAGTGGGGTGAGCCTACTATTCTAGCAATAAATGTTATAGTAAGTAGACATTAAATGCGGGAGATACGAATCTTGTTTTGGGAGATTGAGAGCCTGACAATGATGTGACAGATGACTTGACAAGTCATCCACTAGCCATCCTAAGGACTCCAGTTTTGGAAGTCTCGGTAGGGCAGAGCTCAGCTTCTGGCATGGAGAGCATGGAGAGGCTGAGTCACCTTTGGAGTGGAAGGATTGGAGAGGAAGCTGACTCTGGGAGCCGACTCTGGAGGCCGTCTCTGGGGACAGTCTCTGGGGCCGACTCTGGGGGCCGTCTCTGGAGGCCGTCTCTGGGGCCGTCTCTGGGGGAGGCCGACTCCAGGGGCCGTCTTTGGGGCCGACTCTGGAGGCCGACTCTAGGGGCCGACTCTGGTCTTGTCTTGTGTGCTGTGTGGTGAGTTAGGTGTTTGACCATCTATCACATTAGCCCCCGAGGTTACTGCTTGTAGTAAAATTGCAAGGAGTAACCTCGCATTGAAGCGATTAGTCTCTCGGCTACAGATGACCTCTATTGGCCTCGTTAAAAAATCTCCCTACGAAAAAACCTGATGGAAAAAATTGCAGATAGGGAAAAAGAGTACCAACTCGCCGGCGGGTCGATCATCTTGGATGTAGCTCTACTTTTCACTTCAATTATGTGGTAGCTCATCCAGATGACTCAAATTCCGAAGTGTGAGTCCCAGGTATTTTGTCATGTGGAATATCCTTCTGAAATGCTCGTTCTTGCTCCGGGCACATACTATGGATTGGCGGTTGACTACGTTGGTTGGATCCGACTTAGCTCATATTGTGACCCTTCAAAATTAGATTGCGGTCCCAGACAAATGAGGAGGTGGCTACAGAGATTAAGCATGGTGGTTAATGCACTGTTATTGCCAAATATATGAAGGCTTAAATTATTTGAGATTTATCAAAGGATCTACTGTCCCTTGACTTATCTTTAGCCATTTGGATGATGGAGTCTGGGCACTAGGGCTCGCAGTCTCCTAGGGGCTCGATGATATTTCTGCGAGTTGTGACTCATCTCCTAGTGAGCTTGCAAGGTGTGAACCTCCTGTGAGGGCCTTCTCGGACTCGCGCCTAGGCCTTTCTTTGGTTCAAACCTCGTAAGGTTCAAACCTCATGTGGGAGCTTCCATGAGCTCATGCTTTAGCTATCTTGGGCTTACGCCTCCACCAAGGGTTTTTTAAACCTCTTTTGGGCTTTGCCTTAGCTATTAGAGCCTTTGTCTGGGGATCGGTATGGCTTATTGAGTTTAATTCCTCTCGGCTATCGGGCCTTAGCCCCCAATCTTAGCCTTTTTGGGAGTGTGCCTTGGCTGTTCGGGGGCATTGAGCCTACGACTGAGGTTTGATAGGGCTCTCCGAGCTTACTCTCTCAGCTATCGGGCCTTAGCCCCCGAGCTTTAGCCTTTGGGTCTATGCATTGGCTGCTTTGGGGCTTTGGGGCCTACGCTTGATGTTGAGTAAGGCTTCTTGAGCTTCCCCTTTGGCTGTCGGGCCTTAGCCCATAAGCTTAGCCTCTTTGGGTCTACGTCTTGGCTACTCGGGAGCTTTTGGCCTAGGATGATTTTCGAGTCTCTATGCTCTCGAATATCCTTATGGCGGCTCGTCTTGTGAGTCTATGTGGGACTTAGTGTTTGGAGAGTTTCTGCCTTTGGATAAGTCATTTTGCCTTTGGTAGGCCGGCTCTGCCTTTTGGACATGTAGGATATGTTCATGAAATGGTCCACTCGTTCGGATCTACCTGTGGATATGTCAGATCTGTCTTTCTCCTATTGTCTTCTGTTCGTTGAATCTTTTGAGGAAGCTTTGGAGAGACTCTTCAGGACCTTACTTTATGCTAGCCAGCTTCAACTTGGAGCCCTTCACTTGGACCAGGCAGACGAATTGAGATAAGAATAGCTTGGAGAGCTCATCCCAACTACCGATAGAGGCTGGGGAGAGTGAGTTGTACATGTGTAGGCCACGTCCCCAAGAGTCAACGGGAACATCCGGTACTTGATAGCTTCTGAGCTCCCTTGGGCGATCATCCATGTCGTGAATTTCTTTAGGTGCACCATGGGGTCAGATTTGCGTCATATGAGCCAATTTGTGGGAACTTCACCTCTGGTTGGTACGGCTGAGAGGTGATGTTTGGTATAAATGGGTTTTCGCCCAAAGGTGGTTCATTCATCCCAGACTGTTGTCTCTTCTCTAACTCATCTAGCCTCCTTTTCAAGGCTACGATTTCTTCATCCATTGCTTCCATTAAAGCCATTTTGTGGGCATGACTCATGCTGTGAGTTTCTTGCTTTCCTTTAGGATTGAAAGCCTTTGAACTTGAACTTGATTGGCAAGATTTAGATGTCATGATTTCTTGGAGTTGCAGAGGAGAGCCCTTCCTCTAGTGCCAAATGTAGATAGTCGATTTTTAATAGGTGAAGTGAGTATTTAATGTGACTGTTATATGGTTTAATCGGACTAATCTAACATAATAAGGAGAAAGCATAGAAGAAGAAGAAGAAGAAGAAGAACACAAGAATTCCTCCCACATTTGTGGGAGTTTAAAGTAGAGAGTTTGTTTCTCTCCGTGTTTTTTTTTTGTGTGGTGGAGGGGATAATCTCCTTTTACAGTGGTAATGGTGGTGAGCTTGGTGTTTATGGTGAAGATGGAACTGATGTTGAAGATGAAGGTGCGGCTCCCCTCTTATACAAGTAGGGTGAGCCTACTATTCTAGCAATAGATACTATAGCAAGTGGGCATTAAATGCGGGAGATGCGAATCTTATTTTGGGAGATTGAGAGCCTGACAATGATGTGACAGATGACTTGACAAGTCATCCACTAGCCATCCTAAGGACTCCAGCTTTGGAAGTCTCGGTAGGGCAGAGCTCGGCTTCTGGCCTGGAGAGCATGGAGAGGCCGAGTCACCTCTGGAGTGGAAGGATCGGAGAGGAAGCTGACTCTGGGGGCCTTCTCTGGGTCCGTCTCTGGGGCCGACTCTGGGGGCCGTCTCTGGAGGCCGTCTCTGGCCTTGTCTTGTGTGCTGTGTGGTGAGTTAGGTGTTTGACCACCTATCACAAGAGCCTCACTCAAATTGGAATACCCGTCGAGTTAAAAAATATTTTCCTCATTTTAATTAAAATAAAGATTTAAAAGTTTTGTTAAATCCAAATGAAATGGTATAGTACAAAAATTTAACCATAAAGAGTTTAATATAATGTCGTTAAAACATGTTAAGTTATTTATAATTTCAGATAATTATATATTTTCCGAATTTTAAAATTTTAGAATAAATAAAGACAAATTCTCTTGTGAGACGTTACATATATGAGACGGATTGTGAGACGCCTTAAAGTATGTCTATTGTATAGATAAAATATGTTTAATAATTGTTAAAGTATGTTTTCTAAAATATGATAAATGATGAATTAAAGTTATGATTTTAGAATGTTATAATATAATTCATTATTGACATACTTTAATTACAAATAAGTATATTTTACTTATATAATAGGCACCCGATCCTGTCTTACAAGAGAGTTTCTCAAAAATCAATGCTTAAAATAAAAATATTTTAAAAAATTATAAAAATGAGAATTTTTTTAATTATTATTTATTTTTTCCTCATAGCAAATGTCCAAATCATATTTCATAGTAGTATTTGTTATTATAGTAATGGGCGGTTTAGTATATGCACACTAAAATAGTAGTAATGGGCGGTTTATTATATGCACACTAAAATAGTGCATAAATAAATTAAATTAAATTACCTGATTTGAGGGTAATTAATAGCGACTTAGTTGAAAATGAAATGCAATATTCAACGGGAGATGTAATTTTCACCCATCCTATCCTATTTTATTAACCCTCACAGAAAATATCAATAAGAATCTGAGTTACGATTTTGGGGAAATCATCTCGCTCTGAATCCTCAATCCGATCAATTGATTCTTTCCCCCAGAATGATGACCGGCGGCGGTGCACTGAAGAAGAAGCAGCGGGTCGGCAGCAGTGGCCTCCTCTCCTCCTCCGTTGCGGACATCGATTCCCCCTTTTCCGACGGAACCCTAGCCGAAGGTTCTCATAAACCGCCCATCCTCCGCCACACCTCTTCCCACTCTATCCTTCCTATTGCCTCCTCAGTAGCCGGAGGATTCAATGATGCCGCCACTGCTGACGTTGTCCTACGCCTCGATCAGCAATATTCTCACGTCGAATTACCCGGTGTATCACCTGAAACCACTTCCCCCGTCGATCAGACCGAGATTCAGATATACCTCCATTCACACGTTCTTCGCCGCTCAAAGTACTTCACTGCACTCCTCTCAGATCGCTGGCAACAGCAGAACGAGTCGTCTTCCAGTAATACTGATAACAAACCCAAAATGCATCATTTCAAGCTTGCTGTTCCAGCTGATTCGGACTCTATAAATCACCACCTGACAGTTTTGCAACTTCTCTACTCCGATGATTTGTTGTCTGCCATTGATTCTGTATCAACTGCACTTGATTTACTTCCAGTCGCGCTTGAATTGCTGTTTGAGGATTGCATAAAGGCTTGTGTTAGGTTCATTGAGGCAGTGCCGTGGTCTGAAGACGAAGAGAAAAGGATACTGAACTTGATTCCTTTTTTGAGTAGTGAAGAGGCAGAAGAGCTTCTTGCCAGGGTTTCTCCAATGAGTAGTGACTCATCAGAGGAAATGCTTCATGGTTTAATTCTATCTGCTATTTATAATCATCCAAACATGGCCTTCGCAAAGGCGTTCGTGGCTAAACTTTTGAGAGATTTTTCATCAAGGGAATCAGCAAGGAGGGTTTTGGATAAGGCGTTTGAGAAAAGTTTGAGAGTGGTGAAGCAGTCATTGGAGGAGTACTCTAGTCCTGATTTTAGAGGGGATCATAATGAAACGGAGGCTCTTCAGAGGTTGAATTTGCACACTGCAATGATTAATGGGAAGCACTTGTTGTGGTTGGTGGAGAGGATGATTGAGCTGAAAGTTGCGGATACTGCTGTCAAGTTGTGGAGTGAGCAAACTTCGTTCACAGCAGATCTGCAGAGAGCGTTTCACGATGATGCATGGAGAAACATTGTTCCAAGCCTTCCGGCCGTTGTGCTTCGTTGCACGAGCAGGCTTGCTAATGCTGTTGCAACAGGGAATATTTTAGCTGCTAGACAGGTTTGGTTTTCTTTGTTTTTATTTTTGTTGCTTTGAGTTTAGCTGCTTGAACTTATGGTGCCTGACGTTTTTACTTGCTTAAACACTGTGAAAACACTTTCTACTATTCAAGGGGTGAGCTGAATTTAATCATTCTCAGTAAGAGTGTAAACATTTGCCCTATTGTTATGCTTGGCTAAGTGTGGAGAAGAATGTTTGAGAGAGTAGGAAACATAACTTTGATCCCAGGGTGTTATATACTGAGAAAATTTGACTGTTCTTCACTTGATACAATATTTTCACATTTTGGTAATTGCAGAACTTGCTTGCCAATCTTTCTAGGTTCTTGATTGACATTAGAATCTTTGCTTCATAAAGCTACTGATTAGCAATTTTCAGGATGGTTAAATATGTTGGAAAGCATTCATGACACATCTTGAGGAGAACATAGTGTACTGTAATGTTATGTTCCTTGAACACTTGATGAGTTTAATCTTTGGTTTTCCTAAGTTTTTAGATGTGCCTTTAGACTCTGCTGCTCCTGCTAAATGCTAATGTTGTGCCAGAGTTTATAAGATATGTAAATTTCGCATTTCTACCATAATAAAGGGATATGCTTTGTAAATTTTTGCCTTTGCTGTCTACAATAGGTCAGAATGAAGCTCGTAAGAGATTGGCTCCCAGTGTTGATTATATGCAAAGATAGTGTCTCGCCTATTGGCCCCACTAACAAATCGCTCTACCTTGAGCTGGAAGAAACATTCTTGAGAATTATATCCACACTCCCATTATCAGATGCTCAAGACTTGCTTCAGCAGTGTCTTAGCTTCTCAACTCGTAATGTTGATGACTGCCCTCACTTGGTTGATGCCTTCACTACTTGGTTTCGCCGTGCAAACCGACCCCCTCAGTCAGATTTTTGTGGGTGATGATTATTATTCTGGAAGTCTTCCATATGTCAGTTGAAACTAAGGACTGGTTTTGTTGAGATTTGGCACGGTGAATTAAACTCAGAAAGTAAGAAAGTAGACTGCTCTGTTGGCTGTCTCGCACATAACTCATAAGTCGTCTGTAAGTAAGCAATTGTAAATATTCAGCATCAGTCATGATCCATTTGGCTTTCAAGCCATGTGACTGACTTTATGATGTTATTTAGTTTCTGGATTTCTGGGGGTGTCAGCTTGTAAATATAACCATGAAATGCTTGTGCCATTTATATGGATACCTTGCAGTGGATTACTGTTTTCATTGAGTAAAATTTTGTATCTATATACAAAAAAAAATTGTATCTATATACAATAGGCCCGGGTGTAATCTAGTTGACAGGGCTTACAATCTGGCTCATATCGACTAGGGAAAAACTTGAACTCAACCTATAGTAATCCGAGTTGAGCTTGAGCTTGGCAGCATATTGACTCAATTACACCTCTATGCTTTCACTGTACCAGCAAGATTTATCTTACATTCATGAAAGGTATCTTGAATTTTATCTTAGGTCATGAAAACTTGGTGGTCTTTAATACATCGAAAAGGATATGCATCTCATTCAATAGTTAGTGCAAGTGTTGGAAGAAACAGAAAAATCCATCAGACAGTGTCATGGCAAGATCTCGACTCCTCATCAATGTACGTTGTTCTGACTTTTTGTGATTGTTAGCTTCAATTGACTCTGGCGAATATCCTGTGTGTAGGGTGAAATGCAAATTTATTGAGGACTTTTTACATAAATATACATATCTAACAAGAGTGATTGAGATTCAAATTCAGGATTAGAGACGAGCTTAGTAATGGCAGCAGCAGAAGAGGTTTCGGTTTCATGGTAAGCGCCTTCTGAAGTGTCTGGTGGTCCCTTGGTAGCATCGGACTAGCAACCCCACTCCTAATCCTAGTCCAACACAAATGCCGATGCTGATTCCTACACCTATCTTCATGCCAGCGTTGAACAAGCTGGTCAGTTCTCCATCTCCACGTTTGCAATTGCCTTCGTCCCTCGACTGCACAAACAAATCAAGAAATGAGAAATACACAACTAACTCAGTTATTTCTTCTTGTAATTGGCTACTGCATACCATTCTCCAGAAGCTCTCGTATTCGGACATGGATTCGATTTGCATCCTGTTCCTGTCACCAAGCTGCAGAGTTCGAGTCAGTATAATAGGACTACCTGCGAAAGTCCCCGCCACGTCAACCTCAATGGTCGGTTCCAGCCCCGCCGGATTTCCCTTGAAGACTCCAGTGATTCCATCTATGCCCGACTCACACGTCATCCTCCATCCCGTCTCCCGGTTGCCATCATGGCGCAGCTCCAAAGTCCCTGACAGTACCAACACCTCCTTGTCGCGAACTTCAAACTTGGTGCTGCCCGTCACCCTGATGCTGTCCGTATTCACGTACGTCACTTCTTCTGCTCGCTTGTCAATTCTGTCTCGATTCAGGAGGGTGGATACACCATCCGAGTTCACCTGCCTCCTCACACAGTTCAGCTCTAAAAGTGTGTCGTGGCTCAGCGGGACATGGTTCAGCGTAAGGTGTTCCGGAGTAGGATCATCATCTTGAACCACACAGTTGCTTACCCTAACATAGAAAACTTTCAAATCGAGCCAAGGCGATGACGCCTCGACTCGAACCTCTCGCCACGAGGCGACAGCATGCCCCCTTCCGCCTGAATTCCTCATGTACCTTGAAGAAACCCCCATGATTCTTCAGAAAATCAAAGATGTCCTGAAAAAATGGCAGCAGTTAGCTTATAATCGAAGAATAAAGACGAATACAATAAAAAAATTGATAGAAAACAAGAAACAAGGCAGAATTACTAGCCCATATGGTTGGTGGTGCTGCTCCAGTGCTCCAAAGTGGTAAGAAAATCTAGAGGAAAGAAGAGGTTAAGTAGTAGAAGGAAATATCCATGTTTAAAATAAATTTTATTTTGTGAAATAAATAAGGCATTATCGATGTGATGAGGTTGAAGGGTGCAGAATCTGCTGCAACACGAACTCCAAAAAAGAGAAAAATGCATTTAAAAAGGACAATAATGCATGATGCAGTGAGCCAGTTACAGGCAAACAGACAACTCTGCCTCGCTCCCCTACCCTTCCGATTTCTTTACCAAAATAACACCTGTCAATTAATCTGCACTATGTAGTGTCAAGGACCGTTCAATTTCTGCATCATTTATGTCGCATAATGACGTCACTCGTTTAATATAGGAAACACATTAGGCAATCTTTGTTTTTATGCTCTACACTTTTATTTTAAGGTGGAATCGCGCACCTCATGCGTCCTTATAGCTCGGCTCAATAGAGTATTTGAGAGGTTGATCATGATAACTCAACAGTATCCTTGCACTCCGACCCAATAGAATGATGGAGAGATTAATCATGATGAGTCAACTGATCAATAGGGGCTAGACCCACTACATATAAGGAGACCCTCATTTTAAGAGGTTGCTCCCATATATCATTGGTCATAGGCATAAAATGTCCTAACCCATATTGCGACTTTGTGATTCAATCCTTGGTCATAGATACAAAATGTCATAACCCACACTGCAACTTTGTGTTTCGATCCTTGATCATAGATATAAGATGTCACCTCTATGATCAGTTGAGCTGCCCATGATTATTCAATCCTTGATCCATGCTCTACACTATTTTAGGATTTAATTTTTTTTTTCTTTCAGTACTCCTTCCATCTCTCAATAATTCGCTGCCTATTAGCACGAAGATTAAAAAAGTGATAATTTTTTAAGATATTATAGTGTATTTTTTTATAACAGATAGTATATTTAAGTCTTATACAAAGGAATATTTTAATTTAAATTTTTATTGGTTATATTTAATAATTTCGGAAAGATGTTACCCCCCTATGACCAGTTAACCTGCTCATGATCCTTCAAATTAGTAATCAAATTAAATTCTAGTGATTATAGGTGAACGTGTTCAACCAAATGAATAATCTCTTATGAATAATCTTGCTTATTATTTTAAGGCAAAATTGAAAGGGTATAATTGCCTTTATAAATCATAATTTAAAATTTCAAAAGAAAATATATATGATTGCAAGTTTCATGCTAGCGGTTGTCTTATTCTAATACAGAACATTGCACCTTTGTCCAAGAATACTCATTTTAGATCATGGTTGTATTATCCTCTCCAAGGAATTGTTAACATCCATCACCAGAACAAATATGTTTTGCTAAGAAATGCACGAGTAGGATAATCAGACTAATAGAGATAAATCAAGACTGTTACTAATACATTATCCAGATCATTCTCGAATTTAAGGGTGTAGTAATGAATCGTGACTTCAGAGTCCAAAAAGTCTCATACCAGCAAATGGAGAAACGTTGGAACAAAAAGATTGATCATAAACGAAGAAGAGTTGCTCTTGATTCAGACAATTGAAGATGCAAGGTTGTATGAAGCATTGTTCACCGAGGAAGCGCAAACTCTAGACACAAATAGAGAAAGGAAGGTTAAAAATTAGTAAAAAGAACGGATCATGTATAGAATAGCAGTCAAAGAAAACTTAGAGAATGGTTATCGCTTCATACGAAATCAACATGTCTTGAATCTATCGATAAATTATTCTATAATTAGGCTGTGGATGTATTCGAAATTTCGAATCCAGGACTACATTCATGCAGTTAGTCTGTCACAATGTTTACTTCATCAACTTAACTGAACAGAACCAATTGCTAGATTTTGTCACATCCTGAATTTATTTACTATTCAAGACACCAAATGAAATGGCATCAAAAGAGTTCGAATGACATTGTTATCAAAAACTCAAATCAACTACACCGAACAACAAAGACTTCCCACTGAGCTCTTGCCTTCAGATCAAGAAAATTTGGTAGTACAGCATGTTCTTGTGTAATGTACCATTAATATTATCTTATCATAGTTATAATAAAAGGCAAAAGGAAACATAACTAACAGTGGAAAATAATGAGTGAGGCTCCTGTGCACCCGGACGCACGGAGCACATTCTGTGCCCCTTTGCAATTTAAACCCCTAGCAATACATATGTTTAAATAGAATATAGAGGGGGATGGTTGTGTTCACATGGGGACACGGAGTATCCAGGAGCTTTTGCCCAACTCAAAACCAGTTCAGTTTATTTCCATCACAGTTGAAATAAATATAAATCAGATTGCAATCTAGCATCATTTACATACATATGACTATATTGTACTCAACATCTAACAAAACCATTGCTATGCAACATAAGAAGTTGAGCGAATTTTCAATCAATCGGCACTAACAATGCAGTTAATTATGAGGAAAGAAAGAAAGTAAATTTCACCTCCAAAAACAGAATAATCAAGTGAGAGAAGCACTAAAATAATAGAAACTTCACAGGGTTAAAACAATGCCAACCTTGAGAAAGCAAACTCCAGCAGGTGCTATCAATGGCGATATTCGACTTCAATCGAGCAACCGCAATGGTACTATGAAGAGGCAGCATTGTCTCCATACTACTCATCACCGACGCAAACCTTCATAGCTCAATCACCAAAACCAGTATTACCTTAAACATCTAGCTATTTCTACTTAACCATTATCTTATCATCTCTAAAATTGAGGAAGGTTCCGATCTCATCAAGGAAAAATCAAACAGAATTGACCAAAAATAATGGTCCAGCAATCAATCCAACAAACAACACATTTAATTGAAAATTAATGGAAATTTATAATGGTCCAGAGACAAGATGACCTAAAATTTTTAAATAAAACTTGGCAGAGAATCATAAAGGAAAAATTGCGAATGTACCTTGAAGTGGGTCGGTGGAATTGGCGAGTGGAGGAAGAAGAAGCGGAAACAGAGGCGTGATCGATAATTGGATTAGGGCTAGTGGCGAAGGACCTTCTACCGATCCTGACGGCGGTTCTACAGGCCGACGACATTGGAGTGTGGAGATTTATGAGAGAGGTTTTAGCGCTTGTATTATATCCCCGATCTCCTTAAACCCTTGCCTTAATACATAACAATACGCCTATCAAAAAAATATATATATATACTCCATTCATCCCAAAAATACATTCGCACTTTTCATTATTATTATGATATTTCCCAAGAATATTTTCACTCCCTAAAAATATAAGCAATACACAATATCAATAACCTTACAATATTATAATATTACAAAAATATCACATTCTTTTTACACACAATCTAGTCAAAGTCAACTATATCATACACTTTATTCTACCAAATTACCCAAAATGCCCTTCTCTTTCTTACATTACACCAACAAAAAATTACTTTTCTTAAACTTCGTGTCAGATAATACGCGAATGTATTCTTGGGACGGATGGAGTAATATTTAATGTGATGTGGATAATTATAGTAGTGTTGCGTGTGAGTCTTTATGGAATAAATAAATAATCTATTTGAAGAGGAGTAATATTTAATATGAAGTGGATAGTTATATTAGTGTTGTGTGTGAGTCCTTTATCGAATAAATAATTATTTTGTGTGGGATTAATTTAATAAAAAAATATAAATCTTAATTTAAGACAAATCAAAATGAAAAACGTAAATCTTAACGAGTGATGGAGGGAGTAGGTATCACATTGTACTCCCTTCGTCACATGGTTATGTTCACCAACACTGTATATAGGTAGTTTAAGAAAAGTTATTTTTTAATCAATTTTGTTGATTTTTTAAAAGTATTGTTGTAATTTTAGGTAATAAATAAAGTATTTCCTTCGTCCCACAAATTTATTCACACTTTCTATTTTGAGGTGTCCCAAATATTTATGTGTGTACGTATTTATTAGTGTTCCATTAATAATAAAAATACATTATACTACATTCGTCCCGCATTAACGTTGACGTTTATTTTTTTGTACGGAAATTAAGAGATATAATATTTTAATGTGTTGTGAGGTGAGAGAAATAAGAATATTTAATGCAAAGTAGGTATTTGTATTAGTGTTGTTTGGAATAATTAATTGTTTTGTATGGACCAACTTGACAAAAAATGAAATATAAACATTAACTTAAGACAACCCAAAATGGAAAACGTAAACCTTAAAGCGGGACGGATGAAGTACATGGTACCTACTTTTTAGACTTTATTCATCAATCTCGACAACTTTATTTACTACTTTTTACACATTACTCCCTCCGTCCGCTTTCAAGTGTATCATTTGCTTTTGGGCACGGAGATTAAGGAGTATTGATTTTTAATGTATAGTGGGTAGGTAATGTGTATGTTTTACCTTTTTATCCCTCCACATTATTAATATGAGGAGGGACAAATGGTTAATTAACAAATACATTTAGGGTTAGTAGGAGTATTATAAGTGTGTCCCTCATTGTACATAAATGGAAACAAGACCCTTGGGTACGGCGCCGTAAATGGTAAAATAGAACCCTTGAAAGCGGACAGAGAGAGTATTCATCATTCCCAACAACTTTATTCATTTAATCTCTTTAAACTATCAACTTACCCTTATTTTTTCTTACATTATATATTAAAAAAATACATCTTAATCTTTGTGCCCGTATAAACGGGCATAAATATCCCAGACGGAGTGAGTATAAAGTATGTTATGTGTGGTAGGTGAAAGTGTTATTTTTGAAATTAAGTTGATTTTTTTAGGTTATTTATTAATGTGATGTTTTATTTTTTGAGTGGTGAAGAATAAATATAAAACGAATAAAAACAGAAAGTGTGAGGATTAGTGTGGGACAGAAAGAACATACTAGTCACCTAGATAACATGGACTCGTATTTCACTTATATTTGTATTAATTTTTGTTCAATAATATATATTTTTAACTAAGTTATAATTTTTTATATTCAATTTTTTACAGAAAGTGTAAAGAGTAATGTGGGACATAAATAACATACTGTTAGGATTTGTCAAGAATAGAAGAAGGGATTTTCTTTTATTTTTTTGTCCCACATCGGATGAAGACTAAAAGGAGAGGGATTTCTTAGGCTATATAAGGAAGTCCTTGGACTTGAAGTCAATTGCACCAATCAAGTACACTTTAATCTTTGTATTTGATTCTAGTTAAATTTCTTTCTTTGATTCTCGGTTGTGAGAATGGGAAGAAAATGGTGGATTAGTCAAATATTTGTAAGAGAGAAATTCTGTGTGATTGTAAAAAAATTTCACATAGTGGTATTTTCTCCGTCCATGGTTTTTCTCCGGTTTTGGAGTTTTTCACGTAAATTCTTGTGTTGTGCTTTTTATGCTTTTATTTATTTGTCTCTTAGGAATGAATGAGGATCTATCTATCCCAACAAGTGGTATCAGAGCCCGGTTCGGGCGCGACCTTCCATATAAAAAAATACTTTATGAGAGGAAGAGGGTTATTCATTAGGCTAAGGGTGGCATGAAAGAAGTGGGTAAAGCTAGTGGCACAAGGGGGTCAGAAGATCAGCCGAATGCGGTGACATCTCCTTTCTTGCGGTGAAATGCGCTGGTGGCGATAGTGGCATGGCAAGGGGTAGGATTTTTGGGACAGCAGTTTTTGGCGGAGTTCTTGGACCTGCAGCAATGTAAATTGCTAGGACTCCCGGTGGTGGAGTTGGCTTAACAGCGGAATAGGGTTATCCATGGATGTCGGCTCCAAGGAGGTTTGAAAGGAATGGGTTTTCCGGTAATGACTGGTGGCGTGGGGAAGTGGATATTCAATGAGGAAGATGGCGATGTGGTACTTGGTATCGGGGGCTCTAGATCGGTAAAGAGCAGCTGTCCGATAAGTAGGAAAGCATCGTGGATTCCAGAGGATTAGAATCGGCTTCAAGTGACGACACTTTCAGTAGGAAAAGGCCTGGAGAAACCTGGTATAGCTCGGCGGAAAAAGGCAGCGACGTCATGTCTATACAGACGTGTTTTGCTCAAGGTGGAGCAATGCTGCGGTAATTGCGGTGAAGCAATGACACGAGAATTGCTTACGGTGGAACAATGACGACGTTTCTGGTTAAGGAGGAGCTAGTGCAGCAACATCTCTAAATGTTGAGTTAATATTATTGGGGATCCTTATGACATGTTCAGTTGTCATGAAAAATGATGTAATAATATTAGTTGGTCCACAAGTTTACATACGGACATTGACTTGGCAGGTGATGTAGGGTGTGTGGTGGATGTATATCGATGACTGATGGACTTTCAGGGGAGCCAAGAGTTGGAAGTAGCACCATAAATATTAGCAGATGTTTTCGATATGTGTCGTAGGAAATTCTTAGAATGGTTGATTCTTAGTGGTCTACTAATATGGTGGAGTAGGATTCTCAGTGTTGAGAATGATTGTCGGTGAAGACAATGTGTCTTCTTTTATTTTGACAAGGTGGAGATTGTTAGGATTTGTCAAGAATAGAAGAAGGGATTTCTTTTATTTCTTTGTGCCACATCGGATGAAGACTAAAAGGGGAGTGATTTCTTAGGCTATATAATGAAGCCCTTGGACTTGAAGTCAATTGCACCAATCAAGTACACTTTAATCTTTGTATTTGATTCTAGTTAAATTCCTTTCTTTGATTTTCGGTTGTGAGAATGGGAAGAAAGGGGTGGATTAGTCAAAGATTTGTAAGGGTGTAGGGTTTGGGGTCGGGAGAGAGAAATTTTGTGTGATTGTAAAAATTTTTCACATAGTGATATTTTCTCGGTCCGTGGTTTTTCTCCGATTTTGGAATTTTCCACGTAAATTCTTGTGTTGTGTTTTTTATGCTCTTATTTATTCGTCCCTTAGGAATGAATGGGGATTTGTCTATCCCAACAAGTGCTATCAGAGTCCAGTTCGGGCGCTTATAAAGTTCTTAGTATGCTCTGTGGTTGCAGCACAGTCTGACCTTCCACATCAGAAAATACTTTATGAGAGGAAGAGGGTTATTCATTAGGCTAAGGGTGTCATGAAAGAAGTGGGTAAAGCTAGTGGCACAAGGGGGTCAGAATATCAGCCGGATGCAGTGGCATCTCTTTTTTTGCGGTGAAAAGTGCCGATGGCGACAGTGGCGTGGCAAGGGGTAGGGTTTGCGGGACAGCAGTTTTTAGCGGAGTTCTTGGACCTGCAGCAATGTGAATTGTTGGGATTCCCGGTGGTGGAGTTGGCTTAACAGCGGCATAGGGTTATCCATGGATGTCGGCTCAAGGAGGTTTGAAAGGAACAAATTTTTCGATAATGACTAGTGGCGTGGGGAAGTGACGATTCAACGGGGAAGATAGCGATGTGGTACTTAGTATCGGGGGCTCTAGATCGGTAAAGAGTAGCTGGCCGACAAGTGGGAAAGCATCGTGGATTCCGGATGATTAGAATCGGCTTCAAGTGACGATACTTTCAGTAGGAAAAGAGCGGGAGAAACCTGGTGTAGCTAGGCGGAAAAATGCAGCGCCGTCATGTCAGTACAGACGGGTTTTGTTCAAGGTGGAGCAATGGTGCGGTTATTGCGGTAAAACAATGACACGGGAATTGCTTATGGTGGAGCAATGGCGACGTTTCTGGTCAATGAGGAGCTGGTGCGGCAACATCTCTGAATGTTGAGTTAATATTATTGGGGATCCTTATGACATGTTCAGTTATCATGGAAAAGGATGTAATAATATTAGTTGGTCCA
The DNA here is from genome assembly GCA_023678885.1 of Pogostemon cablin. Taxonomy (NCBI): domain Eukaryota; kingdom Viridiplantae; phylum Streptophyta; class Magnoliopsida; order Lamiales; family Lamiaceae; genus Pogostemon; species Pogostemon cablin. The sequence goes on along the minus strand of CM042954.1, from coordinate 21,340,968 downwards.
CAAGTTTACATACGGACATTGACTTGGCAGGTGATGTGGGGTGTGTGGTGGATGTATATCGATGGCTGATGGACTTTCAGGGGAGCCAAGAGTTAGAAGTAGCACCATAAATATTAGCAGGTGTTTTCGATATGTGTCGTAGTAAATTCTTAGAATGGTTGATTCTAAGTTGTCTACTAATATAATGGAATAGGATTCTCAGGATTGAGAATAATTGTCGGTGAAGACAATGTGTCTTCTTTTATTTTGATAAGGTGGAGATTGTTAGGATTTGTCAAGAATAGAAGAAGGGGTTTTCTTTTATTTCTTTGTCCCACATCGGATGAAGACTAAAAGGGAGAGATTTCTTAGGCTATATAAGGAAGCCCTTGGACTTGAAGTCAATTGCACCAATCAAGTATACTTTAATATTTGTATTTTATTCTAGTTAAATTCCTTTCTTTGATTCTCGGTTGTGAGAATGGGAAAAAATGTGTGGATTAGTCAAAGATTTGTAAGGGTGTAGGGATTGAGGTCGGGAGAGATAAATTTTGTGTGATTGTAAAAAATTTTCACATAGTGGCATTTTCTCGGTCCGTGGTTTTTTTCCGGTTTTGGAGTTTCCCACGTAAATTCTTGTGTTTTGCTTTTTATGCTCTTATTTATTTGTCCCTTAGGAATGAATGAAGATTTGTCTATCCCAACACATACTAGTCACCTAGATAACATGGACCGTATTTCACTTGTATTTGTATTAATTTTCGTTCAATAATATATATACATATATCTTAACTAATTTATAATTTTTTTATATTTAATTTTTTATTAAAAACTAGTAGAAGATTTGCTAATAAAGTATATAAGTTTTTATTTATGAATGTATATATTTTTATTTACTAGTGTAATAGACGTGCGGTGCATCGCATGCACGTAATACTTTTTAATGTAAATTTTTAGCGGTTTTTTTCTAAGTTTTTTACTCCAAAAATTTTAACTTTCATCATAATAATAAATAATTTAAGTAGATAATTAATTTACAATTTTTTTGTTCAACAATGTACATTTTATCTAATCAATACTCTTATGTTTTTTTCCAATAATATATGCCTCTTAACAAAGGGCAACGTATTGTCCATGCAAGATTACAATTTTTGGGATATAACCAATTTTCAACCTCCTAAAGTGTTACAAAGATATGCTGTATCTCTCTCCGATACAGTCATGATAGTATCAACATTGAATTTAAGAGTTGTAGTGTTGGCGAGGCATTATCGTTTATAATTAATTGAAGAAGTGAAAGATTCTTAATGAGAGAGCTGTAGTGTTGGCGAGGCATTATCGTTTATAATTAAATTATTAATATCAAGGAAGTTTAACGAATTTTGAATTTAAGAGTTTTCACATAAGTTATTACTCCTACGGCACAATCTCAATATTTCTCAAGTAATTATGATTCAAACCACATTTTAGTTTTCAAAATCTAAACTCAAACTTTTTAAAATTACTGGCCTCTATATAGCTATACACCAATAAACATTCTTTCTTCTTAATAAATATTCATTTTCTCTTTTATTTCTACCTTCTATCCATGTACCAAAAATTCAAAATAAACATACATCACTAACATTCCACAAAGTTGTATCAATTCGAAGGGTTTCGTGGCATTGACATCTCCCTCATCAAAGTACACAATCATTATATTCGTCCAGTAAAATATAATGCCACTAAATGGTGTTTTCTCTAAAACTGCATGAGCTTCTCACCAAATATTATTTACGAAACACAAAATGATGGAATTCCATGTCTTTTTGAACTTCTTAGGCACCTTGTTGTAATTCATTAATCTTTCCAATGCTCAAGAATCCATCAAATCATTATACTCCTTAAACTCCCATCTTTTTCAAGCATCTTGTGAAATAAATCTTTTGCAAGTTCAACAAATTTATTTAATAACCATTGTACATGCTTGAATACCAATCACTGGCATATCATAAAAGATACATAAAAAAAAAGGGAACCATATGTAAACAATATTTATGAAATTCAAAGAATCATTCATCATTAATGTTTTTTTTTTAATTTTATAGAAATTCAGATGAAACTTGTCAAATTTAATCACCAATGTATCTTGAAATAATTAGAAATTCCATCACAAGAACATTAAAAAAAACATTGATAAAAAAGATTAGGCCAAGACTTAAAAATCATAGTGGAACCATGAAAGTGAGGCGTTACTGCTACATGATATTAGACACATATATAGACACAAGGGCTATTATCTGTTTACTACACCAAGAAATTTCACCTGGACAAAGCAATGCTCCAAATAACCAGTTCCGTAGGTAAAATTGGAATTTGAGATCACACAAAGAGAGTGGAGGTGTTGGCCTCTATATATTAATATTAAGAATGGAAGTTCAAAGGTATTTGAATCTAAAGAGTTTCAAATAAATTGGTGCAGGAAGATAAGTTGAATTGAATTTAAAGAGTTTAAAAAATAATTATTGATAATTAATACAAATTAAACTTTAATTAATAAGGTTTTAAAAGTAAATAAAAAATAGTATAGGGAAAAAATGGGGAAAAAAGTTTCTCAAACTCTGTATACTTTTAATATATTAAGATTAAGATTAATGTATAAATTTTAAGGTAAACATTTGTGTGAACCAAGTTCACACATGAAACTGATATCAACTATTATTCTTTAAAATATAAAAAATTACTCTTTAAAGACATAAATTATTACTCTTTTAAATGAAAATTTTAATCTCCAAATTATTGTAAACCCTGATTTATAATTTACTTTAATACATGAAGAATTACTCTTTAAATAGATGAAATACTGATAAAAACTATTATTCTTCAAATAATAATTTTTTATATATTCAAAATTAATTTAAAAAAAAAAAATAGGATCCACTCAAATTCTAAACGTGGGTGAATTCGTGCAACCATATTTATTGGAGATTTTATATTTTCTTTTTTTTAATTATTGCCATTTAAGTTACATAGCAGCCTACAACGTGATATATAATAATAAAAGACATTACTATATGTTAATTAATTCATTAAATTAGGATTAAATATATTAATATTTTTTATAAGAAAAAAATATTTTAGAGTTTATCTATTTTTTTTATGTTAATATATTTTTTTATATTTTAATGAAAAACAACTATAAGAGTGTGAGTTAGGGAACAATGCAAAAAATTTATTTTGGCATTTTTAAATAATAATTATAAAATAATAATAAAATTACATTATAAAGATAATTATATTATTTAGATACTGAGATATATAATAATAAAAGACATTACTATATGTTAATCAATAAATTAAATTAAGAAAAATATAATTATCAATATTTTACATAGGAAAATATAATTTAGAATTTATTTGTTTTCTTTTTATGTTAATATTATTTTTTATTTTTTTAATGAAAATAGAATTAATAAAAAATAACTGTAACAAATTGAGTTAGGTAGTATCCTATTGGAAATTTAATTTCTTAACTGCCATTAGTTGAAAGTGAACCTAACCGAAATTGATTAATTTCTTAACTCCTATTGGTTGAAAGTTAACGGAAATCGTTGAAAATGAACTTAACATCGATTTAATTTCTTAACTCCTATTGGTTGATTTCATAAACTACTATTGGTTGAAAGCTAACAGAGATTGATGTGTAAGAATATGTCGAAAAGAAAAACAAAGGCCGCCTAAAAACGTCTGCGCATCTGCGATTGTAAGAAATGATTAAATATATGGAACAAATATCGAGCAACGTTCTAGTCTGTAGAAAAGAGAACAAAGGCCGTCGTCTTGTGTGTGCGTCTGCTACTGTAAGAAATAATTAAATACATGGAACAAATACCGAGCAACGTTTTTGTCTACACTATTCAGAGCCGGTTCTATACTTTTAGGATCAGTACAAAATATATTATTTTGTCTTTTTATATAATAATTACTCGCATAACAATAAAATCATATTATATAGATAATTATATTATTTTGCACACATAATTATAAGAGATTGAGTTAGGGGTAGTGTAAAAATTATTTAGGCTTTTTTATATATACTAATAAATTATATAATTATATATATTACACATAAAACGTGATATATATAATAATAAAATACATTACTATAGGTTAATTAATTCATTAAATTGAGAAAAAATAATTATCAATACTTTTTATAAGAAAACAATATTTTAAATTTTACTATATATTTTCTTTTTATGTTAATATATTTTTTATATTTTAAAGAAAAATAGAATGAAAAATATATATATATAAGAGACTGAGTTAAGTTAATAGAAATATATTTAAAATAAATAAATATAACAAATTGAAATATCATATCATCACAAAGTAAATAATAAATAAATAGTAAAAACATAAAAGAAAGACTTAGATATCGTGTTTTATGTAGTTTGATAATTATAACAATAAAATAAAAAAAATATAGTCAAATAAGATAAAATAATATAATAGCATAAATATAGTAAAATTAGAAAGACAGATTATAAATGTCATGTTATTGAAAATTAACAATAAAATAAAATAAACATAGTAAAATAAAAAAGTTAATAGATACTATCATGTAAAGAGTAGATATATACTATATGTGCAACATGTGCACCTAAAAAGATAACCCATATTTGAAAATGGGTGAGATATACTGAAAGGCAAAATAATGGTTTTACTTCTTCCTTACAATCACGAAAATGGGTGAGATATAAAACTAATAAAAGGCAAAATAATCGCTTTATTTCTTCCTTACAATCACGCTCATCCGCTGCGCGCCCCTCCCTCTCCACTACCACTTTGCCATCTTCTTCCTCTACAACATTCCAAATTCAACCTCATCGACACATCTCTCACCTTTTTCATATTATATTAATTAATGTATACTCTTTCCGTTCTATCCAAATAGTCTCTTTTTTCATTTTAGACGTCTCACTCAAATAGTCACTTTTCTTTTTACACACATAGGACACACACACCCACTAATACAATTAAAATATGGGATCCACACCCCACTAATACAACTACCAACTATACATTAAATAATAATATTTTTTAATTCACAAGCAAAAAGCAAAAACAACACTTTGGATATGACAGAGAGAGTATGTGTTAAAATGGTAGAAATGAGATAGAATAATCTGAGGAAATCGTTTGCTGTGAAATTTAACGTTGAAGAAGTGCACTGGTGGATTTGTTTATTATGGTTCAGATATGTATCATCGAATGTTTCAGATCTGCGATCCCTGTATTGCTCCAAATCTTTGTTATCAAATATACTGTATTTTTTGAAATATTCAATAGTGTACAAGTTTTTCTAAGTGTAGTATGTTTTTTGTTTGGCTAATACTATTGTGCACCTGAGTGCACCTCAATGGTACACCCACTCTCAGAAATGTATACAATTATGAAAAATATATATACAATTTGTTAGTGAATTTTTTGTTAGTATTTTTAATGAAAAATTGAGCGTAAAAAATTTACAACTATTAAAAAACATGTATACGCAATTGAATAAAAAGTTTTATACATATGGATGCTAGTTTTTTAATGAAAAATTGAGCGTGAAAAAAGTATACAATTATTAAGAAAAAAATATACAATATAGAATAAAAAGTTATACACATATGGGTGTACCCTGGCGCATCAGATATCAACTCTTTTTATTTTTTTAATTTTTTAATTTTATACACTACTTTTAAAAAAAAGTTATACAATTATAAATACAATCATACCGTCATTCGAAAAGTCAATTAATATAAATTTGTATGGAATAAAAAAAATTAATTAATTCAAAAAATATATGAATATTAGGAGAGAGAGTAAGAAAAAATAAGAGGAGAGAGAGTAGACGAGAAAAGGAAAAGAATGAAAAAGAATATTTGTCAAAATTATTTAGATATGATGGATTAATTGAATTTGGATCATGTAACAAAAAAACCGTTGCACACTAGTATGTGCTATCGAAGAATTAATAATAAAATTAAGAGTCCAACTATAATGCACATGTGAAACTAGTATATATGAACGATTTTAACCGTTAGATTAAATTCAATTGATGTACACCTGGTGCACCAAGATGATCTTAACCGTTAATTGTAATATTTTAATTAGATCTTCACCATCAAATAAAATAAAAAAATTAAAAAATTTAAATTATAATCACACACTACCCTTATTTTTAATCATTAACATCCAAGTGCAAAATCATCCTAAAATTTAATTTAATTTATACCATTGGTTAAATGAATAATAATAACAATAATAATCACTATCCATATTTTAAGTCTTTAAATCCGGGTGTTTGGTATTTTTAAAAGGAATGAGAAAGGGAATTGGAATGGATTTGTATGGAATGGGAATCATATCTTCCATGTAGCAGAGGAATGGTGGATTCCTACAAAGTTGGATATGAAACCCATAGGAGTGTAATAAACAAACACAAGCCTCTACTATCATACCCATTCCCTCCTCCAAAAGTACCCAAACAAACAATCCCTAAGTGTACTTGTATACAAATGCACCCTAAAAATTAAATAAATATAGTAAAATAAGAAAACGAAAAAATTAAAAGAAAAGACAAGCTTCTTCCCAGTATTCTGAATAGTGTGATATTCCAACTCAGCTAGCTGTAGGGGTGGGCATCGGATCGGGTTTCGGGTTTTTCGGATTGGGTACCCGAAATTCGGGTTGAGAATTTCATTATCCGAACCCGATCCGAAATATCTTAGACCCGAAAATTCTCTTTTTTTATCTTTATATTTTTTTAAATATTCTTATAATAAATTAATTATGTGTGATTTAAATAATTTTTTTTAATGTTTAATTTTTGAGACAATATTTTATTTGATCTCTTTTATCATTTTTTCTTTGTTTTTAAATAATTATAAAAGAATATAATAAATTCATATCACATTATAATAATATTAATTTTTATACTAATGTTAGGATTTAGATAGTATATTTTAATTATGTTGTGATATATTTAAATTTATATATTTTTATATGTTATTTTTATCTAATTAATTAAAAAAATGTATACCTTAAAGTATATACCAGAAAGCTCTCTGTCTCTTCCTCCTCTAGCTGAGTGGATTCTGGCCTCTATTGAAGGAAAGTCGATGAAATTTCAACAAGAATTTGCCACCTTACTTTGGTGTAGATGGTACTCCAGAAACCAATTTTTTTTTTCCAGAATAAGGACTTGAACCCAGAATATGTCTCATCAATAGCACATAGCCACGTGAATGATTTTTGCAGGCAAAGTCTCATATCACTAACACTGCGCCACAGGATGCTCCGAGGCAAAAGGAATGGGATCCACCTCATGGTGATGTTGTGAAGATTAACACGAATGCATCAGTTTTTATGGGTGTTAGAACTGGTTTGGGAGGCGTAGCAAGAAGGCATAGTGGGCAGATAGAGTGGTCTTTTGTTGAATTCGAGAATTCTAATTTTTCTGTGGAAGTAAGTGAAGCTCTTGCAGCATTGAAAGGGCTAGAAATTACAAAAGAACAAAATCTTAAGAAGGTAATGGTGGAAACAGATTCTCAGATCATTTACAATGCACTGGTGAATAACAAGCTAGATCTTTCATACTTTGGTATCATTATGAAGGACATCCTCTCTCTCCGCCCTTCTTTTGAGAAAGTTTGGTTCAATTGGACTCGACAGGAAAGGAACTCTTTAGCACATAATTTAGCAACTGTTGTTTTTAATGGTGTTTTGTCTTTCTTCTCATCATCTTTAACTGATTCTTATGTAAACATTGATTCTATCTTGAGTTAAATAGAAATTTATTTTCTGTCAAAAAAACTTTAATCATATTAAAATTGAGTGAGGCTTGTGTGCGCCCGGATGCACATCATGCGCCTTTACAATTTAGTATTATGGATAAGGGTACATTATTTTATTCTAAAGGGTATACAATTTAATTAATAAAGGTACACCATTTTGTTCTAAAGAGTATACACTTTTCATTAATATTTTTTTATTTTCTTCCGAAAATAAAAGGTACACATCTTTATACTAAAGGGTATACAATTTAACACAAAATTCTAAAGGCGCACGGTAAATGCTCCCGTGCGCCCGGGCGCACACAAGTTTTTACCATTAAAATTAATGATATAATGAGAATTCAAATTTTAATTTGATAAGATAAGAATATCATAATACAAAATTGTGTTTTTATAATGTAAAAATAATTAATAATTTAAAAAATAAATAAATTTAATTAAGTAATATTTAAAGGATAATATATATTTTTTATGATTAAAAAATTAACAATGCATCAAAATTTCAATATTTCATGAATCAAATTATTTTTTATAATTAACATAAGAGTGTAAAAAAAAAAAACTTCGGGTACCCGATCGGGTAATTCGAGTACATTTTCAATACCCGAAACCCGATCCGAAGTTATAGTTTCGGGTTTGGGTAAACCCAATATTATCCGAAAAAATCGGGTTTTTTCGAATAATTTTTTTCGGATCGGATCGGGTACCCGAAACTCCAAAAAATACTCCCTAGCTAACTGTCTATGTCGTAATTATGTCAAGCTTAATAGTATCAATTAAGACACTTATATATATATTAAAAAAATTTAAAGACCTTGGTGAAAGTGGGGTCCGCAGCAGCATTACCAACACCACCCAGCAGTCAGCACCGCCCCTGTTTAAATGTTGAGTTGTTGAAGTAAAATGATAAGCATGAATTGAATTGAATTGAATTGAACTGAACTGAACTGAATTGAATTTATAGCCCATTATAGTCCATCTTTGGGTTAATGAATACCATGATTCATCATTGGCCAAACAGACGCCACTACCGAAAGAAACAGAGAAGAGTGCGCCGTTTAGGGATGTCAATGGGCCAGATATAAGGCGGTAGTTAGTTATTCAGACAGGCCCATTATTGAAAGGCCCGCCCGGATCTGCCCCGTTATCCGTACAAGTCTTATATCGTATACCTATACTCAAATCTGTGCGGGGCAGGTCCGCCCCATCCAGGAAGAAGAAAATAAATGTGTGAGAGGAGCTATCTGTTTCTTAGATTCATTTCACTGCTGTTTCACTTCAAATTTAGAGGGAAAGTTTTTGATGATGTTATCGACACAATAATCGAAGTAAATTTCCTTGAAACATCTTCGAAATGTACAACGAAAATTGAGTGACTCATATTCTCTTCGTACTATTTTGATATTTTTCAAGAACGGACATTGTGGTACGAGGGGTATAGTTGTACCGCATGTACCCCATAATTATATATATATATATATATATATATATATATATATATATATATATATATATATAATTGTATGTGTATAAACCTTTAAAATTATTAACTTCATTATAAATCTACATTCAATTCACTATTATTTTATAAAATTTATGCTATAGATTTGTGATACTTTCTACAAATTAAAATTAAACGGTGTCAAAGTTACTATAATTTACGAATTTTAATTAATTTATTTTATTAATTTGAATATTAAATACTCCATCCATGCTCAACTCATCTTCACACTTTAACTTTTACGAATATTAAGATATTTATTTATTACTTACTATAGGAATAATTAGGTACTCCCTCCATCCCAAATTCAACTTCACGTTTATTGTAGATACGGAGTTTAAAAAAATTATTTTTTGACTTACTTTTGGGAGTAGTATGATATTTTTGGGTAATAAATAAATGATAAAGCATGTTACGTGTGTTAAAAAGATGATTGCAAATTTGAAATTATAGTAGTATGTTAGAGGAATATTAGTTAATTGTTTTTTCCTTTTTATGAAAGTGTGAAGTTGAATTTGGGACTGACCAAAACGAAAAGTGTGTAGTTGAAGTTGAGACGGAGGGAGTATTTTTCGATTGTGAAGATAAGTTGTAAACGATGAAAATATAAAGTGTGAAGATGAGTTGGGAACGAATGCAATTGTATTTTTATAATTGCATGTCATACCAAAATAAAAATAGAAAATAATTGTAGATCTGCCCCTAAAATATTTTCTTCTCCCTTTATTATAGTGTATTCCAATAGTGGTTCTCTTGATGATATTTTGGTGATATTTGGGGTATTCTCTTGCTTGATTAGTGGATTATTTATTGGATGAGGCCATGTGGTTTTTATCATCATGTTGAAAGGGTTTTCCATACTATAACTATTGATGTTGATTTCGTTAAATTTTTGCATATTTTTTTGGTTTGTGGTTTCTGGCTTATATTGATATTATTTGGATTTGCTGTGTTTCCACTGTGCAAAATAATATATTTGCATGTCGTTTATCTTAGTTTGGATAGTGCATCGTTCCACAACAAACTTTATTATAATACTTCTCCATCCCACCGAAAGGTCCACATATTACTATATCAGTGTCTCATTCAAATATCCCTATTTTTCCTTCTAATAAAAGGACCTCACATGGGACCCACCAATCACTACTAATAAAAATATTCACTACATATAAAATAATAATACTCCTTAATCTATGTGTAAAAAAACAAATGGAAACTTATGAATAGGATAGGGGGAATATCATTTTTTATATCACATTTAATATAAAATTAAAATTATTTAATATATCAAAACAAACACTCACTATTTGGAAAGGAGCCGATATCTTGCACATATGGTGTAGACGTTGTTCAAAGATATAATACTTTGTTTTAAAGAGTATCATTTAACTTATAAGAGTTTTTTTTCCGATATATTATGTTTTAAAGGGTATCACTTTAGTTTATAAGAACATTAATTTTTCAATGAAAGTGTCAGTTGAAATATGAATTGTATTAATGTTTAATTAATAATATATTTTATTCTTCCGTTTCAATGTTTACGTTTGTTTTTTGAATGTTAATTAAGAATATAATATTTTTATGGATAGTGGGTAGAGTAGATGTCCATATATACCAAAAAGAGAAAGGTAAAAATTGAAATTAGACGCTAAAAAAATATAAATTGAAATGTTACGTAACATCATCACACTACAAATGTGAAAAGATTATCTTTAATTTCCAGTATGGATTGTATGATATGATCAAATTTGAGTTGAATGAAGAAGTGTCTTTTTTTTTATAAATTGAATTATTATTTTCTACGTGACAAACTACTACCACTCGTCCAAAAATATATATTTTTTAAGTTATTATGTAAAATTGCTGGGTTCTGATCTAATCTAATCTATCTATACATATATAATAGTAATAAGGGTCAACAAAAATTTGAATCAATTTTGACCTAATTTCCTTCCTTTTCCTATTTTGCTAATTTTAGAAAATTTTAAATTTAATCTTGACCATTAATTTGTTATTAATACATCTCCAACATTCATATATTTGAATAATCATTCAGTGCCTTTTGTGTAATTTTTTATTAATTATTCGGTGCCATTTGTGTGGTTTAACAAAAATGTGAGGAAACTTGACAAAAACACAATCATTCACCCGTGCACCCACAAAAATGTAAGGAAATTTCTTCTTTTATGCTTCGATTTCTATCGAAATCATTTGAACAATATTCATTTTCAAGCCCTAATCTCACATTTGACGATCTTCTTTCGCTGCACCTCTCTCCGCCGTTGTCAAGATCATGGCTCCGTCGCTCCTTCGCCTTCGTCGCTGATTCGCCTCCTACTTCGTCATATTTATCCCCTCCGTTTGGTAAACTTTATTTACAAATCCCTCTCCGTACAGCCGTCGCGCCGGTCATCCTCCAATTTAATTGGCAGCATGTTGCCTTAGATGTCGGCGGTGAACAAGCAGAAGATGAGAACATTTAGATCTTCAATTTTTACAGCATTGGTTCTTTACCGAAATTTTTTTACCAATCCATCCAAAAAAATGGTATTTCCATGCTCGCAAGCCCTAATTGTACAAGTTATTTTGACTGTGTAATCTCATTTAAGTGAAAAGTTAATTGATGTAAATAGATATTGGGTTATATCTCTCTCTGATTCTTTTATAGATGTTAATTGGATACTTGCAGGACTGGAAAAACCCTAAGCATGAAGTTGGAAAAGGAAATTTGCAAAAGTATCACATCATCGAATTTGACGGCTGCAAGGTAGCCCTTACATGTTGTTAGCATTTTTCTTTTCTTCTTATTACAATACGCTTGAAATATGTATTGCATGTATGTGTACATTATGTGTCTGTCTTTCCACTTATGTATTGCATGTATGTGTACATTATGTGTCTGTCTTTCCACTTAATTGACTACCATTTGAGAATTCTTATTTTTAACTAAACCCATCAACGTGATATAAACCCCCTACAAAACGGTTTAAGCTGAGCACTTCGATGAGGCCGGCGCGATGTAGTTTATTACTAACCGCAATTTTTTTACCAATCTATCCAAACAAATGGTATTTCCATGCTCGCAAGCCCTAATTGTACAAGTTTATTCAAATTATTTTGACTGTGTAATCTTATTTAAGTGAAAAGTTAATTGATGTAAATAGATATTGGGTTATATCTCTCTTTGTGATTCTTTTATAGATGTTAATTGGATACTTGCAGGACTGGAAAAACCCTAAGCATGAAGTTGGAAAATGAAATTTGCAAAAGTATCACATCATCGAATTTGACGGCTGCAAGGTAGCCCTTACATGTTGTTAGCATTTTTCTTTTCTTCTTATTACAATACGCTTGAAATATGTATTGCATGTATGTGTACATAATGCGTCCGTCTTTCCACTTAATTGACTACCATTTGAGAATTCTTATTTTTAACTAAACCCATCAACGTGATATAAACCCCCTACAAAACGGTTTAAGCTGAACACTTCGATGAGGCGCGATGTAGTTTATTACTATAATCCAGCTGAAGTTTGAATTTTGAAATATACACCTCTATTTGAACTCGATAACTGTAAATCGTACAATAAGAAATCTTCAAGAAAACAAGTTCATTTTGAAAAATAATGGTTTAGCAAAGAAGATTTAATCTCTTGCATGGTTTGATCCATGGAAATGGGTTCAGCCACGTGATTTACATCAATGGGATTGAAGGGGGTTGTAAGCACATCTATGGTAGAGAAATAATGGATCTCTGGGATCGAATCAGCACCACTCTAGGTGTGAGGTAATATATATATCTATAACTGTGTCCTTTTATGTATGCTTGAAATCCTTTGATGATTGATATATATAACTTAGTAATGAATACTCAACTGGTAGATAAAGAATGCATTCATTTATTCATTTTTTAGGCAAATTACAGTTGAAGATTTGTCAAAGAAGCATATGATGGATCTACGGTTGCTCTATGGAGTTGCTTTTGGGCTCTCCGGGTTTGGTAAGTGGGGATATCACTTCTGCCATGGGAGCTTTGGTGTGGAAGAGCACAACTATGAGAGGGCAATGGATGTTCTTAACTCCCTTGAGCTTGATTAAGTCCCTGAATGCATGTAAGTTTGTTCATATCTCTGTAATGATTGATCATGTGCTTGATATCCTAAGTTATTAAATTAATTTGCAAGATGAACTAGGAGGTCTATTAAACCTTTTTCTCGGGCATTGAACTAAGAGATTTCATGATAATTTATAAGATTTTTTTATCTTGCTAATCTTGAAAATATGTCTTTCTTTTCAGAATGGAGATGACCTTCATTGGTATAAGAAGGAAGAGATTAAGGTATATTACCTTTTGTAATTTGTGATATCTACTTTACTTATACTCTTTTGTTCGCCTTAATTTTTTCTTCTATTATTTATTTATGTTAGTTGTTATGGCTCAAAGTATTTGCCCAAGTGGAGAAGTTGGTGGTGCGATTTTCACCCGTTTTGTGAGCAAATACTTTTCTTTAGTTTCATGTTCTTGATTCTTTGATTTTCTGAATTTTTTTGTAAATAGACCTTTTACTGATATTTGAATTTATTTTTAGCTATATAAATTGACCTTTCTAGATCTACACAGGTGAATGTCAAAGAATTCATTAAAGTACGTGATCCTCGGTGGAGGTGTTTCTGTAGTGAGTACTTTTTTTTAATCCATTTTATTAGTATTTGCTTAATTTGCTTTTATTTTTTTGATTGGTTGCTTACGTTAATCTTTTCATTTGTTATGGCATTATGCATTTTATATGTGTGAGCCCTTATATTTTTTTTTTTAGGCTTACTGCAAAATTGATGGGGTTCAAACTGATATTCTTTTTTCTGGAGTGGTGGCACAAAACAAAGCTGTAACTTTTCTTTTGTTTGTGTTAACTTATTTTTAATGGATGTATATTATCTACTTTTTTATCAAAATGTTTCTTTTGTTTTAATAAAAATGATGCTGTGGAGATTACATATTTGATTTAGTTTCACAAATAATCTCTTTTTTTTCTTTTTCTGGGTTCAGCCTTTTAGTGCCTTTGACATAGGTGGCCTTTCGTTATTGCAGTATAGGATATTTGTGGATTTAAATATCATAGAAAACTAGAATTCATGTATTAATGTCATTGATTTCCCTTGAAAAGAATGGTGAATTATTACAAGCACGTTTTCATGTCAAAGTTGTGTTCTTCAAAATGTCAAATTTAGAGTTAATATGTGATTTAGCCTGATTTTCTTTGCTTTGCTAATAGATTCTGATTATGATGATACGTGATTGAACAATCGGTGTTTTCTTCAGTGATTCATCTATTATTTTGCCTTTGCAGTGGACTTTTGATTTTTTGATTTTTTTATTTACTTACTAGACTCTCTTATATTATATTTTTTTGGAGATGCTAACCAAACAACTTTCTAAATTTCCATTTATCCTTGAAGGTATCATCAAAATATGGCCTTTCAAGTGATGCTCAAAAGTGACTAAAAAAAGGTGTGTACTTTGTGCATCTCAGATATCAATTTCTAGCTTTATTCCAATTAAATAATTGAGAATTTTAGTTATATATCAGTAGCTTTTAGTTGTATTTAGAGTATCTCACTTTCATGAGAGTCTCATTTTTTTTTTAATTGAATTTTGAATATCCTTGAAGTATTATTTTTTTTTTACATTCTTTTTATTCAAGCACATACTGCTGCTCAATAATTTTGGAACTTGAATGAGCATGGATGTCTATGGATTTGCGGTAAGACCTTGGCCTATATTTATTTTTATAATTATTTTTTAAAATGAATGATGTAGGTTTTATGGAGTATTAGATACAATGGTAAATACTAATGAATTCTAATGTAATTGAGGTTAATGAATTTAAATCTTTATTGGGTGTGACAGTGATGGTAGTGGATTGCCTGATTTTTCAAGTTTAATAATGAGATATTAGTTGTTCCAAATGGCTGTTGAGTACAAATTATAGACCTGATAGGTAGATTATCGTGTTTAATATCTCAATTTCATTGCTGCAAAGCCTTTGTTATTCTTAATTGCTTCATATTTTGTAGGTCACTATAGCTTGGGAGTACTGAATTTTTCCTTTTTCTCTTTGCCTACTGAGTTCATCATTCAGATGCGTTACTGATGGCTGTTTTTGTAAATTTGGTGGAATTCTGTAATGTATAATCTGATGAATATTTGTCATATTTTGCCTCATGTATTAAAATTGTTGAATGTTCAATGATATTTGGAATTCCTAGGCCTAGAATCTAATGGTTATGATTAAAAGGATATTTAGATTTTTGTAGCTATATATATGTATTTTCTTTCTGTTCCATTTTAAATGCTTCCATATTTTCAGGCTATTATGTTAACAAAGTTTGATTAGAGACTTTCTAATAAGTTGGACTTGGATCTGCAGAAGTTTAGGTGCAGAGTTAATTATCATGCTCTGAAGTTTACCAACACCATACATGAAATAGGTGCAATGAATGAGAGCGAAGAGCAAGCATTACATTGCCCTTCATCTAAGGTTCCTGCATTGGGTTTCCATTTTTATTTTTTTTACTATAACATACTAACACGTTTGTGAAGTTTTGGCTTTTCAATTTTGTTGCTGGAATGGAACTTGATATTTTGTTGAATTCCTCATAACATGGAGATGGTTTATTTATGTTGTTTTCATGATGTATTAGTTTGAATTGCTTTTCATAAGTGTTAAGACTTTGTATAATGTTGTTTCCACTTGAAAGAGTCATTGTGACACTGGTGGTCTTGATTTATTGTTTCTCTAAAAGCTGATGCATTCTTTCTTGGGTGTGACTTGGGATGGCCTGATTTTTCAAGCTTAACAATGGGATATATGTTGTTCAAAATGGCTGCTGAGTAAAGATTATAGACTCGACAGGCAAATTATCGTGTTTATATTTCAATTTCATAGTTGCAAAGACTTTGTTAATATCATTTTCTTCATATTTAGGTTACTTTAGGTTGGTGGGGTCATGAGTACTAACTTTTTTCTTAATCTCTTTGCCTACTGCGTTCATCATTCAGATGGGTTACCTATGACTATTTTAGTTAATTTGGCGAAATTCTGCAATGTATAATACTTGCCATATTTTTCTTCATGTGATTAAATGAACCAATCATTCGATGTAGAAGGTGTTGTACTTATGTTATTGCATTGATTGTGATGAATTTTCATTGTAAAATCATATGAACATTATTATTATTTTATCTAGCATTATTGAGCTCTCCCGTTTAGCATTTAACATTTAGTTTTGCATATTGAGATGTTGGTGCTCATATAGTTATGCTTTATTTATTGTTACGCAGGCTATTGATTCATTTGTCTTTTGGTGTGTGTGTGTGTGTGTGTGTTTGTTTTCTTACTTTTAAATTTTTTATTGATAAGTTTATTAAAAAGGGCTATCAATATATTATATTGCCATCCAGAAAATAAATTTGTAGGGATTGTTTGAAGGGTTGAAAGCTTATAGAATAGGAATTCGCTTTTAAATAATTAATTTTACATTTATTAATTGATTCAATTCTGTCCAGAAATCGTATTTTCCATTGTATAATTTGTAGTTGATTGCTCTATGGAAGAAGTGTGTAGTGCCACAGGCAAGCTCATCTCAGTAAACACTTCATAATTGAACGTCAGTGCATTCTCTGCAGAAAATGACATGGGAAATGTAATGCATTCTTTGTATTTATCTCTCTACCGTTGACTAAATTAATAGAAAGACAAGATAATGGAGGAAGGATGAAAAAGAAACCTTCAAATTTGGAGTCTTGAATTAGTTATAACTTAAGAAAATGCTATTTGAAGTTAAATTTATCTGATCATGTATAAAGAATAGTGAGAGATGAATTAAATATTCTTTATCCCTTTATTTTTTTAGATAAACTCTAATACAAGAAAACTCTTAACATTGACATGTGTACCTCTATGTGATTGTGTATTAGATTTAAAATTAAGGTTGCTTTGTGGGTCTCAATCTGTCCTTTTGAATTCCAGCATTTCTATCTCTTTTTTATTTTTATAAATCACAATTTTCTTTCTTATACTTCTGTCATGCAGTCTGGCATGGAAGTTGGTGCTAGATTTAGATCTGCATTATTTACATGTCATTTTCAAATTATGATTCTTATATTGGATTATCAATTTATGCTGCAGTGGTGCGAGTTTATCTTGGACTGAGAAACCCAACGGGTATTCTAGCTGGGCAAAGGTCAGTGGTCTTTCTTTTTTTTTTTTTTTTCTTTCTGTTTTCTATTTCTCCAGTTCAATGTTAATGGAGAAAAAATTTCTACATTTTGAGTGGCACCAATGCAAATCATTGCGATTACTTGAATATATGTAGTTTTAGCTCATGTAATTTGTCTGTCATGTTTTTCACCATAATTCTCATCATGATTATTGTATTAAGCACTCGAGCTCCAGAAAACTTTTATGTCATGCATGTAAAATTGATGGTAACATTGTATAGTAACAAGTCCATTTCATCCCAAGTAAAGCCGTCTTCACTGTATGAATACTCCACAATATATACTCTCCACTTACATCCCCTCTATAGGTAAAATGGTAATTAGCAGCGACTATGCTCTGAAATTAGAAGTTGCTCCACATTGTATAATGTGATTTTCTAGGTGTCTAGACATTGTAATTGTTCCGTTCTATCCAAAGACTCTAAGTGAAGGTGTAGTATTTAGTGCATAGATTCTATTCAACTCTATTAATTCTGAAAAGGTAACACCAGATGCAAAAATTTATTATTTTTCTCAATTAGTTTCATCATTATAAGAAGTTTGGCCAATTGGGTTCAGGATTATTATTGATTTGCATCAGTTTATGATATGGTGTAAAACAATGTTCTCTGATTTTCATGAGCAATTTCCAATTTGTTTAATTTTTCCCCTGGTGTTCAAGGTAATCCTTTTTTGTGTTTAAAAGTTTATTTTATATTATCATCTTTGGTTGGACAGAACAGGACAGGAAGTCAATCTAATAAGGTAAAGTTTCTTTTTGTTGATGTATAAGAAAACTAGAACTTAACAAATTTATTATTCATATGTCTCTTTAGTAAATGACTCATGTTTCATAAATTTGGTTGTGGAAGTTGAGGTCTATATGTGATAGTTAGTCTTTATAGCCGTTCATCTTTTTTAGTCTTTCTTAAATAAGTGCTAAATGAAATTCACAGGCATAACTGCTACATCAAAACTCAGGTATGGAATTTTATTTCCTTTTTTGTGTTGCGTCCTTCTAATAATTGAAACTGAAAAGGGAGCCGATTTTGAAATTATTTTTCAGTTTGTTCTCTCATAGCATTGAGATTTTTATTCAAGTGTTTCTTAAAAAGAGAGTTTGTCCTATGAGCAGCATAAGCAGAAAAATAATGCCTTTTGCCATTATTTATTAATCACATGTATGAGTGGGATTGACGATGCCCTCACCAGGATGTTATTAGTGGTTTATGTGATTTTTAATAATTGCAATTGAATTCCTCTATGGTGTATGATATATTTTCTTTATAAAAAATTGTAATTATTATCCTTGGTACAATTACCTATTTTGTTAATTTTTTTTTACCCTGAAGTTTCAATTAGACTAAGCTGTTAGATAGATTTTTTTTAATAATTGCTATTTAATTCCTTGATGTGTATGATATATATTTTTTTACCCTAATTGTGTGGCTTCATTATAAATAGTACTATTAAATGGGTACGAATAACTAGCGGGTATTGATAAATGGATTTGGAATAGAAATAAATATTGTAGTGAATTTTTAAACGGAGTAGATACGTGAATGAGTGGTGGATATTTAAATGAATATTAGTAAGGTACCCCTAAATAACTTATGGGTACCTGAATGGTATTAAATTGAGAAATATAAAACTACAAAATATTACATAAAATATAATTTATATATAAAGAATTAGTGGTATAACTTCAAAATATTTTGATAAATGAGCTTGGGACGGGCACATGTATCAATACTATAATAAATGGGTACTCATGAATGAGTATTAAATTGGTACGGGTAATTTAAGGGTATTGATAAACGGGTTTGGGACGGGTATCAAAATAAATATTTTTATTTTTAATTGGAAGAGTACAGATAGTTGATATTTAAACGAATACGGGTATCCTGTAAAGTGGGTATCTAACGGCTGTCATTTCTAATAACTACTTATTATACATTAAAGCATTATTATTTATTTATTAAAAAAATTAAATAAAAGTATGTATATAATTCTTATTTTTATTTTATGATTAAACATAAAATTACAACTTTAAAATAAAAGGTAATTGGTTATCTTATATTACATAATTTATCACAAGTATATAAAAAATTAGTATTGTTAAATGTGTATGAATTTACGAGCATTGATAAACGATTTTGAAATAGTTATAAATATTGTAACGAATGTTTAAACGATACGAATATGGGTATGAGCAGTTGTTATTTAGAGTACCTTTAAATAAGTACGGGTACCTAAATATCTCGATATATATAAAACTATCTAATATGATATTACATAAAATTGGATATTATATGTAAGAATTACTAGTGTAACTTCAAAATATATTGATGAACCAGTTTGAGACGTGTACGAGTACCAACCAGGTGTTTAGGGCATATTGTACCCCGAGGGTTTAATATTTATTGGCAGAGTTTAGTGTTCATTCAAAGGGTGAAATTACGACTTTACCCTGTGGTTTACGGTATACTTTTGCCCATTGGTTCAGGATATAATGTCCCCGACGGTTTAATATTTATCAACAGAATTTTGTGTTCATTCCAAAGGTGAAATTACATCATCCCTGTGGTTTATGGTATACTTTTACCCAGTGATTTAGGACATAATGTCCCCCGGTGATTTAATATTTATCGGCAATGTTTAATGTTTGTTCTAATGACATTACGACTTTACCTTTGTTGTTTATGATATATTCTTACCCAATGATTTAAGGCATACTGTCGGTAGGGAATAGTATTATTTTCAAGAGTGAAATTAAGATTTTAATCCGGTGGTTTTTGGTACATATGTATTATGGACGGAGTATATAATTAAGGTATATTTTTAGTTGAGAGCTATTTATTTGATAAAAATCCCTGGCCGTGCAAACATGCACCCATATGTGTATAATTACGGTTTAGGGTTTTAGGGTTTAAGGTTTAGGGTTTAGGGAACGATTTAAGGGTTTTAGTTTTTATGGTTTAAGATATCAATTCTTAATAGTTATAAGTTTTTTTAATTATATTCATTAAATTTTATTTAAAATAATAGAATTTTTATTACATTTTTATTTAATTTAATAATAGTATAATTTTTATTGAAATATTAATTTATAAAAAATATATAAATAATTATAAAATAAACGGGTATTGATTAACAAGTTTGGAATGGGTACGTGTATTAAAATATATTTTTTAATGAGATGGGTACGGATATGAGTTGTTTATATTTAAATGAATACGAGTATGGGTACCCTTATAATAGTGGGTATCCTACCTGCTGTCATCCCTAACGACTACTCATTATACATTAAAATATTATATCTCTCAAACCAATATAAATAAGAATAATATAATCCTTAATATTTAATTTGATTACTTGGTATTAGAAATACTTGGTATGTGAAATTAAACATTGGTTCGATTATCTCTAATTTATGAGAAGTATATACAAAAGGTTTTAGGGGGCCACTCTTATAATTCATTGAAATAACTAATAGTCACTCTTATAATTCATTGAAATAAGTGTAATCAAATTACGCTTGGGGTAGAAATGTAGTTTTAAAGGAGGTTTATAGAAATGTATGAGTGGGGGTTTTCATTTTTCAAAAATATAAAACAATTTTAAGTGAACGATCGGTTAAAATTTTGTTTTTTCATTTATTAATAGAAACAGAGGAAAAAATATTACATGTGAGTAATATTTTTTTTAACGATCACATTATCGATTCATTTCACCCTTGGATTCTAACATCAACCAATCATGAGATCTAATACATAATAATTTGAGTTTCTGCTTCTAAATGCCAAACAATCTTTGCCAATACTTTTTTTCATTGTATATTTAAAATGCACTATTTTCTGATCTTCTTACTGTTAAAAAGGAAAATAAGTAGCATGGATTGGGGGCCGATATTTGCCACTACTTTCTTTCGTTATATATTTAAAATGCGTTGTTTCTTAATATTCTTACTGCTATAAAGGAACATACATAACATGGATTGAGGGATAATATTATATAAAACTCCAATTCAGATAACTTTTATGTGAATATATACTTATTTATAAAAATGTGTGACCGTGCAACGCACGGGACGGGTATTACTAGTTCTATAAAATACATGCTATGCTTTTAAAATTGGAATTTTCTATAATTAATTAATTAAAAATGTTTTAGATTTAAACTAATTGAGTAATTAATTAATTTTTTTTTATCAAAGGTAAGTAAACACTTGTATAATTTAAGTTTTTAAGTATGTGTTACATTACTTTATTTATTTATTTATTATTATTATTAGGAACACTCCTATAAAACTAGTCAAACAATTATTAAAGTAATAATATATGATAAAATAAATATGCTAATTGGTTGTTAAAAGTATTTTTAAATAATAATATTATAAAACTTTAAATAATATTTTAATACATTATTCATTATTGATTATACTTTAAATAAGCATAAAAATACTTTAACTACCCATAAACATATTTTAACATTATAGTAATTATATTTTGATTGTTTCACATTTGTTTATTTAATAAAGATTCAATATCACATTTGTTATGTCGTTAATTTATACAAATTAAATTCAATTAATTAGAATATTGTTAGTATTATATTTTCTAATTAGAGTATAATTATCCTTAATTAAATCATGTTATCATTAAATTTAACTATTATTTTTTAGTATTTGAAAATTTAACATAATTAAATTCAAAGAGTATAACTATTCAATAATTTCAATTGAAGGGCAGGAAACCGAGTAGTACAAGTCTACAAGCGCATAAGGTTTCACTGCCAGTGCTCGAACGCGACTCTCACCGTCTTACCCGATCGCCAATTTGAAATCGGCTGCTACGCTCATATGGCTTCCATCCTAGCTCGCAAATCCCTCTCTGCTCTTCGCGCTCGTCACCTCGTAAGTTTCATCTCCTTCAATTTCTCATTCAATGTTTTTTTCAAAAAATATTGAATCATTTTGGGCTTTTTACATTATTTTGACTATGGAAATTGGATAATTGGGTTTGGGAAATCAAATTGATCGGAAGTTAGGTCAAATTGATGAATTTATTGTAACTCCGTGAAGATGGAATAATCTATTGTCGACGAATTGTTGCAGTCTAGGGTACTGACCTCATTGGATCTTGTTTGATCAATTAATATTAATCGGTTGATTAAGTTATCAAACTAGGGTTTTTTTTTTTTTTTCCTTCTGGAATTTCATTAATAAGAGTTGCTGTCGTAGCTGGTTCTATGGACATTATCCTATTGGAGGAATTCTTTTTACTTTGTTGCCACAAGAAGCTGCAGCAATGAATAATACTAGTGTTTCATGATTTGTTTGTTAAAATTTCTCAGTTAATTAGGTGTTCTGCGTGATCTAAATAAGGTCTCATACTTGTTTGTTTCTTCCCTTTATTTGGGACAATTTTGGGAACATTATATTTGATTGTGAAAAAAATTCAATCCCGTATTTGTCACATTTTGTAATTTTCTCAAGAAAATACATGTTTGATTTGGTGGATTGAAGCAAAACATGTGGTATTCTTTTCCTTGTTTAATTTTTGTTCGGTGTTGGCTGTGGAAAATGCAGGCTTTGTCAACGCAAGCCTTGCAGAGCTCTGCTAGAACTGGGCTTATATGCAGTGAACGCACGTTTGCCACCAAACAGTCATTTTCTACTGACAAAGGTTGGCTATGCACTCCCAGAAACATTTCTGCATAGTTTTACAAATATTTCTTTAGTGTTTACAACATCCCTTATTTATGTTAATCTGAATGTTTGGTGGTCGCTGCCTTGTTGAGATCTTTGAATTTTTTTTTTACGATTCCACTTTTCTATTATATTACTCATTGCTTCCATCCAGATCGAGACATCTTTAGCCTCTAGAGATGTTGGGAATTAATAAAGTTACATTATAGAGATATTGTTCAAATGTTCTCAACAATAGCCCAAACACTTTATAAACATTGCTTGATAGTTGATACAAACTTCACAGCAGCTGTTAATTTAGATTTTTTCTCATGTAAGATTCTATTTGCAGCAAGATGCTAGAGATAATTATGATTGTTAACTTTCCTTGCAAGCTTTTAATATTTTGGCCATTGCTAAATTTAGATGATGAAGAAAGAGAACAGCTTGCTAAGGAGATATCAAAAGATTGGAGTTCTGGTAACCTACTTTCAAAATCTAAATTTCTCATTGTATTTTACTCTTTTCCCAATGTTCTATCTTATTCTCTGATTCTTGAAACCTGCTTATAGTTTTTGAACAGAGCATAAACACTTTATTCCTAACTGAGATGGTTCGCGGCCTGATGCTGACTCTCAAATACTTCTTTGACCCCAAAGTGACCGTACGTCAGTTTTTTGCTCATTCTTTTCTCTTTTAGTTGTATTTCTGTTCTTCTTATTCTTCATCGGGTACTGATGAGGCTGGGAGTATATGATGTTGTTGGCCATTGGATTTTAACATTAGTCAACCTTGTTTCTCTATAGCTGTTTGGTAAATAATTGTTTGATATTTCATTGTGTAGATTAACTATCCTTTTGAGAAGGGTCCTCTAAGTCCACGCTTCCGGGGAGAGCATGCTCTGAGACGTTATCCAACTGGAGAGGAACGTTGTATTGCTTGTAAACTTTGTGAAGCTGTAAGAACTGGATTTTGCTCAGCTTTGTTATTTTCACTCAAATAATGTTAGTTGACAAGCAATAATGTTAAGGAAAAAAGCTAGTCAAGCTTACATATTATGTTATTCGTGAACTCTGGGTGATAGCATGTGCTTTATCATGCTTTCACTCTCATTTGACTTTGCCATATGGCCTTTTCTGCTACTTCACTCGGGAAATTTTTTCTATTTCCAATGTGTCTTAGAAATTTGGATACTGGTTAGCTCAATCTTATCGCTTGACATGTGTTTCTGCAAGGAGTATCTGATAAAGCTAACATTTACAGATTTGCCCTGCCCAAGCTATTACAATTGAAGCTGAGGCACGTGAAGATGGGAGCAGAAGGACAACTAGGTAATTAGAATCGCCCCACTCTCCCCCTTTGCATCTTGGGTCCCATTGCATTCTACTTACACATAAAAATTCGGCAGGTACGATATCGACATGACCAAGTGCATCTACTGTGGCTTTTGCCAAGAAGCATGCCCTGTCGATGCCATCGTTGAAGGGCCCAACTTTGAATTCGCTACTGAGACTCACGAGGTTTGATTATCTCTGCATATCACTTAGCCACCTCTTGGAAAAATGTACAAACAAATCACATAAATTTGCCATGTGATAGGAACTTCTCTATGACAAGGAGAAACTTCTAGAGAACGGTGACCGGTGGGAAACTGAGATCGCTGAGAATCTTCGATCCGAAAGCCTATATCGTTGAGTAGTGGAGAGTCCTCAGGACCTCAGCGCCTGCGAGCACGGACGCAGATCTCCTACGTTCTGAACTTCTAAATAAAGGGATCTATGTATTCCTGTACGTCCACCCTATCTGTTTATTGCTACCCACCCTCTGGCTTTTCTCAAATCGAAAGCTCCAATCGCAAAATTTCTTTGTTTCAGTAAAGGTTGACTTAGTTGCAGCTATGGGTTAAATTCTTGCTTATTGCTGTTTTTCTGCTGTTTCAGTATCCATTCTCCTTTTGAATATTGACAAATTTGGAATTGTGGATTCTGATGTTGTTTTGAAGATTGTGTAACATCTTATATTACACTAGATAAATAATTCCTATGAGTTTA
Organism: Pogostemon cablin; assembly: GCA_023678885.1. Taxonomy (NCBI): domain Eukaryota; kingdom Viridiplantae; phylum Streptophyta; class Magnoliopsida; order Lamiales; family Lamiaceae; genus Pogostemon; species Pogostemon cablin. Next base: position 21,315,665 of record CM042954.1, on the reverse strand, counting down.
AGATTTTAATTATTTGTGTGGCACTCTGTGTTACAAAAGATGTAACTGATATCGTTGTGTAACGGTAGATCTCATCCTCTTACATGTGTGACTTGGCACTTTCCAGACTCGGGTTGAATCTCTGCATGGGGTGGCTTATTTTATTTATAGTTTCTTTCTTAAGGAGTACTATATAATAACACAAGCTTTACGGGTTCATGGTGTAAATCCTGTGATCCCCTCATCCAATCCTTTATATCTTATGTGTTGTTAGAGTGTTTAAATTAAGAGGATTACATGACTTACAAGAAACTAACTCATATAATAATGCGGTGGCTTATTTTATTTATAGTTTCTTTGATAGGCAGTATATAAAAGCACTCTTTTTTTTGTGGGAATGAATAGATTGAGGGCTGGTTGGGAGAAGGGTACTCATTATTAAAATATACTACTCCCAGTATTTTTACCCGTTTGTACGAGCATGGAGATTAAGACGTTTTATTTTTTTAATATATAATGTAGGAAAAAGTAGGGATAAATTATTAATTTAAAAAGAAAAAATAAATAAAGTTGTTGTGAATGATGAATAAAGTGTAAAAAAATAATTAAAGTTGTTGGGATTGTAAAATGTATGTAATAAAATATTATGTATTTTTACCATAAATGAAATGGGTAAAAATACGTGGGACATCCAAAAATGGAAATGGAAAATGGGTAAAAATACGATGGCACAGATGGAGTACTTTATTATATTGGTAAAATATACATACTGTAGTTAAAACTAACTACATTTATAATTAATTATATTATAACACCTTAAAATTATATTTTAATGTATCTTTATTATACTTGAGAAAAATATATTATAGCAACTAATTAATATACTTTTGGGATTATTATTTATAGATACGCACTAATGTGTACTAAATCAGATAATGGATGAGAGATTTAAGGAGAAAGTTAATGAACAATCATTTCTTAAATTTAATCACGTTTTTTTGTTTATTTCTTAACAATGCAAACTAATCTACATTATACTGAAAATTTAATGGCGTATTTGTTTATTTCTCACAAATGCACACTATTATAATTAGTAAGAATATTTAATTGCGTATTTTTGTTTTCTCTTAATAATGTACACTAATTTAGAATACACATTATTTTTGTTTGATCAAAAGACAATGAACGAGAGATTTAAGGAGAGGTGTAAGGAACAACTATTTCTGTTCAATACACATTATTTTTGTTTTCTTAGTTTGATCAAAAGACAATAAGGGAGAGATTTAAGGAGAGATGTAAGAAACAACTCATTTTTCAATTTAATTGTGTATTTTCTGTTTCTTTGTATAGAGTGCACGACAATGTACATTATAATGAAAGTTTAGTTGGGTTTTTTTTATAATTTAATTTAATTTTTTTAATAAATTTAATAGCGTGTTTTTTCCTCTCTACGAGATTGCACGCCAATGTACAATGTAGTGAAAGTTTAATGGCGTTTTTTTAGGCATGTTTTTTCCTCTCTCCAAGATTGCACACTGATGATCATTAGTGTGTACTCTTCAATCGGGATTTAATAACTCATTATTTGTTTCTCTCTCAATAATGCACATTGATATATATTAGTATGAATAATTAATCGCGTTTTTTTTTATTCTCCATTGACGATGCACACTGATGTTCGAATGAGTATGAGTATTATGAGTAAAACAAAATAAAATTTTATATTTATCAGTAATTTTCTGAAACGAATGTATTATTTGATAATATTTAAAAACGTTTTGTATCTATTAATTAATGACCCATATACTTTATCTCCGAAGGAAGGATAAGTGTATTTTGATAGTGATAGTCGCTAGATGTGATTGAATAAAATTTTCTTTTTCATATAAAACTATATATAAAGACTCTTGTATTAGGAGTATCTCATAACCCCATCATATTATCAATAATAATACGTTTTAAACACGTTTCATAAGTGTCTCCTACAAGCATTGTTTTATAGGTAACTTAATCAATCTATCCTATCGTACGTATGGAGTTTAACCAATGAGATAATTATGGTTTTTTCAAGTAATAATTTACAGTTTTATTAAATCTGAGCAAGATTCAAACTAATTAAATTTGATTTTAATTTTACGCCAGATAAATATGGCAGAGAACGTGATATTGCGGAAGGGTATAAATTTAAAATTAGACACCTAATAAGACTCTCTCGGGATGTCAATGGGCCGGGTAGTTCAGTACCCGACCCGGAGCCATTCTTATGTAAATAAAACCTAGGGGTACTACGTAATTAGATGTAAAGTCCCTACTTCACAGGTTTCGTTGGCTGCGCAAGTGCCTCTCTATTTTCTCCGGCAGCCATTCTTTTTTTTCTCCGGCGCCGTTTTGTCGATTGTCAATGGCGGAAGACGCTGTGTTAGGCTATTTGGAAAATAACAACCAGATTTCCGATTCCGGAATATTCGCTGACGAGAAAGGAATCAGTCATGAGGAAGTTGTCAACGTTATCAAAAGCCTTAACGGATTTCGTCTTGTCGACGCTGAGGTCATAATTTCCTTTTCCAGTGCGTGCATTGTTCTGGTCATAATTCAGCGTTGCTGTAGGGATTAGGTGATCTACTTGAGGGCCAATGTGATTATGTTGATGAAGTTGTTGTTTTGATTCATTCAGGATATCAAGAGGGAGAGATGGATTCTCACTGCGGAGGGGGAACTTTATACTAAACATGGATCTCCTGAAGTACAACTTTTTCAAGCTGTACCGTCAGATGGTGTGACCAGAGAAGAGTTACAAGTAAATTAATGATGAATTTCAGTGCGATATATTGATTTTCTTAAGAGAACAGTATGTCTTATCAATTTATGTTATCCTTGCAGAAAATATTTATGTCGCAATTGTCTGATGATATCGAGGTAAGCTAGTTTCTTGGTCTAGTCTGTGTATATGATACTACAATTTGTTCCTTTTTCGGTTGTCCTATGGCATTCAAGTGGTTTATGAACATATGTCATGCTGTTAGAAATATATATTTCTATGTATCTAATCAAAATCTTGCCGAGGAATGCAGTAAAATGGAAAGTAAAAGGTATATATGCATCTGTTTTCATGTTATAGTATAGTGGCTGTGGTTTATTTGCTTGTTATTTATTTATCTGAGCCATAAGATGCTTGTTTATAAGATTAATCTATGCTTAAACATTTGCTAGTACATGCTGTTTAATTTAATTTTTTTGGAAACAGGACAAATTGAAGTTGTCAATTTACAAAATTGGGAGCACACAGGCCATAAAAAACAAATGGATAGAAATGGGAAAATCACAAGTGTTAAAAAAGGTAATGCTCTTTGAACTTGGTTTTTAGGTACTTCCAGGAGTTGTAATTAGATCTACTAACTTGTCTTGTTAGAGTTAGACAGATGCACGCTCATTGAAGAGATTTGTGCATTGTTCTCAAGAATTTATTACTGTTTTATGTTTGAATTTCTTCTTTGGAATGATACTTACTCATCACTTTTGATGAAAGATATCACAATCCTTGAATACTGGCCCAAACAATGAAGGGATACTATTGCTGACCTGTGCATGTGAATTTATTGTTGTGCTAGCCAATACGCTTGTGAATAGCCAAATCATATTCTGCAAATTTAACAATTACCCAGTAAAAGCTTCATTAAAAATGTGAATGTTGAAAATTTGTGTACTTCTAAGACTAAGAGACCCATACTGTCAAGAACTATATTTTTGCAGCTGTTGTTATTTGTTGAATGAAGTGACCCAAGTTTGTTTGGTCTACAGCAATTGATTGGATCTACTGCCTTACAGAATTTATTTGTCAACTAGACTTCTTAATACGTAAGGCATGATTTGAATTGCCTTTACACCTGAATTCAATCTTTAATTTCCCATCGCTTAATATCTTTCTAATTCTTATATTTTTTTTGGAAAATCCGAAAATTATTTTAGAAACAAATTGATGAATGAAATCATGTTGGGCAAGTTCTGATTCTTAAGCATTCTTTATGTTTGTGAACCGAAGTTATTTTACATTGATTTTAATATTTTATTTCACCATACTTCTGTATTGATTGGTGAACGTATGATGGATAAGCTCATATTAATCTTATGGGCTCTAGTCTAGGTGCTTTTCTTTTACTCTTCAATACTCTTTATTTTGGGAGCTAGAATAGGAGAATTATGCTTTTCTTAACCCAAGGAATTTATATGTGAGGACTGAATTGACCTCAGAATAAATGGCTCTCTATATTATTATGATTAATGGCTAGAGATATTAATCCAAGAGGGTTTTACAAGAAATTCAAGTACAGCGCATTTTTTATCAATTGCGGAGGCTGGTTTGCATCCTTAAAATTGTTATTCAAAGTAGAATTCTTATCAATTTTGCATTTAAAATAGGTTCCACATGTCGAAGACAAAGTGAAGGACTTGCTCGTAAAGATTCAGAATGGTGAGGTGCGTATTAAGGTGCTTGACTCTACTTTCTCTGTCTTTGTCTTCACATGGATCTTTCTATGTGTGTACCATGCACCGACAGTTTATTAATGTATTTTGCATAACCTTCTTGCTATTATGGATTTATCCTTGTATTTTTGGACATGATCTGGGTACGAGTACTAAATTTGTCATTATGGTGCATTAAGATTATTGAAGGCAAAAAACAATAATGAAAGTCTTTTCTCAGATCAGTTTTTTTAAAGGATGAATGAATTTTGAATACCTCAACTGTCGATGTTTGCATATATTATCAGTTAAAATGATTTTCTGCATGTGTAGAATCTTCTATACGGGTGTCATGGGAGTATTTTCAATTTTTTGTTAGTTTTACTAAGAGCTCTACTCTTCTATTTAAGATATTTAAAATCTCAAATAAACCTGGTCTCTGTTTTATTTATACCAATCCTATAATTACACCTAACATGATTACAAATTGCAGGCTATCAGTGCAGAGGATATTGATGCTCTGAAAAGAAGAAAGCTAATTAGTTCCCAGTAATTACCTTTGTTGATTTTTCCTATTCTTTCTCATTTTATTTACGTAATATTATTTACAACCCTCAAGTTCCTTCTGCTGCCATCCATCTAATTTCTGTCTTCTCTATATTTGCTTATATTTCTTAATCCAAGGATATGGAAAGGCTATTCTGTAAAGAAAGGCCCAAAATATGCTCCCAAAAGGAAAAAGGTGGCTACTGATTTAACTCGTGAGAATCTTCAGAGGTAATACGTTCGTTTTCTTTTCATTTAGTTGTGAAATAAATATCATCATAGTTTTGTGATTGCAATAGTGTTAGATGCATTCATTTTGGAAACCATACACATGCACTGAAAGCAAACCTCAACAATGGTTGTATGCTATCCAATCTTTTAAAAAAATTACACACATATAACAGTACAACAAAATTTCAAAATTAGAGTGCAGATATAATGAATGGTCGATTTGAAAATTGCATTATTTTTCGTAATGTTTATGGTTGATGAAAACATAATATATTAGTTTATTTGATTATTATAATTAATATTTTTTAAAGATGTATCACCAGAGTGCACAGTTAATAATTGGATTGGTGATTGGCGACAATGCCCTATAAGCCTCTATGTTACCATCCCTACTTGTTGGTGTGGAGCAGTCAGTTGATTTATTTTTTCGACTGAATTGAACAATCTGAAATCTATTAAGACTTGACCGAAACCAAACCGGCAAACTGACATTAAGAACATCCTACCGAATAATCAGTTATTTTTGTTTTATTGATTAAAATAAAAACTTTTAACCTTGTAAAGAACTGTTAAATTTTGAATGATCTCACAAACAGAACTGTATTAGAAAAATAAGAGGAGAAGAAGAAATCTCAACTTCAATTGTACTATAAGCTGGTTGTTTGAGAAGCAGATTGGTGGGTGGCAGCAAGAAAGAAAGAAAAATCTCTGATAATAATACATTTTTCTCCACTCTGTCTTTAGCAATTAAGGTTTGAATTCTGTTCTGGAGAGTGGAGATGACAGCGAAAGTGAAGGGATGGAGGAGAGAGGGTTAAAACATTTATGGCTTATTACTTTTGCTCAAATATTAAAGGCGAAAGATGCTTAAAGATAATTTATGCACATAAGTGAAACAAGACAGTCTGAAAATTATTGCACAACACTCATGTTTATATAATACCCATTTCTCAATCTCAAATTCCTGAATATTTATTTATTTATTTTTTACCTTGAAGGGGTGATTGGAAAGAGATTGAATTTAAAGAATATAACTTCCTAGCAAAGGGTCAGCCTACTGAAGGTGGTTATCTCCATCCGCTTCTCAAGGTATCGTTATAGTTCTTTCTTATATGGTAGATTTCAACTACTATCTGTTCACTCTAGATATCTCTCGACAGGCTAGTCCTTCTATTTCTTCAAAAGTATGTTTAACTTATGCCAAAAAAATATTTTTGTTTATTTTAGGTGAGGAGTCAAATTCAGATGATATTTCTTCTATTGGGGTAAGAACTCCTAATTCAGGAGGGGTTGTTATAATGGAATATCTACTTGCATTGTCTTTTTTTCCTGATTTTTCATTCTTGGCATGCAGGTTTGAAGAGATGCCGACAAACAATTTTGTGGAAAGCAGGTAGATTACAAATACGAAATGTAGAGATCAGACAACGGATAGTTGTGTTGTTTCTGTTGATGCTTTGCTGACAGTTTTCCTGGTTTGTAGCTTCTGGAACTTTGATGCTCTTTTCCAGCCGCAACAACACCCAGCACGTGATTCACATGATACTTTCTTTTTGAAAGGCATGATTCAATTCTCATTTTCATACTCTTATTATTGGTTTTGTCAAATTTTTCTTATGGTAGTTGATCTTCTGCAGAGCCATCAACCACAAGAAAACTGCCTGAAGATTATGTTGAGCGAGTTAAATCTGTCCACGAATCTGGCGGCTATGGGTCACGAGGGTATGCTATGTTTTGTGGAGATTCAATTGTTGAATCCTTGAATATAAGTAACAACTATCTTTCTGTTTTGTCCTAGGTATGGTTATGATTGGAAAAGAGAGGAAGCAGACAAAAACCTTCTGCGTACTCACACAACTGCTGTGTCCTCTAGGATGTTGTATGCACTTGCACAGGTAAGCTTTTCTTTGCCTGGCAATCATTGCTATAACTTCGTATGTTCTGAAGGTTATATGGAGTATGAGTTGGTATATTATCTCAATATACTTGCTTCACTTCTCTATAAATGACTTACCTTAATGAGTTGAGTTTGTCTTGTGTACAACCAGTTGCACATACGTCCTCTCAATTATGGGATGAAAAGACAATTAATTCATAGGAATTTACACTAAACAGGGATAAAATAGTACATGTAACCACGGGAGTAAAATGTTGCATGAACCATGAGTGGAAGTACTATTATGCCCTAAAAATTAACACATAAATAAGGGTAAAGATTAAAACCTTAAGAGGAAAATAGAACCTGCACCACAAGGGTGAAGTTACAGTTGCTTGCATAGAAGTCTTTGGCTAATAAGTTTGTTTTAGTAAACAGTAACTTTTTTTCTCCAAGAAGTATTTACTACTTCTTGGCTTTCTTTTTCTAATGTCTATCTGCTATGGTATTATTGTTGCTGCAATATGTTCTGATATGTTCTTTTTAATCCTTTCACTGTCCTATGTGTTGCATTGTTCTCCTGTATAGTATGTCTAGGCTAGTAAACTCTTTTTCTTTGTAGCTACTTTGCTTAATTGGAATTTAATTAATTAATCTTTGACAGAAACCTTTCACTCCAAAAAGATACTACTCAATAGATCGTGTTTTCAGAAATGAAGCTGTAGATCGTACACATCTGGCAGAATTCCACCAGATAGAAGGTATACAATTTTCTTCCAAGGAAATCCATTGTTCTAACCAGGTGCACCTTATTTCCTATGTAACTTTTTTTGATGCAAGCTGTAACGACTACTAATTTTGTGAGCCATGTATCTCTTATAGATGTATTTTGAACTGCAAATAGTCCACGGCTGAGGTAGCTAATAATAAATACTAAATAGATCTGTTTGGTTATCTTTAAAATAATGGTGTCATGAATTGGATATCTTGTCGGACTATTCTCCTTCGAGACCCATGGCTGCATCCTTTTATGTTCCACTTGTAAGTTGGAACTGCATAGCTCTCGAGCCCATCACTTTGCATCTGGTTGTGATGGGTTTTTTTCAGCTTCTGTAAACTGACCTCCTTCGATTTGTAGGATTAATCTGTGATCGTGGCCTTACTCTTGGACACTTGATAGGAGTTCTTCATGACTTCTTCTCCCGGCTTGGTAATATACTAAAGTACTCTTTAACTTGAGTTTTCATTTGGCTCGGATATTGGTTTTCTTGTGTGTTTGTGCAGAATATCTAGATATAACATTTTGAACTCGGAATATTGTTGTTCTTAATTTCAGGAATGTCCAAACTTAAGTTCAAGCCGGCGTACAATCCTTATACTGAACCCAGCATGGAAATCTTCAGGTGATAGTGGTTAAAAGTTGTTTGTTACTTATCTTCCTCGAGTCTTATCATGGATCTCTCACACTCTCTCTCTCTCTCTCTCTCTCTCTCAGTTACCATGAAGGTCTGCAGAAATGGGTGGAAATCGGCAACTCAGGTATGTTCAGGCCAGAAATGTTGCTGCCCATGGGACTTCCGGAAGATGTCCAGGTGATAGCATGGGGGCTCTCCCTTGAAAGGTAACGCCCAGTAGTGTTTTCCCATTCCCAAACCCTTGTTTACTCGTCATGTACATGGACTCTAATTTCATTCCCACTTTTGTCTTACCAGACCGACTATGATCCTTTATGGAATCGACAACATCAGAGATCTCTTCGGCCACAAGGTAGCACGAGCACCTATCAGTGCGTTTTATGGTTGTCGTATTTTGTTGCGTAATCCTTCGTATTTTCGATTTGCAGGTGGATCTTGGTCTCATCAAACGAAACCCAATATGCCGCCTTGGTATATAATTGTATCAGATGCAACAATATCAAACTCCTGGTTTATGCCTCAATCTAGTCGACTTTCACACTCACTTTCCCTTGGAGAGAGTTGTTAAATTTTTGTTTTGTTTTGTTATCTTTCAAGAAACTAAAGTGTATTTCTCGACTTTTTTTGTTTTCTTTTCTCCAAAAGAAGTTCAATTACTCATATTATTATGCTCCACTATGAACATAAGATATCACTGTTTATAATTTCATCTAACCACTATATAGCTATTATAATCAAGTAATTTGCGAGTCATTAAATTGGATTGATTTGTTTATAAAAGTACTGCAAAAATAAAACTTGTAATCGCAACGCTTATTTTGCAACCGTTATAAAACATGTTTGACGTCAGGTGAAATACAAGATAAAATAGGAGGTGGAATGAGTGATCCTGAAATGATTCTAGTGAGATAGAAGTGGTGTTTTCAACCATTTACAAATGCTCCCTCCGTCCCAATTAGCACGAAATTAACAATTGTTGTTTTTTTAATACTATACTCTTTTCGAAAGAGGGTCTTTTTTTATTTTGGGTGTATCACCCAAAAAGTCCCTTTTTCTTTTTTATACACATGAGATCCACACACTCCCACTACAATTAAAATATGGGACACACAATCTCACTAATACAACTACCCACTACACATTAAATAATAATCTTTTTTAATACAAAAGACCCTTTTAGTGAGGGACAGAGGGAAGAGGGAGTATAATATAAGAAAAACTAAGAATAAATTAATAATTTTAAGAGAAAAGTAAATATAGTTGTTGGAAATGATGAATAAAGTGTAAGAATAAATTAATAATTTTAAGGGAAAAATAAATATAGTTGTTGGGAAGGGTGAATAAAGTGTAAGAATAAATTAATAATTTTAAGGGAAAAATAAATATAGTTGTTGGGAAGGATGAATAAAGTGTAAGAATAAATTAATAATTTTAAGAGAAAAAATAAAGTTGTTGGGAAGGATGAATAAAGTATAAAAAAATAAATAAAATTATTGGAATTGATAAATAAAGTATAAAAAGTACAGTGGAGTGTATTTTTAATGAAATAAATAAAAATACGTGAAACACCTGAAAAGTGGATAAAAATATATAGAAATACGGAGTAGTAAAAACAATTTCTTTTAAGTAAAACATTGAAAAGGGGCAATAAAAAGTGATTATATCCTTGAATCATCCAAACGCCCCTAAAGAAAATAGTAGTTTAAGAATGAAAGGTAAAATGATTTAAATAGTATTCTATAAACCCAAGTATTTATAAGTTAATAAAGTAAGGCACTGAATAGTTATTTTGTAAAAGAATATTAATTATATTAATTTATTTAATGATGTATATTAAAAGTAATCTAACATTAAGATTGTTCATGCATCGGACTCTGAAATTTAAAGACAAATTTTAGCAATGTTTAAGTTAAAAACGACACCGTAATTGCGTACCCAGCAGCCCATCCTTGATTGCTTTTCACACTGCCAGCAATTAGACCCAAATCAGAGTGAACCCTCCCATCCCGATCATTCTACCTCGGCGAGTCACACTCAAATTCTCAGTCTGCAGCCAATCTTTCGTTTCATCTCTGCAGGTAGAATCGCGTTCAATTTGAGATTTTGTTAGATTGTGAGAAGTTGTACGATGCTTTTCCGGATATGCTACAACCTGTTTGACGAAATGTCTGAAACAGTATTTTCGAACATAACCATGCTCTGTTGCTATCTTTTATATAGGAATGTCTTTGTATTGCCAGTTTCTCACATTTTCAGTTTCATTTATCTTTGGTCATCTTGTTTTATCTGTAAATTAGCTGATTTTTGTTTTGGCTATATTTTGTCTATCTACGTTTTATATTACGAATTACTCTTTATGGACTGGTTTGTATGGATAGACTAATGTTGATGGTTTTTGACTCTTTCGTCCTATATTTGGTTTTACGTTTTCTGATTCAAATTCTATTTCGCAGGGCAGTAAGCAAAAAAAAAAATCATGAATTCAGTTGCATCTCTATATAGAAGATTAAGTGTCAAGGATCTTGTTGCAACTGCACCTATTTACGATTCTGTGACTGGTATGAACTTAAACTTATAATGCTGCTGATATCTGAATCGTGTGTTCTTGGATATGTCAGCTATAATTTACATAACGTGTATGATTTTTCAAACTTTACATGTATCTACAGAGGGATTGAGCTTGTTTTTCAGGCGATGGGCGTCTAAAAAAACAGCAGGATCAACGAAAAATGGACGTGATTCATTGCCAAAGAATCTTGGGGTTAAAAAATTTGGTGGAGAGGTGAGAGAATAGATTTTGTTATTGAATTGTTTGATAGTCTGCTCCCTTTCTCAATAAGTGTAAAGAGTTGTTTTTTCTCTTGTTTAATGCGATGATGTATGCTGCAGAGAGTGATACCTGGAAATATCATTGTTCGACAAAGGGGCACTCGTTTTCACCCCGGAGATTATGTTGGGATGGGGAAAGATCACTCTTTATGCTCTCAAGGAAGGCACTGTTAAGTTTGAGCGGAACAAGCTAACTGGACGCAAGTAAACTGCAGCTTGAATCGATCATTCAGTTTAATGGTTATGTTTTGTTTAGGGGAATGACGCCGTCTCTCTCTCAGACATAGTTTTCTGGATCTTTTGAATGATAAATACTGAAATTTTCTTTGTGAAGAGTCTGATGAGATTTTGCTTGGCAACAACATTGTTTACTTGCTAAAATCATCAAGATATTGGCTTTTAACATGAAATATTTTAGTGTCACATTTTTTTCACTTTAGTAATTCAGAGTGTGGAAATGTTTACACATTACAGATGATGTGTGTATGTATGTAGGGAGCCTTTTTGGTCATTTACAAGAAAATAAATTTGGCTAATGCTATTTTCTACAATATATACATATCACTTATCTAAATGTAAAGAGAATTCTTTTGTTAGATCAATGGCATTGCATGTAATCCATCATCTTTCTGAGAATCTAGTGATATGGCGCCGGATTCAAATCTTCTCCTTCTGTCCACTGCATCCTGGACTCGTCTTTCAAATTCTTCGTCAGTGGTCGCCAACATGTACTGTAACTTAAAATTAACCCGATTCGCCACCATGATCTTGTGCCTGGGGATTATTCGTTCTTCTAGAGAGTAACTGAAAAACCTGCAGTATTATCAAATATCCCATCACAAGTGTTCCTATTAGAGAAATAATTAGTAGTGTGGATACAGAGAAGCTTTCTTGAGGATAGCTACATCTTTCCCTCTCTCACTGTAAGAATTTACAATTTAATCCCATGTTAAATCTGGGAAGAGATTAGCTTTACTCAAGGGTGAGGTGCGTTAACAGCATAGGTTGATGATGGCAAGATTTTTGTTAGGTATACCTTGGGAATTCAATAAGATCCTTCAACGGTCGTATCATCACCCTTCTTAGGTAACGGTATTTGGGACGAAGGACATCTATGTTGTATCGGAGAAGCATGGGGAAATCAGAAATCATCTCACCCAGCACAGGGAGATATATTCCGAGTGATAAAAAGTATTTCACATTGTGATCTAGTTTATTCGCTATGCTGCATCCTAGGAGCTCCGGCACTAAGGCAACTACCTTAGCGATGTTGCGTTGAGGAACCCCAGCCTTTGTCAAGAGGAATATAACCTGCCCCAACAACAATTAGGAAAATTGCAACCAAAATGTGAGGTTCCAGGCTCAAGATTACTAGATTAGACATCTATTTCCTGTAAGAACATATATTGATGTTTTTAGATGCGGCTAGCATGTCCTCTAGTGAGCAGTATGTGTTCATTCATGGAAGTATATTAGGAAATATAAGGGCTCATGCATGTACCACGGGGCGTATATTCTTGTAGAGACTGTACGTCATCAAAGAAGGAAACTTAGCAAGCATGCTGCCAATCGCCTCTCCTTCAACGCCTATATCTCGTAGAAATTGAACCTTAAAAGAATAAAAATAAGTCAGTAGAGACTCTCGAAGAGGAATCATAGTATACATGTAGATTACAGACATCAAATACAAACATCACTTCTTTGAAGCCATGACATCAAAATTTTGGGCCCTAAACAATTTTGGGATCTTGTAGTTCTTACACTAACACGAGTATAACCTCGTTAAAACTGAAAATCTCTTCTTCAGAAACTGTAAAATGTGATAGAAACAACAAAGGCATACCTTTGGTGAAATGGTTTGCTCTAGATCAATACAGAAAACCATTGGCTTCACAGTGAGGATTCTTCTCATGCCATCTTTTGAAATCCCTAGGTAATAAAAATACTTAACTAGAGGCTCCCATCTCTCTTCAATGCTACAAGCCATCAGTTGTGGTTTATGTGCTAATAATCTACCCACATCTTCTGTACTGAGACCAAACTCCATCAGATATGCTACCTGTAGATATTCAAAATAAGCTCGGATCTCTTTGCAAGTAATTATAAAGAGTTTTGATTAAATAATGGTAAGCTTAGGATAAGTAAATCTGGAACAATGGATGTTAACCTGCGTGGCTCAATCATAAGAACACCCAATTTACGCTTTAAATGGAGCAAAAAGATGTAGATATAAGTATAACCATTGCTGGTTAAATAGGTAACATTGAGTGTGAATACATTCCTTACAATAAAATCTTAATGCAAAGAAATAGAGTCAGTACCTTCTGATTCATCTCTTCCATGGATAGGTAACCAAGCACCTTGGACAATCAAAAAGCATTGTTTCAAAATCGTTTTTATCCATGCCCATTCTCAAGTAGAATTCAGCTCGCAACCTCAGTTCCTCCATGGTAAAAGACAATACCTCAGGACACCTACTAACTACATAGCCCAACCAATCCCTCCTTACACCATTCTCCTCCAAATAATCAACAATCTCATCTAATTCGTCTGTACTGCGTTCCAACAAATCTCCACCAGCTCGTGTTAATGCGACTCCTATGTACCTCCCTTTCACGTGGATCGTCTTCAACCATTCCGCTAAACGTTTTATGGAATCAAGATTTCCTTTTGATGCACATATCAACTTCCCGATTTGTGGGTATGAAAGTGAATTGTGTTTCAACCATCTATACCAAATCCAGTAGTTGAGATTCATATGAAATGCATTGTTTCTTACTTGAGATATATGTTATACAACATTAATTTCATTGAAGATGGTAAGCTACATGGTTTACATACAAATCATAAAGGCTTAAAGCAAACTAACAACTAATCATAATGTTAAATATACCTAAAAGAACTGATCCCATAAGATCTTATAATGGTATGTTTTCGGCTTCATGTTAATTAAAGTTAAGAATTTCATAGATTGTACCTTATAAGAGGCACAACTCCACATTCATGAATAAAGATCTCTGCACGAACATTATACGAAGACTGCGAAAATTCAGCCAACTCCTTCATCTTAACAGCCTTGATCATGACATGATCGATGAATTCTGGCAATTTGGAAACCAAATTCTGACAATAAGTGATACCAAACTTGCCCTTCTTCATAGCCTGCTTAATAATCTGAGCAGTAACTTTCCTCCTTATCTCAAGCGCCTTCAGGAGCATTTCATCATCCACCTCATCCGCATGATAATCAAGGTCGCTATTTTGTCCTTTGAAAACACTCCGCACGAGAGGCGAAGAAGGTTTGCGTATATGGACCCTGGAAATTGAGGGGTCCTTTTAGATAGCAGTGAAATTTCAAGTAATTTTTCTTCATCTTGCTTGAGTAATGGCAGGTATGTTTCTTGATCCTCTGCGTCTGGGTTTTTCTCATGCTGGGACGAGAGGTGGTGGAGGAGGAGGGCGGTAGATTTGGCGTTCTGGGTTCGGAGAATGTTGTTTTCGGTGGTTGAAGCGACGTCGTTATCTTGGTCGGGTAGGGCACGGTGGTGGCGGGATGAACTGACGCGGAAGACGATTTGACGCGTATAATAGGTCGGGGAAGCGTGGAGAGCGGTGGTAGGGGGAGTAAATGAGCGGTGGCTTTGGAGGTGGAGAACGGCGGAGAGGTGGTGGTGCTGCGATTGGGACGCCAGCATTTTCAGTTGGGGGGAGTGCGGACTGGATAGAGCGGGACAACTATTTTTATTGCAAAATACTCCCTCGTTACAAAATGTACTTTTTTATGAATTTTTTTTAAAAAAAATTATAAAAAAAAATATCACAACTTTTGTACGGAATAATCCTTCCATCCTAGTGTATTTGTACTGGTATAGGAACATAGATTAAGAAAAATGGTAAAATGATATTCTTGTTAGTGATAGAAGTATAAAATTTTTAGAAACGATGAATAAAATTTGAAAAGTAAAACAACAGTAATTTATTATTACTTCTTGTAGCACCCCGAGCCCATTTTTTTTTGAAATCGAAGTACTAGTAATGAATCAAAAATATCTTCACGGACTTACTCAATATTTTATTACAATATTTTAAAGGAGGAAAATATAATTTATAACTTTTGAAATCATTTTATAATAGCATAATAATATAATACTAATAATAAAATTTAATGTATACATACATACATATATTAAAGTTTACATTTAGAAACCATAATTTAAAAATTTATAGTCTTTACATTTTTATAAATATATAAGTAGAATTTATAGCGGGAACCACAGAGAATGTCATGTCTTGTTGCAGTCCAGATGTCCCAATCATTGACCTGAAAATTTGTTGTTTGAAAATGTGAGATTAAAATCCCAGTGAGTAATTTTGGCAGAATTTTAATCAGTAAATACATAATGATATGATTACTCTTTTTCATGACAACCCGAAAGTTAATCACTACCATGTTTCATAGCCCGTCGACTACTACCATTGTCATGACTCGTCAATCGCAACCATAAAATTCATGACTCATACGGCCACTACCGAGAAGAAATAAACATACTTCATATGCAAACCAAAAATAACATCCATCCATTTTTACCCACCTTTAGTTCACTCAAAATACCGTGTTACAACTTGAGTGGAAGAGTGATTCGACGTCCCGTTAATCAGCACTTCACCTAGCACAAATGATTTATTTAAAAACTTGTACCCATAATTAATTCAGTAGGAACGAAAATTTATCATTTTCCTTTTATATCATAAACATTATTCTTAGTAATAGTGTGATAAAAATAGTGTAATGATAGTAATAATAATAATAGTATAATTTGTACCATTATTTTATGATTAGGTCAGAGGCTTGACCTTCCTTTTCAATCATAAAATGATGATAATAATGATATTAATAATATAATAGTAATTGAAATTATAAGAAATTTCATAATATAAATTTAATAATAATGATGCTAATAAAAGTGTGATAGTGGTAATAGTACAATAATAAAGATTTGTATAATCATTTTATGATTAGGTCAGAGGCTTAGCCTTCCTTTTAAATCATAAAATGATAATAGTAATATTAATAATAAGGTATAACAGTAATAATAATAAAATATGTGTTATCATTTTATGATTAGGTCAGAGGCTTAGCCTTCCTTTTAAATCATAAAATGATATTTGTATAAGCATAATACTAATATATTTTAATATAATAATACAAATACGGTAAGATAATAATGATATTACTAATATTAATAATGATGGAAACTTACTAATAACGTGCTTATAATTATACCACACACATACTAAATTTAGGGGTGAGGGGTTATGGATTTTGAAGGTTATGTATAGAAAAATTTTCACCCAAAATACGTTACAGTATGTGTGTGGATGGACGTTTACTGCAGTAAGGAAACTTCATCATAATTTTTTTTTACCTGCAGTTTGTACAACTAGCTTTTGAAAATAGGGTACCTATATTTATTTATTATTATGTACATATATATATATATATATATATTCTTGTAATTATTATTACTCATCAATTATTATTATTATTATTATTATTATAAATGTTATTACTATTATTATTTCTATATAAAAAATATTTTGCGTATCTTACGGTTCTTTATTTAAATTCAAAATAGTGTTCTTCTTATTTTATCGGTGCTAGAAGTGCGGTTGAATTTGGATGTCTTCGTCACTTCTTCCTGTAAAATTATTTTAGAAGCAAAACAAATTACATTAATGACATTATGAAAATAGTATATAAAATAATTATAAAAGTTTGGGGTATTACATCCTCCCCGACTAAATAAAATTTTGTCCCCGAAATTTACTTACTCGCTCTTCTGTAAAAGTCTGGATATTTGACTAAAATCTTGTCCTCACGTTCTCATGTTGCTTCTTCTCTACCGTGCCTACTCCATTGTACTAGTATTAGAGATATCTCTCGGTTTCTAAGTTTTAGGGCCTTTCTCCCTAAAATACTTATTGATATCTCTTCGTAGGTCAAGTTCTCATTAACTTCCAAATCTTTAAAATCAATCACGTGGCTTGGATCGGCAATATACTTTCGAAGCATTGATATATGAAACACATTATGAACTGATGATAGTTCAGGTGACAAGGCCAATCTATAAGCCACATTTCCAACTTTCTCTAGTATTTCGAATGGTCCAACATACCTTGGCTTCAATTTTTCTCTTTTTCCGAATCTTACCAACTCTTTAATTGGTGCAATTCTAAAAAATACTTTTTCTCCAATTTCAAATTGTAGATCTTTTCTCCGTTTATCGGCGTAAGATTTTTATCGGTCTTGTGCTGCTTTGATTCTTTCTCGCACTGTAGTGATCACTTCTATTGATTTCTCTACCAATTCAGGACCTAAAATTTTTCGAACTCCAACTTCGTCCCATATAATTGGTGAACGGCATCTTTTCCCGTATAGTACTTCAAAAGGTGTCATTTGAATAGTAGCCTGGTAGCTGTTGTTGTAAGCAAACTCTACTAATGAAAGATGAGTTTCCCAGTCTTCTTCAAAATCTAAGGCGCAAGCTCGGAGCATATCTTCTAATGTTTGGATTGTCCTCTCGAATTGACCATCTGTTTGTGAGTGATAGGCAGTACTGAACTTGAGTTCCGTCCCCATTGCCTTCTGCAAACTCCTCCAAAATTTTGAAGTGATCGCGTATCTCGATCGGATACTATGGATACTGGTATTCCATGTAACCTCACGATTTCTTCAATGTACAACTGAGCAAGATGATCCATAGTGAATGTCATCCGTACTGGGATAAAGTGACTTACTTTGGTGAGTCGGTCAACAATTACCCAAATAGCATCATGGTTTTTGCTGGAGTTTGGCAATCCAGTAACAAAGTCCATTGTAATATGTTCCCATTTCCACTCAAGGATCTCGAGTGGTTGGAGCAATCCAGAAGGTCGTTGGTGCTCAGCTTTAACTTGCTGACATGTTAGGCTTGTCTCACAAACTGTGCAATACTTCTTTTCATTCCTTTCTACCAAAAATTTTTCTTCAAGTCTTTGTACATCTTGATTTCTCCTGGATGTACAGTGCATGGTGTGTTGTGAGCTTCAGTGAGGATCGCCTTCTGTAATTCTTCATTATTGGGTACGAATACTCTTTCTTCGTACACTAAAACTTCATCAGTGGTTATAGAAAATCCTTGAACATCTTCTACCATGATTTTCCTTTTTATTTTGTTTAGAAAAATATCATATTTTGTGCTTCTTTTATGCGGTCTCTCAAGGTAGGTTGTACTGTTAAAGTTGTAATTATAACTGAGGTACAGTATGGCCTACGAATTGCAAATTTAATTTTGAGAATTCCTGAACCAACGATCTTTGCTTCGTAGGTATCATAGTTAATTGTCCCTCATGTTTTCGACTGAGAGCATCTGCCACAATATTTGCCTTCCCTGGGTGATAAAGTATTTCCTAATCATATCCTTTACTAATTCGAGCCACCTTCTTTGTCGCATATTTAGTTCCTTTTGGGTAAAGAAATATTTCAAATTTTTGTGATCCGTGTAGATTTGTAATTTTCCCCCGTAGAGGTAGTGACGCCATATCTTTAATGCATGTACAACTGCAGCTAATTCAAGGTCATGAGTTGGATAATTTACTTCATGTTGTTTTAATTGTCTTGAGGCGTATGCCACAATCTTTCCGTATTGCATTAGCACACATCCTAAGCCTGATTTTGAAGCATCTGTGTATATTACAAACCCTTCAGTTCCATCTGGAATGGTTAAAATTGGTGCTGATACCAATCTTCATTTCAGCTCTTGAAAATTATCTTCACACTTCTGGGACCAAATGAACTTCTCATTTTTCTTTGTAAGTTGAGTTAGTGGTTTTGCAATCCTAGAGAAATCTTGAATTAACCTCTGATAGTAACCCGCTAATCCTAGAAAACTCCGTACTTCATTTATATTTGGGGAGCTTTCCAGTTTAGCACTGCTTCCACCTTTGCTGGGTCGACCTCGATCCCTTTAGAAGAGATTATGTGGCCCAGAAAGATAACCCGATCAATCCAAAATTCATATTTACTGAATTTGGCGTAGAGTTTCTCTTTCCTCATCGTTTCCATCATGATTCTAAGATGTTCCCTATGTTGTTTCTCATTTTCTGAGTAGACAAGAATATCATCAATAAACACAATGACAAAACAGTCAAGATACTGATGAAAAACCTGATTCATCAGATCCATAAAGACTGTTGGTGCATTGGTTACTCCAAATGGCATTACAGTGAATTCATAATGGCCATATCGAGTTCTGAACGCTGTCTTGGGGATGTCGCTTTCCTTGACTTTTAATTGATGGTATCCGGACCTTAGGTCAATTTTTGAGAAAACAGATGCGTTTCTCAATTGATCAAAAAGGTTTTCAATACGCGGCAAGTGGTATTTATTCTTTATAGTTAGGCGATTCAGTTCTCGATAATCAATGCACATTCTTAATGATCCATAATTTTTCTTTACAAACAGTACAGGAGCCCCCCAAGGAGATAACACTTGGTTTGATAAATTTCTTATCAATAAGCTCTTGTAACTGTTCCTTTAATTCTTGCAATTCCTTTGGTGACATTCTATATGGGACCTTTGAAACCGGTGCAGCGCCAAAAATAACATCGATAGTGAATTTTATCTGGCGATCGGGAGGTATTCCAGGTAGTTCTTCAGGGAATACATCAAGAACATCCTTAATTATTGGCACTTTATTTGGTGGATTATCATCTTCTTTCTCCTTTATGATGTTCACCAAAAATCCTTGGCATTCTCCCTTCCGTAGCATCTTTACGACTTTCATTGAGGATATGATTCTTACTTCTGGATGTCGTCGGGTACAATAGAATATGAATTCTTGGCCTTCCCTCGTTTCTAACTTTATACTTCGCTCTGCACAACATATGTTGGCCTTATACTTACCAAACCAATCTATTCCCAAAATGATTCAAAATTTTTCATTTCAAGGATATAGAGGTCAGCATCAAGTATGCGCTCAATCACTTCTATTTTAACACCTTTCAACATATTGTTTACTCTTATATTTTCTCCAGAAGCAACACCGACATCTATTGTTACTTTCACGTTTCCTTTGATCCATAATTTTCTTATAAATCTTTCAGATATAAAGGAGTGGGATGCACCAGTATCGAATAAAACACATGTTGGCATGTTAGATATTGTTAACATACCTGTAACATACGTCCTTCCATGCCAAACATTCTCCCTGATGCATACGTTTACAAATGGGACATGGCGGAATTTTAGTCGGATTAGGCCTTGTGGTTATTGCCAATTGGTTTCTTTTTATAGAGGAATCTGGCCTATTCCTTTCGTAGGCTTGCCACTTTCTTTTGATCGATGTTTCTTGAGGTTTTTGATTGTATTCAAACCCTTAATAAATAGAGATAGTCAATGCTCTTTCGAACACTTCTCGAAAAATTGTCAATTTTAATTCGGAAATGATTCCTCTAATTTTCGGGCGCAGTCCCCTTTCAAACCTCTTGCCTTTTTCTCATCCGTGTCCACGAGTTGTGGAGCATACTTTGATAGGTTGTTGAATCTGCGTTCGTACTCAGTTACGGAAGTAGTTCCTTGTCGCAGGTTGATGAATTCAATTTCCTTTTGATCACATAGGGCTTGTGGAAAGTATCGGTTCATCATAATTCTCTTGAAATCATTCTAAGTTAAAACTTGTCTCGCCTCTTCACTCATAGTGCGCTCATGTGAGTCCCACCATTGGCCAACGTCTTCAGCTAGTTGGAAGACAACGCAAGAAACCTTTTGTGTTTCAGTTAGCTCCATTTGTTTGAATATTTGATCCATTTTTGTGATCCATTCTTCGGTGGCTAAAGGTTCTTTCTTTCCTCGAAATCGAGGTGGTTGCAAACAGTGGAATTGTTCCACGACGTCATTCATTCTTGGTCTCGTTTTGTTTGTTTGTGGTGGTGCTTGTTGGATATAGTTTTGAAGAGTGGTGAAAAATTCTCGAGCCATATCGGCTCCCGAATTAGTGTTGGTGCGTTCCTGTTGATCATGTCTCATGGAATCCTCAGATGATCCCCTGTTTCTTCCAATCCTTCTTTGGTTTCTAGTTGATGGTGACATTTGTCAAAGGCTGAAAAGATCAAGAAAGTTGTGTTTTTATTGGTGCTATATTTATAAACAAGTTTTTATCGTATATCTACTATATTCGGCATAGACGGAAAAAATATCTAAGGAATAAACTTGTTAAGAAGACTTAAAAATATCCATTTATTACAAGTCGTAGTCATACCATATTTATTTCACATTGGTACCTTACGATTTTTCACCATACCATACTCCCCATTACACATTTTATAATTATAAATATGCATCTATAGTCTGATTTTTTTGTGGTTCCCAATTAGTCTTAAAAGAAATCTCGGGTACTAGGTCCCGCTTCATCCCCAAACCCTGGAATGCGAGTACCAGGTCTTGCTTCGTCCTCATGTCCTGAAAAAAGAGAGAGATTATCATTCATATAGAAGTTTTTTTCGTATTGAGTTGTCCCTGTTGCAGTCATTCCAAAATTTCCTTGGTCGTCATATGGGTTGAATAGTTGTATCATGTTGTAGACTAATCCCCCCACAGTCTCTAAATCTACATTTTCAGTCCAAAACACCGGCAACACTTTGGGATCTGTAATTACTCTTCCATTTACCAGCTTCTCCTGGTACCTTATATATTTTTCTCTAGCTTCGATTGACTTCTGCCTTTGTTCAATAGCCATGGTCCTATAATCATTCGCCTGTCTCTCGTGCTCTATGGCTTTTTGTTCCCACTGATAAGCCTTGGCTTCTCTTTTTTGTGCTTCTGTCTCCCACTTTGCTGCCAACTTTTCTGCCTCTGTTCTCCTTTCTGCCGCCTTAATCAGGGTCCTGGTATATTTTGCATAGTCAATCCTTGATTCCCCAGCTGGATTCATCGTGGTGAGGTTATCAAATAATGACAATGCCACTGCCCTGTATTTGGTGGGAGACAGTTTCTTTAAGGCGCATCGCGGCGTCAAAGTCTTCTTCCATGAATCCTTGTTCCTATACATCAATCCTAAGATCTAGGACTCGATCAACATAGTTTCTTATGGTCTCCGTCCCATGTTGGGCACAGGTCTGATATAGTACAACAACCAAGTTTCTGTGGGGTTCCAATCCTAAAGGGACAAAATTTTATTTATTTATTTTAGAAAGACTTTATAAATTTTTCCTTCTCTAAAAATTTTTTTCGAGCACTGTCTGCTGACATGGCATGGTTCTCTGTGGATCTTTTTAAAGTGTTTTAGTTGTTAATTAAATATATACTATAAGTATATTCGTATATACTTTCAAGGATGTTGTAAACCATGGCTCTGATACCACTCTGTAGCACCCCGAGCCCAATTTTTTTTTTTGAAATCGAAGTACTACTAATGAATCAAAAATATCATCACGGAATTACTCAATATTTTATTACAATATTTTAAAGGAGGAAAATATAATTTATAACTTTTGAAAATCATTTTATAATAGCGTAATAATATAATACTAATAATAAAATTTAATGTATACATACATACATATATTAAAGTTTACATTTAGAAACCATAATTTAAAAATTTATAGTCTTTGCATTTTTATAAATATATAAGTAGAATTTATAGCGGGAACCACGGAGAATGTCATGTCTTGTCGCAGTCCAGATGTCCAATCATTGACCTTAAAATTTGTTGTTTGAAAATGTGAGATTAAAATCCCAGTGGGTAATTTTGGCAAAATGTTAATCAGTAAATACATAATGATATGATTACTCTTTTTCATGACAACCCAAAAGTTAATCACTACCATGTTTCATAGCCCGTCGACTACTACCATTGTCACGACTCGTCAATCGCAATCATAAAATTCATGACCCATACGACCACTATCATAAGAGAAGAAATAAGCATACTTCATATGCAAATCAACAATAACATCCAACAATTTTCAAACATTTTTACCCACCTTTGGTTCACTCAAAATACTGTGTTACAACTTGAGTGGAAGAGTGATTCGACGTCCCATTAACCAGCACTTCACCTAGCATAAATGATTTATTTAAAAACTTGTACCCATAATTAATTCAGTAGGAACGAAAATTTATTATTTTTCCTTTTATATCATAAACATTATTCTTAGTAATAGTGTGATAAAAATAGTGTAATGATAGTAATAATAATAATAGTATAATGTGTGCCATTATTTTATGATTAGGTCAGATGTTTGGCCTTCCTTTTAAATCATAAAATGATGATAATAATGATATTAATAATATAATAGTAATTGAAATTATAAGAATTTTCATAATATAAATTTAATAATAATGATGCTAATAAAAGTGTGATAGTGGTAACGGTACAATAATAAAGATTTGTATAATCATTTTATGATTAGGTCAGAGACTTAGCCTTCCTTTTAAATCATAAAATGATAATAGTAATATTAATAATAAGGTGTAATAGTAATAATAATAAAATATGTGTTATCATTTTATGATTAGGTCAGAGGCTTAGCCTTCTTTTTAAATCATAAAATAATATTTGTATAAGCACAATACTAATATATTTTAATATAATAATACAAATAAGATAAGATAATAATGATATTACTAATATTAATAATGATGGAAACTTACTAATAACGTGCTTATAATTATACTACACACATATACTAAATTAGGGGTGGGGGGTTATGGTTTTGAAGGTTATATATAGAAAAATTTTCACCCAAAATACATTACAGTATGTGTGTGGATGGACGTTTACTGCAGTAAGGAAACTTCATCATAATTTCTTTTTTTTTTACCTGCAGTTTGTACAACTAGCTTTTGAAAATAGAGTACCTATATTTATTATATATATATATATATATATATATATTCTTGTAATTACTCATCAATTATTATTATTATTATTATTATTATTATTATTATAATTGTTATTACTATTATTATTTCTATATAAAAAATATTTTGCGTATCTTACGGTTCTTTATTTAAATTCAAAATAGTGTTCTTCTTATTTTATCGGTGCTAGGAGTGCAGTTGAATTTGGATGTCTTCGTCACTTATTCCTGTAAAATTATTTTAGAAGCAAAACAAATTACATTAGTGGCATTATGAAAATAGTATATAAAATAATTATAAAAGTTTGGGTTATTACACTTCTGTCTAATAAACAAATTCACAATTTCTATTTTGGTTCGTTTCATAAACAAATTCACACTTTTTATGTTTATTTGTTCCATAAACAAGTTCACACCTCAAAATAAGGAAATACACACAAATCAATAATCCTACAACACACTTTAATTTTAAAATTGTCACTCTTTACAACTCACATAACTTACTTTATAATTTATTTACTCCCTCCGTCCGCCAGAAAGGTCCACATTTTGCCATTTTCGGCGTCCGCACCAAAGGTCCACATTTCCCTTTTTAAACACATGAGACTCACACACATCACTAATACAATAAATTTATGAGACTCATACACCACACTAATACAACTATCAACTACACCTTAAATAATAATACTCATTAATTCACGTGCAAAAAGTAAATGTCCACCTTTGGGGCGGACGGAGGGAATATTACCTAAAAATACAAAACTACCCCTAAAAGACTATTCTTAAAAAGTAAAATAAAAAAAGTTTTTTCTTAAACTCCGTATCTACAGGGAACTTCTCTTTTAAAACGGAAGAAGTACTATATTTTATTATAATAATAAAACATACAAAAATACCCAAAATAATTTAAAATGGAAAATGTACAAAAGTAGCTGCAGGAAAGGAGTGTAAAATAGAGTGACATTATTGAAACTTGATGATGGATGCATCAAAGAAAGAAAAATACTACCTACTTACAGAATGTACTTTTTTATGAAATTTTTTAAAAAGAAAATTATATATATATATATATATATATATATATATATATATATATATATATATATATATATATATATATATATATATATATATATATATCACCACTTTTGTATGGAATACTCCTTCCATCCTGGTATATTTGTACGGGTATGAGCATGGTTTACGAAAAAATGTAAAATGAAATCTAGGAGTATAAAATTATTAGAATTGATGAATAAAATTTGAAAATTAAAATAATAGTTTATTACTCCATATTTTATTATAATAGAACATAAAAAAATACCCAAAATAATTTAAAATAGAAAATATACAAATTAAAGTAGCTGCACGAAAGGAGTGTAAAATAGAGTGACATTATTGAAACTTAATGATTGAGGCATCCAAAGAAAAAAAGAGAGTCGCATTAGTACGAGGAGTGTAAAATAGAGTGACATTATTGAAACTTAATGATTGAGGCATCCAAAATTAAGAGAAAAAAAAAATCTAGTAAATGCATTAATACACTTGTACAAACTCATCCAAAATAAACACACACAACTCCCCTCCACCTAAAAAAATCTTTCACTTACTCAAACAAAATTACCCAATAAATTTTAATACTTGATTATGTAACTATAATGGTGTATGATACCTCGGGCACTGATAAAATATTCATTATACCAAGTTACCACATAATACATCATTCACTACTAACACAATTACCCACCACTTTATATAAAATAATAATACTTTTTAATTTAAGATCTTGGATTACATTATACAAACATAATGTGAATATTGTAGTGATTAAGCAAAATGAGTCCCATGGTCTAGTGGTTAGGACATTGGACTCTGAATCCAGTAACCCGAGTTCTAATATTGGTGGGACCTTTTTTAACAAACATTCGACTATAACATCTTATTTTTTAGTGGAGGGATGAATTTTCTCAATTCTCAACTCACATTCATCAGCAGCTTCAATAACAAAAATATCAATTCAAAACATTGAAAAAATTGTAGTGTTTTCTTTTTATCTTGAACCACTGCAATTTACAATCCACCAAAGTAACATGTAAATTACATAATAACAAAATGTAGCTACCCAGAACCACCAACCCTTGAAGACAACAAGGAAGTACTCACTCGCTCGCTTGTCCGTTCTACGCGAACGGACGAACGAGCGAGGACGAACAAAAAATAATAATGGCTAGCTACCCAATCAAGAATGTACAGCTAAGGGAGGAGGGAGCGTAGCCAGCCTCATTATTATTACCAAAGAATCAACAACAATCAATCACCTTCTCTCTAATCCTCCTCTACTCTCCCTATTTCCATCGGCTCCGGGAAGATCTCCTTGGAATGCCGTCTAGCAGAGGACGAATGGCCGTTTTCATCCCCGCTTCCTTGGGAGTGGAACCCTGTTGTTCCCGACTGCTTCAAACTGCTCGGCCCTTCCGCCAACTTGTGGGATGCTGTTGTTGGTATCCCCGTCACGTCAGAGGAGCTGTGCCGCCAGCTGCCAAACAGAGCAGCATTCCACGACCCTCTAGACGACGTAGTTCTGAGCCTCTCGGAGCTATTGTTTTCTTCCCTCACCACCTTAAGAGGGTTTTCCAAGGCTTTGAGGATGTAGCGCATCAGTGGCCGCCTGTTGGGCTTCGGATTCAGACAGGAACGAGCCACGATCGCCATGGCCCACACTTCCTCGAGCAGATCCTCGTAAATAATCAACGACGGGTCCACTATGTTTGTGACGAGTTCCTTGTCGTATATACTGATGTAAGGCAACGTGGTTTCCAACCACTCTTTCATGTTGGCATTACTGGATGAACTAATGCCCAGCTTACCAGTTACCAGCTCCAGCAAAACTTTCCCGAAACAGTACACATCGTACGCACACGTT
The DNA here is from genome assembly GCA_023678885.1 of Pogostemon cablin. Classification (NCBI taxonomy): domain Eukaryota; kingdom Viridiplantae; phylum Streptophyta; class Magnoliopsida; order Lamiales; family Lamiaceae; genus Pogostemon; species Pogostemon cablin. Next base: position 21,288,502 of record CM042954.1, on the reverse strand, counting down.
GCAGTCGGCATACCTGGCCATCATAATAAAAGAGAGACAATAAACACCAGTTGCTCAACATCACCATCAAAATCACTCATCATATTTCTTCCAAAGACTGCATTAAACTATTTCGAAACATCTGCACTATCTTATATGTCTAAAGCATTACATTTTGCATGTTCTCCCTCAGTTTCCACAACGTTTTTCTGCCAAAAACAGAGTTTCTGGTGCTAGAAAGAAATAATTATTCTAAAAGGTTAATGGCATAAGATCCTTGGATTAAGTACATATTTTAAGTTGATGTCAATTTGCTTAACAAGTGAATATTGTGTCATAGAGCAATTTGCTTAACAAGATTGAAGGCATTTATTCTTACATACAATATAAATAGGCAAGAATTTATTTCCTTGTATTCTAAATGACTCATATGGAAGCTGCAGCAATGAAAAGTGTCTTTATACCATCATTTAAGGTAAATACAGAGGCAAGATGTTAATGGTAACAAAATAAAATTTAAGACGAAAGGAATAACACACACCTGAAGCACCTTGGTCCGACGATGTCCTGCATAAATGGTAAACGGAAGTCAAAACTACGATAATGTAATGCAACATTATATCCCACTCAAACACATGAAAGATAAAATATAACCGTTCCATGTCATCAATCCCAAATTCAGCTGTTATTATTGATAGAAATTAATGAAGACATACATTTACAACAATAAAACTTGTAATTAGGTCATAATAAAGGGTGACGACATATATAATTGTACATAATTTAAAATGTATCCTGCAGCCAGGATCACTAGAGTAAGTACTCACGTTGGCAACCGCAACAACCTCGTGATTCGACTTTGATGAGTTTCACCTTCTTGAACACAGACCTCACTCAAACTTCCCAACCGTACTTCAAATTTATCATCCAGAAGGATGCTGCTCGCTTGAACATCCCTTTAGATAACACACCAACATAGAAAGAAAGAGTTGTTAGTTTTGATATATTGAATGGCCAGATTGATGCAATACAGAATTACAATCGAACAGAAACCTAGTAATGATTTCACTGGAGACTCGTAAGTCTCACCATACCCAGCCCGTTAGGACTTAATGTTGGAGTATGGAGCCTAAATTCTTTGGGCCCGTATTTCTTTTGGCCCAGTTGATCCTAATGGGCTTAGGATTAGGGCAAGTTATCTTGATCAAGAAGTTATCCATTGTGTTATCTTGATCAAGAAGTTATCCATTGTGTTATCTAGATCAAGATGTTTCCTTATTGTAGTTGTCTTGTCCAACAAGAGAAGAAAAATCCTGGCTTGGTATCGCCCCCAGATGTAGTCGAAAGACGAACTGGGTAAACAAATCTCGTGTTATTCGTGTCATCGTGTGAGTGTGTGTCTAAATTCCTAACACTTAAAAGTACAAATAATCAGAAACTGGAATCGGTGACCAATGGAACATACCAAAAAAGAGCCAATGCTATTTTATTTCTTTTTTCATTTATATTTGAGTAGCCAGCATGGAGTGTGAAAGTTTCTGGCATACAGCTAACAGAGACAAAATTAATATGCATATACAATGAGAATAATCCAATCCCACATGTACGCAAATTGGTTTTGGTGATAATGTTGCGGCTGGTAGCATGAATAACAACAATAAACGAATAAATAATTAGCGCTATAAAAGGTCCTAGCATTTAAACAAAATTGCACATCCTCACCAAGTACATTATGCTCTCAGTTCCAGATTAAAATATGTGTTTCAATGTATATAAAGTCCATGGATAGTAGTAAGTTGAAGTCAGATATGAGATGGACAAACATGGGAAGTTCAATTGTACCTGTGAACAAATGAGGGAGTACACTCATGATGTAGGTAAGAAAGTCCCTCCGCAGCTCCAATTGCAATTTTAAGTCTGGTTATCCAATCCAGAGACTGTAAACTGTCATCTGAATCTGTTTTCTTGAACAATGAACTAAACAAATCTCCATTTGGCATAAGTTTATAAACAAGAAACTTCTCGTTCTCATTCTCCAAGCAATGGCCTAAGAGTGGTACCAACCTAGGATAAGAAACCTTGCTAAAAAAGACCAACTCAGACATGTGTGCTTCCTTTTTGGCCGACGAGTGTAATTCAATCTTTTTAATAACTACAGGGATTCCACCTTCAAGAATTCCGCGGAAAATATCCCCAGAATGACCATGCTTAATTAAATTTGCATCATCAAACTCGCCTGTGGCTTGGAGAATCTGCTGATATGTAAACGCATCACCAAGATTCGAGAAGTTCAATGATGTGCTGGGGGGAGGAGGACTCTCACCAGCTGGAACAGGTCCCACACTAATTCCTCTCTGGTTTGCCGTGCTCCTCTTACGTTTGCAAATGAATAACAATACAACAGTAATTATCAGTAGTGCAATGAGTCCAGCACCTCCAAGAACAGCAGCCAATATAATAACCGATTTGTGGCTCTTCTTGTCAGATTTTGGAGGAGGCTGCGTAGCATTTGTCTCTCCAAAATTATCAAAAACCAAGTTTCTCTCAGCATAGAATGAGGCACATTCTCCCTTAGTCCTCTGATTAGTCAAGTTTCGGAGGCAATTTCTACCAAGGGACGTGTTTCCACGTGCATAAATAGGAACTTGGCCCTCAAAATAATTTCCAGACATATCGATAAAACTGAATCTCATAATTACAGGTGTAATATTTCCATAAAACAAATTGTAGGAAATGTTAGATACAGCAAGACTAGCATTAACTCTTGAACTGCCATTGGGCAATATACCGGTAAAGTTATTCACAGCAACGTCAAGGAACTGCAATGAGGGCATTGACCAAAGAACATTTGGAAACTCACCAACAAAAGCATTATGACTCAAAATCAAAGACTGCAATTGAGTCAATGGGGAAAACAAATCATCAGGCAACCTTCCTGAAAGAGCATTGTTTCCCATCCTCAACCGTTGCAAGTTTCTCAAACCCCTCAAATCCAATGGCACGGACCCAGACAGAAAATTAAATCCAAGATCAAAGTCCACTAGACTAGAAAGATCACCAAGTTGAGCAGGTATCGAAGATGACAAATTGTTCCTAGAAAGATTTAGGAACCGTAACCCAGACAATGTCCCAATCCCCGGAGGAATGGCCCCAGACAAGAAATTCGAAGAAATGTCCAGCACAGTCAGGTTCAGAAGAGCATCATAGGTCACCGGAATCGTGCCTGTGAGAGAATTTCTCGAAAGATCAAGAATGGAAAGCCCAAACAACTGACCTAAACTAGATGGAACCACACCAGTAAGACTGTTATCAGACAAATACAGTTCAACTAAGCTAGTCAAATTGCCAAGAGTGGATGGAATAGTTCCATTAATTGAGCATGACCTAAGATCAAGCACTTGGAGTGATGCAACCCGCAATCCTATCCAATCCGGAATTGACCCGGGAAGTGCAAAATCTGAGGCGTTGAATGAAGCTAAAAGGGTCAAATTCTGAAGGGCATCCACTGAAAATTGAGGGTTTTGACTTCCCCTCCTAGTTCTCCTGAACCCAGAGATATTGATTCCGGTGACGCTACCGTTTGTGCATTGAATACCGATCCATATAGTACACGGGTCGGATATTATAGGCCATTGTTTAGCTCTTAACCCTAATGAAGATCTTAACTGAAGCAAAGCCAATCTTTCTTCCCTAGAACTCAACAATTGCTGCTCTATTGTAAAGCCAAACAGCAATGAAAACAAAGCTGAACAAATAAAAACTATCCTGCTCCACCGATCCACCATTTCTGCTCTAACTTCATTGAACTTCAACGAAAATCCCCCCCACATTCATGTACATCAACCAACACACAATATCCGTTTCTAACTCGAGAAATTTAGATATCATTAGCGAGGGCATTTGCAATTTTATTTTGGGGAGCGTATAAGAATGCTAGCGATAAAGAGAGAGAATCTTTCTAGGGGAGCTTACCTTTAAGAATGACGAACAAAAGTGAATCAGGAGAAGTTCCGATATGATTCTTTCTTCAAAACTCCATCCCTTTTTTTTTATTTTTTTTTCTTTCTCTTTGGGAGTTTTCTTTTACTTTCTCTCTCCTAATTTTCTTACAGGTTGGTGCTTCAGTCGACGGAGGAGAGAGAAAAGGGTTTTTAAAAGAAGTCAAAAACTTGGGTTTTAGCCTTTTCGGTAGAGAGAGAAGAAAAGGAAGGTGAAATTTGCTGAAAGCAGAATAGTCAGTAGTTATGGATAGTGGTAGAGAGAGAAAGGAAAGACCAGACCAGACCACCCCAACCCCCACCCACCCCCCACCAAGAGTAAATTTCACCACCCGTCCGCAGTAATAGATGACACTATTACAGCCCCCAGAAAATTAACTGATCCATCTCTCTCACTTCCTTAAACTTTCACCGGCGGTGGCAGACATGGGGTCGGTAATAAAGAGTGATTGAGTGAGTGTGGTTGGAAACGACGCCGCATCGATTTGCCTGAGGTTGGTAATAGCTTCACTCCGGCCTGTTTCTCGCCGGTAATCCCGCCAAAACGGCGCGGCCAAGGTTATGACTGTCCAGCTAATTATATGGAGTAATATTGTACCTTCGCTATCATATAGTTGTACGTTTGATGCTAGTAATGGACTTTGTTTGGCGATTTATTTTTATAAAAAATTGTATTTATTCAATATAACTATGTAGAGTATAATTTAATTTGTCGTGTTGGCTTGATTGAAGTTGATTGGAGTTTTATTTTCATATTTAATTGGACTAATTGCCTAGAAATATACCAACTTCCTTTTTTTTTCAATTTAATCTTGAAGTTTTACTGGAGTATTATTAAGGAATACTCCATCCGTACGAATTCAAGGGTGTCATTTGCTTTTGGGTACGGAAATTAAGGAGTATTGATATTTAATGTGTATTGGGTAGTTGTATTAGTGGAGGTGTGTTCCATTTTTTATTTGTATTAATTGTATTAATAGGTGTTTGTGGATAAAAAAAGAAATGATACTCTTGGGGGTGGACGCCCAAAATGAAAAAATGATACTCTTGGGAGTACGAGTTAATTAGTAATTTTAAATACTAAAAATACTCTCTCTAATCTCTATCTCATAATAATATATTTAATTTGAGGGTCATTTTGGCCAAATTTATAGCTAAAATGGGTAGTGATAGTTTTTTTATTTAAAAATAATTATTATTTTATATTATTTAATGGTGAAGATTAATTTAAAAGCTAAAGCTAATTTAATGGTTACAATTGTTCAGGTGCACCGGTACACCTGGTGCACCCTAGTCGAACTCTTAATTTGATTGTCTTTTAATAATAATTATATCTCCCTTTATGGTATATAAGATCACGATTAATTTACTTTAAAAGACTCAAATATAATTATCCATTTTATATTAAAATATTATATTCTCTAAATGTAGTATTAATTAAAAAAATGAAAACACAAACATTACTAATATTTTCTCTCTCTCTCATTTTTCTTTCTCTTCGAATGTCTTGCATAATTACCATACACATCTTCTATGCCGATATTCACATAGTATTAAATTCTATACAACCAAAAATTAAAAATAAAACTTAGTTTATTATTATTAATTAAAATTTTACAAAACCGCAAAACTAACATCGTTAGTGAACATTTACTAGTGGCTTGATTTTTTTGTTTTGAATTGTGTAATAAATCCTTTGTACACACCATTATTCTTGGTAAGCCTATAAATCCTACAATAATAATATGACTAAAGCTTGTCGACATAAAAGGACAAATATTATTTCATCTTACATCGTAAAATGTACAATAATATTCCACGTTTTAATTTAATTTAGGGTGGTTACAAACTAGGAAGGCTCATCTTTGTGATTAAATTACATTATTGGCGAATACTTTACGTACATGTAATTGCTAACGCCATCTCTTTGCACATTATTTGTGAGAGTTTGAATTCAACAACAATACAATCTCAATTGGCCTAAAACTATTTGACATTTCCCTTTAAAAAATTAAATAAATTATTATAGTATTATTGTATTCAAACAGGTTGAAAATCATGCATTCTTAATTTCTTCACAGTTCATATATATATATATATATATATAGACACAAAATCAAAATATCTTGTGCGTGGGTTTTTATGTTACGAATCAACTTATTATTAAAATATAATTATTATATAGATTAAATATATTTATTGTATCTAAAATAAAAATTTTTAAGTACTATAATAAATCATGATGAATTAAATTACTTATAATTTTAAGGTGTTATAATATGATTTATTTATTATAAATATACTTAAATTATAAAATAATTAACACTTTAATAATAATCAAACTCGTATCACATGTAATCGTCTTCACGTTAATGCTTAGTAATATTTTTATCCAATAATTATATGGTCTGACCTCTTCAACTAAACAAAGAGAGCAGCAAATTTGGTGATATCCACTGATGCAACTAAGACTTTTTGTGATTGGTTTTTTGAGAATTGTTGAATGGGTCAACTAATTAATTAATCCACTCGAATTATGATAATATATAATTAGTATTTATATTCTTTTTCAAATTTTACAACTTATATATTCAATTGTTCATTTAAATCAATAGGTTGATAGAGCTTTAATTAATTCATTTGATCAAATTCAAGAAACTATTATGTATGGATACATTAAGATGTGTGTTTAGTGATATTTGATCATTTCACTTTCACCACTAAGTTGTGGTTCCATGAAATAATAAAGCTCAAACTCTTCAAATTTCTATTAAAAATAAAAAGTAAAAAATCACCTCTTACCTGTTTCAAAAAATTAATTTCGTAGGACAATTTAAAACAAGATTCACTATTTTAGGGTGCATAACATGTTCATGAAACATGATTTTCATGTGAAGTTATTTTACTCTCGTATGGCACGAGTTGTACTATTAATTCATCATATTAATGTATTTCAACCTCTCATATTATTATATTTGGATATAATTGTGTGAGACTATCTCACTACTTAATCACACTTTTGTAATTACTTACTTTTTGTAAAAGATCTTACCATTTTTCTTTAAAAATATGAAAATATTTTATTTATTTATATTATAAATTGTTCATAAAGTAGTTCAAGGTACATTTTTTTCATCAATTGAATATCACTTTTTATTATAAATATTAATACCTCTTATACATTTTATGGAAGCCACTCAATTAGACGGTCTCACAAGTTATTGTCTTTTAATTTATGGAGTATATATAATAATTCTTTACATAGACATTTATTAGTATTATTTTTCTAATATAAATGTACATAAAAAAACATGTTAACTTTTTATTTTTATTTAATGCTTGAAGTTTGTGGACCACATGCAGGCCCAAATAGTAGAATTTTGGATTTTGTTTGATATGATTAAGTCACTTCTATTGGGCTAAAGTCCATGCACCACGTCCAATAACTACGAGACACAAAATTAATTTGATAATTTAGGTAATCGGGTCAGGGATGGCATGGTAGACCCGTATACATATTACTATATTCGTACCCGTATAAAATTCTACTACACGTGTAACACGTCTACACGTATTCATTTTAAGCGGTATTATTATTATTATTATTAGATATTTGGGATAATATTTAAAATTGAGTTAAAGTGAATTTTGTAAAGTTGAGTTAAGAGTTACATTATTTCTACTTGAGACGAAATTACTCTATACTCATGTGCTTATGAACTATAGCAATCACCTTTAAAATACAATGATTTTAAATTTCGAACTTGAAACACAACGAATCCAACATTTTCTGTGAACTCATTAATAGTTTAGAACTTCCGAACTTGATTTGATAATTCTAAAACTTATGGGCTAAAATGTAATATGCTTGTTTTGTATGTAGGATTGAAATGATTTTTGCAAATTATTCTGAGACCATTAAGAGATCTGATGCCTTTCTACAACGGGTGTTTTGATTTAATATGGTGTCGAATCGTGTTTTTTTATTTAAAACTCCAACGACGCTCCAAATCACATCACTTGATCTTGGATCAGACCAGACGTGTCCGGTGGTTCAAACCACTCGCCAGTAGCATGTATACGTACCCACTTGCCAATTGCTTGTTTGAATCTCGCCTAACACTCAGTCGCGACCCACAAGACCGACCTGATCCGCCTGCATATTGAACCGCTCCATATGGCCCTCACCAAGCTAGACCATGGTTTGAACCAAAGACCATCCCGGTCCTAACAAAGATGAAAGGCTCCTCAACTCACATGCAAAGTGCAAAATGTGCCTCGAACACGCGCAATACGATATGCATTTAGTCCGCAGTGCTAACCTTGTGGCATTCCTTGTTTGCATCTTATTAGTTACACAAATTTAACTCTTTAAGGACTATAACTCCTTATAAGTGTTTCAATTAACAAAAATTATTATATGTGGACAAGCTATTCCCACTTTCCTTTTTCGCAGCACTTCATTTATTTTTTTCTTGTAATTAAATTGTAAATTTAATGTATTAATTACTTATTAATTCAAAATTGGATTTAGCAAATTTATTTATTAAATCCATCTACTCAATAAGTAATTTGAAATGTTCAATCAGTTTATATTTTCGACAAATGAAACATTATAAAAATATTGGTCAAAGATGGGTTTGACCCACCTCATAATGATGAATTCCAACATTATAATCATGTTATGTGCTTAATCAATTTATCAAATCAACCATAAGATACAGACAAAGACTTACGTGAGACCTTTTAAAATGAGAAGTCACGTAAAACCGATAAAAAATGATAATATATAATAAAAAAATAATACATGATTGATGAAAAATGATATGTAATGAACTATTTTATGAATAATTTGTAAGTATAAATTTAAAATAATGCTAGCATTTCTAATGAAACTGATAATATATCTTTATTAAAATAATTAAAAATTACAAATAGTGATCACGTATTTAAATTAAAATACATACAGTATACAAAACAAAATATGTAAGGAGAAAAAAAAAAGAATCATACATTGTAGGGCATTATTAAATATTAATAGTTCAAATTGGGCTTTATACTAACTATGTGGTTGGGCCGATACCCCTTGGGCTTTCTGTTGTTTGATATGAATGTGACATTATTGACATTTTCGGGTACATAATGCGGGTGGAGAAATTATTATAATATTATTAGTACTATTTTCAAACACAATTAATTTGTTCCATTTCTATCTCTTTTAATTTAATATCCTAATTTACTTAAAGAGTGAGACTCTTGTGTGTCCGGACACACATATTTAATTATGTGTTCCCGGATCGATCCATAAGAAAACGGGTCATATATAAATTAAAAAAAACAATCAAAACACATACTTAACCTTTGAGTGTGTGATTTCAGTGCTGGAGTGCGGAGTCCGGGCGATCAATCTGGAGCGAGGGCGATTGTACCTCCAGGTGCGTGAGATTCTACCTTCGAGTGCGTGCGATTCTTAAATCTAGAATGAGGTAACCGAAATTGAATCCCTTAATTTTTCCAATTCCTCTTTAATTTCTGACTTCTGTCGAAACCTCTGAGATCGTAGATGCATAATTCCGCCTTAATTTCATGCTCTACTCAATAAAATACTAATAAGTTATTTCATATTATTAGCCTAGGGATACGATAGTGTATGGATTTTGCTTGAACACTTATTTGTCACCACAATTCTTTTCAATTCTCAAATTCTCAAATTGTTTAAATCATGCGTGTAATATGTTCGAGCATTTGTATGTTATGATCTTTTTGCGTCAATACTTGACCAGCTAAGAAGGTCGATGTTGTATAAGATGCATTTGAATAAAGTTTAAGATGTATGTATAATGTTTCTATCTGATCGAACCTTTGGTTAAATTTTCCTTGTGAATAGATTTGATGTCATGGGTGATTTTAGTTCTGGTAAAATCAATTTTAATTGAAGAATGTGTTTATTACTCAATCAAAACAGATACGCCCCTTCTACTCTTAATTAATTTACAGAGGATATTCAACATCAATTCAATCACAAACAAAGAACCCCATTAAGGCCATATTAATTTTGAAAAAAATAAATTTAAATCTCAAATTTGGTAATGGATGTGGCTGCATTATGACTATTCTTGCTTCTATCTGGAGTATCCATCACTTCTCTCTGTAACATGTTCTTTTTTTCCACATCAATTTTAATTGAAGAATGTGTTGGATCAAACATGTACTTTGTAATTGTAGGTTAATGTAATTTTTTTTTATTTTGGCTGTTTGATCTTTATCTCCCCTTTGACTTGTTGTGTTCTTGGAAATCATGTGAATTGTCGATGTTAATTTCACTTTTGTGATGTGTTCGTAGGATGGGGAACCAATGAGGACTTGATCATATCTATTTTGGGCCACAGGAATGCGAACTAGATGAAGTTAATTAGGTGAATTTATGCAGAGACTTGATATTATCTATTTTGACTTTTACCTCTAGTTTTTTTTTTTTGTTTATTTGTATAGATAAGGGTATTATATGGCAAGGTCAAAGAAATTCTGATGGAGAGCAATGTGCAGGTTCTTGTTCTTTGCCTTTTATCCATTTACAGCAAGTCATGGTTGCCGGTTGGAGTAATTTTATGACATGTCTTTGTAATCATCCTTTAATTCCGTTACCAATGGACAAGTTTGAATAATGTACCCATTACTCATCTACAATGTACTACGTACTCATTCGCAATATACCATTTGCACCATGCCATAATACACAAAACTGGAAACATTCTAAACTTCATACAATTTACACGACCGGTATACCCTCTGCATGACAAATAATGTACATTTTACTCATCCACAATATACCTTTTGCACCATGTGATAATATTTTTTATAATAAACTTGAAACACTCTAAACTCCGTACCATTTGCATGACAACAATGTACCATCTGCTCATCAACAATGTACCTTTTACTCATACACAATAAACCTTTTGCAACTTCATACAATTTACACGACCCATATATGCTTGACCCCAAACTTCAAGTAATATTCTATATCTAACACATTAAATACATGAGTGCTTGAGCTTTTTTCATAGCTATTAGGTTTGGTGCACATGCAATGCTAGTTACTATTGAATTCTATATGCGATTAAATTACATAGCAGCATCATTATGGTAGGATTAGGTTATTTATACTAATTTATAGCAGGAACAAATGAATTAGTGCTTTTAGTTGGTAATCTTAATGTTAAGATGTGTGTACTACAGATTTAGATACTTTTTTGGGATATTTTTAGTTTTGATATCTTAGAGGCTCGGTGAAACCTTATTATGCCAAATAATTTGAGATTATGACAAGCAATGTACCATTTACTTATCAATAATGTGTCCTTTACTTATCCACAATATACCCTTTGCACAATGCCATAATACATTTTATAATAAACTTGAAACACTATAAACTCTGTACCCTTTGCATGACAACAATGTACACTCTGTTCATTAACAATGTGCTCTTTACTCATCAGCAATATACCCTTTGAAAATCGATACAATTTACATGACAAGAATATAGCATTTTGCATAAGAACAATGTACCTTTCAACAATAACTGATATACCCTTTAGTTGTAATGAATATACCTGCATTCAAAATTTTTATTTTTCATTCAATAAATTTGCAGTTAGTTGAATTTTTTTGTTGTACCTACTATTGTGCACTTATATTAATAAGGTAACTGTCATGTTAAGATTTTATTCTACTCTCCTCATCTCAAGATGATGTTTTTGATCTTCTTTGGCGAATTTTTCAGCACAATCAGAACAAGTCGTCCAAAACAAGGATTTATCTAATATGGTATTCTATCCAATTAGTTCAGTTACAAAAGGGAGGAATAAAAGAATAAAGATCATATTCAAAAAATCAAAAGAAATCAAGGGAAAACTTCAGAGTTAGTAAAAGAATTTGGATCTAAAACTTCAAATGCTCAGCTAATTTAGTAATGTAACAAGTTAAATATTGTGACAGACTTTGATGAATTATTACATTTTTAATTTGGAATGAGTAATTTTTTTTTTTTAATTATGAAATGCTTTTATTGAAAACACATTGTTAAATGTAGGTATTATACTAATATTTCAGTTGTGATGTAATACCCTAAATTAAATTTACAAGAAAACAACAATGGAATACCCTTCATTAACACTTTGTTAACTTGTATTTCAAACGTTTACATAACAATAATATACCCTCAACTAAGTTCTAATCGTTTTAAATGTTTCTTTGACACTGTTATTGAATGTTATACCTTTTTTTATTGAGTGTCGTACCTTTTTGTATAAAATCATATACCATATGCACCATGCCATAATATTTTAACAACATAAATTTGAAACACTGACAACAATATACCCTTTATCTGAAAACAATATATCCTTTACTCATTAGCAATATACACTTTACTCATCAGCAATATACTTTTTGCAACTACATATTATTAACACGAAAATAATTTACCCTTTACATAATAATAATATACTCTTTACACCATGTTATAATACCTTTATTACATAAATTTAAAACATTGTCAAGAACATGAGCACTAAACTGCATACCCTTTATATGACAACAATATAACATTTATTCATCAGCAATATACACTTTGCAACTACATACTATTTACATTAAACCAATACAAACTCTTTACATAATAATAATATACTCTTTACACCATTTTATAATATCTCAATAACTGATCGTAGTCATTTCACCTAGATTTTAGGGTCTTTATTTGTGTATTTTCTGATGTTTTTATCCGTATTTGTGTTAATTTTGGTGGGGTTATTGTTACTTTGAGGAATGTGGTATAAATTGATAGAATTGTGTAAATGAGTTTAAATATGTGTAAAATGGGTCAAGAAATTGACAAAAACGGAGTCGGGAGCGAAAGGGAGATGGAAGAACAGGCCAAGTTGGTACACGGGACATGTTTGGCCGTGTGCGGAACACGGCCCTATAACCACTGGCCGTGTAGTGTCGTCAGAACTTGCTACTCGCCCAGAAAAATGGCCGTGCACTGGTGAACGGGCCGTGCGTCGCTGCACACCCCGTGTACGGAGCACGGCTCTGTAAGAAGAATTCATGCATTGTCGCCAGAAAAAGCTACACAGCCATGACCATGACCGTACAGCACAGCTCGAGCCGTGTCCGGAAGCACGCACAAATACGCCGAAGTTGGTGTGCCCTACACGGGCCATGCGCTGCAGCACGGGCCGTGTAGGTGCAAAATCCTGTGTAATTTTCAGAATGTTTCGGAAGCTTCTAGAAGGTCCATAAGTGATATAAAATCATGATTTGTGCGAAATTAGAGGGGAATTTTCATAAAAGATCATATTGGAGCAGTTACACACACTAAAACACCACATTTCCTTACACACTAGATCCAAAATCCATATCTACCATCTAGATCCATCAAACCACCATTTGATTTATATTTTCAATCCATAAAACCTACATCCCATCCATCCTACCACCATTTGAGAAGATTGGAGCATCAATTGTTAAAGGAATTGATCAATTGAAGAGGAGAAAAGATTTTCTTATGCAAGGGAAGCAAATCTACTTTCCAATTGTTAATTTTCTTCTTATTATGGCTCAAATGGAGCAAAGCTTGATTTGTAATGAATTAATCACTATGTTTAGTAGCTAGTTTTATAGTAGGGCCAGTCATATAAGTGGTTGAGGGGAAGAGTTAGATATATAAAACTTGAGTAGTGATTTGAATTGATTTGTGGATTTTCTTCTATGATATATCAATCATGTTTCATTTCAATGTATGTGTGATTAAATTCTCTATTCATTATATTAGGATGGTCATTTCAATATTGTGAATGAAACTTTAATTGAATCATATATTGAGTTGTGCATGCAAATTAGTATAAAGGGAGGTAAGTCATACCCTCTTTAGGCTTAGAACATTCATAGAGGGACACTTAAGTAATTGAGTAAAAAGAACCAACTTATGATCATAGTACCTTAAGGGAATTGAGATTAAGACCAATCTCAGGAGACTTAGGCTTGTAAAAGAGTAGAGAACCTAGTTGTCTTGACCATAGGAACTAGGGGTAAATTTGTGATTGCTTTTAATCCACAAGTTAATGAAAATTACTATGAAGGGTTTTGCATATCTAGCTCAAGTCTCAACTATAAGTATGATTAGCCTTGCCCTCTTCTCAAGTGTATTCTACATCCATTCCATCAATCATTTGCTCGTTATTTGATCATTTACTTTTCTAGTTCACATTCTAGCTATTTGAGTAGAATTTTAAGCATTAGTTTTAATACCAAACCTTCAAACATATTATCTTTACAAAGCATAAATCGATGAACAATTCAGATATTAGCTAATGCTTGCTTTCCCTTGGGACGACAATCTTATAAATTTTGCACTTGGTCACGCGTACACAACAATGATAGAGTACACTTGCTCTTGACATTTTACTAAAAATACGACTAAGTTCATGGCGCCGCTTGCCGGGGAAATGTTAAACATTTGGCTGCAACGAGTTTGAAGTTGATTAGTTTTGATAAGAATTTCTTTTTGTTATTTGTTTACTTGTCTTGGTTGTTTTGGGAGCTAACTTTGAACTTCTTGTAGGTACATGCAAACGCGTTCAAGGTCTTAATCTATTGAACCTTTAAACTTGGAATTAGAAGCTACCCTAAGAAGACAAAGACGAGGAGTGTTAGAGCCTACGGAGGAAAGTATGGAAGAAGTAAGGGATAATGCAAATATAGTTGATGAAGAAGGCAATATGGAGAATTTTTCATGGAGGTGATAATGCTAGAGGGGGCTATAATAATCCAGAATTTGTGCCACAAGTGTATGCTCAACAAATACACTTGCAAAACCAACAAATGTAAGCTATTATTCAAAACTTGATGGCACAACAAGAAGCAAGGAATACCCTCCGGGGGTGCAAAACCAACCCCGTGGAAATGGACATAATGGAGGTGGAATGAACATTCGAGATCATTTTCAACCTCAGTTTGGGAATTATGAGATGGGGCCGCTGGTAAATGTTAATCATTTTGAGATCAAAACGGGATTGATCAACATGGTGCAAGCAAATCAATTTGGTGGTGGTGCTATGGAGGATCCGAATGCTTACTTAGCCCAATTTACGGAGTTAGCCAAGACGATAAAGATAAATAGAGTGAGTGAAGATGTTGTTAAAATGAAGCTTTTTTCATTTTCATTACGAGATAGAGCTAAGGCTTGGTATCATACTCTACCACCGAGATCTTATACCACATGGAGAGAATTGACACAAAGATTTTTGAGCAAGTATTTTTCCCTTCAAAGATGTTGCATCTCAAAGGGCAAATCTTTCAATTCAAGCAATTGTCACTTGAGATATTTAGTGAAGTATGAGACCGATTCAAAGAGATGCTAAGGAAGTGTCTACAACATGAATTCCCCGAGGAGCAACAAATAGGATTTTGTATGCCGGTTTACATGGCAGTGAGAGGATACTTATTGATGCTTCGTCGGGAGGTTCGATTTTGGGACAAACTCTGGAAAGAGAAATTACCATATGTGAGGAAGTAGTTTTGAATACGGGTCAATGGCCCATAGATCGTGCATCAGGAATGTATGATAGGGAGAAAATTTCTAAGATGGAAGAAGTGTGCTTGCAACAAGTGAAAAAAGTGAAAATGCCTAAGGAAGACATGACCAATAGGGCAATCACGGAGATCTTAAAAAGGATGAATGCTAACATGAAAGTGTCTCCAAGTTCGACACCTATGGTGAATCAACAAGTGCTTGCAAGTCCTCAACAATGTATGTCATTACCTTTGATGAATCAACAAGTGTTTCCTAATCTTCAACAAGGCATGACGATGCCTAATGTGGGTGGGGTCAATATTATCAAAGTTGTCAAATGCCTACTTCTATGTCTCAACAAGATATGTCCTCTAATTTTGGAATGCAAGATGCATGGTGTCCACCGGAGATGACACTTGAGAAAGTTGCCTTCATGCAAGGAAGGAACTTCCAAGGAAATTATGGTGGAAATTTTGAAAATCATGGAGGAGAATATCCACAAAGGTAAGGAGGATGGGGGTAAGGTAACTTCCAAGGGAATTTTAATCAACCTCGTAGGTATGAGAACTTGTCTTATGGAAATCAAGGGAATGCACTTACTCTCCCACCGGGAATCAATCCGGGATAAAAATCTTCTAATGGTGAAGGAAAGCCTACGGTGGAGGATCAAGTTGCTAAAATGTTTGAATTCATGAAGGAAGATAAAGAAGAAAGAAGGAAAAGAGTTGAGGTGAATGATAAGAGAATCAAAGCCTTGGAGACACAAATTAGCCAAATGGCAAGTGAAAGGGGGGATGTTCATCGTCAAGGGAAATTTCCATCTACAACCATTACTAATCCGAAAGAGCAATGTAAGGCTATTGAGCTTCGTAGTGGAACAAAATATGAAGGACCTTCTTTGCCATCGGAAGTAGAGGAGGTAGGGTGTGAAGCTGAGCCTATAGAAAGATTGGATGAAGAATGAAAAGAAAAAGAAGTTGAAATATTTGAAAAGGATGAGAGTATCCCTATACTTGAAGAAGAAAATGTGAAGTCTCCAAAGAAGTGGGAGAGATGTAGAGAAGCAAAACGAAAAGAGAGAGAAGAGAAGTTTGAAAGAGATGAATGGGGGATTCCGAAATTGCCCGTGGCAATTCCATTTCCACAAAGGTGTTTGAAAAAGGGATTAGAAGAAAATTTTGCCAAGTTTGTGGAAATGTTGAAGAAAATACATGTGAATATTCCTTTTGCAGAAGCTCTACTTCAACACCCAACTACTCTAAATTTTTGAAGGATATTTTGTCAAAGAAAAGAAGCTTGGGAGAGTTTGAAATGGTGAACCTTACGGAGGAATGTACTGCAATCTTGCAAAAGAAACTTCCCCCTAAATTGAAAGATCCGGGGAGTTTCACCATTCCATGTGAGATGGGAAAACATGAAAACTACAAAGCTTTATGTGATTTGGGAGCTAGTATTAATTTGATGTCGTTGTCAATCTTTAAGAAGTTGGGTATTGGTGAGGTCAAGCCGACATCAGTTACACTTCAATTAGTCGATCGATCATTGACTTATCCAAAAGGAATTGTTGAAGATGTGTTGATCAAAGTTGGCAAGTTCGTATTTCCCGTTGATTTTGTGGTACTAGATATGGATGAGGATTCAAATGTTCCATTAATACTTGGTCGTCTATTTCTTACCAAGGGAAAAACATTGATTGATGTGGAGAAGGGAGAGCTCACTTTGAGGGTGAATGAGGAAGAAGTGATATTTTCATTGAGAGAAGCTATGAGGTATCCCAAGAACAAGGAAGAATGTAGAAGAGTGGAGGTTGTGGATAACATTGTTGAAGAGCATATGTATCACCTTCATTCCAAGGATCTGTTGGAAATTATCATAAGTCATTCTTACTCTATTGAATCTCTTAAATCTAAATCTTCTTTTTGTTTAGAAAACAATGAAATGATTGATGATTTACATGATTTAAATGCTTGTAGGGCACTTACAAATGAGGAAGCAAAAGAAGAAAATGTGGAGAAACTTGAGAAAGGACCAAAAGAGGAAGTGCAAGAGAAAAAGAAGGTGGAGTTGAAACCATTGCCGGAGCATTTGAAGTATGCTTACTTGGAAAAAGATAAAACGTATCCGGTAATTGTATCCTCTTCCCTTAATGATTTAGAATTAGAAAAATTGTTAAGAGTTTTGAAAGAGCATAAATCCTCTATTGGTTGGAGCATTAAAGATTTGAAAGATATTAGTCCATCTATGTGCATGCATAAGATTCACTTGATTGATAATGAGAAGTTGTGTGTTCAAAACCAACGTAGATTGAATCCTATAATACAAGAAGTGGTAAGAAAGGAGGTGTTAAAATGGCTTGATGCGGGAATAATTTTTCCAATAAGTGATAGTCAATATATAAGTCTCTTACATGTAGTAGCAAAAAAAGGTAGTATGACTATAGTAAGATCCGATACAAATAAAACGATTGCCACTAGAACTATCACGGGTTGAAGAGTGTGTGTTGACTATAGAAAATTGAATGAAAACACTAGGAAATATCATTTTCCATTGCCATTTATAGATCAAATGTTAGATCGTCTTGGGGCATGAGTATTA
Organism: Pogostemon cablin; assembly: GCA_023678885.1. Taxonomy (NCBI): domain Eukaryota; kingdom Viridiplantae; phylum Streptophyta; class Magnoliopsida; order Lamiales; family Lamiaceae; genus Pogostemon; species Pogostemon cablin. The sequence continues at coordinate 21,270,352 of CM042954.1, read as the reverse complement.
TTGTTTTCTTGATGGTTATTCCGGGTACAATCAAATATTGATTGCACCGGAAGACCAAGAGAAGACAACATTTACATGTCCCTACGGTACGTTTACATTTAGAATGATGCCGTTTGGTCTATGTAATGCCCCCGCCACTTTTCAGCATTGTATGATGGCTATCTTCTATGATTTGATTGAAAATATAATGGAGGTGTTTATGGACGATTTTCCCATGTATGGTTCCTCCTATGATATATGCTTGACTAATCACACCATTGTGTTGCAGAGGTGTGAAGAATCGAATCTTGTGCTAAATTGAGAAAAATGTCATTTTATGGTGACCGATGGGATAGTCTTGGGGCACTATATCTCAAAGCATGGGTTAAAATTGGATAGAGCTAAAGTGATAGCCATAGAACGTCTTCCCCCTCCTACTAGTGAGAAGGGGGTGAGATCGTTCTTAGGCCATGCGGGCTTCTATAGACGTTTCATTAAGGATTTTCCAAAATTGGTAAATCACTTTGTAAATTGCTTGAAAAAGATTGTCCATTTAACTTTAATGATGAATGTCGTGTATCATATCAGGTGCTAAAGGATGCTCTCACTTCATCGCCAATACTCATCTCTCCGGATTAGAGTTTGCAATTTGAATTGCATTGTGATGCTAATGATCAATCCATTGGAGTGGTTTTGGGACAAACAAGGGAGAAGAAGTTTAAAGCAATCTATTATGCCTCAAAGACCTTGAATGCATGCCAAGTCAATTATAACACCACGAAGAAGGAATTTTTAGCCGTAGTGTATGTTTTTGAGAAGTTTCGACCATACTTGGTTGGAACACAAATGATTGTTTACACTGATCATGCGGCTATAAAATACCTAATGAACAAGAAAGATGTTAAACCTCGTTTAATCCGTTGCGTGTTGCTTTTGCAGGAATTTGATGTGGTCATCAAGGATAAGAAAGGCGTGGAGAATGTGATCGCGGATCATTTGTCAAGGTTGGAAAATGGAGGTGAGAATGAGAATGTAAAGCCAATCGGGGATGAATTCCCGGATGAAGAAATTTTGCTATTGGAGGTTGAGCAAGTATGTTCTCTCATTGTGAATGTTCCGCCTTTGTATGCCGATATGTCATTTCATAAACAAGAAACAATATCCTACACATACTCCTACACTAATTTAATAAACATGCACTACATATATGAACCTACATTCATTTACTTCAAATCTACAAAGATATTTATTTCTTCTTCTGCAAACTACACATTAAATCTCATCTTGTAGAGATACATCATTCAAATTTCAATCTTCAATAAACACATAAATTTATGTGATTCTTGAAATATTTTATTCAGTGGATAGAGAATTGGAACTGTAAAAGCTGATTATGCACATGCAGTGGCCAACATTTATCCGGGTTGGAGAACAACGCCATCGTCGATTACTATGTATACCAAAAATTCTTCACCAAGAATGATCATGTGACCCTCAAAGGAGCATAATATGTTCAATTTAAAATAAGATGCAAGAGCTAGATAAGATTACTAAAATTGAATGAGGTTAAGGCTACTTCTAGATGTTCTTGCACGTTTACATTGAATCACCATTCGTTCGACAGCAATTTTAAGCAACGCGTGGCTGAATTCATATATGTGTCAACATGCATGCATTGATCGAATGCATCCGACTTGCACAAGCCCCCAAACTTTACATAGTCAAAAGGTATCCGATGGATAAGGTATATGAATCTAAGTAGTCTATATGCGAATACAGAAGCACAGTTAAATAAAGTTCTTTTTCTTTCCACATACACTCACCAGTCTCACCTTCAATTTCCAGTTGACGAAATTTTTTTAAAAAAAGCAGTTTAATATTAGAAGATTAGAGTTTTAGTATAGGCTGTTTTCTAAGCATCGCCGTCGTCTCTTTTCATGTATAAATAGTCACAGCCTTTCTACTCTGCATTTATGCATTTCTTCCTTCCAAATCATAATAATAGGGACAAACAATTCACAGGCATAAGAAAACAGATCATCACATAACCAATACAGCAAACACTTAGAAGAAATGTCAAAATCAAGAATGCAAAAATGCAAGTTTGATGCACAAACTGAAAAATCAGAAGAAAATACCAAAATTACAACTTCAAAAAACTGTAGTCATACCTGAAAGGGTCGACACCGTCTTCAAGGCCCTCCTCTGCTGTTCTATGTCATTTTGCAAATCCAAATTCAACACAAACTTGGGAAAAGGAAATGGGGAGAGAGAGAGCGCGAGAATGGGAGAACGGCATCTGATTGAGAACACGTAAACCCTAGACTGAATTTGGTTTTTTTTTTTCTTTAAGTATGTCGGGTCAGTTTGAGAATATGGGTAGGTCAAGATTGGGCACACCGTGCACACAAGAGCTTTTGCCTTACTTAAATTATCTTGATTTAATTGTTGATTCGATTATAAATTGACCCATATACTGACATATAATAAAAAATAATTGTGAAAATATAACTTGTTTTACTGAATTATATATTAATTACTCAATTAAATACAAATATATGACATATTTATTATATATAAATATATGACTTGTACGTGGGTCAGTCATATAAGTTTTAAATCTGAGTTAATAATATTCTCATCATTTTGGGCATTAAAAAATTTATGTTAAAATTTGAGACATTAAAAGTTGTATCTAAAATTTCTCCCCCATATATATATATATATATATTAGTTTGTACTATATATTTATGTCGGGCGGGCGTGCGGGGCGCCTGGGTAGGCGAACCACCTTTTTTACATTGTACTATATATTTATGATAATAATAGTATCTTAAATTATCTTTTATAAATGAAAATTTAACAATGTCAGTAATTACAATTTTTAATTTTAATTTATTTGTCGTATGATTTTAAATATTAAATAAAATTTTTACATCTCTTACACAAACTTAATTTTTTTGGACTGCATCCATCATAATATGTAACTAATTACTTATTAAGTTAGTACAATAATTTCTGTTTTTTTCTAAACCAGTCAATTTTTTTTTTTAAAACAAAAACTATTTGGAATTGATTTTATGGTAAAAACTTTGAATTGTTATTTAGTACAATGAAAGATTACTCAGTACTCCCTCCATTCCAATAATTTTTTTTGGCACACCTCTTTTGTAATTTAAATTACAAAGAAAGTCCTTCGTGCAAAAAAATTACGAAAAATTATGAGATGGAGAGATTAGTATATAAGAGAGGATTCCTTCTATACAAAAGAATAATATTATCTTTGTTAGCAAACTCCTTCAAATAAAATAATCTTTTACTATTTTAAAAAATAACTTTCCGTATATTAAAATGTAAGTTTTTTTAAGGGTGCATTTATTGCATAGTAGAATCTCTCAATTTTTAAATTTGATTGGATGCGAATGGAAGCTTATATTATAATGATTAATTAATATATTAAGACCATAATCAGGGCCGGTCCTGAGATTTCCGGGGCCCTGGACGAAATTAACAAAGAGACCCATATTTAAAAAATAGTGTTAATAAATTTTTTTAAACTTAAGATATTTTTTAGTATAATTATATATCTATATATCTCTAGTTTTAATGTTTTATTATAAATATTGTCTCAAACTCTAAAATAATGTATTATTGAATGATCTCTATTCTCTAAATATTTTTCGTATTTTTCAAGTTCATTATCTTTTCAATTATTTTGCAAATTTTCCTTTCCAAATTAATATTATTTTCATCCAAACTAAACCCATTTAAATAAATAATAATAATAAAAGGAATTAAGAGGTAGATGGATGATGGATAAATAAAAAAAATCATTAAAAATAATTAGGAATAAGCACATTAGAATTAGAATTAGAAGGTAGATCGTTAGGAGGGAAATAAGCATATTAGAATTAGAATTATAATTAAAAGGTAGATTAGTGAGAAATGTACTATGATCAAAATATAATGAAAATGTTATAAAAGAAAGATATCAACAAAACAGGATTAAAAAATTAATTAAAAAATAAAGAGATCACAATAATTAGAATTGAATAAAAAAACAACTAAAGAAAAAAAATTAAGATTTGAATTAGAAAACCAACCAAAGAAAAAAAAAATCATAACCGTTTGAATTGAATAAAGAAAACAATTAAAAAAAAGAAAGAAATAAATCTAACTATAAAGAAAATTTTTAATTAAATAAGAAATAGATTAGTTAGAGATTACTAAGATCAAAATATAAAGAAATACTCCCTCCCTCCGTCACAAAAAAGTGGACATTTACTTTTTGCACGTGGATTAAGGAGTATTATTATTTAAGGTGTAGTTGGTAGTTGTATTAGTGGGATGTATGTGTCCCATAAATTTATTGTATTAGTGATGTGCATGGGTCTCAAGTGTTTAAAAAGGAAAATGTGGACCTTTGGTGCGGACGCCCAAAATGGCAAAATGTGGACCTTTTGGGCTGACGGAGGAAGCAATTAATAAAGAAAGATATAAAAAAATTATTACAATAAATTGTATTATATGGATAAAACTTGGGGGCCTCTAAGATTTGGAGGCCCTGGGCGATCGCCCTTCTTGCCGATGCTCAGGGCCGACCCTGACCATAATGGTACATGTTTGTTAAAAGATGGTTGATTTTAATTTTATATCAAATCAATTTGTAAGAAATCTGTAAAATATATTAGTTGATGTGAGAAAATAGAGAAAGAAATAAATAAAAAGAATGAATGGTAATTAAGAATAAAGTGTAAAAGATGAGTAGCCGAGTAGGTTAGAAGTTAATATTAATAAGCTAATTATACACTGCAGTCAGGTGCACCTCCCACTTTCAAAAATATATATAATATAAATAAAAACATATACAGTTATGAAAAAAATGTATACAATTTAATTGTTAGTTTTTTTAATTAAAAATTGAGTGTAAAAAAATATACAATTATTAAAAAACATGTATACACTATTGAATAATAAAAAGCTATACACATATGAATGCTAATTTTTTTAATGAAAAATTTAGTGTGAAAAAAGTATACAATTATTAAGAACACGTATACAAAATAAAATAACATTTATACAAATATAAAATAAAAAATTATATATGAGTGCACTCTTCCATCCGGTGCATCTAATATCAACTCATATTAGTAAAGTTTATAGGTATATATGGAGGTGATTTTATAATTTTAAATATAGATTTTGTAAATAAAAACCCTTATTCCAAAACTAAAAACTAATAATTTAATGTAAGATATGGAGTATATTTTTTAATATATTATGAGTATATATCATGACTTAAAATGACCAAGACTTTCACTTTTTATATTCTCTTTTTTTAATAATGACACAAACAAAAGATAGTTGATAGAATGAAAAATAAGCATGGTATTACGTGTAAATGTAACACAATCAAACCCTTATTTGTACCCCTAAAATCATTCCAATAATATAGATGGAATTTAAATTCATAATTTTAATTAATATACGCTTATTCTTTTCCAAAATAGCACCAAGCATAAAAAAAATCCGACGCATAAATATCTTTGGAAAAAAAAAAGGAAAGTATATTCCATCGGTCATATGCATTTCACGTGACCATAGACCGACATAAAAATATCTCACTAACTCGAGTTGGATAATCATACTACGGCTTGACCACGCCAATTGGTTAACCAACCAGCCATAGCTCACTGACCTCAGTTTCGCATTCCCAGTTTACCCTCCAAAACCTAGCGAATTCTCCTATATATACCCCCAATCACACAAATTACTCGCATCGCTCTATTCTCTTTGGAGGCGGGTTTATCTATTGCTTTCTGCACCCCCCATTCTCTTCTTCAATGGCCTCTGCAGATGTTGAATATAGATGTTTCGTCGGTGGATTGGCTTGGGCCACCACCGATCACTCACTCGAGCAGGCCTTTTCTCAGTACGGCGAAGTCATCGAATCGAAGGTCTGTTTGACGCGGAGATGACGCGGTTCTCTCTGATCTGTTAGCGTTACTGTTACTACTGTTACTCTGAGTTACTACTGTTACTACTGTTACTGTTTCTCTTGCTATTTTACCCCTGAAACGGTACGTTCCGTCTTCCTCTTTTTCATCGAAGGGTTGAAGATTGAATCATCGATATTCAGTTTTTTTTGTTTAATCGGCGAGATCTGTTGTTGGATACACTAGATCTGATGTTACTTTTTCCTGTTTTTGATGTTTATGCGTAGATCATCAATGATCGCGAGACCGGTAGATCCAGGGGCTTCGGATTCGTTACTTTCAAGGACGAACAGTCCATGAGAGATGCGATCGAGGCGATGAATGGGCAGGATCTCGACGGACGCAGTATCACCGTCAACGAGGCTCAGTCTCGCGGTGGAGGTGGAGGTGGAGGTGGTGGCGGCGGCGGAGGCGGAGGGTTCCGCGGTCCTCGCCGTGAAGGCGGTGGTGGTGGCTATGGAGGCAACGGTGGTGGCTATGGTGGTGGTCGTCGTGAGGGTGGTGGCTATGGAGGCAACGGTGGAGGCGGTTATGGAGGTCGTCGTGAGGGAGGTTACGGCGGCGGCCGAGGTGGCGGTGGTGGTGGTGGGTACGGCGGTGATCGTTCCTACTCTAGAGGCGGTGGTGAGGGTAGCTGGAGGAATTAGAGGGTTGAAAGCTAGTGATAGTGGTTTACATTCAACTGTTTTTTGTTTCGTCGAATCTATGATTTAGTGTTCTGTTTTTGTTCTGTCATTGGTGCTTGCTTACTTTACTTCGTTGTACAAATCAAGGTTTACGTTGTTCTGCTGAATGAAGTAAATTGAGGTTTTTGCACACTTTATGTTTTACTTTTCTACTGAATTTTGGCAAAATTTATGATCAATCTACTGGAATGTGACTCCTGATGGCAATTTGCTAATTCACCGACCTAAATATGACCTTTATAGTCCCTTTATAGTTCTTCTTATCCTTTGGCTACTGACATGAATAGAGTGACATAATAAGTTTGTCAACTTGGTGATATTTTTTTTATGATTTGCATGTATTCTTTCATGAAGTAATAATGTATGTAAATACTCCCCAGGTAAATTATTATTAGGGACGGAGGAATGGAGTGTTACTCATTAACCATTTCACACAAGCAATTAGGGTTCTCCAAAAAAAAAAAAAAAAAGTTTCCATTTCTCTATGATGAAAGACGGTTTTTTCTCAAGACACATTTTTTTTTTTGAATTGTCTCGGAAATCACACAAAATAATTTATTTATTTACATTACAATCACCACTAAAGGAAGTATTCTACTAATATTCTATTGTGGGAGACCTTAATAGGGTGCGGCTCTTTCACTAGAAAGGGGTCAAACTAGGAAATGGGTAAATCAGGGTTTTGGCGACCATCCAATAATATCCGTGTGAATTAGGATATATTTTAAAGGCAAAAGCTACTGCATGTGTTAGGGTTTTGGCGATTATCCAATAATATCAGTGTGAATTAGGGTTTATATTTTAAAACTTATGTTATTCTTTCAATTGTTAGTTGTTTTTTTTTTATATATATATCATGGAAATCATAAACTGCCATGAACCTTTACGGAGGGAGTATTTTCTAGGATATTAGAAAAGAAAAAGAAAAAATAATATGACTGACATACACAACACCAGTGTTAAATCTTTTCTGAAATTCCAGCGCTCGGATTTAAGGATATATATTTGGAGGAGAGTAATTAAGTAGGTTAGAATAGATGAGCTGAATTTCATTGAAGGTCATTCTTTAAGCCCATTAAAGGACCACCACCAGTTTCCAAATTTATTGTGAAGGCTCTCCCCATAAAAACCTATCGCTTTGTGAAATTGGTAAATATTATTTTATCGGAAAACGATTACAAAGTACTTACGTACAATGCGAATACAAGTCCTGATTCATCTATCCAACCTACTTAGGCTAAAGGCCCAGGGTGAATACAATATAAAACAATAAGATACATCACTAATTCATATACAAGGACGCTATCTGGAGTTTGATCCTATCTGCAATATGGTTAAGGAACAGCATCCTTGTTCCAAAATACAAGGCATTTCTCTCAGTCCAAATGTAGTAGATCAATGTAGCAAAAGTAATGAAGAGAAACCTATCGCTTTTGGTTCATCAATCTACTACTTAACTATTTTAGGGCTAAAATTAATATTAAATCTAAAATTTAAATATTAAACTATAAGATTAAAATACGGTTTTATGTGAAATCAATGTATAAGACACGGGGATGATGTATATAAAAGAGTAGGTGGTAATTTGTGTAAAGACAAAAGAGACATGCAATGTTTATATAAACTAATTATACTAAATCATAATTAGAATAAAGAATGAATTATATAAATTTAAATTTAGAAGAAAAAGAGGGGAAGTAAAAAAAAAAGTTAGCCCTACAAATTTATATTAAATCCTTAAAGTAAATGGTAACTGCTCCCTCTTTTTCATTTCAATTTTTATATATTTTTAACTTGAGCGTTCCACTTAAATATTTACATCTCAAGATAAATGGAATCAACACAAAATAATTAATATATTTTCATGAGATTCACGCACAACATTAATATAATTACTCATTTATATATTTAGTATCATGGAGTAGTATACATCTCAACCTACCATACATTAAAATATTATATTTTTTAATCTTCAAAAAAAAAAAAGATTGACATGAGATTAAGTATACTAAATTAAGACAGGATAAATCACGCACATAGTAACATTTACATGCAACTAATTTCTGCAAAATTGTTTATATTTTATAAATATTTATGAATGCATGTGTTATGTTTTATTATATTCCTTAGGGATATAAATCCCCTCTAAATGGTTAAAAAGGTTTTATGTATGAACTTAGTAACTCCTTACTAATAATTAACCTATTTCTCAAGTTTTAAATTAAAAATGCTTAACAAAAAACCAAATCTTATCATATTGCAGGTAACGGCAAATCTGAAATCAAATATCTCAGTTGGAGTTGGAATTTAATGATAATTTAGTTTTCTAAATTTGTGAACAGAATAAGGGATAATGTGTAAGCAGGAATATATAAATGTTGGACTTACATAGAAATCATTTTATATTTTTTTAATTAGTTATAATTTTTTTATTAAAGTCATTATTTTTTTTTTAAAGAATGTTATTACTTTTATTTATACTATAAATTGTTCATGAAATAGTTCACATTAATATTATTATTTTTTATTAATTGAATATCACTTTTTATATCAATCCATATATAATCACATATATAATCACACGAAGTCTCTAGCATAAATGTAAAAATGTGATTGAGTAGAAAGTCTAGAGATAATAAATAATAATAATGGGCTAGCTTTAAAGCAGATGTTCGTTTGGGATGGATAAAGGCCCAGTTTAATGGGCCTCTGATCAGATTCATATCTAATCTAATGGGCCAGGAGAGTCGCGCTGTCGTAGTCTTGCCCCCCAAAATTTACTCGCACATTATATGTGTAGTATTGTTGAACAATTTTCATTGTTTTACGTTATTTTATTTTTATTTTTATTGATTCGTATATTTGAAATAAGATTTAGTCTAATTTATTTTCAATAATTTTCTTAAATCATCAAATCCTTCAAAAGCCCATCACATTGAGCTATTTGAGAACTGAAATTTTATAATCCCTAATGAACTAAAATCAATATTTCTTTTGCTTTCTAATCTCGCAAATTACTTTACAAATTACAACAAAGAACATTTCAATATTTACATAAAATAAAATAATAAATAAAAAAGGGCTAGTTAAAGAGAAGAAGATTAGTTTTATTCCTCAGTCGTTGATTGTATTTTAAGTGTGTTATCTTATTCATTCTCAAATAAAATGATTTGAAGTGGATTAAAATTAACACGTGCTAAATCAATGAGTATTAATCATGGAGTCACATGTTTGATTTCATTCTAAAAATTGAGTACATACACATCCTGATATTTGATTGCTTGATGAATGATGACCAGAACATTTTTTAATTTATCTTTATAATTTTATTTTTATAATTTAAGAGTTTGTTTAGCATACCTTTTTAAACACTTGCATATGTTCATCATTTACACCATTTAAATATATTTTAATTAATTATAACTTCTTATTAATTATGTGAATAATAATTTAAAAGATTATCAATTCATTAATTATGTATTGTTTTTTTATTAAATATTATAATTTCTTATCTGTGTCATTTAATTCATTCCAAGACATGATTTCGCACAAGTTTTTGCCTCCTATTATAAGTTGAATCATTTAATAATTTATACTTATTAAAGCTTAAAGAAAAAGATTAGACCATAAAAATTAAACTAAAAAAAACACATAAACATGGAATTAGAATTATGTTATAAAAATCAATATTAAACTATAATACATATTAAATCATAAGAATAAAATTTGATTGCATTCTAAAAATTGAGTACGATACACATCCTGATATTTGATTGCTTGATGAATGATGACCAGAACATTTTTTGATTAATCTTTTATAATTTAAGAGTTTGTCTAGCATACCTTTTTAAGCAATACTTACATATGTTCATCATTTACACCATTTAAATATATTTTAATTAGTTATTACTTCTTATAAATTATGCGAATAATAATTGAAAAAATTATCAATTTTCATTAATTATTTATTATTTTTTAATTAAATATTATAATTTCTTATCTGTGTCATATAATTCATTCAAAGACATGATTTCGCACAATTTTTTGCCCCCTCTTATAAGTTGAATCATTTAATAATTCATACTTATTAAAGCTTAAAGAAAAAGATTAGACCTTAAAAATTGAACTAATAAAAAAACCCACATAAACATGGAATTAGAATTATGTTATAAAAATCAATATTAAACTATAATACATATTAAATCATAAGAATAAAATAAAATATAAACATTTCCATAAAAATTGTTGTCATTAAAAATAATGATAATGATGTAAATCAAATGATCAAATTTCGATTTTTGTTTTAGTTTTAAAAATTAGATTTTTAGGTTTTAAAAACCACTCATATATACATATTAAGGTGTTATGGGAAAAGATATTATCAAAACTATAATAGAAATACACAAAGTTAAATTTGGCACATCAGCAACAAAACAATGTCCCAATAATGATACTTCAAACTTTCCACTCAAATATAGTAATAGGGCTCCCTACAAACCAAACATATATTAAAGAAATATAAGAAAAATCAACACTAACAATTTTAATACTAAAAGTTAAGGGACTTAACAATTCACTAATCAAGCGAGTGACTACGCTAAGAAATATACAAGTTTATAACTAACCCTTAGGAGGGTTTCAATTGAGCCATGAATAGAATTCAATTTGGCCCATCATGATAAGAATATCAAGCTTTTAATATTCATTTTTCTATCCAACTATATTGGACAAGCCTAATACCAAGAACCCTAAAATGCACCGATTTTAAAACTCACCCTTATAATTCTTTCATTAAAAATAATGATATTGATGTAAATCAAAAGGTTCAACCACCAAACAAGTTGGAATAAAAATTTAGTCCCACATAATTTGTTGGTTAGTGTAGTAGCATTGGAATCCAATCTTATCAATTAGTAAGTAGGCAGCCACATATAAGTTATCAGATTGGGAAGGCAACAATATATGGTCATCAGTCATACCAAACGTAAACAAAACCTCCACGTACGACGTCGTAAAAGTTGCCATTATTATCCCTTTTTTGCATATCCAGAATCCTATGCTTTTTTTCTTTTTCTTGCTACCAACTTTAATTCATTTCTAATATTTAACCCTTAATTATTACCTTCTCCACACATATTTGATTGATGATAATTTTTTTGATAAGGGTATGTAATGTGTATGTTGGTTTTAACTTTATTTTATTTTATTTATTTATAATTCGTGGATAATAAAAAATTAATTTGAATTTTAAATTATGCTAGTTTTGTTAGATTAATTATGATGATGTAGAATTTTAATTTTAAAAAGGTGATGATGATGATGATATTAATTCGGAATAAGGCGATGTTTCAATGAGTGTAATTAAGAGAGAAATTAAATATGAAAATGGAAAAAATAGTATATAAAATTGAGTAGGTATTTTAATGTAGAATTTTGTTTGTAGACTTAAAATTCGATTAAACAATCGATTTCTGAATCATAATGTATAATAAGTATACTTAGTAAATTCTATAACTTAACCACTTTTTTAAAATTTCATTAATTGTATGCTTATTTAAAATACCAAGTACTCCTATAATATAGAATTGGTAATTATTTCAACAACGGTTAAGTTAACCATTCAACCCAATAGAGATATTTGGGCTTATTTTATTTTTACTAAAAAAAAAATGTCATAATTTTTTGAGTAAAGGCACAATTCAAGAATATTATGTGATTAGGAGTGTGGAAAATAAAAGGTCCCTTAGAATCTCACAAATTGTAAGAAGGACCATAGTGTAAATTCTGGATGTGAGACGTAGATTCACACATGCCTTTCATTCATCAAAACAAAAATGTGTAAAATTGTCCCATGTAGCCCACTTAGATGAATTAAAAATGTATTTTTTAATAAATAAAATCGGTATTTAAAAATATAAATGAATAATTTCAATATACTGAGAAATTAGTTTAGATCTTCTTTTACATTTTAATACTCGATCCATATTCTCTGTCACAAATTATTAGATGAATTGAATGACATAGTGAAAGAAAAAATTATATAATATATACTCCATATATCAAAGAAAATATTGAGATTGCCTTATAAAATTACATAAAATATAAAATAATATCAAATAACTAACTAACTAATATGCAGCTAGAAATACCATTTTGAAATAGCTTTTCTACCATGGAGATTCCTTGGAATTAAATGTGCATCCGTTACTTTCAACTAATCATTGGCACAATATTTTCTTAATCACCCCATGATTGGACATATTCATGTGGTCACTACTCCTCTTTCCCTCCATTAATTACACAATACTACTTGCTACTAATTACCCCATAATTGGACATATTCATGAGATTTATTCATGAAAAACTGCACTACTTGCTACTAATCACCCCACAATGGGACATATTCAATGAGATTTACTCATGAAAAACTGCACATGCACACACTTGCAGCTCTATCATAAGAACGTCTAACAAATGGAGGTTCTTTTGATAGAGACATGGGCTACCCAATCTACTGTCACGTAGATTGGTTAGAAACTTAATTGATGAGAGGGTCCATGGTGATGAAAAAAAAAACCTTATCTTGCAGGTTCTTTTGCAAGATTCCATTCCATGACTAGAAATCGAAGGCAACGGCGCCAATGAGTATCATCGACCACAATTCTTGTAAATCTAAGAAAAGAGAAAAGGAAAAAAGAAACAAGATTCTTCCCCTTGTTCATTCAGCCTCATAATATAACCTATAGATAACAACATCATGGACCAACAAATTAACAGAAACAGATTTACCACTATATGTAAGAACCAGATTCTTGAAAAAAAAAAAAGAAAAGAAAAAAGGGTGCTTCATTAATGTTGAATCAAGAATATCTTGGTAGATAATGTACTATTATAGATGGGCAACAAAGTGTTAGATAACTCCAGAATTTGATTACAAGATAATGAGGCCCCTCTAAAATGAAAACTATATCAAACAAAAACTATGGAACTAATACAAACAGTAGAAAATGAACCCTTGTCTAACCAGACCTTTTTTCTGCTAAAAAACACATACAAGATGTGCAAACTTTTGCCCGAAACACGGGGAAACTTTCGGGGCCCTTCTTGAACTTTGCTGGTCTAGAAACTAAGACAATCATTGTACTGAAGTTCAAATTGACAGCTAGAAGTTTGTTGGAATGTTGTTAAGTTCACAAGAAAACAACATATGTTTATGAAACTCACAAAGCAAGATGATATCATGGTACTCAATTATTAATATATGGACTAATAATTAAACTTTTGTGCACACGTGTATAATTTTTCATGCAAGTACAATTACGATTTTAGCACTCCTTGTGATAACTCTTGTACTACTTCAGTACTTTTGACCCCTCATTATGTTTTGATAAGATGACACTGTTTTTCCTATCTTTCTGGACTTATGACCCCCCCACCCCATCATCCCACCCCTTGCTTGATCTTATTGTGGAGATTACCTCTGAATTATTGTGATGTGTTCTTGTGTGTGTGTGTGAGTAGATATTTGTTGAGTACTAAGATCTTTTGCCTAGTGGTTTGTGTGCTTGTCCTTGAGTATCTAGCAATTCATAAATCTTGTGACCATCAACTGTATGAAAATATTCCAAACAATCAATTTCACTACTTGACAAAAAAAATAAAATTAGAGCAAGCAATTAGATTCAAATTTTGATGTAACATCTTTTATGTCACCTGTTGGATGAATGGCGTGAGATAAAAAATTATCGGTTGGTTCCACGCGTAACTTATTATTTAAGAAGGTGTGACAGAAGATATTAGACCGGGAATAGATTCCATGCACACTTGCTCCTGTTGACCTGCATTTTTGGTATTGTCATTAGTCAGTTGAACAAACATTAATTCTACCAGTCAGAAAATACTTTGTAATGTTAACTAAACAGAATACAAATTAAACAAGTGGGATGTTGCCTAATTATCAGTTTGTCACTTAATTGAGTGGGAGAACAACATTAACAGCAATGCAGATTCTTGGACACTGTAAATCTCTTTTGTCCTACTTCATTTGTGGTTCTTAGGGGGACAAATCACTTATATTCTTCAAATTTTGCAACTAATTCAGAAGCCAACTATAATGACCCCACCCCACACCCACCCCCCTAATCCATGGAGCTTATAAATAGTCAGCATTCCCCCCCCCAACTCTTCCACACTCATCACTACCTACTCCATACTCACCTCTTGATATCAATTCTTTCAAATCTTGATTAGATTCGAGAGAAATCACTGTTCCATTCACCAAAAAATGGCATCAAGCTCGATTTCCCAAGTCTCGGGCAGCAGCAAGTGGTCAGTCCAAGAAAACAAGGCCTTCGAGAGGGCTTTGGCCATTTATGATCAGGACACCCCTGATCGTTGGGCCAACGTTGCCCGGGCAATTGGTGGGAGAACGGCGGAGGAAGTGAAGAAACATTATGATATCCTTGTTGAAGATATCAAATACATTGAGAGTGGCAAAGTTCCATTTCCCAAATACAGGACCACTGGCACTGGAGTTGGTCATAACATGAAGAGATGAACTTAACCATAATAAGGTATAACACTCTGCCACATTGTCAAGCAGTAATCATTAGAGTGACAGCTGATTAAATAGTAACGATACTCTTCTCTGCTAGCTTAATCTTTTAGATGAGATGGTCATTTAACAGTAATCTAGCTCCATCATGTTTTATATCATTATTGTACGGATTAAACTGCACGTCCACTGTGGAATAGTCTCAATCTATCATTGGAACTCAAATCATTTGGTTGGTGCTTCATAGTAATCTTAATTACTGCTATTGATCATATGTAGTTAGATCAGAATTAAACTAGATTATAATTAATTGTAGGGCCTCCTTGCATGGAGTAGTACACTTACATAATACAACCAAACTAGCTCTGTTCAACACCACAAAAGGCCTTTCTTGTGGGAGGGCCCTATAATAATGAACCTACCTAAATCTATAAATTGGATTTTTGTGGGTTTTTTTTAATATTTTCAAATATTTAATTTATGTCTTTTTGTTTTTGTTTTGTTTCTTCTTTACACGTGCATTTGGAGTGTATTAGCTTTTGATGAATAATGTAAGTTATTAACTTAATTGCATGAGTTTATTATGCCATGCATGCATATTTATATGTACTCTTTTGTTTAATGCAATTATTTTGGAATAAGAATTAATGTTATTTTTTCTCATGCAGGAAGAAAAATCTGATGAAGACATTAAATAAAGAGAGGCAATTTTATTAGTCTATCGACCTTGATCCACTAAGAATATATTTATATATTATATGTAATTTGAGAATCATAGTATGATGGTGATTCCACCTGAAATTGGACATAAGTTGTCCATTTATAATTAAATAATTATATGGGTAGATTATAGAAATATAAATATAGTTTTCCCGGAAATAATTGATGTAACTGATTATTTATTGAGGAAGCAGTTAATTTCTTCCATTATATATATTATACGAAATTAATTTAAGCCATCGTGATTATATGTTCCTTTATTATTGCAATTCAATTTTTATTTATTTATTTTTAATTAAATAAAAAATATAAAATGAAAACAATTGATATTAGTATAAGGTAGTACCAACTACCAATTACGGCAATTAATTTCTAAATTAATATCTATAACATAAGAAATAATACACGATAAAAAAAAATCCATGTCTTTTCATATTTCATTTATACATCCAACTTAAAAAAATGTTTGCCTTTAACACTTTCGAAATCTCTAACTAACCACCCATGTTTCACATTCCATTAACATTGCATATGTTCTATTTGCCAAGAAAAAAGTTCAAGATCCTCCCTTGTACATCAATTATATTACGTGTTTGAACATAAGGAATTATTGGGAATCTTATAAGCATATGATAGTAATTTTCAGAATATCTTGATCAAATTATATGGAATAATATTTTAACTTTAGGATTTAAAATTTATTATAGTATTATTTATTCAGGGCTTTTATCATCAATTAATTTAAAATCAAATGATTCAATCTCTCTCTATATATATATGAAATGCGATAATTATTATTTTACAAATGCAGTTTAGTATACTTTACTTTTACTCCATGATTTCTGGTCACATTAATTGTACACAGAATTATAATCTGTTCTTAGGGAAAACATTCATATTCTCTATAAGTGTAACGCATAATCGAAGTGAGAAATAAATGTATGATAAGTGGCCATATACTAGAGATATTTATTGACATCAATTGAACATCACTAAAACAATGGGAATAGATATTCATTCAGGCATAAAACACCAAGAAACTGTGACCACAAATAACAGAATAAACTGTATATATACGCCTTAGCAATAGCTTATGTAGAAAAATGACCACCGAATTTCTGTTACATTTTGAAATTACATTTCATGTTACGCACATTAGATGAGTAACACGTAATGAAAATTTCAACCTCAACCTTTCCCTTTAAGGTTGATATTTTCCTTTGGGGTATAGATTTGATCTATATACTACTATGTCATTCATCTAACATTGCAACACCAAAATGTAATAATAGATTAAAAAAAAAAAAAAGTCTTGTGGCAATCAAACGAGGTATTGAAAAACTAGATGAAACATCACATGAAATAGGGATCTTGACTCTCATATACACTCCATAGTTTGTTAATTGGCTCAATTATTATTATTATTTTATCGGACAAAGTTAGTTGTTAGTATAGTTAGTTCACCAAGTCTCCATACACCCTTATTCTCCAAACCTCCTTATAACTCCCCTCCTATTCGCTCCCAATGGGAATCGAACCCGCGTCACTCACTTGTGTGAAAATAAAATAAAATCCTAAAATTGAGATAATACAAAAGGTAAATATTTGAAGCTTGAGGGTAAATTGTTATGATAGGATTGTGGTGTGCATGTATCTCACACGATTTACATTTGTCACATCTACACGACAAAGAAGTGACGATTTACCTTCGTCACATTTACATGACAAAAATGACAATTTACCTTTGTCATGTTTTTGCGACAAAATCGGTGAAGACACTTAATAGTGGGTCCACCCTCCAATAAAACTATAGCATTTTTTGCTGGAAGAAACTAAGTTACAAAACAAAATTTATCGACCAAAACAATGAGGAATCTCACTTTCTTAAAAGTAAGCCAATATCTACAAAGCAAGAAATTGAAATCTCTATGTCTAATGAGTATTCCTTCCCGTCTACAATAAGTTTCACTTTTACCATTCCATATTGTTTAAAAAAAGTTACCATTTTTTATAAGTATGTCACTCCACTCTGAGCAGTTATGAAAGATGAGTTTAAGATGAGATCAAATTAGAAGAGATGAGGTCCGTGTGACGATCACAACTATGACTACCTAATAGTATCGGCGCAGAAATAAAAAGAATAAATATGCAAGTGCATCAAATCAATCCCTTTGACCAAACAAATGGAATACAGGAAAAATAGGACATGAATGCATAATTAGATGGGGGATATAAGTATAATTCAATGGATTTGGTCATGAAATTAAAAGAGGGACCACCAGCACAAAACACAATAATGATGTTGGCTCTCTCGTTCAAGTTCTTGGAACGCTTGCCTCATATATAATGTGATGATGAATACGAATAGGATGGACCTGCATCTATTTATTCTTCAAATGCTTTATTTATCAAAAATAAAAAAACGCTAATGGAGATACCACAATAGTAAGGTTCCACCCCAGATAAATCTACGACAATGTCAAATTTCAGGGCCCCAAAAACAGAGAACACGAAATTCATTAAAATCGAACAAAAAACTGGGTTTTAAGATTTTCTTAACATTGCGTTAAGATCACCCCTATGAAAAATCATGAAGAGAGAATGAAAAGGAGACTCCACGAGACCGTTAAACGAATCAATCAGAGCTGCTTTCTTTTTCTTGATGACATAAACTACTTATCAACATCAAATTCCAATTGGCATTATTAAATACTAGATGCAACCTACACAGCATTGCTTTCTTGAGTTGGTCCCAGTGTCACCACCAATCTGGTGATGGTCCATCTTGGGACACACCCTCTTACACAACATAGAATCTCTAAAGAGAATAGGTAAAAGGTGTGAAGCAAATGTAAAACCAACATATTCTCGCACTTAAATAATAGTAATTAAATAGATAAAGAACCTGCGATCGAGTGTTTCAAAAGGTCCCGCGTAAGCGCTAGGCCCCAGTCAGCGGTCCTCCAACTGATTTATTACATCACCGCATTTTGTGAAGAGCTTGCTAGATTTATATCAAGCAGAGCAAATTAGCACTAACTAAATACAACTGCAGTTTGTGAGAAATTCACTACATTCATTTCGAGAAACATGTTTTAACAGTAATATAAATATTTAAATCATAAGCTGTGATTGTAAGGAAAAATAAACCCTGAGTGAAAAGTAAACACAATCCAATTCACATCATCAATGGAGTAATCTAAAACGACAACATGTTTTAGCAGTAATATAATAAATATTTAAATCATAAGCTGTGATTGTAAGGAAAAATAAACCCCCGGGTGAAAAGTAAACACAATCCAATTCACATCATCAATGGAGTAATCTAAAACATCCTGTCGTCGTGAATAAACTAATATCAATCTATTTACCATTTACCAAATACCAATACAGTGATAGTTATGAGACCATAGCTAAAGTGGACAAGGTGCACATGCAGCGCAAGAAGTCGACAAGAGAAAGGATGACAGACAAGTGAGAGAGAAGAAGCAGGGGAAGAAAAATTGAAAGGAGATATAATTTGATTGTGATCCTTCTTTAATTATGTTTGGTGATTCTTTCCTTAAATTGTTTTTCTTTTGTTGTAGTCTTAGGCCTGTGGGCTATTATGGTTTAGAATTAAATACTCCAAACTTGGTTTTAGATGGATATTATAAATTATTTGAGAACTCTTCAGGCACAATTTTACCGATTGCTAGGGGAATTTAAGAGTTCATTCTCGGGTTGCTAGAATTCCTAAAAATGAGGTTTCATTATATAGAAGTGAAATGATTGAAGAACTGGTTTATTGAGTGAAACTCAAGATATTGTCAGCACATAGTGATGAGAGAACCCTGAATATTCCTTTTAATTTAATAAGCAGACATCAAAATCACAACACAGAACTATACATCAAATACGGAAATAATAGTTGATTAAATTTCCTACAAGCCACCCTTACTCTATGTAAACATGTAATGAACTTAAAAATGGATCCTCAAATAACGAAGACAGTATTATAGGGTTAACTGTCACACATTCAATTGTCTAAAATGTTGTAACCTATGTTAAATTAGAACCACCTAGACTCATAGTTGATAGTTTGTTAATAGACTGACCAAACAAGGCTCAGAAATCTTATTCGGCCAATTTTGCTTGCAGAGGTAGACTACTTTCCACTTCCTCACTCTCTGAACTCCTCTCAGCTACAACTTTTGACATGCTAAACATCTGAAAATGCATTAAATTTAAACATTAGAAATTTTTGGCAATCATGCCATAGAAAAAAGAAACATGCACACATTCTATTCTTGTAAAATACAATAGCACACCTTCTTGATAGTTTCCTGAAAGCAAGTTTTGTGTTCATCCATGGATGCATGAATGAATTCATCAAAGTGATCCCTCATATCTTTCAAGAAAGTTGCTTCTTCATTCTTCTTCTTCCTACATGAAGTCATCTCTGGGTTCTGAGCTCCTACCAACTTATCGTTTGGGGTTGTCATTGTTGTATCTTCTGGTAACAGCCCAACAAAGTATCTTAAACATGAGAGCATTATAAGCACAAAAAACTTGCAAAAAATCACATATCAACACATGAAAGAAATAGATCAGGGTTTGGATAGTCTTGATTGTTTCAAATGAGTAGGGAGAATTTTCTAAACCAAAGTGAATAAAAATTAGTAGTTCTCAAACACTAAACTAACGCCATTGAAGAGTAATAAGCCAATCCCACACTATGTTCGAAGTAGCTGGTTGTTAATCTGGAATTAGGCTAATCAAGCACTAATCAAAACGTGATGCAGAGAAAAATAACAATAAATTGTCCAATGGGAGTTTTTTCTGTAAAATAAGTATACAACTCCTGGTGATGATTAGACATGTAGATAGCTGATCGATACAGTATACAAGGCATTAACACCTCATTAATGCAATTTATAATAGTATAAATTCATGCAGTACATTCTCTCACTCTCAATCTCCCCTATTTTCCTCAATTGCTCGTAAGATCTTCACAGATCAACTTCATAACCAAATTAGGGCACAGATAATTGGAGTATATGCAATTAAAAATCACGATCTACAACAAAATTAACAGAAGATGGGAGAATACATAACGCTTGTCAAAATTTACATGGAATTAATTGATTTTTAATTATAAATAAGAAATGGCCTTCAATGAAATACACATTCATCTGCACAAGTAAAATTCAGAAGAGAAAGCTCCATACCTACAGAAGAATAATTTGAGAGCTCAGTTGATCGATAGAACTGTTAATCGTAAATAAATTCTGATAAAGTGATACAATTATCTATCTCATCTGGCTTGAGTAACAAGTAGGCTGTAACTGTAAGAGTGGCGAAGGTAGATAGATGGGTTTAATGGGCTCATTTGAGTCTTATCTTAAGGCCCAATAAAATTAAAATAAAGCCCATAAATATAAATAATTGGACAGGTAAAAATTGTTAGAATAAATATTTACGAATTCAAGCCAAAAATTATTTTGAATCAAGATTGATATCTGTCCTCTATACTACCGCATCTTTGATCACCCCCATTAATTATTTCACAATTTCTTTTCTGATCTATCTCAATATTTATTTACATTTCATAAAAGAAAATAAAAAAAAATACATCTTAATAATATTTAGATACATTCTAATAACTTTATACACATTTGTATTTATTTCAGATTGATATGTGTAATAGATGGTTAATTGATATGAGTGAAGAGATGAGAAAGAATATAAAGAAAGGAAGAAGAAAAAAAATTATTGATTAGAGATAATCATGTAAGATAGCCCGGCATGGGTGTGACTTACTGATTAATAAGATAAAATTGGTAAATTTATATAAAGATTTTTAAAATATATAGATGTGGATTTGAAAATCTAAACCTGATTTATTAAACCTAAAACAAACATATAAAGAGAGAGAAAAAAAAAAGTAATTTACTCCATATGAAAGTATAATTATACCCTAAAATAACAGTAAACTCAAAGATAAAGATTAACAAGATGGAGGATGATAATGAAATGAGATTGATTCTAATCACCCATGCTTAATATTTACAAGGAAATAGGAGTTTAATATTTTCAATAATTTCTTATGGATTAAATAATTACTCCACCCCTCGATCAACTTCATATCATCATCATTATTTTTATTGGCGACTCTCATTATCATTTTCACTCTAAATTAACCATGCAATTTGCAAATTATTTTAGCAAAAATAATTAACATAAACGCATGTACATAAGCACAACATATTATATAGGAGTATTTGTCGATTTTGTATTGTCACATGTTTGTTTGCATCTTTATTTACTGTAAATAAAGTATGAGAAAATTTATTTTTTACCAATTTTATTGATTTTTGGAGGACAATATATTCCTTTTAAATAATAAATAAATTATAAAATAGGGTTATTAAGAATAATATCAACTCTAAACATTTTGAAAAGAACGTGACTAGAAAAGGGTCCTTCTGGTTATGTACAGTTGAGACTATTTCTAAACTAAGTAAGATCTTTTTGTTAAAGAAACCTGAAATAGAGGTGATTGCATCTCATTACTTATTACACAAGTCATAACTAATTCGTAATTAAAGTCTTAAAGATACAACTTGTCGTTTTATATAGGTTGGTTGGTGGTTTAGAAACCACTTGAAATCGTATCTAACTTCAAAGTTATAATATGACAAATATTTGTGTTAATTGGTTTTTCTTTCACATTCATTTTTTATATTTTTATTGAGATAAATAATATTTTTCCTTAAAAAAAATAATATTTCATCTCCCCAAAAATTACTTTCATTTGTAAAAGTTAAGTGCATGGTCATGAAATGAGTTCACATGAATCTCTCTTGAAATAGTATATACCAGCTCAACAATTAAGCTTTCAAATCTATTGTTCACATTATTTTAAAGCTTTTTTTTTTCTTTCTCAATCTTATTAAAATTTTGATAATTGTTTTTTAATTAATAAATAAATATTAAAAGTATATTACATGTATTAGGTGAATATGAAAAATGTGGAATTAAAATGTACTCCCTTCGTCTCTCAATAGTTTTCATCACTCTTTTCATTTTAAATTGTCTCATAAATGTTTTTACCTCTTTAAAATATAAAAGTTAAAACAATCATCTTTTCTTATACTCCACTTTATCTAGAAAAAAAAAAATTACTTATACTTATCACACTTTATCGTCACTTTATTAAAAAAAAAATACCCCTTGAAAAATCACTTATACCCGATACAACTTTTTTATGAGACAAATTAAAATTAAGAGTATAAAATGTTGAAATGAATTCCTTATTTCACTCCGTACTCCATCTACTATTCAAAGTGGAGCATTCGGTGAATAGGCAATCTCCACTCATTAAGTGTGTAGAATCGGATGTATCATGTATGTGTGCCTTTTTTCTTAAAAAAATAGTATACCCTCTGTCTTGGGTATTTTTACCCGTTTGTACGGGTACGAAAATTAAGAAGTGCTGTTTTTTAATATATAATGTAAGAAAATGTATGGATAAATTGGTAATTTTGAGAAAAAAAATAAATAAAATTGTTGGGAATGATGAATAGAGTATAAAAAAGTAAATAAAATTATTGAAATTGATGAATATAGTATAAAAATGGTAAGATGTAGAATGTATTTTTACCATTTATGAAATGGAAAAAAATAATTAGAACACCTTAAAATAAAAAGTGAGTAAAAATATATGGAACAGAGGGAGATGAATGATTATTCTTTATACATGTGAACTCATGAGTGATATACTTTTAAAATGTCATACCATAAAAAACTACTTATTATTAAATTGAATTATTAATGAATTAACAATAAAATTCGTTAATAATTTTATATTGGTAAAGTGATATTTGATAAATTTTTACCAACGGAAATCCAATTTTATTAGTGAATATTTTCATTGGTAATTCGTTGCTAATATTTCTGTTGATAATTTATATCATTGATAAATAACAACGGATAATACATTACAAAAAAACAGCCTATTAGTGACGGATAGTGACAGATAGTGACGAATTTAGTGACGGAAAATGCTCCGTCGCTATTGCACTCGTTAGTAAATTATAGTGACGGATTTTGTGACGGAATTAAAAAAAACAGCCTATTAGTGACGGATAGTGACGAATTTAGTGACGGAAAATGCTCCGTCGCTATTGCACTCGTTAGTAAATTATAGTGACAGATTTTGTGACGGAATTCTTTGTGACGGAAACAGTGACGGACTACTATAGTGACAGAGTTAGTACGGAAATATCCCTCACTATTTCTGTCACAGAAAATGCTCCGTCGCTATTGCACTCGTTAGTAAATTATAGTGACGGAATTCTTTGTGACGGAAACAGTGACGGACTATTATAGTGACGGAGTTAGTACGGAAATATCCCTCACTATTTCTGTCACAACCCATTTCACTCGCTAAAGTTCCGTCACTAAATTAAAAAAATCAAAATTTACAAATATGGGATTCGAACTCCAGACCCAACTATCCCTTGGCAACCGCTATTGCACTCGTTAGTAAATTATAGTGACAGAATTCTTTGTGATGGAAACAGTGACGGACTATTATAGTGACGGAGTTAGTACGGAAATATCCTTCACTATTTCTGTCACAATCCATTTCACTCGCTAAAGTTCCGTTACTAAATTAAAAAAATCAAAATTTACAAATATGGGATTCGAACTCCAGACCCAACTATCCCTTGGCAACCGTCACAACCCATGACGGACTATCATAGTGACGGAGTTAGTACGGAAATATCCTTCACTATTTCTGTCACAACTCATTTCACTCGCTAAAGTTCCGTCACTAAATCAAAAAAATCAAAATTTACAAATATGGGATTCGAACTCCATACCCAACTATCCCTTGGCAACCGTCACAACCCATTTCACTCGCTAAAGTTCCATCACTAAATTAAAAAAATCAAAATTTACAAATATGGAATTCGAACTCCAGACCCAACTATCCCTTGGCTGTTAACCTCCAAGCTTGTTAACCTCCAAGCCATTTCACCCTGCTAGCACACTTTTCAATTCCATATATCAATTTCTATTTATTTACCTCCAAGCTTGTTAACCTCCAAGCCATTTCACCCTGCTAGCACACTTTTCAATTGTCGCGCTAGGCGCGAATTGAACACTCGCCATTCCATAAGGGAGAGCCTTATGCGTAAATTGATGACCATTTGACCAGTACTGGAACTTGTTCAAGTATTACAAATGTTTTTATTTATATTAAGGTTTCTTATTAATTTAATTATTCTCAAACTAAATTATACACTTATTTATTTATATAAAATATTTATATAAATTGCTTACTAATTATCTTATATAAATTGTATACTCCCTCCATCTCATGAAAAGAATTACAATTACTGTTTGTACGGAAATCAAGAAATATTGTATTTTAATGTATAGTGGGTTGAGATAGTATAATATTTTAATGTATAAAGTGTAGATGTATTAGTATTGTATATGGGCCCTATAAAGATAAAGTGATTGTTTTTTGTGAGTCTCATTTACAGAAAAAATGAAATGTAACTCTTGTAGCTGTATACCTTAATTAGTAAAATGTAACTCTTGTGCCGGGACGGAGGGAATACTAATTTTCCATATTAATTGAATTATTCTTATATATTTATAATTTATTATTAATATATTAATGTATCTATTTGCACGTGGATTAAGAAGTATTATTATTTATATAAAATAAAAGTTTGTGTGTGTATATAAAACTATTATTAATTAGTTGATTAATAATTAGAATGACAGTTATATATATATATATATATAATGTTTTTTAATCTAAAGTCTGAAAAATATGTAAATTAATGATTCTTGACCTAAATTATTTTTTTAATCTATTAGGGGATCTAAATATATAAAATTACCAATTCAGAACTTGAATTTGTCATATATTGTCTTCCATATTTTCAAATCCAGCGCTGATTTAATAGTTTAATATATTTAAAGCTTTTAATTTGTAAAAAAAATAAATATAATCACTATTTTTAAATATTTATTTTGCATACTAATGTATTTTTACAAGTTCTTAGATAAAACATAAATAATTTATAGGATTTAATTAATCATAAGTAGAATATAATCACTATTTGTATCATAATTATTATGGTGAAATATTACATGATTATGTAACTTACTTGATCATACACATCAATAAACTTTATGAATGCGTAATTTAAAGTATATATTTTCTATAAGTTCATATATTATAGTTATAATAAATTGTATACTTGTTAATATCACCTCAAGTATATAATGTTCAACGAAAAATTCAACAGAGTTTCGCCTAATATTTTGGTTAAAATAAATTTCAAATACCTGTTCAAAACACCTAATACCTGTTAAAGTAGTATTATAATTCAAAATATAACCCATAGAGTGACAAAAAGTTAAAATTCATACGCCCTATAAATCCCCAAGTATCTAAAATATCACTCGTCGTCCTCAGTAGATCCACCAGTAAAAGAGGGGCCGACAACAGGATCTGGAAAGAAATGAGGAGCTGGAAGTCCCATCATCTGGGTCATATTCTTGAGATAGTCGTGCAAGTTCTCATCACGCTCTCTCTGTCGCTTAACCTCATCTAAGCGGGCCCTCTCAGCCACCTTCTAATAGCCTCGTCACGCTCCTGTCTAATCTTCTCCATCTCGGTGAGTGTCAGAGTCTGCGACTCCTCCATCTGAGTAAGACGCTCCTCCAAGGCCTCGACATTCGGCTGTGAGGTAGCACATTGGGTGGTGTAATATGCCGACTTCACATGAGCCCTAAGGCTAGGCCCCATGTTCCCAGTCCCTATGACACATGCCTTATGAAACCCGGCCTTTTGGATGTAGATCTGATCAACGTCCAGAGCTGCCGTGGGCCACTAGATGCAGAACCCTCATCAAAGCCGAGCTGGGAGACAATTGCATCAACCTCCTTCTGTATTTCACGAGACAATATATTAATATGTAATCTAACATGCTCATTTGTTCACCTAAGATATATTCATTAAATAATTAACTTACGATGACTTTTAGAGGACGGTCGTATGTGAACTCTCCTTCTCATTCTCGGGATGTAATATTTTAGCAACCGCTAACACCGTGGAAGGGGTACCAGCCTTTTCCTACATATCATTAACATAATAAGTAACAACTTAAAAAATGTGATAGAAGAATATAAATATGAAATTAAAAACTTACAAGATCAAAAGCGTAAGGTACGGCGGGTTTTGTTCCACCCTTATGACACGCTACACGATCGCCCCCCACGACTTACTCATCCTATTTTTTTTGTTTCGAGCGGACATTGCTTGCGCTTCAGGACTCTCCCAGCATTGAATCAAGGATTTCCATGTGGCATCTTCGATATAGTTGGGTTTGTTCTTTTTTTCTTCCAAATAACTTTCAAATCGTGGATCACATCCGGAAACCTATCTGCAACAACCATACAGAACCCCTTCTCAACAACATCGTCTTTTAGAGAATTTTTGTCCCACCTGAACTCAGTCCGCTTAAACAAAAAATAAAGTGGTTAATAAATAATTCCACAACTCATTAATAAATTTAAGAATAGTTCTACCTGAAAGCTTCTCCAAAGCAATTGCTTATCATCGTTACTCATCTTACCCCATGTGTACACACCAGTCGGCAAATTTCTTTTAATCATCCCACTGATATATTTTGTAACCTCATTTGTCGGAAACAAACTGCAAATTTAGAATATGTTTATGTTTATCTTATATGAATTATTAACCACTCTAAAATTAATCCACAAATATGTACATATATATACATTCAATTGCATAATACATACCAATCTCGATAAAGGTAGACCTGCACCCTGGGATCCTTATCCATACCTACAGGAGCCGGTTCTACTGGATCTGGCCCAATTTCAACATGGTCTGCAGCACCAAAACGCGGAGTCGGTGATGGAAGAGGTGGTGGTGATGGGATTGCAGGATCTGGATGGGGCTGCTCACTTGGGCCCACGTATCTTCAATGTCCAACATACCTCTCTTGTGATGGATCCATCTACAAAAATCATAAACGAGTATAAATTAATCAAATAATTAAACATAAAAAATGATTGGTTATCTGAGTCATGTAAAAGAAATAGCATACAAAAATGACATCAACGTCACCTAAGAGTAGTCCACATCACTCGTGTCATCATCCTCTTCTGATTCAATCTCGTGTTCAAATTCATTAGAGTCATACGGAGGTTCCGTTTCAACATGTTCTTCTCCATTCGCTGGTTCTTCATTCCCAATATCGATCATTACGTAGAGTTCGTCAATCAGTGTAGCTGAAAGATCGTCTGCTGCAATTGGTGTGACCGTTTTTGGTTGGTCCTCTTGCAATGGAGCCTCAATAACTGTTTCAAAGCGAGTGTCGACCAATGACCGAGCCTTAATCTTCATCACATTAAGCCATCCATCATCACGACCCGGATACGTACAATAATACACTTGTGATACCTGTGTGGCTAAAACAAATGGCTCATACTTATCTAGTTGGCTATGTTTATGCACGTCGACCATCCGTGGAAAGGTGGGATTCAATCTTGTTCCACGAGGAGATGGATCGAACCACTTGTATTTGAATAATACCACACACTTGGCTGGCATGCCTAGATATCATAGTCTCACCACTTCTTCCAAGACACCGCAATAATCACCCACTCCCTCCTCATACACGCTTCCTTTAACGCACACTCCACTATTTAACTCTTTTTACGTATACCATAATTCAGTGTGTGAAATTTATACCCATTGATATAATATCCCGGCCAGGTGGATATGGAATTCAATGGTCCATAGGATAATGCTTGAATGAAAGGATTAGTTATCGAGTTGTCAGGATTTTGCACCTGAAATATTTTTAAACTTGTTCATTATGAGAAAAAAATGAAATATGAGAGAATTCATAAAGACAAAATTTTATGTCAACTTACGTATTCTTGGAACCATTAGGGAAATTCTTATTGTAATAGACGGTCAATGTCTCTTG
Organism: Pogostemon cablin; assembly: GCA_023678885.1. NCBI lineage: Eukaryota > Viridiplantae > Streptophyta > Magnoliopsida > Lamiales > Lamiaceae > Pogostemon > Pogostemon cablin. The sequence continues at coordinate 21,241,383 of CM042954.1, read as the reverse complement.
ATGACAAGTGCTGTCTAGCGCCAACATACATGCTTCAGTGGTTAAAGTATAAATTGCGTAAGTTATCTAATGAATATTTAATTTAGGATTGATTGTTAGTTCATTTAAGTTTCAAGAACGCTCACTCGATTAACGTTTGCACCTCGGAGCAATTAAGCAACACATATGTGTGCGCATCTTTTTTCTCATCGTAGTTCATCCATCTAGTTGTTCTTTTCCCTAAAGGTTGACCCGGAGCAGTGAAGATCGACAGATTGCCTTCGTGAACCTCAATGTCCTCACCACGACCATCATAATTTCGAGGAACATTTTGTTCTCGAATCCTAATTGACACCCTATCCTCAAAGTAATAAGAACAAAATGTTGTGGCATCCTCTGTTAAATAGGCATTTGCAATTGATGCCTCTGGGAGAGCTTTGTTCCCGGCCTTTTGCTTCAATTTCCTTAGAAACCTACATAAGTTGTTAATGCATGAACAACTCATCCTTCGAGGTAAGCCTTGAATTTTTACAATAATTATGGATCATACCTCTCGAATGGATACATCCATCGATATTGAACAGGCCCAGCAATTTTGGCCTCGTATGCTAGATGAACCTGAAGATGCTCCATTGAATCAAAAAACTTGGCGGGAAGATTTGTTCAAGCTTACATAGTATAACTGGAATATCCCTTGCCAGACGTTCCACTTCACCACGTCTTAGAGTAGTAGCAGTTAAATCTTTGAAGAAAAAGCTCAAATTCAGCGAGGGCTCTCCAGACGGGGCCGACAATAGGTCACGGAATGCGACAGGTATCAATCTTTGCATGAAAACATGACAATCATGACTCTTCAACCCAAACATCTTCAGTTTGTTCAACTCGACACGAGACCCCAAATTTGAGACATATCCATCTGGAAAATTCAATTGCTTGATCCACTCTAGTAAAGCTTGTTTTTGCTCCTTCTCTAGTGTGTAACAGGCCTTTGGGTATGTGTTTGAGTTACCACGTTCTTCAAGCTCGGGTCGATTACAGTATAGATGGAGCTCTTGCCGGGAATTAGGGGTGTCTTTTGTTTTTCCTTTGATATTCATCACCATATTAAAAATATTATCAAACACATTCTTCTCTATGTGCATCACATCAAGGTTATGCCGAATCAAAAGATGTTTCCAATATGGTAAGTCCCAGAAGATGCCCAATCTCTTCCACCCGATACCTGGTGGTCCAGGCACATAATACTCAGTGTCATTCACCTTTTTAAGCCCAAAATCATGAATCTCCTTCAACAACTCCAACCCCGTAAGCACGCGCGGTTCATCTTTGTCTACTCTCAATCCCACCTGAATGATTCAATGTCATCACGATAATCATGATTGCGTTCAGTAAATCTTCGATGACAGTCAAACCAAGAACATTTGTGACTCCGCTCCAAGTAAAAAGCATCTGTGTCACCCATACAGTAGGGATAGGCCATCAACCCGGATGTACTCCACCTAGACAACATCCCGTAGGCTGGAAAATCGGAGATCGTCCACAGGAGCGTAGCTCGCATAATAAAATTTTGTTTCTTATAACAATCGTAAGTGGGCACTCCACTTTCCCATAAAAGTAGCAACTCGGCCATCAAAGGCTGCAAATAAACATCAAGTTTATCTTTAGGGTTTGTGGGCCCTGGCACCAATACCGTTAGAAACATATGCTCCTCTTTCATGCACATCCAGGGCGGCAAATTGTAAGGAGTGACCACAATTGGCCACATTGAATACTGTGGGCCTGAGGAACCAAAAGAGTTGAATCCATCTGCGCTCAAGCCCAACCTTACGTTCCTTTCCTCAGCTGCAAAGTCCGAGTCGTATTGATCCAGTTGCTTCCAAGCTGGAGAATCTACGGGGTGACTCTGATCACCGAAAGTATTACTAGCACAATTTTTATGCCACCTCATATCCTTTGGAGTGGCTGATGATGTATACAGCCGCTGCAGCCTTGGAATCAGTGGAAAGTAAAACATTTTCTTATGCGGTTGTACCGTGGGAAAGAGCAATCTTTGCATTCTTCACGTTCCGCGTCTTCTCCCCAATAGATCATACAATCATAGAACCAGCAATCAATAATCTCCACCGGAAGTCCCATACCACTCATTAATTTCTTGCTTTCGTAGAAGGTCTTGGGAACACTGTTGCCGGGTGGACATATTTCGCTGCACAATCCTGCAATCTGATTGTATCCCCTCTCTGATATTCTATTCTCTGATTTAATACTCATCAAGCGAGCATTCATTGATAATTGTGTGTGAGAGCTGCCTGGGTATAACTCATGGTCTACAGCTCTAAGCATATCATAAAACTTTTTAGCTTGTGGATTGAGAGATTGCTCAGTCTCATCTTCCATAAAAGTGGGTCCAGCAGCATCTAAAACCATATCGTGGTAGGGATCATTACTTGATGACTCTACTCCGTGACCCTCTTCACAAACAGGAACTTCATCCATACCTCCGACGTGCGATTGTGACGTTCTCTCACCACTAATGTTGTAATTCTCTGAAACCCACACTTCTTCGCCGTGGTATATCCAATTATGGTAGTGTTTGACAAACCTTTTTTGATAAATATGATCTCTAATCTCATCTAACCCCACCCACGATTCGTTACGACATCTCCTACTATTGCAAGGGCATCTAATTTTTTCTTCTCTCATACATTCAAGATGACTACTTGCAAATAGAATGAACTGTTCAAGACCGTTGAAGAATTCAGGATTGAAAACTCCACATATTAACCGAGGAGAATACATCCACCTCCGATTGGTTAAATAATTCATCCTTTGTTGAAGCCTACGATTTTATGATTATTCAAATAAAATTTCAAGTTGTGGTGCATCAATCGTACAAACTATAAATACCACCACTAATAATAAACTCTAATAAACAGCAATTACAATTGAATTCATTTAGCATTAGAATAAAATCCTTTGAAAATTCTACTATAAGCTTGAAGTTTATTATAGAATAAAAGAGTATAAAGTATAAAAAAATATCATTAAAGATATGACAAAGAATAAATGTATAACATTGTATGCTCTATAGTACTCATAATTTAAAATTTTATAAAGTTCACTATGTCACCACACACTTTCTTGTTGCTTCTTATTTGTTACTATCTGTGTTCGACAAATGAATCACTCCTCGACAAAGAGTAATTTGATCAGAGAATTTATTCAAAAAAAAGTATCCACAGAACTCTCATAATGCAATCCACTCATGCAACTTCACCATGTGAAAAGCATTGAAGATACAAGATTACCTAAGGAGGAATTACCTGACCAACAAAGCAATCAGTCACAGCCCTAAATTGTGTCCAGCAAACGGGTGTTATCAAGGTTCTTGATGAGGAATCTGAGTAGTGAAATCAAAAACAAACCAAATACAATGGATAATGAATATTGTGAGCTCCAGACTGCAATCAGATCAATAGTTTATCTAAGTATGAGCAACCAATATTGATGGAGATCTAAGACAGTAAAAGCATAAATTAATTCTTCAAACATAGGGTATAAATTTCTTGATTTCAAAATGGTATCATTATTATTAGTGGGAGTTGGGAAAGAATTTTTAAAAAGAACACTTGAGAATAAATATGCACCAAGAAATAAAAAGGCTGCAGAATAGTGCCTCATGAATTAAACCAACTACAATCATAACCTAGAATCACTTTTAATCCAATAAGACCTAGTTGATTAGTGAGAACCTCTTTGCTCTAGAGGCGGTTTCCTACAGTTTTTGGAATCCGACATTATATTTATTCATATAAATTTAGGTTCTGAAATTCTTGGGTTATCCAGTTATTATCTTGTGTATATGGACAAAAATAATTTAATCTTACACCTTACTAAGAAGGTTTTTTTTCCTTGTAGAAAGTAAAAAAAACTAATCACGTAAATTAACTTGGTAATGAAGGTGAAATTAAAATAAGAGTTGGTTGTTCTTAAGCAGTTGGTTAAATCAACTTAAATGAATGAAATTCATAAGAAAAAATAGAAGTAGTGCGTTCATCCAAACATGTAATATGAAAGCCACTATAAAATTAAAAATACCAGTTGGGAAATAAACAAAAAATAAAAAGATAAAAATTACCTTCGAAATTGCAACCAATTCGTTGTTGATTTTAGGAGAGGATTGCACGAAATTACATGTGAGGGTTTGGGGGAGAAGAGAGGAGGAAGAGAAGGGCAATCGGAGGGGACTGCGGTGGCCGGACTACATCGGACAGGGCGGGAGTGGCCGGAGTGGGAAATGGGGGAGGGCGCCGCGCTGCGTTGTCGGAGGGAGTGGGCGAGGGCTGTATTTTTGTGAAGAAGAAGTGAAAGGGAAGGGGTTTAAGTATTTTGATTTAGTGAGGGTTTTAGCGACGAATAAAAACCATCACAAATAAAATCGTCACTCCACCCATCACTAAACTACAAGCACGATGTCGTTTAAGCAGTTTACAATTACTGACGAAAGAATGCCGTCACTATAGTGACGGAAATCGTCCGTCACAAAAACTCCGTCACTAAATTCGCGCAAATAATCAGCTGCCTAAAATCCGTCAGTAATACCAATGGCCGTTACTATAATCGTCACAATAGTGACGGAAAAAAGACCCTCACTATTTTCCCTCACTATAGACTGATTTTTTTGTAGTGATATTTCATTTGTAAAAACATTATAAATTCATTGAAATTTTGTTGTTAAAATACAAATACAATTTCAATTGACTATCCATTAGCATTAGTAATTACTAACCAATTAAATTTCCTTGTTAACAAATATACAATTTTAGTTGACAATTCATTAGTAATTACCCACCAATTAAATTTCCTGATTAAAAATAAGTTTAGTGTTAAGTAGGAGTATTACTTTTAAAAACATAGTAATAATCTGTTATATAAAAAAATATTGTTAACTCACACTTATGAAAGAAGAGTGATTGTCTGTCATATAATACTCCATTCAAATATCAGTTACCTCATGTGTATATAATTATATACTAGTATTTAATTAATAACTTTACAGTAAACTAATTAGTTGAGTAAGGAGCATTAATGTCGTATTCTTGCCTATATAAATGTCACTTTTTTAATAGAGTACTGAGTATATTAGTAGAGGTACATATATTGTTCAATTAAGAAAAGTAAATTTATATAATGTTAGTAACATGAAAAGGGCACTTAAATAGTCAAATTTTAAAATCAAATCAAATTATCTAGAGCCGCGCTAATCGTGTACTTCGTCCATGTACCTTTATTTTTACTTTTTATTTAGCAACATATTAAGTAACTTGTTAAATATTAGTGTTAAATGCTAATTTTAATATATTTTATTATGAATACACCACTCATAATAAATTAGATAAGGATAATCTTTGACCTTTTTATCACTTCTCATATAGTATAATTTAATTATATAATTGCGTGCAGATTATACTTACTCCCTCTGTCCCTATAAAAAGTTGAATTCACTTCTCACGGGTACTAAATAATAATATATAATGTAGGGTAGATAGTTGTACGTGAGCTTCATGAAAATATATTAATCATTTTGTATGAGTCTTATTTATTAAAAGAGAAATATAACTTTTTAATGAGACGTCTTAATTAACAAAATATAACTCTTATAGTGGACAGAGTATATAGTGTGTGAGTAGTCTTGTCGTGAGACCGTTTTAAGGTGAGATTATATTATACTTCCTCCATCCGACCCAAAATGGATAGTTGTATTAGTAGGAATATGATTTCTATATTTTAATAGTATTAGTGAGGGTGTGTGAGTCTCATATGTGTAAAAAATGAAATGAGACTCTTTGAGTGGGACCCAAATAGAAAAAGACTATTTTTGAAGGGGACGGATGTAGTACATTTTTTAATTAGTTATCAATTTTTATTAAAAATGTTATTATTTTCTTTAAAAATATTATTACTTTTTATTTTGACTTTAAATACATTGTTATCACTTTACATCAATTAAATATTAATTTTTTATTAAAATATTATCATTTCTTATTCATCTGACTAAATCCATTAAGGAGATTTCACACCACTTATTACCATAGTGTGTAACTTTGTATATACCTATTTCGCGTGAAGAGTTCTATATATAGTTGCATGAAGATTTTATGTGGAGATTGGACAGTACATTTTGTATGAGGGTTAGCAACGTGTATGCAAGTAGGGTCATAATGATGTTCAAAAGCTCTAATAATGTGACATTTTTTATATTTATATATTTCAAATTTAAATATTCAATTTTAATGTTTATATTTCTCTTTTGATATATCACTACAAAAAAATTATTTTTACCAACGGAATATTTCGTTAGAAAAAGTTTGAATTCAATTGTTAAATTGATTTACCAATGGATTAACAACGGAATCCGTTAGTAAATTTCCATTGGTAAAATGGTGATTGATAAATTTTTAGCAACAAAAAATCAATTTCATTGGTAATCCATTGCTAAATATTTCGTTGGTAATTTATATAGAGATTCCCTTGGTAATCCGTTGGTAATTACCAACAGATTGAATTCTTTTGTAAAATAGAGAATAGATCTGTTAGCATTCCATTGCTAATAGAAAAATGTCATTTTTGTTACTAATTTATTGGTAAATTACCAACGGATTGAATTTCGTTGGAAAATTCTGTTGCAAAAAAATAATTTTTTTGTAGTGTATAAAACCCAATCAAAATAATTAATACTACATTTCAACGGAATACATACAACAATAATATAACTATTCAGTATATTAAAATAAAACTCCCTCCGTCCCGTTTCAAACTTTACGTTTGCGTTTTGCACGTAGATTAAGAAATGTAATATTTTAATGTGTAGTGAGATGATAGAAATAATATTTTATTGTAAAGTGAGTAGGTGTATTAGTGTGGTGTGTGGGCCCATATAGAAAGAAATACCGTAATTAATTTGTGTGGGTCTCATTTACCAAAAAGGGAAATATAAAGTTTGAAATAAGACGTCCATATCGAAAATATATAAAGATTGAAATGAGATGAAGTGAGTATATCTTTCAACCCACTATATTTTAAAATGTTACTCCCTCCGTCCCATAATAATTGTCTTACTTTCCGTTTTCGTCCGTCCCACAATAACTGTCACACCCCAAAAATAAAAATTTCACATCAACTAACAACCTCAAAAGTTATTTTAATTTCAAAAATATCACTCTCACCTAACACACATAGCATACTTTATAATTTATTTATTACTTAAAAATATCAAAATACCCCTAAAAAGTCAATAAAGTAAAGTTGATAAAAAAATAACTTTTCTTAAACTTCGTGTCTACAATAACTACGACAACAATTATGGGACGGAGGGAGTATTATATTAGTTTCCGAAAAAAAACTAATTATTGAGATAGTACAAAGGGTGTATTTAATTTACTAATAAATTAAAGTTTTTTTTTAAAAAAAATCTTACTTATATGCAAGGTTTAAAATATTGATATCGGTAAAAATATCGGTACCTCAAATTTACGGATATATCGATGGATATATCGAATATCGATATCGGTAAAAAATTTTAAAAATTATGGAAATTTGTGAGAAAAAAGAAGAAAAATGATTATTTAGTTTTGCAATATATTATAATTAATTTTAATATATAAATATAATTTATAATCAAAATAAAACTCAAAATATATGATAAGTAGATCATTAACATATTTAAATAGTCTGAAATCATACAATTATTATTATTAATTGTTTAACACATAATAACTAATATCAAAATGATGATCTATGAGGTTTAAATGTAAAACATATCATGTTGTCTTGATCTAAACAATGTTGGTACCACCTAATCGAATTAGATAAAATTTTAAACCTTGTTCTGAATGTATTAGTAGTATATCGTTCTATCTTGTCCAATTGTGCCAAAATAATTGTATTTTTAATCAGAGTATACTGTTTACGTAAACTCTTCATATTTACTAGTTAATAGTTATAATATTTTTAATGAAATGTGATATCTAATTTAAAATAAAAAAGATACTCCCTCTGTCCCACCCAAACATCACCGTTTACTGTAGCTTTTGTGAGAGCTTTATACAGTCAAACGGTGACGTTTTACTGGGACGAATGGAGTAGTTAATTAAGAAAACGTAAAATAGTCTCACTATGATATTGTTTCACGAAAGTATTGCTCCATTTTTTAATTTTTTAAATTGAACAAATTAATGGCAAAAAAATATATTTAGTTGATAAAAGTAACATAAAAAAGTCATTAAAATTTCTTAAAATCATGGATAATTTTTTGATATTTTCGATATATTTTCGATATTTCATCGATATTTTCTCGATATATCTCGACATCCAGAAAAAATTAAACTGTGGCAAATCGATATCAATATTTCCTCGATATCAGAAAAGAAATACTCCCTCCATCCCGGAGAAGTTGGTATAATTTTTTTGGGTACGGAGATTAAGGAGTATAATAATTTAATGTAAAGTGAAGTGAGAGAAATAATATTTAATGTGTAGTTGGTAGTTGTATTAGAGGTGATATGTGTGGCCCATGAGAATAGATTAATTGTTTTTGTGTGGGTCATATGTATTAAAAAGGAAATGTGTCAACTTTAATGGGACAAACAAAAAGGAAAGTGTGTCAACTTCTATGGGACGGAGGGAGTATCTTTTTCCCTAATATCGATATCGGTACTCTCCAAAAATGGATATATCGTGAAAATATCGAGGATATTTCAGGATATTTTAAACCTTGCTTATATGTGAACGTCTCATGGTAATAATGTTCACTTTTACTGGATCAGGTGAAACATATCACTTTTTTAATTCAACATGTACTCATTTTCATTTATTTATTATAGTAGTATAAGTTTTCATAAAATAATTTAATTGGATGATTATCATATTCATTTATTTAATTATTATTTTTATTAAAATATTATTCCTTTTTATGCATTTAAATATATACTCCTTCATCTAGAGTATATATTTTGTTATTTTAATTTATCTCAATGTATTTTCTTTTTTTAGATGAGACTCACACAAAACAATTATTATATTTTTATGGGATCTACACACAATATTAATATAATAATCCATTTTACATTAAAATATTAATGTATCTTTTAACCCGCTAATTTAAATATATATATATAAATGTATACCTTGTTTCGACGAGGGGAGTAAATTGTCGTTTTTCAAAATTAAAATATTCAAATTAGCTTTATATTATACTCTAATTTAACCATGACTCAATAATGTAGATTAATTTCTCTATCCATTTCTTCTTTTTGTCGCATTAAATGTTTGAACAACTTTATAGTGATTGCCTTATTATTTGGAAATTTTATAACTATAAAAATTATTTATTTAGTTATCGAAGCACTAGTGATAATATAATGTAATTTAAAATTAATGAAACAATAAAAATATACGTGCAACGTATAAATTTATTTAAAAATATATTTCTTAATTGTATACTATAATATTAATATTATGCATGTATAATTATATACGTAGAATATAATTATATTTATAAATAAATAGTTTATAAATAAATAGTCAAATACTAATTATATTATATCTATACAATTAAATAATCACCTCATCCAAAAAAATTAGTAGGTAGAGTGGAGTATTATTTACTTCCTCTGACTCTTTCTAATTTTCATCCTTTCTATTTTTATTTTTCCACAAAATTTTTCACCTTAGTTAATAAGATAAAAAAAATCAAAGCAATTACTTTATTAACAAATAAATCATCACTATTTAACACATCTAATATACTTTATCATTTATTTAATATAAAAAAATATCATAATCCTTAAAAAATTATCTCTTTTCTTAATTAATCTCCATGCATGCCAGGGGTGATGAAAATTATTGAGAATCAGAAAAGAAAGTAATATTTAAATACATCATTTTAACATGCTCACTCATATGCAGACAAGTGAAGTTGCCTCAAGCCTAACACAATAACACTGGAATATTAAAATGGGTGGCGGTAGAGTTGTTAAAAAAAATTGATCAGCTCGAAGGCTCGGTTTGATTCGTTCCTACATAAACTCGAGTTCGAGCTAGTCTTATACTCGTTTAGTTAATGAGCGGAGTTCGACTCAGCTCAACTCAATAATAATGATTAAATTTAATTGTAATAATATATAATAAAATAAATATTTTAAAATATGATTTATATACAAAATATAAATTATTATTAGGCTCGATAAAGCTCAAAAGGTCAACTTGTTTTTCTTAACGAGTCGAGTTGAACTCGAACTTTCTTGAATATTTTTTAAATTGGACCGGGCTCATTCAATAAGAACTCGAGCCCTACTATCCTAGCTCGAATATATAGTGTTCTATCTCGCTCAGCTCATTTAACACTTCTAAATGGTAGTAATGTTTGAATCCCGAACCTTCATTTGGTCATGATTTTAAAATCATGTTAAATGATCTCCTCCTCCATAAATCTAAATTGATAGAGATGAATATATTAAATATGTAATTAATGTAGAAAAACATTAAAAACAATTACTAATATTTATTGAATCTTTGAAATTCAAATTAATAATTTTTTTAATTGATATATTTTTGTACTATGGATCGATTAATCAATATTTCAATATTCAAATAGTTAGGGTGGCGCTAGCTATTTATAAACTTCCCACATACTAAGTACCTAACTTATTTAATACTTGACAAATATATGAAAATTAAACTGTCTAAATTGACTTTATATTTTGATTCATAATTTCGTCATCATTTTTTCTTTATGTTGAATTAACTACTAATAATATCAACGGAGTATACAATTATTAAAATTACTTCATATCAAATAAAATTATATAAGATAATTTAATAATGATCATAAAAAATGTAATTTTAGTACTAACGGAATATGAAAAATAGTTTTAAAAGACATTAAATATATGAAATTTAATATTTATAGTTGTAAATTATATTCATGAGAGACACTTAAATAATATTACTAAAAACATCAAATGTGAAATAAAACTATTTTAAAAATCATCATTATTTTGTGTCGAGGCGAATTTGACAGATATACAGTATACTTATACTCTATATCATTTTCAATAATTCTATTTGAAAAATATTGCTTATTACAATTTTTAAGAAAAATACTCTATTTTAATTTCTTTCTCAAACTTTATTTATATACTATATTACATTCAAACTCTTTTTGTTGATCCCAGGCTAACCGATCTTGCTATTTTAAATGTCAGCTTTAAAATATTCATTTTTATTTTTATTTTTATTTTTTAAAAAGAAGGTATTCACATAATATAACTATCAGTAATACTCACCCCATATCCGAGAGTATTTAACAATTTTTTTTCATATATTCTACTAAGTATTTCATCGTTTCTTTTTATTAAAAGTAGTAAAAGATAGCACATTATAATAATACATACTTTTTATACACATTTCAATATAATAACTACATTTTCACACATCTCAATAACGTTAAACATATTTTTTATTAAATTAATTAAAATATTTTTTCTCCTTCTTATTTTATGTATAAAAAATAATAGTAGTAATTTTTTTCTTAAACTACACGTACAAAATATGTAAAATGGTTTCGGGGACAGAGGGAATAAACTTCTTAAATCACATGAAAAAAAAACATTTTTATTAAATTTAGGTGCAAATCAAAATGTGCAAGTCTTCTTGTAACAGGCTGAATATCTTGATGGAGAGTATATGTAAATTAAGTAGAACGTATGATCGCGTATATATAGGATTGGTAGGTCTAAATTTATTTCCCACTATTTATATTATTACACAGACTTGTATGATATTGTCTCATGCAAACTTGTATGATATTGTCTCATGTAAGAGTTTATTTGAAATGGATAAAAAATGATAATTTATAAAAAAAAAAGTTATACTAAATTAATGAAAAGTGATAATACTATTCATGAACAATTTATAGTTTAAATGAAAAATGATACTCCCTCCGTCCCTTCACATTTTTCTCATTTGTTTGTCCCATAATACCCTTCACATCCCAAAAAAGGAATAAACACTTTATCCAACAACCTCAAAAGTTACTTTAATTTCAAATTTGCCACTCATTTTTCATACATATACCATTACTTTATACTTTTTTATTACATAAAAATATTTCAATATCCTATAAAGTCAATAAAATTGGTCAAAAAATACAATTTTTCTTAAACAACGTGCAACAGTAAATATGAAGCGTATTGTGGGATGAAAGGAGTAATATTTTATAACAAAAGTAATAATTATTTTAAAAACTGTAAAATTGTCTCATTCAAACCTATCATTTTATTATTTAATGTTTATATCTAGTATCTAAAATTACAATATAATGAGATTTTTTTTTTCCATTTGTTGATACACACGGAATGAGTAGCCCTTACCCTCGACAGATTTCAAGCGTTCATCACTTCACACATCTCATATTTAGACCCTACTGCCCAACACGCTATTACTTGTAATTTCCTAGTATAGTACTCCCTCCGTCCCATTTCAATATTTACATATTTCTATTTTAGGCGTCTCATTTCAATGTTTACGTTTCTTTTTTTGGAATATAGGACCCACCTAAAACAATTAATATATCACCATAGACCCCACATCCAATACTAATACACTTACCCATTTAACATTAAATATTATATAACCCACTATTTATTAAAATATTATAATCCTTAATCAACGTGCAAAAAACAAACGTTAATATTGAAACGGAACGGAGGGAGTATATTTTTTCTCATACTTAATAAATAAACTCTCTAATAATTTTGTAAATTTAATTTCCTATAATCACACGTGTGCACTCCCTATTTTCTTCATTAAAATTTATTTATAATTTGATTTTTGATATGTAATTAATTGACGCTAAATTATAAGTCACGTAAGCAGCTGTAACAGTTGTATCTACCTCTTCCAAACTTTTAACCAACTCTCTCTCACTTGCTTGATGCTATTCCAGATCCATCTACGTACACCATTTTGGTACGCATCCTCATCATAAATACTATATTTCCCTATATTCATCTCCACACTCGCAAAATAACACTGATTTTCGGTTAGGATTAATTTAATTAAGAATATGCCACCCGCCACCTCCACCTCCACATCCACCTCCGCCTTGCCGGATTTCCAAAATAGTGTGAAGCTCAAGTATGTGAAACTCGGCTACCATTATCTGATGACTCACTTCCTCACTCTCTGTTTCATTCCAACCATAGTCATCTTACTCCTTGAGATTTCAGACATGAATTACCAGGATTTTCGAAATTTGTACTTCCACATCAGAGACAATCTCGCCGGAGTTCTGGTCATCTCCGGCGTTCTCGTCTTCGGGTTGACCGTGTACTTCTTGACCCGACCCAGATCCATTTATCTGGTGGACCACGCGTGTTACCTCCCGCCCGACCGCTTCCGGGTCCCGTTCGACAAGTTCATGAAGCACTCGCGACTCACCGGGGACTTCGACGAGTCATCCCTCGAGTTCCAGCGGAAGATCCTCCGGAACTCCGGCCTCGGCGAGGAGACGTACCTGCCGGAGGCCATGCACAGGATCCCGCCGCGGCCCTCGATGGCGGCGGCGCGTGAGGAGGCGGAGATGGTCATGTTCGGCGCGTTGGACAATCTGTTCAGCACCACGGGCGTCAAGCCCAAGGACATCGGAGTTCTGGTGGTGAACTGCAGCCTGTTTAATCCAACGCCGTCGCTTTCCTCCATGATCGTCAGGAAGTACAAGCTGCGAGGGAATATTAAGAGCTTCAATCTGGGAGGAATGGGTTGCAGCGCCGGATTAATCGCCATTGATCTAGCCAAAGACGAGCTCCAACTTCACCGGAACACGTACGCCCTCGTCGTCAGCACGGAGAACATCACCGAGAATTGGTACTTCGGAGACAACAAGTCGATGCTCATCCCCAACTGCCTCTTCCGCATGGGCGCCTCCGCCGTCCTCCTCTCCAACCGGAGCTCCGACCGGCGGCGATCCAAATACAAAATCATCCACGTCGTCAGAACCCACAAGGGATCCGAAGACAACGCATTCCGGTGCGTGTACCAGGAGCAAGACGAGAGGGGCAAAAACGGAGTTTCACTCTCCAAAGACCTCATGGCGATCGCCGGCGACGCCGTGAAAACAAACATCACCACCCTGGGCCCGCTGGTTCTCCCCGTCAGCGAACAGCTCCTCTTCTTCGTAACCCTAATCGCACGAAAACTAATCAACCCGAAGATCAAACCCTACATACCGGATTTCAAGCTGGCATTCCAGCATTTCTGCATACACGCGGGCGGGAGAGCGGTGATCGACGAGCTGGAGAAGAATCTGCGGCTGGAGCCCACACACGTGGAAGCTTCGAGAATGACTCTGCACAGATTCGGAAACACTTCGTCCAGTTCGATCTGGTACGAGCTGGCGTACACGGAGGCCAAAGGGAGGGTGAGGAAAGGGGAGCGGGTGTGGCAGATAGCATTCGGGAGTGGATTTAAGTGCAACAGTGCGGTGTGGGAAACGTTGCGAAATGTCAAGGCGTCGCCCAACAATCCGTGGCTCCATTGCATCGAAAACTATCCGGTGGACCCGAAACACTGAATCATTCCTCTGGATGCACACGTGTTCTATTCAATTGGTTTGGAATTGTTTTTAAGTACAGTTTATTAAATGCTTCTTAATTGCTGTATGTGGCCGTACGTGTATGTTTTAGACAGTGGAGACGAAAATTAAATCCTGTAATTAAAATCCCTGTCTTACAATATTCTAAAACTAATTTAAAACATGTACTACTTTAACATTACACCTTCTTTTCCTTTTCTATTTCTTGTTTCATCACAAACTTAAATAGGAGTAAATGTAATTATTTTCGCTTTGGATACCAAATTAAGGAACTATAAATCGGGATGTCTGCCATAAAACAACAAATTATGGTGATCAAGAGAAAAAAAGTTGTGTGTCTTTTTTCTTTATTGAAGTATTTTGGATATTATATTACACTTGATGTTATATCTACTGTTACATGCGTTAGATGAGTGACACGGAAATAAAATTCCAAGCATTGTCTTTTTTCTTTATTGAAGTATTTTGGATATTATATTACACTTGATGTTATATCTACTGTTACATGCGTTAGATGAGTGACACGGAAATAAAATTCCAAGCATTGCCCCTAGATTTTAAGTTTTCTGAGTATATGTTTTACTATTATATTAAACATGTCAATTATTTAACAATGCGCAACAGAAAATGTAACACAAAAATGTAATAAAAGAATCGGATCATTTTTGATATTCATAGTATAAGTATCTCTTTATAGTTTGTGGAGTATAGCTTTAAAAAATCAAAGAATTTTTGAAGACAAATTAATAATATTCACTTCGTTCTATTATAACTTCAAATTTTTGATTTTTTGCTAGCCGCCGGAGCCGCCGCTGCATAGTGGTGGAGGTAGGATAAATTGGGGGTATGTGAGATGGATAGGGTGGGTGGGGTGTGTAGGGATGTATCATCCCCCAAGTAAAATTGATAAAACACAAATAGGGATATAGTTGTCTAAAAAATGTCTAAATGGTAAAATGAATAGTTAAATACTATAAAAATGTTGGTATTAAAAGTGTACATTTTAAAATGGGTATTTTTCACTATTGACACTTTATATTTTAATGATTTAAAATTCTTATGTAATCTAAAAACTGAGAGTAAAATTCACTTTTTGCCCTATAACTAAAAGAAATTTTGATTTTTGTCCTAAAAATATAAGTGATTCAATTTTGCCCTATAACTAATGAATTATTTCAATTTTCGCCGGAAAACCTAAATTTTGCCGGAATTCGCCACGTCATGCTTCAATTTGGGGGGTTTCCGACTGGTCAATGTGACGTGGCAATTTTGACTTTTTTTAGCCACTGCCACGTCATATTCCACCTCATTTTTTAATTTTTTTTCCACATCCACATAATATTTAATTAAATTAGAAATATAAAATAAAAAAATTTAATAAAATGAACTAACAACTGTAAAATGAATTAAAAAAAAAAGGAAAAGGGGATTAAACGTGTCAAAACCCAACAACTCCGCACCCGCCGCTGCTTCTCCTTCGAACTCCTCACTGCTTGTCACTGGTGTTGCCGCACCATCGCTATCTCACCGGAACCAGACGAAGAGGTCAGAATCCTGTGCATCTTGAATGCTCGGAATCGATTCAATCCGCCACTCCCCCAAGGTTACTACGGCAACGCATTCGCTTTCCCGTCGCGATCTCCACCGCCGGAGATCTATCCAAAAATTCGTTGGGTTACGCTCTGGAACTCGTGAGGAAGACGAAGTCCGATGTGACGGAGGAGTACATGAAATCGTTGGCAGATCTAATGGTGATCAGAGATCGGCCACATTTTGCTGTTGTGCGATCTTAAGTAGTTTCTGATCTGACGCACGCCGGCTTCCGTGAAGTGGACTTCGGGTGGCGAACGGCGGCCTATGGACTATGGAGGGACGGCCTGGTGTTGCGAGTTTTTACGTGCCGTTTAAGAATAACAAGGGTGAGAACGGAATAGTGATTCCGGTCTGCTTGCCGGAGAACGCCATGAAAGTATTCTTGAAGGAGCTTCAGATGATGTTAAAATTAACACGTTTAATCCCCTCTTTCTTATTTTTTTTTAAAATTCATTTTACAGTTTTAGTTAATTTTATTGATTTTTCTTTTTTTATTTTATATTTCTAATTTAATTAAATATTAAGTTGATAAAAAAATTAGGTAGAATATGACGTGGCAAATTCATTGGCTAAAAAAGGTCAAAATTGCCACGTCACATTGACCAGCCGAAAACCCCAAATTGAAGCATGGCGTGGTGGATTCTGGCGAAATTTAGGCTTTCCGGCGAAAATTGGACAAAAATTGAAATAGTTAGTTATAGGACAAAATTGAATCATTTATCTTTTTTAGGGTAAAAATTGAAATTTCTCTTAATTATAGGACAAAAAATGAATTTAACTTAAAAACTGAATTTGGAGACCTAACTAGTAATCTATGCATACGTATGTATCGATTACATCATTTTGATATATTGGATCCTCCTAAAATATATTTATAGAAATATGAAGTCGTAATTCTGTTTGAGAATAGACTGTGTAACTTCAATTTTAAGAGATGCAAATTTTGTTCACCAACGTAACTTGAAAAATAACAAAGATTTACATCATACTAGTGGAGAGGAGTGACTTCCCAAAAGATCCAAAGTTATAATAGTTGTTTGGTGAAAAAATATGGATAATTATTTTTCATAATCTCATTCCTTAATTTACAGCTCATAATGAAAGTATATCCTAATATTTTATTTATTTATAACACATGCAGCACGTACAAGACAATTGGTACATGTAGTGAACAAGTAATTGAACAGGCAAATGGCCGGTACGAATCCATGTAATATACAAAATTATGGACATATTTTTTATAGCATACTTACAATTTATAGCTATTATTTTATTCTTAAATTTTGAATTTGATTTTGTTTAGATTGATTGCTTTGTAATTTTAAGAAAATCAATTAACAAAAAATATCAATTTATTTTGAAATTCATATTCTTGATTGATTGAGAATGGATTCATAAATGATTCCATCAAAGGTACTAACCATATACTCCCTCCATCACATTTCAATATTTCCATATTTTTTTTCTAAGCATACAATTTTAATCTTACTATTCCCTTTTGGAATATGGGACACATTTAAAATAATTAATGGGATCCACATCCAATATTACTAATACACTTACCCACTTTACATTAAATATTTTTCCACCCACCGTCTATTAAAATATTATACTCCTTAATTAACGTGGAAAAAATAAATATAAACATTGAAACGTGACGAAGAGAGTATAAGTTTTAAAAGAATTGAAATTTAAGCTTCCTTACTCTATTTTCTCACAACAATATTTTGCAAAAGTTCAAACAATTAATAATTATGTTGATCAATCTCCTTCAATTACAACCAAACAAATATGATCATGTAACAAATGCAAATCACAATCATAAATCAATGAGTTAATTTCTTGAATATTATATAATTGAAATAAAAATTAAGAGACAAAACCATATACCAGTTAAAGAATAAAACTTTAATAAGGAATAAACATTATTAAACAATATGAACAACGATGTGTTGATTTAATTATATGTAGAAAAAACTACCCTTTCGAAAAAGCAATATATTGCTATAGTATATTCTTTTTCTATAATTTGAAGTATTTAAAAAAATATTAAATTATAAACACGATGAGAAATAATTAATACTTCTTCCCTCAATTTAAAGGTTTTTGAGAATTATTACTTTATGTTTAGTGTATATTTATGTTATGTACTTTTATAAATTTACTTTTACTACTTTTTAATCTAAAAAGATAATATAATATAATATACAATTTTGTAAATATTTTTAGAATATTCATTATATATATATACGTGGTAAGGACATGAATATATTTAAAAAAGACGCTAAATATGATAAAATGAATGAGTATAGCTAGGGGGTGAGCATTTATAAAATTAACCTTACTCATTAAATATATTGTGTCGCGCCTTAGGGATCAATGACCTATTTAAGTAACTCTAATTACAAAACCTCATGTGAAACAGTGTTTGTGTGGTGCGGGTAGTGAGACGTGTTAATAATTATCATATAAATTAAGTATATTTATTGATTGTTAAAATATATATATTTTAAAATATGATGAATGATGCATTAAAGTTTAATTTTATATAATATGAATCGCTATATATAAATAAATTTTAACTATCAATAGGTATACTTTATAAATATAATAAACATATAAATTTCTTTAATTATGAGTCAACCCTTCTATATTTTTGTCTCACAAGATAGTGCTCCAAGTAAAATAATTAAAAAGAAAATTTGAGAAATTTTCCTAAATTGTACTCTCTCCGTTTCATCCTTATAGTTACGCTTCCTTTGTAATTTACAAAGGAAGCGTAACTATAAGAATGAGATGAAGGGAGTATAAGTTTTTTTTTATTTTTCATTTATTTTTAAACCCTACTTAAGGAGAAGTGTTAAAATGCTCAAATTTACATATATAGCACTGTCTCGATATTATATTCCGTTAAAATAAATGATTCATATATATATATATATATATATATATATATATATATATATATATATATATATATATATATATATATTTGTACTCCATATTTATGATTCAGTTATACATATATTTAACAGTCTGTTAAAACTTTTAAATCGAATTATGGATATTTTTGTCATTTGGGTATTTAAAGTTTAAACATTTATCACAGAACATAAAACATTAAAATTATTTAGTTACTAAATCCAATAGGGCAAATTATAATATAACCATAAAATAAATTAAAAAGGCTAAGAATAATGTGTAATAGTCTCATTGAATGGTTCATGAGACAAATAAAAAATAATAATTTTTTATAATGAAAAGTGATATCCAATCAATAAAAAGTGAGACCGATATCGTGAACAATTTCATGAAAAATTTATAATCCTTCTGTCTCGGATATTTATGTCCATTTATACTAGAATGCAGATTAACTTCTTAAATACTAATAGTATAGTATAACGTGAGAAAAAGTATGGATAAGTTGGTAATTTAAAGAAACATTAATAAATACTCCTTGTTGGGAATGATTAATAGTGTAAAAAAAAAAGTTATTGTGTTTAATGAATAATAAAATGTAATAAATTAGGTAAGATGATTATTAATATTAATGGAACATGTTAAATAATTGGGACGACTCAAAATGTAAAATGTGCATAAATACATGAGATGAAGTCAATATTATAAATGAAAAGAACGTTAAAACATTTTAAATAAGTATTATAATACCTTTAATAAATAATAATAATTCATTACAAAAGTGTAAAATGGTCTCACTATCAGCAGGTCTCCCACGATTAAAAAAAAAGAAGATAAATTCTCCTGTTCATACGGTTGCACGGTGCACTCACATTCAAAACTTATACATTAATGAATAAAATATAACATTAATAAATAAGAATTCATACACTTTATTAGCAAATTTTTCTTTAATTTTTTAACCGAACATAAAAAGTTAAACATTTATTAAAAAATAAGTATATACTATTGAATAAAAAATACTCCACATAGATATATGTGCACGTTATGACACGGGATGTTCTGTGATACATTGATGTGACATCTCCTATAATACCTGTTTATTGAATGACACGTGTCGAGTTTGAGAAATCAAATCCCTTGCCCCAAGGGTTGACTTAGGGTATAGTTTCCCTTCTATCTCTTACGAGTCACTCATCCAACGGAGTGACACAAGAGATATCACATCAAAGTGGCACAGAAGATTCAGACCCGCACGGTATATATTTCTAAAAATAAAAAATAAAATTGTAAATCAAGAAACTTGGAATTTGTTCTTGGACCAAAAATAGTTAGGACCAAATAGGAGTGGACCAATTACAAAAGCCGTAAATTAGATATCCCAATAATGAGTGAAGGGCTTTTCTCCAAATCGAATCCTGTTACCAAAATTATCTCCTTTTATTCTCCCAAAAGTTACTTTATTTATTTATCTCGAATTTTACCTTGTTTTTCTATTATGTCCCAAATAACAGGAGGACCATATTATCACATCCACATGCACTTTAATATTCCTATTTTACCTTAAAACTGATTTCTTAATGTGAGTTTTCTTCTTTAAACTTCCTCTTCATTTCTTAATGATAAAAATATTTTTTATGTAATACTATACAAATAATGTCTACTAAATACATTTTAAAAAATTATAATTATAATGTAAAAATAATTTTCATATTATTTTAGTATAGACAAAATCATAGTTATATTTACTTTAAGTGAGCGCAAACACTTGGTCGAACCTATTTTATGAATTACATTTTAGTATATAAAAAAATATTTTTTAGAAAAATATATTATTACTCTTCTAAATAAAAAATATTATTCTTCAATTTTTTACACTTTAATTTATCGATTACTCTTAGTTAACACATGAAAATCTTTAGTGAGATGAATTATATATTACCTATTTTAATATAAAAAATAACACTTTCTAAAGAGTAATTTTTTTATATATTAAAAAATAATTTTTAAAAAAAATTGGTTCACGTGTAAATTCGATTCACATCGGATTTTTAAGTGTGTGCCATCAGTCACGTTGTTCTTGGTTGGAATATTTTAAGATAAGTTTTTGATGCAGATAGAAAACGATGAAATTTATAGTCTGTGTGAAAATTGTGATTAGGAAACGAGGATTCCCCTATATATTTAAAGAGTTGATATTAGGTGTATCACTCAATTTTTCATTAAAAAAACTAACAATTAAGCTGTATACATTTTTGTTCATATTTAAATCCCACAAACATTGCACATTCAACAAATATCTCAATAGGGTTTTGGATGTTTTTCTTTTATTGGACAAAGTTAGTTGTTAGTAGTTAGTTTACCAAGTCTAACTACACCCTTATTCTCCCAAGTCTTTCTTATAACTTCTCTTCTATTCGTTCCCAATGAGAATCAAACTCAGATCACTCACTTGTGTGAGGAGCCCAATGACCAAGTCCTCCTTATAACTCCTCTCCTATTTTAGTAAAAGACTCCATATATTACCCATCACTCACTATTAATATCTACCCACTAAAAAAATAGGACATTTGCCTCGGAAGGGAGGGAGAGTAAACAAACATAATTATTAGGAATAGAGTATTATATATGGATTATATGATATGAGGTGATGGGCCACCACTTTTTCACATTTGGGCATGAATAATTAAGCTTAAACGATTGGCAAAAGCATCCAAAAGATCTGAAAATAGTTAAGGCAGGGGCAGCACACGTGTATGGATATAATTGGTGCATGTTGGGGTGGGGTTGATCAGTTGCCAGCTAAGAGGTGTTTGGATTGTTGTGATATCCCAATTCCAATAATCCCAACGCCAAATCAAACTAGGGGTGAATGGTACGGTATACCGAAAATTTTCATGCATATCGTATATCATAATAAAATTTTCGGTATTAGAAAATGTATACTGTTATCGTACCGAAAATTTTGGTATACCGAAAATCGATATATTAAAATTTTTGGTAAACTAATTATCGATACCGAATTTTACCGAAATATCGAAACATTACATAATATCAATATACCGAAAAAAGTGGAAAATATAAAAATGGAAAAGTGAGCTTCCAGCTTTTCTTCATCCAAGAAACAACGAAAGCTTGTCGGATAAAGTAGGGGAAGCGGCGACCATCAGATATGGCGACGACAAGGAGAAACGACCCCCAGGTATTGGGTGACTAACTGCCGGAGATTGATACCTATCGATTTGAAACGGCGCTGAACGTCGGCAAGGACGAACGCCAGTGGAGGCCGAGATCTTTACTGACGATGCCCAGATCGAGGAAGCAGGGTCTGTCGCTAAAAGGCCCACGACCAGTACTCTAAAAGAAAGACGACGGCTGAAGGGAGAAAGCTGTGCGGCGATGTGCGACACCGAGAACACAGCCGATGGGTGGAATTAGGTGGAATTGCAAACACCGATTAGTGGAAATTAAAGTGGTGTGTGTGCCCACTGTCAGGCCATTCAGGTGCCCAACTAATATGGAGTATACATTACATTATATATGCATCTATGTATATATAAAAATAGACATCAAGGAAAGAGGAGGTACCCGATCGAGAGCAGAGAGGACGTGGAGGCCGAAGAAGGGAGGAGATTGATCTCTTGGTCTTGCAGCGGCTGCTACTGCTAGGGTTCACAAAATCACAAGCTGCACACCCATATATATGTATTAATTTTATAATTATTTAATTAATATATAATTATTTATAATTAATATTAATATTAATTTAATTAAAATTTCGGTATACCGGTATATATCGGTATATACCGAAATACCGATATTTTTTTTGGTATTTCAGTATATACCGATATACCGAAATTTAAAAATTTTCATACCGATACCGAACCAAAAAAATCTGTACGGTAAAATTCCGGTATGCTGAAATTTTTGATATATGCATTATTTTGCGGTATATAATTGCGGTATACCGATTTTTCGATAATTTTATCCACCCCTCAATCAAACTCAATGACGACACAGTCACACAGGCGCTTTCTTTTCACTAACAGACAAACTAAACAGCTGACGTCACACTATTCAATTCAATGAAAAGATTCGTAATATTGCATTTCTACTCGTCTGACCAAAATGCACGACACCTTGTCTTTATTATCTACAGCTAATTAATGACACTGTAAGTAATACTCCTCTTTATAGATAGAATTATTTAATGCCAAAATCTACGAAAATAAACTTATACGCGAATTAATAATCTTATGCTACACATTTTTATCCTTGAATATTGTTTATATACGGATAATGTTATGATAATACACTGATAATGTTGTGTGCATACACGAATTAATGAATATACATTCTTATACACAAATGTGTATTTACACAGATAATTTTTTATTTATACATGTATATGTTGCGTTTATACACGAATTATACAATTGATCTATGTACGCTTGTTTATACATGTGTGTTTATTTTTTATACACGAGCAATTTTATACACAAGTGTGTATAATATTCGTGTATAAAAATCTTATACACACTTCTTTATTATAGACGAACAATAGTGTAAAATATTTGCATACAATAAGATTATACTCCCACGTTCTTCGTTAAGATTTACGTTTTTCATTTTGGTTTGTCTAAATTAAAGTTTATATTTTCTTTTTTTTTAGTTGGGCCACACAAAATTAATTATTTCACATAAGGAATTGGGTGAGTTAGTTCACCTGTCACTTAATATTAAATATTATTTCTTCCACCTTATTATTCATTAAAATATTTATATTTTTTAATTTACGTGGAAAATACAAACATAAACTTTAATTTGAAATGGAGGGAGTACATAATTGTGTGTAAGATTCTGTTTATTTTTTATATTTGCGTGTTAAATGATTATTATTTATTACTCAAAAATGTTTTTAACGTCTAGACATAATTGAACACAACTATCTAAGCCAATAATAATGACCTAATTAATTTCCATTTAAAAACAAAATTCATACAATTAATTAACGTTAAATGCATTTTCGTCACATATTACTTAAAATTTTCGGTTTAATCATATAGCTATCTCAAAATTTTATATTTCATTCCAAAACTAATTTTTCGTCGCAAATAATCTTATAACTAGTGAAAATTTTCAAAATCGTATACTTCCTCCATCCCGTCTTTATGGTTACATTTGTTTTTTGCACGGAGATTAATGAATATAATATTTTAATGTGTATTGAGGTGAGAGAAATAATAATTTAATGTAAAGTGGTAGGTGTACTAGAGGGATACGTAGGGTCATGGAGAGAGAAATAATTAATTTGTGTGAGGCTCATATGCTAAAAAGGAAAATGTAACGATTGAAATGAGAAGCTCAAAATGAAAATATGTAATTATTAGAATGATAATGTGGCAGTATATATTTTCCCCCGTAAATAAATAATTTGGATGAGAAAAAAAAGTAAGTAGTATGCTTTATAGTTGATGATGTGTAGCAATAATGAGAAATAAAAATAGAAATAGTAAAAGAAAATTATAGAAATGCATAACTGTCAACCAACTTGGTGTTAGCTTAACTTAGATACTGATTCCTCTTCACCCTTTGGCACCACTTCTCTCTTGTGGCTCCAAACAAAACGAGTCACTCACTTCCAACTTTTACCCCAATCCCCGATTCCCCCCACCCCACCCCTACCACCCCCTCCTCCACCTCTATAAATAGGAACCTGAAATGCCACATTTGAGCATCATCCCACATCTCTCAGCCCTTTAATTCATCAGATTATTGGGCTTAAGAGATTTGAGTTTGATCACATTAATGGCTTCGAGTTCATTGAGTTCACGGTGGACCCCGCAAGAGAACAAGCTGTTCGAGAAGGCGCTGGCCCGGTTCGACTGCGACTCCCCCGACCGGTGGCAGAACGTGGCTCGGGCCGTGGGCGGCGGCAAGTCGGTGGAGGAGGTGAAGCGCCACTACGACATCCTTATTGAGGATCTCCGCCGTATTGACTCGGGTTATGTTCCTATTCCTAAGTATAGGAACGACGAGGAGAAAAGGTTTCAATTTATTTCTTTATTTATACTATTTAAAAAAAAAATTAATTATGACATTGTTATATAATTATTCTTCATATATTATATACTCCTATGTGTGTATTTTTATGGGCCTTATATTTTTGAATTTTGTTTTATTTCCTTTGGGTGCATGCACGAGGACGATATGTACATGTCCTTGTTATGTTACAATATGCCAAAATAGAAAGATTCACCAAATATATCCTCTCCTCCTCTTTTTTATTTTTTATTTTTTTATTATTATCATTTCCATCTCAGATTTTTGAATAGGTGAATCATGTATATTTTGTAAATATATATATTAATGTAGGATCCTATTTAAAGTAAAAGTTTGATCTTGCATGTGAACGACAGCACATATTCTTCATTAATCCTAGTTTCTTATTCTGGTATTAGTATTATTTTATAGATTTTTTTGATTTAAATCTAAATTCATATATATATACAGAATATATATATGCCAGCAAATACTGATGATGTGTAGGTTTTGTTTGACAGGCTTCTCAATCTTCTAAAGATGTAAGAGCATCTATGACTATCTATGCGTGGAAATCAAGAAAGAACGCCTTATTAAGGATTACACAAGAAGCGTTTTTCCATTTTAATTAAGAGTCGCGTTTATTAATTACTCCATTTAGAAATTAAGTCTCATTTTCTATTGTATTTCCTAATGGAACCACGCTATTATTAATCTTATCAAATTTTAACCACTTTCTCCCTCTATTTTATTCTTTTTTACTTGCATGTGTTCTATAATAACAATAAAAAGATTAATTTGTCACATGGTCGGATTCAGAAAAAAAAATTTGGGGTACGAAATATAATTATAAAAATATTATTTATTTAATATTCGAAATTACATAATAAATAAATTAAAATGGAAAAAATATGATTACTATTAATATTGTCTAATTTTCATTTTTAAAAAAGCAATTTAGGATATTATTTTCATGAATTTATAACACATATTTAGAAAAATAATAATAATTTGAATATAAATTTATGTTGCAATTAATAATTTAGGCAATAAACGAAAGAGAAAATTTTGAATGATTTTATAAAACATGAACTTTAATATGTTTTGTGTGTATATACATATACAAAACAATGAAGGAGAAAAAGAAACACCAATGTTTAAAAGGGAAAAAAATAATAATAAAAAGTGTAGCATAACATTAAAAGTAAGAATGTATATTAGGTGCACCCGGGTACAAGGGTGCACCCATATGTGTATGACTTTTTATTCTATTTTGTATATATATTATTCTATTTTGTATATGTAATAATTGTATATTTTTTTCACGCTAAGTTTTTATTAAAAAAACTAACATCCATATGTATATAACTTTTTATTCAATAGTGTATACATTTTTTTTAATAATTGTATATTTTTTACACTCAATTTTTCATTAAAAAAACTAACAATTAAATTGTATACATTATTGCTCATAATTGTATATGTTTTTGGTTATATTTGTATATGGATGCACTCTATCTTAGGGTGTACCCGGGTGCACACTATAATTAGCCTAAAAGTAATATGATTGATAAATAATATAAAATAATTAAAAAATATATAAAGAAATAATATAAATAAATATAATAAAGAAACAAACTGGCTCAATTATAGTTATATTAAAAAAGAAAAATATAAAATAAATTTTAGAAATAATATAATATAAAAAATCAAAAATGAATGAAAGGGTAAAAAGAAGAAAAAGATTAATGAAAGAGGGTCGAACCCCTAACCCTGGGGTTAAATAGGACAGCCCTAACCATCAAGCTACTAGACAAAATTTGGGGTACTGCACCCCCTTGTCCCCATTTGGATCCGATTTGTCATATATGAAATATGATATCAGATAATATTATGATATAACGTGATTATAACCAATCAGGATATACAATTTACTATAAATGGTGTTATAAATAAATACTCCTATATGAATTGAATGTGGACACTAAAAAGATCGATATTCGTGTATCTCGGAACACAGCATATATATTACCTAATTAAAATGATCATAATATTATTTTAGATTGTATATATAATTAATATAGTATAATACGCCCCTTAATTAATATATTATTTATCAACATGGATGCATATGTGTGTATACACTATATGATAGGGTAAATATAAAATTATTTCTGTAAATATGAGCGATTTCAACTTTAATTTTTTTTTCGATAATTCTCAGTTTTGATTTTTTTGTTAATATTTAGTCATTTTTATCTAATTTTGGTTCTTTTTTTTAAATTTGGTCATTCTTTCTCCACTTTTGGTCCAAAATTTATACAGTTTTGGACAGACTTTTAACTTTTTTGAACATAAATGACTAAATTTGGACAAAAAAATTACTAAATTTTAGAAGTTGACTAAATTTGGACAAAAATAACTAAAATTGAAATAAAAAATCAAAATTAAGAATTGAAAATGAAAAAGAACCTTGGAATTATCATATATACTGGACGAATTTTGATATTATCATATATATATATATATATATATATATATATATATATATATATATATATATATATATATATATATATATATATGATCATGCGTGTAATGAAAAATATTTGTGTTAAGTTTCACTCTGTTTTTTTTTATTTAAAAATTAATATATATAGATTTATTCCTTAATTTGAATGTATAATGTAGGTATGATCCGTCTTTTTTATAAATGAGATTTTTTATAGATAATTTTAACTAGTGCAAATATCAATTATACACCTTTACATAATACTTTGTGACTAAAACGATAGTTTTTTTTTTATTAATTTACAATGGGTGATATTAAAAAAAAAGTTTTATAACTTACTTTTAGGAATGATTTGATATTTTTATGTAGGATAAAATCTGCGTATTCAAGGGAAAATGTATATTGTCTTCAAATTAGATGCTTTTTCAAAGTTATAACCTTTATTATTAAATGTTATATGCATTAGTTTAAAATTTTGATATTTATAAGAGTGAGGTTTGCGTGCTCCCGGGCGCACGAGAACATATTCTGTGCACCTTTAGAAATTTAGGATTATGGGTAAGGGTATATTGCTTTGGTCTAAAGGATATACACTTTAATTAATAAATGGTACACCATTTTATTCTAAAGAGTATACACTTTTTATTAATATTTTTTTTCTTTAGAAAACAAAGGGTACACATTTTTATGATAAAGGGTATATAATTTAATATAAAATTCTAAAGGTGCACGGAGTGTTGTCCATGCGCCCAGATACACACAATAATTTTCTTTAGAAAATAATGGGTAAACATCTTTATACTAAAGGGTATACAATTTAACACAAAATTCTAAAGGCGCACGGAATGTGGTCCGTGCGCCCGGGTGCACAGAAGTTTTTACCTTTTTTTAATTAAATATTTATACTTTTCATATATTAGCGGACTTTTTTAATGAAAAAATTACTCTTATTAATTAAAGTGTGTAATATTTAGAATATAATGTTATACTTTTATACACTCGATCTGTGCATTGAGAACACAAGAGACAAATTATTTTATGCAATAAATAAATTATAAAGTAAATTTAGCAATTTGTAAAATAGTGGTAATTTTGAAATTATAGTGTGTTATGGTATTTTTAAACTGTATGTTATTTTTTTATTTAAAAATATATGAATTTGTTTATAGGATGATCAGAAATAATAAATGCAAATTTATTTTTGGAACAGGCAACATTATACTTTATAGACTTACCAAATAATTCTATTTCTAATATATATATGCCATTCTCGGCATGTAAGACAGAATTTCTAGAATTTTTATATATATTTTTAAAGATAATTTAATTGTATCTCATGATATTATTCATACAATGGTTTGACATAAGAAATATTACTAAAATGATATAGAGAAATTGAAACGCAAAATAAATATATGTTCTCTTCGTTCAAAAAAATAATACTAAGAAGGCACAAAAGCTTGTGTGCACCCGTTGTATACCCTTTAGTATAAAAATATATATAATTTATTTTTTGAAAAAAAATAAAATATATTAATGAAAAATGTATACCATTTAGAATAAAATAGTATACCCTTATTAATTATAGTGTATACCCTTTAAAACAAAATAATATACCATTACCCATAATACTAAATTCTAAAGGCGCAGTGCCCCAAAACGCACGCAAGCTTCACTCTAATAAAAAAACATTTCTGTTATGATAATATAAGGTAAATGCATCTATTGCAATAAACAATTAGCCATATTCACGAGTGCACAAACACATGAACCTCCAGAAAGCATGGACACTCGACATATAACTTCTTGAATGATATTAAAGCACACGAACCTCTGGAGAAAAGCAATGTCACTCTTTGACATCTAGCTAGTTAAATGACCAAGCCACCTTGTTTAAAATCTTAAATCGGTAGAGATTAATATCATTTAATACTTAATCAGTAATTCTAAAACACTCGCTCATACATACGCTTCGAAATGACCACATTGTTAAAAAATTTAAACAAGTATAAAGTAGTATCATTTAAATTAGCAAGTCACTCTAACATGCTCCATTGAAATTTGGCAATACTTTGATAAAATATTTGAAAGAATACACATTTCTTATGGAATGGTGATTTCTATTTAAAGAACTTTCCAATCACAAGAATAGAAATACATTATGAAATGATTACATTTCTATTTAATTCCTCGTACCAACAACCGGTTAGTTTGTTATTAGATCGTTAATTATTTTATTATCGTTTAAATTTAAGAGTTGTTTGATCAAAATTGTGTTATTACATTCCCTAGTTATTGCGATCATAATAAGGGTCCAAATTAATTAAAATGATATACAGTACTATACTGTTATAATTTTAATATTATCTAACAAAAAAAAATTGAATTATGATGAATTATAAATAATTTGAGTTTAAAAAAATTGAATTATATATTTAATATTAATTATTAATATTTTTAATTATAGAATCCTTAATAATTAATGGAATGTTAATTATGGGGGTAAGTTCTAATATTGTAGATTACTGAAATAAATACGTCTCATTATTATCCATTTCAATTTTCATTCATGTATATTGCGATATGAATAATCTCCATCTTGTTTATATAATTTCTTTTTACGTAAATTTCAATAGATAGACATATATAACACGTACAATAATGATTCAATAAGATTAAAAAAAAAAGAAAAAGGAAAATTAATGGTAATATGGTATTTAATAGGCAATACAGTTAATAATTAAAAACAAACATACACTACAAAAATGTAGCTCAAGGAATATGATCCTTAAATTTAAAATCCTAATTTTACTAGAAGCCCTAGTGTGGACCTCTTTTGATATTTATTGGCATTTTAATCGAATATGGTCCTTAAATTTAAAGAGTCCAAGGAATATATATTTACATGTGTATTTATTTGTATGTTAAAAATAAATAAATGTTACAGTTGATGAAGGTTTCAGAAAGCAAAATTGCTAAAATTAATCTAGCATTTCATATTGGTCAATCATACATTCTAGCAACAATATTGTTAAACAAGAATTATTTTTACAACGTGAATGAAAAACAAAATAAAAAAAGAGTTATAAATATTTATTAAAAAAAAAAAAGGTGTTCCAATCCAACCCTGGGTCAGTAGGATTGATTGATAGCATATATTTGAGAGAAAACCCTCTTTATATCAGCTTATCTTGACACCTATACTTTTTCCACTTTATATGAAATGTTGGCCCACTTATATTAAATATTCTGTTCCAACACTCCGAATTTGTTCTTTTTCTTGGCCCAAATAATAATTTGGACCAATAAGATGTGGCCCAAAGATCTGAAGACGTCGCAAATCTTGGAGCATTCATTCATGGACCCATTTCGTATTTTGTCCTAATCGAATCTTATAACAAAAATCTACGCTTTTCATTACACCAAAACCCGCTTTTTACGTCTAATTTTTTCCTCACCCTAACCTTTTTCTCCCATGATTTCCTAACTCTCAGGATTCTCACTATAATTAATCTTTATATATATAATAAAACACACTTTAAAAGTCAAAATTGAACCAATTTTTAATCTATACCATTGATTTTGATTACTAAACTTTTTTTAATCACATTCATTCATCACATTATTCAATATCATCCATTCATCACAATTATGATATTAGATTTTGGCCATTGATTTTTTTATCATAATAATAATACCTTATTTAATTTAAAATGATGTCTTATTTAAAATTATTCCTTATATGTGTGCTTAATATTATTTTTTCATTAAATATAATACATAACTACTACTAATTTTAATTATTTCAAATTATAATGTTAATTATTCCTAAATAATTTGAATTAGTTTTTTCAACATGCTGATTGATGTCTATTTCACCAATGGCTACTGATAGACATCGATTTTAGTCATAAGCATATAAATACATTATAAATATATATTAATAATTATAATTTTCATGGGTACGGGGTAGTTCACAAAAATATCATTAGAATTTGAATTGTGTAGTGTATGAATCAGGTATCTACAAATATTAAAATTATACAAAATATTTTATCTATATTATATAATATGTTATGAAATAATTATATAATTAATTAATAGTTATAAATTTTATTTGATCATATTAAAAATAATAAAGTTCATATTATATTTAATTCATAATTAATTAACAATAATATAATCTTTATTAAAATATTAATTTTAACACAAAAATAATATATGTATATAAATTAATTAATACATTAATTTAAACACTAAAAAATATAATTGTATTATAAATATATATTACTAACTATAATTTTTATTTAATCATATTTATTTTTTCTCAAACTAATATATATTACAATAGTATATTCTTTAATATTTGATTTGATTACTTGGTATAACAAATATTTGGTTTGAGAAATTAATCATTGGTTTGATTATAACTAATTTATGAGAAATATATATAAAAGGTTATAGGAAGCCCTCTTATAATATAATTAATGAAAATGACTATAATCAAATTATGCCTAGGTTTAAATGTAGTTTTTAGGAGATTTATAAAAATGTATAAGAGAAGGTTTTCATTTTTCAAAATATAATATCAATTTTAAGTGAGCGATCTATTAATTTTTTATTTTTTCAATTTATGAATATGGTATGGTACCTACCTATTAATTTTTTATTTTTTCAATTTATGAATATGGTATGGTACCTACCTAAATACTAATTAATAAATATACAAATACCTAATATGATATTACATAGTGATTTATGGTATACTTATTCCCAATGGTTTATGTCATAATGTCCCCCGAGGGTTTAATATTTATCGGCAGAGTTTAATGTTTGTTCCAATTGTAACATTATGATTTTACTCATGTGGTTTATAGTATACTATTATCCAGTAATTTAGGGCATACTGTACCCCGAGGGTTTACCATTTATCGGTAGGGAATAGTGTTTGTTTAAAGGGTGAAATTAAGATTTTACCCCAGTGAATTTTGGTATATTGTACCACAAGAGTCTACATAGCATGTATTATGGAGTGAGTATATTATAAAAAAAAATTAAGGTATATTTTTAGTTAACAGCTACTCCCTCCGTCCCGGAACAAATTATACGTTTGTTTTTTGCACGTAGATTAAGGAGTATAATATTTAAATGTGTAATGAAGTGAGAGAAATAATATTTTAATGTATAGTGGGTAGTTGTATTAGTATAGTAGGTGGGCCACATGTGGATATAATAATTATTTTGTATGAGTCTCATATACCAAAAAGGAAAATGTATAATTTGTTTTGTGACGGACCAAAATGGAAAAATGTATACCTAATTGTGGGACGGAGGGAGTATTTATTTGACAAAATCCCTGACCATGCAACAGACGACACTATTTTTTGATATTCTTACTGCTTCATGGGACAATATCACTAGGCTTCTCCTTCGGATAGAGTAGAATGATTTATTTAAAAAGCATGATTTAGACTTCTCTTTCAAGTTTAAATGACATCAGAATACCTTTATCCCATGCAACGCACGGGTTCAAATGCTAGTTGTAATAAACGAAGAAAAAGAATTTTGTGACATTATCCTCAAGCTAATAAAATTCCGATAAATTTAAATGTCATATTCTAAATATATGCTAATAAAATTCCAATAAATTTTGTGACAATATATATATTCCCCCGTCTTATTTTAAAACTCACAATATAAGGGATTTGAGATTTGAGGAGTAATATTTATTATTTAAAAGATTAATAATTAATTATTTAAAAAAATAAATTTTTATATACTAAAAGGTAATTTCGATAAAATTAGGATGTAAATAGGTGAACTCGATTCATACAAATATTTATTTTTGACACATGAATTTTCTATTTCGTGTAAGAGTATTATTATTTAAAAATGACATTAAGGGAGTGTTATTATGGTTCATTAAAGTTAATAATTGCCAATTGATTAATAAAACTAGTAAATGAGATAAGTAAGAAATGATCATTAGAATTCCTTGATTCCATTTAGTTTCATTGGATATTGTGGTACACTTAGAGTATCTCCAAGAGGCCCTTTATAATTTAAAGAGTATTTTCTATAATATAAAGAGTATGTAAAATATAAATAAGTATATTTTCAATCCTCTCCAACATCCTCTTTATATTAATTTAGTTTGTTCTTTTTCCAATGTATATTTATTATAATATTTATTCTTTCTTTTAGTTTTTGTATTTCCACCTAATTTATTTTATTAAATATATGAAGTAATAAATATTTTGATGTAAATTATAAGAAAAAAGTGTGTTGGAACTAATGAAATACACAACATATTTAATTTTAAAGAGTTAATATGACTCTCTAAATTTGAAGAGTCAAAATGGTTATGTAAAATTTTTTGTTAATTTAAAGAAGTTGTTGGAGGTATTTTTTGTTGGTTGACTCTTTAAATTATAAATAATATCTCACTTAAGGAGGCTTTAGGAGATGATCTTATACTAAATGTTATATTCACTGGGTCACTTTATTTTTATTAATGGCATAAGATGAAAATTAAGCCCATATAAGTACAATTATATATAGATTATTTAAATTTTTTTCAAATGTTAAGACTCAATAAATATTATTAATTTAATGTGAATCAAACTCTCTTATATATCATATTAATTTATTAGTATTATTATGGAGTACTTGTTATATAGAGAGTATAAATTTACATTAAAAATTTGCAAAAGAAATTTATGAACGTATTTTCAATATCTTAATAATAATAATAATTATTATTATTATTTTAATTCGAAGTTGATTAAATAGTCTAATAATAGTATAGATACAAATATTATTTATTTGAATTTATTTATTTATTTTTTGAGTAAAATTGAAATTTTAAAATTTAGTTATATTTTTTATTTAAAAAATAATTGTGAAAAGGATAAACTAAATTTCACGTTTAAAATTTGGCAAAATTTTGTGTTAGATAGTCTCACGTAAAAGCTTTACGTGAAATGGATAAAAAGTGACAATTTTTATAATAAAATGTGATATTCAATTAATAAAAAGTGATAATACTTAGTATAAATGAAATGTGATAACATTTTATAGCGAAAATAATAATATTTTATAACGAAAATAATACTCCCTCCGTCCCAACTTTAACTTCACACTTTTCATTTTAATTCGTCCAAAATTAAACTTCACACATCTATAAAAGAAAAAATTAATTAACTAATATCCCTTTAACAGTACTTTAAATTTCAAATTTGTTATCACTTTTTTAACACACATAACATATTTTATCATTTATTTATTACCTAAAAATACCATACTACCTCAAAAGTAAGTAAAAAGATAACTTTTCATAGACTCTATATCTACAATAAACGTGAAGATGAATTTGAGACGAATGAGTAATTAATTTAAAAGTTTTAAAAGAGTCTCGAATTTAATCAATACTGATGTTAAAATTTAATTTTATAGGTAGGGTAACGTCAAAGTTAAAAAGTTTGTGTTAACACATGATGTACTTTTCATAGATTAATTAATAAAATGGCGCATACTCTAATTGTAGAATATTTATATGTGAAAAAATAAATATTAATTAGAAATTAAAGAAATATCAAATATCACTTAAAAATATTTAATAAGAATTTTAATTCATTTTTATATTACAAAAAATGGAGTACTACTTAATTTTTTTAAATTATTTTTTAATCATTTTTTTAATAATAAAAAAATGTTTTGTTAAATTAAAATTTTGAACTTCTATATGAGTTTCATAAACATAAAATATCATCAAATATTAAAAGTTGGAGTAACGATTAACAGTGTTTTTTTAAAGTTACTTGGAGTATTAAATTTTTTAGTCCAATAGAATGCACCTGATTCATCGATATGCTTTGATGATATTAATTGTTAGATTAATTTTTATTTTAACCTTTATTTTAATTTTTATTATCAAATAAAAATAATACTTCTTCCGTCCCTGGTTAAGAGGGTTATTTTACCATTTTGGTTGTCCTACTCAAAGGATCTCATTTCCTTTTTTGGACATATGAGACTCACCCACACACACTAATACAATTAAAACATGAGGCATACACACCCACTAATATAACTACCCACTACACATTAAATAATAATATTCCTTAATCCACGTGCCCAAAAGCAAATGAGACTTTTACCATGGGACGGAGGGAGTATAATTATTTTTTTAAAAAAAATACTCACTACCTTATTTTAACCTATAAATCTTATGGTGCATCGATGCATCAAGTGTATTTAAAAAATCATCCTAAATACTCCCTCCGTCCCACAACAAGGAGTGCATTTTATCATTTTCGTCCGTCCCAACACAAGAGGTGCATTTCACTTTTTAGTAAAAGGGACCCACACAAATTAACTTTTTCTCTCTCCATAACCTCACACTTCACACTAATACACCTACTTAAAATATTATTTATCTCACCTCAACTACCTCAACTACCCATTAAATATTATATTTCTTAATCTACATGCAAAAAAGTTCTGCCACTCTTGTTGTGGGACGGAGGGAGTATTTTACACCAACATAAGGTATACTTATTACTATTATTTTATGTGTAATACTTAAAAGTTCATACTCTTTCCTATCCGTTAAAAATATCAATTTTACTATTTTGGGCTGCTATTTTAAATGCATTTATATTCTCTTTTTAGTAAAAAGACCCAATATATGTCCCACCAATTATCTCTAATACAACTATCTATTATACATATAATAATAATACTCTTTAATCCAGAAATAAAAAGCAAATAGATATCTTTCACATGACGTAGAGAGTATTACACTTTTTATCATCACCTAAATATACTCCTTCCGTCCCATCCAAAGAGGGTCACTTACCTTTTGCACGTGAATTAAGGAATATTATTATTTAATGTGTAATGAGTAGTTGTATTAGTGGGAGTGTGGACCCCATATTTTAATTATATTAGAGTGTGTGTGAGTCTCATGTATGTAAAAAAGGAAATGTGACTACTTGGGTGGGACGTCCAAAATGGAAAAAATTGACTCTTTATGTGAGATGGAAGGAGTATAATTTACTTTATGATGTATTTATTACAAAGAAAAAAAATCATATTATAGTCAAAATTCAATAAAATTAATATATAATTAAGTACTACCTGTTAGAGTGATTTGATTAAGTATTAAACGATTATCATCTCTAACAACTTAAGCTTTTAGATGAGGTGGTCGTTTAACATAGTATCAGAGCCCATGATTCACAATGCTCCAGAGTTCGAACCTCACTGCCACCCAATTATGAGAAAATTGCACATGCAAGACATTAGGCAAAAGTTATTCACGCCCCTGCATGTGAGGGGGCGTGTTAGAGTGATTTGATTTCTTAAGCTTTTAGATGAGGTATCATTTATTATAAAAATATCAAATTACCTAAAAGTAAATTAAAAATTAACTTCTATTATTAATTACATGTGAGGGGGCGTGTTAGAGTGATTTGATTTCTTAAGCTTTTAGATGATGTATCATTTATTATAAAAATATCAAATCACCTAAAAGTAAATTAAAAATTAACTTCTATTATTAATTATCGATTCAAACAAAAAAAAATGTGGCGACGAAAATAGAACGGATGCAGCTAGAAATGCTTTAAAAACTCTGTATCTACATTAAATATGAAAGATAGAGGAGCTTAACAATTAAGAAAGGAGAGGGTTGTTATTTATATTTATAGAGACATGCATAATTAATTAGTATTATCTGCACATGAAATAGTGTACTAAAAAGAGATCTGGTGTAATATCTTTGTACTTTAATATTTTTATATGGTAACAACAACAATTATAATATATGTGTACTTTTTTTCTTTTATAAGGAATTAATAGACCAAGTTGTGTTGCAATGTGATTCCTCTTCCTTTGGTCAGCTTGTCTTGTGTGGTTCCAAACAAGGCGAGTCACTCACTCTTACACTCACAACTTTACCCACTCTCTCTCTCTCTCATTCCCAACTCACCCCCCACCCCACCTCACCCCACCCCCACCCCACCGACCTTTAGCTATAAATAAGAACCCTTGCATGCTCAAATTCTTCATCATTCCACATCTCACAGCCCTTCCAAATTTTGTGAAGTAAAGGGTGGTGAGATTTGAGTTTGATTGGAATCAAATGGCGTCGTCGCAGAAGAGCGGAGTGTGGACTCCACAGGAGAACAAGCTGTTCGAGAAGGCTCTGGCCCGCTTCGACTCCGACACTCCCGACCGTTGGCAGAACGTCGCTCGGGCTGTCGGAGGCGGAAAGTCTGCGGAGGAAGTGAGGCGCCATTATGACATCCTCATTGAGGATCTCCGCCGCATTGAATCTGGCAACATTCCCATCCCTAAGTATACCAAAACCACATCTCTCGACGAAGAGAAAAGGTAGTTTTACCTACTACTATTTTTTTTACTTTTCTTTCCCTTTTCATTCTTTATCGCCCACTAATTTATTTTAAACAAAGTCTTTCTTAAAATATAATTATTATATAGATAGAGTATACTCCCTCCGTTCCTAGGTAAGAGACTCATTTTATCATTTTGGTTGTTTCACTTAAAGGATCTCATTTTCTTTTTTGACATATGAGATCCACCCACATTTACTAATACAAATAAAATATGGAGCTCATACACCCACTAATACAAATACTCACTACACATTAAATAATAATACTCCTTAATCCACATGTCAAAAAACAAATAAGACTCTTACAAAGGAACGGATGGAGTATTTATTGTTAGTTAAAGTATATTTTTTTTAATTTTAATTAATCTATCTCACATATATCCATCTTAAAAAAATCCCTCTGTCCCAAAAAGCTCATAGAGAAAAGATTCTGCAAATATTTGATTACATCTTCTAATAACAACACGTGATTGTGCATCATTATTGTTTATGGTCACGCATGAATATGTATCAAACAAAGTTTATAATATCACACATTTAATGTGTAAGTTTATGAATTGAGTAGGATTATTATTTATTAATCAATTGAAGTATATTATTTTAAATTGTGGCAGGCTTTTGAAACTGGTACACATGTAGCCGCTGTGATGAATCCTCGTCAGCAAATAAAGAGAGGAATATTTATACTAAAGTCGCGTTTAATTAATACCTATCGTCTAGTAGAAAGCGTTATTTTGTTTACGTCTTATGTACTACTGTACTGCGCACTAATTATTGCGCTTATCTAGATTTGATGAATTACCTCCCAACAATGCGTGCGAGTGGTAATCATCCATATTAACTACGCCATTTTTATCAATAAAACCACCATTTAAAGCTCTTTAAACTTCCACATTCAATTATTTATTTATATACTTGATCGACTTCACAATATGCATGCAAACATTATGAGCAATATTCCTCCATTAATTATTCACCTACCATAATCCCCATGCACTTTTAAATTTCATTTTTATTTAAATATAAGAGCACGATTGTTGTATGTTTTTTTAATTAATTACTTCCCTCACTTGTTACTTCCTTCACTTTTGTAGTGAGATCAATCCATAATGTAAAATATTACAAATGAAATTATTATTTTAGGGAATTCACAATGAATTCAAAGTCATCAACTTTATTCTGCAGAAAACTGAATTATCCAAATCAAAGTGTCTTAAAAACTTTAAAGAGTAATAAATATAGACTCCCACTGAACCAATGTATTCTAAAATCATATAACACCCACATGAGTAGGTAGCTCATAAAATTACAGGGCGTTGAATACATAATTGGTGGATCCATATTTAAATTCTATCATAATGTGCTCTACTAAAATTTTATCCACACAAAATACTTTCTTTAATAACCAAGAATTCTATGTCAATATGCTTGACTTGTAAGAACTCTTGTTGCTAATACTTTATTGCGAACTAACTGTCACAATAAACTTTATGTGACAAAGCTTCGCAGCCTTTATTTCATTATTGGATGCCCCTTAGTGTGCTACTATTTCTGTTGTCATGGTTAATGAGTTACAATTGTTTGCTTAACGCTTTTGTACAACTCTCCCGACCAACAAAAATATAGCTTAAAGTGGATCTTCTACCATATTGGTATTCAACAAACTCAGAATCAGACTACTTTATGATCTCCTACTAATCTGATTATCTCTACTGTGCAAGCATGTTGTCCTTAGTTCTCTGTAAATACTTTATAAAGATCCATACTAGAGTTACTTAATTATCTGCTAAATATACCAATAACAAAAACTAATTTAGGTTATTTACAGACCTCATCATACAACAACTTCCAACAGTCAAAGCATATAGAATATTTCTACATTTCTTAAATCTTTAGATTAACTTTAGGGCACCTGATTGAGACTGCACTTGTCTCCCTTTGTTTTAACTTTAATCTTCTCCCACTGAATTACATAATCATCTACATTTATCTCAAAACCAAATGAGGCAATTACTTCATGATGATGATTGTGATTCCTTTACGGGAAAGTTTTCTTAAATGCATAGATGGATTTCCTTTTAGTTCTTAAATCGTTGAGATCGTTTCATCAATGTTACCATCATGAAACTTTATCTTTACATTCGTTTAATGTGATTCAAGATCAAAATGTGCTACCAATGTCACAATTTTCTTAAAAGAACCTTTCTCAGTAAACAATGTCTTCTTTTCCTTTTGAGTATAATCCTTTACCAAGATGCAAACCTGATCATCTTGTATTGATTTAAACTCACCACTTTTAGCATTAATCCACTTTTGAGTATTTAGACCTTGTATGGCTTGATGATCATTGTTTGAATGTTCTACCATTAATTTCATAGTGTCTTCATTATTTAGGAGAAAAACTATTAAATCATCCCAAAGTGTTTTTCTCCCAACTCTACTCTATTGGTTTCCTTAGTGACATTAATTCTTGAGGCTGTTGAATTTGTTATTCCTTAAATACTATTGACATTGTCCTATCGTTATTCTAGATTCGCACCATCTTAAAAGCATAAGCAGGGATCGAATTGACTCCTCCTCAAAGACAATGTCTCTAATATTATATTCTTCCCCCAAAATCAACATTCTCAAAGAATTTCGTATTACCCGTCTCAAATATGATCTAATTAATTGAATCATAAATATTTTATCTTTATTTTTAAAGTAGCTAGCTGTTATTTGAGTCCAATTTCCTTTAGTAGATCCCAATAATCTAACCTCAGTTGGATATCACCATATGTGAAACTCAAAGAGCTCTCACAGCTACTTTAGTTGGAACTTTATTGAGACAATAAGCTGCAATCTTTAGTATTTCTCCAATTAGTAACCATATATTGTGGAGTACTATTTTTGTCTTTTAACTACACCACAACACTATGAGTAATCTTAATATGGTATATTAAAAAACAATTACACAAACCTATAGGAGAAAACAGAAGGTTATTCT
The DNA here is from genome assembly GCA_023678885.1 of Pogostemon cablin. NCBI lineage: Eukaryota > Viridiplantae > Streptophyta > Magnoliopsida > Lamiales > Lamiaceae > Pogostemon > Pogostemon cablin. The sequence goes on along the minus strand of CM042954.1, from coordinate 21,200,282 downwards.
TTAGTTGTCTTTAGCAGCTTTCTAAATGGTTTTTCTTTTATTGCCCTTATACTTTATTGAGACAAAGTTCGCTAGAAACCTATTAGTCTCATCTTTATTATAGAAGCTCTCATCATGTATGATTTTGTTGTTGATATAAGTTAAACTTAATTAACAGACTTCTTAATTATACAGAGAATTATTGCAAAATTTATCATGCTCACATTAAACTTTATAATCTTTCAAAGTTTAAATAACTTAGAATCATCTCGAGGAATCAAGCACATCATTAGTATCAAGTCCAATGACAACAATAAAAACCTGTAAGTGACACCCTCTACATAGTAGTCAAATACTAACAATAAAACTGTCAAGCAATAGCCTTCCTTTGGGCCGACTTATTACCCACATGTAAAACTAAATAATTGTCACATATTTACCACCACATGTGCTTGTGTATTTCGGGCCAAATATTAATCTTCCTTGGGCCGATCAATACCCGCATGAAGATACACTCGCAACATCATTAATTTGGGGACCCATCACAAGACACCTTGTGCAACATTAATCTCGCTCTGATACCACTTGTTGGAAATAAATCCATAAATCCGTAAAGCCTTAACCCTATTATGATAAACTGGATCTAAACTGTAACACGGAAGCGTACCTTAATCCATGGAGTTGTTAGACGGAATACGAACTCGAAGATCAGTAGATATTATGATTTTCCTCAACTAAACCTCCTTATTCCTTATGGGGGACAGTAGTAATCCCTCCCAATGGGGAGAAGGGAAGATCATGTGCGGCTTAGTATATTGGGGACCATAACCTTTGAGCCTTTATATACTACACAACTGGACCACCCATAATCACTTAATCATGTAGTATTGAGTATCTTTTCAATTGACCCATATTATTATTATTATAGTCCATAGACTTTTAACTTTTTTAATTAAATCCATAAAATAATTGAATAGTTAATATAACTGCATAATAATATATTGTCCACGACTATATTAGAAATTAAAAATTTCCAACAATTATGACATTTAATTAAAGAAGCTAAGTATTATTTTATTATATTTCAAATTATTCATGAAATATTGATGTGGATGGTCACAATCTTGATGCTGTCGGTGAGATCATTAACGTCGTTTTATTTTTTTCTTTTTTTGTTTAATAAATGGATTAAACAGGTGGGGTGCAAAACGACGTCGTTTTGCAGTTGTGGGTGGGGACGTGTAATAAACGGTGATACGTCAGCCACCGGGCAGATCTCCCGCTGCCCGGTGACTTGATTTGAAAAAAGGGTTAAAGGTCGAGAATTTATTTGTAAATATTGAAAAGTTTAGATTAATTTAAAATTCACCAAAAAGTCATGACTTTTGGCGCAATTAAACTTTTTTTATTTAAAAATAATCTTATCCTATAAATTATTTGCCAAAATTTAAAACATGTTAATATATATATATAGTAGAACATATAAAGAGTTCGTTAATGAACATTTTTAAATTGCTGGGAGATACATACCTATCATGAAGATATTATAATAATTGATTGATAATGAGTTCGTTATAGTAAACTAATGAGCAGTTAGTATAACAAATTATTATTATTTTTTAACTAGTATTCACTTTTTATTTATTATATGTATTGTAAACGAAATAGTTCCAGTAATCCGTCATCACGTTTTACGAATTTTTATATCACTGATTTTATAATCATTATCAATTTTTATGTATTAAATTAAATAAATTAGCTCAAACAAATTTTTACCAAACTTAATTACATGAATTACATGAGAGTCTCACACAAATTTTACCTTACTTTTTTTTTTATTATTGCGGTGAGAGATAAATACATATGATTATAGATAATATTATAATTATGGATAATTTTAGGATGCATCATCAGTTCACTTGGTGCATTCTAGTGTTTATAGGGTTAAAATATAATAGTGGGTAGTTTTTTTTACTTAATTTATTATATTTAATGACAAAGATTAAATAAAAATTTAATCCAATTGTTAACTAATGTTAAGATAGTTTATCTAATAAATATTTTTAATGTAGGTAACAAATCGAGCCATAACAACTACTAGCTTAACAAAAGTATCGAATTTGATTTGTCTCACTTTTCAACTTCTGAAAAAGGTAAGAACGCCGTAACATGTATAATCTCTCATACACTTTATTTTTTATTAAAAAAAATCACTTCTATACATATATAACACATCTAACATATTTTATTATTTATTTAATTTAAAAAAAAAACAATTTATCTGTCTCACGTATTTATGCACGCTTTCTATTTTGAGGTGTCCCTATGCACGTTTTTTAATAATTAAAATACACTATATATTTTATATTTTTTTTACACTTCATTCATCAATCTCAATAACTTTATTTATTTATTTTACTTTATTTATTATTCCCAATAATTTTATTACTTTTTTTTATTTAAGTTACTAATTTACCCTTATTTTTTCTTACTTTATATATATATATATATATATATATATATATATATATATATATATATATATATATATATATATATATATATATATATATATATATATATATATATTCATAATCTCCACACTGAGAGTAATCATAATACGCAAAAGTCAAACATTTCATAATTTCTGTATCCAATAAAAAATGAATACAAATAAAATATGAATAAAGTATTTGACTAGAAAGGCAACACGTAATAATCAAATCATCAATGTATCATAAATAATTAGTTAAAATTTTAAGATTTAATAACTCATTGTTTAAATCACTTGATTGATACATATTCTAACGACTATAACTACGATTAAAATTTATATATAAAAAAAAAACTGCGCTATTGCCACCCATATGTTTACAAAACACCCAAAAATTTAAACTAGATAATCTGAAAATACTAAAATAACCTTAATACAAATATACTTAAAATAACACCCCAAAAATACACACACACAATTAATAATGTAACTCAATGAAAAAATAATTTAATAAAAAAGTTCCCATTTTCTGTTTTCTTGGGCTCGTTATATTGGACTTCTATTTGGGCTAGATATTTTTTCCCATCTAACGGACTTATATATAGTGACCCAAAAGTATGTACAGTGTGATCTGTTTTAAGGCCCTTAATTATGGGAAAATTGTAATTATAAAACAGTAATTTTTGGGGAATTTGTGTTCTTAGGACATTATGTTTTTGCAACGGCAACTATATGGGACATTGTAATTTAATTTTTGCAATTAAGGGATAATTTTAGGCCAATTTGAATTCTCAAGCCTAATATATAATATTTCCACTCTTTTTTTTAAAAAAAATTTCCAAAATATTAACTAATTAATATATCAAAAATTCAATTAATTATATTTTTAATATATTAATTCATTTCAGGCACCCATCTTTAATAAGGATTTATTCGAATCAAATTTAATTGAGGAAGGCTTATATTTAGCTAATTACGACAAAATCTAGAGAAAATAGTTGGGCCATAACTTCATATGGTTATAAAGCCCACAAAATCCAAGTTCGTGTATTAGGTAGCCCAAAACTAGTTGTCCGTCACTAAATGAACAACATCAAACGCTGTCGTTTCTATTATGGCGCATGTTTTTGAAATAATAATTTGTCTGATAACAATCTATACAATACTATCATCCTATTTATGGGTGTTTGTAAAAATTGGGTATTAAAAGAAAGAAAAAAAAGGGTAAAAGAAATTGTGATTATAAACAATAGTGGTTAGTGTTTTTAAAAAATTAAAAGTAGTTAAGTAGTATTTATAAGATTTAAAAAAAAAGTATTTGATAAGATATTAATTATTAATGTAGAATTAGAATCAGCTACAAATATTCCTTCTCCAACTTAAGATTATAGATTTTGAGTGATTATTTCAAGCAGAATCTATTTAATGCACTTCAATTTATTTTACAAAAGCAAAAGCTGAGTTTATAATAACTTAGCTTTTCTCCAAAATACCCCTTAATATATTTTCTCTTAAAAATAATACTCCCTCTGTCCGCCGCAAAAGTATATATTTTGCTATTTTGAGTGTCCGCACCAAAGGTATAATACATTTTTCTTTTTAAACACATGAGATCTATACACATTACTAATACATTTAATATATGAGACTCACACACTTCACTAATTCAACTATCTACTACACATTAAATAATGATACTCCTTAATCCACGTGCAAAAACAAATATATATATTTGTGGCGGAGGGAGGGAGTATGTGATTTAATTTGGTATATTTCTATGTAAAATTTTAACTCATTTTTTTATAAAACAATTTCCAAATAGAATAACACACACGTATTTTGAAGATAACAATCGTCTTTTTCAAAATTAATACTCCCTTAAAAAAGGCACCTACACCCGATTGTATATCTATAATATATCTGAATTAAAGATAGAAAGAATATATATATATATATATATATATATATATATATATATATATATATATACCAACATGTAGAATTCTTAACTGGCCCCCAGTATGTGTTTACAGATTTGATGTGGCCATGATATTGGTGTTTAATAATTTTGGGACATATCTATGTGGTCTAGTAAAATTTCTTACAAGTTGATGTGTTTTTTTAAAATAAATAAATTTTAGGTGTTGCATGTCGTAGTGTTGCAATCCCTTCTTCGACCAGCAAACAACTACAACATTAAATATTATATCAATGATCCTACGCTCTACTAATAAAAAATATTAAATTTTCTATAGATTTAATTAATTAAGTATTATTTAGGTTTATTATGTGATTCAAATCGATCCTGTAGTAGCTACGTTTCGAGCTAAGGTTTCCAGACCAAAATACATTATTAATATCATGCTCTAATATTTTATTGGTATCTCAGAAAACATAAACTACTTTTTTTTTTCCTCCAAAGTTTAGGGGATTAATATGCACCTAGAAAAATAAAATGTAAATATAGGTCTGTCACATATTATTTGTTTGAGAAAACTTATGGCTCCTTTTATCATATTGTTTACATGAGAAAAAAACACTTATGTACATGTTAAATCACATTTTTAAATAACAAATTAGTTACAATTTCTTTTATGGTACACGGATCTCATGTGTCATTTCGTGTATCATATCTTATATTTAACTTATATGATTGATACGTAAGCAAGGGAATAAAATCAAACCAATATAGGTCTTAGGGTATAACATTCTCATCTCATAATACACAATAACGACGAGTTTAAAATCAAACGTCCCGTATAAATTTACTTTATTAATCTAAAAGATCTTAATTTCTTCGAAATGGTTCCACAGCTTTTAAATTCTCACTTAAATGGTTATTTTTAATTAAAAATGTTCAATTTTTCTAATTTTATGGAATTTAACTATGAGATTAAATTGGTGTTTTTACAAAAATTATGAGATTAAATTAATGAAAAATATTGTTTTGAGATAAAAATAAATATCCTAAATATTTTAGATCATTTTGGATAAAGTAAAAATTTGCAGTATGATTTATTTTTTTAACTCCAATAATGATACGCTTTTATGGCAAAGTTGGTGTTGCATGCATTAATTGGGCATGTAACTAAATCTATTATGAATAGAACTTCAATAAATAGCTTGCAATTAGATTATACGTGTTTGTTTATGTTCATTCATATAGTTAAGTTAACGTTAGCTGAAGAATAATATTTTTTAACTCATTATGCTATTAAATTTTTTTTTATATTTTTCTTTAAAATTTTGTTATATTTTATTATTTTCTAGTTTGTTTAACTAATGTTCATAGACAAAGTACTATATAAATATTGAGATATTTATGAACAAAATATTCTTTTGCTATTCAAGAACGAAAATTATTTAAATGTTTATGGACAAAGGATCTCAATGGTAGTATTTTAACATGTTCATGTACATAATCAAGTCTTAACAAATCATTTTTGTTCAAGCTATTTTTTTTCTTAAATTAAATAAGCTTGAATTCAAATTTAATTATAAGTAAACAAAAGAGACTCAAATAGTCTAAAACTTAGATTTCTTTTGCGTGAAATTTTAGAAAACATCACTGATGAACTACTAAAGAAATCATTATAATTTTCTCATTTAAAATATTTATAAGAGCATAGGTACAACCGGTTATACCAATTAAATTGGTACAATCTTGGTCCCCACACTTCTTAATTAATTCTTACTCCTTCATTAATGTTGTTTTTTATTTTATTTTTAAATTTATTTTATTACCCTAAACCCTAAACTCTAAGGATAAATTATACCCTAAACCACAAGGGTAAAATTACAATTATACCCTAAATCCTAATCCCTAGGGATAAATTATACTCTAAATCACAAGGGTAAAATTGCAATTATATCGCTAAAAATAAATAAATAAATAAATAAAAAACAGTAACAGTAACAGTTAAAAAAAAGAGGAAAACACACACTGAAAGTGAAGGAAGGAAATTTTATCGGGAGTTGTAACAAAATGAAGGTTATATACAAGTCATTGTCTATTGATAATATGGGTTCTATATATTAGGAGGTCATGTCTCACTAAAAAAACTGTTTTTTTAGCAACAGAATATTCCGTTGCTAAAAACCTTAATTTTATTATTAAATTGGCTTACCAACGGATTAACAACGGAATCCGTTGGTAAAATTCCATTGGTAAAGTGGTGGTTGGTAAATTTTTAGCAACGAAAAATCAATTCCGTTGATAAATAATTCTGTTGGTAATTTATATAATGATTCCATTGCTAATCAATTAGTAATTAGCAACGGATTAAATTCCATTACTAAAATAGAGAATAAATCCATTAACATTCTGTTACTAAAACAAAAATGTCATGTTTGTTGCAAATCCATTGATAATTACCAACGGATTGAATTCCGTTACTAAATTCGATTGCTAAAAAATACTTTTTTGTAGTGTCTAATACGTACATATTATAAATTTATGTAAATAAATTTACTAGATGTACTTCATAATATTTATAATTAGAATATTTTTAATTAAAATAACATAAATAATCGTATAAAAATTACATTTGAAAATGTTCGTTTAGTCCAAACGGGAATTTCAATTTTTACATTCGATCTGTTTGGTTATTCTAACTTAACAAATTCACTATTTTCAATCATCATAATCGAACAGATTTTGAACTTTACAATAAGATGATTTCACAAAATATGTTCGCATTGCAATTCATCAGTTGTACACTAATATACAACTATTTATTAAACATTAAATATGTAATACTTCTTAATATACAATAAATAATATATAAATACATTCAAATGGAATATAGGGGATGTTCATGGGATAGTATAGTTCAGAAACAATCTAGCTTTCACCATTAATATTTTACACTTTCTTTTCGCTATTATTCAGATACTATGTACGAGTCATCACTAATCGAACTAGAACTCTCATAAATCAGATACTATGTACGAGTCATCACTAATCGAATATTTTTTTATTGAGAAAATATCACAATGGGTCCTGTAAGTATGATCGATTCCAACTTTAGTCCTTTATCATTTGTAATTTTCAATTTTGGTCAATTTTTGTCCAATTTTAGTCCAAATTTAGTCATTTTCTCAAATTTAGTCATGCCTTTTTTGTCCAAATTCAGCTCTTTATGTTAAAAAAAGTTCAAAATTGATCCTAAATGTATAAATTTTGGATCAAAAGTAGATTTAAAGGACCAAAGTTTGAAAAAATGACTAAAACTGGACAAAAATGACCAAAAATGGACAAGAAATGACCAAAATTGAGAATTGAAGAAAAAAAAGACTAAAGTTAGAATCGATCATACTTACCGGACTAATTTTGATATCCACCTTTTTTTTTTTTAATTTGGTTTAAGATTTAGTAGTGCAAATTTTGCTGTTATATGTTAGTAAGTTTTCTCTTTCTTTCTTTTTTTTAATAATGTAGGCGTGATTTTGCTAATTTTATTTTCTCTGCACACCAATGCCTATTTGGTTGCTATAATCAAAAGAGATGATCAAGTTTATATAAAAAACAACGTAATGCCAAAAAAACCTTTAATTAAGAGGATAATATAATCTTTAAAACGGGACATATTTAGTAAACGGGAAAGTTGGTTTATATTTTCTAATTTTCTTAGTATGCATTTAATAATTGAGAGTATATTTTTAATAATTGAGAGTATATTTAATAAAATTGGGGGTATGTTTAATAAAATGATAGGTCTTGTGTGAGATCATGTCACGTGAGACAATTTTACATTTTTTAAAATAGTTATTACTTTAGTTATAAACCGTTATAAATTTTCATTTATATTATATATAAATTGTTCATATAATTTTTCATTAATTGAGTATTACTTTTTATTATAAAAGGGCAAAAACTCCTGTGCACCCGGACACATGGACCATATTCCGTGCGCTTTTAGAATTTTGTGCTAAATTGTATACCATTTAGTACACAGATGTGTACTCTTTATTTTGTAAAGAAAATTATTGTGTGTATCTGGACGCATGAACAACACTCCGTGGTCTTTAGAATGTTATGTTAAATTGTATACCCTTTAGTATAAAAATGTGTACCCTTATTTTCTAAAGAAAAAAATATTAATGAAAAGTGTATACCCTTTAGAACAAAATGCTGTTTTTTTTATTAATTAAAGTGTATACCCTTTAGACCAAAGCAATGTACCCTTACCCATAATACTAAATTTCTAAAGGCGTACGAAATGTGTTCCCGTGCGCCCGGGCGCACGCAAGCCTCACTCTTATAAAAGTTATCAATTTTTATCCGTCACAAAAACTCTAACGTAAGACGTCTCACACAAATTTACGTAAGACGTCTCACACAAATTTTTGCTTTAATAAAATTGGAGAAACAACCATCGCCCCTTATAATTTTTTTAGAGTCCAACTATAGTGCATCTGGTGCACCGGTGCACTTAGTTAATAGAGACCATTTGATTAAAAAACTATCTTATATCCACCTTTAGATTAAAAATAATAATTAAAAATTTAAAAAATAAAAAGTAACTACACCCTACAAAACTACATATTAATCATAGGTGCACCGGTGTACCCAGTGCACTACAGAATAATCCATTTTTTTATACATTTTATAAGGTATTAACTACGTGTAATAATAATATTCATATTCAATTTTTTAAAGTTATAGTTATGATTTGAATTATTTAAAAATTTTAAATACTGTATCAACTTCAAACTCCATACTTTTATATCAAGTTGATATTTTCATAAAATAAAATGATAATCGATATTCATACCTCTCACACCTTAATTTCCAAAATTTTCATCACTTAATTGAGTACACATAATATATTTTATAATTTATTTATTATTAAAAATTTATAAAAATAATTATTAAATTATTTTTAAAAGTAAATTCTTTTAAAAAAATTATTTATATTTATGCAAGCGATAAATGTGAAACTTAACTTAATATGTAAATTGAGGTGTATTGTTAGGGCTTGTAGGGCTTACGTTGTGTGTTCATTTATTGTACAGAAATTACTTCAGAGTGAAGGGAGGAGAAACGCTGGAGAGTTATTATCAATTTTATAATTTAGTTAGATAAGAAGAGGGTAAATGCTGATATATGGTCTGTTAGGAGTAATGGGATGGTATTCTAGTTTTCAGTGTTTTTCTGTTTAAGTGTTAAAATTAGAATGGGAACGGAATGCTGAGATAGGTGCGGTGTATTTTTTATTGTGTAGAAACGGCTTAAACCTAAATAAAGACTATGCTGACTAAGGTGCGTTGTATTTTTTTAATTCTTAGTAGAAACCGATTACAACCTAAATAAGGGGTTCGTGTGGTATATTTTTTATTTCTGTATAAAAACCGATTACCACCTAGGCACACAGAAATCGATTACAATGGACGCAGTGTATTTTTTATTTCTGTATAGAAACCGATTACCACCTAAACAAGGAATGTATTTTTATAATTTTAAAAAGCAGACTATTCATTCCTTTAAATTTGTTAGTTAATTCATAATCGTGATAGACACTCTCTTGTATGGGACGGGATTCTGTGAGACGGGTTATGAGACAGGTCGACCTATTATTATAACAAATCATAATATAACTCGTTAAAATCATACTTAATGCATAATCTAACATATTTTATAAAAATACCTTAACAAAGACTTTGTCACAGTGATAATATCTATATCTATATATATATATATATATATATATATATATATATAATTATAAAATTTATGTAATAAATCCTAAGTGATTCTGCATCTAATTTAAATTGTTCTTTTGGACAAAACAAACATTTTTAGGGTGACTTGTATCCTTTAATCTATATTCATATTTGAAGTGATTCTGCGGTACATTGGGTGTACTCGTGCACTTCAAGTTAATGGATTATTAAAAATAAGTGTTAGTGGGTATTTTTTTAAATTATTTTATTTTATTTGATGATGAGGATCAAATTAAAATATAATCTAATGATTAAAATCGTTCAGGTATACCAGTGCATCAGGTGCACAGCTGTTGTACTCTCATATTAGTTAAGTAATTTATAATATAAATAAAATTTTATTTATATAATATATTTGTTAAAATCTTATAAAACCAGTATATTTAAAGGATTGTACAATTATACAATATTTTTAAGAAAGTTATCACTTTTTATTTATATTATGAATTGTTCATCAAATAGTTCACAACACTATGTATTACTTTTATTAATTAGATATCACTTTTTTATTATAGTTAAATGCTTGTGTGAAATCATCTCACCGTAACACTAAAAAAAATTTGTTATCTGTTCGTAAATTTTCGTTGTTAAAGTTGTGATTGGTAATTTTTAGCAACTAAAATTCAATTATGTTGGTAAATTTCATTGTTAAAATATAATTTTTTTTGTAGTATAAGCGCTTGAAATGGATAAAAAGTGATAACATCATTAATGAAAAGTGATACTTAATCATTATTTCATGAATAATTTATAGTATATAAATAAAAAGAAATAACATTTTATAGAGAAAGTGATAACTAATTAATTACGAAAGTATAAAATGATCTCACCGTGAGACGGGCATACACAAGACTTGCCCTTTATTATAAAGGAGATCACTTCTTATCCATCTTACGGAAGTTAGTGAGACGGTCTCACACACGTCTTTGTTTTATTAAAAATTTATCAAACACTAAAAAAACTTTTTTTTATCCGGAGAATTTACCAATAGATTGAATTCTTAATCCAATGCTAAATCAATTTAACAATAAAATTAAATTTTTCTAGTGGAATATTCATTAATAATTTTTTTAAAAAAAAATTAGTGAGTTATTAATTGGGAAAAAAAGTTCCTTTATAATATCTATACTATTTTAAATCAAATTACTCCCTCCCAACTTATTTTTTAGCGTTAACGTAGTTATAGAGTTTAAGAAAAATTGCTTTTTAATTAATTTTATTGATTTTTGGAGGGTAATATAATATTTTAATATAATAATACTTTTACAGGGTGAGGATTGATGTGTATTTTCAGTTCTAAATTATGAAATTTAATATGGAACAAATGAAAACAGTGAAGTTTATCTGATTACAGAGAATACTATTTTTCAAGACACATGAGCCCATTATATGATGGTAATTAAAACAAAAATAAATAAAATAAAACTTATGTTGAAGTTAACACATGAAGATAATATTATATCTTAATTTTATTCCATTTGTTTAAATAAAAAAATAATGATTTTGAAATAAAATAAACATTTCTAATAAATTATTAAACGCCTCTTCACCAATTAACTAACACACGTTTGATTTAAGTGATCAATAATAACAACAGATTGATTCATCTTATAACGTTAAAGAAAAATATACATTTTAATAAATGATTTTGATATTTTCAGTAAAAGAAAAATGATTAATAGTAGAAATTTCACCATTGCCCTGTTATTATTGATACATTTCCCTTATTAAAGTTTTTTAATGAAACAATAATGAAGAAATCTCATCGATTTTTTTTTTTGTCCCATCAATCTCACATACAAACATTTTAAAACAATTCTTTCTTTGAGCCTAAAATTCCAACAATATAACATGTCTGAAATAAAACATTAAAGAAACATTTAAAAAAAAAAGTGAAATAATTTGTTGGTTGCAATGGAAATTAAATTGTGAGAATTTGAACTTTGGATCTGCTGCTAACAGACTAAATTTCATAGGCCCCTTATCAACCCCATAACTTTATCCTTATTTCATTTCATCCCTAGAAGATAACATAAACAACACATTTAAATATATATATATATATATATATATATATATATATATATATATATATATATATATATATATATATATATATATATATTAAAAACAACATTGGATTGCATGGAATTTTTGTAGATTTTTGCTACTACCTAATGTCACCTGCTGCAGATGGAATTCATAATTTATTTATAATTAGATATATCCAAACATGGCTCTTCCAGAACAGCAAGAGCTAGCACTTTTTTTTTTGTTCTAATTATTGTTAAAATTGTGATCACATCAGCCCTTCAACATAATAACCATTTGTTAGTTTACTAATTAAAACTTAATTACATAATTAGTTTCAGCAATCAATTAACTGATGAAATAAAAAAGCAGCTGTAGATCATAGAGTTATCTTTTATTTAAATTCAATTATGAAAAGTTGGGAAATGATGGCACTGTTGATTGATTCATTGTACTTGGCTTTAGGTGCAATGAAAGCATAAAGATTGGAGGAATTAATTTGAGTAAAGGGAAAATAAATTCATAGTTGATGAAAAGAAAATAATAAAAGAAAAAAATGATACTAAAAAGGAAAAAACTATTGGCAGTGGGATTAGTTTTGATTAAGAATTAGGCCACATAGAAAGTGATGGAAGAATTGTGATAGAGACAGGTCCCATTTGCCATATACCTTACCCTCATTTGTGATTGTATGCCAATGGTTGCCAACCCCCACCCCTCACAAACCAATTTATAATTGAATTATATGTATAATATTTGTGTACGTATATATATATAATCATATTATATTGCAGTAGAGTGTGAGCCATATATATATTTTATATAGTTTCACCCAATTAAATATGCCTTCAAATTTATATGTCCACCAACCACTCTCTTTATTTATGATATGGATAAATACTTGCATCTTTTAGATACATAAATGATTGTATGGAATAGCGCAATAATACTATCACACAATTTTAAGTTTTATATATAAGTATTATTTTATTTTTAGTTTTTAACATTCACTTTTAAGATTTAATGAAAAAATTATATGACCCATGTATTATTTTATTTTTAAAATTTAATCTTGCCCAATATAGATTAGAGAGCATAACTATCTTTTCATTCCATATAATTTATCTTCTTTTTAATTAGATTGTATGTGGCCCAATTCCAAAATAAAAGATAAAAATCCCTCTTTAAATAAATATATGAAGCTTATTAATTGCCTGGAGTATTAATTATTATAAGGTAAACCATCACAAATAACTTAAACCATGCTCACACACACATATATGTGTGGGGGATAGGTCAAGTCACTTTACTAAACAAACAACCAAATGACCTTGACCTAAACTACAAGGCACAATGTGTGTGTGAATACATATGTATCACATGTATCACTGTAATTTTTATTTTTATTTTGAAAAATATATGATACTATAATTTATGGGTTTAATCATGTAGTTATAATTCATTAAGACAAAGATTTGTGTGAGTTCGTCTTACTAAATGATTTTTGTGAGAACGGATTATATCGAAGTAATAATCTTTATAGTAAAAAATTATATCCAATTAATGAAAAATGATAACTATCATGTGAATTATTTCATTATAAATAATTTATAATATATATGAAAAGTAATATATCTTTCATTTAGTTGTATAAAAAAAATGATCTTACGTGATACGATCAGCCTCATCGATCAATTGATAGAGAAATCATGACCATACATTCCAAGTGGCCACTAGTTAATTACTAATTTAAGACAGTATATTCTTAGGGAAATCCCATCAACTTATAACTGTCCAAAAGCTAATCATCTTTGATAGTGATTTTTTAAGATAACTAAGTACGATTAATTAAACAAATTGCGGCGACAACAACATACTTATGCAGTTATACCCATCTATTTATTATCAATGTTAATTCGACGTCGTTTTCATTAACTAGATATTATTTGTTGCTTGATTAGCACTCACCTTAATTAGCTCATGCATTTTTATTTTTAATTTATTTATTAACCATATATATTATATCCAACTTCTAAAGCACACTTATTTTTTACTTTTAGGAATATATTAATCAAAATACATTTCTCACTGTTCTTTTTGGTGCCTAATTTAAATGAAAATTATAAAACAATAAGCTAGAAAGCAACATGGAATTTTTTATTTTTTTTTTTAAAAAAAAAAGTGTCATTCCCATTATTTATTTATTTCTTTAAAGGTGAATGAAAAATTAAGGGGAAAATAATTATTTGAAAAGGAAATGAAATCTACAGTGGATTATGGTTGTCTAGTGATAACGATTGTGTTGAAAATCTCTTCTCACTGTGGTCCTCATTGTGCCAACCAAATGCATTTTAATGGAGTATTATTTACTAAATTAAATAAAATTATCATCGTATGAAGAGTGTATGAAAGTTTGTTGCACATTTTAATGACAATGATACATATGATATGTATTTTTAATTCTGCTTCTATTTTTGGTAATTATGAGTCAAAAACAAGCTACAACAAAGTGGTATTCACTTCTCATTCATAACGGCAAGTATTAATTAATTAATTTTTATTTAATCTAGTTCAAAACTTTAGAATTGTAGATGGGAGAACTAACAAATATCTATAGCTATATTAAACTATGGCAAAAATGGCTAACAATTGTCTGAATCCGTTTGTTAGAACTGGATTTACACATGAACTATTTTTTCAAGACAAATTCTCTTGTGAGATGGGTTGTGAGGTGGATCGACATTATTAAAGTTTGTTCGTTACATAAGTTAAGTATGTTAATTCGTAGTTAAAGTATGATGAATAATGAATTACAGTACTTTTTAAAGTGTGATAATACGATTCACTACAAACTTACTTTAAGTATTAATAAACAAACTTTATTTATATAAGAAGTATACTTTAATAATTAATTAACTCGTCTCATAATCTATTTCATAAATATTCATTTTATAAGAGAGTACCTCTTTTTTCAATATTCTTTTTTATTCCGATTCACGTGTGAACCGATTCATATCATAGTCACGGGCAAAAATTACTGTACTAACTAGTCCCAATCCTCTTAACTAATTAACCTGTTTCCCCTCCTTCACTTAATTAATCTGGATTCTTTCTTTCTCAATTAATATTAACTTTTGATTTTACAATTAACTATTAATTGTGATTTGGATAATATATTTAATATTATATCATATTAATTTATGACTTATTTTATCCCTAAATTATTTTATGAATATAACTGTAGTTTCATGGTTTAAAGTATAATATTTTATTTTTAAGGTTTAGGGTTAATTATAAATATATAATTTTGCCTTTGTGATTTTGGACATATTTACCCTTGATTTATGGTAAATGCAAGTATAATTGTAATTTTATCCTTATAATTTAAAATATACTATTTTACATGTAAGATCTAGGGTTTTAAGGTTTAGGTGTTTTGGGTATAATTATAAATTCACCTTTATAATTTGGGTATATTTTTTTTCTTTAAGTTTTTGAATTAATTAAAAGTTTAGAGTTAATTTTATGGGATAATTTTAAGACATATTATACCTTAGGGTTTATGGTATAATGATCTTTTAAATATATTTCTCCCGTCCCCTTCAAATATATCTTTTTTTTTCATTTTGGGCGTTCCATTCAAAGAGTCATTTTCCTTTTTTACACACCTGGACCCACACACACCACTAATACAATTAAAATATGGTCATACTCTCATTAATACAACTACCCACTACGCATTAAATAATAATACTCTTTAATCCACGTGCAAAAAGAATAAGAATCTTTTTGAGTGGGACGGAGAGAGTAATAAAAATTAATTAAAAAAACCAAAAAAATAATTAAATAATAATAATAATAATAATAAGTCGTTGAACCATGACGTTGCCGGTTGGACAGTCTGAACCCGGTTAGTTGTGGATGGGCCCAAACTGAACCCAATTAAAATGTAATTATACACAATAATTCATACTATAGTCAACCATGTATCAATTGATTAAAACTACCAAAACTAGGATTATTGCATAATTCCTTAATTTGTTCATATGATCATTTTTCATCACTGTCATTTTTTTTTAATTTTAAATATTCATCACACCGAGTTCACTTTACAATTTAATAGATTATGTCCTATTACACAATTTAATGGTTTATGTCCTATTATACGATCTTAAATTTAAAGTTTATTTTTGTGGTTAGAATTTAATTATCTTTTCAAACCCAAATAAAAAAAATATCATACAAGTTTGATTTATAAGAGACTAACTCTATTTTTACAATGATAATTTAAGTTGTTTTGACATAGTTACTCTTCCAATTTTAATTTAAGTTTACTTATCCATATTTTTAACTTTTGACGAAAAAATTGATTTACTTATTTTTATTAAGATGAATAATATTTTTAATAACTCATTACTCTAAAATGTAGTTTTCATGCATTTAAGAGTAATTTTCATATTAGATTATTATGGACCGGGTTCTAGGAAATAAACTTTTGTTCACAGAATCAATTAATATTGATTTAATTAATAAACAGCCAATTGATTAAATCGAAAAGGTTTAATGAATAATAACATAAATTTTTTTGTATGCTAAATTAGGGTGAAGAAAGTATGGAATGATAGTGAGTGAAATGTTTCAATATGAAATGGGCCATAAAACCCGAAATTGGGCCTGGTAGCACAGTGGAAGTGGCCCCTGAGACACGCCCACGTGGCTAGTCACATCTAGATGGGCCCACCCACCATGGCTTCTGCTTGTGGTTACATTCCATACTTTGTCTGCCCCCACCTCCCTCACCCTTCCCGGCGGTCCTTGTCAGACTTTCCGGCGGCTTTTCCTCTATTAATACATACCCCACAACTCTACCTATACCCTATAATCCCAAAACACACAAAATAAATTATATTCCTTTTTTTTCTTTTTTCTTTTAAAAAAATAGAAGATTTATATCATCACTTAGCCAACCAGTTTTTCTATCCATGTATAAATAAAACCCAAGGCCAGCGACAATTTTTCCGTCCCAAGAATATACAGCCCATTTCGTTTTATGAAGTGAGAGATTTTGAGAGAATGAACATATCCGAGATGTTGCATTGTCTGAACTCCAGCATCACCTCGGACAATGCTAATAGTGAGATGAGTGTGCTGGAACGACAGCGTTCGCGCCTCAAATGGCAGCAACACCCACCCGTGGCTTACTTCAATGAAAACGACCAACTTGGAGGTGCTTTCTTCGGCGACAATAATGGTCTCTGTGAGTTGCTGGCTAACGGAGCAATGAAGCCCGACCCGGGTTTCGAATACGGTGACTTCCAGAGGCTTTTTAGCTACGGGTATGGGCCGGAATTCGGGCTTCCGAGGACGGTGAGCTGCTCCTTGGATGTGGCGGAGGTGGAGGCCGGTTTAATCAGCTCCGCCACCGTCGGAAGAGAGGTTTCCAAGAAGAGAAAGGCTGATAAAACTCATAATCTCAAGGTTGGTAGTACTCCCCTGTTTCTTGCTCTGTTTCTTTGGAAGCAGATGAATTATGTGTATGATCAACAGGTGGTTGCTGAAGAGAAGAAGATGAAGGGGAGTGGGGAGGAGGAATCCAAAATAACACAGCAGAACAGCAACAACAAGAGCAGCACCACCACCACGACCACCACTACTGCCACCACCGCTGCCAGCACTGCTAAGAACACCAAAAAGGAGAAGGTCTCAGAGGCTCCGAAAACCGATTACATTCATGTTCGAGCTCGACGTGGCCAAGCCACTGACAGCCACAGCTTAGCTGAAAGAGTAAGGACAGCTACTCATGACCTTGTTTTCATCCTTCGTTTGTTCTCATGGAGAAAACTAACTTTGGGGGTGTGATGGTTCAGGTTAGGAGAGAGAAGATAAGTGAGAGAATGAAGTACCTGCAAGATTTAGTTCCAGGGTGCAACAAGATAACAGGAAAAGCTGGAATGCTTGACGAAATTATCAACTATGTTCAGTCTCTGCAAAGACAAGTAGAGGTAGAAACAAAAAGAAAACATAATAAATTTTCCTTGGCTTCTTTCTACCTATGTTCAAAGTTAATGATTCAACTTTCCATGGCAGTTCTTGTCTATGAAACTTGCTGCGATCAATCCAAGGGTGGATTTCGATGTTGAAAACTATCTCATCAAAGAGGTAATAATAAACCTGAAAACATGGTTTGCAAACACATGTTATTATACAATTTATGTGACAAGCAAATTGTCCACAGATGTTTCCGGCCAGTGTTCCGATAGTGGGAGCATCATCTTCCGACATGGCGAATCAGTTCAACCTGCAGTTCAACACATTAGGACAAGGGGTTTCAACTTCCAACCTTGAAATGGTGGCAAATCCAATGGACATGGCCCTTAGGAGAGCTACAAGTGCTCCTGTGAACTGCCCACAGCCCTTTCTTGATTCATCCACCTTGAATGTCAGTGTTTCTTTTTTACCAACATTTAAATACTCAGAGAAACGTACTTTTTTTTTTCTTTTTAACAAAATGAGCTAAATGCAGCCAATTCAGCAAGTAACATGGGAGGATGAGCTACAAAATCTATACAGTATGGAGTATCAACAAGGAAGATCAACATCATTCATTACTCAGCCATTTACAGGTACTCAAAACATGTCTTATCATCTACGTTTCTTGTTTTTAATAGATCACACAAATTTAGGTAAACTGGATGAGATACCACACAACCCCACGAAAGATAAAAGATGGTAGCTCATTAAAGTTATATGTGGTCCTTAACAATGAAGTTGCTTATTAGGTATCTTTCCCTTTTTCGCCTGTCTTCCACTGAAAACGAACCGATCATCCATCCATCCGATCCCAACTTTATAGATGCCAATAATTCTACCAATTATGCATACTAAATGAACCACATTCCTGCAGGCTTTCAAGAACAAGGCCATGTGAAGCTGGAGATGTGAATGAATCAAGTCAATGTATAACATAAGTCCAATTCAAAGTTTTTTTCCCCCCACCCCCCCACTCCCCCCTCAAACTACGTCCTGTATATTGTATCTATCCATCTATCTATCTATATACTCGTAGTACACAAGTATTAACAATGATTATGATTAGTTTATGATGATGAATGACAGCTCAATTTTTTTTTCCTGTTTCGAATCTCCTCTGCATATGTCCATTCTCTCACATAAAAACAGAGATCTTGCACAGATACGTTTAAAGTGTGCATTGTATGGTGGAGAGAGAAAGTAAACAATGTGCATGATAAGAATCAGTGTTAACATCAGGAACAGGAACTCTACAACGATGGTACAAAAGGGTCACATTCACAAATTTGTACAAGTTGTCGCATGAATTAAACCTGAAAGGCTTATTAAGAATGGTATGAAGGATAAGGAAGACAAGAGAGGCAAGCAGTAAATCATAGATGTTATGTGTTGTGAGAGGGAGAATGAGACATGCCCATTTATCAGGCTCTCATTATTAGAAAATGAAAGCCATTTTCTCTCTCATAAATTCCTCTCTCTCCACAGAGAGATGTCTCATTTCACTTTTGTTGTGGGGTTGTGGGGCTTCTCCATGAATGAGCTGGGAAGGTTCAATAATGGTTGAGAGGATAAATGGGCTCACATATTTGACCCATTTTTATAAAGCTCCAGTTAAGGCTCCTCCTCCCACAAAAACTTTCACTTGATATATTTGGACTGTAATTAATACATTATCCCTTCTAACTAGTGTGGAGAAAAGATATTCAGCTTGTTATTATGGAATTCATGACTGGCTCCCAACAAATGATATACTTGGTTGACCAAAATGGGTGTCTTTTGAGCATCATAATAAAATGAAAGAAAGAAGGATTGGATAGAGAAGTTCAATAGCAATTATTAACCCTATTTCCATGATACACAGTAAATTGTGAAATAATGTGTTGTGGAAAAACAGCAATGAATCTAACAAGATAAAATATCCAAGACAATACATCTCAATCACTAGTGTAGTTTACTCACCACTTGTAAAGATTCCTTATCAGTCTCTCTCTTCTCTCATTTGGTGGGGTTGAAGGTTGAGAATGAGCATGCTATGCAACTTAATGGATGCAGGGGAGGATAAATAGTAAATGATCATGGAAGATTTTACAAGGCATATACATACGATTCATTATCTCTATACGCAAAAATACGCTAATATCTGCATGCGTGCGTAATTAAAGTTACGTTACGTAACGTACTATATTCAACGTATTGCATCAAGTGTAGCATCTACCTCTTAATTTCGATATGGGCAGCCGTATAGCCTTCATTTTCAAAGCCATGTGAAAAAAGGGAAATGCTGGACCTGGCTTCAATATTAGCTAAATCTGGCTGATTCTCCTTGCCCCAATGGATGGTGAAAGAGAGTTTTTCCTGCTCCAGAACTTCATCAAGAAAAGAAATTAAAAGGATAAAGTGAGGAAAGCGAATTTTGCCTCTATCACTTTCTGGGTCCCAATCACTTAATTGAAAAATTATTTCTCAATGTTGACATGCTACTATTACAAGAATTAAAGTTAAAGGAAACTTACAAGATTCTCATGGCTGTGGGGATGCATGCAGTAATGCCCAGCAACTAGCACACACATTCACTTGTTGTGTGTCTTCTTTACAAGAGGATAATCTTTAGAATTCCCACAAAAGAAATTCTAAATCACAAACACTGATTCTGCTGGTCCTGTTGATCCTACACATGGTAAGTGCATGTGTGTGCGCGTTCCCTTAAATATTGAGAAATAGACTCTGCATCAGACATATTTCACCAAATGTGGCATGATCAATTGAGGTGAGACAGAGCACAATATTTTGTTTCCTGTTTCTATTTGCCAAGATAAATCAATAGGAGGATATGTAGCAACTCTTTTCACATCTGACATCACATAGCTGTTTAATCTTCAGTCGTTTCATCAGGTTCTTAATCCTCAAGGAGCGCTCTCGTAAAGAATGTGGTTAGTCAAAACATACGGACAGGATACATTTAAGATACGTGTTGTAAAAACTATTATAAGTATAAAAATCTTTAGATACACATAACAACAATCCAATATTTAGAGTATGAGATTAAACACAATTGAGAAATTAAGGAATGGGTCATAGCATTTTGGTGGAACTTGTAATATAATGCAACAGAAAAGAGTGCAGAGGGAAATGATACAACATACAATGTGATAAGTCTTGTATGATAACTTAGTACAGACAAACAAATTCAGGATTACATAGCAGTAAAATACACCACAAAATCAAATAAAATAGTAACTTGTTCAGATCTTAATATACAATCACAGACAACACAAGAAATACTGTCTGAACGAGATGCAACTACAGTAGAAACCAATGAGTAAGATGTTCATCCTGCACATATTCCCTTACAGCACTGATTCTTCCCCTGCTTCTGGAATTGAATAACAATATCTTGTTAATTTTGAGGTACTATTACAGAGAGGGAATCAAATACGTGATTGATTACAGAGTATTATAAGTAATACCTTTCCCAGGAACTATAATAATTGGTGCAGTTTTGCAATTGTGGAAGCAATATTCACTCACACTGCCCTGAATTACACTACAGAAGGTATATAAAAAAAATCAGTTCAGCTCGAAAGCGCGACGTACAGGACATGCAAATTCAACACATTCTCAAGAAAATACGAGGACATAACATGAATGAGAGAGGAATGGTGAGAGAGACCTTTGAATCAAACTACGCCCCCGGGTTCCCATTACAAGAGCAGCAGGCTTCAGCCTTTCCACTTCCTTGCATAATGCTTTCCCAGCATCTCCTTCCACGATCCTAGCCTTCGTTCTCACCTATTTCAGCATAAATACTTTAAATCATTTGTTTAAAATTACGAAAGGTAGAAAGGTAAATCCCTTTTGAAAAATCAATACATGGCTAAGATATTCTATAGAAGTTGTTAACATCTCACATGTAAATAATGTTATTGAGGTGCAAGAAATGAACTAGAAAACGTGCAACAAAGCATACACCCAGAGATTAGATGCAATTTTTCCAAAATATATAGTTAACACAAATATATATTCTACATTCGATAAACCTCTGAACCAGGAAAAACTATAAAGTTTATCAGAAGATCACTGCTGTTAGAGTCGCGAGGCGAGAAGGCTTCTTCAACATGTAGGGCAAATATAACATAATAAATAATATGTTTTGATATAAGATGTAACATGTTAATCATTTGACTCATTCTACATTAAGTTTTATGATATAAAAAATGTATTACTTACAACTGAATACTTGGTTAAAAGATGAGATACAAAATCAGAAACAAGTTAATATACATAAACATCCAAAATGAACTTAGAAACATGTCTTGGGAGGATGAAAATTCATGCCACATTGGATTCTCTTGCCTGTAAAGGCCTTGAGCTTCACTTATCATGTTCGACAGAATCACCTAACAACTATGCAGAACACATGTGCTTCCTTGACATACCATCTTTTCTGAATCATAGACATAATATTAATTGTGCATAAATTTGCTTTATTTCATCTACATTTTTTTTTCTTACCCTATATCTAGTATATAAGTAGGCGCCACAAATTCTTATTGTCCTTTATCCAACATGAGCAATGACAAATAATGAAATAATTGAATTGCGCACGAGATAATACTTCAATAAAATATTACAAAACTTTCGTCATATCTATCATTAATCAAGATAAACCACAAAAATCTGCTATTCAAGCAATGCTCATACTTCATCACAAGCCATTGCTAAAGTCATTAGCAACAGATCACTACAAATCACATCACATTTTTCAAGTCATGCTAGGACAAAAGATGCAATATCCATTACCAAAATGGGAGCTAAGAACTATGATACTGATATCTATCTAGTGTGGTGTATGGAACACAGAAAATGTTGAATTATCATTTCAACAATTAAGAAGATCACCCTGAGGAAAAATAAAAATAAATAGCAAAAAAGAAGAAATTGAGAAAACTCACCATAGCAACCTGAAATGCCTCAACAGATAGCTTCTCCATGAGTGCCTGAGTCGTCACATACACAACCTGGTCCTTAAAACCTTATACAACCAAATCAAACAAAATAAGAATCTCACAGAACCACAATAATAAATGAATTAATTAATAATGAATAATGAAGACGTACTGGAGATGGCGTGGACGAGGTAAACAGTATCAGCTAATCGGCAGAGATGAGTAACAGCCCAATCAAAAGCGTGCTTGCTATTGGGGCCGTGATCAACGGCAATCATTATAGCACGCCCTCTTCTCCTCTCGCCGGTTTCTCTGTCGAGTTCCGGCTCCGGCACAATTGGTATCAGCGACGGCAATACCACTTCTCTCCAGCTGTACTCTTCCTCCTCCTTTAACACCTCCATTTTCAATTTCAATTTCACAAAAAGAAACTAGAATTTGATTGTATATAGCAGAAGAAGAGATTTTAGAGTCATCACGGGGTTTTCGTGTATGGAAATTGATTATATTTAGGGGAAGAGATTTTAGAGTCGTCGCAGTGGGTAGAAAAATTGATCGTGTGTAACTGTGATTGGACAGCCGCAATGGAAATATGGCGTGTCTGTCAAACCGTAAAGAATACTTTTCCAAATATTTTAATTTCGAAATGATTGAATTGGAGAGGTGGTGCCGGTGCATATAGATTATTCCACGGTTTGAATTTAATTTATCCTATGTTTATTTATTTGCACTTCTAGATTCTTATTATAAAATTTTAATCTTATACTCCATAGATTTAGATTTTGAAATACCAAATTTTACACTCCGATTTTAAGATATCCATTTGCTTTTTTACGTTGATTGAGGAATATTATTATTATATGTAAAGTGAATAGTTGTATTAAAGGGAAGTTGTGAGTCATATTGTGTACTTTTTTACTAAATAGGGGAAATACCTTTTGAAGCGGACGGAGGGAGTAAATTATTCCATCCGTCCATTTCTAAGGTGTCTGTTTGTTTTTTGCTCATGGATTAAGAATAATTATTATTATATGTAAAGTGAGTAGTTATATTAGAGGAAAGTGGTGGACCAAATTATATATTTTTTTACTAAATAAGAGAAATTAATACCATTGAACCGGACGAAAAAAAATGGACATCTTAGAAGCGGACATAGTGAGACTATACTCCCTCCATATTACTCTTTAATATGTAGTGAGTAGTTGTATTAGTGAGAGTGTGAGCCCCATATTTTAATTGTATTAGTGGATGTGTGTGGATCTATAAGTGTAAAAAATGATTGTAGACTCTTTGAGTGGGACGCCCAAAATGAAAAAGTTATCCCATTTGAAGGAGATGGAGGGAGTAGATATTTATCACTATAAACAATTCTTAATCTTTCATATCACTTCACTTATCATAGCCATTATTTTTGTTTACCGTTCTAAAATTTAGATTTAGATTTTAAAAATCTAATCTTATTCTAATTTGGAATGTCAAAAACTAAAATATTATAAACCTCAACTACCTTTATGTTTATCACTATAAATATAATAATTACTCTTTTCGTATTAATGCAACATACTGATATGTTTTGTTATTTTAGTGCGTCTACATGTTTTATTATTTTGGTTCCTTTAAATACAAATGGTGCATTTTCATTTTGATATATATCCACACAAATCAATATATATATCTCATGAGACCCACCGTTTATATCTCTTAAACTGTTACACATGACAAAAATTTAAAATTTCAAAACACCAGTTAACAAATACTTACTGTTCATTTTATTTTCAAAATCAAATTTTCAAATCCCAACTAAATCAAAAACAAACATAATGACTCTAAGCTAGTAGTATTTTATAAATAGTGTACTACATTTATAACATACTTCGTAAGCTTAATTATTCTAATAGGCTAATATACTACATTAATTCAACTGTGTAAACCTTAATATGGAGAGAATATAATATTGTAAAGAGTGTTGTTAAATACACACTCATTTTTATTAAATACACATCCCTTATGGAATACACACATTTTTTTTATTAAATCTTAATTTTGTTTAATACACACCCCTAAAAATCCAAGTTTACCCCACTTTAGTTTTAAGATTATACACGCTCAAACATACTCCCAATGTGTAAATTTACACGGCACCTTCTCCTTCTCCTTCACCAACTCTACCACTTTCATGTTCGATAAAAACATGATAAAAACTTTATACTAGAGGAAAGAGTAATGTCAAGTTTTAAGATATTCTTAAGAAATTAGATCGATCACTGACAACCATAGGATAAAAACAGGTAAATCAAATGTGAAATTTTACAGATCCTCTCTCGTGGGGAGTTAATTTCAACTCCGTTAATATTAGCTGGAAATATTTTTTTTCTTCAAAAAAAAAAAGAAAAGAAGAGTATATCAAATTAATAAATCCTGACAAATGAAAACACATGTTCTCAAATTATATTTATTTATTTATTGCAGATTCCCATTGGTTCCTAGCTTCTACTAGGGATGGCCAAAGTTTAGTGACGTATCCTGGAAAAGGTTTCATTATCAACTATTAGTATAGAAATAAAAATCTCTATGCTCGTTGTTATCAATAAACAGCCGTCTATTTAATTGCTTCTGCAGTTTATTGTAAATGTCTATAACTGATTAATTTCTCTTCTTGTTTTTTTTCAATCAATATCTTTTTATCTAGATTCTTTTTGCTTTTGTTGTCTTCTTGTTATGTATTTTTTCAATGAATGATCCTAATAATGCATCAGTATAATATGTTGATTAGTTTAGGATTTAATAAATTAGTATAAAATGAATAGAGGATGTGTATTTAATAAATTAAGGACTATTTAGATTTTTTAAAAATATATATTTTAATTATATATTGATGGGATGTGTATTTAATAAAATAATGCGTGCATTTAAAAAGATCTTATTGGTAAATTTGTAATGAGATTATTCTATTTTCTTTACAAGTATATCAAAAATGTACAAATTGAAAGATATTAATTTAGTTTAAAGAACATATGATATTATAATGCATTTTAAGTTTAAAGATAAATAGGTAATTGTATTAGTGTACGATGACTTATTAATTGATTTGTTTGACCCCTTACATCAGAATGACCTAAATTGCGTTTATGCACTAGTATTTTCTTTAATATTGTACTCCATATAAATCATAGGAGTAATTCCTAATGTTGACATTATTATCAGCTTAAAAGTCCTCTTTCGCATTCAAGCAATCCAAACAACGAGAATCTAAAAATTTATTCTAACGCTCATAAATAATCTTCCGCGTTTAAAAATATTAGGGGAAATGGGGATTTATTAATATGCTATAAAAACAAGTGATTTTATTTTTTATTTTTGAAAAAAAGAAACGTTTCGCAGGAGCCATAGATCTGCTAATGTTTATGAACAATGTAAAATTATATCTTAAAAATAAAGGAAAAAAAATCATAAGCAACGAAAAAAGGGAAGGCGCTCAGAAGAATAAGAATGGATTGAAAATGCTTTCCTCAGCTATTCATCAGATTAACGAGATTATTTCGTAACCTCATCATCGCGCCTAATAATTCAAAATGAATCCTAATAATTCAGATTGAATCCGTGTGTGTATCTGTAATATCTGTGTGTGTGTGTGTGTGTGTGTGTGTGGAAGAAATGAATTCAAGATGGAGGCGTTCCAGCTTCGCTGCGTTAGGTTACATGAGGTTGTAACTCGTGTATATATTGAAAAGATTAGGGGTAATTCGGTCAACTAACACGATCGCCTGTTTTCGCTGTTGTGTTATGAGCGACGGCCCATTTAATTTAGGGCTTAATTGGTTTTTAAGCCCTGTATTTAATGGGCTCCGGTCCATTTTGTGGATACAAATCATCTAACAGCCCAAGATTTCGGGTTTTACAGATATCAATCAATTCTTTAGACTTTAGAGGGTAACAGAAATTGAGGATAATTTTGAACTCAATTAATTATTTTTTTTATCGGTGAAAATAATAAAATAGAAATACTAAATGAATTATTACAAATAGATTCCAAAGTATTTACGCATATTTAATTCCCATTTCGATTCGCCTTCCGCCCAACCATAATTCTCTATCATAAAAGTCAAGAGTTCTTGGATTACATATGTTGTATCATGTGTTCATTTTACAATAATCCCTATCTTCCAAGTCATAAACATTAAAACAAAAAAATAAAATAATCTTTATATATATAAAAGCAGAGGGGGCTTCATTTATTGCATCCCTATTTAATTTTCCGCCCATTTTCCCACCTCTATTTTACCATTTTTGTTTTCCATCACAACCATTCATTTTAATGATTAAATCTTAATCCTCAATATAGATAATCATTAATCTTGGAGGTTTTAGCCTAAATTTGGAATTTTTTACATCATTCACCACCTTTAATTTAATTTAATTTATTTATTATATTCTTTATCACCAAGTTAAAAATTTTTACATCAATTTTCACCTATAAATTATAGTATATCTTAAAATTTTATATTAAACAAGTATGTTATGATATTGAGCCTTATTTGTGTTGAAAACATAAAAAGTTTAAACGAATGGTGAGAAAAATGTTAAATCGTCCGACTGTTCCAACCATACACATCTTGTATTATTCAGGTACTCCAATCAAATACACAATGACCGTGCACATCACTTATTGTTCGGGTATTCCAATTGAACATACAACGTATTCTCTCAAACCGAACGCAATGTAAAATTTTAATTGTAAGGGTATTTATGTTTTATTAATTATGAATATTTAAAATTAATTATTTTTGGATACTTTAGCAAATTGAGAGCATAATTAGTGGGCGCCATTAAATTACGTATTTGTGCTGAGTTTATTATAAGTAATACGAAAATTAGAATTAAATAAATGTTAGAATTAGAAATTTTTTATTATTATTTATTTATTTATTCATTATTATTATTATTATTATTATTTGGAAACTGCAATAGTTGTTACTCCCTCCGTCCAGTGCAAATGTAACCATTTGCTGTTTGCACGTGGACAATTATAAGGTCTTTATTTGCTTTTTGCACGTGAATTAAGGAGTATTATTATTATAGGTAAAGTGGGTAGTTGTATTAGAGGGAAATGATGGGTCATATTGTGTATTTTCTTTACTAAATAGAGAAAATTGATACCTTTGAATCAGACGCCAGGAATAGTGAAATAGTTACTTTGCGAGTAAGTTTTCATGATTTTAGGGTTTAGGTTTTAAGGTTTAAGGTTTGTTTTAGGGTGGGTTTAGGGCTTAGGGTTTTAAGATTTATGGTATAGGGTTTAGGGTTTTATATGATCCACTTATTTATTGTCATTTTATTCTTTTGGAGAAAATGTATGAGAAGTTATTAAAATTCTCATTATAGTGTTATTAATTAATGAATATACTTCAACGGTCTTTTTAATGTGAATATTTTTTTATAGTCTGAATTTTTTTTCCTCATATGTTCTCACTAAAGGTTATCATTTAATAGATGATCATTTAATTTGAAAGCCTTTGGTGCATGCAATATTAGGATTTAGGGTTTTACAGATTAGGGTTTTATATGATACACTTATTTATTATCATTTTATTCTTTTGCAGGTTATGTATGATTACTTATTAAAATTCTCATTATAGTATTCTTGACTAATGAATGTATTTTAATGGTCTTTTTAGATTTTGATGTTTTTTAAATAATCTGAATTTTTTTCCTTATATGTTCTCACTAATGTTGATCATTCTGTGCATGCAATTAATCATAAAGTTTCAATGTTTAAAAATATATATATATATATATATATATATATATATATATATATATATATATATATATATATATATATATATATATATATATATGTGTATTAAACATAAAATAATAAGATTCATGAACGATTACAAACAAATTGTTTAATTCATGAACGGTTACATAAAAATAATAAAATTAAAAAATATAGTATTCATGTAAATTCTAAATATTACTGTTCAAGAAAACAAAAAAGTTTCTATTAACTATAATTCTAAATGTTTATATTAAAAAAATATTATATTAAATAATTTATGGTTTTAAATTAAATAACAATAAAATTGACGAAACTTAGCTAGTTACAATAATAGAGAGAGAGAGAGAAAGAAACCACACATTTTCTTAACGGTAAAGCTCAGTATGATGGTTGGCTTTAAGTTGCTCTCACACCTCCTTATACACAAATTTGTAGTTTTCACCAATTTTGGCAGCTTTTTTCTTTTTTCTTCTCCTTGAAATCACACACTTTCTCTTTACCAAAATATTGCTTGTAAGCTTTGATTTACAACACCTCACATCCATCCACCTAATTTGCAAACTAACTGATGTCTTTTGCTAAACATACATACCCTTCTCTCCAATTGTATAAAATGTCCCTCTTAAGAGACGTACGTAGAATCACCAATATCACATTCTTTTCCATAGCATTCCTTGCTTTAGCTTCCGATCGAGTAATGTGGGGCGGAAGAGCTTCTCGATGGAGCACTACTCTTCGTTTGTTCTTGGTGTGCCTCGTGTATATCTCCACTCTAGCCGCGGCTGAAGTGAAGATATACCAATTTGATGTTAGTAAAAAAATCATTATGTCTTCACATCTAAGGCATTGATTAATTTCTAATCGACATATCAATCTCTTCTAGGTTCAAGTGAAGAATGTGAGTAGATTGTGCCATGCCAAGCCTATTGTTACTATAAATGGAATGTTTCCGGGGCCAACTGTTTATGCTAGAGAAGGCGATCGCCTTCTCATTAATGTTACTAATCATGCACCCTACAATTTGTCAATTCACTGGTAAATACAATTCATTTCATTGATCTCGTGTATCATGTTTTGCTTGCAAATGATGACCGTAGAATCGTGTCTTTTAGGCATGGTTTGAAGCAGTATCGCAATGGATGGGCGGATGGACCGGCATATATAACACAATGTCCGATTCAGACGGGGCGAAGTTATACTTATGATTTTAATGTGACAGGGCAGAGAGGAACACTATGGTGGCATGCACACATTCTTTGGCTAAGAGCCACTGTTCATGGTGCCATTGTTATAATGCATAAACAAGGGACAGTTCCTTTCCCTCAGCCCCATTTCGAACATAATTTGATCTTAGGTGATTAATTGATATTTGATTCACTACAAGAATTGTTCTAAATTGATCAAAATGAGTTCTAATTTGATGTCTTTTGGTGTTTACGAAAAGGGGAGTGGTGGAACGATGATGTCGAAGAGGTCGAGCAACAAGGAAACCAACTCGGGTTGCCTCCCAAAACCTCGGATGCTCATACAATCAATGGAAAACCAGGACCACTCTTTCCATGCTCTGAAAAGTGTAAGAAACGAGTCTGCATTAAGTATTAAATAATACTCCTCTCTAACAGCCTGAGTCACTTCGTTTTCTTGTTGGGGCTCAGACACTTATGCGATAGAGGTTGAGCAAGGCAAAACATACCTCTTGAGAATCATCAACGCTGCACTCAACGACGAGCTCTTCTTTGCCATCGCCAACCACACCATGACTGTAGTGGAGATCGATGCAGTCTACACAAAGCCCTTCACGACAGACGCCATTTTGATAGCGCCCGGTCAGACGACAAACGTTCTCGTGGCAGCAAACAAACCTCCCGGCAGATACTTCATGGCTGCTAGACCTTTCATGGACGCCCCAATTTCAGTAGACAACAAAACAGCCACAGCCATACTACAATACAGAGGAATCCCCAATACTATACTTCCTACTCTTCCTATCCTACCACCTCAAAACGACACTGCTTTTGCACTAAACTACAACGCTAAGCTCAGAAGCCTAAACTCCCCACAGTTCCCGGCAAACGTTCCATTACAACCCGATCGTCGACTGTTCTATACGATCGGCCTCGGCGCAGACCCCTGCCCGAGCTGCCTTAACGGGACACGACTAGTTGCTTCCTTAAACAACATCACTTTTGTGATGCCTAAGATGGGGCTATTACAAGCCCACTACAACAACATTAAGGGTATTTTCACAACGGATTTTCCAGATCGTCCTCCTACACCTTTTAACTACACAGGGGCACCACTCACTGCTAATCTTCAGACAACGTTGTCTAAGGTACCGAGGTTGAGCAAGATAGCATTCAACTCGACGGTGGAGTTGGTCCTGCAAGATACCAACCTCCTGTCTGTTGAATCCCATCCCTTCCATCTTCATGGCTACAATTTCTTTGTTGTTGGATCCGGGGTCGGAAATTTTGATCCGACGAAGGACCCTGCAAGATTCAACTTGGTGGATCCGCCGGAAAGAAACACGGTGGGAGTGCCTACTGGTGGCTGGACTGCCATAAGATTCAGGGCTGATAATCCAGGTATGAATTATTATAATATTGAAGAGTTTAAGGTGGTTTGGAAGAGAATTGATTGGTGATTGATTACAGGGGTGTGGTTCATGCACTGTCACTTGGAGCTTCATACTGGGTGGGGGTTGAAGGTGGCGTTCGTGGTGGAGGACGGGCCGGGCCCTGATCATTCTGTTTTGCCACCACCCAAGGATCTTCCACCCTGTTAACCCTTGTCATAATTATGAGAATTTCAACTTGAGAATGAGAAGAGGAAAACCATTAACATTTGTTAATTTCGAGTGTAAATAAAGAATCATGACTCCTGTTATCTGATAATATTAATTTGAATTTAAATTTCGAATTGTGAATTTATTTATTTATTTTCGGAATGTTAATATGTTAGATTTTATGAAGAGAATCTTTTGTGAGACGTATTGAACCACCATTAAAGTATGCTTTTTTTTATAGATAAAGTATGTTTATTTATAGTTAAAGTATATCAATAATAAATCGAATCATGTTAAAATCATACTTTAATGCATAATCTCATATTTTAAAAAATATACTTTAACCACCATTAGACATACTTTATCTAAATAAAAGTCATACTTTAACACGTCTCTCATACCGTCTCAATCATTTCCCATTAAGATTTTAATATTTTAAATTACTTATTTCAAATTACTAATTATAACTCGACATTTTTGGAAATTGTTTGAGTGCTAAATCAGGAATTTTCTAAGTTAATAGTAAAAAAATGCCTTACTTGAGCTTTCTATTACTATAATTTTCTAAAGTGGTGTCTCAATCATTTGCTCTAAAATATTGCGGATGCAGCGGGCATCCAGGTGTTTCCCATTTTGTGTATACATATCACGTACGAACCTGAACTCTTATAACCTCAATTTGCCTTAATTGAGCTTTCAATTACTGTAATTTAATCCTATTTCCGCCGCCGCAATGGGGGAAAGCAAGAGCAAAATACTTATAATCGGAGTGACAGGGAACCTCGGTTTCGAACTGGCCAAAGCCAGCTTAAACGCCTCGCATCCAACATTTGGACTTGTCAGAGACTCCGCATTTTCAGATCCAAATAAACTCCGGAAGCTTCAATTTCTCTCCGATGGAGGCCTCCGCATTATTAAGGCATCATCTAAGCTACCTACCTTATCCTTTTCTAATCTTCGGATATCGCTCTCATTTTTGTTCTGCTGAATTTTGTGAATTGAATTGTTAGGGTTCATTGCAAGATGAAGAGTGTTTATTGGAATCGCTAAAACAAGTTGATGTTGTAATCTGCGCCGTTGCTGCTAAGCAAGTCTTTGATCAGAAGCCGTTGATTTCCGCCATCAAACTCGCCGGTTGCATCAAGGTTCATCGTTGCACTCTTCTGTTTCCGATTAAATTAACGATAAATTATAAAAGCAATTGATTTGTATTTAAATCTCATAGTTATCCAATATGCAGATTCATGAAATGAATAATTTATTGGGATGGATTTTCATTATTCCATGATGGACTTGTTTTGCCTACGTTATGATTGCTGACTTCATATGTTGATTGTTGCAACCATTGATATCTAGTAGAGTCATTACATTGATTTGAATGCCTATTTTAGGATCTGAATTAGTTAATGTATAGTTGGGATTGTGCAGAGGTTCTTTCCATCAGAATTCGGAATGGATCCTGATCAAACTCGAGTTTCTGATCTGGATCCTAATTTCTGTTTCTATTCAAGAAAATCCGAGATAAGGCGTCTCGTTGAATCCAAAGGCATTCATTACACTTACATTTGTTGCAACTTCTATACGAGCTACTTTCTTCCTTCCCTTGTTCAGCCAGGCCTTAAAGCCCCTCCCAGAGATAAAGTCACCATATTTGGAGATGGAAATGTTAGAGGTTTTACCAAGTTCTGCATTCAAAAACCATATTTATTCATTTCATCTTTCACTTAATTTTCGCATATTAGTTACTTTACTAGTTGATAAGTTCAACTGATGTGATTTGTGTAGGTGTCTTTATGAAAGAATGTGATGTTGCTGCCTTCACGATAAGCTCAGTGGATGATCCACGCACATTGAATAAGAAGCTATATTTGAGGCCTCCTGGCAATACTCTTTCCATGAGTGAGCTGGTTGATATTTGGGAGAAGAAGATCGGAAAACACCTCGAGAGAGAGTATGTCTCAGAGGAAAAGCTTTTGAAGAAAATTAATGGTATGTTAATAACTTAATTGAACAAAAGTAATCTTTTTAAAAAAAAGAAAACTGCATTACATTTCAAAATATGTAATAGTTTTTTTATATTGTTAATCTGTTAAGATCTCATTATTTGTGGGGTAGATAGCATTAACCATGTGCCAGGAACCAGATTTGAACTGGTGACACGAGGATTTTCAGTCCTCTGCTCTACCAGCTGAGCTATCCCGACCATCCCCAATGTAGCATCCCATCTTCATTTTATTAGATGACTGAAGTCTATGTCAATTAAAGGGACAGGGGGGATTACAAAGTTTTCTGCAATTTCAATGCTATTGATTGTGAATTATTCAAATAGGGATTCCTTGCTTAATGCTTAGCTTAATGCTAAATTTATTTGGATGTGTATTCTATATCACATGTGGTAAGAGATAGTCATTTACGGGTAAAGCGGCGCATAAAAATCAAAAAGGGCTGGTCCGTAAAAAGTCCGGTTTCTTCGGCAAAAATATTAATCTGTGAATGTGGCTCCTCTGATACCCTGCCTAGGCTGTATATAGGGTCTAAGGGTGTAATCAACTCGAGACAAGTAGAGCTTGAGCTCAACCTCAATATAATATAGTTGAGATCGAGTCTATTACTATTACAGCTACAAATTGTCTTTTTATACGGGCAAATGGTTGGGGGTCTATCATGTTAGTGTATTCATTATGTTATTAATATTAACTTTGGGATATTTCTTAGCTGAAGTAAAATAGCAAAACCCAGTCAAGTTTATACAACCAACATGAAAAGTTTATCCCAATACATGCATCTGTACAGGTTGTGTAACCTTCCTGATATTTTATTCAGAAACTCCATATCCAGACAACATGGAGATGATTTTCATATACACTGCTTTCGTAAAGGGTGATCAGACATACTTCGATATAAACTCGGTAAACGGTGTGGAAGGAACGCAGCTCTATCCGCATATCAAATACACCACAGTAAGCGAATTCTTAGACACACTGTTATAAGGTTGTCTTTTCACTCAGATCTGAGGGACCTGCTTATTTCCCTCTAAATTTCTTGTGCGTGAGTTAACTGTACATGATGCTTCTTACAGTATACTTGAGCTCTCTTGAGTTCTAATTTGTTAACCTGAGATTCTTGATTTTAATAATTTTTTTGACTCCCAATTTTAGTTGAATAAAAATTTAGATATATGGCAGCAATTTATTGAAAGGTACCAAAGAAAATCTGCTACAGAACACATTTTCTTCTTGAAGGTAGTGGAGCCTGTTTAACTGAACTTTATTCTTGAAGGCAGCAATTTATTTATAGGTACCAAAGAAAATATGCTACAATCGGCTTTGATTTGTGTATGAATGAAGTTGGAATATTGATCAAAATTTCATCAAAGAATACTTTGTGTGTAGTTTTTTTATTCTATTCATGTAATTTTTGCATTTGATGATACCGACACCCTTTGTGTATTATTTTGTGTGTAGTTGCAATTTCAATTTTGATAAATTTTTTTCTTCTTCCAAATTTGGTCTCCTTAGTAATATTTGTCCATGTCCAAATTTTGGATTAAGATTGGAGAAGTTTAAACATAAATGACTAAATTTGCATAGATAATGACTTAAATTTGGACAAAAAATGGATCAAAATTGAAAATTGTAAATAAAAAATAATTAAAATTGGAATTGATTGAACTTAAAGGACGAATGATAATATTTTTTTCTCACAGCAAAAGAGTGGATTATAACGTGAAATTGTAATTATTTAAAATTAAATTGAACCGCCAAACAGTCTTGGAATGCAGGTTCCATGGAGATGCGAGATAAAATCATAAAATTAAAATACTACTAACAAGTAGAGTGATGAGTAACTAGAGCTTTAAACCGATCGAGTAGCTCGAAAACTTGGCTCGGCTCGTTAAAGCTCGAGCTCGGCTCGGCTCGTGCTTACTCGAGCTCGTTTTATGCTCGTTTCGTTAACGAGCCGAGCTCGGATCAACTCGTTAAAGCTCGACAGTAATAATAATAATAAATTAATATTATTTAATTATATTATATTAATTATTATTAAATATAATAATAAATTAATAGAATTAGGGCTCTGTAAGGCTCGAAAAACTCGATTCATTTTGCTTAATGAGTCGAGTCGAGTTTGAACTCGGTTCGAGAATTACTCGTTCGAACTCGAGCTCGTGATAAGCTCGTTTTCTAATCGAGTCGAACTCGAGCTCGAGTATGAGATACTCGAGCTCGCTCGACTCGTTAAAGAGCGAGTAACTATCATGTTAAATGCAGTTGGGCTGTGGTGTGGCTCTAGTGCTTTTTAGGCTTAATTTAAGCATTATTTTAACTCTATAGCTGGGACATGGCTGTACTGTATTAGGGAGTGTTTACTTTAGGGGTTTTGGAGGGTTATCCCTCCATGAACCCTGGTTAAATGTGTTTACATTTAAGGTTTAAAGCAAAGGGATAATTTTCGGGCCTTGTCGGTGTGAAATCTGACGTGGCAGGGTTATGGAGGGGCTACGCTGACCCTCCAAAATTGGACGGATTATTTCTAACTGAGGGTTTATGTAATGAATTTATCTTTTTGCCCTTACTTTATTTAAAAAATATCTGACAAGAAAAGCCCTTTTCTTCTCAATCGACAGAAGAATCAATTCAATTTCTAGGGTTCATAATTTGGGGAAATGCGATTTAGGAGATTTGCTAGTTAATGAGTAATTTTCTCCGACTCATCTTCAAATTGGGAGACAAGTGTGGTCCTACCGATCAAGAAGGCCAGAGATTAGGGCCATTGACGAAAGAGTTTTCTCGACGTAGCTCGCCGGAGCTGGAAATGTGCAAAGAAGCGGCGGCGAAAACCAGGAACCCAGGGTTCGCTGACCAGACGACGGCGTTGGAGATGTTGAGGTACCAAATGAAGAAAGTGTAGACCGTCATGGAGTTCGGAAGGAAGAGATATCCGGCGGCAAAGATGGAGTTGGGCGAGGAAGAATCTTGTCGTGGTGGGGCGCCATGGGTGTTTGAGGATAAAAGGGAAATGTTGATTTGGTGATGGGAAGCTGCGAAGAAGCAGCAGAGTGGAAATCGATTGGGAGAATGCATTTATTTGCTTTTGTTTGAAGCTGTGTTTGAAGGTTTAATGGCAGATGTGACCTTGAATTTCTATGTGCGTTTCAAATCTGGCAATATAGAATCTTCTTCAAAGAAATTTGGAAATCTGTCTGTTTTCTCGGTCTGATTTATTCAATTTAATATAATATAATATATATTCACAAGGGTGTTATGGTAAATACGAAAATCTAGACCTGCAAAGTAAATAACATGGGGAAATCTATACCAGATTAGTTAAATTTAATTCATCCTTCACCAAACCCTCAACCAAGGCTAAGTAACCCTAACCTTAACGCCAAAAGTAAACGAATAGGTTTGTTTTATGCTATTTTGCTGATCGTACGCACTCATCTCATAGCCAGTTTATGGCTAGTGCAAGTAGATTTCGACTAAGTGTAAAGGAATTAATTTTTATGAACTTTTTTCGTTGTATTCTTATCATTTCATCTTATAAACTTTATTTGGTGATATATAAAAAAAAGTTGAATTGGGTTGGATAGCCAAAACTGGTCCAATTATTATTTAAAAAAAAAAACAAATTAGTTATAAATTATAGCTGAACATGCTATAAATAAATTATATAATCCCTCCATCTCGTTTATATTTTTATTTTGATTTATTCCAAGTTAAGATTTATATTTCTCTTTTTGCGTGAGACTCACACAAATAATTAATTATTTCACTAAGACCCAGACAAACTAATATAATTACATACTACACATTAAATATTACTTTTATATTTATAAATTATTATCTATTAAAATATTATATCTCTTAATTAATTTATGTAAAAAAATAAATTTAAATATTAATATGGGATCAAAGGAGTATAAAGTATCAACTAATAAATTATAAATATTTTTATCTAAATTAATTTTTTAACATAATAAAATAATTTTGGTGGTTATATATATATATATATATATATATATATATATATATATATATATATATATATAAATGACAATTTATAAAATATTAGTAATTAGAAATATATAAAATTTAATTTTTCGATTAAACCTAGCAATAAAACTCAAACCGTTACATCATCGATCCATCTCTCATTCGGTTATAAAAACACTTGTGTTTGGATAATAATTCTCAGTTTTCGCATATTTATGTACGGTGATATCACAACCCAAGGTGAAGATTTTGTGATACCTGATGTTCTTACAAAATGGACGGAAAGAGTAAGATTCTGATCATCAGGGGAACCGGCTACATCGGAAAATTCATCGTCGAAGCCAGCGCCGCTGCCGGCCACCCCACTTTCCTTCTAATTAGAGACTCCACTCTCTCCACTACTGCGCCGCCCAAATCCGACCTTATTCACATCTTCAGAAATCTCGGCGTTTCGTTCTTACTTGTAATCTCAATTAGATTCTCCCTAACCCTACTTTGCTTTCCCTTTCCCATCAATGCTGAAACTCGAATGATTTATATGGCAGGGAGACTTGTATGATCACGAGAGCTTGGTGAAAGCAATCAAGCAAGTGGATGTCGTCATATCAACCCTCGGCTATGCTCAGTTGAATGATCAACACAATATTTTGGCTGCCATTAAAGAGACTGGCAATATTAAGGTGGATTATTAGTAATTGATTATGATTATCCCTCTATCTGATTGTTTACTAATTCTATCTTAGCTGCTTAAAAATCTTATGCTCTTAAGTCTTTAATCCTGCCTTGGTGTTTAAAAGGAAATATTGCATTAGAATATGGATTATGGATATTACATTATTAGATTTCTAGATTTTGGAGTTGATGGGGTGGAAGAATAGTAAGGGATGAGATTATTTAAAGGAGTATTATGATTTGTAAGGATGTGAGGACTTTATTATATGGGATGAGTGTCTCCTTGAACTATTTCACTTTCTTCCAAGAAGATTAGATTGGTTTAATGTTATAGAAACACTCATTCTTTCTCATGATGTTTGGTGACATATCCAGCGTTTCTTTCCTTCGGAGTTTGGAAATGATGTCGACCAGGGACCGAGTTGTTATCTTAGGAGATGGGAACGCTAAAGGTATGTACATGTTCTGTTTCTGTTCCTTTGGAAGAGCATTGATAGATTACATTCATTCATTCTACCGGAAAATTTGTTAGCAATCTCTGATTGGGATATCATAATGGTTGTAGCTCTCTTTAGACTTTTCAGACAAGCATGACTAGAAATGGCTCCAATGGGCCAATCCTCCTTCCACTGAGATCTCTATAACATATAAATGACACACAAGCAATTCGAACTCCATTCCTTAAAGCCTAGGCTCTTATTTGTCATTCGAGTACAGTATTTATGAGGGCCCTTTGGATATCCTGTCACGGATGGAGCGTTTAGAGTTTATGTTTGGAAAGTTTGTGACGGGACATTCAAAGGAACCTTAGATTGGCTACTTCAGAGTGTTGCAAGAAAAGAGAAGGATCAAGTATGTGTTACCATTGTTACTGACAACTGACAACTTGTGTTATCTTTTGTTGCAGCTGTATTTAATAGTGAAGAAGATATTGCTGCTTATACCATCAAAGCTGTGGATGATCCAAAAACTTTGAATAAAATCCTCTATATTAAACCCCCTGCCAACATTATTTCCATGAATGACCTAACAACTTTGTGGGAGAACAAGATTGGCAAAAAACTTGAACGAATATACGTCCCAGAGGATCAACTTCTGAAAGATATTCAAGGTAGAAAAACTGGTTTTCAGTAATTTGTTGTGTTCGATTTCATATAACAATTCCACAGTTGACTCCTCCTCTCTCTGTAAATATTCTAGGATCTAAAGGTTAACTTTCTAGTGAAGTGGATATTTAATCTTACGACGATACATATATATTTGATCATGTGCTATGCAGAAGCCACGGCCCCTTTGAATGTGAGACTAGGCATTAGCCACTCTGTTTTCGTCAAGGGAGATCAGACCAACTTTGAGATTGAGTCGTCCTTCGGAGTCGAGGCATCCGAGCTTTACTCCGAAGTTAAATATGCAACTGTGGATGACATGCTTCAGCAATATGTTTGAAACAATTGAAGATGTTTATCCATCTCAGCAAGATTGGTCGAGATATGATCATGAATTACCAGCCTGATTTCTTCAGTTGTGAATTCATTTACTGCAGCCAATACATTCGTGTCCAAATCATAGAACCTCTATTTGCTGCGGGAAACAGCAGAATTAAAATAATAAGTTTGTGTTCAAGATGTACGTAAATTAGTTGCAGCCTTTTCTAATATGAAAAATGGGAGCTCAAATTATAAATTTATAGAAAACTAATAACTCGATCACATCTTTTAAGACCAATTGGGGAAACTACTTATAAACTTATATTAACTGCGTGTATTATAGTCAGAAATCTTACACATTTAATAATCATAAGCATATAAAATAAGTTGTCCTAATAATTAAAAGCAATCAAGGGTA
This sequence comes from Pogostemon cablin, assembly GCA_023678885.1. Taxonomy (NCBI): domain Eukaryota; kingdom Viridiplantae; phylum Streptophyta; class Magnoliopsida; order Lamiales; family Lamiaceae; genus Pogostemon; species Pogostemon cablin. Next base: position 21,159,997 of record CM042954.1, on the reverse strand, counting down.
TACTAAACAATTAACCATGAAGAGTGATGGTGCACGTGCACATCACCACCACCAAATAATTTTTCTGTGAAGCATCTAAGCATAGTGAATCTTTACTTCTTTCCCTGCATCATTAACAGTTTGCTGCCATAATCAAATAACAGCACACAACTGACCAACTATATTCTAGTAATTCTGTACTCAAACCGAGCTGCGATATCATTTCAAAAGAATACAAATCATGGAAACTAAAATAAGTCCAATATTTTTTTCTTCCCAACTCCTTCTGTTTCCTCCAGATCACAGCGGACTTGGTATTCCAAATGAAGTCAGAAACCAATTCAAGTTCAGTCTCGTGGGCTGCTCACGCTAGAAGAAGGCTTTTTCCCTCCATATTTCTGTTACAAAATAAGAAGCATCATTGTAATTTGCATGTATCGTTATTCACATTGCAAAATTGTGAGGAAAAAGAAAAGAGTATAGTTTTGTTGAGGTAACCTGCTTTCCGACATTAAGCGGGACATATTTGTACTTGATCATATGCATGATTTGACGCTTCATTGTCAAGAAAAGAAGAACAAGCCAGTAACATAACAGTATGGGCCAAAATACTGGGACATCAAACATGGAGAAGAATGTCATCACAAAAGCTACACAGAAAGCCTTAGTGATGGCATACCTGGAAGAAATAAATTACATATCATTATCAATATCTTAAGTTGAACACCATGCCATAGAAAAGAAATTAGCATTGCATCAGCTTGACTATCCAACCCAATGAAATTCACAATGCCAATTTTGATGCGCAGCACCACCAAACCCCAACACCACAACAGGGAAAAAGAAAAGGGGATGAAAAGTAAAAATGTTTAAGAAAAATGAAAAAAAAAAGTGCATCTGAAATTCACAAAACATTCTAGCAACAAGGCATGTACATTACCATATTCCAAAGGTATAGTAAAGCAAGCACATAACGGTTGCATGGAAAACCAACTCGTGTCCTTAAATATGTTAATCATTAGATGCAACCCAAATGTTAGACATTATATATAGTAAACAAGAACCAAATAAAAACCAAGCTACATAAACTAATGTAATAACAGAAAATTCTTCTACAAAAATAGGGCTGTTATCATAGACAATGGCTAGAATTTTGCATCAATGATGCCAAATCAAAGAAAACTATTCACCCATAGTCTTAAGAAACAAAAATACTTGGAACATGTAATAATAGAGTGGCATGATGATAACAAAGATCAAAAGAGAATTGATCCATGAAAATCTGAACTCAAAGCCTCACATGGAATCCAACACACTGTTAAGTAATATTATTACAAGTTCAGTAAAAGTTGCTTCAAGTAACTCATTCAATCCATAAAACTAATTAGCAGCTCTGTCACGCACTATCCATCACCTCCCAGGAAAAAAAATTCACCAAATAATAAATATGAACCTTAAAAAAGTGGGTAGTGCTATTTACCCACTAAAATTTCTAAATACCTACTATTAGTACTTAAGGGTGTTGTTGATCGTGCAGACATGTGAGTGTATTTAAAAAAATTTGTGAGGGAAGTAGCCCCACCCAGAACAATACATGCCAAATGTAAATCAGGCATTCCACATTTTAGGAAATAAACATCTCATTATGATGAAATAAAGCCAAAATAACTAGAACAATCACCAGAATTTGAATTCAGGGAGACGACGAATGAAAGGTTTGAACTCGTCCGAACCCTTTGTAGGCAGCATTGGACCATCAGTCTGTTCCAGCTCGGGGTCAACAAGGGGTGACAAAAACCCAATGAGCAAATTGAGAATATAGATTCCCAAACCATATGTAACAATGTAGAATCCTTGTAGATAATAAACCCGCAGAGCATAAAGTGACAACAAGACAAAAGTTCCAATCCACCGATAAAGAGAGTGTGGAGTAGATTTATCTAGATAAAACTGGAAAACTTTTGCCATTTCGTGTCTCCTTTGTTCCATAGCTGCTGCTGCTGCTGCAGGACTATCACCTCCAACCCCCTCCATGAATAATCACTTCCAAGCCCTACAAGGGCATAACAATGCCAATCAGGAGAACCAATTATAGCATGACAAGGAACAAATCCAAGGAGAAATCAAATATGTTTGCTGTTAGCTATGGAAACTAAGAATAAATGAATAGTTTAAATTGACATTTTTCCCATCAGGAAGGAAGAGAAAAGGCACTAACAATTAATAAGTCTTTTCCTGCAAAAACACCAAAATTTCAAGCACAACCCCATGTAAATGATAGAAAATACTCCACAAAAGTTAACGCAAACACGCAAAAATCAGAGACAATTTATCTATGCATAGAAAAAATTAAACTCAGAATCCAACTCTTAAACTGAGTAGCAAATCAAACAAACAAATAACTCAATCGGTTTTACAAGATTTCAATTTCAGTTGATCTTATTGAACCAATTAAATCCCGTACCCTAGATATGAAACACAAACAAGACCAAATTTAGGGCTGAACGCGAATGTAATCCAAACACCAACGCAAATAAACATAGGATTCGGGCAGATCTATCAGCAATCGATCCATTATTAAAACCGAAAACATTAAATAAGTATTCCATTTTCCAAAAACAAAATAGTTAATAAATCACGCTCTAATAAACAACTAATTCTACACTCCAATACAAAAAGCAGCTGGTAAATTAGGTAATACCTTCAGCGAGTTGAAAGAGACGAAGTACTGGGGAGTTCGGGGAGGATTCGGATCTGTTTGGATTGGAGAGAGAGATTCAGATATCACCCGATTTCTTTGAAAACAATCTGAAAAATCAAATCAATCGCGAGAAGAAACGACGACTGCGCCCTTTATTGGTATTTGATTAATTCACTTGGGCATTTCGTCATTTCGGAGAACATTTCAGTTGAAGTTATCAATCCTATTATATTGAAATTTGGGTCATGATTAATATACCGAGTATCTTAATTAAACTAGGATAATCAGCTTTGAGCAGTACTTATGTAGAAAACTTTTGTGGTTTAAAAAAATGTTAAATTAATTTGAGCCATCCCTTGAATAATTCAAGTTATATTGTGTTTTGAGTAACTGAAAACTGAAAAGGCATGTGAATGGGAAATTGTATGGATTTGGATTTGGATTTGGATTTGGATTTGGATTTGGATTTGAGATAGTAAGAACCCAACATTTAAGTGGGTTGAAATTGATTTGGGCCTAAGTAACGCCAGATCAGCCCAGATCCAATATTTAAGTGGGTTGAAATTATTTTGGGCCTAAGTAACGCCAGATTAGCCCATATATTTTAGGGCTTTGGAATTTTCCTATTCGCTACTATTTTTTCTATTTCTTCATAATTAAAAGGCTTAATATTACATACTCCCTCCGTCCCAGACTAAGATGGTCATTTTACCATTTTGGTCGTCCCACTTAAAGAGTCACATTTTCTTTTTTTTTGGACACATGGGACTCACCCACACCCAGTAATACAATTAAAACATGGGGCCCCCACACCCGCTAATACAACTATTCACTACACATTAAATAATAATATTTCTTAATCCACGTGCCCAAGAGCAAATGAGACTCTTAAGTTGGGACGGAGGGAGTATCTTTTTACGTGACAAACCGCATCCTTAATATACATTTCATGGCTAAAGGATAATAATGTCTTACAAAAGAAATTGGTAGAACTGATTCCACGGAATCATATGTGATATCAAGCTCAAATAAGATCATTAATTAATTATTTGTAGCCATGCAATAAAAATAGTAACATTATTCAAAACCCTAATTCTCAAGTAGGGCTACACAATAGGCTCAAAGAGAATAGATGAAACAAGTTTCTTGAAATCAAGATTCTGAACTCCATGTCCATCTCCATGAAGATACATAAATTGACCAAACCTTGCAAGATCCAACGTACTCGTAACAAAATCTTTGGAGAACGGAATTGTATTTACGCTTACTTCTTCGTTGAATTTCTTCCAAGTTGCATAAACCAAAGACCACACGTATTCTTGCGCCTCTTCTCTATCTGCCCCTCTATCGTTCATGTAGCATTGAACTGATTTTGGGACGTCGCCTCTCTCCATCTCGTCCTATTCAATTCACAATAAAATTTTATCACTTCGCACGCACGCATGCATGTTGCAGCGAGACAGTCTCACATAATTGAATTATTTCATGAACGAATTACCTGTGATGTTCCAATATCATTTGCTAAGCGTATGATAGTTGAAGAGTATTGAATAATGTTGTAATACATAAACAAGGTCTCAACATCCTCTTTTTTGATTGGGTTTGTCATAAGGAAATATTCAATAGACATCATTAACGTTGTCCCTGTAGAAATCCATCCATTATTAATATATTCTTCAAGTGTTGGTTTGTATCCTGAGTGGAACCACGTTGCTTCCTTTATATATGTTTTGCATAAATCTTGCCACTGCAATAATATTGATTCGGCGCTCGGATTCTCTGTGCCATTTTGATATATCATCTCCTGTGTCACACCGTTAGATGGACGACACGTAAGAAAGGGAAACTATACCCTAAAGCTTAAACCCTAGGGGTAATGGTTGGATTTATTTCCCCTCTAACGTGTCAATCACTTAACGTATTGCTCAGAAGATGATGCACAAAAATGGTATAGAAGATCCGGTGTGATTCGGCAAAGTTAAAACAACAGAAAACATAGAAAGAGCTAGGGTTTTCAATTACTTACTGATTTTCTTAAATATGGAGTAACAACAACTCCCACTACAAGAAACTGTCAGATTACCGACAAAAAATTTCCGTCGATAATACTTAGAAAATCGGTAATGATTTTACCGACGGATTACCGATGAAAATTGATCTGTCGCTAAAACCATGGTCAGTAATTCATTACCGACGGATTTAAATTTCTGTCGGTAATTACCGACGGATTTTGGACGCCAGTAAATAAAATTTTTCGTCGGTAGTCATAAATTCGTCGGAAGCCAAAAAATAGCGATGGAATTTCCGACGAAAATATTTCGTCGCTAATTACCGACGGATAAATAAAGAATAGGGTGTCATATAACCCTTATATTAGCGACGAATTTACCGACGGAATAATTACCGAAGGAAAAATTCGTCGATAAAATGCTTAAAGTGAGATTTAACGACGAATTTTTCTGTCACTAAAGTATTTTTATATTTTGTAATATATATTTTTTAATTAATATTAATACCTGATAAATAAACAAAAATTGTCATTAAATAAACCTTCAAAACATAACCTAATAAAACTAGATTGGCTACTTGTACTTCCTTCGCCCAAATTTCCAATGCTGAAGATCGCTTTATCATAATCATCTGCAATATAATAAACACTGTAGTGAGGGGAAGCTATGAGCATCATCAGTTTTGTGATCATATAAAAGTCAAGCATAACATTAAATTTAGCTAATACTCGGGTTCTAGTAGTAGAGTCCACTTCCAAATTTTACATGATATACTCAAAAGGGTTCATGTTTTCTTGAAAGATGATTATACTCGAAATAAATAATAAGTTTAATGAGTGTGTTTCATTTATATTTAGTTAATATTATGCGTATGACTTAAATTGTAAAAAAAACAAGATATATTACACACTTCTTGCATTATTATATGACTTATTTTTCTCTATTATTATATGACTTATTTTTCTCTTAAGTACATTAATAGAAAGCAAGGAGCCCTATGGTACGACATTACATGAAACTAATGAAATATTAAGAAAATAGCCTCAAACCTTGTTTAACACATTTATAAAATTTATTAACCCTACATATTAGTTTTATGAATCATGTACACTTTAAGAATAAAAATTGAACTCTATGGTAAAGTAAGACATTGTTTATATTCTAAGAATTAACCTCTAAGTTAAATACTAAACCCCAAGACAAAATAGAATATTAGGTTGTATAGGTGCAACAGATACAAAGAATCGTTTACCTTTATAAAGTGCAAGGAATTTACCTTAAATTTTACATAAAAATCTTTATCTATTTATATAATAATTGCAGTGTCTCAAGTCTTACTCTCTATATAGTTTTTTTTAATATAGTATTTTTTACTCACTTCATGATAATAGCTAATTTAGTGACTACTATATCTATTTCTCAATTCGTTCAATCATTATACAATAAACTTCCTTTTGAAATACTTAGTATATAAAAATTACAAACCATAATAAATCAAAATTTTAAACAATAATTCGAAGTAAAATAAATTAAACTCCAAGTAATGTAAAAATAAAATAAAAAATCAATAAAAACTCAAATAACTTAAATTAGTGCATAAATATTCAATTAAAAAAATAAAGTACCTCAGTATGTGGAGTAAACCAAAAAACATGCACAACTTCGGCCAAGTTTACTTCAATTCACCACCTTAAACCAATAAAGAGCTAGGCAAAAATCCATAGGACATACAAAATAGCTTTAAATCAATCACCAATTAACATATTCAATACATTGTAACATCAAATAAATATTACTGTAATAATTATTTAAATAAGCTACACATAATTACCAAGTCTAGTGTCTTTCACCATCGTTCTAAACCATCACCGGAGGCATAAAACCCAGCTGGAGAGAATAAATGTGTGAGAGAGAGAGAGAGAGAGAGTAGACCATATTAAACCATATCTAGAACATCAACACAACTCATGGATGTCGAAAAATCGAAAAATCAAAACAGTACAAAGCACCAAAAAGAAAACCATTGATGATAGTTATGCTCATTCCAACACCGTATCTATAACACCACTGATCCATCCTGTGTTCTCTGTAAAATTCCCAACCCCAAATTCTTATATTCCATTATTTTGAGCATATATCATAACAGTATTCTTTTGAATCAATGCACACAAAAGTTCCAGTTTGCTATGTCAAAAATCTATTATTAAAATTAACAAAAACTACTTTAATCATTTCGAATCATATCAGCAAAAAGGGTTTATAAACTAATTCAAACCCAACTAATAATTATCTTCTTTTTTCTAAAAAAGCAACACAAGATTTACAGACTAAAAAGAAAAGAAGCAAATTATAACAGATCATCAGAGTGAAAATGAAGAAAATCAGGTGAAAACATACCTCAGAAGGTGCAGAATGATCTGGAGAAACAGTTTCAGTAGCCATGAATATGAAAACAGAGATTGATGGAGCAGAAGATATTCAACAATCATTAATTACTCCATTTATCTGCCATGTCCATCAAGAGTTTTAATAGTTGTTGACAAATGCCAAAGTGGAAAATTAAAACTCATAATGATGGAAATAAGGTTGGTAGAAGAATTCTATCAGCAAAAAAAAAACTTGGAAATTTGTAGTTTAGAACTTTAAGTCTCTTGGCAGACAATAAAGATTCATGTATTTGGCAAAAAATAACGATATCCTGTTTGAGTGTCCCCCAACAAAATTTTAAACCATTCAATATATACTCCCAATTAATTTATTACTATATCAACTGCATGATCAGAATCAAACGCCATCGTTTAAAGATTTTAAGTATAACCTATATTCCAAAATCCAAAAGCATCCAACTGCTCTGTTTCCCCCAAATATCAAGGGCACAATGATCCCTAATTACGATAAACAACAATTTTGCAAAACCTAAATCAAGCTAGATAAAAGAAGAGCATGTAAGAAAGAGGGAAAATAGAAGTACCAGAGAATTGGATTGAAGAACTAGTTGTAGTAGAGATTGAGACCCATGCCGTCGTGAATTTCGTAATCCTTGAGGGACACAATAAGCACCAGAAACACAACAGTCACGGATTTGGAGGGGTATTGTCGCTATCAGGGCCACGAGCAGAAGAGGTGAAGTTGCGACTGGTTGGGCTTGCTGGGAACAAGTGGCGTCGGGAGCGGAGGCAGGAGTGCAGCCGGATATTGACGCGAACGGGTGGACCGCCATCGGAGGAGGTGGCGTCGGCAGCGGAGGTAGGAGTGCGGCCGGCGGCAAGCGGGGGTGGCGTGATCTTTGACGATTTTGGGAAAAACTTTCAATCTCACTAGACAATTTTGGGAGAACAAGTGGCGTCGGGAGCGGAGGCAGGAGTGTAGCCGAATATTGACGCGAACGGGTGGACCGCCATCGGAGGAGGTGGCGTCGGCAGCGGAGGTATGAGTGCGGCCAGCGGCAAGAGGGGGTGGCGTGTTCTTCGACGATTTTGGGAAAAACTTTCAATCTCACTAGACAATTTTGGGAATTAGGGTTCACGTTCAGTTTGATGTTCAAATTGTGATTTTTATTTTTGGATCAGATATTGTGTTTTAAGATTGGGATAGGTAAACGATTTAGGAAACGTGTTTTGAGTTTTTAAATAAAGTTTGATATATTTACAGACGGATTAATTTCGTCGATAATTTAAAGAATAAAATTAATTTTTTTTAATTAAAATTTTATATATTTACCGGAATATTCAATCGATAAATTAAAGATTAAAATTAATTTTTTTAAAAAAAATTAATATATTTATCGATGGAGTTTTTTCGTCGGTATATTAAAGACATTATTTTTTTAAAACTAAAATATATTTATCGACGGATTAAATTTCGTCGGTAATTTAAAGACTAAAATTAAGGTGGGAATGAATCATAAGAATAAAGTTGAATGGTCAATCGTGGTGGAAAAGATTAAAATTCGCCTAAGGCGATGGGAGGATAAGCATATCTCATTGGGTGGCAGAATCACTCTCCTTAATGCGGTTCTTTCTTCATTGCCTCTTTACTACCTATCTTTCTATCAAGCCCCAAAAAAAAAAAACCTATGTGATATTGTGAGCTTACAACGTAATTTTTTATGGGGGGTAAAGAGGGCTTTAGAAAGGTAGCTTGGGTTGAGTGGAAGGAAATTTGCAAATAAAAAATTCAGGAGAGTCTTGGGGTAAAAGATTTGAAAATTTTAATAAAGTTTTGCTGGGTAAATGGGCTTGGAGATATTTGAGTGAAAAAAATAGTTTATGGGTGAGGGTGGTGGAGTCTAAATATGGGATATGGAGAAATTGTGTTCATTTAGATAGTAGAGTGGTAAGTAGGTAGTCAGGGTGGTGGAGGGATGTGTTTAGTCTTTCTTTCGGAGGAGATGGAACATGATTTAAAAATAGATTAGTAAGGATGATAGGTGATGGTAGGGATATATTTTTGGGATGAAAACTGGACGGGTGAGGATTTATTAAAACTAAAATTTCAACGTCTTTTTCAACTTTGTATGAATAAAGAGAGTGTGACTGGAGATATGGGGAAGTGGGAGGGAGAGAGATGGAGATGGAGTTGGGAGTGGAGGAGATCTTTATTTGATTGAGAATTTGATGCCTTTAACTCTTTGTTGTCTATCTTAACAGGTTTACCTTAAGGCAGAGGGTTGTAGATTCATGGAAATGATTTGGAAACTCGAATGATTGCTACAGTACAGGGAGTGGCTATTCAGCCCTTGTTGAACTCAGAGAAAATGCAGCAGTGGATGAAGAAAGGATGCATGGATTCAAATTGATATGAGATACATTTGCACCACGAAAAGTAATTGTTCATGCATGGAGAGCACTCTGGAATAGGCTTCCGACAAGAGCCAATTTGCTAAGAAGGAATTTATTACTTCCTAGCGATGATTCAACATGTGTACTCTGTGGAAACCATATTGAAACTGGAAGACATATTTTGTTCGAATGCTCAACTTCACATGAGGTATGGATGACTTGTTTCAAATGGTTGGGAATTACTACTGTATTAAATTCTTGTATTTTATCCAATTTCATTGCACATAGTCGAATCTTAAGAGGCAAAATAGGGAAGAAGGTGGCAGTCACAATTTGGTTATGTTTAATTTGGAGATTATGGAAAGAGAGGAATGATTTGATATATAATGGCGTGGAGTTTAGTGTTGAGAAGATTGTTGAGGATATTAAGTTTAGACTTTGAAGTTGGTTTTATGTTAATAAGATTCGGTGCTCTAAGTTTTCATTTTGTAATTGGCTAGTTAACCCAATGATGGTATTAGGGTATTAATTGTTGTAAATTTGTACTCGTTAGGTATCTCTTGTACCCATAATGAATAATATTTTTACTTATCAAAAAAAAATTTAAAGACTAAAATTAATTTTTGTAATCAAAATTTTATATATTTACCGACAGATTATTCCGTCGGTAAAATAAAGACTAAAATTAATTTTTAAAAAAAATAAAATTTAATATATTTACCGACGGAAATATTCCGTCGGTAAATTAAAAATTAAAATTTAATATATTCACCGACGGATAATCCGTCTGTAAATAAAAAACTAAAATTAATTTTCTTTAAATAAAAATTTATATATTTACCGATGGATTTAACCGACAGAATAAATAAATTCGTCGGTAATCTTTCGGGATTTATTCCCTCCAAAATACTGACGGATTTACCGACGGAATAAACATCCTTCGCTAATTCAGTCAGTAATCCGTCGCAAAAACCGTCTGAAATTTCTATAGATGATTTTTTAAAAATAAATTCTATTAAATCAATAAACCGTCGGTAATTACCGGCGATTTTTTACCGTCGGTAAATCCGTCGCTATTCCGGCAGTTTCTTGTAGTGTCTGATCTTTAAGAACATCATAGGCAAACTCATTCAAAATGTTGCTAAGTGCTAGAAAACATATCTGCATGTAATATGGGAGTTGTTCTATCGACTCGGTATCCCATCTAAGAACAGGATGATCAGAAGAAGAGAATATTAATTGATGTGAGGCGGCCGTCATGCATGCATGCAGTGCACATTGAATAAAATTAGTAACGGGACGAAATCTATTAATGGATTATTCATCCCATATTCATTAGTAAGAAATGGATTATAATTTGTGAATTGAGTATAACTAACCTTTGGATAATATCATTGAAGAGTTGGATTTCCTCTAAGGTGCCATAAACATCAAACATGTCATCGATAACTGTAATAATCATATTGATCTTAGTGTTTTGTACTCTTGTATTTCCATATTTAGGATGAAAGAGCTCTCCAAGACTCCACAAGAAACACTCCACCACCCTATCCCTTGCAAATGGTAGCTTTCTTGCCAATCCTGTCTCCTCCCACCATCTACATCAATTCATTCATCAATCTCGTCCAATATGCATACTAGAGTTTATAATATAAATCGTCTCGTATCTTTTTAATTTATTCGAAAAGATCCCAAAATAATTTGGATATTCATTTTCTTCCCAAATCTTTCAGTTTTGCTTTTATTTCATCCCAAATATATATATATATATATATATATATATATATATATATATATATATATATATATATATATATATATATATATATATATAGAATACGCTGCTATAAATAACTTTTTAAAAGTATGAGGTGTCGCGACGTGGTTAATTGTCGTGTATATTTTATTTTTTTGTTATAATATTACATATATAATGTTTCTACTTTTAATTTTATTATTATTATTAGGGTTAATTGCAAAAAAAAACAACGAACTTTACTTCTATTGCAAATTAATCCTCACTTTTGAGAAATTGCAAAAAAAAACAACCACCTTTAAGTACTGTTGCATATATATATATATATATATATATATATATATATATATATATATATATATATATACACCAATTTCATCTCATAACTCTTTTAAAGCATTGATTCACTCTCATTACTAACATTGGACAATTTTAAGTAAAAATGTTAATTTTGGTGAGAATTTTAAGTAAAAATAGTTTTTTTTTATGTCATTTAAAGCTAAACTCGATAGACAATTTTAAGTAAAAATTTCAATTTTGGTGAGAATTTTAAGTAAAAACATTTTTTTTTTGTAATGTCATCTAAAGCTTAACTCAATAGAAAGAGTATTACTTAATACTTGATCAAGTCATTCTAACACGTGCAAATTGATCAATTTATCTCAAGGGAAATTTTTTAATAACTCTGATACCAAAGTTAAACGACCAACTAATTCGGAATACTAAAAAACAATTCGTATGAAACTAAAAGCATGCATAAAATGCTAGAACGAAGGGACAATTGGTTATTAATGAAGCATATTAATTCACGGTAAATATTAAAATTAGTCCTGTAAGTATGACGTTTTTCAACTTTAGTCCTTTTTCTTTTGCAATTCTCAATTTTGGACATTTTTTGTCCACTTTTAGCCCTTTTGGTCATTTTTTCAAAATTTTAGACTTTTTTGGTCCACTTTTTGTCCTAAATGTTTACACTTTCGGACAATTTTTGAACTTTTTTTAACATAAAGGACTAAATTTGGACAAAAAGGACTAAAAGTAGATCAAAAAGGACCAAAATTGAGAATTGCAAAAAAAAATGACTAAAGTTGAAAAAGTGTCAGGACCAATTTTGATATTTACTCTTAATTCACTTTGAAATTTGTTTAAGCTCTTGTTGGAATGTTTGTGGGAGAATGTTGAATTCGAGTTTTGCAAGTTGGAGAATGATATCTGCTGCTCTTCTACTGGCGTAGGCTTCTATAAACCATGTCATATTTAGCCGTTGAAGCCTCCAATGACGTGGCAGCTCCAAAGCCTTCCTCACCATCAATGAAAGATAACCATCTTCCTCAACTTTTTTCTGCAGAAGTTTCGTCGAATATTTTCTTGCTTCTTCCAAACTCTCTTCATTTTCTCTCAACAAGAAGGAAGCTTCGTACAGCTGTAGCAATCCTTTCGTATCGTCTGCAAGGCTCGCCTTGAATTCACCCTTGTCGTTCTTGAAACAATCAAATACTTCTATGCCAAATTCAATTCAAGGGAAAATTTTCAGACTAGTTTTTTTTAAATAAGCCCTATGTATATAGATTATTTTCTGTTGTTAGTCTGAGTTTGAGAGACATTAAAGCCATGTTGTCTGAGGAGTCTAAACTGAAGAGCAGTTGAGTACAAATCTTTATGATCTCCCTCCAAAAGTTGCATTTGGTTCAAGATTTGTTTGATTGATTCCTCAAAGTGATAAGATAATCCCATATTCTGCAAGGTATCAATCAACTCCAGTTTCCCAACATCCCCATTCTCTCCCTCCAACATCATCTTCACCTGCGCCACCAGCTCCGAAACCCTTTTCGAATACACATCCCCCTGCACGAGTCAATAAAGTTGGTCAAAAATAGCAACTTTTCTGAGACAACGTGGTATAAAACGATATACATTAGGGAAGGATAAATTACCTTGTGTTGAGTATTGAGTGACTGGATATAGTGGAAATCCCATAGGGGAGGGTTGTAGTTCCCCGATCGTCTTCGTCATGACGGTGGAGAGGTGATCAGCTGTAGAAGTAGGGTTTGCAATATTTAGACATTTGAGAGATGGAGGGGGTCTGCTGAGGTTTGTTCGGACAGATGAATGAGCAGGTGGGATCAACAGGTTTATGCTCATGGTAGACATGATGAATATTAATAATGATTAAATCTGTTTTCTGCAACCTCAATAGCTAATATACAAATTAAACAACACTTTATGATGTGTGTTCCCTATATATAGAACACAGACAATACCCTAAACTAATTAACCCTTTCTTATTATAAACCAAACCAACCTGACCTTTTTAATATACCTACCTCTAGACTATAGGTAGACTCTATTATTACCTTAATTTAAAAAAAAATACTAAAAGAGTCAGGACAACTTCTCTGGATATACACTTAAAAAAAAAAACACTCTTATTTTGCAATGGAATTTACAAATAGATTTGTCAATAAAATTACTCTACAATTTTTTTTTAGCAACAAAATGTCTAATTGATTTGTTACATTTTTATTTATGGAATCATTACATAAATTAGTAAATGAAATTATTAACAATAAAATTATTTACTAACAGAATTAAATTTTTTGTTGCTAAAAATTTACCAATCACCACTTTACTAACAGAAAATTATCAACGAATTTCGTTTTTAATTCATTAGTAAACTAATTTAAACATTAAATTAAAACTTTTACCAATAAAATATTAATTTCATTGACAAAAAACATTTTTTTAATGATATACAATGATTTGGGGTCCTCTACTCCACACACTTATTCCATCTGGTATTCTACTATTCTATTGGGATACTGAATAGACACATCACCCAAATTCGCAATATTTTTTTTTATAATTTAGTATTACTTTTTATTTAAATTATTAATATTTATTTATAAAAAGTACATGTTTGAATTGAGTTCACTTTAAATCTGAATTTATTAAAATTACTCTTTATTATACCAAAAAAAATTATGTGATGAATTATTTCATTTCTATACAAAAAATATTAATGTTCAAATTCTAAAATAATGTGTTTTTTTTTTTTCTTATTATTCTTGTTGATTCAAGTACGTAACATTTAAATGAGAAATTGTTCATACTCTAAAGAGTAATTTTGTAAAATTAGGATGCATAGTGAATCAGGTTTATGGAGGCGTGCTCCACTTTATTTATTTACCTATTCATAAAATAATTTAATTTTACAGCTATGACTTTTTATTAAAAAAAATGTTAATATTTTTTATTCGTCTAATTCATTAAATAGTTCATTAATGATTTTAATTTATTTATCATAATATAGGTTCACTATTAGTATTATTATATAGAGTAATACTGAAAGTAAAATTCAGAATATCCATGCACTCGAGTAAAATAAATAAATAATATACTAACATTACAAAAAAATAATTTTTTAGCAACGGAATTTACCAACGGAATTCAATCCGTTGGTAATTAGCAACGGATTGGCAACAAAAATGACATTTTTAGTTTAGCAACGGAATGTCAACGGATTTATTCTCTATTTTACCAACGGAATTCATTCCGTTGCTAATTAGCAACGGATTAGCAAATGAATCATTATATAAATTATCAACGGATTACCAACGGAATTATTTAGCAACGGAATTGATTTTTCGTTGCTAAAAATTTACCAACCACCACTTTACCAACGGATTCCGTTGCTAATCCGTTGGTAAGCCAATTTAATAATGGAATTAAGACTTTTACCAACGGTATATTCCGTTGGTAAAAAACAGTTTTTTTGTAGTGTAAGTTATTAATTTAGTCAAATTGAACGTCGAGATGCTTGTAATTATCAATGCATACACTAAAATCTCGAAAACAGATTCAAATAAAGTCTCATATATTTACATTTTAATGAAGAGGTGAATTTTTTAAATTCTTTGATGCCCACGTTTTAAGGGCTTAAAATTATTTTCAATTCCATAACAAAGATGAAATTTCATTTTGGTTCCAAAAAAGTTAATTTTTTCAATTTCATCCCATAACTATTGAGATTTCTCAACTTTAATCCAATTTCACCGGAAAATACATGTGCCTTGGGAGAATCTGGTGTTGACTACTTATGTGGCATGAATATTTAAAAGTAGGCCAATCAAATTGCCAACTCATTTGAACATGTAAATTTATTTTTATTTTTAGTTTCCCCCTCATAAAATAATTTAATTTTAAACATAAAACTACATTACCTGATTAAACAGAAAGAACAAAAAGGGATTTAATTATTGTCAATCTCAATATCGTCATTTTTCCCAATTGAAAACACTAGGGTTTGAAAAAATTGCAGATGGAGAAAAGACGAAGGTAGGGCTTCCGGCGGCTTTCTTCTGACGGCGACAAAGACGAGGTGTAAGACTTCTTGTACTGCTTGGTATCGGGGTTTGGAATTAGAGTTCGATCTTCTTGATGTACAAAATGAATGATGTATCCATTTGTAATGATTTTTGAATTTGGATGGAATCTGGTTTAAAGATTAGGGTTTTTATTTTTAGTTTACTTATTATTTTTAAGATCAGATTAGTGTTCTTCTTCATGTAGAAGAAGATGTGCAAATTGAAATTGCAGGTGTCATTTAATTAAATTAAATTAATTTAATTAGTTTGTTTGTTTTTTTTTATTATTTGTAAATTATTTTAGAATTTAAATATATAATATTGGATGATGTGAAAATAAAAATAAAAATAATTTTATATTTTTAAATATGAATTCAAAATTTGATTGACATAATTTTAATTTAATTTCCAGTAAATTTCAAAGTAAAGAGATGATGTGGAAATGTAAAAAAATAAATATTAATAAGTTAAGGATTTGAGTTGGCAAATGTTGGGCCGCCCAATTTCATTTTTTCTTGACACGTAGGACCAAACCCCCAAATTTAACCATCATGCGCAGCTTACGTTTATTATTCCGGCGAAATTTTGACTTTCCGGCAAAATTTGGGCTAAAATTGAGCAATCTTGATAGTTATGAGACGTAATTAAAAATGATATCTTTTTTTAGACCAAAATTAAATTCATTTATAATTATGAGATCAAATATGATTTTAACTCATGTAAAAATACTCAAAATGACGAAAAAGTAATTAACTTGATATTAACATTTAAAAAATTTATTATTGAGTCAAGTTTTTTATTTGATTCGTTACATATATTTTGTTTCGAAATACTTTTAATTTTTTAATATCAAAGTGTATGTATCGAGTCAAACAAAAAACTTGACTCGATAATAATTTTGTAAAATGTTACTCCCTCCGTCCCAAGAATACATTCATGTATTTTGTGGCACGGAATTTTAGAAAAGTAACTTTTTTGTTATAGTGATGTAAGAAAGAGAGAGGGTATTTTGGGTAATTGAATAGAATAAAGTGCATGATATAGTTGATTTTGATTAGATTATGTGTAGAGATGAGATGACATTTTTGTAATATTATACTAGTATTGTAAGATTATTAATATTGCGTATTGTTTCTATTTTTAGGGTGTGAAAATATTCTTTGAACGGACCAGAATAAAAAGCGTGAATGTATTAGTAAGACGGACGGAGTAATATCCAAACAAGAACTTTTCCATTTTGAGCATTTTTACCGTGCCCTTATAAAATGTGCGCAGTAAAGAATTAAAAAAAATCTGGTAGCCCACTTTTACTTATTATATCTAATAATACAGTGGCCATTCCTTACTACTGTACGAGAGACGACTCGTAGGTGCTTAGTAGGCTTCCATTTGCAATTATGTTAATTTAAATCTAATTAATTAGTATAATTACATCAGCGCAGCAGCGGTTATCTCTTTAGGCTAATAGTACTATTAGTACTTCACTATTTTCCACAGCCTCTAAGTACAATTAATTAATTAATATATATATATATATATATATATATGATACATCGGTGCACTTGAACGATATTGATCGTTAGATTAATGTGCTGTTTAGTTTGAATTCTTCGATAAAAAATAATGAGAATCATTAAATATGTCAATTACGATTTAAAGATATGGAGTAATTATTAAATTAATGAAATAATTGAGAAATTTTGATTTCCATCACATCAAATAAGCTTCAATATATCTTCATTCTCGATCATTTACTCATCCAATGTCCACAGTCAAGCACCTCTTTAAGTTTTATTTTACTCTTCAACTATGTAAAATAAAATTAAAATTATACTCTCCCCATTCGCTGATAAGATATTCATTTTGCCATTTTAATCGTTTACTATAAAGGTATCCATTTTTTCTTTAAAGTAAAAGGGCCTACATATAGTCCATCACTCATCACTAATACAACTACACACTTTATATAAAATAATAATACTCCTTAATACATGTGCAAAAGGTAAATTAATACATTAATTTTTTAAAAAATAACTACTCATTAAAATTTATTAACTTTAGGTACACCCAAAATCAAGACTAAATTATTTGAACATCACGCATCCCAATAATTTATATTAAATCGATGGGTATTTTGGGTGAATTTTAAAATTTAGATTGTAATAGGTAGTTATTAAATATATTTTTAATTATTTTATTTTATTTAGTAGTGAAAATATAATTTAATGATTATTTGGCAAAGACTTGTGTGAGACCGTCTCACGTAGAAAGTCATAACTTTTATAATGAAAAGTGATACTAAATTAATGAAAAATTATATATAATGTTATTTTATGAACAATTTATAGTATTATTGAAAAGTGATACTCCCTCCGTCTGCTTCTAACGTATTCATTTTACTATTTTTGGCGTCCGCTTCAAAGGTATCCATTTTCCTTAGTAAAAAAGTACATAATATGGCTCAACACTTCTCTCTAAAACAACTACTCACTTTACATATAATTATAATACCCCTTAATTCACGTGCAAAAAGCAAATGGATACCTTAAAACTGAATGGAGGGAGTAATATTTTATAACGAAAGTAATAATTATTTTTAAAAGTGTAAAATGGTCTCACATAAGACGATCTCATGCATGAACTACCCTTTAGATTTTTTAAGTGTCCTAAATACAGTGCAGTTTAACTCAAAATTATTATCAACTTTCATTATTAGATTAAATAAAATAATAGTATTTTTAAACCATATTTATGCAAACAATATAAATATATATATATATATATATTCACATTATCACATTCGGAGGTAAATATTTGTGTGAGACTATCTCACGTTAGCTCTTACATGAAACGGATAAAAAGTAAAATTGTTCATGATATGTTTACTGCACTATTACCATTTTTCTTTCATTAATGATGTTATCATTTAACAAACATAAATTACTATATATCACTTTTATAGGAGTTTTATCAATTCAAGGCCTGAAAATGGATAAACTATCAATTCTGGACCTGGATTATTTTTTTTATCAATTTGTGGCCTGAAATGTGTATAACTATCAATTTGGGGCATGAATTTAGGTCCTAAATTGATAAAATAGGAGATAATATTTGATAAATTCAGGTCCTGAATTGATAGTTTTACATATTTCAAGCCCCGAATTTATAGAAAAAATAATTCAGGCCCTGAGTTTATAATTTACTAATTTTTCAGACCTTAGATTTTTTTATATGTAGAATTATTTTTAATAAATAAATAGTATTATTATCATAAAATATATGAGTATAATTTATAACTATTAAATATTTTTAAAAAAACTCATCTCAACGTATAAAAAAAATCGGAAAAATTACTCACAGGTACACACTTTGTACCCTAAATTACTAGGAGATACAATAAATTCAAAAAATTACTCTCACATACAAAATATGAAAGTAAAATACCAAATATAATCTTAATGTGTTATGACCCTACACATTTAAACCACAAACCCTAATCTTAATTATTATTTAATGTGTAGTGGGTAGTTGTATTAGTGGGAGTGTTGACCCCATATTTTAATTGTATTAGAGGGAGTGTGTGGGTCTCATGTGTGTAAAAAAAAAGAGGACCCTTTAGGAGGGACGATCAAAATGGCAAAAAGGAACTCTTTAGGTGGGATGGAGGGAGTAATTAAAGGGACATACACATAGACATTCACATCAATTTACTATATATTTTTACATTTAAAAATAATAATAAATAATCAAAACATATCCATGAATTTCTTAATATTAATCCGTTATTTTTCAACTATTTATGTTTATGTTGGAAAATTGAATTTATAATATATTCAGTATTAAGAAAAGGTGCTATATATTCTTAATATCGTACATCAAGAATGAAAGATGACAAATTTTTTAATGGATTTAGATTTTATTGAACTAACAAAAATAGTGAAGTAATTAAAATTACGGAACAATTTAGCAGATTTGAATAAATTGTCATATACATATCGGTCATGGGCCCAAAAATTTGGTCCAGCCGGCCCAGACCCAAGGTCCACAATTATAAAGTGATGATAAAAGTGCTTGACGGTTGGGACCCCCACGGCCCATTAGCAACCTCGGCTTCAAGCACAAAAAAGAGTTGTTACACGAAACGAGCCGCTCGAGAGCTCGGCTCGACTCGTGATACTCGAGCTCGAGCTCGTACAAATACTCGTTACTTTATCGAGCAAAGCTCGGCTCGGCTCGGCTCGATATAGCTCGATAATAATAATAATATTAAAATAAATATTATATATTGATAATTATATGTATTAATATAATAATTATTAAATATAATATTAAATATATTAATTTAATTCCAACTCGAGTAGGCTCGAAAGCTCGGCTCGTTTTGTTAAATAAGCCGAGCCGAGCTCGCTCGTAAGCTCGTTATCAAATCGAGCCGAGCTCGAGTATGCACTAATCGAGCTTGCTCAGCTCGTTTAACAGGCCTACACAAAAGCGAAGATAAAATAGTATTCTTTTACTAACTTTAAGGATAGTTTAATATTTTAAGGTATTAATGATAAATTTGAAATTAAATTGTAATTCCTCTGTTCAATTCAAACGTTTCAATTTTATTATTTTGGAATGTCTATTTCAAATGTATCTATTTTTTCATTTTAGTAAAAAAGCCCACCATTCACTAATACTATAACTATCAATTAACACATAAAATAATAATACTTATTAATTCACGTACAAAAAGTAAATGAGGACTTTTCGTGTGGACGGAGGGAGTATCATTAGATTATTTGATTTGTTGTTGTTTCTTTTTATGGGTGTGAAAATAAGTTTGGAACAAACAAAAATAGAAAGTGTGATGTTGAGTTAAAGACGGATGAAGCAATATATTTTTTTTAGAGACTATTTTTTAGTATATGAAAAATAATCTTTATAGAACTAATACTCTTCCGAATAAAAATATTATTCATCTAAACAAAAATATTAAAAAGAGCAAAGGGTCAAATAACCCCTCCATCTTATCTCCAAAGTTCAAACTAGCCCTCCACTTATTTTTTGGATCATTCAAACCCTTTATCTTCCTAATTTGATCCATTGAACCCCTTCTGTCAAAAATCATCTAAAGGTGTTAAAAGGAGATAGGGAATGAGAACAGTGGAGAATTGAGTTAATAAACAAACATAATCTCCCATGTCTCCAAATTTGGCTACTTCTTCGGCTTCATGGAGAATGATAGGGAGGGAACTGAGTTGGTAATATGGTCAAGATATCAAACACAAGGCCTAAAATTAAGGTAATCAAAAAGGCATTTTACCGATAGCGTCACCATATCGATCTCCCTTAGTAGCCGCGGATCCACCATCTCTGCCACCCACCGGGCGTCTCTTAGCACTAGGGCCGCTGTCCCAATCAGCCTCTCCACACTGTTCGAATCGGAAGGAATTACTAAAGAAAACCCCCATTTTTTTACAGATATGTCTTAATAAAAGTAAATTCGGAGGCATAAGGAAATGGATAGGTCTTGCGTGAGATCATTTTACACTTTTTAAAATCGTTATTACTTTCGCTATAAAATGATCACTTTTCATTTATATTATAAATTGTTCATGAAATAACATTATCACTTTTCATTAATTTAATATCATTTTTTATTGTAAAAGTTATCACTTTCTGACCATCTCATGTAAGATCTTACATGAGATGGTCTTACACAAGTCTTTGCCTAAGGAAATTGCATGTGCCCTAAATTAATGAATTCTTTTTAACATTAATATTGGCAGTACACTATTCCACTGTGGAAGTATAGTTATGGGCCCAAAGTAGGATAATTGTAGTTCTTTATAAAATGTGTCCCACATTTACTATCAAAGCAACCTAGTGAGCCCATTTTAACAGTAGTTTTAGAGATGGGCCAAAAATAGGGTAAGGGTAGTTCTATATAAAAAAATCTGGCCCATTTACTTTTATAGTGACTTGAAGAACCCATTTTGTTATCCTATTATAAATATTGTATAAACTCCTATCCTGAATTCCTGATATGTGAGTGATGATATAATGGTGTTACGTATTAACAAGAGAAAAACCAGGAGATAGTACAATAAATGATGAAAATTTATAAATTAAAGAGTTAATAAAATTTTATTAATATTTATGTGTGAATTTTGAAAATTTAAATCTAGTTTTTAAACTCATAGTCTACCATTGTTTTAATTTAGTTTAATGTGATATCATTCATTTGTTAATATCAATTGGTAATTTTTTGGATATTAATAGATATCTGATATTTTATTTTAGATAATTTTATTATTGTTGTGTATTAAATGAATTAGAATAATTAGTTTTTTGAGTTATTTATCATTTGTGTATCATTTCTTTTTATTAATATATTAACGAAAATAAAATTGTTATAACTACTCTAGTAATAAAAAGAATGGACTCTAG
Source organism: Pogostemon cablin (assembly GCA_023678885.1). Taxonomy (NCBI): domain Eukaryota; kingdom Viridiplantae; phylum Streptophyta; class Magnoliopsida; order Lamiales; family Lamiaceae; genus Pogostemon; species Pogostemon cablin. The sequence goes on along the minus strand of CM042954.1, from coordinate 21,137,972 downwards.
TACATTTAGATATTTTATAAATAATAAGTGAGAGAGCACAACAGAATAATACATAGAGAAGAGAGTATGAAAGATTAGAAAGGGTAGATGGATATGCAAAAATTAAGAGAGTAGTACAGGAGCAGAAAGATATTCAACTTGAAGAATATATTTCAATTTTCAGCATGTATATTTTGACAAATTTCGTCAGGGGCTATCACAATTTAAAGTATACAAGCGGCGTATACATACATATACGTGCACAGCATCATATGCAAAACACAAATCTACTACGTGGAGTCCATGCAACATGACACTCGTTGACATTTTACAGGAGAACTTTATTAAGTTCGAAGATTCACCTTGTATTATTTGTAAATCACATATTTTGAGGATGATTACTCGTAAAATAAGGATTACATAAGTCTTACATCCATACTCATCACTTCACAATTTATTTTTACTAAGAAAAAAAATTATCATAATATTAATTGAAATTTTACAATATTCATCTTTGCAAATTGAATGAATATTTTTTTAAAAAAAAGAAAAAAGAAAGGTGCTTCATATTATTAAGAATGAAAGATTATTTACTTAAAATATTTTATTTCATTTGTTGATTTCCTGAGAAATTTTTAAATGGATTCAGAATTTATTAAACTAAAAAATGATGAAGTAATTAAAATTAAGGAACAATTAAGAAATAAATTGTCGTATACATCTGTAAACAATAGAAATGCTTGACTTGTGGGACCCGCGGCCCCATTAACAACCTCGACTTCCAGAATAAAAGCAAAGATCGCACAAGCTTTGCTCCATAACTTCTAAGCTCTCTCCATTGCCTTCCTCTCTCTCTCTCTACTTCAATTCTATTTCTACATACCAGTATACAAGGTAAATACGTACCGAGATTGCCACCCAACAACTTGCTATGACCATTGTGCGTGTATTTTCGTTATCACAATTCTATGAATCTCAGTTTTGTTTTGATTTTCTGCAGAGAAACGGTTTACAAGAATTTTGCTTCTGGAAGTGATTTTGAGGATTTCATCGTTACAGGGGTGAGTTGACTCACTGTGAAGTTCATTTGTTGCTTAAACTAACTTTTATTTGTTCATATAATCTGTTTCGTAGCATAATGTGATGTGATGTCCCTATCTTATTTCTTGTTGTGGCGTTTACTAATTGTTGGTCTCTGTTATTTCATGTGTTTTCTTCTTGGATTTGTTGGATTAGTATATGCTAACTCATTTTATAGGTGAGTAGAGTTTCCTGATTGTTCTGTTGTTTATCTATTTTGTTGAAACCTCCTAAAGAAATGAAAATTAAGGTTTTATCATCTCTCTCTTTCAGTTATGTTCTATGTAGTGTTAGTCGTTGGGTGATTTTTAATATTTTTGGTGAAATTATTGTTGGATTGACACATGCGTTCTTCAGTTTATCATTTACATGATGAAGTTTCTGAAAATTATGATTGGTTAAACTTTTTATATAATAAAGAACTTCAACGGTTGATTCTAAGGAGCTGAGGTTTCTTTTCCTCCTATTTCAATCAGAAGTTATTGAGAGTTTATCGTTGAATGTTCTATAGGATTGAGGTGTTACAATTCTGATATAGACCATTTCTTTCAATTTCCAGCTCAAATTGCTTAACATCATTTCAAAGGAAGATTCTCCTTTGAAACCTAATACATCATGTCCAATGTTAATGATGTTAACAAGAGGAGCACACAAACTCCGCAACAACACCAATCTGTAGGGTTAGCAGCATATTGGAAACTAATGAGATGTGAAGCAGCAGAGGAGACTAATCATCCTTCTGGAACTGAGAAACTTGGCTATGTTGGTGCCTTAACAGAGAGATTAGAGGGCTCTTCTAAGTCTATTAAAGGAGTCAAAATGATTCAGACTGAAAATTTTGATGGGCAAGATGCTGATTTTGGGGTTGGGGTTGCTCGCAGCATCAAGCATTGTAAAAGTGGCATTCAGAATAGTCCCTTGTTCCCTAGCACTTCAGCTGCAAAGGGAATATCTGAATGCCATTTCGCAGGAGAAGATGCATCAAATGATCCTACCAAGTGGATGAGAGCTCTTTCCTTTGGTAAAGATATCCACTTTGGGTCAAATCCTTTTCTGAATACAACACCTCATATTGTGGAAAATGGGGGAAAACTCGTGGTTGACAAAGGAAAAGCGGCAGTGTCTGCTGTTCCCACACCATCACAAACTGGTAAGAGAATTCTAGAGCATGTAGAATGTCATGAGGATTTAGTTTCTGAAAAACAAATGCCCTGCTACACACAACCCCACAATTCGGTTAACGCGTGTCGCAAAGTGAACATTCTATCCGGTCATTACTCTAAAGCATATAATTGGGGTAAGTTCACAAAGATGCAGATGCCTGTGGGAATGAGCAGATGTTCAGAAATTTTCAATACAAAACCTTATGCTGGTATCTGTAAGATGTGAATAATTTTTTTCACCTTTGCCCCAGATTGTGTGTATGTTCTTCCAATTTATATCTGGTGCATTGCAATGCAATGAATTTTTAAAAGCCCATGAGCTTAAATAAATGCCTGATGTTAGAATCTTGCACTCAGTTAAAGTTTTTGTTTGCATCTGCTGCAGGTTCAAATTCTGCTGCATCAAATAAGGTACTCTTGTTCACACTTATTATTCTGAATTAATTGGCTTGCAGGTATGTTACGACTTACCTGTTCATAATATATTATGCGTGTATGAGATGATTCCTTTTTGGTATACAGAAATTCTATATTCTGTTTGCATCTAATGTTTCTATAGCTATCAATTATTTTTGCATGAAAATTATTTCATGATGCTATTTACTTAGAGCTAGTTCCCAAGATCTTTTGTTCTTTATTCTTTTGTGACTGTTTTGTGGTCTGTTGTCTGATGATAATTGAATATGTATAGGCCTTCAATGTGGAGTCAAATACACCAGCAAGGAGTAATGTTGGCTTCTCCGGGAAAGTTGGACATATGCAGCCGAGTAACAAGCTCCACCCCTTGCCCGGTGCAGCAACTTCATCTGACAAGTCTGGAGAGGCGGAGAAGCTACTACAAAGCTGCCTGATCTCCCGAATGCAGATCCAGGAAATAGATCGTTAAAGCGTCTCAAGCTGAACTCTTCAACCCTCTCGGCACAAGGGACAACGTGTTGCTTCACCCTCATCTCTGAAAATAAGCAAGCTGTACGGTGGGATTCCTAGAAGTTGCAAAACTAGCTCAGCAACATGGCAAGAAGCCGGTGTGGTTGGATGAGAGGGGGGATCTCTGGAATAAGGGTGAGGAGCACATTATGGAGAATCCAAAAGAGAAGCGCAGGGCATTTTTGTTGTCGCATGCTTGGATAAAAAGATGGCTGCCTAACGAACAAGGAACAACAGAGACACTACCCGAAGCAGAGGCAAGCCGTGATCTACAAAGTTCAAAATTATCTGCAGAGAAACTCCAAGAGAAGAAGTTTCCCAGCATTGAAGCCATGGCACAGATGGGGAGGGTTTAACATGTTCTCCGCGGTGTGAGCTCACTAAGAGTGGGTCGTACACAATTTGGAAGGCTTTCTGATTAGCTTTATGTTTAAACAGATGTTCTGTTGTTTCAACATCAGGTGTGCAACTTTTTCATTGAATAAACCATGTTATTATGTCTTGAATATAACGTGAGATAATGTTCATCTAATTAGTTATCTGGGAGACAATAACCAATAGTTGCCAAATCAGTAATCTTAATATTATTGCAAGTGAAGTTTGGCATCATCTTACACTCGCTGCTTCTATGAAACTGAAAACTAGTAAAAAGGTTGCACATGAAACAGCAACCTCAGCTTTATTCTTAGTAGGGTAAACAGTTCTCTTTACATTAGGCCAGTGAAGCTTCGACTTTCGCCACGGACAACGCTTTCATCCGGTCACCTGATGCCTCAGTTGGTATCGTTGCTCTCTGCACTGCCACCAACGAAACGAAAGACTCTATATAATTGTTCCATCGTCGATTGTTGCCTTCTCGAGTATGACAATGATCCCCGACCGTATGTAGAATCCTTCCTCTGGTCTATCAGCTTCTTCAACACCCTGCAAGCCCAAAAAAAGCTTTTCATCTTAAAACAGGGCTGCCTTTTTAGGTGATCAATGAGTTTAGAATAGTCTTAACTTACATCTTTGTTCATGATTATCACGTCTTTCCCAATTCTTGCATTCTTGTCGATAATACAGTTACTACAAGTAGAACAAGATACATATGTTATGTTAGAATCTTGGATATCTATATTCAAAGAAAAGTCATAGCCTACTCACCTGATTTTCGTGTTTCTTCCAATCCCCATTGGAACTTTACCCTGTGCCAAAAGGGAGGCAATCTCCGACTCCGTTTGGTAGTAGTCAGCCCCCATCATCAGAGTGTCCTATTACAAAGAAAAAGCTACTATATGACACAGTTTTTTCAACCATTATGGGATGGCCTATTTAATGTGATAGAGAAGCATAGTGAGCTAACCTTCAGTTCTACACCAGAGTCTAAGCGAGAGCGCTCGCCTACTATAGAGTGTTCAACAATGCATTCTCTCAAGAAGCAACCGTGTGAGATTATGGCATCTTTAATCTGGAGATGCAGTTAGAACAATCAGAAAATCAATGTAAGAGATCATTAGTCACTGAAACCACTAGTATGGCTACCTTGCAATTGTCCATTTTCGTTGGTGGCAAGAAACGAGGAGACGTGTAGAAAGGAGTCTTTGGATCGTAAAATTCAAACTTTGGAAGCTGCAAACAAAGAGATATAGGCATGAACTCGTCAAGAAAACGAGCCTGAAAATTTTGATCACAACATAAGTAACAAAGATGGATGGTTGAATTAACCTCATCAGTAAGAGATAAATTAGCATCATAGAATGATTTGATAGTTCCAATATCTTCCCAGTAGTCTCGAAATATATACGCCTGCAGTAATCAACAGTATCATCTTAAACACCAACATGAACAAATGCAAAATGTCTCGACTGAAATGAATCCGTCTCTTACCTGCACATTATGTTCCTTCACTGCAGAGGGTATGATTTCAGATCCAAAGTCATTCGATGAAGGGTAACTCCAGCGAAGAAGATTCAAAAGTACGTCCGTCTTAAATGCATAAACTCCCATAGAAGCAATGTATGGAGATCTTAAAGCATCTTGTGGAGATAATCCTATGATAGATGTGTCCACTTGCTGCAACAATGCATTACAGAACACAATCCTAGTTTGAGTGCATGTTACTAGAATGCTTTCTTTAATTGCAGATGATACGAGTAAGCATACCATTGCTTGTTTATCAGAGCCTTTAGGCTTTTCAGAAAATTGGGTTATACGACCTCTGCTGTCGATCTTCACAAGTCCGAATGCTGATGCTCGACTGAAAAATCAAATGAAGAAAAAAGGTAAATAATTCATTTAACTGTATTGAGCTCAGCTAATCAAACCATTCAATATGTGATCAGTTGCACAGACCTGTCGCCAACCAGAGCACATGATAGAGTGATGTCGGCATTTCTGTCGATGTGGTTCTGTTCAAGCATGAACCAGCCTTAGAATTACGAACACATACACTATAGCAATACGAGTTAATTGTAAGATGGAAGTGTACCTGAATGAAGTCAATGTAATCCATCCTGTAAAGATGATCACCTGATAGAATCAATATGTTGTCAATGTCTTTCGCCTTGGCATCCTGCAACAACAAGTCGAAAACTCTTAGGACACGAAAAAACGAGACGATACTTTAAAATTTCAAAAGCAAGGCACACCTCAAACACCCATGTAAATTGTCTAACAGCATCAGCCGGCCCTTGGAACCATCGTTTTCCTGTTTCTCCTGCCGTTTGAGTTGCAGCCAAAACCTCGACGCAACCATCCCCAAAGCTGACACCATTTCCAGTATAGGTACGAGAAATGTGCCGATTCAGAGAAGCAGAATTGAATTGGGTCAGCACAAAGATCTTGTTAATGCCACTGTTGATACAGTTGCTCATTGGGATATCAATCAGCCTATAGCATCCTCCTACCGGAACCTGCCCATCGTATTACACGAGAGTAACAAAAACCATATCAAGAGTCTAAGTGAAACAAACTCTGACAAATAGGGCTTTTTTATTAATACTAATTCATCACCAATACAATACATATCAGAAACTACTAATGTTGATTACATGATCCATATCATTCATAGATAGTTACATTATAGGTATGCATGATCCAATACACTTCTCAGCAGATTAGTAAATCAAATGCCACAAATCTGGTGGATGGTTGGATCCCTTTTACTAATTTCATAACAGATTAAACCTTTAATATACACAGTAACTTGAGAAGAAATGTATTAATTGATGATTAGATTTCTTACAGCTGGGGTTGCAGTTTTGCTTGTAAGGGGAAAAAGTTGAGTGCCAGCACCTCCTCCAAGAATAATGGCAGCCACATTCTTCGGATTCGCCCTCTGTCTCTCTATTCTTGGTGCTTGTATGGTCTGAAAATAGACAAGAAAACATCATTTCAGAGAATCATTCTCAGTTATTCAAAAAGAGTGATTCAAGATTTTAGCAAAACATGGCATATAAGCTAACAATCACTGCCTAAATTACCCAAAAAAAAAAAAATTAGAAAGGTAATGCTGACCAGTGTTTCTTTGCTGTTTTCTCTGGTAAGAACAGAATGAGCCACCCCAGTTTTGATCTTTCTGCCTCTTTTCTCAAGATTCAAACTTTTTCCAAAGTTATTACAACCACCATATGAACACCCTCTCATCTTCTCTCCCCAAAATCCATTTTCTCCATTACAGAATCCACTGTTCAGATTGCCCAAATGGGTTGTGGATTTCAGTGTTGCACAGCAAGCATCCATGGCTGTTGATCACTGACACAACCAATTCAACAATCAAACAGTATTAGACAATATGATGATAATTAATATAAAAAAACAGTAGATCAGAGGTTTAAACACAAGTTTAAGAGACTAAATAAGAAGAGTGTCAAGATGTATTCTAAGTAACAAGTAAAGTATAGATCACACAAAGGACTCTACTAAAATAAAGGCAGTATGACATATGATAGCCCTTAATTAACGTTAATCAAACAAATTAAATATGCTCTTTCTTTTTCAAATAAGTAAAATCAAAGAGTATAGTACCTTGGAACCTCTAGAAAAGATCTTGTGCCAACAACTGTGTCAGGATTAGGACAGAATCAAGGGGGAAAATCCAAGATTCTGGGAAAAATGTCAGCACCCACGAAATCAAGAATCTTGAAGAAAAACAACAACTTGAAGATCTCTTGCAATAAGGGATTGTGAAAGATGTGCTAACAAGTTATTAAAATCATAATAATCTAGAAAATGCATGAGAAGTCAATCAAGTTGGGTGGTGATGAAAGGTCGTAGCTTTATTGGCTTGTGAGCTTTCACGGGAAATCTTGCAGACTTGCTATTTTATTCATGCCAAATGTTGCTATATATATGGGGGAGGTAAAAAAAATTAATCTTCATCTCTCACACACAGACACCCAGAACTGCGTGTAAACGCCATTGGTGTTTTGGGGTTTTCATCATGGTTTGCAGTTGGACAAGAGGGGGCCAAACACATGTCCATTTCACCTGTACTTGCACTAAAATTTGGTGTCATATGAACATCTTTATTTGATAATTAAAAATAAAAGAAAATCTTGCTGATTTTGTATGGACGGCTGTAATTTATTTGGAGAAAAAGATTTTATGTCAATCAAGAGTCCTCTTATGGCATTTTGTGACTCGAGCAGCTGTGAGGCTCTTATGGAATTGCTTATTGGATCATCACCATTTCACTATACATGATGTCGTTGTTCTTCAACATTTGGACAACTTGTCAAACAATTTTAAGGATTTTCTTCATAGAAATAAAAGCATAGAATGCCAAATTTGATCAATTTGGACAAAGTAATATCTCCATCCAACGCATTTTCATTTCGTGAATCTTATCTTAAAATTTATATTTTTCCCTTTTATAATAAATGAGATCACACAAAATAATTAACATATCTACTTGGATCTACATACCACACTAATATAAATATATCATTAAACATAATATATTATATTTTATATCTAATCTCGCTACACATTAAAATACTATCCTATTCCGTATATCAAAATTCTTGAAGTATACTAATATATATATATAGTATCATCACAAACAAGTTAAGAAAATTAGAACGCTGTATTTGAAAATAATTACCAAATAATTCAGACCAATTACCAAATATTAGCAAGCGTTTCTACCAAAATAATAATGATAACGCTAATTAAATATTCCATTTTCATATATTTCCCAACTGCCAGCTATTGCATGAATGTCCAAAAAGGAAAATTACCAAAATCTCAACCAAATTCATAGCGTATGAATTTCACAAAAGCAGGAAATGGACATCCCATGTTACTCTCCTAAGGCTCAATTTACTAAATGACTTTTAGTATTTGTCCTATTTAATTTAACTTATTAAATAAATCAATGTGTTTTATGAATTACTCCTTTGAATATTTGCACACACTTTTTTTTAAATACATTCTGGTGTTTTTATATACACTTAAACTAAGACAATTCACATTATTAACATCATAATAAGAATATGTATGGTATGGAATTGTGTCACGGAGGAAAAACATAAAATTACATGGGATTACATATAATATCAACTCATCACCTTAAACCTAAATCGTTAAATTCAGTTTCAGCCTAAAAAATGGATAAACAAATGAATTATTTTATTTATTAATTAAGAGCTTGAAATAAACATAATTATCAATTCAAATCTTGAATTTTGACCCGATAAAATAAGAGAAAATATAATATGACAAATTTAAGTTCTGAATTAATAAAAAAAAATAATTCAATCTCCAAATTATTACTTTTTTTTTAATATTTCATCAAATAGATAGTTTAGAAAATGTGAGAATAAAAAAATAAATGAGATTAAATTAAATTCATTGTTATCATGATTGGCAGCTGACAAACAGAAGTTAGAAAATGACCTCAACGTTCATATATCCACAATTATGGTACAATTGGGTCCCACTCACTTCATAGATATGTGCTCACATGATTTCTGGGTTCATTAATTACACAGATATTTTCATCTACATTTTCATCCCTTAACTTTGTTTTCATTCATAAATGAAATGACCACACTGATGCCTATTATTTCTTTAATTTAATTCTAAGACTAATTAATATTTCTCAAGAAAAAATTGTGCTTAAAAAATATATATTGTCAGTAATTAATGGTGCTAGTGATTTTTTTTAAGCATAATTTTTTCAACAATAAAAATATGTGGATTCAACAATAAATATGTGGTTAATAAGGAAAATAAAGAAATGATTAATTAATGGGGATTCAATCTTTATTCTTCAACGTCATAAAAATATAAATTTGTTTATTTTTTCATTTTCATTCCTTAATCTCAGTTAACTCCAACAAATCACCCCTAAATCATCCTTTTAACATCATAAAAATATAAAATTGTTTATTTTTTTCATTTTCATTCCTTAATCTCTGTTAACTCCAACCAATCATTCCTAAATCATCCTTTTAAATAGAGCTAGTAAAGATTGATGAACACTCAGTGATTCCGTAGCTAAATCATTAATCTAATAAATATAACCAATAAACACTCCGTTTATATTCTTGGAAATAATTTGAGAATGAACGAATGTAAAATTGTGAAGGAGAGGGGGTGGGGGGAAGGGGGGTTGAAATGAATGAGCAGATCCAAGAAAGGGCCCCAACAAGTTGTTATTTGTTTTTAATGCTTTAAAATTCCTGACCGCACAAGTGTCGCCACTCCATTACTCATTCATTGTAAATACTAATGAGCAATAGTTTTTAAGGTGAAATTGGATCAATTTTTACCCAATAACCCGGATATAAATATGCTAATCTATGAGTCATTCACTTCCTTTCTCTCGGGTCATTCATTTCACCTCTCTCTCTTTATCTCATCTCTCTGCTGCAGCCTCTTCTAAAATTGCCGCCAGGATACCGCCTCTCGAAAACATACGGCGAATGCTTCTCCTTCTTCACGAATAAATATTTTTCTCTTTTCTCTTGTTCTACCCTAATTTTCCAGCGTCCACCGTCTGCACTTCTCTCCAACGTTTCAGATCTTCTTCAAGCAGGTTTCTACTGGTCGCCTCTTCTTTCCAACATTCCACATGCTGTGTTCGAGATTTGAGAAGAGTGTGAAGGAATTGCTTCGATTTTGCTGCTCAACCAGCTCTGAATTTTAAACCTACCTAATGCTGTATTTCTCATCGCTTATTTTAGGCTTGTAAAATTAGGGAATTTCGCTCTTGATCTTTGCTCTTGATGTTAGGCTTGTGTTGGTAATGTGGTACAATTATATATGTTGTAAAATTGCTATTGATCTTAGAGCGAAGCATGTCAATATAATAAAATTATCATTGCTGTTCTATCCATTTTTCCACCGATTGTATTCATAATACATTTATTAATTTTAGTTATACGGGTTGGTATAAAATCTTATACATTTTTTGTATAAAATCTAATACATTTATTATTTATCAATATTTTCGTCAATATATTAATTAATTTTACTTATACAGTTAGTATAAAATGTTATACATTTTTATATATGATCTAATACATTTATTATTTTTCAATTTTTTCGTTAATATATATTAATTTTACTTATACAGGTTAGAATAAATTGATATACATTTTTGTATAAGATGTAATACATTTATTAAAAATTACATGTACATTGTTACACTTATGAAAATAAAAATATACATTATTTAATTAAAACTTATACAGTATAAGTCATTGTATTATACATCTCCAAGTCGTTCCTGAATTATGTTTAGTTCCTATACTATTCCTCCTCAGGAGCTTCAGCAACCACGCTCCCGCTCGATTCCTCCACTATCCAAATTAACGATTAGAATTTAATTTAGTTAGTCACGCGAGTGTGAAGATTTGGAAAAGAAGCGGCAGCGGCGCAAGAGAGGAGCCGAAACTACGTCACAAATTGAGATCTAGAAGGGCTGCAACGGAGATTTGAAAGAGAAGGTGAGGAGATCAGCGTGAGATCCGAAAGAAAAGGCAAGGGTGGATGCGGAATGACGGAAGGGCTGCAACTGTGATCTCCTAGATCTAGAAGGGCTGCAACGGAGATCTGGAAGAGAAGGTGAGGAGATCAGCGTGAGATCCGGAACAAAATGCAAGGGTGGAGGCGAAATGACGGAAGGGCTGCAACTGTGATCTGCAGGAGATCTGCAAGAGAAAGGTGAGGCGTGAGATCCGGAAGAGAAGAGGGAGGAGATTGCGTGAATAAAGAATGACCCATTTGGGTTATATAGTTGACCCACTTCTAAATATGGATCATTTGGGTTATATAGTTGACCCACTTCTAAATATGGATCCAGTTTTTAGTGTACACCAATTGTACAGTAGATCAACTCCTCATTCATTTACCATCATAAATATTTTATTAATAAAATTTAACGAATGTGATTATGTATGTCGATAAATTATGTTTATTATTCATTAAAATAATTCTCCCTCCATCCAGTCGAAAGATTACAATTTATTTTTTGTGCGTATATTAAGAGTATTATTATTTTATATGTAGGGTGTAGTAGTAATGAGTGATGGGTAGAAAATGGGGACCTTTGACACTTAATATAATAAAATTAGACTTTTTGATGGGAGGGAGGGAGGTAGTATATAATTCTGATATTTTGTGGTCTTTATATTCTTGTTGGTACCTATTGATATGATTTGTGAGACTTGTTAAAATATGATTGTTATATAAATATAATACTATACTATTTATTAATAGTTAAAGCTTTCTCTCTGCTCCCTTTAAATTATGAGGAATGATCCATTAAAATATAATAAATATAGTATGTAATAATATGACTCAGTAAAAACATACTTTAAGTATCATACTGTATTATATTTATATTATAACTAGAATAATTATCTGCGTATTACGCGATTACAATAATTGTATTTAAAATTTAAATTATAATTTTTTAAGTGTAAAATATATATTCATATAATAATAATTTTTAATATGTTTTTGTTATAATAAGTATGTATAATTATATTAATATTAATCTAATTATAGTATCATGAAAAAATAAAGGGTCACTTACGATGGGATACATAAAATAATGTATAATTGCTATAAACTACATGACTTAAATAACTAATACTCATAACTACACAATTATGATTGTGATCCCATAAATACCCCTATGTGTTTGCACAATTTGTTTTGCACAATTTTGTTTTGCACAATTTGGTTTGCACAATTTTGTTTTGCACAATTTTATTTTACACAATTTTGTTTTTGCACATTTTGTTTTGAAATTTTTTTCCCACATTTTGTTTGTACATTTTAAGTTTAATAAGGAATTTTCATAATATTAATTAATTTTCATGGCGGCTGCGGCGGAGGTCCGCGACTGACCGCGCGGCGGTCTAGCAGTGGTCCGGCGGTGGGTGGTTGGGTGGGGGTTAAAGGTTTGTAGTTTAAAAGTGTATGAGATTATAAGGTTATATTTGATATTTTACTTTAATATTTTGTATGTGAGAGTAATTATTTGAACTCATAGTAATTTAGGATAAAAGTGTATATTTATGAGTAATTTTTCCAAAAATGAAATAAATAAATAATAAAATTTGAATATAATAACTTTCTATTAAATTATTAATACTTTTTTAAAAATGCTTATATTATAAATATATTTCAAAATAAAAGTATGCAATTTAAAAAATATTTCAGAAAAAATCATATAAAGTTTTCTTGCATTAATTAAGTTCAAACATTCATTATTATAATATTAGGAAATGTATAATTGAATAATTATAATTGAACCAATAAAAGGACTAACACCTATAAAATAAAATTTTATAACTCATGAGAAGGTGACACATATGTTTTTAGAAAAATTTATATTAAATAAATACTTCATAATTATATGTATTAAGATAATAATAATAATATTATTATTATTATTTTAATACAGACCCATCTCACAATTCATTTCACGCATATCCATCTCTCCAGAAATTTACCCCTTAAAAAATAAGTCTACATTTTCGACATAGAATTACAAATTGCATGAAAATATGTTAATGGAAATTAGGCAGAGACCGAGGTGGTAATACTTATCCTATCCCAAGTTTCAACGATTTTTGTGCGAGATTTTTCCAGTATAGGTTATAACAAAGAAATCGGCCCACATAATTGAGTATGGAAATCGTCATAAATGGGCTTAAGTATGAAAATCGTCATTTGTAATGGGCCTTTCTAGATTGGTATGTAAGCCCAAAACTTCAAATGTATTTTCTTTTAATCATTTATTCATCATTAAAAAAAATTATAAAACACTCAAAAATAAATAAAATTGGTTAAAAAAAATATATTATATGGAGTATTACTTTCTTAAAAAACGTTATTAATGTGAAAGCTAAAGTAAGGTGGAGTGAGCACTCAATTTTGTAGATCAAATTATTATGAGTGCTAGTTTTGTAAGAGAGAATCTAATTACACAATGTAACACCTAACATAGCCTAATGAAAAACAGAATAAGTAAAATATCATTATGTGCTTTTATGATTTTATTTTATTTATTTATTTTGTTAAAAGAGTATAACGTTGCACTTTGTAATATGATCTAGAGATGGGCAAAGATTTCTTTGTGTGAGGTGTAATGGAATGGCTCCCAAGACACAGAAAAAATGATAATTTTTATAGTGAGAAATTATTTTATGATAAATTATACTTTAAATGATACTAAATCAATGAAAAGTAATATAAGTTATGTAAAATGTTTTATTAACAACTAGTAATTCTATTAATAATGTGTATAATGATTTCGTTGGTAATATATATAATGAATATTGTTCCGTTTTGTAAAAAATATTAGAAATCCGTTGACATTTCATTCCTAAAAATCAAATGTAATTTTAATTAACAATTTGTTGGTAATTAAATGGAATGAATTCTCAAATTTGGCAAGCTATACTCTTTGCAGATCTATAGGTATAATACTCCAGATTAATTAGTTCAACATTTTTCGCTAAGAAACAATTGCCACTTGTGTTTCCCATTGTATAGGATATATCTAAGACATGAAGATTATAAGTGAAGTTTTTTAGTCAATTTTAATAACTCATGTTAGGTTATTTGGTGACTTAAACTTGACTTCATTTGTAGTTATTGTTCATCCTCATATCTAAATCCTTTATATAAATAAATATATTAATATGATAAAGATTTGTTTGCATTTCCCAAAACAACTTACACTAAACAAATAAGAATGCGATAATTTCTATAATGAGAATTGATATCTAATTAATAAAGAGTGACAACAATATTGTAAATTATTCCATAAACAATTTATAAAATAAATATAAAATAATAATGTTTTAAAAGAAAATGTAATATTTTTTAAAAAAAATGATAACTAATTAAGAAGACAAAATTTTATTCGGACGCACACAGAACTAGCTACATGTGCCCAAATCCAATTTTATATTTTTTATTATAGAATGTCGTACTACTTTTTAATATCTTTAACTTTGATTTAAATAATAATAATAATAATAATAAATTAGTCCTTTTAGTCGAATTTTAATAATCTTCATATTTTAAAGATTTTTATTAAAAATATTACTTTTATTGAATTAATTAAAGTATAAACTCTATAAATATCATACCTCATTTGTGTACACAACTGTGTAAGAGTTGTCCAAATTATTCCAACTTCCAAAATTTAATAATAATAATAATAATAATTACATATAAACTAGACTTCTCATATTTAAGTGTAGTATTTAATAGTGTATTAGAAGCAGAAAAAACGAGTAGTTGATCGGCCAACCTAAGTTCATTAACTCCCCTCTTCTCCCTCCTAAACTATTAAGAGTCCTCCAATCCCAAATTTCTCAATAAATTAAATTAAACGAAAAAAAAAAAGTTTTCAGATCTCGGATTCCGTCAATTCGATGGCCGGCGTACTCTCTTCCGTCCGGCGAATCTACCTCACAATCTACAACTGGATTGTCTTCTTTGGCTGGCTCCAAGTCTTTTACCTCACCGTCAAAACCCTCCGAGGATCCGGCCATCAATCCGTCTACGCCGCCGTCGAGAAGCCGCTCGTCCGCGCGCAATCCGCCGCTCTTCTCGAGATCCTCCACAGCTTGACCGGAATCGTGAGATCTCCGATCACGGCCACGCTCCCGCAGATCAGCTCCCGAATATACCTGACGTGGGGAATCCTGCAGAGCTTCCCCGAGATCCGCACTCATTTCTTCGTCTCATCCATGGTAATCAGCTGGTCGATTACTGAGATAATCCGGTACTCGTTTTTCGGATTCAAGGAGGCGTTCGGGTTCATGCCGTCGTGGCTGCTGTGGCTGCGGTACAGCACGTTCATCGTGTTGTACCCTACGGGGATTACCAGCGAGTTGGGTATCATCTACAATTGCTTGCCCTATTTGAAGGAAACTGGGAAATTCAGCATCAGAATGCCCAACAAATTCAATTTCGGGTTCGATTATTACTATAATGCCCTTGTTGTTCTTGGGACGTACGTTCCAGGTATTCCTCATCTGTACGGATATATGTTGGCGCAGAGGAAAAAAGCCCTCTCCAAACCCAAAACTGCCTAATTCTTGCCTTTTGGATTTCATCTTCAATCTGTTGTTTACAGTTCTACTTCAAACCAATCTCTTCTTCTTTGTAATTGAATTAGCTTCTGGTTATTTTGGACTACTTCTGCCAATCCTAATTATGAATTTTGGAATTTTAATTTATTTAAAGTTTTTAGTTTCCCATCCTTTACGTTTCCACAAAGATAATCTAAATTAGAGCACTCAACCTTAACAGAATGTTTTGCGGCTTGTCTAAGAGATCATAATAAATGGAGTAATACAGTTTTCAAAGTTTAAAATTAACAAAAGCACTTAGTATTTATTAACCTCACAAAGTGAATTATCAATTTTTTTTTTTTTGGTTTTTTAATAAAGTGGTGCAATAAATGTGAATAAATTGTTTGCTGGGATCAGGGATGGAAGCTATATGATACAGTGGCATAATTTATATCGAGACATAATTTATATTAATCTATAATTGATTTTTTTTTTTTTGGTGTGTGGTTCATATTACATTAAAAAATATTTTATACTGTTAGATAGTATATTAAAAATTATTAGTAACATAAATGAGTTCACACTTACACTGAATCCTTTGATTTTTGGAAAATATACGGTGAATCGGTGTACACGTACATTAGCTACTTCACAACATATGTAACTACGATTTATGTTTCTTAGTTTTTAGCTTTTTTTTTTTATCTTTTGTAAAATTACTTCTCATGTATAAAAAGTCAAATGTTCAGAGTAATGAATTATTCAATTGAATAGCAAAGAGTGCTGCTCAATTCTACCGTTAAGAATATATTAGTAAAAAATAGCAACAAGTGCTTTTGCTTTTTACATGTAAATTAAGGATATAATATTTTAATATGTAGTAAAATGAGGGGAAGTGATATTTTAATATAAAGTGCGTAGGTGTATTAGTTTGATGGTGGGTTCATAAAGAGAGGAATATTCCCTTTGTCCAGTGTTGAAAAGGTTAGTTGTATTAGTGTTGTGTGTGAGTGGCTTCACTTTTTCAAGGTAGTGAACTTACTGACTTTAACGAAACTTGACAAAAAAAAAATATAATCCTTAACTTGGTACAAACTAAAATAGAAAAAGTAAACCTTAGTGCGAGACGAAAGAAGGAAATAATTAATTTGTATGAATTTCTTTTACTAAATAATAAATGCACACTTTTTATTGGGATGTACCAAAATAACAAAACATGTACTACGTTACAGTAGGATGGAAATAGTATTTTTCATTAATAAGAGTTTAATTTATCTCTCTTAATTTGTTGATATTCAAAATTTATGTATTTAAAAATATTTATTTTTAATATTTATTTTTCATTAACTTTTGAACACTAAAATATATAATTTTTGAACACAAGTATATTAAAAATAAAATTAATACATAAAATTTGAAAATAAAAATTTCTGAATACATACTATTTGAACACAAATATACAAAAATATATTTGAACATAAACGTTACTAAATATAAAAATAATGTGGATGTGATCAAAGGCGAATTCGAGCTACCGAGGCGACGTGTTCTTGGGATATTTTTTTAAATACAGTGGCTAATCATAATCCCAAATAGCTAAATGTATTCAGAAATAAGTTTATCCGATGTATTCAGAAATAGTTGTAGGCAATGTATCATGTATATTCATAAATATTTGTATGCAGACACGTTAATATAGTTATCTCCCACCTATTTTTGTGGAGAAATTAGTGGGACAATTTATCTTTTTGCGTCACACCTTTTAAATTAAATTTTGAATATAATTAAAATAGGGATAAAAATAGTATTTTATGCATTCAATTTATATATTAATTAATAATATAATTTGTTTGTATATCTAGTAGTAATATATACACATAAATTGCATCTAATAGTAATTTACTCATATTTATAAAATCAAAAGTGATAATTCTTCTTTTTTTTTTTTTTGAAAAAGACAACTAAATTTTTTGTTTATATATTTTCAATTCCAGTCTTAAAAAAGTATAGTTAAAATTTGAATTTTAATTTATTAGGATTACATTATAATTTTTTTTATAAAAAATTAAACACAAGAAATAAATTCCATTCCTCCAAATACCACATTCGTAGAACCGAGACCCGCGTGCACCCCCTCGCATTAGATGAAATATAAACGATTGAATCTCATTTTACTTCTAAAGAAGTATAGTAGTAATTAATATTCCATCAGTTCATTTTAAAGATTTTTTTTTCTCTAGTTTGGTCAACCACTCATCCCCCAACTCTCTTTTTCTTTTTTATACTTAAATGCTCTTTTTTCATTTTTACATTGAAAATAGAACCTACTTTTTTTATTTTGAGCGTTCGTATCAAAGACTCTCATTTCATTTTTTACACATCAAAGACTCTCTTTTTTGTTTTCACACATGAAACTCTCAAATACACCCTAAATACAATTACGAATTACATATTAAATTTTAATATTCCTTAATCAATGTACAAAAAACAAATATTACTATATTTTTTTTATTAGGATTATATTTTATTTTTAAAATTTTAATTATTTTACTTTAATCCAAAGGTGTGGTTATTAAGTGATTTCTTAATCTAATGGATTATTAACTAGGTAGACCACTAAAAAGAAAATGTGAATTCACTGATGGAGGAATCATAAAAGGATACATTATTAAACAAATAATATTTGGCTTGAAAAAATTAAAATGATATCCCCTTTAAGCACATGGACGATTTCAATAATTAGATTCATTCTTAATGTAATCACAACTATTAAATAAATTAATATAAATAAATTTATTTTCTAAAAAAGCACCTAGACGATTTCAATAGTTAGATTCATTCTTAATGTAATCACAACTATTAAATAAATTAATATAAATAAATTTATTTTCTAAAAAAACCGCCCCCCTCCTATTTTACCCTACTTCTATTTTACCCTATTAACATGGTACACCCCAGAATAACCCTTAAATTCAATTTGCAAAATAAATTTTACGCACAACAAAATTCTGAACTTATTAACTTAACCATGACGCCAAAAAACAAAATTAAAAAAAAAATATCAAGCAAATTGGCTAAAATATGCAATTTATAAACATAAAGAGCAATTATTTCAATTTCATTCGGGCACACATCTTCAATTGCCAAATGATTAGAAATTAATGAACCTTAACCAGATTAATCACAATAGCATTTCACATTTATTTAGATACTTTGATTAATACAGATAATACTGGTTAAGGAAATTAAGATTCAAAATTCATTAAATATTATTTTTTATCCAATAACTGCCCTTTGATCACAATCACCCTTCACACCTCAATGATACTCAAATATCATTTCTCCATTCCCAACCGGACTATGAACCAACAAACCCCTAAATGTGAAAATAGATTTACTGGATAGAAAACATGTCATATCAAATAGTTAAATCTATAAATATGGTGTAGATAATTTGAGTAGCATCCATGTTTGAGATATAAGAATATCAAGAAGCAAGCAAACTCATTGATACCAGAGTTACTGATTTAGAGAAAAACTAACAATACTGTAATAGTCGACAGCACAAATTCAAAATCTTTCAACTCAATAAAAGCTAACATAAGAAAAGTTCAGATCGGACAAAACAAACTTGAAGCACGGTAAAAAGAGACGCACTTAGGTGTTGGTGGCTCTGGTGTATATCTGCTGGCTCGAATGAGCAGACACCATTCTGATTGAACCCCTAGCCATGAGATCCCTGATTGCTTTCCTTGCTAAGGATCCATTAATCTGAACATAATAGAATACAGTTTATATAGATAACAAAAGATAATAACCTCCACAATCATCAGCAAAATAGCACTAATACCCTGAGTCTTTGTAAAGGCAAAAATGCTTCCAAGGGCTCAAATCCGACAAATAAGGTATTCACAAGAAAGGAATAATAACCCAAATATTTAGTTAATGATTGCACTACAAAAAAAACTAGAAGGGGTGCATAAATTTTGGTTATCAGACCACACAATACCAAAATCAAAGTTCTAATTCTGATTTTATAGCCAGATTAAACACAATGACCCACAAGTCACAGAATTCAAAACCCATAAAAGGTGTACCCTTCCAGTTAAAATGAACTGCGAAGTGAGATAGATCACAACTGTTCTCAACAGATAATTGTTCTAAAATGTCATTCAGCTTCAAGATGTTTCTAAGAATGTTAAAAGATTATTCACACATTTCATTCAGTCATCTTCTAAATACAGTTTTTTTAAACGACATAGAACTACTGAAATTGACAAGACTTGATAAAAGAAAAGAAATTTCCAGTTGCAGAAACGCAGAATCGGACAATAAAGGTGAAATTGATTCATCTATATAAGAAATCTTAACCTCATATATCAAACATAAACAAATACACAAATAACTATTATCACATGATAAAAAAAAAAAAGCTATACTAAAATGAAATTACCCTAAGACGATCGGAGAGAATGGAGGGAGTAATGAGCTTGTATTTAGGAGCCTCGGACAATAGCTTTTCGTAGGTTGCCTTGTCAAACAGCACCATATTGTTCACCTTCTCCTTTTGCTTTCCCTTGCTCCATTTCTGCAATAATTACAATTTGAGGAACACTATCCACAAATTAGATTTCAGATCCATATAAGCATCCAAACAGAAACACGCAATAAAACCAAAAGAGAGAGACAGATACCTTCTTCTTCTGCTTGCCACCACCGGATTTCGCCGGCTTGGAAGACGGTGGAGGAGCCTTATCTTTCTTCGGCGCCTACAATATAGAAACAACAAACAGAATCATACATAGTCGGATGCTAAAATTGCTTGAATGAAGATGTGAATAGGAATCGGAGCGTTGACACACCATCGGTGATGAAAGGTGCGGCGGAGGTGGAGAACGGCGCTGGAGGCGGGCAGATGGGTGAAGCGAAGAGAAGACGACTACAATATCTTGAACCTAGTTAGGGTTTTTATCATCCTCGCACTGATACGACGTCGTAAATGTTAATGGGTTTTAGTGGGGAGAGGTTATTAGTGTTATTGGGCTTTTAATCATGGGCTTAGCCCATTTGGTTAACCCATCCAGTTAACAGTCCACCAAGTCCTAAATTTAAGCATTAAAATCCGTAGGGAAAAGAAAGAATGGGCTTGGAGTCCAAATTTAAGCATTAATAATCCGTGCATAAACCAATTTAAAAATAGAATTAAAATTTTACCAACAAAATTTTCCATTGGTATACAAATATTTTTTTGTAAGTGAATGTAAAAGATTTGTGTAAAATGAGTGTAAGAAATTATTTTTATAATCCATTGTACTACATGATTGCCCAGTTTACAATTGCAAATTCCATTTTGTGCAATTGTTTCATGTTTATTTATTTCATTTTAAGTCATTATTTATTTATTACACACCAAATGTCTAGTCATTGGTGACAAAAATTAATCTCTATCTGCACCATGCACGTACTTAATACATTTTCTTAATTTCACTAACGAATATTAATTATTTGAAAAAAGAAAAGTTAATATAATATCTTTTGAATATATACTAGACAAGATTGCAGTGCATGCATCTAAATCTTACAGTCAGGAACAGAATATTATTACACACGCAGCAAGTGATATTCCATGGTTAGTGATTATTTCAGACATAGAAAAGATGCTTAAATAAAAATTAAAATAATAGGAATTATTAATTTATGATTCTAAAGTTTAGGAGAAAAATAAAAAGATGGCATGCCAAAAGTGGAATCCGACTCAAAAATCCCTAAATCCACCGTGTAATCTCCGTGTGCATCTTACAAGAGCACATTATTACATTATCTTAATTCGGAATTTTATTTTTCATTTTAATTTATTATTTAAAAAGTAGAAAGACAGTCAAGAAGTCCATTAATTAAACCAACGAGGTTTAAGCTTTGAATACTTATCTCTTCTTTAGAAGCCTAAAAAAGTTGCTTTAGGATCTTAAAAGCGTGATTATCTTTGCATTAAGTGTGATAATTAGGAGGAGCAATAATTTTGTTGGGAATAGAATAACTTCCACACAGTGCCAGAATAACTGAAAATGCTAAAGTATAAATTTAAAATGTGGATATAAATAAATGGAAATAACATTTCTTGCGTAAGAAAATGATTTTAATTTCCTACATCTTTCTCATTTCAATGTTTACGTTTTCCTTTTTGGAATATGGACCCACCTAAAATAATTAATATGTCATCCAACACTAATACACATACCCACTTTACATTAAATATTATATCTTTTCACCCACTATCTATTAAAATATTATACTCTTTTATCATCGTGCAAAAAGCAAACGCAAACATTTAAACGGGACGGAGGGAGTACTTATTATATAAATAAATATTTTTATTTTTAATTAAAGTATATTTGTAATAATTCATATTATAACACTTAAAATAATATTTTAATGCATTCTTCCTCGTAATTTAAAAAAATATACTTTATTATCTATATAAAAACTCCTCTAACGTATCTCAAATAAACACTATCGTTAATTTTAATATGTAAATTGTCAGGAAAGATTTGAGTTGTTATTCAATGTTTTGAGAAACTTAGTATCTATACTATGTTGTTATTGAATGCACAGACAAACAAGAAAGGCCGGTCAATTTTATAAAATTTATAAAGCTAGACTTGAGCTTAACAAGGAGAACAAGATATATATAATCATATAAATGAGAAAATAAACACAATACGTTTTTTTTTTTCATGTGTACTCTTGTGCTAATTTCACATAACAATCACTTGTGTGAGAGCGTTCCACGAGAACTCCCGTAAAACAAATAAAAAGTAATAATATTTTAATAAAAATAAATAATACTCACATTAATAAAAAGTGATAGTTCTGCAGTTGATTTTTAATGAACAATTTGTAATTATATAAATAATGATAACATTGATTTTTAATAAAAAATAATAATATATTTAAAATAAAAGTGATAACAAACTTAAAACATAAAAATTGAGATAGATTGTCCTATACAAGTATTGTCCTTGTAAAGGGAAAATATGAGTATAATTAATGTTATATGGTAAAACATCACTCAATCTATATGTACTCTTCATTTTATAAGTCTTAACATTAATACGGATCCATCATCATTCATTAAATAAGAGAAAACTTTCATTATACCGTGCATGGGAATTAGGGATAATAATCAAATAGTCATTAGTTAGTCTAGACTAAAAAAAACGCGATTAAAGACGACTTAAGAGAAGGAAAATAAAGACGGGAACTTTGCCGTAGTAATTTTTTCGTCATAAATTGGTGGAGACGGAATTCGTCTCAAATGGAGATTGCTTTAGAGATGGAAAAAATTGAAATAGTTTTAGAGACAGAAATTAGAAGATAGTTCTTGTCTGAGACTGTTTATTTCTATCTCTGTAGGAGACGGTATCTGAAACGATTTAGATTAGAGAATGTTTATTTTAGTCATTAAGTCCGATCCAGTTCAGTTAGAGATGGTTTATGTTTGAGACAGTTTATTTTTATCTCTATTAGAGATAGTTTTTTAAACGATTTAGGTTAGAGAAGGTTTATTTTCGTCATTAATTTGAGACGGTTTCAAACAAAGCTTGAAATGATTTTGAAACGATCTCAATTAAAAATTGAAAGAGCTGTCTCAATTAAAAATAATAAAAGCCATTTCGATTAGAGACGGAGTGTGCCGATTCAAATCGAAAATAAAAGGGCCAAACCTAAGATTCGGACTCGGATAATCTGATTAGTGCACCCTTGCCCAGCCACCGTGAAATGCGCCTATTTTCGGCTCATTATAAATTTTATATGCATTGAGCGTCAGCCACCTTGCCATGCACCTAAAACTAACAAATATGTTCGTAGTTCAATTGGGTAAATTAGCAGTAAAAAATATGTTGTAAACCGTAATGATAAAATGGTATGTAATAACTGGTTATCAGTATAAGGATCCCCGCTAAAATGGGAGTCCCCGCTAGTGGACGGTGAGTTCTGACCTCCCCCGATTAGTCGGTCTACGGATTAGATACCTGTGCATAAAAAAATCAATATAAGGATCAAATAGAGAGTCATACTATAGTGCACCTGGGGTACCGGTGCACCTAGTTAATATGAACATTTAGATCAAAAATTAGATTAACCACTACCTTTGATTAAATATAAAAATTAAAAATTAAGAAAATAAAAAACTACCTCTAAAAAAACTACCTTATAAATCATAGGTGTACCGGTGTATCCGATGCACTGCAGAATAACCCTAAAATTGTATATATGTATATTTTGCTCAAATTTCAAAACACGATCTTTAAAAAACAAATATTACTCACTCCGTTGTATAAATAATTTCTTACTTATTATTTTTGTTTATCTCAGAAATAAATTCGCACTCCTAATAAAAATTAGTACATCAATAATACTATAACGCACTTTAATTTCAAAATTGTCACTTATTTTCAATTTGAGTGAACTCATTTTATTATTTATTTACTTACCTAAAAATAGAATTAAGTTTTTTTTAAAAAAAAAAAAACTATATCTAAAGTGATTGTGAACTTCATGTAGGATGTTGGAGTTTTTTTTTTTTTTTTTTCAATCTTTACATTAAACTCATCAAAATGACTAAGATAAAATCTAATTCATTACATCGTTGATAACTTATTAAGCGTATTATTATTTCGATTTGTCATATGCAACAGCGATTCACCTGCCAAATAATTTATTTGGATTTATATAAATATTTTAAAGTCCCACTCAAATTGATAGTGATGAGTAAAAAATTGTTTCACTTAAATTAAAACAATTGTAGTTAAGTGCAATTTGAATAATTTAAATTAGAGAATAGAAATGCTTTTTTAAAAGGGATCTCCCACTTAAGGCTTTATTAGTTGGATAATTTAAACAAAGTAAGTTATAGGGCCCAGAGATCTATGGCTCATCTGAAGGTAAAGCCACCTCTATAAAGCCCAATTATTCTCAATTTGGACTGTACACAGTGGGCCCCAACAATTCTATTCTTAAAAAATAAACACATACTTCTTGAGTAATATCGTCTAATGTGAAGATTATTTTGAGATTAATAAGAATTGAGATTGGCTCAAAACAAAATTTTGTGAAATTAATAAGAATTGTGAGAAAGATTTTGATTTGTAAGATTGATAATGCTTAAATAAATGAAAAATAATTATAGTGTAATAAATTATTACATTAACAATATATAGCATAAATAAAAAATAATATTAACATTTTTATTAAAAATAATAACTATTTAAATAATAATAATAATCTCAACTGAATAACTATTATTTTTATTAAAAAATATTTTTGCACTTTGATTAAGGAGTATAATATACGTAAACATTTTTCCACGTTGATTAAGGAGTATAATATTTTAATAGATAGTGGATGGAAAATTATACTCTCTCCATCCCGAAAAACTTTTCACCTTTACTGTTCCACGTTGTTTAAGAAAAGTTGTACTTTTTGACCAATTTTATTGACTTTGGAGGGTATTGTAGTATTTTTAGGTAATAAAAAAGTATAAAGTAATGAAATGTGTATGAAAAAGGAGTGACAAATTTGAAATTAAAGTAACTTTTGAGGTTGTTGGATAAAGTGGTGTTTCCTTTTTAGGGGGTGAAAGGTTTTGTGGGACAAACAAATGAGGAAAGTGAGAAAAATATTATGGGACGGAGAGAGTAATATTTAATGCAAAGTAAATATGTGTATTAGTGTTGGATGATATATTAATTGTTTTAGGTTTTCTCATATTCCAAAAAGTAAAACGTAAACATTGAAATGAGACGCGCAAAATAGAAACGTAAATATTAAAACGGGACGGGGAGTATATTTTTTATAATGCGAGATAAAGTATGTGTATGTTTTTTTACTTATTAATTTAATAAAAAATTTTAAAGTTATTATGTTCGGTAAATAAAATATAAAAATAATTGATATTATTTATTGATGTAAGAATGCTAATATTAAATTATTATTATTTAGAAGATATGCATAGTATAAGTTACACCAAGTAGGAGTATATATAGGACATATTGAAACATATTCATTTTGGAGTATATTTAAAATAGAGTTGATCTAATGTGCAACAAGTGCACCTTAAAAAACATAATCCATTTTTAGAAACGAGTCAGATATATAATCTAAAATATTCTAAATGGATCATTAATTCAACAGTTGCGCATTACACGCCTCCCCACCGCTCTCATCTCTTCTCTCTATTCTCCCTTCCCCTCTCTTCTCTCTTTCCACCGTCGCGCATTAGAAGCCTCCCCTCTCTACGGACCTCGCGCATGCCTCTCCGATATTGCGCCGCTGATCTCGCAATACCTCATCTGCCTCCTCGTATCTACTTTATCTCCACGCCTCCGTTTAGAGATCTTAACCTCCACGCCGCCGTCACTTAGATCTCAAACTCCGTCCCACCCTCCGCATCGCGTCTGCTGTCTATAAATTGCTTCTCTCAATTGAAGTATTTGGAATTAGGAATTTGGGCTGGTTGTGTGTGAAATTAGGCATTGGAATTAGGGATTAAGACTGGTTAGGTGTGGAATTGATATTCGAATTGGAGATTCACTGGATTGGGTTTGGCGGTTGATTGGGGCTGTGAAGGAATCAAATCGTAGCTCTTTGGGTGGAGGAATTGCTAGTTCATGTTCACTGGTTCGCCGTGGAGATGAAATTGGGAGGCAAAAATACAATACTGTATATTGTATAAATTTTAATTAATTAATGTATATGATTATCATCATATATGTATCACTACATTACTTGCAGTGATGGATTGATGATGTTTGAGTAAGTCTGATATTTGAGATGGAAGACTTGATATTGATGGTTGAGATAAAAGACATAGGTAGAATGGATTGATGCTAGTTACGATCATCTTCTTAAATTACTGTATTAGTTTCACTTCTTTAATGTATATGGTTACATTTATAAATATATTATATTTTTTTTATAAAGTATAACATTAATAAATAAAAAAAACTAAAAAGAGTATACACTTATTAAGAATTACACTTTGATATTAAAATATTTTTGATCTTATATGTTAATGATATTATTTTTTTTTGTTCAATATACTACTTAACTATCCACACTAATGTACGTATATTTTCTATAAATGTATTAGATTTTATACAAAAGTGTATAACATTTTATGCTAAACATGTATAACTAAAATTAATAAATATATTGATAAAAATATTGATAAATATAATATCAATTTTTTTAAAAAAGCATATATTGGGAAAAACATATACATTATTAAATTACACATATAAAAATCAATTAAATTTAATATAACTTTTTTGTATAAATTTAATTACTATACATCAAAGTGTAAAATGTAATACACTTATATGATAAAGCGTATACGCTAAACAACTTTTCGCTAATTGAATTGAAATAGTAACTATCTTCGGTCTCCAGTCTTCCTGCACGAGACTCACAATCCCATCGCAGATGCAATTTATCGGCTCTCGACGAGATTTGTTTCTCCACTTAACCTTGTTCAGATCTGATTGTGTGAAGCAGTTTGGGTGAGGACAAACTCTGTTCATTAGATGTGGATCCATGCTTAATGAGGCGAGGGATAACGGTGGCGGCGGAGAGAATAATGAAATGGCGTCGGGTGCCACCGGTGGAAAGAGAACAGTGAAATGGCGTCGGAGGCAGGTCTGTGACAGAGAAGGGAGAATAAAGGCGTGAAGAATAAGGAATGCTTAGAGAGAGAGAGCCACCACTGGCAGAGAGAGAACGGTGGCTAGAGGCGGAGAGAGAACAGTGGCTTGGGAGGCAGATCTAGAGAGGGGAGAAAGAAGAGCGTGAAGAATAGAGGAATTCTTAGAGAGAGAAAGAGGCAGGAATTCTTAGAGAGAAAGAAAGAGGCGTGAATGATGGGGAGAGGAATGACCCATGAGATAAAAATACCTATAAGTATCTGAGTCAACGGGTCAAATTTGATCCAGTTGCACCTTAAAAATTATTGCACAATAGTAATTGCCTTTAAAATAAAGTATATTCTCACTTAAAATAGGTTTATAATGAATCATGAAACTTTAAAATTATATTTAAAAAAAGGGTCACTTACATGAAATAATGCATAATTGTTATAAACTACGCTTAAAGAACTAATACTCATAACTACACAATTATAGATTGTGATACCATAAATACCCTGTGTTTGCACAATTTTGTATTGCACAATTTTGTTTTGCACAATTTGTATTGCACACTTTTGTTTTGTACAATTTTGTTTTTGGTCCGGCGATGGTACGGTGGACTGACGGTGTTTTGCACAATTTTGTTTTGTACAATTTTATTTTGCACAATTTCTTTTGCACATTTTATTTTGCACAATTTCTTTTGCACAATTTTTTTTTGCACATTTTGTTTTGCAAATTTTATTTTGCACAATTTTGTAGACACCCTTCCCACCACCAAAGATTATTTGGAACCAGTGCTGATTCAACCACAAAAACAAGTGATTTATATATTCAAATTGGCAACTCTTTGTAGAATTAAAGTAGCGATTAAATTAAACCATACATAAGAGCCCATTTACTATTGACAACGCAAGAACATATCATAAACTAAGACGTACAAAATTAAGCCAAGTAACTAAACAATACAGGCATGTTATATACATGCATCAACTCCATAGCCTGTGAAGCCATGAGAGAAGTTTTCAAGGGTTTTAGCTCGTAGCTCAACTGTCTGTTATGTGGTTCTCGTCGATCGAATGGTGGATAACGAGCGAGAGAACGACATCTTCAACAAGATATGGATTTACCATTTGGTTTCTAGTGTCCCACCACATCCAAGTAATGTTTCACGAGGAGGTTTTGAAACTACCTATGCTCATTCGTTCGACTCATATAATACCAAAACGCAGATGAATACATCGAAAGGAATATAGCAGCCCTAGTAATTTCACATCTCATACAAAATTGACTTACTAGGAATTCAGTCATTTCATGGATCATTTTCGGGGAAGATAAAGTGAAGATCTTAAATGTCTCGATAGACTTGCACCAATGCTGCTGCTTTATATGCAAGCAGACCAACCATAGCTGGTATGAGATGTGCCAACAACAACAATTCGTTAAGAAAGAAACATGTTTCCTTTTCTGCAGCATTGCAGCTCACTATAAGAGATTTAGCAAACCATGTCTATGGAGCATAAAGATCAATCTAAGGATAACCTGAAAGTCAAAAATATTGTGGGCAAAATGTTCCGACAGTTCCCACAGACCATAGATAGCAGCGGGAAATACAAGCCTTGGAGATGAAAGAGCAATACTACAACCTCTCAAAGTTTTCTCAACTAGATCCTGTAGATCCTCGCTCCTTATTCCAATTCTGATGCAAACATGGGTTAGAACAAAGAATAAAATAAGTTTGATTTAAGAAACCAGGAGAAAAAGTTTCAATACTTTTTCGGCTTCTTCTTGGTGAAAAGCAACTACAGAAATGAATGACTATACGTGAATATCATGGATGGAAAACCAATATATGTCATAATGCTAGTATGTAACATTTCTCCTCCTAAACTATCTCGGCAGGCAAGGATACAGGAGACAACAGTGTGCTAATTACACAGATTTTTCCCCTATAGGCAGCATTGGTCAAAAGTCAAGAGAGACAAGTAACCCTACAACTAATTCAGCAAAGCAAAACAAGAATCAGACGATCTTCATATTGAATTGAAATAAAAAAATGAACTCCACGAGCAACCATTTGCAGAAAATCAAAACTCCACAATCAGAGACCAAATTCCAAAAATCAAGTCCAAAAAGTTAAAGATTCATCGCGTAGATTAAAGGGGACCAATTCTATTTCCCAAGTAAAACTAAATAAATGACACTATAATCCAGATTAAGAAGAACGATAAAATTCCACGTTTCTCAGTTGCCGAAAATAGAAAGGGATAAACAACCAACTAAAGAAATGAAATCAAGAATCCAATATAACAAGTAGAGAAATTTAAAACGCACACAAATTAAATCCAAAATGTATACAAATTTCACACTTTTCAACCACTATCCTTTTCAAATTACAGGGTAGACATTCGGTTTCTCTAATTGAAATCTAATTCGCACTCAGGCAACTAACAGAGGAGTAAATAGTAACCAAAAATAAGTAGTATGTAAATTAAAAGAATTGAAAAGGAGAAGCACCTGTTGAAGATCATCCTCTAAAAGCAGCGTGTGTTCGTCGTGGAAAGCCATGGTGAAAGCGTTTGACCGTGCCGTGGAAAATGCGGAAAACGAGATCCAGATCGCCTTTTGATTTTTCTTTGTTATCGTTAGAATCAGAGCTCGTGGCCGTCGCTAGGAGGCTGAAATCGGAAGCGCAACAGCACCGCGACTGTTTGAGAGAGAGGACCCAGCTGCTGCCA
Source organism: Pogostemon cablin (assembly GCA_023678885.1). Classification (NCBI taxonomy): domain Eukaryota; kingdom Viridiplantae; phylum Streptophyta; class Magnoliopsida; order Lamiales; family Lamiaceae; genus Pogostemon; species Pogostemon cablin. The sequence goes on along the minus strand of CM042954.1, from coordinate 21,107,868 downwards.
ATAAACAGCTGCGAAGAACCCACGGCGGCGAGCGGCGAAGAGAAATCGTGGCCGTATCTGAATGTCAGCCAAAAATCAGAGTAGCTGCAGAGAGCTCCAGATGGCGCTGGATCTGCCGGCTACAGAGGTGGGCGACATTGTTGGTCGGAGCGGCGAGCTGGACGAATCATGTCAGAGACGTGGCTCCATATCTGCAAGCGAATCGTTGCGTAGTAAAACCGTGAAAAAAGCCAAATATTTGTTTTGTTGGAGGGTAATTTTGTCCCTTCAATACTAAATTTGTGTATCTGATAGTAATTTCATTTTTTCATTGTGTCAGAGTGTAAATATACTTAAAATTATGCATTTCCTAGTAATAAAGCCTTAAAAAATATATATTTTATTTATTAATAATCATACTTTTATCATACATCATTTATATTTTAATATTTCTCACGGATGTCTCAATGAGACTTTATAGGTGGGAGGAAATATGAGAAATGAGTGGGGAATACTTAAAATTAGTAGTCCACATCACATCAAATGGAATTCTTTATTTTCATTTCTTTTACGAATACAATTTGGAATTAATTTAAGAACTGCCCTCTCGTTTATTATAGGGATAGGATTAAATAAATTAGTGAACCACATAATTGTACAATTAAGTCAAATTACAAATTAGTAGTACATCCTCTTTCGAATTGCTCGTGTAGATTAAACCATCTATTACAAATATATAATAGTAATTTAAAATTGAAATAGAGTTTATGTGGATTTGGTGGACAATTAAAATTCCAAATCGGATAGAAATGGGAGATGAATTTATAAATGTAAATTAAGTTCTCCTTAACATGAAGCTTTTTGAGTGAAAGTATAAAAGTAAAACTGCGAGCTAGGACCTAAGATAGGTCAAAACGGATAATATCGTGAATTGAGTGGTCTATTGAGCCCTTTGTGGGTCGTGGCTCTCTAGAGTGGTTTATCAGGCTCTTTGTAGGCGTTTTATCTTGTAAAATTAATCTTCGTGGGTCGTGGCTCTCTTGAATGGTCTTTGAAATTTTTGGGCCGTATTAATAAAACTTGGACATATAATTAATACGTGAGTTAATAGATAAAGTTTTAACACGTGATTAATAAGGTGTATAAAACTGAATTTGGGTGTAGCTTCCAAATATATTTTGTATAAACTAGCTTCCAAATATATTGCAAACAGAATATAATCCTTTCTCCCTCAGTTGATTTCTTCTTCTCAATCCACTTATATTCCCGATCATGCAAGACTTTGCCATTTGTACCGGTCCTTCCTTGATTTTCTGAAATCTTCATTCCTTTCATGATAGCATTAATCACACTTTCATTGTTCTAATCCCTAAGATAAAATCTCCTAATTTGGTTAGTTAGTTCTGTCCTATTAGCCTATGCAATATTTTGTATAAACTAGCTTCCAAATGTGTTGCAAATAGAATATAATCCTCTTCTCAATCCACTTATATTCCTGATCGCTTGATTACTGACGATGTCTTAATTGCATATGAAGTTCATTATTCTATAAAGAAACATAGATTTGGTATTCATCCGCTTATGTCAATTAAGTTAGACATGAACAAAGGTTTTGATCGCGTAGAATGGTCTTTTGTTATTCATGTTCGCCGAGCTTCAAACTTCCTAATAACATCATTCATATTGTGAGCAACTGCATCACTAGTGTCTCCTTCTCATATCATTTGAACGTGGGCACCTTAATTTGGAAATCTTGTGCCTCAATGGGTGGTTACTTTGAGCCCATATCTCTTCATATATATTTTGATGGTACACTCTCTCGTGCTTTAAATTATTTTGGTATCAAAATTTTTATCCAAAATCTAAATAGTTCATTTACGTTTGGCTTCAGCAAAAGATTTAATGCTATCGTCGATCCATAATTTGCGGAATTTCTAGCCTTTAGTGAAGCTCTCTTTATTGTTATGTCCCGCAAGCTTTTGAGTTTTTCCATCATTGAAGATGCTCGCAACGTTATATAGAATATCCAACAGCTGTGTATTTCATTTTCAGTGATATCCAGTCTGTTGCTATTTCTTTACATAACGTTTTTTTATTGGATTAATCGCGTGCCTAATATAAATGTCCATGAGCTTGCTTTTTATATTTATAAAGAATACTATTCCTAAGAACTCGGAGACTTCCTCTTTTGATTTTATCATTCCAATAATTTTAATAAATACTCTCTCCATCCCACAAAGTTGACACATCTACTCTTTGTAAATGTGTCAACTTCTCCAGGACGGAGGAAGTATAATTTTTACTTTTCTCGTTAAAAATAAATTAATTTATAGCCTTTACCAACCATTCCCATAAAAGGAATACATTGCACTGCATCCACTCACACCTTAGCGGGTCAAGTTGCAACGATGTTTGAGGTGGGTCCCACGTTAGAGATGGAAAGTATGGGGACAAAGTCCATCATTACAAAAAATAAAAGAAAAAACATCTTTAATTTAAATCCCACTGGAAAAAGAATTCAATTTGAGCATATTAAGTCATTCCCTTTGATTGATTCTGTTGTCATGTACTCCCTCCATCTCGTCAAAAGAGGGTTTAATTTTTTTTCACGTATATTAAGGAGTATTATTATTTAATATATAGTGGGTAGTTGTATTAGTGGGAGTGTAGACCCCAAATTTTAATTGTATTGGAGGGGATGTGTGAGTCTCATATGTATAAAAAAGGAAAGAGGACCCTTTGAGTGAGACAACCAAAATGGAAAAAAAAGACCATCTTTAACTGAGATGGAGGGAGTAAGTTAAAGCATTTTTCTCTGTTAATATTAAGTCACTCCATTTGATTGATTCCAAGACCTGAAAAATGGATAAACTATCAATACGAAACCTGAATTATTTTTTCTATCAATCCGGGACCTGAAATATGTAAAACTATCAATTCACAGCCTAAATTTATCAAATATTATCTTCTATTTCATCAATTTAGGGCCTAAATTCAGGTCTCAAATTGATAACTATACATATTTAGGCCTCGAATTAATAAAAAATATAATTTAGGCCCCAAATTAATAATTTGTTATTTTTTAGGGTTGAATCGATAAAACTGTTTAGAATTTAGTTTTAAAGACTTGTGTTTATCTTATCAACAATAATAATTGATGTATTTAAACAAATGAGTACAAGAATATATAATTACATATATTGAAGTTAGATAATTAGCTCAAAATGCCCCCACCACAGTCAACATTTTCCTTTGACTTGGTCCTATTTTTAGAAGCTCGACGTTTGGTCGTGAACAGATTAATTTTCACGCATGCAATAATTAATTTTGTGTAATCATGCGATGTATATGAATTTAAATTTATTAATTACTTGAAGGATTGACAAATTACGCTTGATATTTTCTCATTTAACGTATAAGAATTTATCTATTCATACTTTTAACATAAGTTTACAATCAATGACGACGTTCCTAATAATATGCTCACTGGTTGATACCAATTTCATATCATTAAATGACTTGATACGAAGAAGAATTAATAAATTTGAATCTATAATTTTACACGGAGTTGGAACTTGGGAGGAGAAAAACATGATTTCTTCTAAGCAGAAAAAATCAAATTCTTTCATTAATTTATTATATTATATACAAAATAAATTGATGTTCCATTTGCATCCATAACTCGCAGTTACAAAGACCCACATGAAAGTGCAAATTTATTACTATTTAATGCATAAATGTATTGAAATTGTTCAAGTTCTTCAGGGTATGTGGATGGATTTAAAATGAAACTCTTATCTTACATTAAATTTATTACTTTTTGTTATTTCACCACCTAAAAAAACAAACATTATACCAATCCATAATCTTAAAAGTATCACTAAAAAAAACTGTTTTTAAATAACAAAATATTCCATTGCTAAAAGCCTTAATTTTATTGTTAAATTGACTTACCAACGGATTAGCAACAGAATCTATTGATAAAATTCATTTGGTAAAGTGGTGGTTGGTAAATTTTAGCAATGAAAAATCAATTCCATTGGTAAATAATTCAGTTGGTAATCTGTTGCTAATAATTCCGTTGGTAATTTATTTATATAATGATTCATTTGGTAATCCGTTGGTAATTACCAACGGATTGAATTTCGTTGCTAAAATAGAGAATAAATGCATTGGCATTCCATTGCTAAAACAAAAATGTCATTTTTGTTGCTAATCTATAGCTAATTACCAACGAATTAAATTCCGTTGCTAAATTCGATTGCTAACACGTATTATATATTTTATAATTTACATTTATTATTTAAAAAATTAATAAATTGATTAAAATATTTTTTCTTAAATTTCGTATCTACATTTCAATTAAATGTTATATGGGAGGAGAATATATTAGAGATTAAGCATTGGCCATCTTTTACCAAAAAGGGCACGATAGGTCCCCAATACACAGAAATTTTGAGCTAAAAACCAAAATTGGTCACTTTATGGATGGCCCTTGTTGAAAATAATTCAACGTCTTTAATTGCCACGTAGATATTTTTCATCCATTATCATTGGTGGGGATGGTGGAACTGTTGGTTTTGCAAAGGGCAAGCAGACGCCACGTGGCAGTTTCTTAGTTAGTAAGGAAGAACAAATGGGTCCTTCTCCAACAATTTAGACAGTCATTGAACTCGGGATTGAGAGTTAAATTTGTTAGATTTTAGAGTCAGTTTTCGTGTATTTTAATATCAAGTCAGGATTGAGAGTTAAATTTGTTAGATTTTAGAGTCGGTTTTCGCGTGTTTTAATATCATTTTTATAATCTAATTCTGTATTTTATGTTGCTTGGTGTTTTTGGATGAAAATGTGTGAATTATGGTATTTTTAAGAGTAAATAAGGTAAATTTGAGCTAAAATGAAAAAAAAAATTGAAAATTGTGAAAAATGGCATAGGTAGAAAGATAATAATTTTGGGGTAATATACAACAGACAAAAGATAGGTAAATACTTGTATAAATCGAATTTATAAACCTTGTGATTGCTCTTTCCAATTATATTATATTTTATATATTGCTGGGATTTAAATGACGGTAGAGTTTACCCAGGTAAATTTGATTTATAGGAAACTAACTTCAAAAGATAATGGGTTTTGGAAGCTTACCACAACATTTTTTTTAAAATTATTAGATAAAATTTGTTTTTTTATGTAAAAGGTATTGTGAGACATATGAAAACAAAAAATATAAAATTTAACGTGAGATGGAGAGAGTATTTTAAGGTTAAACAATTCAGTCAAGTTGCAGTGATAAAACAAGTCCATGGACCATAAGGGACAATATCATTAATATTTACAAAATTCGTTAATAAAAAGGAATATAAAAATTAAAATAATGGAGTCCCTAAAGTTTGATTTGATAGTAAAAGAAAGAAAAAGGGGAGGTGCTTTGGGTTAGTTTGCGAGCAGCCATAGTTATGTTAAGGTTAGCTCCACTCCACGTACTTATCCAAATTATTAAATTCAGTATTTTAACAACTGGATTTACCCACCAAGGTGGTAGACCCCACCCGAATGCCACTCATGTCACACTTATTAAGATTCTTTATTTTAATAATAATAATAATAATAATAATAATAATAATAATAATACCACATCATAGCATAGGGTGATTCTGCAGCTGCTCCGTGAGCGTCGATTGTGCAGTAAAATTAATGGTTTGGAAATTTAAAGAAATTTGCAAAATTAGAAATACGAATCATATGTTGATTAAAAATGATTTTTTATGATCATTTTATCAATTTGGTTCTTTACTTATTATTGTTGCAAAATAATTAGGTTTTATAGTTTTCAAATTATATTAATTTTGATTATTAATTGACATGCAACTTGGAAACTTAATTTTGATCAGTACTGGGAGCTCGTTAATTTAGGACAAGAATTGCAAATTGGATTTAATTTGCAATGACATTAGTTTGATGCACTGCGCAGGACCATTTAGATACATTTAGATACATTAGAAAATGTAAAAGATTATGTTTATAGTTGAGGGCTCAGAATGATAATAATTGACGTGCAGTGCATTTTCAATGATTTTATCGGAATGAATCATAAATTCTTACATCAAATCAATAATTTTCAATTATTATCTATTTTTATTATCTTTTATAAGCATTATATGAAAAAAAAAATTATAGAGAATTTCTTGAAATATGTCTTTTGAAAAGAATGTAGAGTTTTTATGGATGAAAGCTAAAACACATACTCCCTCCGTCCCACCTATTTTTATATAATTTTTATTTTGGTGTTATTTTTACCTAATTAATTAATGGTAAAAATACACTACATATTTTATCTATTTTTTACACTTTGTTTATAATTCCAACAACTTTATTTATTTTTGTTACACTTTATTCATTATTTTCAATAACTTTATTTACTTTTTTTCTCAATATTACCAATTTATTCGTACTTTTTCTTACATTATATATTAAAAAATAATACTTCTTAATTTATATGCCATACAAATGGATAAAAATACCCGAAATGGAGGGAGTATAATATTATGCATGGAGCAAGAGCTGGTCGGGTAAAGAAAATGCACATCTTGGCCCAAATGTAGGGATTTGATTATTCTATGCATATGGAGCGAGGGCTGCTCGGGTAAAAAAAATGCACATCTTGGCCCCAATGTAGGGATTTGAGTTTTGAAGACCATGAATAATTGAGTAACTTTGAGAGTGATATATGTGAGATGGGTCAATTTATTAATAAAATAAGTATATAGTATACTCTCTCCATCTTATAATATTTTTTCACGTTTATTGTTTCACGTTATTTAAGAAAAATTATACTTTTTTTATCAATTTTATTGACTTTAGAGGGTATTGTAATATTTTTAGGTAATAAAAAAGTATAAGGTAATGAGATTTGTGTGAGTGACAAATTTGAAATAAAAGTAACTTTTGAGATTGTTAGATAAAGTGATGTTTTATTTTTTTGGAAGTATGAAGGGTTTTTTTTGACAAACAAATGAGAAAAGTATGAAAGATTTTATGGGATGGAGGGGGTAAGTAAAATATACTTATTATTAGTTATAATATATTTGTAATGAATCATACTATAACACACTAAAGTTATACTTTAATGTATTATTCATCTTATCATACTTTAGGAAAATATATTTTAACTACTAATAAATAAATTTTTTACTTAAAAAATATATTTTAATATGAGTCACAAATCATTTCACGTAAATATTGTCTCACAATAACTTTATCTGTTAACTATAAGTATCAAACTGTAATTTAGTAATATTCATTATTGAGAGCAACCACAAGTAATAATAATAGAGTTCGTCTCTTGTACACCATGCACAATATGTTCAATAATATAACATTTTGCTCTAAAAAATACTTCATTTGATTTTGTGAAAGATGTGCATTTTGTCATATTAATATGTCTCAATACAAGGGTGCATATTCCTTTTTGGTAAATAAGACTCACACAAAACAATGAATTTATCTTTACGAACCCACACACAACACTAATACATTAGATACTATATATTAAAATATTATATTTGTATATATTAAATATTATAGTATCTTTTAATCCATATGAAAAACAAATTAGAAGTATTTTTTTTTTCAATGAAAAAATTGTTGAAATCATGAAGATCGGTATTGAAGTTAAACTTTTTCTTTTTCGAGATAAAATCAAGGATATAAGTAAGTTATTTTTTTATTAAGGGAAACAAAATTGAATTTAATAAGGAAGACTTAATAATAATAATAATTATTATTATTAAGAAAAAAAAAAAAGGTAATAGAGAAAAGGACGTGGAATCTATGTTATTTGAGACACTATAAATATCACTTCTCCTTCTTCACTCACACCCATTCCAAAACCAAATACATAAATTACACAAACAAAAATCATTCATCACTTCATTAATATTACCCCCAACAAACAGATAAATACATACAAATACCCTGTATCTATATTTTAGTTTTTACGCTATGTTCATCGTAGTCATTCACATCTGCTATCTCTTTGGATTTAGGGTTCTTCCCGATTTCTCTATCCACTAACAATAATTAATTAACGAAAACAAATTAAATCCGATCGAGAAAAAAAAATGGATTCGTACAGATTTCAGGACTTGAGAATGGAGAAAGCTATGGCGATGGCGAAGTACCGCAGGGCAGAGAGAATCACGACTCTGTTTCGATTCGTGGAGGCGTTTGTGTTCCTGGTGGTCCTCTCCAGGTTCTCCACTCACTTTGCTTTCTCTTTCCATCTCTCCACTGAATATTTCCAGGAAATCTCCGTCGCACTCATCTCCCCCCGATCCGTCTTCCTCGTCGGAAACGCCATCGTCCTCCTCCTGTTCCTCATCTCCGGCCGTTTCTCCGGCAGAAAGGGCGAAGCGAGCGCAGATCTGTACGACGAGTACGTGGAGAAATGCCGGATTAATAATCAGCAGACGTGGTGCAGAGAGGAGATCGGAGCAGAGGAGGAGGAGAAGGTGCTGAGTAGGACCCACTCTGTAAATCTGCAGAGGGCGGAGCGGCGGATCCGCCAATTGAAGCGGAGCATGAGCGAGCAGTGCTGCCGGAAAGTGGTGGACGGTTGCGGAAGGAAGGCGTACGGGGAGGAGGAGATGAGCGGCGAGGAGTTTCGACGGACGGTGGAGGCGTTTATAGCGAGGCAGCAGAGGTTTTTGAGGGAGGAAGAAGAGTTTTCAGCTGTGGTTTCATTTGATCGCTCTTAATTCCTTATTCCTTTCCCTTTTCATGGATTATAAGTGTTAATACCTTTTTAATTAGTTAAGCTGTTTTTTGAGTTCCTTAATTAAGAATCATTACCATAGATCAATAGATCATTATGTATTAAATCATGTATATAGAGGAACTTTCTACTTCTTTTCTATTTCATATCATCTCCATATGCTCTTTTAAATTTAAAATATATATTTGAAAATCATGCATGTTCATGCATAATTAAACATCAGGGCCGCACCCCAAAAATTCTAAACGAACCCCATAAATATACAAATTAAAATATCTTTAACTAATATGGCATTAATACCTTTATAAAATTATATAATTATTCATTTTAATTTACCCACCATAAACTCTCTAATTAAATCCTAAATCTTATTGAATAAACAAATTAATACAGAAAAATAAGTTTACAAAGAATAAAAATAATAAAAATAGAGATAAAAAATGACGGGTACAGGAGTAGAAGCAGCAAGAGGAGAAGATTTGGCAGTAGTGAAATTGTGTTCACGCGCCGCTCCTCTTTCTGTCTGTACGCCGCCACCACCTTTCATCTCTACACCTCCACTTCTTCCAAAATACCACTTGCTAGTCCTGTTATCAGTGGTGGCCCTGATGAGGGGCGAGAAGGGAGACCGCCCTGGGCCTAAAAAATATAGGGGCAAAAAAAAAAAAATAAAAAAAAAAATATATATATATATATATATATATATATATATATATATATATATATATATATATATGATACTTGATAAAATTATATTTTAATAAAATACATATTTTATATTATGTTATTAGAGTTTTCATAAAATTTGGCCCGTCAATCTATTGGACTTGAAAAGGGCCCTATATTTAGATATTAAAAAGCATGAACCTAATTATGAAAAAGGAAAAAAGAAAAAGATCATAACATTTATCACAAATAAGATCATTAGATAAAATTTTTCAAAGAATTTGGAAGATTCGAAAGATATAATGCTTTAGCAAATAAAAGATATAATGATTAGAACATTTTAGTGAAATACTTAACATGCATAAAAATATTATGGAACATATCACTAATATGAATAGTTTTATTAATTTACAAATTAGATTAAAAGAACCATAAATAAAGATTTACAAGAAGAAATTTACATTGGAGACAATTTCTTTTGAAAAAATTGCTATAATAAAATGCCTTGTTAGAAATAAAATTTTGGCTTTTTATGGAAAAAAAGAAAGTGTTAATGAAGAAAATAATGAAAACTTTTTAGTTAATAAATATATAGAAAACAACGAGGGCCTATTATTTTTGTTCGTCCCGGACCTCGAAAATGTCAGGACCGGCACTGCCTGTTACTGTAAGACACTTCTTTTAATTTTTTTATTCTTTAATTTCCACTTCAATTCATTAATTTTATTCTCTCGTCTCTTTCTTAATCTTCAAAACTAATTGTCAAGAGAATTAATTAATTAATTTGAAATTAAGCAGCAAAGGAATATTGAGAGCAGACCCAACCCGCAGAGGCGTCGAGCATAAATGGGGCGATGGAAGTTCGAAGACTCGAAATTCAAGCGGCGGATATTTCAGTTTTCTGAGTTTGGTTTGATGGCGGCCTCCATAGATAAGGTGACCCTGGCCGGATATTGCCCCATTTCTTACGAACTGGAGTCATGCCGGTGGGAGATTCTGCCTGTTGGTGGATCAACTTTTGCAAGGGACGACCTTAAACAATCAACAAGATTTGCTTTAGCCAAGATGTCTTAAATTCATTGAAAGGGTAAAATTGTCTTGTTCGGGGTATGTTTAGTAATATATACCCATATTAATTAAATATATTGGGGTGTAATAAGTAATTGAGGTTTGTTTAGTAATTTCGGGGGATGCAAATAATCGTCACCTTAAACATTTTATCAGATCATATAATTTTAGCATGAGTTTGGATATCCACGTCACAATTTGTTTGTCACTCCAATACTCCATACACATAAGAAAGAAGATAATTTATTAATGAATAAATCTTTAAGGCAAAGGTCCTCCCTATCAAATGTGTTTTATACAAGTGGTGTAAATAAATACTCCACACCTCTCTATCATTCCAAATAATCATTTACCAAATATACTTTATTTATACAATAAACATACTTTAATGATGAGTCAATCAATCTCACAAAAGACTTTGTTTTAAATTTTATTTATAAATATTATTGATTCTGGAATAATTTGGAATATTTAGTTTATAATTTAAAATTGAAGTATACTTTCAAGGTTATGGATTAAGATAAAGGTGCGGTTCTCACTTGTGGTTACATTTTCATGTTACAATTACTATTGCAAACGTTGTATAATTAACACGTATGATATAATAAAATTATATTCTAAAAGGAAAATATCAATTTTATGGAGAAACACATACTTATCACTCATCTAAGTGATGTGATATCAAATGTAACCAAACAAATTAATTGGAGGTAATAGTAAATTAGTACTCCCTCTGTCAGGTTCAAAGAGTCTCATTTTTCTATTTTGGACGTCCGTCCCCAAGGGTCTCATTTCTTTTTTTTTATACATATGAGACTCATACACACCCACTAATACAACTAAAAAAAAGGACACACACCTCCACTAATATAATTACCCACTACACATTAAATAATAATACTCCTTAATCCACGTGCCAAAAAACAAATGTTGTCTTATAGCCAGACGGAGGAGTAATATATTACTCCATGTAAAAGTCATATTAATCATACAAGTAACATTTTATACCCTAGTGTAATAACAAATTTCCAAGCATTTCCAACTATTCATACATTTAAATCTCTATCAAGAGTAACAAATTACTCATGAAAGACTACCCTAATCGAGGTAAAAATCACTGGTCATAGCTCACAAGCAAGAAAACATCACAATTCACAACATTCCACTGTCGGATAATTAATTTACATTATATTTTAAATTCATTAGTAAATAATGTGACTTTAAAAATGTTACTACAAACCAATTAGGTAAAGATAATTGGTGGGTCCAGTTTGTCTAAGCTGAGTGGTAGTATGAGTAGTATGATACTCCATTGATGGTTGAACTCTCGCCCACTTCTCTAAACCATTCTTTTTATTTTCAAAAAAGTTGATTTTCAGGCTTTAATTACGTAAACAAAAGAAATCCAACAAGATTTTGTTTTCTGGATAATTAGAAAATAGGAAATAAAGGGACAATATTCTAATCCTTGTTATTTATAAGCATATATTCTTTGATGTCACGTTGCCAGTAATACATTTACAATTTTATTTTATTTATAAATTCCAGATATTTTATTTATTACGCGAATATATTCTTTCAGGTCATATTATTATCCATTCAGCAATAAAAAAAATAAAAATATTTTCAAAATAAATACAACTGTTTAAAATGGCCGGTTGACGGCCCACAGTTTGATTAATCTGGGCTTGAATTGTATCCAACCCATTCCACTCAACCCACTTATGGCCCAGTCATCTTATGATTTTTTACCCCACTGAAAGATAAGTTATGTATGGCAAAAGCTCCTGCGCCCCCGGTATGCCGTGCGTCCATGTGAACACAACATCCCCTCCATATTCTATTTAAATTTATGTATTGCTAGGGATTTAAATGCAAAAGGGTACGGTATCCCCAGGAACACAATAGCCTCACTCGTTATGTAATATCTTTGTACTGTCCTTTTCTTTTTCTTTTAAATAAAATATTTTTATAATATTAAATCAGATACCTCATTGAAAAATATATGGGCAATCTCTTGTTAAAGGGATATATGTAAGACGAATTGTGAGAGGAGTCGATACATTGCTCTTATTATAAGTAAGTGAACTTATAGTATTTTTTTGGTGAATTATATTATAATAACATCCTAAAATCATTCTTTAATGCTTTATTCATCATACTTAAAAAAAATATACTTTAAAAACCAATAAACATATTCTATTTATATACAAATCATATTTTAACAAGTTTTACGACCGTTTTACATACTTTAAAAAAACATACTTAAAAAACCAATAACCATACTATTCTATTTATATAACAATCATACTTTGACACGTATTATAAATCATCTCAAATAAATACCGTATCACAAGTGACTTTATAATAAAAATAAAAATTGTATAATATATATTTGTAAATTTTAATTTTAACATCAACAATGAAAGTTTTAAAAAATGAACATTGAGTGGGAAAACCGAAAATGCTTTCTGCTGCTTTAAAAATGTCAGAGAAATATTAAAAATAGTTATAGATAGTTAGATACCATTTGAAAAAAATTAAATAACCGCGAAGTATTAAATGTGGTACATTTTAGTATAAATTTTTATATTTTTATTTAAAAAATATATTTTTTAAATGCCATTGAAAATATTAAATATTTTATTAAATATTTTAGTTTGATAAATTTGGGCTTGAAAACCCATTCCACTTCAGGCCCAATCATCTTATAAAAGGACATTACAATGATTTAAAAAAAAATCTATAATATTAAATCAGATACTTCATTGAAAAAAATATGAGATCTTCATGAAATGGATATATGTGAGACAAGTTGTAAGATAGGTAGATTCAAAACTAAAATATACTAATTATATAAATAAAGTGTTTATTTGTATTTAAGGTATTTTTTACTAAAATTATACTTTAATGCATTACTATTCATGTATTTTAGAAAAACATACTTTAAAAATTATTAAACATACTCTATCTATATAACAATTATATTTTAACACATCTCACATACAATTTCAAATATTTAAAAAAAAAACTTAAAAAACCAATAAACACAATCTATTTATATAATAATTATATTTTAACACGTCTCATAAATCATCTTACATATATACCGTCTTTTTTAAAAAGTATATATATAATTTTGTAAATTTTAATTTTATCATCTGATGAAAGTTTTGAAAAATGAACATTGAGTGGAAATGCTTTTGGTTGCTTTAAAAATATATCATAGAAATATTAAATATAGTTATAGATAAGATAACATTACGGATTACTAAATAGTTAGATACTACTTGTTGAAAAAAATAAACAATACGAGTATTAAATGTATTACATTTTAGTATAAAAAATTATATTCTTTTTAAATAAATATTTTTTTTATTCAACATTAATATCATTCATATTTTAATCAATTATTTTATTAAAAAATAATATTCTTATAAATTAAATTATATATCTTTTAAAACAAAATATTATATCTTTAAACGTGCCTAGATACACAAAAGGTCTCATCCATAAAAATATAAGCTTTTTCTTTCACTCAAGGTCATTTATTGCTCATCCAACAAACACACTAATTTTATGTAGGAATGGAGATAACGAGTTTGAAAAATAAGTTAGCTATCTATACAACTTTTTCGAGAGAAATATATATATATATATATATATATATATATATATATATATATATATATATATATATATATATATATATATATATTTTTTTTTTTTTTTTTGAAAGTGAGGGGGAAATAATAATTTCATTTCTAAAAAGATGAATTTCAGATCCAATTTTATTTTTATTTTCATGGATTGATGCTTCAACTTTTAGCGTTTGTTAATTTTCGGTTTTTTAACTCAAATTTAATTGGCAAAAACTTGTGTGCACCCGAGCGCACGGGAACACTTTCCGTGTGCCGAGTGAGGCTCTTGTGCCCTCGGGGACACCGTGCCCCTTTGCAATGTAAATCCCCTAGCAATACATAGATTTAAATAGAATATGAAGGAGTTGTGTTTACATGGGGACACGACGTGTCCCCGGAAACGCAGAAGCTTTTGCCAATAAGTAAAGTGTGATATATTATGAGTGTTAAATTAAATTCAAGTGACATTTTCTTAAATTAAATTACAGTGTATTTTAGGTTATTAAAATAAAAATAATTTTCATTTAAATTATTATAAAGTTTACGAGAGTAAAAAATATGGAAATAATGGTGAATTTTATTATTAGGCAAAGACTTATGTGAGACCGTCTCACGTAAGAGCTTACGTGAGACGGTTAGAAAGTGATAACTTTTATATTAAAAATTGATACTAAATTGATAAAAAGTGATAATGTTATTTCATGAACAACTTATAGTACAAATGAAAAGTGATAACAATTTATAACGAACGTGATGACGTTTTATAGGAAAATGATAATGTTATTTCATGAACAATTTATAGTATAAATGAAAAGTGATAACAATTTATAACAAACGTGATGACGTTTTATAGCGAAAGTGATAACTATTTAAAAAAAATATAAAATGGTATTACGTGAGACGGTCTCACACAAGACTTACCCTTATTATTAAATAATGTGCCCAAATTTTGATATCCAATTAGGTTTATAAATATTGTGTGATTTGATAGGGGTTAGGACATTTTGGAAACCGACGATGTTGATGTCAATTGTCTAGAGTTTGAAACCAATTAATAAATTGGTCCATATATTGAGTATAGACATTAATTAATGATCTAATTAAATCTTGACTTTAAGGGGATGCGACAAATAATCAATTATAGATGGCAAATAGCCTAGGTTTGTTTTATAGGCCTAAATAATTAAAAAAAATAACTACTTTTTTAAAAATATTATTACATTTTATAAATTTATAATATTTAAATTAAAAAATAAATTAAATGAATTGAAAATTTTAAATTATTTTTTAAATAATAATAAAATATAAATTAAATAAGAAAAACATGATATATATATATATATATTTAATTTATTTATTTCTATAATTAATTTTTAAATTTGATGTTAACCAAGCATGACCTTTTAAAATTAAGGTAAAGAATTGTTTGAGACCGTTTCACGTAAGGGCTTACGTGAGACGGTCAGAAAGTGATAACTTTTACAATAAAAAGTGATACAAAATTAATGAAAAGTAATAATATTATCTCATGAACAATTTATAGTGTAAATGAAAAGTGATAACATTTTATAGTGAAAGTGATAGCAATTTTAAAAAGTATAAAATGGTCTCACGTGAGATGGTCTCACACAAGACCTACCCTAAAAGTAATTAAACTTATTTCATTTTTCTCCATGATTAATTTTTTAATTTAATTACAATCAAATAGTCTTTTAAAATTATTTAATGACTAATTATAGTGAGCACCCGGGTGCACCCTAAGATAGGGTGCACTCATATACAAATATAACAAAAAACATATACAATTATGAGTAATAATGTATACAATTTAATTGTTAGTTTTTTTAATGAAAAATTGAGTGTAAAAAATATACAATTATTAAAAAAAACATGAATACACTATTGAATAAAAAGTTATACACATATGTATGTTAGTTTTTTAATGAAAAACTTAGTGTGAAAAAAGTATACAATTATTACAAAAAACATATACAAAATAGAATAATATGTATACAAAATAGAATAAAAGGTTATACACATATGAGTGCACCCAATATACACTCTTATTTAATTAAATTAATGGATAATTTATTTCACGAATTTGGAAGTTTTACCCTAGTATTATCTTTATTTAGAATACAGTGGATAAAAATCCTAAACTTTTTTAATAAACTCCAATGATAAATAAACGGCTTAAAAGAAAGTTTAATAAATCTAAATTAATCTGAATTGAGTGTTTTCATTATTGCATTTATATATTATTTGCAAATTAATAATTCAGGTGAACTCAAATCACACGTTAAGCTCCACTAATGTGAAACGTTAATTCTAACAGCGAAAGCTACGCGACTAATGAAACCCTAGTCATTACATTCTTATGCAACTTACAGCACTATAAAAGAAATTTTTAGCAACGAAATTTACCAACGGAATTCAATCATTTGGTAATTACCAATAGAATAGCAACAAAAATGACATTTTTCTTTTAACAATGGAATGCCTATGGATTTTTCTCTATTTTGCCAACAAAATCATTATATAAATTACCAACAGAATTATTAGCAACAGATTACCAACGGAATTGAATTTTCGTTGCTAAAAATTTAGCAACCACCACCTTACCAGCGGATTCCGTTATTAATCCGTTGGTAAATTAATTTAACAATAAAATTGAGGCTTTTACCAACGGAATGTTCCGTTGGTAAAAAATATTTCTTTTAGTGTAGGACGTCAATTGTATTCTTATACTACGATTTAGTGAGATTATTTTATAATTTCGTAATTAATTATTACTCAACTTTTTATTAGAATTGTAATCAATTTTCTTTTAAAATGTTATTCCACATATCGTTTATATTATAAATTGTTCATGAAATAATTCACTAACGTTAGCACTTTTCATCAATTAAGTATAACTCTTTATTACAAAAATTATCCTTATTATCCATCTCATAAAAGTCATTTCATAAGTTGTTCCCATATAAATATTTGCATTCTTAATTATATATATGGATGTTAATATATGCTTTAAATGTGAATGGAGCGAGTAATTAGTAAAACTAATTAATACAACCATTTATTTTATTTAATTTAATTTTTGCAGGGAAAGACTGAAGGTGACTTTAGTTAACGTAGAAGTCTCTCTCTTCCTCAGGAACACAAACACACACTCGCGCACACATTTAAATGGGAAATATATATTAAGACTGATCATCGTTGGAAGGAGATCTGTCACATTCCAAAATTTCATACTACCTCAGTCCCGTAGAAAGATACGCGCTTTACAAAGGAAGCGCGTATCTTTCTGCAGGACGGAGGGAGTATATATAAATATAAAATTAAAACTATTTAAAACATGACTAAATATTGATTTTATTCAAAACATTATTTCTTTAAATTAGCGGAAACTTTAAACTGAAGATATATATATATATATATATATATATATATATATATATATATATATATAATACTTTTAACTAAGTCTCAAACATATGATTTAAAGTGAAAATAAACCTTATGAAATTCTCTTTGAACAATAATCATATTATTTAAAATAAAAAGTCAACCTTTATCCCATCAAAAAATTTATAAAATAAGAGATTTAATCTTTTAAAATGCAATTGTATTAATTTCTCTATTTCCATACCGATAAACAATCACCACCCATAGTCTCTCTTTCCACGTTCCATCTCTCAGTGGGGATACTATACTTGGCAGAATTACCACATGTAAATACCAATTAAGTAACATAAATCATGTAAATGTAAATGTACTGAATAACTGATTTCTCAAATATTAGTAAAAGTCTCGTTTATAAAGGTCAGGAGACCTATCTGTATGTCTCGTTTATAAAGGTCAGGAGACCTATGTCTCGTCATGTCTCATTTATAAAGGTCATGAGACCTATCCGTACGTGCATGAACTCAAAGATACCACACAAGCAGCAGTTAATAAAGTCAAGTAAGAATTTCCCCACCTGGAATGAATGTCGTGAATGCATATGGATGTAATTGATTATACTTGAATCCTTGTAATGTTCATCATCTAACATGAAATATTAAGTTTTAAGATGTATAAGTATATGTTTCATATTTTTAAAACTAAAACTATAAAAGCTGGAATTTCTGTCACACTGTGATAAAACTCAAGTATCTTAAAATATATAGGTCGAAATTATTTAAAATTAATATATTGTATAATAAATATATCAATATATAACATATCCAAAAATCATAATTTTTAAAGGTCAGTAGTTAAGATTTTCATATTTTTAGAAGATACATTAAGATTCTCTAGAAACAGATTTTGAAGTAGTATAAAATTAATATAAATTAATATAACCTTATTTTAAATCTGAAATTTTTACTGAACAATCTAAATATAAGAATTATAAAATATCATAAATTCATTGGATTTGGAAAACTATAAATTTATAATTCAAATTTTCTAATCAGGTATGCATATAAATTCAGATTCTGCAAACAGAAGTATAAAATTTGTATAAAATAAATTTCATCTTCAAAAATCATGAAATTTTAAACATAAGTCTATAACCAAACAATAAACGACATATTAAAATTTCATGGCTATTGTTGGAATTAAAAATATATGTATTTAAAATTCTAGAAATAGGTTACCTTAATTTTGTAAGTAAGACTGACACTTGTTGATGGAGTAAGAATAATCTTTGAATAAGATTTTTTTGGCTTTCTACGGATTTTCAAAGGAGAAACGATGAAGAAATATGTTTCTAACTTTTCTTTTTCTTTATTTTGTAAACCCTAACGATACTCGAAAAGAATGAATTAAAAGATCAGTACTTTTGTTTTAATATATGAATAGTTTGGGCTTTACGCTAAACTTTAGCATGAAAATATGTTTGGGCTTGAGTTTGTATTTAAGAAAGATATATAAAATAAAAAATAAAATCTAAAAGGAAATTTAAAATTTAATATTTATATGAATTAACAGAAGTTTTAATGAGCTTTAAATAGGAATTGATATATCTATATTTTTTATTAATATATATATATATATATATATATATATATATATATATGTATATATATATATAAATATTCTGGATATTACAAGACCTATTAAAGAGAAGAAGTCTCTCTCCTCAATTTAAATTTACTTTAAAATTATCAGATGTATAGATTATAGATACGATGTGTATCTCTATAATTGTAAAATTAGGTTAACAGGTGTGTGATGGGTTTGAAGGAATAATGGACACATGATGAGTATTTTCTCAACACACAATTAATCCCCAAATATGAAGGATGTTATTGTAGCTTTTATAAGCGACCAAGTTATATTTATCGAACCCAAGGGACATATTATTATTAATTTAATTATAATCTAACTTATTAACACTAGGTTTGCAATAAAGTTGTGGAATAATTAATTAACTACTAAACAAATATTTAAAATAGCAAATAAAATAAACAAGCAGTAGAGATTCGACGAAGGTGAACAAGTGAGAAATTAGGCAGTTCTTCGAGCAATCCAGTTTCACTCATTAATTATTCTTTCGTGTATCAATGTCCGACTCTACCTTGTGAAATATGGACACATCACTAAACCATGCAAATCTACTCTATAGACACAAGTAAATAAGCGTGTAGCACGTGTGAATATCCTTGGAGTAAGAAATATAATTCACCCCCTTTCTAGGTACTATCAGTATTAATTATTTCCCGTGCACTAAGTACTCTAACCCGATATGATCTCCCTTTATAGGTACTATGAAGTTATTCTCTTTGTCCTACTTATTAACCCGAATCAGATTCAATTAACAAGTATTTATATAAGATAGTTCCTATGAAACTTCGGAGTCCTCTCACTAGAATCATAACATGAAATCCTGCTCAGCAGTGAACGCACTCAATCAATAATCAAGATATGTATTCAGACTCTACATAAAAATTAATGATGCACAAAATTACTCTGAGTATGGATTAAAAACGCATAGTCTTATATAAAATAAACCACAAGTAGTGTTGTAATGAGTATACACACGAAAGTTCAATTAAATTATAAAACCTTCATAAACCCTAGAACTATCGAAATGGTTTAGCCCATGATTGATCGGAGAACAATCATGGTGGTTAGATAGATCTTACCCATAGTCTTGAAAATTACAAGATAAATTAAGATGCGAAGTAAACCCTAGATGTTGTCATTGTGTTCGAATTAAAATAAAATCTTACCCATATTTTAGATTATTAAAATTAAAATAATTTTCATTGTGTTCGAATTTTGATATCAAATTAATTAGCTTGGGCAAGTTTTGCGTCCTTTTATGCTTTCGTATTTAATTATCACTTTTTATTTATATCTATAAACTGTTCATGAAATAGCTCACTGTCGATTGAGTACCTATCATTTTTTTATTAATGACGTTATCACTTTTTATATGTACGTTTCAAATAGGGCTTACGTGATACGAACAAGTACTCTTTGTCAATCAGCTATATAACTGTTGTGTGATTTGATAGAGACATTTTGGAAACCTAGGGTGCTTGTAAGCAAATAAAATTTACGGTCCAATCAAATGGCGACACGTGAATTTTCATGATTAAAATATTAATTTTAATTTATTATATTTTATTTGGGGATTTAATAAATTAATTCCTAAAATAGATTAATAAATAATTGATAATTAATTTAAAGCCCAACAAATTAAAAGGGGTTTAAATTAAGTAAAGCTTGGCTCCCAAGTCAAATAAAGTCTGGAAGGTTCCAGAATCAGGTCAAATTAAGCAATGATCAATCAAACTGTGTGATATATGGAAAGGTCCAAGCCCTCAGAATCAGGTCAAATCTGTCATTGACCAATCAGATTGCGAGTTATTTATGGGGCATCTTCTCCTTTCACCTTCACCTATATAAGGAGCCCTCCTCCATTCATTCCAAACACACCGAGAGCGATTCTCATCGAAGGTCAAAGACTTCAGTTCTTTGATTCCTTCAACGAAGGTCAAAGACTGCAGAGTTATCTGAATAGTTCTTCACCGAGAGCGATTCTCAACGAAGGTCAAAGACTTCAGTTTTTCGATTCCTTCAACGAATGTCAAAGATTGCAGAGTTATCTGAATAGTTCTTTGATTACTTCAACGAGAGTCAACTCAAGAACGAAATACATTTAGGATTCAATATTTTAAACCGCCCGGATCAAGCGTTCTTAAGTCAAGTTCTTCGGCGAACGACTTATAATCTTTAATTCAGGTGCTAAACCACCCGAATATAAGCGTTCTTAAGCTAAGTTCTCCCAAGAACGGCCTATAGTCTGGGACTCAGGTGCTAAACCGCCCAAATTTAAGCCTACTTAAGTTAAGTTCTTCGCTAAACGGCCTATAATCTAGGATTCAGGTGCTAAACCTCCCAGATTTAAGCCATCTCAAGTTTAACTTCTTCAAAGAATGGCCTACAATCTGGAACTCAGGTGCTAAACTGTCCGGATTTAAACTTGCTTAAGTCGAATGACTTATAATTTGGGACTCGGTGCTAAACCACCCAAATTTAAGCCTGCTTAAAATAAGTTCTTCAACCTTCTTCGTGAAGTTAACAGCGTTCTAATATATTGAACAAAATTCTTCACCGGGAATCTTCAAGGATCAACGTTTAATTCGAATAAAGGCGCAGCCTCCGGATTAACGTTATAAATCCACGAAGTTGAGTATGGACAAGCTTCATCTGAAGATCCAACTCAACACACTCCAGTCAAATTTAGCGCAATCAACATACAAGTCAAGTCAAAGTCAAAGCCAAAGCCAAATTGGTTAGAGAGAAGAATAAGATGATTGATTGAGATTGTAACTCGTTTACATTATATTTTATATTAAATCCATCTGAAATTATCTTTGTTCACCTTTTTGTGTTTATTTTATAATAAATACAAAAATTTATTGTTATAAATTTTGGCACGCCCGGTGGGACCGTCTCTACCTCTCATCTCTTCTCTCTACAAACACAAAGATACAAAGTATGACTCCTCTTAGGATCGCGATAAAAAGGTCATCTACCTCAAAGCCTTTAGAGTTACAAGTTGTGAAGACGCAAGTTATGACTCCGCTAAAGATTACGATACGAAGGACTACTGCATCAAAGCCTCCAGAGTTGCAAACTGAAAAGGTTGAAGTCGTTACAAGAAGTATGTCTAAAGGCTCCTCAAAGACAAATCGTATGGTGGGGATTACTCTCAATAAGCCATTGCACAACGATAAAGATGGTGATGATGACTCTGTCTGCTCAATTCCTCGCTCCACGCCAAGCTCACCACCTGTCTCAACTGAAGTTACAGTGATGACGACAAGTGCTATGACCATTGAGGATCAACTCGCAAGTATGATGAGAGCCATTGAAGGACTCAACAAACACATGGAAGTTCAAGACGTAAAGATCTCCGAACTTATGAAGAAAATGGAGAATGCGGAGACAAGCCATACAAATAAGAAACAAGTTGAGGATGAGCACGAGGAGAAAAATTCGACGAAACATCATTCACCTGAAGAAAAGCCAGCTGAGGATAAGATACAAGTTTCAACTGACGGAACGCTTCCTATCAACCAACTAAAGAATATCGTGATACATATGATAAAAGATAAGTTTGAAAGGAGATCCAAATCTTCTTCAACCTATGCCAAGCCATATAGAAAGAGGATTGATAACTTGAGGATGCCAACTGACTACGAACCTCCCAAGTTTCAATAATTTGATGGCAAAAGCAATCCAAGACAACATGTGGTGCACTTCGTCAAGACATGCAATGATGGGGACCTATGAGGATCATATGGTGAGGCGATTCATCAGATCTCTGAAAGGAAATGCCTTTGATTGATTCATTGACTTAAAAGCCAACACCATTGACAGTTGGGGGCAAATGGAAAAAGAATTCATCAACCGTTTCTACAGCACACGAAGAACTGTTAGCATGATGGAGCTAATAAATACTTGTCAAAGAGATGAAGAATATGTCATCGATTACATCAATAGATGGAGGAGTCTAAGCCTCAATTGCAAAGAAAAGCTATCAAAAACTTTAGCTATAGAAATGTGCATTCAAGGAATGCAATGGAATCTTAGCTACATACTCCAAGGAATTCGGCTTTTGAAGAGTTGGCTTCAAGAGCTCTCGACATGGAGTTAAGCCTGACATCAAATGACATCGAATGTCCCTCTATTCAAGACTCTTACGAGTTTGAATATATATCCTTCGATGAGCCCTTGGCAGAGGAACCACAAACAAAGGCTGCAGTTTCTATAAAGATTAATAGAAATGAAGTTGAAGCAGGAGAAAATAGTGCATCCCAAGATTGAGGGCAATGAACACTTGACAAACTTAAACACAAAGCTCCTTAACACGAGCTAAAACTGTCTGCATTACGCTCCTTGATACGAGCTTAAACTATCTAAAATCTCCCAAGTCAAAGCTCCCTGACACGAGCGAAAACTGTCTACATCACGCTCCTTGACACGAGCTAAAACTGTCTATATTATAAATCGTTAATAAAATACTAGTTCACAACACACTACATGACTTTTATCAATTAGGTATTACTGTTTCCATAAAGGTTATTATTTTTTATCCGTCTCATCATATATAAGTTATTTACTATGATTTCTTATAGCTAGCTTATAAGTCTTTGCATTCTTATATGGATATTAATATGTGCTTCATATCAACTATTTATTATTATTTTTTTATTCTTGCTCACAGTACCACAGTATTATGAAATGTCTTCCCTTTGTTTGTACACATGTTTTAAGAACTTTTTTTGAAATAAAAATACTAATTAAATAAGTAGATTCGTAGCATACGTACTTATATTTAATGTATATTAAGGTTATGTTTTCATGTACTAATAAAGATTTATTTTGTAAAATTAGAATGAATGGTGAATTGGATTCGCAGGAGACTTTTGTACAATTAACCAAGGATTAATGGTAAAAAAAACCACGAACTTTACTCCTATTGCAAATTAATCCTCATTTTTGAAAAATTGCAAAAAAAACCCACAACTTTTAAGTATTATTGCAAAAAAAATCCAATTTTTGACTAAGAGTAGGTTTTTTGGATTTTTTTTCAACAATACTTAAAGGTTGTGGTTTTTTTTGCAATTTCTCAAAAGTGAAGATTAATTTGCAATAGAAGTAAAGTTCGTGGTTTTTTTGCAATTAATTCATTAATCAACGAAATCACCTTTCCTAAACAATATTATGGTGAACAATTCAACCTACAAGGGGAGTTCATACCAATCAAGAATTGGTACACCTTGACGAACAAGTTATTCAAAAGTATTATATTATATTTTAAAGAGTAATTATTTAAATTAATAAAAGTATTTTTTTAATAAAACAGTTGAAATATGAATAACATATTATTATTTGACTAAGATTTTTTTTTCTTTCATAAAAATTAAGAGTACAATTTTTATACTAAAAAGTGTAATATACCAAACACATGCAATGATTAAAAAGTGTCGTTTGATTCTGTTTTGGATGAAGAAAATTGGGGAGAGAATTAGATTAATTTTGTTTCTTTTCCAAAAATCTTCATCCAACTTCTTTAAATCCGTAAATAGTTATGAGGGTAAATATTAAAATTAGTCCTGTATGATCGATTCAAACTTTAGTTCTTTTTTTCAGCAATTCTGATTTTTGGTCATTTTTTGTTGAACTTTAGTCTTTTTTTGTCCACTCTTGGTTCTTTTTTTAAACTTTGGTCCTTCTTAGTCCACTTTTGATCCAAAATTTATATATTTAGGACTAATTGTGGACATTTTTTAATATAAATGACTAAATTTGGACAAAAAATATGACTAAATTTGAGAAAATGACAAATTTGGACTAAAAGGACTTAGATTTGGACCAAAATGACTAAAATTGAACTAAAAAAAAGACCAAAATTGAGAATTATAAATAATAAATGACTAAAGTTGGAATCAGCCATACTTATAGGATTAATTATGATATTTACTCTAGTTATGAATATGAAGAAATCTAAAATTTATGGCATTTTATTAGTGTGTGAGTGATTTGATCTTTTTAATCACGTGTTGGAACCATTTTTAATTTTAGGCATCTTTCTAATCTGTTGCATTTTTACTAACATTTATATGGATTCTTCGATTACGCATTGTTTCAAAGAAATCTCTCTAATGTATTGATACAGAATAGAGTGTAAGCTACTACAATTTAGATTTAACAAAAGTAGCATATACAAACTCTCCTACCTTTTTAATCTTTACATTTATTTTGTATTTTAATGGATTAAAAGATATAATATTTAATATAAATTGGTTGCACTACAAAAAAAAAAGTATTTTTAGCAATGAAATTTACCAACGGAATTCAATCTAATTACTAACGGATTACGATTTTTCGTTGCTAAAAATTTACCAACTACCACTTTACCAATAGTTCCGTTGTTAATCCGTTGGTAAACCAATTTAACAATGAAATTAAGACTTTTATCAACGCAATATTCCGTTGGTAAAAAATAGTTTTTTTGTAGTGTTAATTGTATTAGTGTTATGTGCAGGTCCCATAAAAATATAGTATAATTTATTTTGTGTGGACCTTATCAACTAAAAAGAAAAATATAAGAATTAAAATGAAACGTACAAATTGAAAATTGGTAAAGAATAAAATGAGACGAAAGAAGAATATAAAAGTATCCACAATCCAAAGGTGCAGATACCTTACACAAAAATCTAATAATTTCTTGATGTTGAAGAACTTGGAAGAAGAAAGGAGAAGGCAAGAGTTGCATTGATCATGAAAGCTTGACCAAAATTTCTAGGAACAACGATTTGGTCAAAAAAGCAATCAATTTAATTTGATCCAAGAAATTGATTAAACATGGTAAAAGTCCCTATTGAATAGAGACTTGAAAGAATAAAGAGAGTTTCAATTAATATTCAATTTAAATGTGATGTATTTTTAATAAATTTGAAATATGTTTTAGCTATATAGTATTTTAGTAAAAGGGTAGATAAGTAATATTAACAAAAAATAATACTTCCTCAGTCGGTTCTAAGGTATCTATTGTTTTTTGCACGTGGATTAAGGAATATTATTATTATATGTAAAGTGAGTAGTTGTATTAGAGGGAAGTGGTGGACTGTACTTTTTTACTAAATAGGGGATGAATACCTTTGAAGCGGACACCAAAAATAATAAAATGGATACCTTATAACCGGACGGAGGGAGTATTACTTTTTCTGTCCAATTCAAATGTTTACATTTTATTATTGGATAGGTCTTGCGTGAGACCGTCTCACGTGAAACCATTTTATACTTTTTAAAATAGTTATCACTTTCACTATAAAACGTTATCACTTTCGCTATAAAATAATATCACTTTTTATTTATACTATAAATTGTTCATGAAATAATATTATCACTTTTCATTAATTTAATATCATTTTTTAGTATAAAAATTATCACTTTCTGACCGTCTCACGTAAACCCTTACGTGAGACGGTCTCACATAAGTATTTGCTTTTATTATATTTGGTGTTCAATTTAAAGGTACTAATTTTATAGTTTTAATA
This sequence comes from Pogostemon cablin, assembly GCA_023678885.1. Classification (NCBI taxonomy): domain Eukaryota; kingdom Viridiplantae; phylum Streptophyta; class Magnoliopsida; order Lamiales; family Lamiaceae; genus Pogostemon; species Pogostemon cablin. The sequence goes on along the minus strand of CM042954.1, from coordinate 21,081,177 downwards.
AAAAAAAAGCTCACGTATGATCCGTCACTCATTACTAATACACTATCTACTACACAAAAAATAATAATACTTCTTAATTCATGTGCGAAAAGTAAATAGAAACGTTTAGACCGGATAGAAAGAGTATAATTTAAATATTTTTCAAGTATGTTGAGTAGTTTTGGAGGTATAAATAGCGGAATCCTTAGATTAATTCGAAAGATTTATGTGAAATGATAATTATATTTTGGCAAAGTTTTGCATGCATCAAGCGTTCTAGATCTTTGTCCTCAAATTAAATTTATTTATACTCTTTTTAATATTAAAAATGTTATGTAATATAAAAATATAAAAAATTATATTGTTTTAAGAAAAAATTATATTTTTTTAATTAAACATGAATATTCTTCAACCTACCATTCTAGTTAAAAAGTAATATACTCATTAATTAAAATTATATTTTATAAAATAAAATATTATAACATCATATAAGTATTGGAATAAACGTTTACTCGAATGACGGCCCAATCCTAATTTCGATCCATTTTCGGCCACCAATAAATTTATAAAAACGTCAATCACTTGTCCTCAAGTCAACACAAACTATAGGAAAAAATAAAATTTTTAATTGACCTATTTTTTAATTAATTCAGTTTTTCTTTCAATATATATTTTTTTACTTTTTATTTTTTATTTTTTATGATTAACTTTCAAATCTAGATTATCTCCTGTAAACAAAATTCATCATGTATTCTATTTTACAAAATTATTTTTTTTCAGTAAATGAAATATTATTGTTTAAATTAGAGATAAACTAATACTCCATTTTTAAAAATAAAAATTGACTTTTCGTCTCATAAAAATATAAAAATTGCGACATATTAAAATTTGAGAAGTAATTCCGATAAATTAAAATGTTGCAAACTCAATTTGTTTTATTAATTTATTAAATTAAATTAATCAACTTAAACACAAATCAAACATGCTAAATTCACCACACACAAAAAAAAAAATACTCCACGACAAATTTTATATAAGTTCATAAAGCATGAAGTATTTTTAAAAAAATGATATAATTTTTTTTATTTTCTCTTATAATTTATTATAATAATAAAATCAATACCTAGCGAAGCTACTTAGAAATGGTCATGGAAAAGAGCCAAAGACTTTGGACTCTTAATGTTCCCCAAATTTCCGTTTTGCAAATCATTCTTCAAGTTAATTATTTGATCTAGTCAACTAAACTTTTTCTCCAAATATTTATGATCAATCCATACCTATTCCACTATATATTATTCCATTCCGTATTTTATTATTAATTTTTTTTATTAAAATGCTATTTCTTAATTAATTGCCATAAAACTCTTATATATACAATCTAGACATTAATTAAAAAATACATAATAAAATTTTAATAAATAAAATAAGAGATAAAAAAAAATATGATGTCTCATAATATCCCTAATCAACCACCATTTTTACTTGCTAACAAAGAAAATGCATTCACCAATAAGAAATGGAATGATATGCTGTGAATTCGATGCACATGTACATTTATATGCAAATAATTTTTTATTTAATAATGTATACATATATTTTTTTTAATATATTCAATTAACAGAAAATTTGATAATAAAATGTATACATTTTTATTTAAATGTTCATAAGTGTACAAGTATCTAAAAAAATACTTGTCACACTTGAACCTTTGTTTTCAATTATTATTTTTTAGTACATGAAAATGAGTTAATCTCTTGTAAATCGAGTATACTATGTAAATTCTGTTTCCCCCTCCCTTCCCCAATTTAAATCTCTATCAATAAATAGGTTATAATAGGATTAGAAGGTGATGGACTTAAGGTGAGAACAAATCAGGTTCACATAATAAGTTATGTAAATCAGATTTATAAGAGTGTTCGTGATGAAAAATTACTTATCGATTATTTTTAGTAAATGAAAAATTATCTTTAGAAAGATAAATTATTATTCTTCTAAATAAAAAATAATATACTTCAATCGTCCTATCGAAAGGTTCTATTTTACAATATTGTGCGTCCCCATTTTTCCCTCCATATTACTTCTAAAATAGATGCACGGTTTATTCTGATTCACATGATAATTTCAGTACTTAATATTTAGGGGTGTCAATTTGGGCCCGACTGCACGATTTGGGCCGGCCCAGACCCGCCCCGAATTGAAAACGGGGCGGACCCGTCCCGGACCCATTTTGAAATGGGTCGGGTCCGCGTATTACTCTCGACATGCGGGTATCAGGCTCGGCCCGTACAAAATATATTTATTATATTTTTATTTTAATAATCATTTAAAATTCTATTAATTTACTACTAATTTTATAATTATTTTTATTATTTATATTTTATTTTTATTTTTTGAAGTGAGAGAGGTAGTGATTTAAGAGTGCACATAAAATTATTATAAAAAAAAGGAGAACGGGGCGGGTCCGCCCCGCTTGGGTCTGGGTCTAAAAAAAAGACCCGAGCGGATTCGGGGCGGGCACCTTTAAAATGGGTCGGGTCCGGGTGGTTGGTTCCCGACCCGTTGACCTCCCTATTAATATCTAAACACACACACTCACCATCTAAGCAAACCCCCCTCCCACACATGTATGTATCCATGCATGTATCACCGAGATCATTGCCATTGGTTATGCAACAGACTCGAAATTAGGTCGAAATCGAATCCCGTTTTCATTCTTCTACCAGATTCATTCTCGATTAATCCATCCCACTGCTATGGCTTTAAAATTTCAACTACCTTCACCCAAATCAGTCATCTCCACGGCGGCGTCGGTGGCGGCCACCGCAATGCTAGTCCGCTCCGTCGCCAAGGATCTCATCCCCGACGAGCTCCGCTACTTTGTTCTCGCCAAATTCCACGATTTACTCGCCGCATTCTCCAATGAATTGACCTTGGTGATCGACGAATTCGATGGTCTCAACTGCAATCAACTCTTCGAAGCAGCAGAGCTCTACATCAGCAAGCTCCCCACCCCTACCACCAAGGTGTATCGGGCTGCGCTACCCGAGAGGGAGACTAAGATCCACGTCTCGCCGGGTCACCGCGAAGAAATTTCGGATACTTTTTGTGGATTTCAACTGAAATGGAATTTGATTACGAAGACTACTCAACCGCGGTACGTCCCCACCCAAGACGACTACCATTCTTCGACTATGGTTAGTGAAATTCGATACTTAAGGCTAACTTTCCCCAAGAAGCACAAAGAGAAGGTGTTCAATGAGTATTTGCCGTATGTTGTGGAAAGATCGAAAGATATTAGGGAAGAAAAGAAGACTGAAAATATACACTCTGAAATCCGAAAGGATCCATGGGCCACGAGTGAACCCTTGGCAATCCGTGAATCTCGATCATCCCGCCACTTTCCAGACGCTGGCAATGGGTGAAGCGATGAAGAACACCATCATTGCTGATCTTGAGAGGTTTGTGAAGAGGAAGGAGTTTTATAGAAAAGTGGGTAAGGCGTGGAAAAGGGGGTATTTGCTGTTTGGTCCTCCGGGAACAGGGAAATCAAGCTTGATTGCTGCCATGGCTAATTACCTCAATTTTGATGTTTATGACTTGGAGTTGACTTCTATTATGAAGAATTCTGAGCTGAGGAAACTGCTGATTTCAACTGCAAATAGATCCATTCTTGTGGTGGAAGACATTGGTGCTTCTCTTGATCTATCTGAGAGAGGGGATAAGGGAGAAGCTGAGAAGGTTAAAATGGCACAAACGCTCTATTACGGCCGTAATCAAGAGGCTAAGGTACGCTAATCAACTCCAAACGATCAAATATTGCTTATATATCGATTCTCAAACAACTCTGATTTGATTGTCTTGATTGTAGGTCACATTATCAGGGGTGCTTAATTTCATAGATGGGCTGTGGTCGAGCTGTGGAGACCAACGCATCATCATCTTCACAACTAACCACAGGGACAAGCTCGATCAAGCCCTGCTTCGGCCCGGGCGAATGGATGTGCATATCCATATGTCCTACTGCACCGGGGCGGGCGTGAGAATGCTGATCAGGAATTATCTTGATATCACTGATCACCCACTGGTGATGGAGGCCGAGGCACTGGTTGCCTCGACCAGAGTCACCCCTGCTTAAGTAGGGGAGCTGCTCCTCAAGAGCGACGATCCCCTAGTTGCTCTGGAGGGCCTTGTTAGGTTTCTTGAGGAGCAAAGGGAGTCCCAGGGAGAAGAGATTGAAAATGGAGTGCCGGAGTTGGGGGAATCAGGGAGTAGTAATACTGGTGATGAACTTGGAGGAGAGGTGATTAAGAAGGTTAAAGATTCATCTGCTGCAGATAAGATGGTCGACAAAGATGAGGCTGCTGATGTTCTGGTAGAATCTGGGAAAGAAAATGGGATTAAGAGTGAGTGAAAATGTGGTTTTTTTATTAAAGAATGGAACATCAATAAGTGAAGCTATCTATATCCTAATGTAGGTGAATAGTAAATCAGATGCATAATATGACATTCATTCCCTCTTCTTTTTGTGTGCTGATATCACTTATATTCTTCTAGTGCTTACTCATATATAATTAATTTTTGTGATGAGAAATATTAAATTAGTCATCAAGAACCAGGGTGTCATGATAATCTAGTGATGTCAAGTTGGTCATCATATTATGCGATTTACTATTCTGTAGTTTTTTAAAATTGATGATTATATATATATATATATATATATATATATAGTATTTATTTATTTTGTCCTATCCATTTGCAGTTGATCTCGGAGGTTATTTGTGATTTTGCAGATTCTTTATGTGATTGTTGTTTATGAGCTAATGTCAACCAAGCATTCCCTTCAACACCAAATTACATTTGTGTATAAATTCGATCACATTATAAATTATGACCAATTCAATCAAAATAATTTTGTCTATGGAGTATTTATTTTTACTTTGGAAATGAACCATAATGGTTAGTTGAGTTTCATATATAAATAAGAGATAAAAGGAGATATAGATTGTAAATTGCAAATAAATGAAGCAAAACAAGGTGTGAGATTATCCCATAGAAAAGGTGAAAACATTTTAATAAAAATTGACATTTGAATTAATAAAAAAAAAAAGATTTCCATGATGAAATAGGATAAAAAATGAAAATATTCTAATACTTAAATTAATGAAAACGGATAGTTATACTGCGAATTATATCAATAACAATTAATAGCATAAACCTATTTCATAGAATTATTTCATCATCACAAAATTTTGTCATTACTTGAAAATTATTATAACTAAATTAAGAGTCTATTAAGTGCACCTTTAACCCATTAAATTAAAATTTAAAACAATTAATCTCCACCCTTAATTTTTAATTAGTAACTAATTTTTTAATTTATATAATTATTATTATACCTCAAATTACATCATTAAACTCTTAGGTGCACCGGTACACCCCATAATTACCCCTAAATTATTCGAGGAACTTGAATTTCAATGGCTGCCGGGTGCTATCTCAAGTTAATGGTGCTCCACTAATTATGTGTATTTTACTCCATTTTATTATGACAATTAATTTCACCAGTTCTATAGAGTTAGTATTTGTTTTCTGAGTGAATTAAACATGGGACTAGTACTTAATTATATAGGTAAATAGTGTCTTAAGTTAGCTATATTGCAATTAAAGTCCTCTAGATATAATAAAGAATTTATATTGTTTTACTAGTTATTCTTTTATAAAAATATTAATATAATCTTTCATTAATTGTATGAATTATATGTTAAAAGTTTAATTGGGCAATTATTATTATTCATATATTTATTTTTATTAAAAATATTATTACTACTATCTTACATAAACTATTTATCTTTATTAAATTATTCTAAAAGCCTTGTTATTCATTTCTATAGAATAATAATAATTAGTAAAACTAATTAATACAACCACTCCATTTTTTATTTATTAAATTTAATTTTCGCGGGAAAAACTGGAGACGTTAGTTAACGTAGAAGTGGGAAGCACTAACAGAAAACTTCATCATGCCAAACACTACGTACAACTCTCTCTCTCTCTCCCTCCTCACGAACACAAAAACACACACGCACACAGTTTAATGGGAAATATTCAGACTGATCATCGTTGGAAGGAGACCCACAAAAGAGAAGAAGAAAGAACGTCTCTCTCATAAATTTAATTTTACATTAAAATCAGATATATAGATATGATGTTTATCTCTATAATTCTAAAATTAGGTTAACAGGTGTGTGGTGTTGTGAAGAAAGAGCGGATTTGAAGGAATAATGGGCAGCCATTGATTTTTTTACAGCATGCAAAGCCACAAAATTTTTTTTCAAGGTACATTGATTCGGTTGAAACATTCCGCGCGGACCATTCTTTCTCAAAACCCTGCAAATTGGTATATGATTTCTCTCTCTATCTCCCCCCGAATTTTCTGTGTCTCTATTTCTATCTCTAACTATCTCTCCTTCTCTCTTTCTCGTCCTCCGAACAAATTTCAAACCTCAGCTCTTTCAATCTGGTAAATTTTTCATCTATTTGGGAATTTGCATTTCTGCGGTTTCATTTGGGGGTTTCATAATTGTTTGAATTTTATGGGTATGCTGGGTTCAATGTCTGTAATTAATGGCGTTGTGAAAATGTTTTGTATTGAGCAGAAGAGTCATGTTTGTTTTCGCAAAAGAATCTGACTCGACTCTGTAAATAAGGCGTAGGCCCATCTGGGAGTTGGTGACTTTTGCGATTGTGAATTTAATCAAACTTTGAGAATTGCACTCAACATGTCTGGACATCTTGATCGCCCTTCCAGGCCAAGTATGTTGTTATTATGCATTTGTTTATTCATCTGTGATTGGGTTCTAATGGTCAATTCATTTCTTGATATGATGTTTCCAAAAATATGAAGGGATCAGAAATTGTTGGTTTTGGAAGATGATATCTGTCAGATTGTTACGTTAGTTGCTTTGAACTAAGTTAATGTAGGATGGTATTAAGGAAATTTAATTGTTGGTAAATTGTTTTTGTAGGCCTGGAGAAAATTGACATGGATAACTTGGATGATGAGAAGAAAAATAGGCTTGGGTCTCTCAAGAAGGTGGCAATTAGTGCGTCGAACAAGTTCAGGGAGTCTTTGAGTAGAAAGGGAAGAAGATGCAGCAGAGTTATGTCTGTTGTGTTCGAAGACGAGCACGATGCTGAAGAAATGCAGGCCGTGGATGGATTTCGCCAGGCACTTATCCTGGAAGAATTGCTCCCTGCTAAACACGATGACTTTCATCTGCTACTGAGGTATAGATAGATGGGAGTATATTTCTCATACATTTCTAAATTATTTTTACCTTACTGTTGATTTGCTAGGATCACTGAGTTTCGAACACATGATGAAACAGGTTTCTGAAGGCCAGGAAATTTGATGTTGAGAAATCAAAGCAAATGTGGGCTGATATGCTTCAGTGGAGGAAGGACTTCGGTGCTGATGACATTATGGAGGTACCTATGATTACACTTACATGATGTAGTTTTTAAAATCTTAATCCACGCGTCTGTTGGTGATACTTTATCCCCTCATATTACTGCTAGAATTTCGAATTCAAGGAGAAAGAGGAGGTCGTAAAATACTATCCACAAGGGCATCATGGTGTTGATAAAGAAGGCAGGCCTGTTTACATTGAAAGACTTGGTCTGGTCGATCCAACCAAACTCATGCAGGTTACTACAATGGATCGTTATCTTAAATATCATGTCCAGGAGTTCGAGAGGACCTTTATCGACAAATTTCCAGCGTGCTCCATTGCAGCCAAAAAACACATCGATCAAAGCACAACCATTTTAGATGTCCAAGGAGTGGTATGTGCTGGTATAAACATTCAAACAAATTGTTCTCTTGATAAAAATGTTTTCATTTCTTTACGTTGGGAACTTGATATAAGGAAAGAACACATTGGTATTGCAAGGTCAAACCTTCGTTGGAACTAAGGATATCTAGTCAATTCTTGAAAGTATTTTTCCTTTTTGGCTTCAGGGGCTGAAAAACTTCACTAAGGCTGCTAGGGAACTCATCCAGCGCCTTCAAAAGGTCGACGGTGATAATTACCCAGAGGTATAATCTACTGATTCGCAGTTTTGTAGCACCAACTCTTACTCTAGAGTCTCTTGGTATTTAGCTCGTTTGTGACTTTGGTGCCTGTTGGTTTTGGATGACAATTTTTTCTTTTAGACTCTATTCCAAATGTATATCATCAATGCGGGATCTGGCTTTAGGCTCTTGTGGAACACCGTCAAGTCATTCCTTGACCCAAAGACCACCGCAAAGATTCATGTAAGTAACTTTCATCTCGTGTTACTCATTAAATCTTTTCTTAATTTCATGAAAATCAAGTTAATATCTTTCTTTTACCAGGTTCTGGGTAATAAATACCAGAGCAAGTTGCTTGAGGTCATTGATCCAAGGTAAATATTACTGCAGGATTTTAACATTCACTAGTATAAAGAGCTCTATAAAGTATCTGCTGTTATTATATTGTATCAGTGAACTACCAGAGTTCTTAGGCGGTACATGTACCTGCGAAGATAAAGGCGGTTGCATGGTATCCGATAAGGGTCCTTGGAATGATCCCGACATTATGAAGGTAATCTTTCTGATGCCTCGCCAGCTTACTGATGTCTCATGGTTTCAATCTGTCATATTAAGACCTAAAAGTTAAATAAGGTTTCTGATCATATGTGACCAATCTAATTTGAAGATGGTTCGCAATGGTGAACACAAATGCTCAAACAGAATCGTCCTTCCATCTACGGAAGAGAAGACAGAAACAGAGGACGGCAGTCCTGTACCCAAGGTTTTTCAACACTGCATCCAGAGTTTATTCTCTGCTTTTATAAGCCCTGCCTTCAGTTTGAGTGATTTTCTTATAATATTGATTGTCCACTGATTTCTGACATATGGAAATATGAAGAAAAGCGTCTCCTTCAAGACGAGGAGCGATTCTGTTAAATCTACAACAGACCCTACTCCACAGCCACAGTCACAGCCTGAGCAGCAGCAACAGCCATCACAAATGCTACAGCTCACTCCGGTTAATGAAGAAGTAAGTTACTTTACATGGATTGTAGAGTTTGTTCTGCTAGAACCCAAATATGTGTTGCGCAAAAGATAGTCTTGTTTGAACCTGAAGTTTTAATGAACATGAGATGCGAACTTGCCTTTGAACTATTTTATTTCTCTGTGTTCAAAAGCACTAGCTATCCTGCTGTCATTTATGAACTTGATAATTCTACAATTTTCTTCAGGTAAGCGAACCGCGTCCAATGCCCACTACACAACAGTCTGATCAATATGTTCAAATGGTCGAGAAGACCATTGCAGCCTGGCCAAAACGACAGAAATCTAACAATCTTGTTCTTGCTAAAGGTACACAAAAACTTTATTCAATAATAAGTTACAGCCTGAATCAAGATTACCTGATTCAATGTTTACCTGAATCAAAAACTTTATCTTCCTGCAACCATAGATTTTTTCGCGGGCAGCAATGCCAGTAAGACTCCTGATGGACTTAGTAACCATTTATTCACTGGAGTACTAACTTTTGTAATGGGCGTCGTTACAATGGTTCGTATGACACGCAACATGCCAAAGAGACTTACAGATGCCACCCTGTATTCTAGTTCTATGCGTGGTGTGGATGATATGATTAAAAGTCGGCCACCAACCGTGTATGAATCTCCAGAAACAGCCATCTCAAGAGCCGATTACTTGATAATGATGAAGCGAATGAACGAACTGGAGGAGAAGATGGGCATGATCTGTCAACAGCCTACATCCATGGCACCAGAAAAGGAGGAGATGCTGAATAATGCCTTGAGCCGTGTAGATGCATTGGAGCAAGAACTTACACAAGCCAAAAAGGTGCGTTCAGTTGATTATCCTCTCACCATTACTACAATTATACTACATTCCCAACAATCTTAAAATCGCCATTCTTGTCTGTCTCTACAGGCTCTGGAGACAGCTCTGTCTCAACAAGAGGAGCTTCTTGCTTACATCGAGAAAAAGAAGAAGAAGAAGAAGTTCTTCGCCTTTTAACTCCACAAAGCATTCGTAATTGTAAAGATTATCGTCTCAGATTCTTGTAAAACTGGTGTTTTAATAGTCTCCCACAAACACCACCAGGTGAACAACATGCAGATATTTGCTTGCTTTCTCTTTTTAATTTTTTTTTAATTTTTTATTCAATTGTTGTATATTGCTCGGATTTTTTATCTTTTTTTTTTTTTTTTAATTTGTTAGTGTAAATGACGTTCTGTATTTTATGGAACTTTTGCCAACAATTGGTGGGTCATGCCTATTTATGGGCAAGCAAAATCTTGGCTGTTGTTTAAACTGTGTTATAACTAACTAACTCGTCTTGCTACAGTTCTTCTGAAATTTCCTGTTGTATAGATGTAGTTTCAAGATAAACTTTTAATTTTGTTAATGAAAATTTTACTTGGATTTAATTAGCATTTTAATTAGCCAAGAAACTTGATACTTTATTGAGAGCATCATTTTGAAAAACAAGTACGTGAAGAGTTTCAATAGTAAAGTTGTACAATACTAGTATTCATTCACTCTTAAAAACACACTATTAAAACGTTAATCGCAAGTGTTGGTATAGTTTCACAAGTAAAGTTTTAATCACCATTCAAATGGATCTCCCAAAACCACACCAATAGAGTTCCCAGATGATGTATGTATATACTATTTGGTATAATACGGCACAACTAAATGTGTGTGTAGTCAAATGGAAATTTACATCATCGGTGGGATGAAGGTTAGGTGGTAAGCCTCAAACTCAGCGAAAATGTCCTCGATTATGAGGTCTCCAAAGCGACACATCTTACCAGCAGAACTTCTTCTTCTGGAAAAAGAAAGAGAGGCATGTTAGTACGAGACATCGCATGAGATTCCTTTATGTTTAGTTATACGATCTCAAATTCACTTACCCGGTACTTTGCATCTTCTTGACTGTCTATATATGCAAGCAGTTCTTCTTGTTTCATCAATGCCTCATACAGAGCCTGAGAGAGAGAGAGAGAGAGAGAGAGAGAGAGAGAGAGAGAGAGAGAGAGAGAGAGAGAGAGAGAGAGAGAGAGAGAGAGAGAGAGAGAGAGAGAGGGAGTCTTAGTTCTAAATATTAACAAAGATGTTCCTACACTGTTAAGGAAACATAAGACTCTGCATAAGATTCTGAACCAATGACAAGTTGACAACTAGGCAAGGAATCATAAGGATATAAGATCATGAACAAAATGGATTATTTTCAACTGAAAAACTATGAGATGTATAATACTCCACCTTTTTGGTTGCAATCAATTCGGCTTCTAGGGCATCCACACGGTATACAGCAGCATTCAACAGTTCCTCTTTCTCATATGGCATCTCAGATGGCTTTGCTTGAAGAGTAATCACCTTCTCTTCGAGCTCACTCAACCTCTTCACAACAGATGACAAGAGTTCTGCCTCCGTATAAGATGGTGTTGGGGATGGTGGCCGAAACTCCTCCTTGGGCATTGTTTCGAAAGAAAATTCCTGAATGGTTTGCTCGTGCTGTGCAGAAGCATCGGGAAGCTTCTTGGTCACATGACATGATATTGAGCGCAAATACAAGAAAAGTGTCATGAAGAAGGTCATTATAGCTGCCAGAACACGAGCACGAAACCCTTCTGGTGCCTTCTGAAAATTAGGTGGTGGAAAAATCTCTGAAATAAAGCAGACAACAATTAGCAGCAGTACCACTGTGAGTTGAGTTTAAATTGTATATAACTAACGAGTTTCTTTAAGCTAAATGAGTACATGAAGCAAAATGTATAGATGCATAGCGGGCTTTAAACCAATAGCAACAAACCTTTAGACACATAAAGCTTTTGAGGGGATTTCTTCCATCCCGAATCAACAGCCTTATCAACCATAGGAACATATTCGTCATAACCTGAGAATTGTCCAGGGTAGCCAGCGGTTCCTATTGCCTTAGCCTGACAAGCAAGAAATATTACATAAAACGTAGAAAAAAGATTAAAAATACTCTGCCCAGAAAGCCTGGTTTTTAGAGCAAAGAATAAAGTCTCAAAAGTACTTGATGGTTCAGGAATTTAAAAGAAAAATTAGCTCAAATCTTCCGAAATTATATGTAACAATATATGAAAAATGAAAGTGTTCCATATTTCCCTAATAATTATTGATATGCAATTTGGGACGGTGAGATTACAATTTAAAGCTTTATTAGATTGACAAACAAGTGCATAAGGGAATATTACTGATAAAAGCCTATGCATATGTATTACACAGTTACATAGGATGGAAATCAACAGAGATTTGTCTCATTGTTTTTAGCAAATCATTATTCTGATAGAGAGCAAGAGAAGGGGTCGGCTTGGAGAAGGGGCCGAGAACCCCTATTGGTTTACCGAAGCCGGGGACAGGATTGAGCCCACTGTTCGTAAGCTAGAGAGTCAAATTTCTGATTTGAGTTGTTTAGGATTTCTATTTTTGGCAGATTATTAGAAGGGAATTAAAATCCCTAATTAGGGTTTTTTTTGGTTATCAAATTAATAATATTGAGGTTAGCCTGGTGGCTTTGGGCAGCGGTATTTTACCGTTGATTTCCGATTTCCAATCTTATCAAGTGCTCATAGTTGTTAAAGGCGCGCCTTGGGAGCGCCTAAGGCGCTCAGGCTCAGGGGTCTGCGCCTAGATTGTTGATTTTTTGCTATTCCAGGCTCATGTATCAAAGGCGCGCGCCTAGGTGCGCCTAGATGCGCCTATGCGCGTCTTGGCGTGCCTCTTCAACATCTTGTTTTTTTCTTTTTTTTTTTAAGTTTTTTGAAATTGCTACTCAATTATTAAAGGGTTTACACATTTTTAAGATAAAAATGGCCAGCCCACTTATAAAATGATATAAATAGAGAATTAGGGTTAGGGTTTTAGTACTTGAACTTTCAAAACAAAGACAAAAATGTGGGTTGCCTTCACCTCCACCATCTGCCGCCTACTTGAACTTTATTTGTGTGTATGTTTTATGTGTTATAGTGCTATTATGAGTTATTATGTATCATTATGTGATGTTATGTGATTTTTATCTTAGTTTAGATAGGTAATATGATTGTAAGTAGGATATATTTGTGTATATACATTGTAAATTCAGTTTTGGGCAAAATGTAACTAAGGCGAGTGCCTTAGGCGAGCCTAGGTGCGCCTCTCGCTTTTAACAACTATGCAAGTGCTCCTGCTCTCTTTCATATTCACAAATAAAAATGTGAAGAAACAGAGCTGACAGTGATGCATTTTTATGTTTCAATAAACTTAATAGCCAAAAGAATATGATGCCCAAATGCATTGAAGGAGGCACCATAAGAAATTCCATAGGTCCAAAATTAAAAAGTTATCCAACTTTTGACATTACATTTTGTTGTCAAAAGCCTTTATCTAATAAAAAATTTGACAGTTAATCATACCTCCTCACGAACTGGAGTCAATCGTAGGTGTGAGTAACTCCTAGTTGCTTTTGGTGAAGAGATATCTTCAGCTTCAGATCCAGACTCAGCAGTCGAAGTATCACTGCCTTTTAAATGCTGCAGAAAAGAAACATAAGTTATCTTATCCCACTACATTTTGAGAATTTGTGCTTCAATATTAAAGTGATGGAGCAACCATACCATGGCGTAATGAGGCTTTGCATAAACTACCTTCCCCTCACTGTTGATGATTTTAACAACCTGCCTGGCTCGCCGTGCTTCACCATTAAGAACCAACTGCACTAAAAGGTCAACCAATCAACAATCTTAAAATCAAAACAGCTATAGGAAGCGAACATCTATACTATATGTAATTACCAACTTAATAATAGTTAGGGGCAAGTTAGGACCTTCAGTATCTCAGGATTCTTCCATGGGCCTTTATCAGAGCGAAGGCAACCCCCTTCATCAGCACAGGTACATGTTCCTCCCAAGAAGTCTGGCAATTGACTGCAAAGGCCCAAAAAATGTAAAGTCGCTTAGAGGTAATTCAGAGTCAGTTACAAGCAATATGACAGATGTAGTATCCACCCCTTTACCTTGCATCTATAATTTCAAGTAACTTGTGCTGGTATTTATTTCCAATAACCTGTCCCAGATTCCAAAATATACTTACTATAAGTAAAAAAAAAAATTCTCTCAAACAAGTATAATAAAGATCACATATTCCAGAAAGTGAGAACTACATGAATCTTTGTGGCAGTCTTGGGATCTATAAAATTCTTCACAGTATTCCAGAGTAGCCTAAAACCTGGGCCAGCATTGATGATAAACATTTGATGGAGTGTCTGCAAATAAACACCATACAAATTACAAACCAAAACTGTATAAATCTCACGAACCAATAGTTAAAAAGCCAGGAATTACCTCAGGATAATTATCGCCATCAATCTTCTGAAGCCGCGTAATGAGGTCCCGTGCACTCTTGGTGAAGTTTTTCAAGCCCTGAGAAAACAGTAATAGGACAACAAATATAACCCTAAATAGACAAAAGACAACTGAGTCAATCCATGATTGCTAATGACAAGCAAAAGAACTTACCACGCCATGAACGTCCAAAATTGTTGTGCTAGAGTCAATGTGTCTTTTGGCAGCAATGGTGCAAGCTGGAAACTTGATGGCAAAGCTTTTCTCAAATTCTTTCACATGGTATCTTATGTAGCGATCCATTGTAGTAACTTGCATAAGTTTGTTCGGGTCGACTTTCCCAAGCCTCTCAATGTATACAGGCCTTCCTTCTTTATCAACTCCATGATATCCATGGGGATAATACTTTAGAACTTCATTCAACTCTGGGAATTCAAAATCCTGATGGAAAAAGAAGGTGCATTTTTTTTATCCAAGCTAAAGCTAACCCAACTAGCCAAAACAGAAAGAGAGTCGATCAAAGTTCATGCAGACATCTATTATTGTATTGGACCCTATTTACCTCTGCAATAGTGTCAGTTCCAAATTCTTTCCTCCATTGTATCATGTCAGCCCACATGGCCTTGGATCTTTCAATGTCAAATTTCCTTGCTTTCAGAAACCTACATGTACAGGTGTCAAATAATTATAGAAATTTGTTATATCATAAAATAAGTAACATCAATACTTCTCAAGAAAAATATCTTTCTGACTGAGAAATCCTTAAGAGAGATCAAACAACACCCAAGCCTGGATTCAAAGAACAGGACATTGCTTAAAAGAGAAGTGTCAACTTAAATACAGGTTAGCTAAAAAAATTTACTAACATGCAAGACTCCAAGTCTCCAAGTTATATACATTAATGCTAGTGTGGTTTTCCTGGGTTACCTCCAGAACATTGAGAAAGATTTGACATGCAATTTCAAACTGCTAAATAACATAGCAATCATAGTTGTTAAAAGCGAGAGGCGCACCTAGGCGCACGGACCCCTAGGCGCCCTGAGCTACATTTTGCCCAAAACTGAATTTACAATGTATATACACAAATATATCCTACTTACAATCATATTACCTATCTAAACTAAGATAAAAATCACATAACATCACATAATGATACATAATAACTCATAATAGCATTATAACACATAAAACATACACACAAATAAAGTTCAAGTAGGCGGCAGATGGTGGAGGTAGGCGGTGGAGGTGAAGGCAGCCCACCTTTTTGTCTTTGTTTTGAAAGTTCAAGTACTAAAACCCTAACCCTAATTCTCTATTTATATCATTTTATAAGTGGGCTGTCCATTTTTATCTTAAAAATGTGTAAACCCTTTAATAATTGAGTAGCAATTTCAAAAAACTTAAAAAAAAAAAAGAAGAAAAAAACAAGATGTTGAAGAGGCGCGCCTAGGCGCATCTAGGCGCACGCCTTTGATACATGAGCCTGGAATAGCAAAAAATCAACAATCTAGGCGCAGACCCCTGAGCCTGAGCGCCTTAGGCGCGCCCAAGGCGCGCCTTTAACAACTATGATAGCAATTATGTTAGAGATGAAATTCTTAAGAATTAAGATATAAAACCCCCCTTGTCATCATATGATACAGTGATCCTTCTGGATTTACGAGATTTAGGGACCTTATTCCAAACTTCCACACCAACAAGTAATTTAACATTCCAATAATACATTTAGTTTAATAAATATAACAATAACAAGAATATTACCTCAGCATCATATGGTAATCATCAAACTTCTCTGGTAGCAACTCATCCAGTATCAAGGATTGTCTAAATGACTCAACTGCTTGTAGTTCCTCAGCATCACGGATATCTTCAATTGAAACAGAACTGACTCTACCATCACTTTTTCTTCTACTGCTCTTCTTCTTGAGAGAATGCTTGAACTTCGAAGATGCATTCAGAGCTTTCTTTTTCAAAGAGCCAATTCTAGTCCTTCTTTCATCCTCAGAATTTTCAAAATCAGACTTTCTTTCTCTTCTCTCATCATTACCAGATGAACCCTCAAAGCCTATTCAACGAAGCAAATACTGTGGTGTTCAGATTTCTTGATGTAATCAATGTACTTAAAAAAAAAAAAAAAAAAAAAAAAAACATGCCCAAAATTTTGACATTGAAGACCTCAGCAGCCATTGAAATTTATTGCAATATTATTCAATATTTAAAGAAATCATGCCAACAAAATTTGACACTGAAAACCTATTATGAATTTACTGCAACAAAGATGCAAGTTCAAAACTAGATCAGCAACAAAATACCACAATTAAGAGCTAGCTTTTCTACCATGGGATGTAGTCATACATAAGAATATAAGGTCTAAAAACAAATAAATTTGCCCTCAGGGCATAGCTCAAGTGGTAAAGGGGAGGGTGGAAAGACCTTCCAACTGAGCTTGATTGCTGCAGGGTGGGGGTTCGAATCCTGCCTTTGGCATGGATTTGGCCTCTTGCAAGCACAAATTTAACAGTGAGCCCTCTCTATAAGCCACTTGAGGCACATCCTGCGATTTACCTCCTCCACTAATCCCCAGGGCAGAGGTGGTGGGGGCCCCTAATGGTGGGGTACACCATTTTTTTTTTTTTTAAAACAAATAAATAATCATTTCCCGGTAAAATTGACTGGGAAAACAATTCAGATCTCCAAAACAAAGAAGTGATGATCATTTGGTTAGTCCAAGTACGGCTTCAAGAACCAATGTCTATATCATGACATCTAAAACCTAAGGAATTGCTGTTATCAGATGACTCCTCAGGCATCTGATTCTGAAACATTTCATCTTCTCAATGCCAATATGTTTCCTTAAAACTTTTCATATCCTTAATGTCAATACTGTTCCTTTCAAAATCCGAAACGCAGAAAGATAAACGTAAAACAGCTGCAGGGCTCCAAATGGAAATTTGCAATTGAAAAAAAAAAGTTTGAAAAACAACCCAGAAACTGCACTAAATTTCACTTACATGGCCTAGCAAATCGATCCAAGGGTCCCGACATCGCCAATCGATCACCGAACCGAAGATCAAATCTTGAATTCAATCAGTCGTCAATCAACCATCACCAACTCCCGGTACACTGAAAAAACCCAAACATTTTGTGAGCAATATAAACAGAAACAAGCGGAAAACCCTCAACAGATCGAGAAACCTAGAATGAGAAGCTTGTTTAAAGTTAAAAATGACCTCAATTTTACAATCCAGGATATCAGACGGTCACAAATTACTCAAAAATCGGGAACAATTCATTCAGATGAAAGGGGGGAAAAGGGAATGACCTGGAAGTATAAACTAGTAGATTACAAAAACAAAGATACAGAGTGTTGAATCGCCGGATAATTAGAGCGACGGCGATTTTTAGAGAGAGAGAGGAATGGGAGGAGAGAGAGGGGAAAAGGAAGAAAAGATCAACGATGGATTAAGGTAAGCAGCAGGAGCTTGTGGGTCCGTGGACACGTGGATGGAGGAGCGGGGATGATGGAAAGAGAAATTCGCCGGCGGTTGGTGGAAATGGAATGGAACAAAACGCCAAAAGGATTTCATAATAGTGATTATGTAATCATTATTCGGTGCCGTGATTTCTGTACAATTCCGTGCTGTTAGAACGGAATTACTAAATTAGGATTATAATCACGTTATTTGGCACGTGATTTTTATATAATTCGTGTCGGTAGGCTTTTGATTTTTTTTAAAATAAATCATCCTTTTTTTTTATAAAAAGAAAAAATAATTAAAAAAAATGTAATAGGGGAAAAAAGAAAAAGACGAGGATGTATCTCCATTTAATATTTTGTCTTTTACTGTTTAACTAGTATTGTGCCTGTACGATGCACGAGTTTGATTAAATTATACATTTGTCATTACGAATATACTGACATATTCATCATAATGATATAAGAAAAAAAATACTAATATTAATAGGACAAATGGAGTATTATATTTAAACATAAAATTTATATATTAATTTTATCTTGTAAAAATATTTAAGTTTTAGTTTATTTACTTGATTTATATATTGTCGAATTTATTATATATTATAAAATTGATTTTCATAATTTTACATTGAAAATTTTTACATGTAATTTTCTCCATCCATCTCTTATTACACATTTCACTTTTTTTTTGTTTGTTTCAATACGCATTTTACACTCCAAATATAAAATTGTAATAAATACAATATAATTTTTATAAAATTTATTTTAGAAACGTCACTACTATCTAACCAACATCACTATATACTTTATTTAAATTTTAAAAAGACTATATTATCCCAACACAGTTAAATAGTAAGTCAACAAAACAATTATTTTAAACATGATAAAATAGATTTGAAAAACACAATTGAGACAGCGAGAGTATTGCATTTTCATAAGTTTTATACCGTCTTTTAAGTTCTCATTACATTAACTTATGAATAATTCATATTAGAATAGATATATGGTAGATATTTGAATAGATAAATTGGTTAATAATTGAATTTATTCATCTAATGTTAAAAATAAACTAAAATTAAGTATATCATTAATAAAATAAAAAATGCATGACATTAAGAATAAGTGGAGTATTAATTTACGAATAAAATAGAATGATTTTTTTTTTTTCATTTTGAATGAGCTTATTGTAAATAATTTTTAGAGTACTATTAAATGCACATCCCTTTTTATTGAATACACACCATTTATTGAATACACAACTTTTTTAATTTTTTAAATCTTAATTTTATTATATACACACCCGGAAACCCAAATTTACCTTTTGATTTTAAAATTACACACTACAAAATCTCCCATTCTCTCATAATTTTTAAATTTACGCTTTTAATTTCCTCTTTTGATCCATTAAATTAAATTTGAAAGTGAAGGACGATGGGTGGTTGAAGTCTTGAGGATTTCCAGACGGTGAGAAGAAAAATCAAAATGAAAAATTTTTATTGAATAGCAGATTGAAATTCAAACAATTAGAAATGAACATTTACATTAGAAATTAAAAAAAAAAAAAAAGACTACTGAATGAGCGATCAACATATGATTCGCAAGGAGGAAACCATGATACTTGAAATCTGTTAGGAATGCAAATATCGTATAACAAAATCTTCAGTAGAGAGCAAGGATTAAATCTTGGAAGATTCAACCCATTCTTGCAATATTTTTGTTCGCTGCCATTGAAGGAAGCACTCTAAGTTTAGAATCTTTGATGGATGTGTATCATTTACAGTGATCAGTATAAAAAAATTAATTAATTTAGGGCAAGAATTAGGGTTTATTATATTACAGTGTTTATAAAATATGTGGGGGTGTGTATTAAATAATATAAGGATAATTTAGACTTTTTAAAATTATATATTTTAATTATATAATAATAGGGGTGTGTATTTAATAAAAGGGGGTGTGCATTTAGTGTAACCCTAATTTTTATTTCAATTTCAACGAAATGTACTCAATAAACATATAGTAAAAATTTATTTTATTTTTGTAAATAGATTGATAATTGAGTGAAATAATCAATCAAATATAATATATAATAGTTAATAATTAGTTAGGAAAGCCATAAATTAATTTATCAAATTCCTAAAATTACAAACTTTTATGGCAAAAGCTCTTGCGTCATGTGAACACAACTCTCCCCCTCTATATTTTATTTAAACCTGTATTTTTAGGGGTTTATACTACATAGGGGCACGGAAATTGTAAAGGAGTACGGTGTCCCCGGGATAGGTGCCTCACTCAACTTTTATAGAACCAACAATAAACTTTTATATAAATTTAAATAATTGTTATTGAGATAACTTCTAATATAGATCCATTAATCAAAATATCAAGTAATATAAATTTAAAATAATTTAATTAAAAATTTTTATATAATTTTTTAATAATAAAGTATCTTATTTTAAAAAAAAAATATTTATTTCGTATATTTCTCATATAAATTATAAATTATGGATCAACATCTAATCATAATGAAGTTAGAATTTCGATAAAATTAGATCAATATTGAAATTTGTGTTAATTAACATTTAACCCATAATCAAACTTAACAATGGTTTCAAATTTTAAATTCATAATTTATCATTAATTAAGAATGATAATAATCATTGAAACAATTTCATTATTATTAATCAATTTAAATTAATCCAATTAAATTATACTCTTAAAAAATATTTTTCACATTACAAATTGATACATACAATTTATAAAAATATACATTCACAAATAATATATACAAAAGCAACTTAATTTAAATTATTATAATAATAGTAATAAATAATAATAATAATTATTATTATTTATTATTACATTTAGTATCTCATCACATCGAACAACAAAATTAAATTTTGTCTTAAATTTTGAATTTTGACTTTAATTTTTTCTTCTACTCTTTCTCCTATTTCTGGTGTACTCAAGCTTTTATCTTCATAGCAGAATTATCTTTCAAAACTTCAACACAAATTTTACTAAATTAAGTATAAAAAATGAATGAAATTTATGGATATGAATAATATTAAACTAATTCTTTTAAATAATTATTATTACTAATAACATAATAATAGTGCAAATAACCATACACAAAAGGGGAAAAAATAAAACTAAAATCACCACATATATGCTTCAGAACAAAATTAATAAAAAAAAACAGAAAAAGTGTAAAAATAATCTATTAAAAGAGAGGAAATGAGAAATAAAATACTAAAGTGCTATTTCACACCAACTTGATTCAAATATATATAACACAAAAATTAAATACTATTAAATTATAATATAATCAACATTAAATTCAAATATCATGATCAAAATCAATAGAAAATTAAGAATTATGATAATAGCATCTTTTATTAATGTTTTTTTATCCCATAATGAGCCTTTTTATGGTACATTTATATGAATCGTTGGAAAAATAATTAACATTCTTGTATTATGTTAATGTTTTTTTATCCCATCATGAGCCTTTCTATGGTACATTTACATGAATCATTGGAAAAATAATAAATATTCTTGTATTACTTAGATGTAGTGTACATCGCTAGTGAAGTAAAATCCACAGATTGATAACAATCATAAACATATTTACCGGAATCATCCATTTTTCCCTTTTAATTGTTGTTTTTGGAAGCTTTGATTCACATTTCACCATTTAGTGCTCTTGCATGTTTTAAGTTTGATGATTTCCGCTTCATTTTCTTCTTCCAATATGATAATCTTTCTCTTTCTCCTCCTTCATTTTCTTCTTCTAATATGATAATCTTTCTTCTTTCTCCTCCACTATAAATAGAAAAAAACTTAAAATACTCCCAACATGCCATGTCACCATGGGGAACGTAGAGACATGCCAACTCAGCAGAAAAAAAATTGTTCTATAGATGAGATGCGACACAAATGTCATACGCAAGTTTGAAAATAAAGACCTAATTAACACAATAAATATTTTCTTTATTTTCTAAAAAATCCGATGATTAATCACTACAGTAAAGGGAAATCTTTAAATTTAGAAGAAAAAAATTACATATTAATGAAAATCCTTAAATTTTGCAAAAATATTTATTACATATTAATGAAAATCAAGATAGTTTGACTGTCTATTAAAAACAAAAGATAAAAGATTTAGATTAAAAAAATCATAAATAGAAAAAACTTAAAATACTACATGCAGCAGAAAAAAATTGCTCTATAGATGTTTTTAGATTAAATTATTTTTGTATAATCATTAGTACACTAATTATGGAGTTTTTTATTTACAAAAATTTTGAATAGATTTCATGGGAATTAAATAATTGAAAAGACGTCACATAACTTATTGTATGATATATTGGAAAAAAAATTTAATAAAAAGTGGTATTAAATTATGAAAATTGATAATATTACAATAAATTATTTTATAAATAATTCGTAGCAACATTCTTAATAAAAATTAATTACATCATTAATAAGAAAAATAATTAATCAAAAGATACGAAGGATTTCATTCTAAAACGGGACACGCCAATATTATTGTTGGTTTATTTAATTTTTAATTAAAAAAGTGGTAAATGATCTGAATATAATTTGATAATAGAAATCCTAATTAAGGACATGCTTTTTTTTAGTTTTTGAAAATTAATTTTGAATTTAAAAAATCACTCATACATGCATCTACTAAATATGTTATTCTCAATCTATTTACTTTTTAATTTAATTATCCAAAATATTTTTTCTATTTCTTATATTATTACAATAAAAAAAAAATTAAAATTTCATATTATATATATATATATATATATATATATATATATATATATATATATATATATATATATATATATATATATATATTCTTGAGAGGTATGAATATAATAAAAGTATGGATGTGGGTAAATATATGAATATATTTACACAAACTTTTCAATAATTTAAATAAAAATGTTGAAAAGTGATAACCGTGAAAGTGAATTATTTTATAAATAATTTATAATATAAATAAAAAAATATTAATATTTTTAATTAATTAATTAATTAATAATACAACGTATAAATTTTTTAAAATTGGTATGATATCGTATGAAAAATTGGTAGCAGTTGTTTCGTACCCAAAGGTGACATTTTCTATATGGGCGGCACTATTACCACCCGTAATTTTACTCAAGGCACCCGAAATTTAAAAAAATAATACAGTAAAAGTACTAAATTACCCAAGCCCCCTAATAATATACGCATAATATTCTGTTCTCAAATTAAAATACCCAATTTGCTAAACCCGCCCAAAGCAGACGTACGGCTGCTGCTATTTCATGCTCTGGCGACCACCATATCCTTTTCTTTCACCCTCACATTGAGTTTTCTGATAATTCTTGGATCATTTTGTTACTTTCCCAACCGAGTGTGTTGAATCTCCTCCAATGCCTAGAAGATTTGCAAACAATGAATCCGTTTCTCATAATTTTGCAGACTCAAATTCTCTCCTCCATCTTCTAAGATTCTATCAGTACATGGATGACTGCCACCTCCGATTGAAGTCCATCTCCGTTTCCAAGAACCCACCACCTACTGCCGGCGCTTCTGCAACCACATCGATCGAAACCTCTCTGCCATTCTCGAAGTTTGGCCGTCTCATGGGGCAGCGATCAATTCATCGATCAAGTACTTCTTGGTGTGGCGGTCCGGCGTGTTCATCGTGGTGGCGGTGGGGTTGGCCGTCGGTATCTGATTTTCAGGGTGAGAGAAGGATTTAGTAATTGTTTGATCTCATTTTTCTCTTTCGATTTTGGTGGGGTTTGAAGATTGGATCTTGATTTTTTTTAATTGTTATTACTCATGTACAAATTCTGTTGCTGATTATTTGAAACTCCTAGTAATAAAATGGGCATCTTCTCCATGTCCCTTCATTGCAAGATTGTAAGTTGTTAATAATTTCAAAAAAGGGTAGAGAAGTAAAAATATAAGAATATTCATTCTGCGGATAAATTCAAGTGTAAGGGTATTTTAGTCCTTTTACTGTATTAATTTTTAAAGTTCGGATGCCCTAAGTAAAGTGTCGGGTGGCAATAGTGCTACCCTTTCTATATTCGTGTGTCTTTTGAAAATTTTGAAAAATTAAAAAGCTACTTATTTCTTGGTACTTCTAAAATATTATACTCTTTTTTTATTATTATTTGTAAAATATTTTACTCTTAATTATGTATCATTCATTGGCATTGAGGTATTGTTGAGATTTTTGATACTATATATTAAGAAATTTTACATACTATGTCAAATTTTAGTCCGATGCAGCCCTTCATTCCTACAGAACAAGTTGATATTTTTTTATAGTATGAGATCATACAAAATAATAAATATATTCAAATGAAAACGTATATACACAATACTAATACAACTATCCACTACAAATTAAAATGTCATATCCTCGTCCTCAAACACATTAATTTATTATAACATCTTAATCTTTATATATTAAAAAAAATTATTATACATCCTAATCTTTATATATTAAAAAAAATGTCAATTTCTTTGGGATGCAGGGAGTAAGTATTTAAAAATATTCCACAGGGTGGTTTTCACAAATGAATAATGTTAATTAGACCTTATTATTGAGTAATACGTTATGAATGATATAATTGTGCCAAAGTATATATGAAACAAAGTAGGTAATGTATGATTGAAATATTAAAGATATGAAGAGATGCAGAAGACTATTAACGGAAGAGATGTCTTCATCACAATTTAATTCAAGTTCCACCTACTTGCTACTGTACCTCTATTTATAAGACTACAATAATGGAAGTAGTTCTCATAAAGACATCAATAAAATTTTCAAACTTTTTTCTTTTTTTTAAAGAAAACACAACATAATTATCATATTATTACACTTTATTTAATCTCCATTTAACCCACATTATTTATTTATTACATATTTACTACTAAAAAATTATTAGATTATTTATTATGATGTCAATGAACTTAGTCAGAAAGTTTATCAACGAAATTTTGAAACCGTAATATTGTTAAAGAACTAATGAAATGGTGGAAGTGTTATTTTGACCAAATAATTTGAAGAAATTATTTATAATATATACATGTAAAGAATAGGCCATTTCGAAAACATAAAATTATTATTGAAACATAAGTATTAATTTTTTAAATAAAGATAAATGTATTTCTTGCACGATCCTATTTTAAAGTTAGGAATTAGGATTACGCTTAACTTTAAATTTTAGTTTTAATTCTTAGGTTATAATTATAATTCTATTATTGTGGTTCACTATATATTCTATTCTGGCAATTTATTGTTTATGACCTATTTTACCTTTATTGTTCATAATAAAATATATATTTAAGAATAGAATTGTCCTTACAAGATTAATCACGCTTCACAATGGATAAGTAAACTATGAAATTAAAGCATATAAAATCATATACTTATCTGCCTCATATATAAAAGTTTTCTTTATTATCATTAAATTAATATAACATATTAGATTTAATGCAATTTATTAAATACTAAATTGTAAAAGTTGGTGTAGTTTCTAATCTAACCTACTTCACATCAAATAATTAAGTTTTTCCACCTCAAGAATTGAAAATAAAGTAAGCGATCTCAAAGCAACTTAATCTTTCTAAAGCAATTAAAGTGTAGCAAAGCAAAAGCAAAATGTGTATTTATAGAATCAACATGGAATCATTTTTCCTTAAAGAAAAAAATATTATATTTATACTGAATTAGGGGCTTTTTTAAAGAAAATAAAAGAGTTCTTGAAAATTTTATTTGAAAACAGAAATATAGTTGAACAACATTAAGTATGATGTAATGTAATACAACAAAATATTGTACTAAGAGACTTTGTTGTGATTAGGATAAAAATGAACTATATGCATATTTTAATTAATTATATACTCCTTCCATCTCATATCTACACGCTTATTTTATTTTTGTAATTTCTACATATATATGTACTTAAAAAAACAGTTATCATTAGTTATATCACGACCCCAAACTTTATTACCCATTTCCAATTCATTTTATTATTTATTTATTATCTAAAAATAATAAATTATCTTAAAAAGTTAATAAAATAAATAAATATTTTTTTTAAATATGCATAAAAAAGGAGTGGGTTATTAAATTATAAAGAAAAAATTTATATAAATTACACATATAAAAGTAAAAATTTATAATAAAATTAACGGTAATTCCTAAGTGAGTAACTCTTGTGATACGGATTATAAGATGCATTGAGCTATTATTAAAATATATTTATTTTACTAGATTTTTTTTACGTACGATGCATGTCGTAGTCACGTTTTATTTCGTTATTCTCTTTAAGAATGTCCTTTTTTTGTTTATTTAATCTTTAATTTATTCAATTAGTTATTATATGTTATTCGGTTTTTTTTAATTAACATTGCTAAATAAATAAATTCAGAATAAATAAAGACAATTATTTTTATTTTTATGATTTTTTTTATTTTACTAAATATATGTAGAAGACTAAATTTGAAAATTTAAAAAATATTAGGATAAATTTTGCGTGAGATCATTTACACTTTTTAAATTAGTTATCATTTTTACTATAAAATATTATCACTTTTGTTTTAAAAGTTATCATTTTTTATTTATACTATAAATTGTTCATGAAATAGTACTATTATTATTTTTTATTAATTGAGTATCACTTTTTATTACATAGATTATCACTTTTTATCCATCTCACGTAAGGATTATGTGAGACGGTCTGACACAAAATTCTTGTCAAAATTATTATAAGATTAAAATTGAATTCAAGATTAAATGACTATCAAATATTTTCTTAACCTCTTTTCCAACTGTACCTTTACTTTGTGAACTGGGTATATGAAGGTGATGTACTCATATATATGTGACAAATGTACATATAATTGTTTAGTACGAAACATTAAAAAAAAAAAAAACACAATGGATATAATTATGCTGTGATTTATCAATGTATTACATACAAAATTTAAATAGTATTTTAGCAATGTAACTTTTTTTTTATTATTATTTTTATCTTTCTAATTAACTTATAACATGTGTACTCATATTAAAAATTTTCTTAATTTTAAGTATATAAAATATTTGTTTATGCGCAACACTGGTATGAAACAATCTCACTGTAAGGTCAATTTATTTTTTTCATAATTGTTTGTTAGTTTTCAGTTAAAATGTTATCTTATTTCGTTTACCCTATGATATGCAATAATTCACTTAAACATTATCATGTTTCAACAATCTTTTTAACACTTCTTATTTCCTCCATAAGATGTACTCCACATAAATTTTAACATATTTTAATGTGATGTTTAATTTTCTCTACACTATTTTTCCATGTTCACATTCCACAAATGGTTACTTCCAAAAAAATATAAGGATGATGATAGTTATCCCCATGCATGCATACTTAATCCATTTATCACCATGGCTATGCTTCTCAATAGGATGCTTGACAGCTTAAAGTATTGAGAATGTACAGTGCTTTCCTTTGAGCTCTGTGCAGAGATGCCAAAGCCCATAAAATTAGTTCATTAGATACAGCAACCATATTTCAAATAATTTGACATTTCCAACATGGTACTCAGGTATGAAATGTTTGTATGCTGAGTAATGAAGGCATGTACATTTATATGTATTTGAATCACTACCTATAATGAGTAGAACAGTATATATGAGCACAAACATGATGTGGCAAGCCTATCACAATTCAATGCAAATCAAGCAGCAAAGAATTAGTAAAAATATCAGAAATTAATACAATTAAACCAAGTCACTTAACCAGAAAATTCATCAGAAATTATTTCCGAATAATGAACTCGATAATGGACCGAAACAAATGAAAAGTGAGCACGCTCAAGATTCCCTTAGCCCATCAACAAAATCAAAAAAAAAAAAAAAAATCTGGAAAACACCAAATATCATCAAGAAAACACAAAGCTACAGCGATCTTGCGGTGCAACAGAATAGCAGTAAAAACAGAGAAGACGAAGTCGAGTTTTCTAGACAGAGAAGAGAAAAGCCCTTTTGGCAGAAGAGTGAGAAGCTCTCGCAGTGGGAAGGACTTTGATGAATCCTGCACTATAACTAATGAGAAGAACATGAAGAGACCAAGTTGAATAGACTCTAAAGATTAAATTAACCAATGTGTTGATAACATAGAGAAAAAGGAACTAGGGATTTCTTATTGACTTGCTTAATAAAATATAATACAACAAAGAGTATATATAATTAGGGATTACAATGAAATGTACATAGACTAAAATACCCTTAGATAATAATAAAAATAATACAGCTAATATCCCCCCTCAAACTCACGATGCTACAGCGATAAGCATAGAGAGTTTGTCAGACAGGAAACGAAATCGCGAAGCTGAGTGTGCTTTTGTAAACATATCAGCAATTTGCAGAGAAGAAGAAACGAATGGCAATGTGATGGTACCGATCTGTAGGTGGTGGCGAGTGACATGACAATCAATCTCGATATGTTTGGTTGGCTCATGAAAGACTGAATTACGTGCAATTTGAATAGCGCTCTGGTTATCACAATGTAGCGGAGTAGGGTGAGAAAGAGAAATACCCATATCGGCAAGCAACCTTCGTAACCAAACAATTTCACAGGTAGTAGAGGCCATGGCACGATACTCAGCTTCTGTAGAAGACCGAGAGATGACATTGTTTCTTGCTCTTCCACGAAATAAGCGAATCACCAAGGAAAATACAAAATCCAGTGGTCGACATACGGTC
Source organism: Pogostemon cablin (assembly GCA_023678885.1). Taxonomy (NCBI): domain Eukaryota; kingdom Viridiplantae; phylum Streptophyta; class Magnoliopsida; order Lamiales; family Lamiaceae; genus Pogostemon; species Pogostemon cablin. Next base: position 21,052,522 of record CM042954.1, on the reverse strand, counting down.
CGTAGGATCACCAGCCCAATCCGCATCAGAATAAGCACACAGCTCTAACGAAGATGTAGAAGGAAACAAGAGACTATGAAACTGGGTGCCCCGAAGATACCTGAGAATACGAAGAACAGCAGCCCAATGAACTGTAGTGGGGGAAGTGACAAACTGACTAACCACATGAACAGCATGCGCAATGTCTGGGCGAGTCACAGTAAGATAAACCAGGCTGCCTACAATGGTACGATAGAGACCAGAATCCGCCAAAGGAGTGTCATCCGACGGAGAGTATCTAGCATTGGTCTCAAGTGGAGTAGGAACAGCCTTGTTGTCAGTAAGTCGAGCACGCTCAAACAAATCAGCTATATACTTTGATTGAGATAAGAGATAGCCTTTTGGAGAATAGGCAATCTCAATTCCCAAGAAATAACGTAGCATACCCAAGTCTTTCATAGCGAAGCACTGTGCCAACTCAGACTTCAAAGATTCAATACCATCATAATCATCACCTGTAATGATCATGTCATCAACATACAAGGATAGTAAAATACGACCTGCCGGTGTACGCTTGACAAATAAAGCCGAATCATGATGACTAGGAAGGAAGCCAAGCGAAGTGATCACCATAGAAAACTTCTCAAACCAGGCACGTGGTGCTTGTTTGAGACCATAAAGAGCTTTGCGAAGCTTGCAAACTTCACCAGACTGATGAGCAACACCAGGAGGAGGCGTCATATAAACTTCTTCATGAAGATCGCCATTCAAGAAGGCATTCTTGACATCCATCTGAGATATTCTCCATCGGCAAACAGAAGCAACTGCAATCAGAGTGCGAACCGTCGTCATTTTTGCAACAGGGGCAAATGTTTCTTCATAATCCAGGCCATACTCCTGGGAATAGCCTTTAGCAACAAGTCGAGCCTTGTATCGCTCAATGGATCCATCTGATTTGGTTTTAATCTTGTAGACCCAACGAGAACCAATGGTGTGTTTTCCTGATGGCAGCGAAACCAAATCCCATGTATGAGTCTGGTGTAGAGCAGTAAGTTCCTCAGCCATAGCAGCCTGCCAAAGGGGATCACGAACTGCCTCTCTATAGGATAAAGGCTCAGAAAGACGATGAACAGAGGAAACAAATGAAGCAAATGAAGTAGAATAGGAGGAGTACTCAAAATCAGGAAGTTTAGTAGACTTACGAGTGCGAGTAGACTGACGCAGAGGAGGATCATCCGCAATCTCATCCGACAACTGGGTAGTCGTAGGAGCAGGGGCAAGGGAGGTGGACGCCTCATGAACCAAAGTATCAGATAGAGCTTCATCGGTGTCGGTATCGAATGGATCAATACGCACTAGATCTGACTGTGTCATATGATGTGAACTAGCCGGAACAGAGAAGAAAGGAATATGCTCTAAAAACACAACATGACGCGAGACATACAATTTTTGGCTAACTGGATCAAAATAACGATATCCCTTTTGACCAACACCATAACCCAAAAAGACACATAAGGCGGACCGGGGAGACAATTTATTACGCTCAACATGTGGTCGAAGAACAAAACAAGTACAACCGAAGATGCGCAACGAAGAATAATCAGGTGAATGACCATGCAATTTTTCGAACGGGGACAAACCTGAATTATGAGATATTGGAATTCTGTTGATCACGTGAGCAGCGGTAAGGACTGCTTCTCCCCAAAACACACTAGGAACCTCGACTGACAACATGAATGAACGAGCTGTTTCAACAAGATGGCGATGTTTTCTTTCAGCAACACCATTTTGTTGAGGAGTGTCTGTACACGAGGTTTGGTGGATAGTCCCATCAGAAGCAAGTAACTGAGAAAAATCGTTAGAAGTGAATTCACCACCCAAATCACACTGAAAACACTTAATGACAGATGAGTGTTGGGTTTTCACAAGAGCTCTAAAATTGCTGAATATGGTAAGGAAGTCAGACCTACGTTTCATAAGATAAACCCACGTATAACGAGTGAAATCATCAATAAAAGAAACATAATATCTAGAACCTCCTTTGGTGGATACAGGAGAGGGTCCCCACACATCAGAATGCACAAGATCAAATGGTGCAATTGAAAGAGAAATACTTTTATAAAAAGGCAATGCGGAAAATTTAGCCAGTTTACAACCATTACAATCAGAAATATCATGACTTTCCAAATGACCTAAAACTCCTGTAGACACCAAAAACTTTAAACGAGACCCAGACACATGACCTAAACGAGAATGCCAAAGATAAAATCAGAAGACGAACGACTCAAACGAAAAGACGACAAATCCACAGTAGAGGCAGCAACATCTGATACTTGTAGCTCATCCAAAACATAGAGTCCCCCATCCCTACGGCCTGTCCCAATCACCTTCTGAGATCGCGGGTCCTGAACACAACAATTGGTAGAAGTAAAAAGAACCGTGAAACCAGAATCACACAATTGACCAACAGACGCAAGATTCAAAGTTAGACTAGGAATATGGTATACATTTAAAAGAGACAAATGAGATGTGTGAACAGAGCCAATTCCTGCCAATGACATTGGAGTGCCATCGGCGGTCATGACAGACAAAGATGGAGCAGAATTAACAGATACAAAAGAATCGATATCAGGAGACATATGATGAGAAGCGCCTGAATCTAAGATCCACATGGGAGACGATTTACCTGAATTATCAGACAAGGACAAACCTTTATGAGAGGAGGCTGACATGGCATGAGGCTGTGAGGCGAGGAACTGCTGAAACTGCTCCAACATATGTGGATCTAAGGACGGGACAGCAACTGCGTTGTTGGTCTGAGGTGGGCGATACGTCCATGGAGCAGTCTGTGGCGGGCGTTGTTGTTGAGGTGGTCGTTGATGTTGTGGTTGTTTGCTTTTACTCAATAATTTCGGACACTGAGCCTTCCAATGACCCTTCTGCTTGCAGAAAGCACATTCATCCTGAGAGACCTTAGGGGCAGGTCTATTTTGGTTGCTAAGAGTAGACTGTTGTGAAGCAGCAAAGATAGATGGAGTTGTAGGTGTGACAGACACCTTATCCGCGTTAGACTTAAGCCGAATCTCCTCTGCTAACAGTTCATCAACCACAGAATCAACAGACGGAAGAGGAGAACGATGCAGAATTGTTCCACACAATCCCTCAAAATCATTCCGAAGAGCCATCAAAAACTTACCAGACGTTGTTCTTCTCTTCGAGTCATATACGGTTCAAATTTTCGCAGCTCTGCGGACTCAGTGAGAGCCAACTGATCCCAGAGATTAAACATGGCAGAATAAAACTCTTGAACACTCATATCATTCTGCTGAAGAGCACGAATATCTGTCTCCAACTGATACTGCTTGGCGAAATTAGACTGCGTGTACAATCTAGCAAGATGATCCCATACCTCTTTAGCCGTCTCATACTTAGCCAACTGAACACCAATGGAGTGGGTAACAGAATTGTTAATCCACGTAATGATTTTTGAATTATCAGCCTCCCAACTGTCGACCAAGGCCGCATAATTAGTCTCCTTCTCGTCTATAGGCTTAATCCGCACACCTGTGACATAGCTCCACATAGATTTTCCACGCAAGAAATTCTTCATAACATAGCTCCAATACGTATAGTTTTTACCATCCAATTGAACGCTAATCGACTGAAGTGAATCATCCTTACGACTAGCCATGATGAAACAGAACTCTACGAGCACACCAAATCAAACTAAACAACAAAATCCAATAATCCCCAAAGTACCAAATCAACAGAATCCAACCAAATCAATCGAATCCAATTCAAACCCTAACACCGAGAGTACGAACAAACAAAGGGAAAATCGAAAATACCACCATAAAAACTGTACGGACACCGATGCCGAACTCGTACAGACGCCAAAATTGTACGGACGTCGCCCGAAATCAAGCAAAGAGAAATCGATGAATGGTGGCTCTGATACCATGATAACATAGAGAAAAAGGAACTAGAGATTTCTTATTGACTTGCTTAATAAAATAGAATACAACAAAGAGTATATATAATTAGGGATTACAATGAAAAGTAAATAGACTAAAATACCCTTAGATAATAATAAAAATAATACAGCTAATATGTGTAATGATTATTAAAATAATTAATTAGGATAATAAGGTAATTAGTAAAAATAAAGAGAGGATAGAATTGGAAAAAAATATTTTACATATCCTAGCCACTTTTAATATATAATAAAATAATAATAATAATAATTAGGATAAGTAAAATATGTTTATGGATATTTAACATCTATTGATCATATTATTACAATACCGTTGTTATTTTTCATCAATGAAATATTATTTTTCATTATACAAATTATCACTCTTTACTAGCCTTACAAAAAAATAATCTACTGTTCCAAACAATTCTTTGCCTTTTAAGTAGTTTATCTTATCATGATCAAAGTGAACGTTGACAGAATATTCAAGTAAATTAAGAAAGATATATAAGGGTGATTAGAGTGGCTAATTAAAATCCAGCAGTCTGCGCATATATACCATTAACCTAAATACAAAAAAATTGACAACCCATGTTTTCAGTATCTATATGTACATGTTGTTGACCCCACAGGCCAGCCAGGCCACACCAAACCAGAGAGAAATTATCATCATTTAAAAAAAAAATTATATATAAAAAATAGTACTCCACTTATTATCTACTTATAAATTAAGTCAACCTCAATACATATACTATGCTTAAATGCAATGTCAATTCCCTCTAAAGGAGTAGGCTTTATTATTATTTAATAAACAATTGACTAAGGCTCCTCAATAATCAAGAAGGAAAAAAAATAAAACATTTTTAGATTTTTGTCGTGTGGTTGGTTATTTCAAAATGATAAATTTATCAATATTATGGTCAATTGATTGCAATTTAATTTACAATATGAAATGAATTTAATTTTTTATAAAATGGAAATGAATTTAAATTTGATGACACCGTTTGTTTGGTTAGTTAGTTGAGCTAGTCATTAAAAAGATGGGGGGTATAAATATATTAATTTTATTTTAAATTTCTAATATTCTCTATTACCTACTCCTACAAATATTAATCAATATATTGGCCCATAAATTGCAAATGGCCTCCAATATGCAATAACAACCAAGTAGCCATCCAATTGACAATGCTTCATGACGTTAAATAATAATTATTAATTTGGGACTTCATTATTCATTATTCATAGAAATTATCATGAAGAGAAGCGTGATCTTCTAAACACAGTAAAAATATGATAATCATGCTGATTAAAAAATAATAATAATAAATGATAATTTACAGTTGTGGAACTGATGATATTTGACTTTGAGTTAATATTCCGACTAATTATTTACGGAGAAGATTTAGTATGATCTATGATTATAGGCAATAACAAATGATAATTTGCAGTTGTGGAAATGAGGATATTGACTTTGAGTTAATATTCAAACTAATTATTTAAGGAGAAGATTTAGTATGATCTATGTTTATAGGCAAAGGATACGTCTAACCACTGTTACAGTTATAATATTTTAATAAAAAAATTATACTTAGATAGTTAAATTAATAAAAAGTAATAATTATACAATTAATTATTTTATAAAAAAATCCGTAATATAAATAAAAAATAATGCCTAATTATAGTGTGCACTCAGGTTCACTCTATCTTAGGGTGCACTCATATACAAATATAACAAAAAAAATACAATTATGAGCAATAATGTATACAATTTAATTGTTTGTTTTTTTAATGAAAAATTGAGTGTAAAAAATATACAATTATAAAAAAAACATGTATACACTATTGAATAAAAAATTATATACATATGAATGTTAGTTTTTTTAATGAAAAACTTAATGTGAAAAAAGTATACAATTATTACAAAACACGTATACAAAATAGAATAATATGTATACAAAATAGAATAAAAAGTTATACACATATGGGTTCACCCTTGCACCCGGGTGCACCCAATATACACTAAAAAATAATACTAATACTTTTAATAAAAACTTTAATATCTTTCATAAAAGTGATAATTTTTAAAAAAAATTAAAAATGATCTCACACAATTATTTCCCCATGTTTATATCAGAGATAATCATACTTTTATTTTCCCAAATATTTCATTATATATTTATAATTTCATAAATAGTAGGGAAAAATATAATAATTGACAGACAATAAAATTATGGTTTAAGAGGTGGTGTCTTACTTAAAAATAAATATTTTTTTAATAAATAATAGTAGTAATTTCTTTTTAGCATAGTAACAATTTTAAAAACAAAATTTTAAGTCTTAAAAGAATTACCATCTTTTACTCCCCTTGTCCATTAAGAACTTTACAATTATTTTAAATACAAAATTTTAAAATAATTACTTTTTATTTACTTTTAAAATAATTTAATATTTTAAGTAATAAATAAATAATAGAATTTTTTCAATACAAGATCAGAAAGATAAGTTAATTATTAATTAGGTATTTAAAAGATTTTTCTATTAATTAAAAACTCGAAACATATAAAACTATTAATACATGACCTATAACCATAAAATTAATTAAATAAAATAATTATAAATATATTAAAATTTCATATATTAAAACTGTTCTTTAAGATAATATTTTATAGTTTATTAATATTAAAATGACATATTAATTAATGATGACAAATTAATATCTTTACATTATTAAATTTTTAATAATTTTATAATTTTAGATTTTGAATTGATAGTATTGTAAATTTATAAAAATTATATGAGTTATAAAAGAGTGAAAATTTTGAAATTAAAGTTGAAAATGTGAAATTACTTATCTCTTTATTTTGGAATGTGAACTTATTTTTAAAAAATAAAAATAAAAGTAAAGTAAACGTGAATTTATTTATTACGGGACAAATAACCCCAGTATTAATCCAGCATAAAATATATAAATTGGGCCTACTTCTGTATTCTGAAGAACATTATGACCTTTATCGGAGCCCATTATTGGGTAAAAATAATAAACCCATATAAGGCAGATATCTTGATCAATTCAATATATATTACAATTGGGCCGTAGAGATTAATCATCACTGAGTTTTCCATTTTCTTTTTTATTATTATTATTATTATTATTATTATTATTATTATTATTATTATTATTATTATTATTATATATATTTTTTTAAGACAGGCGTCAATTCAAGACCAATATACTTGCATGTTTGAAATTGAACTACATAATATTAGTAGTACTAGTTACAGAAGCATTCGTGGGCCTGACTCGGGAATTGGGCTACTCTAATCAAAGCCCACTTACTGGACCACTTCATCTAGGTTTTATAATTAGTTGGGTCTTTGAACATTTAGTCCAACTGCAAAGCAACCGTGCATCTGTCATTTTTGAATAAATTTCAAAGTATTTAATCATAATAACTCTTAAATTTAAATTTAAAAATATTAAAATCAAATATATAATTACAATTATATCATAAACTTATAAATACTAAGCTGCACAACATAATTACTCTTAATTTTAATCTCTATGGAATTATAGATTTAAAATTGTAAATATGCCACCAACATCTATAAAGGACGAGTTGCTGTTCATGGCCCGGTATCTCACCGGTAGCCCCTTTCTCCTTCATCTAATAAGCAACCACGTGTATTTCCCATTTAGATTAGGATCTAATTTTTACTAGCCACTATTCACTAAGTATAATTTTATTTGGCCACCTACATAAAAAAAATTTTACTAGCCAATATTATGTGCACTTTCCAATTTATTCCCATAATTGTAGGAGTAAGGACAAAAATCATGGGACCATCATTATATTTTTGTTGACCGCATTAAATAGTGGTGAGTGGGACCACATTAAAAATTATAGGAAAATATTTTTCTATTCGACCCAAAATTCCTTCTATTCAGCCTATACGACTTGGCCCATTCGGCCTATATTTTTTTCAGAAAAAATTAAAAAAAATTAATGCGGATAAAAATTTTCTTCTATTCGGCCCAAATGATTTATTCTATTCGGCCTATTTTTTTTTCAGAAAAAATTAGAAATTTTTTTATACGGATAATTTTTTTTAATATTCGGCCTACATGTCTTCTATTCGGCCCAAATGGTTTGTTCTATTCGTCTTATGTTTTTTTTCCAGAAAAAATTAGAAAAAATTTTCATACGGATAAATTTTTTCTTCTATTCGATCTATATATCTTCTATTATGCCCAAATGGTTGTTCTATTTGACACAAATGATTTGTTCTATTCGGCCTATATTTTTTTTCCAGAAAAAATTAGAAAAAATTTTATACGGATAAAATTTTTCTTCTATTCGGCCTACATGTCTTCTATTCAACCCAAATGATTGTTCTATTCGGTCTATATGTTCTTTCCCCAGAAAAAAAACGTAAAATACATCTTTTTGTATTTTAATAAATAAATATATTTCATGAGGCATATAAAAGCAACAAATTAATGCATTCAGTAGATTGTAAAATAAATTATTGTACTTTGGTACTTTTTGGTAAAAAGGAGAGACATGAGATTCCTCAACATGTGATTAGTGGGTCCCTTTCAATGGTATTTTGGTCACTTCCAATTAAAGTTAATAGAATAAATTGTTTTTAAGACATGTGATCACTTAAAATTACTTTTAAGTAGAAGTAATTACTTTGTGTTATTTTCACGTTAGGATTAGGTGTGAACTGGGGTAAGTTTCTCTTAATATCATTACCCTTTCCTGAAAGATAGATTTTACACAACTTTTTGTCTTTGTTATTCAGTTTAATTAATTTATTAGTTATAAAAAGTAAAAATTAATTTCTCCAAATAATTTTATATTATCTCGCTTATGGGCTATCCAATTAATTGTACCCTAGTGTAAGACAAAACTTAAACATTATAATGCTACTAAAATCATCAATAATAATAATGCTTGTAAATCAAACCCATTATTTTCATTAATCACAACTCAAATGTCAAAACAAATAATTTAACTTAATTTGTTCTTTCTTCTGATTAAGTTATTAAGCATTCTACATGCGCACCAATAAAATCAACTTAATATTTATTTAATAAACACATGTCAACATTAAATGGGGTCACTTAAATTAATCTTTATATATGATTTGACCCTGGGTTATCTTCAAACCTTATTTTGATCAATAAAAATTAATTATGATCATTGTTAATAATTTTATTTTGTATAGTCTCTTCGTCCCGTTTCAATGTTTACATTTCTATTTTGCGCGTCTCATTTCAATGTTTACGTTTTTCTTTTTAAATATGGGACCCACCTAAAACAATTAATATATCATCCAACACTAATACACCTACCCACTTTACATTAAATATTATATTTTTCCACCCACTATCTATTAAAATATTATACTTCTTAATCAACGTACAAAAAACAAACGTAAACATTGAAACGTGACGAAGGTAGTACATGTTATTCTATTTTGTATACGTATTTCTTAATAATTATATACTTTTTTCACACCAAGTTTTTTATAAAAAAAAACTAGCATCCATATGTGTATAATTTTTTATTTAATAGTGTATACATGTTTTTTAATAATTGTATATCTTTTTACACTCGATTTTTCATTAAAAAAATTAATAATTAAATTGTATACATTTTTGTTCATAATTGTATATGTTTTTATTTATATTTGTATACGTTTTTTAAAGTGGGTGCACCCTATCTTAGGGTGCACCAAGATAGGATGCACCCGGGTGCACTGTATAATTAGCCAAACTTTAAGGAGTGAGGCTTGCGTGCACCAGGGGCCACACCGTGAGCATTTAGAATTTAGTATTATGGGTAAGAGTACATTATTTTGTTCTAAAGGGTATACACTTTAATTAGTAAGGGTACACCATTTTGTTCTAAAAGGTATACACTTTTTATTAATATTTTTTATTTTTCTTCAGAAAATAAAAGGTACACATCTTTATATTAAAGGGTATACAATTTAACACAAAATTCTAAAGGTGCACAGAGTGTGCCTCGTGCGCCCGCACACAAGTTTTTGCCAACTTTAAGTTATCTAAATCCAATATCGTATTTTATGAACAAACAAATATGTTATTTTTATTCAACATTTTCCTTACCTTTTTTGATAAAATTTGACTTCTTAAATCGTGACACCTTATTTAATTTATAAAATGAACGACTACCCACTTTCACCAAGAGAAAAATGTACAAGTGCGTTGTATCTATATAATAAAACAAATATAAGAGCGGGTAAATTATTAAGGTTATCTTTTTTCTTTTCTCATTTATCAATTTTAATTTAATAATATGACAAAAAAAAAGCATAGTATAATCCTAACACGAGATTCTTCAAATGTTATAAAGTTTATTTTATTGAATTAGCGTGCACTATAGAGACTAATTTATGTTAATTTTATTCATTATCAATCACTTTTTCATTATAGTATTATTTTTTATTTTAAAAAAATATTCTTTTGTGCCGTTACATGAACAAACGATATCATAAATAAAAGATTTAATAATAATATAAAGGTATATGTATAAAATGAAAATAGTACAATATAATTACTATTAAATTCAATCTATATAATCAATATAAACTATAAAAGTACTACTATTTTTCCTACACGTCGTCTTCTAGAAGCCTTTTCACGGGAAAAACTTACTACATGTTAAATTGTGATTAACTGCAGATCTCCTTCAAAATTTTGACGGATATATATATATATATATATATATATATATATATATATATATATATATATATATATGACAACCTATCAGATTAGACCTTGTTTGATTTCTATTACTGTTTTCGTATGTAACATGAAAATATTATCACAAGAGTGTGTGCTTCGAGGTTTTGTTGGGAACTTGCTTCTTATGTTATGAATTAGAGAGACTCCCTTGTAAGACGAATTTTTTTGTGAGATGAGTTAACCCATTATTAAAGTATGCTTATCATATAGGTAAAGTATGCTTATTTGTAGTTAAAGTATGTCAATAATAAATCATCTTATAACATCTTAAAATCATACTTTAATTCATCATCCATCATACTTTACAAAACATATTTTAATAACCATTAAACATACTTTATCTATATAATAGACATATTTTAACACGTCTCACATAAGTAGCGTCTTACAAGAGACTTTGTCTATAAATTAAATAATTGTATCGTTTATAAATATTTTACATAAAATATAAAGTTATGTGGGTAAAAAAAAGATATAGTTCATTTATGAGATTCATTTAATGCTCCCTCCGTCCCATAGTTAAGTTCACCGATATTGTAGATATGAAGTTTAAGAAAAATTGCTTTTTGACCAACTTTATTGACTTTTTAGGGGTGCTGTGGTATTTTTAGGTAATAAATAAATTATAAAGTATGTTATGTGGAAGTGATATTTTTGAAATTAAGATAACTTTTGAGGTTTTTGGTTAATATAAAGTTTTCTTTTTTGAGTGGTGAATATAAGTGTGGGACGAACGAAAACGGAAAGCGTGAACATAAGTATGAGACAAAGGAAATATTAACTATGTAAGATTGGTCATCTCATAATACTAATGTTTAGTCTAAAAAAATATACTACTTTCCTTTCAATGATTTATATCATAATTTCATTTTAAATTTTAATTAAAAATTTATATAAGAATAGAAAAAACATGCTTCCACTATTCCATTTCATGTTTTAAAGATTAAAAAATATAATATTTTAATATATAGTGAATCGAAAGATATACTTCATATTTAATATAAAATGAATAGTCGTATTAGTATTGTGTGTTGGTCCTATTAATATATTAATTATTTTGCGTAGATCGAAAAACGTAAAAATTAAAATGAAAATTAAATTAAAAATATGTAAATATTAAAATAGAATGTGAGAGTCCATTTATTTAGCAGGTAAGTATGGAGTAGGTAGATAGCGAGAATTAACCCTTCTGATAAGTATAATATGATTGTTTTAGTAAAGAATGAAGATTATCTGCACTATTCTAACATAACATTCATGTAAAGTAAAAGTATTACTAATGAATTCCCTCTAGGCGATTTGTGTCTTTTGGAGGTGGAAATTATTGTTGTTCATTCTTTCTAGGAGCGAGCTCCTTATAATGGGGAGGTTGCCGTCATGACTTCCGTCATCCGTATCTATGGATATCTTGACGGGTCACATCGCATTTATTACAAATACTGTAGGCATTAAATGCGTATCCGCATGAGGTTATTAAAAGACATGCTGTAGAATTATCTCGTATTAGATATCTTAGAGATATCTACTAGGTTGGTAGGGTGTCAGGTCTAAGTGGAACACTTGGGTGGTGGGAGAATATCAAGTGGGCAACTTGGTGATATGAGAGTAGAGAGAGAATAATGGGGAAAAACCCCCTCTGTCTTCCCAGAAGTCATGGGCTGGGACGAGCGCGTGCTTCTCCTTCGCTCGGTCTCCCTTACTCTCTTCCTCGGATGGGCAGAGAGCGTGAGTACAACCTTCTCCTCTTGTCCTTAAATATTGATCCAGACCATTTGTGGGTCCAGTCTAAATGGCCCTACCACATTATCCCCCAGGCTTTGGCTTCACGGGGCTTGTAGAGTGAAGGCGAAGCCTATTAATACATGCGATAAGTCATCACGTCAATTTTGAAGACGCAGATGATGGTCAGGATGAAGATGGAGGTTACGTAGAGGATGCCTTTTTGGAGTTGCAAAAGGTTGCGTTGGGTGATGGAAAGGCCTGCAGCATTAAATGTTGATGGGACAGCTTCCTTGGGAGATGGAAAACTTGCGACTCAAAGGGTTCAGGAAGTTCGGAGGTTGGCTCCGAGGGACTCAAAATGCAGAGGCGCATAAAGGCTCTAGAACTCATGCACGCAGGCCGGAGGAACCCAGCAAATGGAAGCGCACAGGTGCGGCGGTGTGCAGATGAGCAGGAACGTGTGTAGGTGCGGAGGAACTCTACGCACGTACGCACGCACGCAGGCGCAGAGGAATTCTGTGTACTGAGGCGCGCAGGTGCGGAGGGACCTCGATCGGTCGGCTCGGAGGGACCTCGGTCGGAGGCTCGGAAGGACTCTTTGCACGCACGCACGCACACAGGCACAGAGGGACTCTACACACACACATGCGCGGAGGAACCCTGTGTACGGAGGCACGCATGTGCGGAGGTGCATAGGCTTTGGGGACCTCGGTCGGTCGGCTCGAAGGGACCTCGGCTGGTCAGCTCGGAGGCTCGGAGGGACTCTTCATATGCACGCACGCATGCAAGCAAACGTGGAGGAACTCTACGCACGCACGCAGACGCGAAGGAACCCTGCGTATGGAGACACGTAGGTGCGGAGGTGAATAGGCTCGGGGAACCTCGGTCGGTCGGCTCTGAGGGACCTCGGCTGGTCAGTAGGAGGCTCGGAGGGACCTCAGAGAAAGCGCGGCATCGTCCTCTATGCTATGTGGTGACATAGGTGTGGACCACCTATCACATTAGCCCTCGAGGTGTAACCTCACACAGAAGATGACTCTTTGTTGGCCTCGTTAAAAACCTCCCTACGGAAAACCCAGTTGGAAAAAAACCACAGGTAGGAAAAAAGAGTACCAACTTGTCGGCGGGTCGAGTATCATGTAGGTAGCTTTCTTGATCACTTCGATTATATGGTAGCTCATCCAGAGGATTCAATTTTGAAAGTGTGAGCCCCGATCTTCTGTTATGTGGAACATCTTTTCGGGACACTCGTTCTTGCTCTGGGCCCATGTTATGGCTTGGTAGTTGACTATGTTGGTCGGATCCAACTTAGCTCATATCGTGACCCTTCGGAGTTTTATTGTCCCAGGCAGAGGAGTAGGTGGCTACAGATATAAGCATAGTGATTAATGCACTGTTATTGCCAAATAAAATACATGAAGGCTTAAATTATTTGAGATTTATCAAAGTGTCTATTGTTCCTTGACTTATCTTTAGCCATTCGGATGATGGAGCTCGGGCACTAGGGCTCGTAGTCTCCTAGGGGCTCGATGACCTTTCTGCAAGTTGTGGCTCATCTTTTGGTGAGCTCGCAAGGTGTGAACCTCCTATAAGGGCCTTCTCGGACTTGCACCTAGGCCTTTTTTTGGCTTGAATCTCGTAAGGTTCAAGCCTTATGTTGGAGCTTCCATGAGCTAGTGCTTTAGCTATCTTGTGCTTTGCCTTAGCTATTGGAGCCTTTGCCTGGGGTCGGTAGGGCTTATTGAGTTTTCCCGTGGCTATTGGGCCTTTGCCCCTGAGCTCAGCCTTTTGGGTCCATGCCTTGGCTGTTCGGGAGCTTTTGAGCCTATGCCTAGGGTTTAATAGGGCTCTCCGAGCTTACTCTCTCAGCTACCTGACTTTAGTCCCCGAGCTTAGCCTTTGAGTCTATGCATTGGCTGCTTGGGGGCTTCGACGCCTATACTCAAGGTTGAGTAAGACTTTTTGAGCTTTCCCCTTGATTGTTGGGCCTTAGCCCCTGAGCTCAGCCCCTTTGGGTCTACGCCTCGACTGTTCGAGAGCTTTTGGGCCTAGGATAATTTTTTAGTCTCCACGCTCTCGAATATCCTCATGACGGCTCATCTTGTGGGTCCATTTAGGACCCGTTGTGGAGAGTTTTTGCCTTCGGATAGGTCAGATTTATCTTCGGTAGGCCGGTTCTACCTCTTGGACATGTTGGATATGTCCATTAAATGGTTCGCTCGGTCGGATCTGTCTGTGGATAGGTCAGATCTACCTTCGAACATGTTGCATCTAACCACGAGCTGGTCTGTAAAGTCGGATCTATCGAGTCGATCTGATCTGCCTTTTTATGGGTTGGATCTTTTTCATGTCGGATCTTTATTCATGAGTATGCCAATTTTCTCTAACCCTCAGGCTTGTTCTAGCCGGATGAAGTGGTGTGTCATTGCCATGAATGCTTCATAAGATGATGGGGGGTTCCGTTGGATGGCCACCCACATGTCTGACCCTGGCCGCAGGGCAGCAACAGCTAGCACGGTGCATGTCTCATCGCTCATTCTTTCTGCTATTGCTTTCTGATCGTTGAATCTTTTGAGAAAACTTTGGATGGACTCTTCAGGATATTGTTTTTTGCTGGCTAGCTTCAATTTGGAGCCCTTCACTTGGACCAGGTAGGAAAATTGAGATAGAAAGAGTTTGGAGAGCTCATCCTAGCTACCGATAGAGGCTGGGGAGAGTGAGTTGTACCATGTGTAGGCCGTGTTCCTGAGAGTTAACGAGAATAGTCAGCACTCGGTAGCTTCTGAGCTTCCTTGGGTGGTTGTCCACGCCGTGAATTTTTTTAGATGCACCATGGGGTCGGATTCACCCTCATATATGCCAATTTGTAGGAACTTCACCTCCGGTTGGTAAGGTTGAGAGGTGATGTTTGGTGTAAATGGGTTTCCGCCCATAGGTGGTTCATTCACCCCAAACTATTGTCCCTTCTCTAACTCATCTAGCCTTCTCTTCAAGGCCATAATTTCTTCATCCAGTGCTTTCATTAAGGCCATTTTTTTAGTATGGCCCTTACTGTGGGATGCTTCCTTTCCTTTAGAATTAGAAGCCTTTGAACTTGTGCTCATTTGGTGAGAGTTGGACGCCATGGTTTCTTGGAGTTGCAGAGGGGATGCCCTTCCTCTAGCGCAAAATGTAGATAGCGAGAATTAACCCTTCTGATGAGTAAAATGTGGCTGTTTTAGTAAAAAGAGAGGATTATCTGCATTATTCTAACATAACATTTATGTAAATGTAAAGTAAAAATATTGCTAATGACTTCCCTCCAGGCGATTTGTGCCTTTTAGAGGTGGAAATTATTGTTGTTCATTCTCTCTAGGAGCGAACTCCTTATAATGGGGAGGTTGTCGTCATGGCATCCATATCCGTGGATATCTTGATGGGTCACATCGCATTTTTTACAAATACTGTAGGTATTAAATGCGTATCCGCATGAGGCTATTAAAATATATGCGGTAGGATTATCTCCTATTAGATATTTTAGGGGATATCTACTATGTTTGTAGGGTGTCAGGCCCAAGTGGGACACTTAGGTGGTGAGAGAGTAGCAAGTGGACAACTTGGTGATATGAGAGTAGAGAGAGAAAAATAGGGAAAAAGCCCCATCTGTCTTCCCAGGAGTCATGGGATGGGACGAGCGCGTGCTTCTCCTTCGTTCGGTCTCCCTTGCTCTCCTCCTCAGATGGGCAGAGAGCGTGGGTACTGTTGGCACTTGGATCGTTTGGTTAACATGACCCGTTAGGGTTTCATACATTTCTAATATCAGCGGAAGCAATAAATCATAGAAACGATTACCGTTCACCAGGGTATGTTGAAGAAAGATGATTCACGCTGGCAGACTGTGCAGTCCCACGAGAATGGCCATAACATCCTTGTCTGATGTCGGAATTGAATAATCTTTATGCTCAGACGATCCTCTCTTCAAGGGCTTTCCGTCAATATATTGATCATTGAATTCTAAGTACTCTACGATTTTATATCAATTTCGCAATGTGGCGGACAGCAGCAGCAAACTACCTTCTGATCTTCTGCCGTATGTCCCAAGTCCGATATCGACGTCGTGTGGGCGACGATCTACGAGACCTCCTCAAACTGCTCTTAACCCTCATCACACGTGAATAATGAATTAGATTAGATTTCCAGATAAGCTGAGGTGACTTATATACATGGGCTACAGCAGGGACCAGGAGGAGAAATTGAGTTGGGCCTCCATTGGGCTTAAGTATCCAAGCTTAGCCCAAAGCTTATACTTAAGTCCAATAATAATAATATATTCCACTAAAATATTATTACTGCACTGCCTTTCCAATCCCAAAATTACGTTTTGGGCTCCTTCTTATTATGAGCCCGTTAGTCTCCCCATGTTTAAGATATACAATGTCTATTAATTAATTTAAGTTACTGACAACTCAATTAATTAATATCTCATCCAAGAGTAGTATCACTCAACCTCATTATCATGCCGGAATAAATTCCACCTGCAGGGTTTACATGATAATCCTTATGAGCTCCTCAAGGGGACATCATCAACCTATGATGGACACGGATTCCTTCTACAATCAACAGCATACCATAAAGACAGCACTACTTCCCAACTCATCGAATTTGTTGTTTTAATTACATGTAAATCTCACCCATTGATGAATCAAAGAAATACATACTGCCCTACGTGTCGAGGTTATTGTATAGGGATTAAGAGCACGAACTTCCATAATAACATAGATCAAGTTCTCCTATAAGTCAGTATAAGTCAAACAATCTCAAGCGGTCCTGCTCAATACACACAAGTGCACTAATGTGATTCTATAGCCAAGACAAACTAATACCAAACCACATTACAACCATCCCGATAGAGAGTCCTCGTCTATCTCAGTTGTGAGCATCTGTTTATACTTTATAAGGAAACCGATAATATGATCTTCCGCGTGTTGTCGCACAACATATTATCTACAGTATAAAGTAAGTGGACTATTGTATCGTGCATATAAATAAATTATAAGACGCAATCATTTGATCATATGATTCTCATTTCAAATTAATTGTTATAACATTGTTCATACAAAAAGCTAGACTTTTAGTATACAATCCAACAGGTACAACATTTTCCTCTTGTCCTTAAATATTGATCCAGGCCCACTTGTGGGTCCAGTCTAAATGGTCCTACCACAGAGTATATATTAATAATTTAATCAACTCAACGATTATTAAATCAAGCAAATTTCCACGTGCACCTACATTTAAATATATATATATATATATATATATATAAATAAAAATATACTATGAATTACTCCCTCAGTCCGCTTTTAGAGGTGTCATTTGCATTTTGCACGTGGATTAAGAAGTATTATTATTTAATGTGTAGTGGGTAGTTGTATTAGTGGAGGTGTGAGTCCCATTTTTTAATTGTATTAGTGGTTGTGTGTGGGTCTCATATGTATAAAAAATAAAATGAGACCCTTGGGAACGAACGCCCAAAATGAAAAAATGATACCTTTGAAAGCGGAGAGAGAGTAACAAATAAGAACTAATTGTAAAGTTTGATAGCGAATTTATATGAATCTTCTTTCAAATTTTTAATGAAAAGATCAATATAAAGGAATAACACATTTATTAGAAATATTGTACATATAGAATAGATTAATCCACAATATATCTAACTCTTTAATAATTACTTTAAACCATTAAATTAGTACATTGTAAACCCTAAACCGTTAATTACTCTTTACTTGGAAAATCATGTGCAAAACCTCGCTAAAAAACATCAAGTTTTGACTAAATTAATTGATTTTTTTTTTTTTTTGAGAAAGGGATAATGATTATTTAGAAGTGGACATGAGCATAGCAAACCGACAATATTAAAGACCAAATTGGCCACGCATCTCTTATTAATTATAACTCACTAATCTTAGTGAAATGGGATCAAAAGCGTGATAAATTAAATATTTTGCATATGAATTTTTAGTATTTATTTAATGCTGAATAATACTCTTCAATGAAAAGGAAGATTCTTAACACAGGACCACATTTTCCTTCTTTCCTTCCTTCCATTTTTAGATGAGTAATCATAAACCTTCTTAGTAGCTGTTTAGTGAGAATTTGACCATTTAATTTGTAATTTTGTGGAAAATTAAAAATACTATTTGGAAAAAAAATATTAAAACAACCGCATATTTATTAGTATTAATTTTATCTATATTTATATAATTTTATTACTATCATATTATTCTTGAGAAAATATTTTTTTTCCTGTAACCATAAATTTTACATAATCAATTAATTCATTAGTTGACATGAATCTTAGACCTTCATGATTTTCATATCTTATACAATGATGTCTTATACAATGATGAGAAGATTACCTTGATACGGATATGTTCTTGCTAATTATGCCGAGAACTGGTTTCTCTCTCCCCACCCCTTTTCTTTATGCACAGTACATAAAACTTCATGTGATAGAGAATTAATAAAACTGCGTCCCTTTAATAGGTGGAGAGAGGACCAGATCGGGATATTAAATCTTTATTAAATCACATTCTATCAATGTGATTGTTATCCATAAATATATATGACCTTATTTATCTCATATATATTATTTATTTAAATCATATATTTATTTAAGATATTTGATCATAATAAATATCTCATATATTTAATTATTAATGGCACTAGGCCATAATAATCTTACTTTCTCTCACTTGGGCGAGTGACAGAATTAAACATTAAACATGAGGGTTTAAATAATTTGTATAATGTGTGCGATATAAGATAAAGTAATTAGTCAACTCATAATGTCAATATTAAGTATAGATTAACACAAGTCATGGCGGTTCTATATCATTTACTCGACATAGTTCTTTCCATATACTATAATGCTAGCTTTCTACTCAACGTGACTCATCAACCTAAAGATCAATAATGGTCCACATAAGTATCTCAATTCGAGATAAAATCTTGTTTAAGTAATGTCAACATTCATGTATACTAAAATGACAAATCAAGATATATCAATTAGAAACAAATCATAATGAGCTCTTAATATCAATTCTTCATCATAAGTTTGTTACAATTTTTCAATGATCTCATATTCACGTAACGTTCAATGAATATCTTTATAGAAGATCATTTACGTAACGGATCCGAAATCATAAGATTGGTATAATTGTATTCAATTGACATCTTTGTTTCTAAAATTTTTCTTAACGACAAATACTTTTATTCCATATGTTTTAGCAACTTTGGAATATCCATCGTTTTAGAGAAGAATAATGCAGCGGAATAATCATAATAAGTTTTCAGCGACTTGACATTATTGTCAACTTATTTCAAGTCCTGAAATTAAGTTCCACATTCAATTTACTTAAATTGTAGCTTCTAATCATGCCACAAGTTAACTTTAATAGTGAATGTAGTTTTGAAAAACTTCTTCACACTTTGCATGACACAATATCTCCGACTAAGAAACATAAAAGTCGAAGTGAACTTTCTTGCATCATATAATCATCTTATTCTGAATCTATATTTAATTACATTTAAGTAATTAGAATTTCGATAAGTAAGTACGGGTGCTTCATTTCATACAAAAATACCATAATGTTTTCTTATGCAACATTCTAGTGATTCATTTATGAATCACTTCAATAATAACCAAGCATTCTTACGACAAGGCTGATATTTGATCTTCATACAATTTTGTATATCTTAAGCTACTAATAACATATGCATAAAGAATATCCTAATACGTTCCAATTCATTCTTGGACATTACATAAGGTTGAACTTATAATCTCCATTCCGGATTGGAACGTGTTTTACAAACACTTTTCCATCCATAATCTTTATAGAACTTAATAACATATACTTAAGGCGACATCTTTAACGTTATTGTGATATGTATAAAAATAATTCTATCTCAATCACATAAGTTGTCTCCTCATATATTTCATTCCAAAGTTCTTTAAGGGAAATAATTTATTGGTTTCACATAATAAACCAAGATCATTAGTTGCAAGCAAGTTTATCATCAACATATAGAATTAATATGCTCCCACTGAATTTGAGATATGTACACCGATTTACGATATTTTTCTTAAATCCAAAAGATATCCTTAAAAGAAAGCATGCTTAAGTTCATATATTGATTCTTTAAGTTTACACGTCATGTGATATTTTCCTTCACTGGAAAATTTTTTGAGTTGATCCATTTAAATTATTATACCAAATCATCATTTAGAAAAGCAGGCATAACATTTATTTGGTGCAACTCTAAGTCATAATGAGTTACCAAAGCCATGATAATTTTAATAGAGTTCTGTATAGAAATAACTTGTTATATCTCTTTACAATGTGCCATCTTTTTGAGTAAAATCTTTAGCAACAACTCTATATCTTTCAAAAATCGCCATTATAAAGATACATCCGTATTAAATTCTTTTATAACTCTCTGACAATTCTTACAAGATATAAACTTTATTATGAGTCATTGAATTCAACTCGTCTTTCATAACATTTACTCATTTAATAGAATTAGTACTTTCTATGACTTATTCCAAAACTGGAATTTTAGCATTTATTATAATGTCAAATTTTAGCTCATTTTATTATACCACGTATGCAATCGTTAGAAATAACGAATATATTGTCCTTAAGACATTCTTAATGCTATTTGATGTGATATATCTAATGAAAGCTCATTGACAATTGATTTAGTAAAATTCGGTTCATTAAGAGAGTAGAACAACTATATAACAACTTTAGAAGAAGTTTTAGATAAATATATTTTTAAATTTTCAACCCAACTTCTTCAATAACCAAATTTCATGGTTTCATACTTCCACTGATTTTACAATTTTTAATGAATTTTACATTCTAGTTTTAAAATTCTCATATTATGGTTATAACCATAAAATTCATACTCTTTAGACTTTAAGGATAATTTATAAAGAAATCACTTTAGTTTCTTATATTCAATTTCTTTTCACGTGGATGTAAATCATTATCCTTGACATGCAATTTAAAACATGCAACTGCCTAAGATCGAGTTTCTATCCATTCACAGTTCATAAGGTGTTTTGAAAACTGCTTTACTAGAAACTCAATCGTGGCAGTTTTAAGTGCATTATCCACAAAATATGGGTATAGATTAACCATTCATTATGTTTGTAAGCATATTCAATAAAGTACGTTTATATCATTCTACAACACCAATTTATTGTGGTGTACATGATATTTTGCATTAAGCATAAATGAAAGTTTTTCTTATAATTTAATAATTGAGCATGATAATTCATCATAATTTTCATGAAATTAATCAATTCTTCCCAATTTTATAATTTTCACTTTTCTATCTAATTTTCTCAACTTTATTAATGAATGTTAATCGAGCATTTATAGAATAAGATTTTTCTTGCAAAAATAGATATAACCATAATATGAAATTTTAAATTTAAAATTAAAAATGATGAAATATCTTTATTTCTTTAAGAAGAGATTATCATAAGACTCGCAATTAGCTGTGTAAACTATTATAAGAAGTTGTGTAGTTATCGTGGCTCTATTGTTTGTGTGTTTAGTTTGATTTCTTTTAATGCAATTCACACAAATATCAAGATTAGTAAGAGCCTAGATCATGAAAGGTTTTATTCTTAATTAGTCTTTGGAATAATTCTTTTAGAGAGTTACCCCCAAACATTAATGTCATGTTTAGTTTCAACTTCATTATTTTTTAAACGAACATGATGTTTTTTAAACCTTATTTC
The DNA here is from genome assembly GCA_023678885.1 of Pogostemon cablin. NCBI lineage: Eukaryota > Viridiplantae > Streptophyta > Magnoliopsida > Lamiales > Lamiaceae > Pogostemon > Pogostemon cablin. The sequence goes on along the minus strand of CM042954.1, from coordinate 21,030,274 downwards.
CTTTTGAATCAACATTAATTTCAGCATTATGTGAATTTAATTCACATTCCATTAGTCTTTCATGATGTTATGGTTCATTTGGAATAGGTCATACTTAGAAGATAGTGAGTTTGTAAACTACACTAATAAGTTTTAAATCACATTCATTATGGAAGACTTAAGTCTTGCTGCAATATTTGTTATCTTTAATGATAAGTTCAGGTACGCCATGTGAACCATCAAAATTTATGGTGGTTAAGGTAGCCATTAATGTCTCGTCAAGAGGTTTATTAGTAACTTGTGAATAATTTCTCACTAATTTCATAAATTCCTTGACACTTTAACTTTAGGTATAATAGACTTAATTTCTTAGCCAAATTCATTCGCATAGACATTATGCTCAATCTGTTTGATCTAACTCAAACATTATAGTTAGATTATTTAGCTTTATTGCTAGTACAAGCAAAGGAACAATTTATCTTGAAGTGATAAATAAAATCCAAAACACTTTGGTGAAATTGAATTTATTCACACTATTAAATTACTTTAATCCATTTTGTAATGGAACAGATGCAGCATGCGAATATAGGTAATTTTAAGAATAAGAATAATATAATTTATTCCATAAATACCTTAAGTAATTTAATAATAGATTCAGGATCGAAAGCAATAAATGTATATTGAAGTTCTCCTTTGGGAGATACAACAATATACAATCATGATCATAATGATATTTGCAAATTTAACATAATTTGATAATTAAATATATTTATTAAAACTATTTTGTCATCTTTGGACATACAAAACAGTTTGACATAATTTATTAAATATCAATTTATTACACACATATTCATGAATTATAAAAACTATCATTCACCTTTGGGTAAATTTAAAGTCTTATAATTATGAATTTTTTAATGACCATATAATAAATTTTTTTATACAAATATCACATAAATATGGGAGATTAAAATTTAATTATACGATTTATCTTTATAATCTTTCAGGTCAGACCACTTTGGTGATTAACAGACCAACATTGAATAAATATAAATCATATATAAAATTATTCATTATAATATTATCAAAGATTATATTCTCATAATAGATTATACTCAACAGCTGAGTAATAATCAAAAATTATTTAATAAACATTCATAAATTACAGTCAAACATACCTAACATAAGTGAGATATTCTAATATCATATATCCCAAAATAACTTTAATTATTATCAAAATAATATAAGTCATAAATATTAGTGATGAATTAATTTCATTAACATTATTAAATCACTTGGCATTAAAGTAGGCAGATTGATTTATTGAATGTAATTAGTTGTCATTATTCTTAATTAGCCATTAAGAAAAATCATTATACTCCCAAAATTAAAGGGGGTCACGTAACTCTATATTAAAAATCACATGCTGACATAATTAACTTCCAGAATCATTCTTAATGATTTAGTCCCAAAAACTAAATAGGGCAGTTATAATTTCTATTATATTTGTTATACAGCATCAATTTATCACAATTAATTTACATGGTACATAAATTCATGTTATATCAATAATATGCATGATACTGTTAATTAATATAAAAATTCTTCAAAATAAGTAATCATAATAATTATTACTTTATCATAATATTTTTAACGGGATAGTGCTTAATTCCCAGAATAATCATTATGATACACGATAATCAATTCCAACTAATTTCATAAACATAACTACAACTAATTTTATAAACATAATTTCGCCCAAAATTCAATAATATAATCGAGATCAATTCATCAACAATTTCTCATACATATTGCAGCGGAAAAACATATATGCATGTTTTGATAATCTCATTCAATTAGACATATGATAAGTGAATTCATTCAATTATATACTGTTCATAAAATATTAATTGATGAAAAATCATGAGATCCAAAATCAGGCTCTAATACCACATGTAAGCATAAATTTAACATAATCAATTAATTCATTAGTTGACATAGATCTAAGACCTTCATGATTTTCACATCTTATACAATGATGAGAAGATTATCTTATACAATGATGAGAAGATTACCTTGATACGGATATGTTCCTGCTAATTATGTTGGGAACTGGTTTCTCTCTCCTCATCCCTTTTCTTTATGCACAGTACATAAAACTTCATGTGATAGAGAATTAATAAAACTGTGTCTCTTTAATAGGTGGAGGGAGGACCAGATCGGGATATTAAAATCTTTATCAAATCACATTCTATCAATGTGATTGTTATCCATAAATATATATGACTTTATTTATCTCATATATATTATTTATTTAAACCATATCTTTATTTAAGATATTTGATCATAATAAATATCTCATATATTTAATTATTAATGGCACTAGGTCATATGTTACATTCCCCATCTACGACGTTTCATGTAAATTTTTGTTCTTGATTTTACATTAATTCATGCATGAGCTACATTATATTATGTATATAAATTGTAAATATTGTATATTTGATGTTAATTGACGATAAAATAAAAATACATGATTGAATATTAATAAGAAGAAGACCATGTGAATATTTCCATGCATGTCAAAACCGTACGTACATTAGTGAAAGAAGTATATATCGTGATTTGAATTTTCTTAGCATGTGAAATAAGTATATATTGATTTATCAATAAAATTTGTATTTATTGATGAATAAACACAATGAATATTATAATAATAATTCGAGATTTAAAATTTTAAAAACAATCCCTACATATCCTTATTACTCAAAAGAGTAATAAGGATTTTGATTCCTACATATCCTTATTACTCTTTTGAGTCGATTTTGATTTGATTATTTTTTGTGTTGATTTTGACTTGATTCCTATCTTGAATTAACTTTGACTTTTTTTTAACTTTCTGAGTCGATTGCGATTTTCTTCAACTTTTAGAGTCGGATATTTAGATAAAATTTGTTCGAATTACTCAGATTAAAAGCTTTATAATGTTGATTTGAAGACGTCGAGTTAATTACACTTATTTATATCCTATTTTATTTTACAATCTAGTTTTAACTCTTAGAATGTAGTGTTAAATTTTTAGAATATAATTTTCAATAAATATTTTTTTAAAAAATAATACATGACCTTATGTGCAAAAAAGTTAGTACAAGACATTAATGTTTTATGTAATTTTTTTTATGAAGCCTTTTTAGCTATATAATTAAAAAAATATTGGTGATGCACATGATAGCTATTCTCTTTTATCACAACATTGCTTTCAACTTTATGATTCTTGAATTCGATGGATAAATATTATTGTGTTAAGATCTTAGACATTACTTTTACTCTCTTCATAATTTCATATATCTTAGATATGAAGCTAAATATCGCTAAGAATTGACCATACGATCAATATTTTATTTCCAGACTTTACTTGGGATGCCCCACAATAACAACAATTATATATTAATATATAAATATCTTATTGAGTTAAATCTTGGAATATAAAATAAAATATGTTTTAGTAATTCTCGAAGCATTAATCGGGGTCGTGGGGTATGATTAAAATTACATTGGTGTGGATTTTCATTACCATCACCTTCCATCCTTTATATTATATAAATGGGTGATACACGATTTTTCATAATTTCCTGTCACATTGCAACCTCCAAATTAACCCTCCTAGAAAGTAACTTTCAAAAAAGTAATCTAATAACCTTATGATTGGATGGATGGATTTGAGGAAGTATTTATAAATCTCTCTCTCAAATTCATCCATCATGTTTGGATGTCACTTAAAATTAACGGATTTATAAATTCAAGATTTTAAATTAATGGATTTCAAATCATGAATTTCATTTTGAAATTTTTTTAGTTGTTTTTGAATGGATTCCAAATCTTTACTCAAACCTTGTCATTTGAAATCCTTCCTTGTTGTGTAATTGATTATATTAATATATAAAAATAGTATAAAAAATTAATTAATTAAAATATATATATATTTTAAAAATTCTACCATCCAGCCTACCCCTACCTAGGGGTGAGCGGTATGGTATACCAAAAATTTTTTGTCATACCAAATATCATACCGAAATTTTCGATATATCGTTACCTTACTTAAACTTTCGGTATATCATAGTTCGGTATACCAAGAAAAATAGTATACCTTCTACTTACCAATATTTCGGTATACCGTATCATACATAAAATATCGGTATATACCGTCCTATTAGATAGTTTGTTATGCCGTTATGCATCTAAAATTCAATAAATTTAATTAAAAACTATACTAGAAAAGTAAAAGATAGTTATAAAATAAATTCTAATGGATAACAAATTCATAATAACATACAACAATTTACAAACAACCAAATTAAATAAGAGTGAGTCTCATGCAAATCGGGTTTACATGAAAACTCTATTTTTTAAAATTACTCTTTAGTATATAAAAAATTACTCTTTGAAGAGTAATAATTTTTATACAGAAGAGTAAAAATTCACGTTTCTAAAGAGTAATTTTTCATATACTAAAAAGTAATCGATAAATCATGATTTACAAGAATTTGAAGAGTAATTTTTTAATTTAGAAGAGTAACAATTTATGTACTAAAGAATAATATTTTAAGTACTAAAGAGTAACAGTGTTTACATAATTAATGTATGTAAACCCAGTTTATACAAGTGTTTGTCATTAAATAAATAGTACCCAAAAGATCTAGACATGAACCATATGGAACTCATATTAAAATCAATACTTTTAAATTTTCATATAAATAGAACTAAGTAATTAAAAAAGAAGTACAAGATATCACGAAAGTCAATCAACTTTATCACCCATTTATAAGAAATATAAATAGGATTTTAGATTTAATCTTTTAATTAAATAGTGTAAATATATAATTTAATTAAAAATAATAATATATAAATAATAATTATAATTGCATATATCATGTAGTAGTATGGTATACCATATCATATTACCCAAAAATTGAATATTTTACGGTATTTCGGTATATATCGAAATACCGTGGCATTGATAATTTATATACCTTTATCGTACCAAAATTTTCAATACGGTATCATACCTTATCAAAAATTTCGGTATACCTAAAATTTCGGCGAAAATAGTATTTTTCGATATGGTAAGGGCGGTATATCAAAATTTCGGTATTTTTCCCCAGTCCTAGGCCCAACCAACCACCCACCCAACCCCCACCCCAGGCCCACTCTCCCCCCCCAAAAAATTATTTTTTATAAAATTTTAGATTTTAATATTTAAATAATAAAATTATTACCACCTAACCCAACCCACCCAACCTACCCCCTCCACACCCCTACCCCACCCCTCCTAAAAAAATTAAAATTTTAGATTTTATTTTTTAAAATCTAAATTTTTTTAAAAAAAATTTGATGGGTTGGAAGTGGTGAGTGGGGGTGGGGTGGGTGGATAGATAGAGTGGTAGGATTGAACAGTAATATTTTTATTATTTAAATATTAAAATCTAAATTTTATATAATTTTTTTGGGTGGGGTAGGGTGGTGTTGGGTGGGGGTAGGGTTGGGTGATAATATTTTTATTATTCAAATATTAAAAATTTAAAATTTTATTAAATTTTTTTTTGGGTGGGGGTAGAAGGGGGGTGGGTAGGGGTAGATTGGGTGGTAGAGTTCCCTCCCAAAAAAAAATATTTTTAATAAAATTTTAGATTTTAATACTTAATATAATAAAATTTTATTATTTTTATTTATCATATATAAAATTCTATTTTAAAAATAATTTTGAATCATGGATTTGAAATCTTTTCAAAAGCCTATAATTCATCCAAACAGTTGAATTCAAATGAATTGATTTAAAATTCAAGGAATTTAAAATTCATTCATTTTCAAATTCATTGTATTTGAAATGACTCAATCCAAACACAACCTTAAATTTCAAATTTGATACATCACCTAAACATACAATGACATGTAAACATACATCATTAGTAACACATTAAATTTCACATTTTTCGGTTTCGTCTGTCATATATTAAATTTCAGCATCCCAAAAGGAAAATGTCACATTAATTCTCAATCTTAAAAATATATCTTAATTTTATAGTTACAACTCTCACCTAACACATAAAATACTTTATAATTTATTTATTTATTACTCTCTCCGTCCGCTTCTAAGGTGTCTATTTTACTATTTTTTACGTCCGCTTCAAAGGTATCAATTTCTCCTATTTAGTAAAAAAGTATACAATATAGCTCACCACTTCCCTCTAATACAACTACCCACTTTACATATAATAATAATACTCTTTAATCTACGTGAAAAAGCAAACGGACACCTTAGAACCGGACGGAGAGAATATTACTTATAAGGATTATATTATCATCCAAAAGTCAATAAAATTGATTAAAAAATAATTTTTCTTAAACCTCGTATCTATTGTAACGATACAAACATACATGGGACGGAGAGAGTATTTTTCAATTTATTTATTACTTAAATTACCAAATTATTCTAAAAAGTCAATAAAATCAGTCAAATTTTTTTTAAGATAACGTATAGTAATAAATACTCCCTCCGTCTCGTTTCAATCTTTACATTTTTATTTTGCGCGTCTCATTTCAATGTTTTCGTTTTCCATTTTAGAATATGGGGCCCACCTAAAATAATTAATATATCATCCAACACTAATACACCTACCCACTTTACATTAAATATTATATATTTTCACCCACTATCTATTAAAATATTATACTCCTTCATCAACGTGCAAAAAGCAAACGTAAAGATTGAAACGGGACGGAGGGAGTAAACATGAAGGGTATTACGAGACAAACGAAGCAATTTTATTAAAGATATTTTTAAAAAGTAAGTGAGATTTAGATAATCTTGGTTTTATTAAATTCTAACTAAATCAAGGACTAATAAACCGAAAACAAAGCATGTGATAACATAGATTTTCTTCATAGTACTTGGGTTTTTTAAGGTTAGTTGAGGAATAAATTAAGAAGCACCATTTTTGTGTTAGTAATATTTAAAAATTTTGAAACTTGATTTACTTCATGGTACTTGTTTGAGGGATCTTTACTCCCCTTGATGACTTATGTTGACATGTTTCCCATACTGACTTTTGTGAGTATTGGGTTTGGACAATGAAGATTTATGTGGATCAATTCACAACTTTACAGTGTAATGGATTGATGTTAAAGATCTTATGTGGACTTGATATTAGGCCCACCAGTTTGCATTACTGTGGCCCCCTCTTTATTTTAGGTCACATTTTGTTTTATGGGTTTTAAAATGCATTTTGAGGATTTTGAAAAAGAATTTTTTAATCCTCTATTCAATTGTCTCCTACATGCAAATACAAATTATGATTTTCTAAATCTATGAATTTATAATCGTAAATTTGGAATTGGTACTTCTTCAATTATTGTGAAAGAATTTCAAATCTTTTATCAAACTATATTATCTACTAAAAGCATCCACATTGGTGCTATATTTTTGAGTTTAAACTCACTTTTGAATTAAACTATCTGATGGTGAGTTTAAATCCAAATATCTCCTGACAGTTCAAAGCAATGAACTGAGTTTATTTACAAAATGGAGTATCAATGTCTTTCTTCCATTCACGTGCATGAGGGACACCGCACAATTGCAGAAGAGAGTGTACTACACGCATAAAGAAATAATGTGAAGATGCCTATAGTGGTGAAGAGAGTGTACTCCAAAAATAATTTTTATAAGATACTATAACATTTTCTTTAAAATTGTATTTATATATATTTGAGTATTCTATTATTTTAGTTAATGTATTCTTATAATTTTTTTAGAATTTTTATAAATTTACTTATACTAAAATTAATTTCCTTACAATTAAAATTTCATGATGTAATTTTACATTTAATTTCTTCGTATGTATTTTATACCTATTTTTAACAAAATAATAAAATACTCCTAACTAATTGAGTTATTATCATAAAATTTTAAAGATAATTTTTTATGCATTATTATTTTTGTCTATATTATTTCTTAATAATAATAAAGGTATAAAAGCTTTTCTCTACTGTACTTATCATTATAATATGTATTATCATTAAATTATCATTAGTATGTATTAATAAATTTTTTACCGTTACATTAATATTATTATTTAAATCAATATGGAAGTATTGTTCCAAAAACAGATGACATTTATTTTGTCAGAAAAAAGTTTATATAGCCGTTGGCTCAACGGTTATTTTTTTAGAAAAAATTTTATAAATATGAGGTAAGAAATTTATTTTAAATACATATCACAACATTTTATTTCTTCCATCACAAATATTTTCTATTCTATCATTTCTCTTATTATTCTTCTTGATTTATAGTCCACTCACATGGATAAGAATAATAATGGATTTTTTAGAAATTTTTTGAATTCTCAAAATATATCCGATGAATCATTTTCTTCTCCAAGTTCACAAGTTCCACAAAATTTTCAAAATTTCCTATTCAATCAATCCACTCAATTTCAATCCTTCACTCCAGAAACACAATTTTATAACAATCCACTCAAGTAGAGATAGAAGAGCATGATGAAGGCGGTGCTAGTAGTAAAAAAAGTCGCGGTGGAGCAAAGAAGAAGATAAACTAGTCGCTTATTCTTTCATCACTATCAGTGACCAAAAATCGGCAACGATCAAAAAGGAAGTGCATTTTGGGAGCGAGTTTCAGCCTACTATAACGAAAATCGTCCCGCAGGTTTAACAAAAAGAAATGCAAGCGTGATGAGATCACACTGGTATACAACAATTAATCGAAAGGTATATAAATTCAATGTTTGCTACAACAGTGTATACAATATATATAGAAGTGGTCATAGTGATGCAGAAATGTTGTCCAAGGCTTATGCTAAATATATAGAAGAAAATAATGGTGTTGCATTTAATCTTGAGCATGTCTAGAAAATAGTGAAGGATCGTCCAATGTATTGTCCACAAAATAGTGATTATCGTGGGACATCAAAGAAAGCGAGGACGTCGGAGTCGGATGCAAGCAACACTTCATCGGATAGAAATTTTCACCTGAATATTGATTTAAATGATGATGAACCTCGTCCAATTGGACAAAAGGCAGAAAAGCGAAAAGCTAAAGGAAAAGGAAAAGCTAAATCAGGTGAAAACTTGGAAAGATTTGATGATATGTCCATGAAATTCTCAAATGTGCTCGAGAGGTTTTCAGAATATACAGAAGTGAAGAAAAAAGAAGTTGAGTTAAAGGAGCGTGACATCATGATGAAAGAGTGGGAAACTATGAATGCAGATACATCAAAAATGTCTAGAGATCGTCTCATCTTACACGAGAAAATCTGTAAGAAGATCATGGAAAAATGAAACTCTCAAAATAAGTAGAACTAATTGTTGTATTTGTTTATTATTTATTTGTAGAATGTTCTTTATGTTTTTTTCTTAATGTTTGTAATTTTCACTAGTTTATAGTAATATTCTTTTTAAATATTATTTGTTTTCATTATTAAATTAATATTTTATTATATAAGTTTTTTTTTTCATAGTTGACCGTTAAAAATTATCCGTTGGAATATAGCCGTTGCAATATAGCCGTTGTAAAACTAGCCGTTGGAATATAGCCGTTGTAAAACTAGCTGTTACAATATAGCCATTGCAGGGTGAGTTTTCTATATATATGTGTGCTTCATCAATATCATTATTGCATTCTCAAATATTTTGTTCTACTCACACAAAGCTTTTTCACCCTACAATGTCTCAATACTCTAACAATAACAGCTCTGACTCATCCAGTGATGAAGAATATGAAGTCAAAAATTACGAGAGACCAAATTCGCCAGGCGAAGAATTCATGTTAATGTTAGTCATTCAAGGGCGACAACTTCCAGAAGAATATCAACGACAATTCGAGATACCACAACGAAGAAGGTTCATAGAACGAAATCAAGAATTCAGACATGAAAGACTTGTGCATGATTATTTTTGCACAAGTTCTGTGTATCCGGATAACTTATTTAGAAGAAGATTTCGAATGCGGGGAGAGTTGTTCATTCATATAGTAGAAGTACTTGAGAGTCGATCTCCCTATTTTCAACAAAGAGTCGATGCTGCGAAAAGAAAAAGTTTGTCACCACTACAAAAATGTACAACAGCTATTCACCAATTAGCTTATGGAGTCTGCGCCGATCATCTTGATGAGTATCTTCGAATGGGAGAATCAACCGTAATGAAATGCCTTTTCCAATTTTGCAAAAACGTGGTTGAAATATTTGGTTGTCAGTATTTGAGAAGACTGACGTATGATGACATTCAACGTCTTTATCAAATGCACGAGCAGAAACATGGGTTCCCTGGTATGTTGGGCAGTCTTGATTGTATGCATTGGGAGTGAAAAAATTGTCCTGTTGCATGGAAATGTCAATTTACAAGAGGTCATGGCTCACCTACAATTGTGCTCGAAGCAGTCGCATCTCAGGATTTATGGATATGGTATGCATTTGTTGGAGTTGTAGGTTCACGCAATGATATTAACGTATTGTATGAATCTTCTCTGTTTAACAATGTTTTGCGAGGAAATGCTCCCACTGTTGAATACACAGTGAATGCAACGCAATACACACAAGGATATTATTTAACTGATGGAATCTATCCGGAATGGGCAACTTTTGTCAAAGCATTTCCATGTCCACAAGATCCAAAATGACGATTGTTTAAGGAAAAATAAGAAGCTGCAAGTAAAGATGTCGAAAGAGCATTTGGGGTACTACAAGCTCGATGGGCAATCGTGAGATGACCAGCTCGTTTTTGGTATAGAAAGAGATTGAAACTTATAATATTAACTTGCATTATTTTACACAACATGATTGTTCAAGATGAAGGAGACTTGGTCACAAATTGGTCAAATGACGAAGGTGATGATCCTGCACAACCTATTAAAGGCTCGAATCGAGAGTTCCAAGAATATCTTCGAAGAAATTCCGAACTGCGTGATAATCATGCTCATCACCAACTTCGTGCTGATTTGGTTCAACATATTTGGCAACACTTTGGTAACAATTAATAACCTTTTATTTTCTAGTATTATGGATATTCCTAATTATTGTACTCATTTATTTTTTGTATTATGCATTCTCTTTTTTTTTTATAGGTATTATGCATTGTCATTCATATTATACTCATGTATTTTTTTCGTATTATGCATTGTATTGATTATTGTACTAATTTATTTTTAATGTTTTGAACACATTTTAATTAAATTACTATATATATATATATATATATATATATATATATATATATATATATATATATATATATATATATATATATATATATATATATATATATTTACTTATTTATGTTAAGCTTATATAATATAAATATATAATTTTATTTAAAATAAATTAAATTAAGAATAATCATAAATTATTGTTAGAAGTATTTAATATTTATGTAATATATTAAATGAATATATAAAAGTATTATATTTAGTTATATTATGTAGTAAAAAAAAATGAAATAGTGGATCACATTAATAGTTAGTTTAAATTGAAAAATGAATGTGGGTGTTAGTTGAGTTTAATAGGGAAATGTGTAAAAGTGAATTGAGTGGAATATTTGAGTTTAAACTGAGCAACGGATGCGGATGCTCTAAGTATTATACTTTCGCTACCCTACTGCATTGATGTCCATAATTTTAATATAATATATGCAATTGCAAATTTTTATTATTATTTATTAATCATAAATAAGATTTTAAATATATAAAAGTTTGAGAAAACAAATAAATTATTGGTCGAATAATAATTTTTAAAAATTCTCTCATAAATCTACAATACTTCTAAAATGATCATGTTCAAACACATCCTTAGAATTTAAAATTTTTAATACTCCTATTTTGTTGAATTTTGAAATTCAAGATTTTAAAATCTACCTTTACATACACTATAATATATTCCTATTAACATCAAATTCATTCCCTCTCAAATACTCCCTTCATACTTTTACATTTACATTTTCAACCCTCCCCTAAAATTTTCACCTTCTAAAAAGTTGAAACAACTAACCTTTTTTATACTTTTTATTATTTTTTAAAAAAAATCTCTATCTAACACACTTTATAATTTATTTATTACTCAATAAATATCATAATACCCTTAAAATTACATTTTTCTTAATTTATGTACAAAGTCAAAATTTTCTTATTCCATAAAACTCTAGTCGTCTTATAATAAATATCACACTTTCCATTTTTGTCAATCCCACAATAAATATCACACTCCTAAATAGAAACATCACATCAACCTATAACTACAAAATACCTCTTAAATTCAAATTTATCACTCTCACCTAACACACATAACATAATTTATAATTTACTCTATTTATTAAATAAATAGATTACACTACATTCTAAAAGTCAATAAACAAATTTTCTTAAATTTTGTATTTACCGTAAGTGTGACAACTAATATGTGATAGGGTGAGTAATTTAATAATAAATGGGCACGCTTGTCACTACTTGTGTGAGCAGTCTCGCGTTGAGAATATTTTACGTTCCCTAATTATTTATCACTTTTTATTAAAAATATTGAGTATCATTTTTTTATAAATATTAACTTTTTATTCATACTATAAATTATTGAAATAATTCAAGAAGTACCATCATCACTTTTAATTATAAAATTTTTCACTTTTTATCAACCCTACTAAATAATACTCGCTTCGTCTCACACTTATATTCACACTTTCCGTTTTCATTCATCTCACACTTATCTTCACCATCCAAAAAAGGTAATTTAACATTAACTAACAACCTCAAAAGTTATCTTAATTTCAAAAATATCACTCCCACCTAATACATATAATATATTTTATATTTTATTTAGGAGTTTTACTACAATACCCCTAAAAAGTTAATAAAATCGATCAAAAAAACAACTTTTTTAAACTCTGTATCTACAGTGTTGGTGAACATAGGTACGAAACGGAGGGAGTAATAAGTAAGACGGTGTTTCACATGGAGTATTTGCCAATGTAGTCACAACTAGAGATGCACCCCGGTTCGGAACTGGCGCTTCCGGTTCCGAACTGGCAGTTTTGATTCCAACGGAGGGGGAACCGAAACCGAACCGGGGGCTAGGGGGTTCGGTTCGTGAACCGGCGGTTCCGGTTCCGGTTCAGAACCGCCAGTTTTTTATTTTTTTTCTTGTTTCTTTATGTTATATTTATACATCATACATGTGTTATCAGTTATTATGTGTAATTTATTTATTAAATAAGTGAAACATGTGTAATTGAAAATTGAAATATTGAATTTGAATTAATATAATAATAATATCATTAAAATTGAAAACATGATGTATGCATTATGCAATATTCAATAATGCAAGTAAAAATTTCAAAATTGATATTAAATTCACAATAATCATACAATATTAATTAATGTGATCACATAAAAATTTAATTATTGAAGTCTAAACCTTTACAATTTATAAATGTAGAAGTGTAGAGAACACTACAAGTTTACTTCCATGTCAACTACTCTATTGTTACACTTCAAAATTTTAAAAAATACAAACTTTATAAGATAAAATACAACAACATAATAGAGGGGGGAAGGACTTGAGCTTAAATTTAGGGTTAAACTTGAAAATTCAAGTTCAACTTAAATTTAAGTTACCTACGTATCCTCAAAAGGAATCAAAGCCCACGTAGTTCTCTTAACTTACCTCAACTTACCTCTTTGGCTCGGTGGAGGTGAATGGTGATGGCCTTTTTTGTTTACTCTACCAATCTAACTCGCTTCCATATTCCGTAATTTCATCATCCAATCTGTCTTCTTCATTTTGATTTTGAATCCGTCTTTCCGCCTTTGACCAATCATCAAGCAAACACAAATTTTGTAAATTTGTCACACTTAGATTGGATCGTGTCGGATCCAAAGTGAGATTATCAAGACTAAATGCTTGTTCGATGGCAACCGTAGAGGCGGGAGATGCAAAAACCTCTTTTACAATCAATGATAAAATAGGGAATGACTTTGTTCTCCTTGACCACCACTTCAAAATATCAAAACTAGTTCCGCTTGTTTCAAACTCAAAAATGTTAGTAAAATAAGAATCAAGTTCTTTAAAAGGATTAGATATAACCCGTGCACGTTTTTTAGATCTAGCATCATAAAAACTATAAAATTTTTTAAAAGCATCATATTTCCTAGAATTATCAAAACTATCACTACTATCATCACCACTAGATTGATCATCATTCGTATCATTTTGCTCTTTATACTCCTTAAAAAGATCCTTTAGTAGATTATAAGTACTTGCAACTATGTCTTTAGGATTAGGAGTTTGTTGTCTAGTAGGAGAATCACAATTAGCATACAATGAATCATAGTAAAGCGTTAACAATTCTTCTAAACCATCCGTTCTAATACGTGGGTCCAACAATTTATCAACTAAACACAAGTCTGGGATTTGAAAAAAATATTTTAACCACTTAGATTTCATGGAAAGAATAGCATTTGACAACAAGGGGTGTGCTTCATTAGCACTAAAAACCATAGCAATTTTAACACAATTATCAACAACTAAATTTGAAGTAGGATAATAAACACCGGATAGTTCTTCCGTAGCATCATTAAAAATTTGCAAAACATCACATAGAGTATAACATGTGTTCCATTGATTAGCAAACAAGATTTGACCACCCGCATCTTGTGAGTAAAAAGTACAAATATGATCTTTATAATCAAAAGAGTCATGCAACATTTTATACGTCGAATTCCAACGAGTTGAAACATCTAAAGGAAATTTTTTTGGGTGAATGTTCACATATTGACAATATATTTTCCACCTTTTAGTAACAGAAGAGTTTCTCATTATATACCATATAGCACTTTTAATAGGTTGAATGTGTGTTTTCAAAGCACTTATACCATCTTGAACACATAAATTCAATATATGACAAATACATCTAACATGAAAAAATCTACCACCAATTGAGGGTTTGCAAATATCAATAAGACTTTCTAAACTAGCCGTATTAGCACTAGCATTATCAAATGAGATTGTAAAAATCTTTGTAACTAAACCATATTCTTGCAAAATAGTACTAATTTTGTGAGCAATATTAACGGAGGTATAAGGAACATCAAATGATCTATAAGCAATTAATCTTTTTTGCAAATTCCATGAACTATCAATCCAATGACAAGTAATACCCATATAATCCGCTTTTTGTCAAAAATTGCTCTAAATATTCGAACATATTGACACTTTATGAGGTAATTGTTGCAAATTTTGTTTTAAAACCAAACCATACTCTTTAACAACTTTAGCAACACCAAGTTTACATTTATTACGATGCAAAGGTGGGGCTTGAGGATTTAAAGTGAGATTTACCCATTCTTGAAAAAAAATATTATCGACAAAGTTAAATGGCAAATGTTTGGTGCACATAAGTTTAAGGTATAATTTCAAATAATTAGATTCATCAAATTTAAAAATAGTGTTACCCGGCGCCGATGAACCTTCTCCTTCGGAAGAGGCCGTGAATCCTCGTCCTATTTGTGTTTGACCGGTTGAGATGCCAATCTTGTCCGGATGCTTCGAGTTGATGTGCTTGATGAACGTTCCATATCCTCCGCCATGCTTGAATTTATACTTCGTGCCACAATAGTTACAAATAACTTTGAATTCATTCGAATTCTCAATCGTCTCCTTCTTGATATGAATGGAAAATATATCAGAACGTAACACTTGTGGAGAACTTCAAGTCGATCGTCCGCCTCCGCTAGAGCCTCCGGCTCCGTCTCGGTACCCGTACCACCCGAGGTTGGTTGACTTCCACTCGCCCTTTATTGTGATTGACCTTGAATATTATCGTTGTCGTCGTCGGAGGGAAAATTATTTCCAAGTATCTCCCTAACATTCAAGTTGAACAAATGAGGGGAGATTTCTTCATCCGAAGAAATATTTTCAAGTTCAATATCTTCTAGAGTTGGTGGAAGTTGGCGTGGAAGTGGTGGAGGACAATTTAAGGTGTTGGGTATGGATTTTCCTCTAGAAGAAGAAGGTGAGACACCGGATGAAGAAGAACCTCTTCTAGGCATTTTTTTTAGATTGAAAAAACTAAATGATAAATATATAGGATTTATGAACTAAAACTAAGAGACTAGAAGTAGAAGTATACTAATTAGTAGTATATGTGTGGGAAAGAATAGAAAATGATAATGAGAGAATTGAAATGAAAATGATAATAAGAGAATTGAAATAAAAGACTACAACTTTTTTTTTAGTTTGATATAAATGAACTAAAAAAAGAAACTTGAGAGTTGAGATGAGATTGAGAACTTGAGTAGTTGAGTAGAAATGTAGAATCAATCAAGAATGTGGAATAGAAGAAGAAGTAGTGTAGAGAAGAGAGTGTAGTAGTAGACTAGTAGTAGATTGAATGTGAATGTTGTGTGCCCAAATTGATCACACTTGGGGGTATTTACAGAGGATTGGAAGTGATCTCATCCATCCATTTCAAATTTAAACACAAAAAAATCTCAACCCTTGAATTTAAAAAAAAAAAATCGGTCGGAACCCCGGTTCAAACCGGAACTGCCGGTTCCGCAGTCCATCTCAACCGTTGATCTTCAACGGTCACACGATCTCGGCCGCACGTTTGAATTTTCAAAATTCAAAAATTCCCGCCAAAAAAAAAGATGAACCGCCGGTTTTAACCGTGAACCGGCGAACCGGCGGTTCCGATTCGTGCGCGGCTGGAACCGAAACCGAACCGTGTTCTACCGGTTTCGGTTCCCAATTCCGGTTAAAATCGACGGTTCCCCAGTTTGAACAGCCGGTTCCGATTCATTTGTGCATGTCTAGTCACAACCCTCTAGTGAAATTCACAACTTATATCCTTGAGGGGGTGTGAAAGCCATATTAGCCACACGCTTCTAGAAGTTGGAGTTTATTACTCATCTCTCGCATTATAGCAAATAACGCCAGCTCCGCAGGGATTCTCCGTACCCAGATGGAATCTCTCTGCCATAGAACTATAATTACAAATCTATCCTCTAAATCTTTCTCACGTTTGAGGGTCATCTAAGACAATTCATATATCCTCGGACAGGAACCATGTTCCACCTATCTTTCCCAATCACATGTGAAGTGAGGACCTCTACGACGTAGTTTTATCTTTTAAGATGTGCTGTCATTTTTCCATTTGTTTTTTATTCAAGAGATGCATATATGTCCCTTTATTGAAACGGATTAAAGTCGCTATTAACCCACAAAATTTTTATAATTTGGATAAATTCTAAGAAGAAAATTAAATTGTAATAACTCAAATCAAGTGGGTTTCATTTGATAATGCAAACAAAACTCCATAAAAATAACAATAATTTACCTTATTAATTAATTAAATAAAAGAAAGAAAATGAGGGGATTTAGATGGAAAAGACTCATACCTACTTGAGGTAAGCTAAAATTAAATGACAAGTTTAACCCATCAAGCATCCATAGTGGTAAAATAATAGTCTCTACTACATTATTCTCAAATGGAAGAAGTACAATTAAATTTAATTCTTGGCATTGACATTAGTATAACATTCCAAAGATGAAAATGAATACAAATTAGCCGTTAAACTAAAAGAACAAAAATATAAGTACGAAAATTTTGCTCATAAATGAGAGAGGACGGAATAATCTTTATGCATATTAGGAGTAATTGAGAGGTATAATGGTTCATTTCACTTTTAGCAAAAATAAATAAATAAATAAATAAATAAATAAACAAATAGTGATTTTGCAAAATTTTTATTTTACCATTAGTATAGATATGGAGTTTAATATATATATTATCAACTTAATTAATTTTTTGGAGTATTATAGTATTTTAAGTAATAATAGATAAATGATAAAGTAAGGTATGTGAGTATAGTGATAATGACACTTTTAAAAATAAGATATAGTGAGAGATTATTTATTTTAAAACTTTTCATTTTTAGAGAGATAGTGGAACAAACATGAAAATGATGAATAGATTGTTGTAACTAACGAGTGAAACATAATGTATTAACCTTACAATATTACATCAAAATTCTATCCTTATTGTACATGGTCTGTTAATCCAAGTTTATACTGGATTTTAGTAGGTGCTACACCCATCTTCTAAAACTATTTAGATAGTTTATGTTTCGGTGCATATCTTAAAGTTGAAAACAAATTTTGACAAAATTTGAAAAAATACATGATAATTTAGTGCATTTCTAAATATTTGAAATTAAATGGATGGGTTTCATTACACTTGAGAACCTCTTTTACATTTTTGTTGAATACATATGGAGTTTGAAATTACTAAACAAAAATGATTGAATTAAGCCTGAGTGGTGGCCCACCTTAGCATGATTTTTTTTTTCAACCAATTAAAATAATAGTGAACTTTCCCGAAAATTCCAAAGATGTCCCTCGCTTACTTTTGTCATCTTTCTTTTCCCAAATCATACTCATTTTCTCCCTCTCTTCTTTCTATTTTCCTTTTCTATTTTATTATATCAAATTCTTCCGCCAATTATTATTACTTTATTCTTTCATTTTATTTACATACACCTTTCATATATTCGATTATTTCAAAATTGGAATTATTAGGAATAAACTTATACTTATTATATATATGGATTACGTTTTCTTAATAATAGATTGCTAATTATATTAAACATATATACTCATAGAGATGTTAAACATGACGGTCATAATTCATTAGGGTCAGCCCTAACGGGTTTCGAGTTAATCGGGTTTCGCGCTAAATCGGGTTTGTTTAAACGGACTACGAAAAGATGAACCCAGCCCTAACCCTAACGGGCTACGGGTTTAAAGGGTCAAGCTCGCGGGTTGTACGATAAAAAATATTAAAAAATTATAAGTTATAATTTGTCATAAATAATATAACAAATTCAAAATTAACTAATACATTATTTAAAATTTGAGAGAATTAAAATTAATACATGCAAAATATTATTAAAACATAATAAATTAAAAGAATTTGTGATAATTAAATTAATCTTAATATATTTATTTAAATATTATTTTCTTTATTAGAGAAAATTGTGGGTTAGAGTGAGAAAATGATGAGAAAGAGATGAAAATTAAAAGATGGTGAGAGTATGTTCAATGATGGGTTGGGGGTATGGTGGGAGGGAATGGTTGATGTATAGATTATGAGTGTTAAAATTAATTAAACATAATAATATTGATAATTCTCAGCCCTACGGCCCGGCCCGGTTAGCCCACGGTCCAGCCCTATTAGTTCGCGAGCTAACTGGATCGGGCCAAAAAGCCCAGATATTAAATGGATTCAAATTTCTTGACCCTAACCCTAATTTTTTTCGGATTAAACAAATCGGGCTCACGGTTTTCGGGCTTATTAAGAACCTATATGATTGAGTATAAAGAAATTTAGGAGAACACAAAAGAATGTGAAGACTTGCATGAATACAATCATAACATATGGAGGTGGAAGGTTTTATTAATATCATACCCCTCCTTTATGCTAAGTTGCTTTTTAACCCATAAATTAAAAGATATAATATTTTAATATATAATGAATTAAAAAATATATTATTTTAATGTGTGGTGTGTAATTATATTAGGATTGTATATGAGCTTATGTAAGAAAATTAATTGTTTTGTGTGGATCCACTTATAAAAAAATGAAATGTAAATCTTAATTTGAGATAAACTAAAATGATAAAATATAAATTTTACATTGGCACAGAGACGAAGGGAGTATTAACTTCTATGTCATCCCATTAATAATGTTATATATGGAGACTAAATAGGGCGTCTCGTAAATATTGTTACTTTTTCCTTTAAGGTAGATGAAACTCACACAAAATAATTATTATATTTTTATGGGACACACAAAATCAATATAACTACCCATTATATATTATAATATTATACTATATTTCACAATTCACTATACTTAAAATATAATATTCGTTAATCTCCGAACAATTTAACAGTGAACGGTAAACCTAATACTATTCATGAAAAGTATTACTCCATATGGAATGATAAAATATCAGCCTTCTAAAATCAGTGAAATTTTACTATGTAGTTTTTAAAGGATAATAACTGTCATGTGTATAAAGTAAACTTCAGGATCCAAAATTAGTTCTATGCAATACTCTTTAATTTTATTTGAAAATAGAAATTTTCAAACCTTTTTTTTTTAAAAAATTAGGGAATTAGAAAATAATTGTAACATGTATCATGCAACACTAGATCAAATAAGTGATCTCATTTGAAAAAAAGATATGACATTTAATCCATTAAAATCATAGTGTATTTTAATTTTAAAATTATCCCGGGGACTGGGGAGTGAAGACATGCAGTAAATAAATAGGAGTAACGAGAGTTCATTATTATTTGTTTTGTTTTATTTAGGGTGTAGAATAACATTGTGAGTTTTGATTATAATAAAGAATTAGTGTTTTATAATTGATTTTTATTTTCTTTTGAGGAAAATGTCAATTACTGATCTTATAATATGATGTAGACTTACAAAAAAAATTCAAAAAGCCAAGTGAAAAATGTGCTTCCAAGTTAGAATACACAAGCCATCTGTAATATCGAGTAAAGTTGGAAAAAAAATAAGATTGCTACTTTTATTGATTTTCTTTTCTTATATGTTCTTTTCTTTAAGCTTTCCACCACCCCCACTCCACCCCACCCCCCTTCCGAAAAAGAAAAGAAAAAAAAACATGATTTTTAAGCTCATACAAAACCAGATTTTTTTTATTTTAAGAATATATAATATTATTATAACATTATAATTATAGTATATGATTAACTATGACAATTATAGAATCTATAATTATTGGTATTTAAGTTACAAATTTGTACAAAACTATCTTATGATACAGTTCTATTAGAAGAATATAACCTTTTATAAATCAAAAAACACATATTATTTTTATTCATCTTATAAATTATTCATGGTTTATAATAATAGTTTAATCAGACAAATATCACATTTTCATAATATGTTTTCATAACAATTTAGTACCTAAGTAAAATTTTATATGAGGCTATCTTATGTTCTTATGGAAATAAATAAGGGGTAATAGTATTTTATAAAATATAAATTAGAGTTTATTATCAATATTAATATATGATTTATAAAAAAATACTTATAATTGTCCAATCAATTTAACTTTGAAACTATAAATGAAAAATGACAAAATCATAAAATCAAATAAATAAAAAAAATTAAAACAGTTTACACAAGAATTTGCACTATTTTACATGAGAAGTAGATGAATACCCTCATAAACACAACAAATAAAATTAAAAAGAAAACTATTTTGTGCTTTATTTATTATAAAAGCATTAAATGAAAAAAATAATATTTTCCTAATTCACACTCATAGAAAGAAAAAAAAGAATAAATATTTGTGTAAATATAATCACCTTCTAAATTTATTATACGTATGTATTGTTAAGATTTAAATTAAAAGGGATAATAGAATTTATACCATAAAACTCCATTCACAAGAAAATACCTCAAAAATAACATTTTCTTCGAAATTAAGTACTACTAAGTTAAGATCTCGTGCGTCATTACTATTATATATATTTTTTCATTTCTGATTAAACAACTTTATCAGATTCCAACATCTTACATTTATTACCACACTTTTTTTCTTTAAACTTTACTAAATATACTATGAGAAAAAAAATCATATAAATTTCCAGTGATTGGGTAACTCAGCCAAAGGCATCATTAAATTAGAAAATTCGAGTTCACGAAAGAAATTGGTGGTCAACATCAGATAAAAAGTAAATATTTAAATAAAAAAAATTGATAAAGGAAGAAAAGAGCAAGGGAATTACGTAAGCTCATATAGATCCATGGCAGGTGATAATTAATAATTTAATTAAGGTGACAATGTAAAATTAAACAATTCAGTAATTAATTAATAAGGTTGCATGGTAATTACTAGTATTTAAAAGTACTGGAGTATCGGAAATGCGAAATGTGTAGAGTACAAATCCCACGTGCTGGGGGACAATCTTGTAGGGCAAGGACAACAAAAGGGATCTTCTGATTAATTCATTATTTAATTAACACACTAATTAATCTCAATTAATCTAATCCTTAAAATAACAACGTGTTCAGAAGTTACTCGTGCCACCTGAGTTTGAGTGTCGTGCACGATCTAAGAAATGTGTGTAACTATTTATTAAGAATTCTGATTCAATCATTTATCATGAAGTATATAAATGACAATACAAAATAGTAGTATTATTTTTGGAAGAAAAAAAATTGTAATTGTAAAAATATATATATGCAACAATATTTTATTATAAATTGCGTCAATATCCTAACTTTGATGATAAATAAAGTTGATTGCTTAGCAAAAAAATTTCTGAGGATCATAAAATGTGTCCCTTACAATAATACTGGAGCAGTAAATTTAAATTTAAACAATTAAAAAAAAAGCAAAAATATCATTTTTAATATTTTATTTTGAAAAAATGTCACCTTTTTATACATTTATTTGCTTCGATTGTTGGGTTCTTTTTTTAGACACTCTCTTGTGAGGAGGATTTTTTGTGAGACGGTTGTGAAATAGATCAACCCATTATTAAAGTATGTTTATTATATAGGTAAAGTATGTTTATTTGTAATTAAAGTATATATCAATCATAAATCATATTATAACACCCTAAAATCATATTTTAATTCATCATTTATCATACTTTATGACATACTTTAACAATCGTTAATCATACTTTATCTTATAATAGACATACTTTAACACGTCTCACCAATCGTCTTACATATGTAGCATTTCACAAAAGAGTTTGTATTCTTTTTTACACATTTTTACAGTTTTAATAAAATTTTGAGCTAGTATATAATTAGTATTCTATAAATAAATTTGTGATTTAGTTGAAATAGGGTTGGACAAGACATTGGAATCTAATGAGGATAAGTACTCCCTCCGTTCCAATCAAACGTCACCGCTTGACTGTATAAAGCTCTCACAGAAGCTACAGTAAACGGTGACGTTTGGGCGAGACAGAGGGAGTAATATAGTTTTCCCCTACACACACCTAGTTAAACCCCCAATTTCCATGGTTCTTTTCCCACATGAAAAATTAAAGCATTACACTAAAGTATCTATTTATATCAACTTTTAACTGCATTTCAGTGCTTGTCAAATTTCACATCCAATCTATATGTTTTTAAGTTTCATCACACCAACTTTTGCCTTTTCAATTAATCCCACTACACATTTGTGTTTTTATTACAAGAGCAACTCTTTTCATCAATGTCTTCTTCAACACATCTCACTTCCATACTGCATATTAATTTGCTACTTTACTTCAACTATCTCCATCATTTTTTTTATTCAACTCTTAAGTCCAAGTTGTTTGAGATTGTGATTCACTTGATATTTCTACCCATTAAATACACATCTAATAAAACCGGTGTGGATACAAAATTTTAAATTTGGAGTACAAAAATAAAATCGAGCATTGAGCAGAAATCGATGACTCAAATGTCTTTATTAGGTGACGTGTGTTCAAATGTTATTAGGTGGTCTTTATTAAAATTTTGATTTATTAATGAAGATGGGCTTTCTAATTTGGATCAAGAATTAAATGGAACGGACATGAATAGACATAATTTTTTTTTAAAAAAAATTAATTAATGAAATAGTAGTTTTTTTTTCTTTTAATTAGTAGCTGTACCTTTGTATTTTACTTTATTCGCCTCTGTAATCAAATATATAACTCAATTTAACTTGATTTTTTTTTACCATTTTTAATTTCAGGTATATATATATATATATATATATATATATATATATATATATATATATATATATATATATATATATATATATATATATATATATATAATGGTATCAACTATTTCATTTTCATATCCTATCTAATATTTTATTTACTAAACATTTGATATATATTATAATCATTCCCCAAAATTTAAATTATCATTAGATGTGCGTTAATTGTTATTTATTAAGATATTTAATAGAAAAATATGTTATGTAATATGAAGTTAGAATGCAATTTAAAATACGGGATCTGAATCGGTATATACCTTTGTAATGCTTGGAATGTAAAAGTAATTAAATATATACTATATATATTAGATTTAATTTTTCATTCAAATTTCAAAACATTTCTTATTATAATTTAACTTAAAGGATTTATTTAAAATAATAATTTTATAATATGAAGTAATCATGTACGTACTCCTCCATTTTCTTTTTTCTTTTTTTTTTAATCAGCAAAATGAAATAGGTACAAGAAATAACCGTTACAATTTACAACTACATAAAAAAAATTAGTTCAAGGGTGGATGTAGAGATACCACTTCATGATAAAAAATCTCATTAAGTATATTAGTTGAGAAGAATATATACTAGTCGATGTATATGCTATAATTATTTCAAAACGAAAGTAATTTAAATTAAAGTTAATAAATCAATAAATTTACATGTCAATATTTTGGTCCGAAAATGAATTTAGAGATCATATCACATTAAAAAAGAAATGATATATGACAAGAGATGTATATATGTATGTGTAATTAGAAAATTAAGCAAATTAGTGAAACATGTCGGGTCCTCCGCACCGACCTAGGGTCGGGTTTAGTTGCATGCCTGCAAATATTGTTTTCCTGTTGGGATTCACTAATTCACAGTATTTCATAATTCAGACATATAAATACTGGAATTTTTTAAATAAAATATAATATTTGAATTAATATGATATAATGAATTTATGAATATTTTGTAGATATAAATTAAAAAAAAAAAATTTTTAATGAAAAGTAATAATACCTTTAATAATAAATAATTTTTATTTAAGAAAAATAAGTTAAAACGGTGACAGTATTACTCAAAATAATGTATAAATACACTTGACATAGATATTTGTGGAACTGCATCCGAGTATAACCATATATATATATATATATATATATATATATATATATATATATATATATATATATATATATATATATATATATAGTTGTATGATAGACATGCATGCATACTCTTGTGTGTATGTGTGTTGTTGTGCAGCCAAGACAGGTGGAGGATGATGATTGGTGTTGAAAGGTTGATGGGGATCAACAATTAAGAAGCTGCAGAGGTTGGAGTATGTTCAAGAAAGTCGTCGGATCAGATTCATCTCAACCATACATTGAAGATCAAGTTAGTTAGGTGGTTAGTTAGTTAGGTTGTTGAGCTAGCTGGTGCTTCCCAAGTGAGTTTCAACTTGCAGCAACATCAGTTAGCTTGTTGATGGATATATAAGCATGATAAAGCATAACAAGAAGCTGCATATCAGATTACAGGTTTTAGAAGCACATTAGGGTTTGTATGTGCATAAGATCATCATCATCTTCCTTAAGTATATATTGTAATCATCCTAGTGAGTGATTGTTTCTTCAAAGTGGATGTAGGCTTACGCCGAACCACTATACATCTTCGTGTTGATCTCTTTCATTTCATTTTTCGTTCATCAATCGATTCGTGAGTGATCAAACGTTTTGAGTGGGTGCAAGTTCTTGAGTGATCTTCATCAAGTGTTTGCTTAAGATTCATAAGAAGTGGTGCCATCTGTGGGAATCTTGAAGAAGCAGCCACAATATCACATCAGAAGGGAAGAATCATGGTTACAACCAAGTTTGATGTGGAGAAGTTTTCAGAAAAAGTTGATTTCAGTTTGTGGAGGATGAAGATGGAGGCTGTACTGATCCAACAAGGGCTGGCTGATGCAATCAAACCACTACCAGCAGATCAAACAGCTGCTGTGGATGCAGTTACATTAGCTGCAGATCAAGATCAACAATCAAAGGCTAGAAGTGCCATCATTCTATGCTTAGGTGATAAAGCTTTAAGGGAAGTCTCAAAGGAAACATCTGCAAGGGATATGTGGAAGAAGCTTGCTGATCTCTACATGGTGAAGACATTGGCAAACCGGTTGTATACCAAGTAGAAGCTCTACTCTTACAAAGTATCAGAAGATAAGTCCATTCTAAGTCAACTAGATGATTTCAATAAGATCATAGTTGATTTATAGAACATTGATGTAGCACTGTCAAGTGAAGATAAGGCTGTTATATTGATGTCAGCTCTTCCTAAGTCTTTTGAAGGATTAAGAGACACAATATTGTATGGAAATATTGAATCAATCTCCCTGGAGCAAGTGATTCTAGTAATCAAAGCAAAGGTGCTCCATAAGACATCAGATAATGCAGTTGCTGGATAAGGTCTTGTTGCCAACAAACAGAATAAGTGGAATAAGAATGATAAGAAGGCTGGTGCTGATAAGAAGAAACATGAAAGAAGTAATCAAGGTACATCAGCAGATGAAGAAAACAAAAACTGCTTCCACTGCAACAAGCCTGGTCATTTCAAGAAGCAATGTCATAAATGGAAAGCAATGGTGGCCAGGAAGATTGCTGAAAAAGGTGGAAATCAAAGAATCCATGCCAATCAGGTAACTGAAAGAGAGGTAACAAGGATCAAGATTACATTGAAGCTTTGGTTGTTGTTTCTGGTCAAGTGTCAGATCAGTGGGTGTTAGATTCAGGTTGCACTTTTCATATGACATCAGTTAAAGATTGGTTTACTGATTTAAAACCATATCATGAGGGATCAGTCTTGTTAGGAAATGATCAAGCCATCAAGATTGAGGGTATTGGCTCTGTCAAATTCAGAATGTTTGATGTATCCATTAAGCTGCTCACAAATGTGAGGTATGTACCAGAATTGAGAAGGAATCTGATATCATTAGGAATGTTAGACTCCTTGGGATGTGAGTATTATGTGAAGAAAGGTGTACTCACCATCATAAAGGATAAGTCAATTGTAATGAAAGATGTTAAAAGCTCTGATCTTTATTTTCTTGAAGGATCAGTTGTCTCTGGATAGTTGAACATTTCTCAAAATCAAGAAGATGTTCAATTGTGGCATGGAAGACTAGCTCATGTAAGTGAGAGAGGTTACAAGAGCTAGCAAGACAGAAGCTACTAAATATAAGTTCAACCTGTAAGATGGATCAATGTGAAGATTGCATTCTAAGCAAGGCAAAGAGGTTGAAATTTGGTTCAGGAGAACATACTTCATAAGAGAAGCTTCAGTATGTTCATACAGATCTATGGGGACCATCAAGAAATCCAACTATTGGAGGAGGAAGATATTTTATATCCTTCATAGATGACTACTCTAGGAAGCTATGGGTTAAGATCCTTAAAACAAAGGATCAAGCATTCACTGCATTTAAGGAGTAACTTGCTGAGGTGGAGAATCAAATAGGAAAGAAGCTGAAATGTTTAAGATCAGATAATGGGCTTGAGTTTGTTTCAGAAGAGTTCAATATTTTCTACAGAGAAAAGGGAATTAAGAGACACAAGACTACACCTGGAACTCCACAACAAAATGGTGTTGTAGAAAGGATGAATCAGATATTGCTAGAAAGAGCTAGTGGAGGATTTACAAAAGGGTTTTGGGGTGAACTTGTGACTACAGCAGCCTATCTGATCAACCTATGTCCATCAGCAGCTTTGAAATTCAAACCACCTGAAGAAGTGTGGTCTGGAAAGGATCCTAGTTACAGTCATTTGAGAGTAATATGATGTCAAGCTTACTCCCATGTGAAGCAAGATAAGTTGGAACCAAGAGCAGTAAAATGTGTAATGGTTGGATACCCTAAAGAAGTAAAAGGATACAGACTGTGGTGTTATGAAGCTAACAAGTTTATTGTTAGCAGAGATGTCACATTCAGTGAAAGGAAGATGCCATTAGTTGAAAGAAATTTTGTGGTATCTATTACTACAGACTTTGAAGAGCCTCAGGTGGAGCAAGCTAGGAAGGAAGTACAAATGTAATGAAGAGAATAACAGTGCTGATCAGAATAAGGAAGATAGTTCTCCTAGCTCATCCAGCTCAAGGTATGATTTAAGTTCCTATCAACTTGTAAGGGATAGATTAAGAAGATAAATTAAAACTCCAGTAAGATACATGGAAGCTGATATAGTGTCATATGCACTGTATGTTGCATCTAATATAGAAAATTATGAGCCAAGAACATATGATGAAGTTATATCAGGAAATGATAATAGCAAGTGGATAGTTGCAATGGAAGAAGAGCTGTTATCACTACATAAGAACAATATTTGATAGATTGTTGACAGACCAAAGAACAAGAAATTAGTAAGTTGTAAATGGATCTACAAGAAGAATTCTGTTACAAGCAAAGAAGGAGGTGTTAGGTACAAGGCAAGACTTGTAGCAAGAGGTTTCTCACAGAAAGAAGGTGTTGATTATAATAAGATATTCTCACCTGTTGTTAAGCATTGTTCTATCAGAATTCTGCTGGCATTAATGACTCAGTTTGATCTTGAGTTACATCAGATGGATGTCACTACAGCATTCTTGCATGGAAATCTAGAAGAGGATATCTACATGAAGATTCATGATGGTGTAAGTGTTGAAGGGGCTGAGAATAAGGCTTGTTTACTGTTGAAATCTTTGTATGGTCTGAAACAAAGTCCAAGACAGTGGTATTTGAAGTTTGATGATTACATTACTTCAAATGGATTCAGCAGGAGCCTACATGACAGTTGTGTTTATGTTAGGTTCAAGAGAGGGGTTTATACATACTTATTTTGTATGTAGATGATATCCTTATAGCTTGTAAGGATCAAGCTGGTATAGATGAAGTAAAGGTGATACTTAAGCAGGAGTTTGATATGAAGGATCTAGGAGAAGCAAAGGTGATTCTTGGTATACAGATTGAGAGAAATAGGTTAACTGGTGAGCTAAAGTTGTTCCAAGAATCATACTTAGACAAAGTGTTAAAGAGATACAATATGAATCTCAGCAAAACAGTAACTACACCAGCAAAGCAAGTAGTGAGTCTTTCATTACTCCAAGCTCCTCAGACAGATCAAGAGAATGTTGAAATGAGCAATATTCTCTATGCTAGTGTTGTTGGCAGTTTGATGTATGCAATGGTATGTTGCAGGCCAGACTTAGCTTATGTGATGAGCATGATTAGTAGGTTTATGAGTAATCCAGGTCTGCTACATTGGAGTTCAGTGAAGTGGGCTCTCAGGTATGTGAAATGAACCATCACAGCACGCTTGAAGTTTCAGAAAATGGCAACATGTGATAAGGCAGTAGTTGGATATGTTGATGATGATTATGCAGCAAATCTTGACACTATGAATCACTTACTGGTTATGTGTTCAACCTGTTTGGAACTGCAGTAAGTTGGAAAGCAACTCATCAACATATAGTGGCTCTCTCAACTACAGAGGCAAAATTTGTTGCACTTACAGAAGCAATCAAGGAGGGTGTATGGCTGACAGGTATACTTAGTGAGTTTGGGATTGAGCAAGATTCAGTTGAAGTGCATTGTGATAATCAGAGTGCAGTACATCTCTCTAAGCATCAAGGGTACCATGAAAGGACCAAGCACATTGATGTAAGGTTATATTTCATAAGGGACATGGTAGAAAAGGGGGTAGTAAGTGTCAAGAAGATCAAAACAGATGATAATTCAGCTGATATGTTTACTAAAGCCTTACCAGTTCAGAAATATGAACTGTGTAAGCACTTGATTCATCTGAATTAAGTAAGAAAAGGAAGGTGGCTGCAGCCTTAAATAGCAGCAAGGTGGAGGAAATTACAAGCTAGTGATGAGTCTAAGGTGGAGTATTGTTGTATGATATACATGCATGCATACTCTTGTGTGTATGTGTGTTGTTGTGCAGCCAAGACAGGTGGAGGATGATGATTGATGTTGAAAGGTTGATGGGGATCAACAATTAAGAAGCTGCAGAGGTTGGACTATGTTCAAGAAGCCATCGGATCAGATTCATCTCAACCATACATTGAAGATGAAATCAAGTTAGTTAGGTGGTTAGTTAGTTAGGTTGTTGAGCTAGCTGGTGCTTCCCACGTGAGTGCAGCAACATCAGTTAGCTTGCTGATGGATATATAAGCATGATCGATGGCAGTTTAAAGCATAACAAGAAGCTGCATATCAGATTACAGGTTTTAGAAGCACATTAGGGTTTGTATGTGTATAAGATCATCATCATCTTCTTTAAGTATATATTGTAATCATCCTAGTGAGTGATTGTTCCTTCAAAGTGGATGTAGACTTACGCCGAACCACTATACATCTTCGTGTTGATCTCTTTCATTTCATTTTTCGTTCATCAATCGATTCGTGAGTGAAACGTGAGTGATCAAACGTTTTGAGTGGGTGCAAGTTCTTGAGTGATCTTCATCAAGTGTTTGCTTAATATTCATAATATATATATATATATATATATATATATATATATATATATATATATATATATATATATATATATATATATATATATATATATATATATAATTGTCACTATTGGAAATTATAAGATTTATTTCTATAAACATTAGGGCGTGAGTATTAGGATGAATAATGGTATGTGTTCAATTAAATAACAAGCTCTAGCTCTCGACTATTTATGATAATTTACAAACTTCACACTTATATTTTATTTCATATTTCTTAACATATATTTCTTTTTAATTAAAATACACTTATACTTTAATTAATTAATGATAATTTAATGATATAATTTTGAGAAATAAAAAAGTGGAGTGCAAGAAGGAGGGGTATAATTATAATGATATTTCTATAATTAGAAATGATCCAGCTAAGCCAAGACAGTTTCACAAGGAGTGGTATGGCATTAAATGGCAAACAATTTGAGTGTATGCCTGAAATAGATAGGCATTGATAAGACAGTGGCACCATTGTAAAAGTAACAAACTCAAAGGCTCAAAATAGTAATTTCCAACCACCTTCATACATTTTTATAAACAGTTAAAAAAGTAAAAGGTAAATGCTTTGAGGTAAATGCTTTGAGGTAAGTGGATAAAAAAGAAGAAGAAGGGAATCCACTTAAAAATTTATTTTTGTATTGATAAGTGAATTTGTATTTAATTTGTTTGGTGGAGCTTAAGTTAGTGCTTATTTCAAATGCTATTATAATCCTCAATGTTGTGCCTATGAGGTAACACTTTTCACTTAGTTAATAAAAAATAATAGGAAATTAAGAATACATATATTTTGATTAAAAAAGGATGAAGTGATGAGATTATAACCACAAACAGGAGTATTACTTTAAGGCTTTAAACCTTAATTAATTTGTTCTCTTACATATTTTCATAAGAATAATGTAATTATAAGTGGGTGACGAACATCTTTTTTGGGAACCCTATAATTATCTAACTCACTTTTCATGTAAATTTATAATATGGCTAAAATAAACACTAGTTGATTTCTATTATATCTAATTCCGGTTACATCTTGTGAGTTAATTCTTCAATCAATTATTAAATACATCTTCTTCTTTTTTTTAATTTTTTTAAATACATATAATTATCCGAAAGAAAAAAAAAACAAAGTGTTGTTAATTAGCGTTCAAGGGCATGAGGACGTAAAATTATACAAGCCCCAAATAACAAAAATTTCTGCATGACAAATTAATAATCTACATATTCTAAGAAATTATTGATATATAATCTAAGAAATTATTTATTTTTGTGATATTATAGTACTGTGAGCTTTGGAAGTGTCAGGTTTTAAGTCTTCACTCGCAATCAAGATGCTACAACTATATCTAACAATTGATATTGTGTGTGATGATGAGTTGTGATTCACAAAGTAAAAACGAAAACAAGGGATTTACGTGGTTCGGTTCATGAATGAACCTACGTCCATGGAGAGGAGTTGAAGCTTCTTATTGAACAAAAGAACTACAGAGAGTTGAAGGCTATCTAACTAACATGTACACAACTAAAGATAGAACAGAAAACGATGGATGAATCCTCTCTTCCAAACTGATCAGCTAGGTGGCTTTATAGAGTAGGTGTGCTGTCAAAAACTCTTCTTGATAATTGCTAATCCCATCAGCTTCTAGTCTAATATCCAATGGATAGAAACCGCCCTTTAACCGGTTATAACAACCATAATTGAATCAAGAAAGAAGCCCCACATCAGCATCAAACAAATAAGCAGACTTATCCTTATTCAACTGCCAAAGTTACTGGACCAATCCGCTGCATCAACTTTGAGCTCCCGTTTGATCCATCAAACGGTTACCAAATTGACTGAAACTACTTCCAACTAACAGCTTATGTGTCAAGCTTTCCAGCCATATGCTCAACCGCTCCTAACTAATCCGTTTAGCCATCCAAAAACCCTCACGAACAGGCCCTGTTCCATGCATACATCGGTTGTACCATATTGCTGTCATTTTGAGTATTTATCCCACTGATACATCCATTTCTTCCACGTATCATATCCATACTCAAACTAAGACATCCACAAACTCCATATTAACACTTAACTATGATTGAATAAGGTTTACACCATACAACACTCACAATTCTCCACCTTAAACCTTATACAAACATAGCAACCCTCTACTCCATTCCACTGCTTTGTAACAAGTGCAGCAAACTTCACACTACTTTGAAGAGAGTAGCTGAACTCAACACTATTCTTTAACGAGTATAGCAAAACTCCATTCTCTGATTTAAGGACCAGCAACCTATTGACATGATTTTGGAGAAACTAACAAGTACTTACTAAGTTTAAGCTTTGCTCAAACATAGCAATTTACTCAACTTTACTAGAGCTTACTTCTTTCCTTTTGTTGCAAGTCTTTTTCCTCCACTTGATCGTATATGATTTCAAAGTAGTATACATCCTTCTACACTTACACTTGATGGCTTTTCCACAACTTTTAGCTTCAAGAGTCTCCACCATAAGTGCTAGTGCATCATGATCAAATGATGTATGCTCCAACTTATCAACTTTTCTCTCTTTCTTAGCAAGCTCCACCTCAAGTGTTGTAACCTCAGAAATCTCCACTTCTGATCCTAGACTTTTATCTTGAACCCAATCAGCCTGTTTATCTTCGGTAAGACTATCATAAACTTCAAGCTTCGAGACATTACCACAATCGAGTGGACTGTGCTTCACTTGATTATGCAGCCCCTTCACTGTCTTACCATTAAGAAAATATAAACCATTCCTCCTTAAACCTTGAAGTGTTATTTTCCCATTCTTTGAAACGGTAAGAACTCCACCTTGAGACTTAAAATCGTAACCGAAAGACTCAAGCGTTCCAAGAGAAATAAGATTTCTCTTAAGCTGAGGAACATACCTTACATCTGATAATTTGATAGCACCGTTAGACAACTCTATCAACACTGATCCTTTACCTTTAATGCTGCAAATCTGATCGTTCCCAAGATGGACTGAGCCTTCTTCCTCGAACTCACAGAACCAATCCCTTCTTGACTTCACATGATAAGTACTACCCGAATCTAAAATCCAATTAGTTGAGTTCCTAGATGCTGCAACAGACAAGACCTCCACACAATCAAAATCAGCAACTCCATGTCTATCCACAACTTGATTTGCTTAATTATTCTGACCCCCTCTTGCATTTTCAGATCTTCTAGCCTTCACAGCCTTCAACTTTGAACAATTTCTCTTGAAATGACCAGGCTCATGACAGTAGTAACATTTCCTAATCTCAGATTCTTCCTGCGAATAACTATCTTCATCATCTTGCTTCATTGAACTCGAATTCCTCTTCTTGTGATCAACACCTCTCCCTTTATTGAACTTCTTGTTCTGATTTCGGCCTCCCTTTGCAAATAACCCTTCTCCACCTGAATTTGTAATGTTGTCAGCCTCCATCTCTAAATCTTTGGACCTAAGAGCTGATAGGACATCTTCTAATTGAATGATTCCCTTTCCCCCATAGAGTAGTGAATCCTTGAAGTGCCTATGAGATCTTGGCAATGATGATAACAACATGACTGCCTTATCTTCACTCGTCAGTTTGAAATCCACATTCTCAAGCTCATCTGTAATCTTACAGAACTCATCAGCTTGATCCATCAAGGGCCTTTCATCATTCATTTTAAAGGAATGAAGTCTTTGCCTCAAATGTAACCTGTTTGCATTCGATTTTGCCATGAACAATGATTCCAGCTTGTTCCATACTCCAATGGCAGTTGTTTCCTTTTGAACCTCTCTAAGTATTTTATCACTAAGACATAGAAAGATAGCACTTAGAGCCTTTTCTTGAAGCTCCACTTCAGCCGCTGCAGCTTGAGCATCAACCTCTGCAGCTTCATTGACCGAAGTTTTTTTGATGGCTGCACCGAGACCTTGCTGTACCAAGATGGATCTCATCTTGATTTTCCACAGCCCAAAATCTGATTTCTCAGTAAACCGCTCGATATCGAACTTGGTGACCGCCATGATGTTTTCTGTCTTCAATCACCTTTCTTTCTTGATTGATCTGCTTTTCTCTTCTCTTGGTCTATGGCAATGATTCCCACAGACGGCGCCAATTGTCAGGTTTAAAGTCTTCACTCGCAATCAAGATGCTACAACTATATCTAACAGTTGATATTGTGTGTGATGATGAGTTGTGATTCGCAAAGTAAAAATGAAAACAAGGGATTTACGTGGTTCGGTTCATGAATGAACCTACGTCCACGGAGAGGAGTTGAAGCTTCTTATTGAACAAAAGAACTACAGAGAATTGAAGGCTATCTAACTAACATGTACACAACTAAAGATAGAACAGAAAACGATGGATGAATCCTCTCTTCCAAACTGATCAACTAGGTGGCTTTATAGAGTAGGTGTGCTGTCAAAAACTCTTCTTGATAATTGCTAATCCCATCAGCTTCTAGTCTAATATCCAATGGATAGAAACCGCCCTTTAACCGGTTATAACAACCACAATTGAATCGAGAAAGAAGCCCCACATCAGCATCAAACAAATAAGCAGACTTATCCTTATTCAACTGCCAAAGTTACTGGACCAATTCGCTGCATCAACTTTGAGCTCCCGTTTGATCTATCAAACGGTTACCAAATTGACTGAAACTGCTTCCAACTAACAGCTTATGTGTCAAGCTTTCCAGCCATATGCTCAACCGCTCCTAACTAATCCGTTTAGCCATCCAAAAAACCCTCACGAACAGACCCTGTTCCATGCATACATCGGTTGTACCATATTGCTGTCATTTTGAGTATTTATCCCACTGATACATCCATTTCTTCCATGTATCATATCCATACTCAAACTAAGATATCCACAAACTCCATATTAACACTTAACTATGATTGAATAAGGTTTACACCATACAACACTCACAGGAAGGATATAATAATTAATTATTTAAAAATATAATAATCGTAATTACTTAATTAGTACTAGATCTCATTATAGATTACTTCATATTATAAGTTGTACAGAGTATTTCTTGAATATTTTGGAGCACATTGACATTGTGGTGATAATTCTCGTGGCGCATCTTTTTGATTGGTCAACATAAAAAGCAATTAATAATGCAAATTTCTTACACTCTACTCACAAAAAATGGATCCACCAAGACTCATGTAACAATAATATTCTGCAGCATCATTAAAGATTAAGCAAATTATCCCATTATCATAACTAAACAATTAAGTTATACATAAATTAATTAACAATTAATATATGTGTCTGAAAATAAATTAATAGGTAACAGAAACAAATCAAGGAAAAAGGGTTCCACTAATTATGATTTGCCTTTCGGTTTATTCTATTCTCAGCTTTGACTTTGATCTACGTTCCTAAACCTATCGATTATTAATCAAAATGGTGTACCCACCATTAGGGGCCCCCACCGTCCCTGCCCTGGGGATTGGTGGAGGAAGTAAATCGCAAGATGTGCCTCAAGTAGCTTATAGAGAGGGCTCACTGTCAAACTTGTGCTTGCAAGGGGCCAAATCCCGCCCATGCCCTGGGGATTGGTGGAGGAAGTAAATCGCAGGATGTGCCTCAAGTGGCTTATAGAGAGGGCTCACTGTCACCCTGCAGCAACCAAGCTCAGTTGGAAGGTCTTTCTACCCTTCCCTCTACCACTTGAGCTATGCCCTTGGGGCTTATCAATTATTAATCAAATATATACGTACATCATGTGCTGAAATATTCTACAACTATATTCTTGCATTAAATTAAATGTATATATAATTAAGAGATAATATTGAAATACCGAAGTGATGCCTTTTCTTTTTCATTTTTATATATAAAAAGATAGTAATATTAATTGCTAGCATGGATTTTCATAATCAGATTATGATACCAAGTGGCCACCCATACTTTCAATTATAATTCACATCAACCAGTACGAGATTCCCCCCCCCCCCCCCAACCCACCCCTCCCCTCTTAAGTGAACATGATGTGGCCAAGCTTCTTCAACTAAGTATATATATATTTGGTTTCTTTTTTACCAATGTCTTTGGAAGGGGGAGATGGTGTAGCTCTTTTCTTGATTATTAATATTATTATATGTTGTGTATATTTATTATTTATGGTGATCAAATTCAAATTATTGTTTTATTTATTAATTATTAATGATATAGTGATCAAATTAGTTAACCACAGAAAAGTGAGGCCTTCAATAAAAAAGAGTAGGGTGAAGTGTGGTTGGTACTTTTTTCCGTTTTAAGGGTGGGGGAGGGGAAGAATTGGAAAGCGTAGGCCCCCTTGAAACTCAAAAGAACATGAATTCCAATTAATTACTTAATTAAAAAAAAAAGAAAGAAAAAAGAAACAGAGAAAATGGGTCATCACCAAATCATGTAGTATCTTTAATTTTACCCTAAAACATATATCTATTAATTTTAGTCTTAAATATTTCAACTTTATAATTAGTCAACAAGCTAGGATTATTTTCTTCAATGTGATAATGTACATATTTATAATACAATTAATTAGTAGCATTAAGGATGATGCACGGAATTGACCTATAAATCGATCTGTTATGTGAAAACTGATAACGCTAATATTGTCAAATATATATTCCAGGGTTACATGATTTCTAAGAGACCAATGTGCTTTTGAATTGAGCAATGTAGTAAAAAGCTGAAAGAAAAGATCATTCCCAGAATGAATAAGGTAAATAGAGGAAGAATAACACCACTTGGTGATATAAAGCCAAGAGTACTATGCATTCCCCTCTTCCATTCTCCCTCTCTCATTCTTCTCTCTCATGACATGGAAATCATGCAAGGATTATATATATATATATGCAACAAAAAGATTTCCCATAAGATATTCTTATCAATAGTAGTATGATTAATATATAGGAGAGTCGAACAAATTAATCTAATCTATGATCTTAGGTGAATTTCATTTCGAACTTTTTCTCCTTATAGAATTCACTATTTCAAGTGGTATTCCATCTGATGTTCCACAACACCAGATGAAATACCACTTAGAATAGGCAATTCCAAATGCTTTCTCTTGGGCGTCATTCTTTCAAATTCAAGGTGTTTCCACAAAGTTGTAAGTTTCAGCCACCATTTTGTTGATAGAGTGATAGTTCACTCCCTCCATTAAGGAAACCTATCACAAAAGTTCATGTGGAAAAAAAAGGCAAGGTAGCATTGCTAAAAAAGTGGCTTTAAAATGTTGGGCATCTTAATTTCCTATTTCATTACAACCTTAGCTGTATCCTACGCAGATCAATCCTCCAACTGGCCATACCATTTGCATTACACTACACATGTACTATTAAGATACACATCTCCATCACTAAAATTAATCTACACTTTCTATACTATCAATTTCCAAAAAAAAAAAATTCACAATATTTTTGTGCGTTGATGTAATCAGATGTTATATGTATAATTTTAATTGTGTGATTTAGGATTTAAAAATTATTTTCATCATTATTGTTTCTTTCATCATCTAAAAGAATTCAAATATGTTTTGATATCCCCTTAGCAACTAGTCTACTTTAAATATATTGGAACATTAGTAGGGCCAAGGGGATATTTATTTGTTTATTTATTAATTTATTGATATGATCTTGATATATATCAAATCAAAAAGCGAGAGAAAAGATTTGAAGCACTTTTTTCCCCTTAAGCCATCAATTAAATGCTCCACGCATTTTATTGTCCCATGATGCATTTTTGGCCGAACCCTCACCATGCTCTACCTATAACCAATCTCTACCATCTAATTAGGGAAAATATATTTTTTTGTCCGTTAACTTTACCCAATTTTGAATTTAGTCCATAAGTTTTCACTTTTTGAAAATCGTCCATCATATTTGCAGAATTTTGAAAATCGTCCATTATATTTGAAAATTTTGAAAATCGTCCATCATTTTTACCAAGTTCAACAAAATCGTCTGTTTCAACAGGTCATTAGCAGGTTATTCTAAAAAATAAAAATAAAAAATATGTAATATATATATACTATATTAAAAAAATAGCCTCCACTAAGAATTTATATTATACTCTCTCCGTCCGCCCGAAAGAGAGCATTTTGCTTTTGTGCACGTTGATTAAAAAGTATTGTTATTTAATGAGTTGTATTAGTGGGAGTGTGGATCCCATATTTTAATTGTATTAGTTGGTGTGTGTAGATCTCATGTGTGTAAAAAAGGAAATGACTCTCTTTGGAACGAACGACCAAAATGGAAAAAAGACCCTCTTTCGAGCGGACGGAACAAGTATCAATATTTAGTCAAATTTACTTCACTTTAGTAATAAGATTAATATTGTTTTTTTGGTATATAGAAGTGAAAAATAAAAAGTGAGATAAAATTGATTAAATAAAAATATGATATAGATTAATTGGGGTGAAAATATTCAAATGACCTGCCATAGCAGGTCAAAGGACCAAAATGTTGAATTTTATGAAGTTAATGGACTAATTTTAAAATTGTTATAAAATTAACGGACTAATTTCAAAATTAAAAAAGTTAATGGACTAATTTCAAAATGAATGAAAGTTAGCGAACGAAAAAATCTATTTTCCCCATCTAATTATATACATATATTATTGTCACACATACTCCATGAATTAATTTGAAATATATATTTAGCTAGTAAATGTTACATCTAGTCAATTAGATTGTAGATTATATAATGTTGTAGTTCTCCCACAAATTCAACAAGTCATTTGTCCGGTTAATATTTTACGTTATATCGTGTCATATGAAATTCTTACATTTTTTAAATAATTATCACATTTATCAAAGATATTATCATTTTGTATTAAAAATATTACTCTCTTCACTAATTTCTCATCACATTTTTTTCATGGAGATTAAGTTGTTACTTTTAGAGAGTATTTTGTCTTTTTTTTAATAAATAAATAATGTAGTATGTTATCTAAGAGTGAAATTTTGTAAATAAAGTGTACGATTGTCACTTTATCTTTACCACTAGAGAAATTTAAAAATTTTATGAGACGAGGCCGGAGTATCACCTTTTGTTTGTTTATATTACGAATTATTTATAAAATAATTAATTAATACTATCACTTTTAAATAATTTGATTATCAAGTTTTATTAAAATGTTATTATCCGTCTCAATAAATCTTCCCGTAAAACTTTTATGATAGGATCTCACTGTGTTTACCTATTTATCTTTACATAGTTGAGGATAACATTTTTTTTCAGTAATCGGGATTAATATAAAAAATAGTTACTTGTCTCACTTAATATATATATATATATATATATATATATATATATATATATATATATATAGCAACGGAATTTATCAATGGAATTCAATCCGTGAGTAATTACCAATAAATTAGCAACCAAAGTGACATTTTTCTATTAGCAATGATTTATTATTTATTTTATCAA
This sequence comes from Pogostemon cablin, assembly GCA_023678885.1. NCBI lineage: Eukaryota > Viridiplantae > Streptophyta > Magnoliopsida > Lamiales > Lamiaceae > Pogostemon > Pogostemon cablin. Next base: position 20,990,497 of record CM042954.1, on the reverse strand, counting down.
TGGAATTCAATCCGTTGGTAATTACCAACGGATTATCAAGAGAATCTTTATATAAATTACCAATGGAATTTTTAGCAACGGATTACCAACGAAATTGATTTTTCGTTGCTAATAATTTACCACCACCAATTTACCAACGAAAATTTATCAACGGATTCCGTTGCTAATCAATTTGTAAATCAATTTAACAATTGAATTAAGCTTTTACTTAGAGATATTAATACGGTCCGGGACCGTAGGTCCGACCCGTTTAACCCAGAAAAATGTAAGTTTAGGTTTGTATAAATAGTGGCCCGTTTATATGAGGTCCTTTTTGGCCCGAACTGATTAGCCCGTAGGTTAATAGGGCTAGCCCGGTTAGCCCGATTAGATTTTTTATAATAAAAAATTAATTAATAATATACTTAAATTATTAAAATTAATAATATTTTTTTATGATAACAAATAATTTCTATTGATAATTATATCTAATAATAATTTAATACCCTCTAACTTACTACATTTTTGTTGGTTTGTCATTTTAAAATAAAATAATTTAAGAATAAAGTATGTGAGACATTTTAAAAAGTAATATTGAAATAAACTATCTTAATTCACAAATAATATTAACGTATTTGGAATTCTAAAATTCTTTTTTTATTTTTACGTATAAATTTATAAATTTATAGTTCATTGTTAATGTTAGAACAACATTTGATATTTTTCTAATATTTTAATTATGTTTCAAATTAAATTAATATTTTTTTATTCACAGACCCGTTAGTGACCCGTTTAGCCCGAGGACCGCTAAGGTTAGGATTAGGTTTGCATAAATGACGGCCCATTTAACATGGACCGCTTAACCCGTGTCCCGTTTAGCCCGTAACCCTATAGGACTGGCCCTGTAGGTTCACGTCCAACCCGTTTAACATCCCTACTTTTACTAACGGAATATTCCATTGGTAAAAAACTGTTTTTTCCCATTTATCTCATTAGTTTTGATCATTCAATTAATTTTATTGAATTTCAATTAAGAATCAAAATTACAACAATTTAAAATTCACTAAAACTAATTTTGTAACAAAAATAGTTAAAGGATCAAAATTAATAAAATAAAAAATAAATAACTTCTTTTGAGACCATCTATAAATTAAAATCTCAGATTTGAAGTATTTATTTTCTAATTAGAATACTTAATTTTTATTTTTATTTTTATTTTTTATTTTATTTTATTTGGGTGGGAGGTGTGGAGCTATCAGTGTCTCTCGATTCTTCAACTCGAACTCGGGACGAGAAAACTTATGGGCCTTCGTAAATTAATGGCCCAAATATTTGATGATTAACTGGCCCATTGCAGATCAAACATCCGACCCTTGATTAAATTTAAAGCCCACATTCAAAGCCCATCTTTATCTTCATTCTCTATAGCAGCAAAATTATAGGAGCACATCTCATCATCGACCCAATGGAATCCTCTATTCCACATATCATATTTTATGGGTATATTTTATACCACGAAAATTATACTTTATAAATGACAATTATCTAAAAAGTAATTTTGATAGACGACTACTTAAAAGTGAAATATCACATTAAATGAGGAGTTTTAAAAGGTGATCTCACACCCTCAACTTTGACATAATAAATTAATAATGATGATAATATTTTACTTTTTGGTTTTTAAGGCAAAAATTCATGCGAGACCGTATAACGTAAGAGTTTACGTGAGACGAATAGAAAGTGATATCTTTATAATAAAAAATGATAATGTTATTTCATGTACAATTCATAGTATATATGAAAAGTGATAATAGTTTTATAGCGAAAGTAATAATATATTTTATAGCGAAAGTGAAAACTATTTTAAAAAAGTATAAAATGATCTCACGTGAGACGGTTTTACGCAATACCTACCCTGACTTTAATTATTAACTTCATTTACGGGTCCTAATTGCCAAAAATAAAATAAGTTGGAAAACATCAATGTTGATTGAGACACTCTTTTGTGAGACGGGTCATTCATTATTAGAGAATCATTATTATATAGATAAAATATATTTTATATACTCCCTCCGTCCCTTGGTAAGAGTCCAACTTGCTTTTGGGCACGTGGATTAAAGAATATTATTATTTAATGTGTAGTATGTAGTTGTATTAGTGGGTGTGTGGTCCTCATGTTTTAATTGTATTAGTAGGTGTGGGTGGGTCTCATATGTCCAAAAAAGGAAATGGGATCCTTTGGATGGGACAACCAAAATAGTAAAATGAGACTCTTACCTAAGGACGGAGGGAGTATAATTAAGGTATATTTATAATGAATCATACTATAACACCTTCAAATTATATTTTAATACACCATTAATCAAACTTTAAATAACATATTTTAACAATCAATAAAAAATTTTTGTTTACATAACAATCATACTTTAATAATTGATCGACCAATTATAAGATTTGTCTTACATAGATATCATCTCGTCTTTAAGAGACTTTGTCGTGTAAATATATCATAATTAACACTAAGATCTTATTTCAAGAAATTGAAAATTGTAAGAGCGAATAACAAAAGAGATCACCTATTCATAATGGTGTTTCATCTCTTATTTTACGTATTAAATGTTTCCCACGTATTATGATCATTGCTTAAACTATTTATATGTGTAGAAGGATTTATCGATCATTAATTAAAATATAATACTATTTTAATAAAAAAATAAGTTACGAAATAACAAGCAAAACACCAAATAGGGGGATTTTGACCTATCTACCAAATGTATGGTTCGTATTTGGTCACCAATGGAAATATCTTTCCTTTGGAGAATCACGTTTTGCATGATATGCACTTCGTGTTTCCAAAGTGACAACGACGTCGTTCTCCAGAATAGTCACTCCCATTATTTGCATAATTATTTGACTTTATTTCATAAATAGAAGATAATAATTAAAATCCAAAAAATATTTTATTAAATATATTAATTAAATAATACCAGAAATTTTAAGTACTAGTATTTTAAAAAATAGTATTACTAACATTTATCTTAATAAATTATAAAATAAAATTCTTAAATTTATACTTAGTCAAGTATACGGAGTATAGAGTAAAAGTAGAGCTGCTACACGTTTAGCGACTAAAGAATCCTGAATCCATAAATATCAACGGTCGTTTATTTTAGTTTAAAAAAAAATATGTAAAATAATAAATAAATTAATAAATAAAATAATGAGCATATATTTATCGGCAAAAAAGAAATGCAAGAATCGAACTTCGAGGTGTGGATATTCCAACAAATTTTCACATCTCATCTCAAGATCGATCTCATGAGGTTTTCTCTTTTACAATTGATTATTGTTCTAAATTCGCGTTGCTTCTGTCTCCATGAAATGTGTATACTGAGTGATAATATCTCTTATAATCGCGAATTTAATTAAAATTCAATTCAGAATTCTTGGAATAATGAATTCTGGAAAGGACATTAATTGGCTCGTTATGTGTGATTTCTTTTGTTTCTAGGTCATGTGTTCCTTAATTTCCAATGTAGTAATTGAGATTGTTAATTATTCTAGATTATTTTGTCAGTCGAATTTAATTTATGGCCGTGGAGAAAGGGTATTATGAAATATTGGGAGTTGGAAAGGAAGCTTCTGATGCAGAGATCAACAAAGCTTACTATGAAAAGGTTGAAATTCAATCAGTTTGCTTTAACATTTGCAATTTATTTAGATCAGTGTTGCTTCGATATTCAGCTTTGTATTTGATTCTAAGTGTGTTTTTCTTCAATTTCCAGCTCTGTGTGATATATCTCAAAGCAGGAGCTGCTACCATCTCATTGACTGAGTTAATGCCTCTTTGTGTTTATGTGAATGTCATTAAATGTATAATGCAATCTTTGTATATCTAATCTGCTCACTGAATTGTTTAAAGAGAGGACAATCAATATGCAAATCCATCTTTTCCTTCTCATAAATGTTAACAATGTACAATAACACTTCTGCTCTGTAATTTTAAGTAATAATTTCACCTACTGGTTCCCTGCAGTCGCACTGATTTTATGCAAATATCCCATCAATTAAAGTTTTTTAGATTTCTTATCTTCTTCAGTTCTTAGATGTCAATCAGCTTTTTTTACAAGGTACAAACTTCATTCAGTTGTTTAGTTTTACTCCATTATTTTAGATGCATTATCTTTTTGTTCTATGACTAACTTGAGCTTAATAGTGAGATCCTTTCTAACAATATTGAGCTGTCGGATGTTAACTCGAGCATTATTTTCAACTTTTGTTCTTAGGCAAGAATTGTACATCCTGATAAAGATCATAGAGATCCAGAAGCTGCTGCTCATGATTTCTGTGTAAGCTATGTGGATACTTTATTCAGGATCATACATGTAGTTATCAATATCACAGATTTGCTGGTCTGGCCATCCTGAAAATTAGACAAAATGCGTTTGGAAATTGAATAATAACTGATATAAGGTGCTAGAGAATCTTTAATTTTCTTTATTGGAGGTTATGGTTAATTTTCATCATTTAGCCCCAACAGTCGTTTTTTCTCAATTGAATGGTCATAAATATGCAAATTTCAGTTTGGGGGGCAAGAGTGTTTTTCCTCATAGTATACTTGTTTGAAATTTCTACAGTTTAAAGCTCTCACCTCATCTACAAAAAGTAGATTCCTATTCTCCTTTTTACTTTTTATAAACTATAGCTAATTTTCTTTGTCCTTTTCTAAAATACTTTTATTAAACAAAGGAAAAAGAGGGATGCCACATGACAAACTGTTTCCGTTTGGGAATTTTACGAGCAAATCCATATGCAATAACATTCCTATATTGCTAATTCTTGGATATTCTAGTTGATAACGTATTTGAGTTTCCTTTCTGTTCGATATTGGTTTTAGTTTATAGGTATTGTGTATGATATAATGGGTTACACTATTTTAACTTATATTTGTTGTCTGGAAGCATTGCTGCTAATAATTTCGTTTCTTCTATAAAGGCACTTGGCGAGGCTTATCAGGTACTAACTGACCCTGAAAAGCGTGAAGCATATGACAGATATGGGAAAGACGGAGTAATGATGTAAGTATTTTCTATACTAATGCACACGTGTAAATTATTGATGAAGCTAGATGAACTTGTTCCAAGTTTGTGTAAGCACTTATTACTTGCAAAAATTTTCATGTTTGTTATCTTTTGGGTTTCCACTATCAGATTCCAACCTACGTGGCTGGCTAATGTTTCCAGATTTTGGCTGTAGTTTAGTCCAGACAGTTGATACAGACTATACAGTACATTCATAGCCAGAATTATACTGAATTATGAAATAATGGAATCTAAAGCTTGCACCATCTAATATATTGACTGATGGATAGTGTGACGGCTAAAATATTTGAAAAACTTATGGTGATAAGATAGTGTGGTTAAATGCTCAACTTCTAGAATCCAATGCTCAACTTCTAGAATCCAATTTTAGAAGCTCTAGATTTTATATTAGTTATGACAGATTTACTGCCTGTATCATATGCATTGATAATGCCTAATGCTGAATGAGTGAGGCTCTTGTGCCCCGGGGACACCGTGCCCCTTTGCAATTTACGTGCCCCTTTGCAATTTAAACCCCTAGCGATACATAGGTTTAAATAGAATATGAAGGGGGGAGGGTTGTGTTCCCATGGGGACACGGCGTGTCCCCGGGGGCGCAGGAGCTTTTGCCATGCTGAATAAGTTTTCCATATTGAGAAAATACAACATTTTTCCACTCATTCACAATGCAGCTAGTTACATTATTTGTGAGAAAACTTGCTGAAGTTTTTCCTTTGCTTCGATTTAATAAAAAAATTTTAAGCATCCTAAACTGCTAAATTAAGAATACTTTTCATTTTTCTTGATTGTAGGGACTCTATGGTTGATCCCACTGTTCTGTTTGGCATGATGTTTGGAAATGAAATATTTGAAAATTATGTTGGGCAGCTTACGCTGCTTACATCACCACCCACTGAATTTGATCCAGATTTACCCCCCGAAGTTCAGAAACCCAAACTTGAGAAGATAATGAAGGTTTACTTGATCCTTTTTTTAAATTCATTAAAAACTTTTGCATATGATTTACTGAGACTTTTGGTATACATTCATGTGCAGATGTTGCAAGAGGAAAGAGAAGAGAAACTCGTAAAAATTCTGAAAGATCGTCTTGAACCATACGTTAAAGGTCAAACAGATGTCTTTGTGGAATCTGCAGAATTAGAGGCCCAGCGTCTTTCTGAAGCTGGTATTTTTTTTCCCTGCTGCATTCTATCTGAATTGTTTTAAATTTCTGAAATTATTTAATGTTTCTGAAAGGCAGTAATCCTAAATGAATTTGATTTTTTAGCAGGGTATATTTAAGGCTTTAGCCCTTAATACCGACTTCTGGATGGATAATTTTGTATGATTCTTGTATTTATCTATTATGTGCAAAGATATTAATAGCATCTCAATGATTCTTGACATTCATTAGCTAGAGATTTGCAATTGAGAAATTTGTAGCCCAGGAAAATTCAACTTGTTCTTTACAGATGTTCAAAGGAAGTGTCCCTCATTAACCGTTATTTCCAGCTTTTGGCAAGGCTCTGCTGCATACAATTGGATACATATACACAAGGCAAGCTGCAAGAGAAATCGGAAAGGGGAAGCGCTACATGAAGTTCCCATTTCTAGCAGAATGGGTGCGCGATAAAAGACACTCCAGAAATACACAATCTGCAGCAGCTCAAGGTGCCTGTATATTTGAGAGTCGAGTTTTACATTATATATGCTTAATCAATTCAATCATTTATTATAAGTTTGAACCTTATGTTTATCTCGCGCACACACATGCCAGCTGCTATTACTTACATTCAATTACGGGAGGAATGGAGGAGGTATAGTACAGAACAGATTAAGGATGAGGACACGATTAAAATGGCTGAAGAAATAAAAGGCGCTATTTTTGTTTCTTTCTGGAAAATGAACGTTGCGGATATTGAATTGACCCTATCTCATGTATGTCAAGCGGTAAGTTCACATATGACATGGACTCATTTAAAGCTTATCTTTCTTTGCGTTAATGCTTAAGGAAATTGATTATGATTGGCCTTATTGTAATCTACTGCTTTTCTCATAATTATTAGAAAATATCTGGCTTCATTCTCAAGATTTAACTCACTTAAGGAAACATGAAATATGTCAGCTCTTTTATCAAATGACCTCTCTTTTCTTAATTTCGGTTTTTATGTTGTGACGCTCTGTTTTTAAGCACTTTTCCATTAGTCTTGTTGTGACTTCTATTATTACATACATTAGGTTCTGAGAGATCCCAGCGCTTCCAAAGATGTCCTCAGGTCACGTGCTCATGGATTAAAAAAATTCGGTAAAATTTTTCAAGTAAGTTTACTGCTTCTCTAATCTCGTTCCTAATATCATATACTATTTATAAAATGCAATTACAATGCATCCGTACAAGTTGATTTAGTTTAATATATCAGCTCTTAAAATCATGTTACCTGTTGAGGTGGATATATGGCTGTAGCTATACGTACATTACAATGTTTCGTTTGTTTGAGACGACTGAGGTGCTTTTCTCTGGTTTATAGGGTAACAAAGGCAAGACATCGTGTTAGAGAAAACGACTCCGGACCATGAATCTTCGTCTTGTCAAATCTGAGGTTTGCTGTTCTGAAGATGTATGTATACTGTGAATTTTGTTGTATCATTGGAAATTCTTTGGTTTTCTTAGCTTATATATATATTCAGAACAGGAATTTAGCTAAAATACTGATAGATCATAGATTATATGAGCTCCACTGTTAATATTAGTAAATTTGTATACAGAATTGCTACCCAAAAATTCAAATTTAATACTATTTCTTCTGAACAATTTGATGGCTTGAAATTTAGGGCTCACTCTTGATAATAATTTGCACTAATTAAGCACTAATATGTCTTAAATTATTATGCCAATGAGATCATATTTTCGCTAAAGGGTTCATTTTAGCAGTCATGGATGCAAAAAAAAAAAAATCCTAAAATGATTAATAAGTGGCAAGATGCAAAATCAAGATTAACTATCCTACTAATTATAAGATGGGCCTTTTCTTGAGTTCAACTTCTTTATATACTTTTACATGTATGATTATGATTTAATTAATCCTTTTATTGGTAGGGGGTTTTTATATAAATTCAAAGTTATTTTTTCAATATTCGGATTTAAAAATTAGAAATACTTAATCATACACCTAACCTTATAATATTTATTTTTTTTATTTCACATTTATTTGACTATAAGTTGGATTTTCAATTCTCTGTAAAATAAAATTTTAAAAACCCATTAAATTTCAAATACAACGTCCAGCTTGTTATTTAACATGTATGATTTTGGATAAGTCGTCTTGAGAATCTCACTACTCATAAATTTAAAAGAAAAAGAATAAGGGCATATATTGAGAGTCACGTAACTTGATCAAAAATGCATTCCAAGAATCCAATAATAATATGCGAGTATATACACACTTTTTTCATGTCTTTATTTATTTTGTTTTTATATATAAATGATACATATGGAACCCAATGCCAGTTACTTCAATTACAGAGTTTGATAACCTTTAATTTTCTATATTTTGAGGCAAAGAGCTCATTATGAGGCACAAGTGGTGGAGGTCATCATCGAGTGTGTTCGAGCTCGAGGGTTCGATTCTACTCCTTAGAAAAATTACGTCTTTATCCAATAATCTCAAAAAATAAAACCTCAAAAATGAACTGTGTTGTGAGCCAGGTCATCACACCTGATGTGAGGTGCATATAATATCCTCGTATCAGATCAAAACATTAATGGCTCTTATACAAACATTAATTACTATTCATACAAATATGCATAAATGAAATTTCATGTAAACAGAGAGGGGCAAGAAGTTTTACTAGCTCCATATACACACAATAAACTCCACCACATTAAACTCCTAAAAACACAATTGGGAGTAATTCTCTTGTTCCTAGCCATTAACCAGCTCAAATACCTATATGTTCAATCGATCATGAATACAACTACATCACAATCGTCGTCATTATTAGTCTTCAACTTAGAACCGATTTTCGAGAGAAATTAAATCAATATAATTATTGCATCTAATATAGTTAGAAAGGATTTATGACTTCCTTACATGTTAGATTCAAGTATATATACTAGAGTCGTGAAATTTCAATCAATATTTGTAATTTATTCAAATAAATAGATACATGGTGCACGATTAATTGTTATAATGAAATTTTGAAACGGGATCACCACTTTTTTACCAATATTCTTTCATATTTCTCAATAATTGGGCCACAGTTAATTCATATCCAGCCTTTTAGAAAAATCAAAATTAACTCTTGTTGGATCATTGTCTTTTCGAGACTCTTGTGAGATGTGTGAGAGACGGGTCGACTCATCACTAAATTATGCTTATTGTATAGATAAAATATGCTTATTTGTGGTTAAAGTATGTTAAAAATAAATCATATTATAACACGCTAAAATCATAATTTAATGCATAATCCAGCAAATTTTACAAAACATATTTTAACAACCATTAAATATATTTTATCTATACAATAAGCATACTTTGATGTGTTAGACCTATTTCACACCCGTCTCACAAGAGACTTTGTCTTTTCTTTGTATAGATTTTGTTTTTTGTTTTTTTTTTTGCATGGATTAACATAATTAATTATGGTATCTGTTAATGGTAATTCTAGGATTGATTAGTTAGATACTTCAGATTTCTGCCAGTGAATGAATTAATTACTCATTAAAAGGGTTCAATTACTAACTTTTATTTCATTTAAAAGGTTTTTTTTTAATAATTATAATTACATGTTATATATATATATATATATAGACTACGAAACAAACACCACTACCGCCCTTTGTTTTAGGTCTTAGAAAAGATTCATGATATTTAAAGATTTTTTAAATTAATTAATTAATTAATACTCATGATCACTTTAATACTTTAAATCCTCCATTAAGAGTAGCTAGGGTTTGCGGATAACATATACTAATACAAATGGTCATTTCCCTTTATCTGGCACAGTTTTTTTTTTTAATTATTGTTTGATTTTATTTTTGGTCATTTAACGAAATGTAAAAGAATTTAAGAAAATAATCAAAGGCTGGATGGTAATAAAAATAATTAACTTAGAACAATTAAGGATAAGAGAAATAATTTTGGATTAATCTTAGCTAAAATACGAGATTCAAGGATCACTCATTCACCCTAATGATTCTAATTATAAGAAAAATATTTTAAAAATAAAACAACATCATAATTTTAAACTGATCAATTTTCATAATAAAATTTCTCACAACAAACATTAATCATCTCAACCTAAAAAAACACAATTATTTAATCCAATTGTCATAAAATGTAATTTAATAAGTATCCTATCGTCTTAGTATTATTTATGTAAAAATAAAGTTGATAATTAAAGAAAAAGTGTGTGGAAAAAGATAGATATAATCAAGAGAACCAATAATTGTAAAAAGTTTAAATGTGATAATGGAGTGTTTACTTAGTTTGAGGGGAGCTGTCCTAATTCCTAACACCACTTTTTGAAAAAGAAAAGGCAAAGAAGTGAGGTGACTAAATAAATTAAAATTAATTATAACTAATTAATTAAAAAGGGATGTTCTTCTAATCTTTATTCTTCACGATTGTCTTTGTGAGTGGCATTTGGTAAATTGCTTTTGTCGTTTTGGGTGACTAATGAGACCCACTACCCTCCACAAAAGCTATTTTTAGCCCAACCTAATTTGTCCACATCCTGAAATTACACTTCTGCCCCCTCTTCTTTCATGGTGTACCCCACTATTAGGGCCCCCACCGTCCCTGCCCTGGGGATTGGTGGAGAAGGTAAATCGCAGGATGTGTCTCAAGTGGCTTATAGAGAGGGCTCACTGTTAAACTTGTGCTTGCAAGGGACCAAATTCATGCCAAAGGCAGAATTCGAACCCCACCCTATAACAATCAAGCTCAGTTGGAAAACCTTTCCACCATCTCCTCTACCACTTGAGTCCCTCCTCTTTCATTGTTATTTAAGTGGCAAAATTGTAAGATTGTATTATGGTTTTAATTTGAGGTAAAAATTATTCCACAACATTTTTTTTCTTATAATTATTGACATATATTTTTTAAAATAAATATATCCAAAACAATTATCATTTTAATACACTATTTTAAAAATTGATGTTATTCTCATCAAATACACATAAAATATTTTATATTATTTATAAATAAAAATAATTATCAAATTACTCTTAAAAAATATATTTCCTTAATTAATTAGAGTGAAAAGAATTATTATGTCAATAACTGGAATGGGGAGTACTTTTTTTTTAGAGTCCTTGCAACACTTGTTTCATCTGAACTTTTCTATTTAAAAATTGTAAAGTAATTATATCATTAAACATTCGAAATTCTAAAAATAGACATTGAATCCTAAAAATCTATACATATATAAAAGCAAACATAAATTTCTACTTTTGTTTTCAATCTTTCTTCAATTTTACTCTATTTAAAAATAATTCAATTTTAATCTTGACCGTCCAATTAATGTTTTTGATTTCAATAATAAAATCTAATCTAATTATACTAATAATAATTGATTTTGTTATTTAAATTTTATTTTTTTATTTTATAATATAAATTTGGTAAATATAAGAGATATTTTTGGCATATTTAACTAATTTTAATCAATATATACTTAATTTAAATTAATATATTAATCAATATTCATATATTATAATTTAATTTAATATACATAGGATATATGATTTTCTTTTGATTTCAATTAATCATAAAATTTAATTATACAAATAATGAATTTTTTTATTATCTAAATTTTACTTTTTTATTGATTTAATTTAATAATGTAAATTTGATTAATTTTAATCAATATATACTTAATTTCAATTAATATAGTATTAATTTTATTTTTATTAGAATCGTCTCTATAAATATTTGTTTTTAATCATAGTCGTTCATTCATCAAAATCATTATATATAAATCTTTTCAACCTAATCAAATTCTTACTTTCTCCTTTTTTTTTTTCTCTCTCTCTAATGTTTTTTCTTTTTCTTCTCTTTTACCGATTCTACTTTCATATTATTTATAATCAATTCTAATTTGTTTTGTCTTTTATATTTTTATTTGATCTTACTTGCAGGTTCAATCATTCTCCTAAAGGTATCATTATACTTTTTAATTTTTTGTTATATTTTTTTCTCTTCGATTTTTGTGTTTTTTAATAATTCTATAAACCCTATTTTTATAATTTAATTTATTTTATCTTCTTTTATACGTACTTTTATTTGATATTATTTTTAGGTTCAATCATTCTCATATTTGATCTTATTTTTTTTGTTTTTTTCTTTAATACTTCTTCTTTTTCTTACAGATTCTACTTTCATATTATTTATAATCTACTCTAATTTGTTTTGTCTTTTATACTTTTATTTGATCTTATATACATGTTCAATCATTCTCTTAAAGTATCATTATACTTTTTAATTTTTGATTATCTTATTTTTTCCCCTTCGATTTTTGTGTTTTTTATTTAATAATAATAATAATTCTATAAGCCCCTTATTTTCATAATTTAATTTATTTTATATCTTCTTTTATACTTTGATATTATTTTTAGGTTCAATCATTCTCATATTTGATCTTATTTGTAGGTCCAATCATTCTCTTTTTTATTTTTTTCGCTAATGCTTCTTCTTTTTCTTCTCTTTTGCAGATTCAATTTTCATATTATTTATAATATATTCTAATTTGTTTTATCTTTTATACTTTTATTTGAACTTATATGCAGGTTCAATCATTCTCTTTAAAGGTATCATTATACTTTTTAATTTTTTGTTATCTTATTTTTTTCACTTCGATTTTTGTGTATCTTCTTTTATACTCCCTCCGTCCACCTCAAAGGTAGACATTTACTTTTTGCACATGGATTAAGGAGTATTATTATTTAATGTGCAATCGGTAGTTGTATTAGTGGGGTGTATGTGTCCCATAAATTTATTGTATTAGTGATGTGTGTGGGTCTCATGTGTTTAAAAAGGAAAATGTGGGCCTTTGGTGCGGACGCCCAAAATGGCAAAATGTCCACCTTTCGGGCGGACGGATGGAGTACTTTTATTTGATATTATTATTCAATCATTCTCATATTTGATCTTATTCATAAGTCCAATCATGTATCATTCTTTTTTTTTCCTATCATTTTCTCTTCAATTTTTGTGTTTCCTTTCTAATAATTATATGAACCATATTTTTATATTTTAATATTCTATCTTTTGTTATTCTTTTTAATCTTCTTTTTGTTTTTTTCCTCTAATGCTTCTTCTTTTTCTCCTCTTTTACATATTCTACTTTCATATTATTTATAATCTAGGTTCAATAATTCTTTTTAAATTTTAAGGTTCAATCATCTATCTATCTATACATATATAAAAGCAAACCTAAACTTCTACTTTTGTTTTCAATTTTTTTTTAATTTTACTCTATCTAGAAACAATTCAATTTTAATCTTGACCATTCAAATAATGTTTTGATTTCAATCATAAAATTTAATTATACTAATAATGAATTTTATTATTTCAATTTTACTTTTTTATTTTACAATATAAATTTGGTAAATATGAGATATATTTTTGGCATATTTGATTAATTTTTAATAAGTTTAATGTGTGTATATTCTATTTTTATCATCAATTTTAATCTTGACCGTCTATTACTTTTGATCTCAATCATATATTCTATTTATGCTAATAATAAATTATTTATTTATTTTTTAATCAACAATATAAATTTGATAAATATGAAAAATATTATTGACATATATTCTACTAATTGTCAATCAATATACTAATTTTCATAATATCAAATGTTTCAATGCTATCTTTGGTAAATTTTCACCTTTTTTCCTACGTCGTTGATTAATTTCAATTATGATCGTTTATTATTTCAAATCATTCTATATAAATCTTTTTATTATCTAATCAAATTCTTACTTTTTTTTCTTCTTTTTCTTCTCTATTTCACTTTCATACTATTTCTAATCTAGTTTAATTTGTTTTATCTATTTCTAATCTACTTTAATTTGTTTTATCTTTTATATTTTATTTTGATTTGATCTAATGTGCATGTTCAATCATTTTGAGGTATTATTCTTTTTTGTTATCTTTATTTTATTTTTTATACTTTTATTTGATCTTATTTTTATGTTCAATTATTCTCATATTTGATCTTATATATATTTTACTTTGATTTGATCTAATGTGCATGTTTAATCATTTTGAGGTATCATTCTTCTTTTTTTATTTTTTCTTATCTTTATGTTATCTTTTATACTTGTATTTGATCTTATTTTTATGTTCAATCATTCTCATATTTGATCTTATGTGCAGGTTCAATCATTCTCATTTGAAGTATCATTCTTCTTTTTTAATTTTTGTTAACTTATTTTCGTTTCTCTACGATCTTTTATTTTCTTTTTAATTCTATAAACCTTATTTATATACTTTAATTTATTTGATATTATATACTGTTATTTGATCTTATTTTCAGGTTCAATCATTCCATTTGAGGTATCATTCTTCTTTTATTATGGGCATGTATGGAATGGGGTGGCGGGTGGTTTGGGAGTGGGTAAGGGGTAGAATTGGGTGGTAATACTATTATTATTTAAATATTAAAATCTAAAATTTTATTAAAAAAATTTCTTTTTGGGGTGGGTGGATAGGGGTAGGTTGCGTGGTAGAGTTTCCTCCACCAAAAATTATTTTTAATAAAAATTTAGATTTTAATATTTAATATAATAAATTTTTATTATTTTTATATATCATATATAAAATTCTATTTTAAAAATAATTTTTTAATTATGAATTTGAAAAACTTTCAAAAATACATAATTTATTTAAATAGTGAAATTCAAATGTATTGATTTAAAATTTAAGGAATTTAAATTCACTCATTTTCAAATCTATTGGATTTGAAATAACTCAATTTAAACACAACCTAAAAGTATATAATTGTAATATACTTTAATTCTTTCCGTGCAACGCTAGTATAATAAAACATAAACTATTAGGATTAAGTAATTAATTATATAAATTCAATTCACATTAATGTTTATTTTTCACAAAAAATAATATATCTATAATATGTGTGAACTTATGTGTGGGATCACATGGCCACAAGAGTATACTAATCTATATATGATCAATTACCAATCACTATAAACCATTGAAAAACCAAAATTATGTATATTGCTTTGTTCATTAATTAACAAAGTATTATTATTATATATAATATACTATAATTTATTTATTTTATATGTCATTAATATATTAGTAGTATATTTGTTAGAGTGCATGTACACTCATCAAGATGAGCCCATTAAAACATCTTATTATGATTATGTTCTTGAACAAGATCACACAACTTGGATAAACTTATTTGTACATTAAACATTAACTACCACTAATTCATTCATTAACATGCGCGCATCAATTAGTAAGCATGTTATTTGCAGTATTAATTAAACATTTTCTTCACTCTATTTATTTTGATAAACTAATTGAACAAGAATATAATATTAATTTCTAATTTTTTATTAGAAACCAATTGTGTAGCTTCGGTGTCTTAGGTTTATCATATTTCAGGCCCCGAATGATAGAAAAAATAATTTATGCCCCAAATTGATAATTTACCCATTTTTTAGGCCTTGAATTGATAAAATTTTAAATTACTAATATATAGTTCAATTCATCAATAATTTTTACAAACAATTTGTAGATTAAATGAAAAGTAATAATACTTTTAATAAAAAATATAACTAGTATTAAAAAAGTGATCAACTATCTCACACAAACTTGCTCGAATGATCAAATGTAAATTTTATAATGAAAAGACTAAATAATTAAACAACTGAATATACATATTCCTGATGCATGTATAAAAAACTCTGCCAAAATTTTTTGATCAAGTGCTGTGAAACCGTATTATAAGAGGTTACTTTTAATATTTTTTAAATAATTATCACTTTTTATTAAATATATTTTATTTTTTATTAAAAATATTATCACTTTTATTTATATTACAAAATTATAAAAAATAATCAACTGTACTACTATCATTTTTTATTAAAATATTAACACCTCTTATTCATGTAATGAGAGTCTTATTCATAAAATATTCAATTGCAAAACTATTACTTTATTATTATTATTTATTTATTTATTTTATCAGGTAAAAACAATTTATTAAAATGAATATCAAGAGGTTTGCCTTGTACTAATATTATTATAAATACGGGTAAATACCAAAATTGGTCCGCAAGTATGACATTTTCCTACTTCAGTCCTTTTTTTATTACATATCTCACTTTAGGTCCTCCGGTGTCCGATTTTAGTCCTTTTGGTCCAAATTTAGTTCGTTTTCGCCGAAAATTTAAAAAACTCGACGGAAAAATTATGCGCGAATTGCACTCGCTCAAAGTTAGTCATGTAAGATGGACTGTTCCAACTTCAATCCTTTTTTTATTGGAATTTTTACTTTTGATCCTCCATTGTTCGATTTTAGTTCTTTTTTGTCCAAATTTAGTCATTTTTCGCCGAAATTTTAAAAAACACTTCGGAAATCATGCGTGAGTTGCATTAATCTTCCCATTTTTCAATTTTCTCTTCATTTCTCTTTTTTCTTTTTAAATTAAATTACAAACTTTACGTATTTATTACTTATTCAGTCGGAATTGGATTTGAGCAAATTTTTACATTATATTGATCTAATTAAAATAAAAATTTTGAATATAAAATTAGATCTGATTGTCGTCAAAAGAAATATTACAGAAATATTGATAATTGACCCATAGACCAATTACAACTAAATCACTCCATTCAATAAAACCCAATAAAATTACAGCATGTATATTATTTAATTAATTGTTAGTCCCAAAATAATATTATTCCCCACGTGATTCATAACAAATGTAATGTGAAATTACATTTTCACCTAAATATTACAGCTTTTGGTATTTTAATTAATCGTATCATATACAGATGAAGCAAATGAGTATTTTATTTTATTAATTTAGCAATTTTCAATATAATAGATATAAATTACAATTTTGAAACATTCTGTTTTCTCTGCCGCAAACATTAAAGATTTCTTAAACTGTGAGAATGGGAATTTTGAGCACGTGCAACTCACGCATTATTTCCGACGAGTTTTTAAATTTTCGGTAAAAAAATGATTAAATTTGGACAAAAAGGGACTAAAATAGGACAAAGGAGGACCAAAAGTTTACATTACAATAAAAAAAAAGGACTGAAGTTGGAACGGTCCATACTTACAGGACCAACTTTGAGCACGTGTAATTCACGCATAATTTTTCCGGCGAGTTTTTTAAATTTCCGACAAAAAATGACTAAATTTGGATCAAAATGACTAAAATCGGAAACCGGAAAATCAAAAATGAGAAATACAATAAAAAAATGACTAAAGTTGAAAAATGTCAAACTTATATAATCAATTTTGATATTTATCCTTAGGACATTTTCTGTTAATTCTCAATATATATATATATATATATATATATATATATATATATATATATATATATATATATATATATATATATTCAAGTCCTCTCTCATCCAGAGTAACTTACCCCTTTCATACTTTTGTTTCTCCAATTTTGTCAGCTTCAAGATTGGATTTTAATTCCTTGATTGTTTCTCACTTATTTGACTCAACTGCACTAGTAATACTACTTTTTATTAATTTGAATATTATTTCTCTTAAAATTGTTATCACTCCTTATTCCTATAATACAACTGTTTGCAAAAAAAAAAATTATTGTGATTAATGCAGACGTATGAAATAAGATGAACAAATTGGAGAAATGAGTGAGAAAGGGGAAATGACACCACTTGACAATTCCAACCCCACTTTTTTTCAAATAAAATTCACTCACCCATATATATAATTAAACTTATCAAACACATTCCTACAAACCTGTAGATTAACTTTGTCTTATATATTTTAATAATAATATTTATTTATTTAATCTCACAATTGAATGTATACAAATTAATCTCAAAAAGCATGGATATTAACACCATACTTAGTAGCAAATTAAAAGTGAATATAGTGTTGTAATAAAGCTACATTAGTAATTTCAACTATTGAGGGGTGGACATGATTTGATAGTATTGTTTGGATTAATATATGATTAATAATCTATCCACTAACTGATTCCACTTAGTGCCCCAACAACAATAAAATGCTGCCCCTCTACTTTATGAATTTATACATTTTGAATATTTTTCTATGATCCCTATCTAGCTTCTATAGAATATTTTAACTGATAAAATAAATAAATAGTATTGTAATAAGGAGTGGTGGTTGCTTTTAAAGTGAGCTGCCAAAAAAGTTAAGAAGCCTCTTGGAGAAATTCTTGTTGAAGAAGATGAAGAAGAACATCACCCTTCTCTATCTCCTCTTTTCTGCACTTCTTTTTTCAACTTCTTTTGCAGGTATTTTAACTATTTCTTTTTTAAAACATACATTTCATGAACTCATATATCAGACACCATGCATGGATTAACTCCCACCTCTGTCTGAAATCATTTTGTCCTTCTATCCTGCATTTTCATTTAGGGTTTAATGTTGATACTATTATAATACATGCATTCAAGATCCATCTATTGTTGCTTTTATACCAAGAATCCCCCTCCCCCCTTCCTTCTCTCTCTTGTAATGAAAATTAGTTGCAGGTCGGAGAGTGAATAAGCTACCAGTGGTGTCAAAGGCAGGGAGCATAACAAATGAGGTAATAAATTGATTAATATCTCAACATAATCTCAACTATATATATATATATATATATATATATATATATATATATATATATATATATATGTATTTGTAGTAATTATAGAATGATTGAAGGTTAAGTTTGATGAGGTAGGTCAGTTTAATACAACCTACTTCGGTTATATTGACTTCCTCAGGACAGTTGACAAATTATATAACGACAAATTCAATCCTAAAATAACTAGGTTATTTTGCTTCACTCTCTATAATATCCAGCTTCTTATAATTCTCCATCATTCTTTTGTTTTTTTCTTTAATTATAATATATATATATATATATATTCTGCTTTCTATTTTATCATCATTAATATTCCTCAAAAGTATGACCTAATTATAAAATTAAACATAAAAGTAGAATAATATTTTGCTGTTTATGGGCGAAAATTGAAATTTTTTATTTTATATTCTTCCTAATTTTAATTGAGTTGATCTCTTATAAAGTAAATTGTGTTTACATCATAAAATCTTGTGAACCCTGTGGTCCCCCTTTATTTAAACACCCTACCAATACATAGGGTATATAGAATTGGAAGGGGGGACTACAGGGTTAACATCGCAAATCCGATTTACACAAGTGTTTGTGATTTTAATTATGGTTTTGAAAATTTTATAATTGTGATATGACAAATTTATTCTATAAAATCTTGCTTTGGTCTTTTTATGTGGTTTATTATCTATTTTATATATCCAAGTGATCTACCTCATAAACCTTTGTGTTTAATATCACTCCACTAATTCTAAGGTTATAATGATAATTAGTTCTAAAAAAAATGATGAGATCATAAAAGTCCCACATATATTTGGTTTCATGTGATGCATCCTTCTACTCATATTCTTGCAAACTAAGGCATGAAAATGTGAGCGTCAAATATTATGTTTCGCACGTTATAATAGAATGTTTTATAGGACAAAAAAAAATAATAATAATAATAATAATAATAATAATAATAATAATATTGCAGGAAGTAGAAACGTGGGAGGCAGTATGGCATGATGAAGAAAGTGGGATCCACGAAAGAGTTCTGAAAGTGAAAACCAACGATTATGGGAATTATGATCCTACGCCAGCACTCGTTAAGCCACCTTTCAAACTCATTCCCAACTAAATAAATATAATGCACTCTTCCTACTATTATATATAATACATAATAATATTATATGTAATGAAAATAATATATATGTGAATATATATATATATATATATATATATGAGCACTTGTGTATGTATGTGTATGTGTATGCATATGCAGATACTTGAGTACTACGTTTTTGTATGTTAATTAGGCTTTCAAGCCTAGCTTTGTTATATATATGTGTAGGATAATATTGTTATATATATATATATATATATATATATATATATATATATATATATATATATATATATATATCATGTGAATTAAGACCCACTTTATGTTATACTTTATACATATATATGGGCATGCATGTTTATTATATATACATGGCTACAAGTTTTACAAGTTGCAAATTCATATTATAATTAAGTACTGCATCAATCATTAATTTGTGGCAAATTGAGGTTTTGTATTCATCTTCTATATTGTTCTTAATTATAGATGATTAATTTGATATTTTTGCCATTATGTACTTTGATTGATTTGGATCATCACATGTGTTCTACTATGTGATTGATGCGGATCGTGTGATGCAGCAGGAGTGAAGAGTAAAATTCTACCATCACACAATAATGGCGTTTTATATATTTTTTTGTGTTACTCCAATAAATGAGTAACACGTAAATAGCCTAGTTATAAAAAAGATTGAAACAATAAGAAATTAAATTATATACCATAGGGTAATAGTCGTTGGTATTACATTGCTGTCACACGAATTAAATTTTTATTGATAATTTGTTGGTAATTACTAACAAAATTAATTCTGTTAGTAAAAAAAAGTATTTTTTTAAGTGAATGGAAGTGTTTTTTTTTCTTTTTATAACACTTGATGATATATAATAGGACATTCAATACTCACCATAATTAAAAATGTATATTAATTATCTTCTAAATGAATTATAAAAAAAATGTGATATATATGTGAACACTGACCCAGCCTATAATTATAGGAGAAATTATTAACTACAAAAAGAAATTATAAATAAATTAACAAATCACAAAAGGTCATATAATAGTTGTGCAAAGCACTAATGTCACTTCAATGCTTGTCAAAAGAAACAAAGCGATCGATTGGCAAATTTAATTAGGTGATCATATACTATTTAATTGTGGAAATTTTGGGATGGATTAAGTGGAATATATTATTCACAATCTAATTCGTTATTAATCTACTTAGTCAATTGAAATACCTCCTCTCATAAAAAAATCTCATCCTTTTCTTTTTCTGAGGAAAAATATATAATCACATCCCCATGCATAACTGCACACTTTAAGTTTTATCAATTCAAAACCTAAAAAATGATAAACTATCAATTTATGGCTTGAATTATTTAATCGATTGACTAGGGGCTTGAATTACACAAAATTATCAATTCAGACCTTAAATTGATAAAATATGAGACAATACTCCTTCCTTCTCGTTTCAATGTTTACGTTTACTTTTTACACGTTGATTAAGGAGTATAATATTTTAATAGATAGTGGGTGGAAAAATATAATATTTAATGCAAAATGGGTAGGTGTATTAGTGTTGGATGATATATTAATTGTTTTAGGTGGGTCCCATATTCCAAAAAGGAAAACGTAAACATTGAAATGAGACGCGCAAAATAGAAACGTAAACATTGAAACGGGACGGAGGGAGTATGTGATATTCATGTCTTAAATTAATAATTTTATAGGAGTATAATTTAGGTCCCTAATCGATGTAAAAAAATAACTTAGGTCCAAAATTGATACATCATCAATTTTTCAAGCCTTTAATTGAGAATATTTCTAAATAAAAAGTAAAATACTGATATTTATATTAGGTGAGGGTGATAATTTCAAAATTAAAATAATTTTATAGTTATTAAACTAAATAGAAATGTTGTTTTCTTTATAGGATGTAAATGTAAATGGCTTTGGGACAAAACGCAAAAAATTGGAAAGATTTCTTGTTGACGACGGAGTAATTTTTACTATTATTATTAAATAAATATATATATTTGTATTATAGATTATTTCTCATTCAACTAATGGGGCTAAACTGGTTGGGCTAAAATTTACGAATATATGGGCCACAAGAAAAATATGGGGCCCCAAACATGAAAAAGCCTCGTGTTGCTAAATTAGGGCCATAGGAAACTGCTTATCTGTCCTTGTTTTGCAGGATCACGATTCACGACATAAAGATGGATAATGATGTTTGAGGGAAAAATAAATAAATATTATTATTTTATTTTTTCCACCAAATTTATTCTTTTTATATAGCAGGAGAATAATGAAGCACATCTTATTTAGAAAAATTAATGCTAAAATCTTAGAGAATTGGAAAAGACTTGGGTGAGACAGTATTATGTAAGGGCGTACGTAGATGGTCAGAAAGTGATAACTTCTATGAAGGAAAGTGATAATAAATTAATGAAAAGTGATAATGATATTTCATCAGCAATTTATAATATAAATAAAAAGTGATAACATTTTATAGCGAAAGTGATAATGTTTTATAGCGAAAGTGATGATTATTTTAAAAATTGAAAAATGGTATCTCACGCAAGACCTACCCAATAAAGAATACTCCCTCCATCCCACAAAAGTTTGCATGCCTCTTTCAGTACAGAGATTAAGAAAAATGATAACTTTTATAAGGGGTATTATGGTATTTTTTGTAATAAATAAATGATAAAGTATGTTAGGTGTGTTAGGCAGTGGTGTTTTTTTTGTAAATAAATAAAGTGTATGGGGGGAGGGTGATTATGTTTGACTTTTTGTATGGATGTGCAAACTTTTATGGGACAACCTAAAATAAAATGGGACGGAGGGAGTATGGTATAATAAATTTAAAGAGTAAATGATAGGTCTATACTAAAGGCAAAATAATAACTATACATCTTCCAACATTTGAAATGAACAATTTAATTAATAGAGATGATATATATCTCTTTTAAAAGAAAAATATTACTTCTAAAACTATTTTTTTACTAATTACTCTTTGAAGATACAGTAAAATCTCTATAACTTAATATACTCGAGAATGAATAATTTTATTAATTTAGAGAGGTATTATATAATCGTAAATTAATAATTTATTAATCTAAAGAGATTATATACAAAAAAAACATATAATTTTCATAACTTATTTATACATATTAGGAATATATTGATTAGAATATATGATTCATATTTTAAGGGATTCATAATTATATATTATTTGTAAATCAAATCAATTATGTGAGTATAATATCTCATTAACAATCATATATATTTATCTATATTTTATGGAATATATTGATTAGAATATATGATTCATACTTGATTCATAAATATATATTATTTGTAAATCAAATCAATTATGTGAGTATAGTATTTCAAGACAATCATATTTTATCTATATGTTATGGAAGCAGATCAATATAAAATTCGATATATTTTATTTGTTTTCAACTTGGGTGTAATCGAGATATTTTAAGATGTGATTAATGCAGATCTAAAGTTCAACAAAAAAACAAAGAATAGTAAATTCATATTTTATGAAATTATCTTAAAATGTTGAAGTTGATAACATATATATATTTGAGAATTTTTAATAATTATTAATTTATAATTCGTTGGGACCTTAAGCATTTTTAGAAATTTTTAAAAAAAGTATTATCTTATTATTTAATTTATTGATAACCAAATTTGAACTAGTCCCAAGTTGGGACCGAACAAATTATTAATTCTATCGAGGTTATTAATTTATAAAGGTTCTACTATATAAACTCCTTCTAAATAAATGCAAAATATTTGATAAGTTTATAAAGATTGATTGAAGAATATTTTTATTGAGCCAATACGCAAAATTACCCATGAAAATCTTTGCCAACAACAACTTAATTTGTGATTAAAAGAAAAAAACTTGTAATTAAAACTTCCAAAATAACCCATTTTTATATTAAAAAAAAACCTTTGACTTTAACTTGACCTTAAATTTTTTAACTGGTTCAAGTGTCGGTTTCAGTCGGTACCCAGCCAATATTTGTCGGTTCTGATCAATCTTCCACCGACAATCGACATATAATGTAGGAGGTGGGTGGTGGTGTTTTTATTTTGACTTTCTTGAATATGGTCAAAGAATAATTTTGTTCTATTACATTAAAAAAGTTAAAAATGATTACAAGTTATTTTTATATTGGCAATGATTTTATACTATAAATAAATAAATGGGTATTTTTGTATTTCATCCAATTTTATTCATATGATAAAAACATATAAATACATTTACAAGTGTTTATATCAATTACAACAAGAGTTGTGCACAAGTGCACAAGTATGTAAGTGTACAATATTTTGTTCTAAATTATATATACTTTAATTATTAAGGGTATAATATTTTGTTTTAAAGGGTATACATTTTCATTAAAAAAATTATTTTTTTACAGAAAATAAAAGTACACGTCCTTATATTAAAAAATATATTATTTAATAATATAAAGTATATGGGCGCACAATGTTCCGATGGCACACATGTTTTAGACTTACAACAATATAATATGGGACAATGATATACTCATATATGAAAAATGACCATTGTGGCACTGGGGAGAAAAGCTTAGACCATTATCAACAATATGAAGATGTTGTAATCAATAAATCAATGTTTATAATAATTTGAAAAGAAGTAATTTTTTTATTTAGGAGTGTAATAATTTATATTTTTAAAAAGTAATATTTTATATATTAAAAAAATAGGATGATTTTGGGTACAACTGGTGTATCAGTGCATCCCAAGTTTATTTATAAGTTAAAATGGGTAGTGAGTAGTTTTTTTTTAATAAAAAATTAATTATTTTATTATTTTTTATGGTGTTGATTGAATTGAAAATTAATATAACGGTTAATATTGTTCAAGTGTACAATTCACATCTTGACTCGGTTCAAAATTTTGTTTGGAAATATGAGTGTTTGAGTCATAGGGATGTCAATGGGCCAAGTCGGGCCGGACAGTTAACTATCCCGCCCGTTCCTAAATGGGTCCGGGGCGGCCCGCCCCCGTTTGCGTAACGGGGCGAGTCTAGCGCGCGGCCCAAATCACACGAGGCGGGGCGGGTACCCTCGGGCCGGACCCAAGTTGACATTCCTTTACCCGAACGGCCGGTTCAAAATTTTGTTTGGGAACATGAGTGTTTGACCCGAACGGCCTTGGCCTGTTCAAAACGGTAACCCAACAACCGCCGTTAGAGCAGGCAGCGTCATCAACTAACGTCGTCAAACAAGTGCCGTCTCTGCCTTTCGTCTGAGAAATAATTGTACTGTTGACGATGTACAATCACACCACTTTCTCTCTCCAATACTACGTATTTCTCTAACTATACACACACTACACCTCTAAATACGCGATACTATATCTCATTCACACTACTTTCCGACTCTCACACCACACTTTCGCAGTTTCCCTCTCCTCTTTCTTTCTAGGGTTGTGACCTCTGAAACCTACCGTCTGATCACGTAAGTTTCCTTCTTCTTTTTTATTTATTTTTTCTGTTTTTATGCAGATTATCTATTTCTGTTAAATTTGTGCATTTTTTCCTTTTTTTTTCTCTTGATTTTTTATATTTAGTTCCTTAATTGTTGTTTTTAATTTGAGTTGAAAATTGAAATTGTGCGGATTAACGATGGTGTAATTATTGCCTTTTTTTTTTTTTTTACTTTGATTTAAATTGTTTTCAGGCTTGAGCCTCGGATCTCTATTGACCTTTACAGCGGCGGGCTTATCGTATTTCTAGGGTTTTTACTAGTACTCTCCCCAAAATAGCACTTGAAACTCGAGTGTCAGTTTTTCATCTTTTTTTCCCCCAATATATAAAGTTTGTCTTCTTATTGACCTTCAATTTCATCTATGAAATTTATTGTGGCTTCAGTTTCTGATTTTTAGTAATTTGCTTGAAGAATTAACTGTGCACAATTTGTAGGTGTGAAAAAAGTGAGTTTTTTAAGAGGAGACGGCTAGTAACTTTGGTATTAGGTTCTCAATTTTATTTTATTGAGGTTTGTTACTGTCCTAAAAAAGGTTTTTTTGGTTTTGGATATATTTTTCTCACAGTTGCAGAAGGGATCCAGTTCTCAAGAATTTTAAATAGGAAGGCATGCTGCATTTCTGCTGATAATTATCGCTTGTTATTAACTGATTTATGATGTCTCAATGATTATTTTGAAATGTGTAAAATTTATGCATATGTTGGACCTTCAGTTAGTTGAGATGTTTAGAAGTATGGTTTTCTAAGATCCAGTGTACAGAATACTGCTTTGTGTATGAGTAACTGAGATTTAAAAGCATATGAATGATTAAGTGAAGTTTGGATGTCCTTAAACTTTTACTGATGGATGGCTGTTTCTTTTACTTTATTTTTGCAGGTTGCTTATTCTCTATTGAGTTCTTTCAAATAAATTTTATTTGGTTATTGATGTGAAAGGCAATTGATCTTAGTTTTCGCTTATTAAGAGAAAGAATGGGGGCTGCATGTTGTGTTGCTGCTAAGGATAGAACCACTACAAATGGATCACCTGGTGAATCCTTGCAGAGGCATGCCCGCTATTCACCTAGTTGGAGTTTTCGATGGGATAATCGTGGACGAGTAGCAGGGGAAGAAACACATGCAAATTGGCTGCATGACAGTGGTTGTGGCAATGACCAATTGGAAGTAAAATCTGGTGCCACTGTTGAAACTGCATTTGCTTCTGAAGATGGTAGTCCATTGAATAGTTCTCAATCAATATCATTGCAAAAGTCCTCTCAATCTGAAGGAAATGGCAGAATTCTTAAACTTCCATCTGCTGGTAAATTTTCACATGCCTGTTCCTGTCTTCTAATACCAATGCTATTGAAAGATTCTTCTCTGCTTATCATTGTGATGGTGAAGTGGAGCACAGACTATATGAGCTTTGTTGTTTATCTGTGCCAAAGAAAAGTTATTTTGCTTCGTCCTTTTTGGTGATTTACATATACGTGTTGAAAGATAATATTGAAATTTACTTCAGATGATATCGAAAAATTAATAGGGAATTTGAGTACTATTGGCTGGATCAGAAACATGTGAGTTGTGAAGAGAGAATATTTTTAGTAACAGATTTGATATTCTGTTGGAGTAAATGCAGCAAATCTGAGAAATGTGCATATATTTTTTGGCCAAGCAGATGTTGTGAATCTGTTATTGGCGTTGCCGAACTTTTTTTCTAGTTTTAGTAAACAGAAGTCACCCACAAAAGAATGTTTGGTACTGATAGTTCATTACTACGATTAGTTTTTCCAGACTTGGACTAAGAATTTCTTGTCCATGAAGGGACTGTGAAAACTATGCATACCTTTTCTGTATGGAAATGCACAGTAAAATTTTATATGTAAAGATCTCCTTTATGTGGGTGCGAGTTGCATGCAAATGAAGTGATACTCAATATAGATAAGAAAAAAGTTTGTTCTATTAATCAAAGATGAAGGGGAAAGATGCAAGGTAATTCAGGTAATTGGGCCCCATATCAGTTCTGATATTGATATATGAACACTGAAGTGTACCAAACAACTTTTACTGTGGACTATTTGGCGAGTAGTCTATAGATATTCATCTCAGAATTGTGCTCTCATCTGTGCATTTCTTTTTAGATTTTTTGGTATAGTTAAGTGTTAAGAAAAAGTTGTTTTGTGGTCATGTTTCTGCAGTATAAAACTAGTTTTTCCACTAGAATTGATCAACTAGGTTTGCAATTTAAAATTAGTACTATCTATTTTCCAGATTGTGGAGGTGTCCAGAATTTTTTTGGAAATGTGATGTTGCTGAGAACTGTTGACTTTGTTGATTTTCAAGAACTCTGTATGTTACTATTTATCATGTTAATTGTTGCAACTGAACCGTACTTCTGTTTTCAGTAATATGAAAATCAAGAACGTGAATTTTTGTTCATATGATTTTAAAATTGAAGATTCAGTTAGTCAGCTTTTATGGTCTCAGTTTCCTTTTGTGGCAACAATTCATTTTTATTTAAGCATTTATTTTCCAAGAGTAGGCTGCTCTGAAAGTAGCTCTGGTGACTTATTGATATGTTTTGCCTTTTCTCTTATCTTGAACAAGTTAGAAAACTAGAACCAAGATGACTTTTTCAGTCATTATGACTATAGTTGGTTCTGTTATAGATTCAAAAGTATGTTTCTTTAATATATTAGATTCAGTGAACATAGTAGTTAAAAATACCAGCAATATTTGGATTAAATTCTTCTTTTCCAATGCATTATAGCTAAATATGATCGTTTTACACTGTACTTGTAAGTTGGAATGATTTTCTTTTTTTTTTCTTTTATATGCTGATATTATTTTCAATTTTTTCTATACTCATTTGATTTATTTTTCTTGCAGACCAAGGTGTTCCACAGACTACTGTTGAGGTATGAGGAGAGTAGAGGAAGTTAACTTTGATTTCTATTGGTGCATGTTTTAT
Source organism: Pogostemon cablin (assembly GCA_023678885.1). Lineage (NCBI taxonomy): Eukaryota > Viridiplantae > Streptophyta > Magnoliopsida > Lamiales > Lamiaceae > Pogostemon > Pogostemon cablin. The sequence continues at coordinate 20,962,002 of CM042954.1, read as the reverse complement.
AGTTTGGATTCCCTCCTCTAAAGATTGATATTGTTCTCCTCTGCATTTGCGTAACAGGTGAAGGAGTCAACAGGCTCGCCTTCTGTTTCATACCCATACCCGGTAAAGCTCTCCCCTTCAGTTTCATCTACATCAGCATCTCCACTGCCTTCCCACAGTCACATGCCCCCTTCAAATTCGACTCCTTCAAGGTGGCATCACCGTTCTCCAGGACATATGTTACTACGTCAAGCATCTGATAGCAGAATGCCAGAGTACAAGTCGCCAACATTCTCTATATCCGAAGAGCCATCTTTGTATCTACCTCCATCTTGGGGCAATGAATCATCCAGGGGCTCCAATGGTGGGTCTTCAGACAGTTGGTCAATCCCTGGCTTTTCCGAACTCATGACTACTCGGAGAGAGAGGTGGTCTTTCGATAGCGGAACTTCAGGCTTTAGCCGTGACAAAATTACCAGATCTAGTGGGCATAATTCAAGATCAGTTTCTTTTGATCTCCAAACCTGTGGTATTTGTTCAAAGCTTTTGACTGATAGACCCTTGTGGGGATGGAATAGCCAAAAAATAATATCCACCAATGATCTTTCCGTGGTTTCTGTTTTAACTTGTGACCATGTCTACCATGCTGAATGCTTGGAGTATATGACTCCGGAAATCCAAAAGTATGACCCAGCTTGCCCGGTTTGTACTCTAGGGGAGAAACGGGTAGTGAAGATGTCTGAAAAGGCTTTGAAAGCTGAACTGGATTCAAAGGCTAAAAAACGATCCAGGAAACGCGTTGTTGACAGTGATATTAGTGGTGAATTTATGTTTGATCATCGTAAAGGTGGTGGACTAGACGGAAAGGGTCCAAAGATGAGCTCGAGTTCAAGCATGAAGACCGGAAGGGCTCCCTTCTTGAAACGGCACTTCTCATTTGGTGGCTCAAAAACAAGTAGATCGTTGTCGGAGAACCACTCCAGTCAAAGGAAAGGCTTTTTCTGGACAAGGTCCAGCAAGAACTGAGCTTCCTGAAGTAAGTTTCCCTTTTCAATATCTCTTGTGAAAGAATAAATGCCCATACGAGTTGTGGTGTGATACGTGTGCGCACTGTTTTTGTAGCGTTTCGAGTGTTAGAATAGAGATTGCAGTATGAAGGAAGAGTGGTACAGAAAGCATGACACAATGTTGATGAAGAAAGCAGATATAGGGTAGCTACTGCACACAGTGTGTGTAAAGAAAAGGTATTAAGTTAATTATGAGTTTTCAATTCGTTGTGGTATAGAAAGGGGAAATCAGTAGGAAAAGAAATTACTCCATAATATATGATTGTGTTTTGTTTTGTTTTGATTTGATTTGATTTGATTTGTTTTGTATAATGATTATTCTTTTTTTATATGTTGAACCACATAAATTTATGTTAGGTCAGTCTTGAAGCTTATAGCTAGATTCTTACAATATGCAATCTGACTGCAATAAAGGCCAAAAATTTGTTTTTTATTGTAGTAGGATGCATTCTGGGAGTATTCTTTTCTCAAATTATTCTTTTATCCACCCAGGCACACACAAAACTCTCTGTCATTTTTTTTTTGGGAGAAGAATATCTATATATGCTGAATTAAGAATAGTAAGACGTCTGAAAAAAATTAAATTGTAATTTTAAGGATGTCTCCTCTTAATAAATAGGCTCTATTTACTGTATGATAGATTAATAAAATGGTATGTTTAGATTTTTTTTTTCTCGTTTTTTAAAATTCTATTTTTGAAAGGGTAATATCAAAAGAATAACCTGATTTATTTACGCGACAAAGTTTTTCGTGTCTTCGGGCACAAAACACATGAAAATTAATTTCAATCTTGAACCACATCAGTCAAATTTTTTACAAGGCTAGAAGAATTTATTTATAAATACAAGAACTTGAATTTAGATAAATTATTGATTATTCAGCTCATATGATTTGAAGATCATCATATTTACTATTTATTTATTAATTATTTAAGAGTATAAAATTTTATTTTAAAGGTACATGGAAAAGCTACAATTTTTTGAGGTTATCATATTCGAATTTGAACTCACATGCTATGAAAGTCCCACAAATTTTATCCTTTAAAATATACTCCCTTCGTCCTCGTCGAAAGGTTCTCATTCTACTATATTGAGCGTCTCATTTAAAGCTCTTCATTATTTCATTTAAGTAAAAAGGCCCACCACCACTCACCATATCTCTCTAATACAACTACCCAATACACATAATAAAATAATAATATTCCCTTCGTCCGACAACAAGGAGTGCATTTTGTCATTTTCGTCCGTCCCAACATAAGATGTGCATTTCTCTTTTTAGTAAATTGATCCACACAAAACAATTAATATATCTCAATGGGACACACACCAAACTAATATACATACCTACTTGATATTAAAATACATTTAAACATTACTATAATTTATGACGCAGAAAAAAAAAGTCGAGGGATTACTACACAACAGATAAGTCTCATTTACATGGCATGGGATTGCTTGTTCCCCACCCTGTTACATCTCATGTTAGGGTGGGGAGTGAGAAATGTGTTCTATTTACACAAGGAGTGAGACATGTATCTCATTTACACACACCCTCTAACAAGTTGGGGAACATGGGATTTGATCTATATTTACATAGGTATGGGTATAAAGTGGAAATAGTTAGCATGCATGAGAGGTGACGTGTGTCCTAAATCCCATTACGTGGCAGCTCCGTATTTTAAGGTCTCCACGTGTGCACACATGCATAGCAGCACAACACCTTGTTCTTCCTCGCCTACAAAAACCCCCCCCACTCATCATCCAAACCATCACTCATCAATTTTCTACTGAATAATCGCTCTTCTACTGCAACTTCAGTTTCGATTCCAATGGCTGATCTGCGCGACGAGCATGGCAATCCCATCCAGCTCACAGATCAGTTCGGAAAGCCGGTCCAGCTGACCGACGAGTACGGCAATCCCATGCATATCAGCGGCGTAGCTTCCACTCATCCCACCGAACTCGGCGGCGTTCTCCCACAGCCGCACGAACCGCCGCCGGAGACGCGGCAGGAGCAACTCCGTAGATCCAGCTCCAGTTCTAGCTCGGTAAGTGCGAAATAACTGTGTGTGTGTGTGTGTTTGTGCGTGTGCTAATTGATTTGTGGATTGATGCAGTCGTCGGAGGACGACGACGGGCAGGGAGGGCGGAGGAGGAAGAAGAAGGGGATGAAAGAGAAGATAAAGGAGACGTTTGGAGGAGGGAAGAAAGAGAAAGAGAAGGATGAGGAGAAAGAGAAAGAGAAGGATGAGGTCGCACACATTACACCAGCTACAACCGTGCCGGAGAAAAAAGGGGTTATCGAGAAGATCAAGGATAAGCTCCCCGGCCACCATCATAATCACTAAATTATCTCTGCACTATAAATACTTTGTTCATATACTAGTAATTTCTAATTCTCTGTTTTTGGCTTGATTTTTTATTTTTATGTTGTAAGCACTTGCATTTTAAGGTGTGTTTGTTTCTGATTATGTGAATAAGATATATGTTGTCCTTTTTTTCTTTCTGCAACTCATGGAATGGAAGGTAGCATTTGGTTTGGATCCCTTTTTATTGTTTTATTATATTTTATAATATTGTCCATTAAATATGGAGTAATTAACAACTAAATCCTAAAATGCTTCTTATTATATTCCTCGCAATTCTGAGGAAAGTAAAACTGATACGACTCTGATTGAATTAAATGAAAGATTACAAACAAGCCCACCAAAATCATCAGTATTCTTAGCTTCTTGTGTAATTTGATGAGCCTCCCAACACATGTTGGGCTCATCATGAATTGCAACCAAAATCACCACATAGCTTCTTATGTAATTTGATAAGCCTCTGGTACATATTGGGCTCATTGATGTGGGCCAAATTAATTGGACTATTGAATTGGGTTGTATCCCATGATATATTTCAGATCATCCATATGCATCTATGCATGTTGAACCTTTTTTCTTTTGAGCATGCGTCACCCAATTTAAATTATCTTATTATTAAAATATATTTAAATTATGAGTTCAATTATGGGCACAAATGGTAAATTTTAATCTCCACTATTAAATCTACCAATGCTTTGCACACAGAATTACGTTTAAATTGTTTGTAATTCAGAGATATAAGCATAGTGGGACAGAATATGCCTGGAGCTTACTCAGCATAAAATTTCAGGTCATCGTGCGACACGTGGCGTCTGAATGTGAAGCAGTGCATTATCCCAATCAGTGATTAGCCTATGGAAAGCAACTTAATTAATTAATGTGGTGTTCAAATCAATCACCAAAACTAGTGGAAAAGCTTCTTGTTAATCACTATTTCAATCTCAACATTCCAAATGCATTGAAGATTGATTCTATAAGTATTCTAAGAAAATCTAAGTAACTCGACAACTAATAAATAATGATTCCAAAAGTATTATAAAAAAAAATTAAGAAACTCAAAAAAGTACTTAATTAAATATTAATCGTGCCTTCCGCGACATATAAGGATTTATTGGTGGGCGAGTAAAAGTCTAAAAGCAGTATTTATAATAGATGACGCCATCCTATATAATCAATTAATTACGGGAAGAAAATTGTAAAGCTAATTTGTGGTATGAGTAATTTTTTATATGGGTTGACCTATATTCTTATTTGTAATTAAATTATAGTATATATTTTTTAAATTACGATGAATGAGATGAATTGAAGTTCTTTAAATTTAGATATCACAATATGATTTCATAAAATATTTTACTTTTATAATAATTATTTCCTCCATTCCAGTTTATGTTTACTTTTTATACGTTGATTAAAATATATATTATTTTAATGTGCAGTGTGAGAGAAATATAATACTCTCTCCCTGTATTTTTACTCACTTTCCATTTTGGGGTGTCCCACGTATTTTTACCCATTCCATTTTTGGCAAAAATACATAATATTTTATTACTTACTTTTTACAATCCCAACAACTTTAATTACGTTTTTACACTTTATTCATCATTCACAATAACTTTATTAACTTTTTCTTTTTAAATTATTAATTTATCCCTACTTTCTCCTACATTATATATTAAAAAAATAAAACGTCTTAATCTCCGTACCCGTACAAACGGGTAAAAATACCCGGGACGGAAGGAGTATTTAATATGATTATATGGGATAGATAGTTGTATTAGTATTATACATAAAATAATTAATTATTTTGTGTGGGTCCAATTTAATAGAACGGGAAGTATACAGTATACTTATAGTATCATTTTGGGCCCTTTGGTCTTTGTGGACCAATTTCTGCCTTCTCCTCTCCTTTGTGAATTGGGCCGACCCATTTCATGATTCACGGTCATCTATACTTAAGTCTCTCGTATTCCGAACATCTGTAACTTATTTTTGAAACGAGGTGTCGTTTCTCGTTATGCAAACTGATCCAACGGTGGGAAACACGTGTATCTCCACTTCTTCTCTCTTCCACCAAACCCCCCCCCCCCCCCCCCCCCCTCTCTCTCTCTCACTCTACACACAACTCCTAACTCACACACTCACTGTGTGACACTCCTCCCTCTCACATTCCCGGCCCATATAAACCTCCTCAATGCACACGCAATCCCTCCAAATGCTCTCTCATTCTCACTCCAACTTTCTCTCACTAAACCACTCCACTAAACCCTCCCTCGCCTCTCCACAATCTCTCTTCTCCAATCGAAATTGCTCCACTTTTGCCCTAAATTCGAGCTCAATCCATTTCAATTCAATCAAGATGACTTCTATTCCTTCTTCTCTCTCCAATGCACATGGCGATCAAGCCATTGCCCTAGGATTGGACGATTACGATTTCGACCGCTTTGCCGACGTCGGCAATCAGCTAGCAGACGCCGCCGGTGAGGTCATCCGCCGGTACTTCCGCAAGAGCTTCGACATTCTGGATAAAGAGGATTTAAGTCAGTTTTTTTTTCTTTAATTAATTAATTCACTGTTGTGTTTGGATTGATAATCGGTTGAGTAGTTGAATGGAGTGGATTGTTATAAGTAATTAAGATGCAATCAGGTCCTGTGACGATTGCTGATCAAGCGGCTGAGGAGTGTATGGTGAAAATTATACAAGATAATCTTCCTTCACATGCAATGTAAGTCCATATTTAAGTTGTGAATGAAAAGTTTTTTTCTTCATTACATGAACTAACATTTGCTTACGTATATGTACACTGTTGGTAAAATCCCAACACTATTTACTTCTATATATTGATTTATCACTTTTTGTAGAGCTGATCAATTCTATTTTCAATCTTGATGAGCATATGATTGAAAGGCTTGTTTGTTGTTTTCTAATGAATTTATCATCTGAGATATCTTAATCATCAAATTTGTTTTAGCTTGTTTATGTTTAAATATAAGGATCGTTTCGTTCCAGTTTTGGAGAAGAGAAAGGATGGAGGTGCAAAGAAGATTTTGCGGACTTTGTTTGGGTGTTAGATCCTATAGACGGGACAAAAAGTTTTATTACTGGTATGTAGACATACTACTATTTGATTTGTGATTATGTATCAAGCTTAGCATACTAGCTGATTGATTGTTATGAGATTATGACAGGCAAACCCTTGTTTGGAACACTAATTGCTTTACTCCATAAGGGTAAACCGGTAATGATTCCTGCAATCTCTTGCATTCCGCAAGCCTAAGAAGAGTTCACTTTTTCTTATTTTGCTTTCGGAACTCAATTTTTATGTGGCAGATTCTCGGCATTATTGACCAACCTGTTTTAAGAGAAAGATGGATTGGAATAAGTGGGAAGAGAACAACGTTGAACGGACAGGAAATCTCTGCACGCAAGTGTTCACAACTCTCTAAAGCCTACATGTATGCTCACCTTTGTTCAATCAGATGTCTTGGGCTTGGATTACCAAAATTAAAACCCAAATATCTGTATATATATAAGCCTGTGTGTCATATATCGTTATGTTCTTTCTCTCTATCTCTCTCGCACTGGGCTGTGATTTGTGGTTGGTTTGCTTCAGGTACACGACTAGCCCCCATTTGTTTAGTGGGGATGCAGAAGTGGCCTTTGGTAGAGTAAGAAGTAAGGTGTGTCCACTTGTTGGAAACTTGATATCTATAATTATTTTCTTTTTCTTGTAGGTACACAGACCTTTTGCAAACAAAACTAGGATTTATATTCTTTTGAGAATATTCTCACTTGTTCATTGTTAAGTCGGCTATGTTGTATTCATATCTGCACTTCATTCGACTGTACCCCCTGATTGTTTATGTGTCGTGGTGTGACTATGTATACTACTCTCTGGTATTATTGATTATCAGGTCGTAGTTTGAAGACTGCCCTGTCTGTTACACCCATGTATGGAACAAAAATAATGCCTTGTTCTGATTTTCAAATTGTTTACTATAACAGGTCAAAGTGCCACTGTACGGCTGTGATTGTTATGCGTATGCCCTGTTGGCTTCAGGATTTGTAGATCTTGTGATTGAGTCAGGCCTCAAGGTTAGTTATTTATTTTGTGCTGTGTCAATCACACTTTGTGGATGCACCACAATCTTTAATCGTGGAGATCGTTTTAAATTTTTTACTATTTTTACTATTGCAATAATTCATTAATCACGTGCCATCTTGTATTTGGAAGGTCTCACTTTAATTCATCCTTTTTGTGCTTTAGTGTGCAACATTTTCTGTGTTGTATGTCTAAATTAAATTAGCCTGAGAGATGTGATCTTGTGGCTCATAAGGCAATTCATAATTGATGCTCTCTTTATCTCCAAACTTTTCTCCAGCCATACGATTTCCTATCCCTGATACCTGTGATTCAAGGTGCGGGTGGAGTTATAACCGATTGGAAAGGGCATCAACTTAATTGGGAGGCTTCTTCTAAAGCACCTACCCCCTGTATGACTTGTTGGGATTAATATTAATCCAATGGTTTTAACGACTAATTAAGTTTATAAAACCTAATTCAACTTCTTTTTTTAATTTGGGCAGCTTTCAATGTAGTAGCAGCAGGTGACAAAAGGGTTCATCAAGAAGCTCTAGAGGAGCTACAATGGCACTAATTATGCATGTATTCAATTGGGAAGCCTCATGTCTAGACTGATGTCCGAAGATAAAAATGAACTTGACAACCTAGCATTTGATTGTATGTATCTTGTATGGCTTATTTATGCAGCAACTCTATATGGGATGCATATTTTCAGGATTATGAATTGTTAATCATTTTCTGTCAACCCAAAGTTTTCATCCGAGATGTGCCATAGTGAGGTCTGATCTTATCACGGTCTGCACGAATTGCTGCCATTGCAGCTTTAGTCCAGATGTTATGGAGGTCAGCAACAAAGACGTCTCAAATGTTTAAACTCTTTTACGATATTCTTTTATAAACAACAATAAAATATTGCGTTACCTCAGCAAGTTTAGCAACCACATCATAATCAATGTTGAAGAAAAGCAGGTCAACTTCAAACTCTGCGCTCACTCAAGTATCAGAAATGAGTATGAAGTAGAGTTGTTCAGGTGGTCATCTTCATCTATTTGAGCTTGCAGTTATTCATTTCCATTACGTGGAGCAATAATGGATTGGGCTTCCAAGGAATTAGTTGGGCTTTATGAGGTACGGCCCATTATTCTGTTTCCAGTATTTTTTTAATGTACCTTCGCTCAAAAATCGCTTTCCCAATATGTGAGTAGCACTTTTGCAGAGATCTTGACCGTTCATTTATTTAAAACCCTAAACTCTAATATCAATAAGGATAAATCATTTCTAAGATTGAGCTTTAGTCAATTTTCTAAAATACTAAACCCAAAAAAAAAAAAACTCGAAATACTGATGCTATGGAGCTAAGATTGACGATATTGTCATAAGAGCACTTTCACATTTTTTTTTATTTTATTATTATTATTTTTTTATGATTTAGAACTTATGATCTTTCTGTATCTTCAGCTGAGGATTATTTATTCAAGGTAATACCAAATGTGAATAAAAACTAGAACACTAAGGAGATGACAAGCAAAAATTTATGAGAAACAAAGAATATAGATTTCACTATACAAAAACCAAAAGAAAAGGTGATAGATGTTTTACAGCATTGATTATCCAATGGCTTCAGAACTTCAAATCGTCTTCGGTTTTGGCAGATTTTTTCTTAGATCTAACTTGCTTTCTGTACAAAAGACAGTGCCATTTCATCATAGCTAATGTAGACAAAACTGTTTACCCTACTAAAAATATAGCTGAGGCTGTTGTTACATGTGCAACCGTTTTCAATTTAATAGAAGCAAATAGTGTAAGATAATGCCAAACTTCACATGCAATAATATTAAGATTACTGATTTGGCATTTATTAGTTACTGACTACCAGAAATAAACAGATCACTCTTAACTGATTAGATGAAAAACAAGACATAATAACATAGTTTATTTAATGAAACCTGAAGTTGAAACAACATTACAAACAACCCAACATCTGTTTAAACATAAAGCTAATCAGAAAGCCTTCCAAATTGTGTACGACCCAATCTTAGCGGCGGCGAACATGTTAAAACCCTTCCCATCAGTGCCATAGCTTCAATGCTGGGCAACTTCTTCTCTTGGAGCTTCTCCGCAGATAATTTTGAACATTGTGGATCACGGTTTGCCTCTGCTTCGGGTTTTGTCCCAGTTGTTCCTTGTTCATTATGCAGCCACCTTTTTATCCAAGCATGCGACAACAGCAATGCCCTGCACTTCTCTTTTGGATTCTCCACAATGTGCTCCTCACCCTTATTCCAGAGATCCCCCCTCTCAACCAACCACACCGGCTTCTTGCCATGTTGCTTCTCTGGATTATTTGGTGCTGAGCTAGTTGTGCAACTTCTAGGAATTCCACCGTACAGCTTGCTTATTTTCACCGCCTGAGATGAGGGTGAAGCAACATTTGAGCACGTTGTCCCTTGTGCCGAGGGGGTTGAAGAGTTCAGCTTGAGACGCTTTAACGATCTGTTTCCCGGATCTGCATTCGGGAGATCAGGCTGCTTTCCATGCTGTAGTAGCTTCTCCGCCTCCCGAGACTTCTCAGATGAAGTTGCTGCACCAGGCAAGGGGGGGAGCGGGAGCTTGTTACTCGGCTGCATATGTCCAACTTTCTCGGAGAAACCAACATTACTCCTTGCTGCTATATTTGACTCCACATTGAAGGCCTATACATATTCAATTATTATCAGACAACAAACCACTAGACAGTCAAAAGAGAATAAAGAGAACAAAAGATCTTGGGAACTATCACTAAGTAAACAGCATTATGAAATCATTTTTATGCAAAAATAATTGATAGATATAGAAACATTAGATGCCAACAGTACATAGAATTTCTGTATACCAAAATGGAATCATCTCATACACGCATAATATATTATGAACAGGTAAGTCGTAACTCAAAGAAATGTGATGGAGTAACATACCTGCAAGTCAATTAATTCAGAATAATAAGTGTGAATAAGAGTACCTTATTTGATGCAGTAAAATTTAAACCTGCAGCATGTACAAAGAAAAACTTAACTGAGTGCAAGATTCTAACATCAGGCATTTATTTGAGCTCATGGGCTTTTAAAATTCATTGCATTGCAATGCACCAGCAATAAATTGGAAGAACATACACACAATCAGGGTCAAAGATGGTGAAAAAATTATTCACATCATACACATACCAGCATAAGGTTTTGTATTGAAAATTTCTGAACATCTGCTCATTCCCTCAGGCATCTGCATCTTTGTGAACTTACCCCAATTATATGCTTTAGAGTAATGACCGGATAGAATGTTCACTTTGCGACACGCGTTAACCGAATTGTGGGGTTGTGTGTAGCAGGGCATTTGTTTTTCAGAAACTAAATCCTCATGACATTCTACATGCTCTAGAATTCTCTTACCAGTTTGTGATGGTGTGGGAACAGCAGACACTGCCGCTTTTCCTTTGTCAACCACGAGTTTTCCCCCATTTTCCACAATATGAGGTGTTGTATTCAGAAAAGGATTTGACCCAAAGTGGATATCTTTACCAAAGGAAAGAGCTCTCATCCACTTGGTAGGATCATTTGATGCACCTTCTCCTGAGAAATGGCATTCAGATGTTATTCCCTTTGCAGCTGAAGTGCTAGGGAACAAGGGAGTATTCTGAATGCCACTTTTACAATGCTCGACGCTTCGAGCAACCCCAACATCAGCACTTTGCCTATCAAAAGTTTCAGTCTCAATCATTTTGACTCCTTTAACAGACTTAAAAGAGCCCTCTAATCTCTCTGTTAAGACACCATCTTCAGCAACATAGCCAAGTTTCTCAGTTCCAGAAGGATGATTAGTCTCCTCTGCTGCTTCACATCTCATTAGTTTCCAATATGCAGCTAACCCTACAGATTGGTGTTGTTGCGGAGTTTGCGTGCTTCTCTTGTTAACATCTTTAACATTGGACATGATGTTCGGCTTCAAAGGTGAATCTTCCTTCGAAATGATTAAGCAATTTGAGCTGGAAATTGAAAGAAATGGTCTATATCAGAATTGTAACACCTCAATCATCCTATTGAACATTCAACTAGAAACTCTCAATAACTTTTGATTGAAACTGGAGGAAAAGAAACCACAGCTCCTTAGAATCAACCGTTGAAGTTCTTTATTATATAAAAAGTTTAACAAATCATTATTTTCAGAAACTTCATTTAATGTTAAACTGAACAACCGCATATGTCAATCAAACAACAATTTCACAAAAAATATTAAAAATCACCTAACAACTGACACTACATAGAACATAACTGAAACGAGAAAGATGATAAAACCTTTATTTTAATTTCTTTGGGTTGTTTTAACAAAGTAGATAAACAACAGAACAATCAGGAAACTCTGTTCAGCTCTAAAATGAGTTAGCATATACAGATATACTAATCCAACAAATCCAAGCAAAAAACACATGAAAGGAGCAGACCAACAATTAGTATATGCCACAACAAGGAATAAGATAGGGACATCACATTATGCTACGAAACAGATTATGCAAACAAATAAAAGTTGGTTTAAGCAACAAATGAACTTCACAGTGAGTCAACTCACCCCTGTAACGATGAAATCCTCAAAATCACTCCCAGAAGCAAAATTTTACCTTGTATATTGGTATCTATCACAGTATATGATATAGAGAGAACAAAGAGAAAGGCAAGGAAGAGAGTTTAGGAGTTATGGAGCAAAGCTTGTGCGATCTTCGCGCTTGGAGCAGAGGTTGCTAATGGGGCCGCGAGGTCCTACCAGTCAAGCACTTTCTATGTTTGCATATTACAATTAATTGTTCCTTAGTTTTAATTACTTCACTATTTTTTAGTTTAATAAATTTTGAATCCTTTAAAATTTTGTCACGCTAGAAAACCACACAAATGAAATAGAATATTATAAGTAAAAAAATCTTTCATTAGAAGCAAAAAATTTTTTAGTAAATATCCAATATATATTAAAAATTCAATTTGCAAATTAAAAGATGAATATTTGGAAAATGACAATTTTTCAATTTTTTTTGTAACATAAAAATAAATTGTAAAGCGATGAGAAGATGATGAGTATGGATATATGAGTCATGTAATCCTTATTTTGCCTGTAATCATCACTTCAAAATACATGATTTGACTTTATAACAGAATTAACACATCGTTAAACTCTTTGAAATTAATGAAGTTTGTTCACGTTCCACTCTTCTGTTATAGGACCGCCGTCACCTCCCCAATCATGTTATAGGACCGGCATCACCTCCCCATCCCCATTCACGTGTGTTTGCACAGTCGTATGGGCTAGAGACTGTTTTTCAAGCTGAATATCTTTCATTACCTATGTTTTACACTCTTTTTGCATATCCTTCTATTTTCTAACATGTCCTACCCTCTTTATATATATTATTTGTTGTTTTTAATATACCATTAATAATAAATAAAATTATCTAAAATGAAATATTAAAATCTATTAATATGCAAAAAGTTTACATGAGTAATAACAAATTAATAATGGCAAGGTAAACTAAATATAAAATAGCTAAATATAAAATAGGTAAAAATACACAAAATACAAATTAAGATATGTCTCCCTGCTCCCTCTTTAACTCGTAGTATCAATATCATAAATCTATACATATATAAAAGTAAACTTAAACTTCTACTTTTATTTTCAATTTTTTTTCAATTTTAATCTTGATCGTCAAATTAATGTTTTTATTTCAATAATAAAATCTAATCTAATCTAATTATACTAATAATATGAATTTTATTATTTAAATTTTAGTTTTTTATTAAACATTATAAATATGGTAATATAAGAAATATTTTTGGCATATTTAACTAATTTTTAATCAATATATACTTAATTTAAATTAATATATCAATCAATATTTATATATTATAATTTAATTTAATATACATTCGACATATATATGATTTTCCTTTGATTTTCAATCAATCATAAAATTTAATTATACTAATAATAGGTTTTTTTAATATTTAAATTTTACTTTTTTATTGATTTAATTTAATAATATAAATTTGATTAATTTTTAATGCTTAATTTCAATTAATATAGTATCCATTTTATTTTTATTAAAATCGTCTCTATAAATATTTGCTTTCAATTACGGTCGTTCATTCATTAAAATCATTATATATAAATCTTTTCAACCTAATCAAATATTACTCTCTCTTTTTTTTATCTCTGTAATGCTTTTTCTTTTTCTTCTCTTTTACAGATTTTACTTTCATATTATTTATAATCAACTGTAATGCTTTTTTTTTTCTTCTCTTTTACAGATTTTACTTTCATATTATTTATAATCAACTCTAATTCGTTTTGTCTTTTATATTTTTATTTGATCTTATTTGCAGGTTCAATCATTCTCCCAAAAATATCATTATAATTTTTAATTTTTTGTTATCTTATTTTTTTCTCTTCGATTTTTATATTTTTTTAATAATTCTATAAACCCTATTTTTATAATTTAATTTTATTTATCTTCTTTTATACGTACTTTTATTTTATATTATTTTTAGGTTCAATCATTCTTATATTTGACCTTAGTCTTTTTGTTTTTGTTTTCTCTAATGTTTTTTCTTTTTCTTCTCTTTTACAGTTTCTACTTTTATATTTTTTATAATCTACTCTAATTTGTTTTGTCTTTTATACTTTTATTTGATATTATATACAGGTTCAATCATTCTCCCAAAGGTATCATTATATTTTTCAATTTTTTGTTATCTTATTTTTTTTCCCTTCGATTTTTGTGTTTTTTTTTAAATAATTCTATAAACCCTATTTTCATAATTTAATTTATTTTATCTTTTTTTATACTTTGATATTATTTTTAGGTTCAATCATTCTCATATTTGATCTTATTTGAAGGTCCAATCATTCTTTTTTTTTTCTCTTATGCTTTTTTTCTTCTCTTTTACAGATTCTACTTTCATATTATTATAATATATTCTAATTTATTTTGTTTTTTATACTTTTATTTGATCTTATATGCAGGTTCAATCATTTTCCTTAAAGGTATCATTATTCTTTTTAATTTTTTGTTATCTTATTTTTTTTCTCTTCAATTTTTGTGTATTTTTTAATAATTTTATAAACCTTATTTTTATAATTTAATTTATTTTATTTTCTTTTATACTTTTATTTGATATTATTTTTAGGTTCAATCATTCTCATATTTGATCTTATTGGTAAGTCCAATCAGGTATCATTCTTTTTTTGTCTATCTTTTTTTTCTTCAATTTTTGTGTTTCCTTTATAATAATTATATGAACCATGTTTTTATATTTTAATATTTTATCTTTTGTTCTTCTTTTTAATTTTCTTTTTTTTTCCTCTAATGCTTCTTCTTTTTCTTATCTTTTACAAATTCTACTTTCATATTATTTATAATCTAGGTTCAATCATTCTCCTTAAATTTAAAGGTTCAATCATCTATACATCTATCTATATCTATCTATACATATATAAAAGCAAACATAAACTTCTACTTTTGTTTTCAATTTTTTTTAAATTTATTCTATTTAGAAATAATTCAATTTTAATTTTAACCGTCCATTAAATAATGCTTTTGATTTCAATAATAAAATTTAATTATACTAATAATGAATTTTATTATTAAATTTTACTTTTTTTTTTACAATATAAATTTGGGAAATATGAGATATATTTTTGGCATATTTGACTAATTTTTAATAAGCTTAATTTTAATCTTCAATTTTAATCTTCTATTTGGCATATATGAAATATATTTTTGGTATATATATAAACAAACTTATTTTCTATTTTTATCTTCAATTCTATTACTTTTGATAAGGTTCTATTTATGCTAATAATAAATTATTTATTTATTTTTTAAACAACAATATAAATTTGATAAATATGAAAAATATTATTGGCATATATTCTACTAATTGTCAATCAATATACTAATTTTCATAATATCAAATCTTTCAACGCTATCTTTGGTAATTTTCTACATTTTTTCCTACGTTGTTGATTGCGTTCAATCACGATCGTTTATTCTTTCAAATCATTCTATATAAACTTTTTCATTACCTGATCAAATCATTACTCTTTTTTTTCTTCTTCTTTTTCTTATCTATTTCACTTTCATATTATTTCTAATCTACTTTAATTTATTTTATTTCTTATATCTTACTTTGATTTGATCTAATGTGCATGTTCAATAATTTTGAGGTATCATTCTTCTTCTTTTATTTTTTGTTATCTTTATTTTATCTTTTATACTTTTATTTGATCTTATTTTTTTATGCTCAATCATTCTCATATTTGATCTTATGTGCAGGTTCAATCATTCTCATTTGAAGTATAATTCTTCTTTTTTAGTTTTTGTTATCTTATTTTCGTTTCTCTACTATTTTTGTATTTTCTTTTTAATTCTATAAACCTTATTTATATAGTTTAATTTATTTGATCTTTTATACTTTTATTTAATCTTATTTTCAGGTTTAATCATTCCATTTAAGGTATCATTCTTCTTTTATTATGGACGTGAGTGGAATGGGGTGGCGGGGGGTTTGGGGGTGGGTATGGGATAGGGCTAGGTGGTAATACTTTTATTATTTAAATATTAAAATTTTATAAAAAAAATCTTTTTTGGGGTTGGGGTGGGGTGGGGTGGGGTGGGGTGGGGTGGGGTGGGTAGGGGTAGTTTGGGTGGTAGAGTTTCTTTCAAAAAAATTATTTTTAATAAATTTTGGATTTTAATATTTAATATAATAAAATTTTATATATTATTGGCATCTATTCTATTAATTGTCAATCAATATACTAATTTTCATAATATCAAATCTTTCAATGCTATCTTTGGTAATTTTCTACCTTTTTTCCTACGTCGTTGATTGCTTTCAATCACGATTATTTATTCTTTAAATCATTCTATATAAACTTTTTCTTTACCTAATCAAATCATTACTCCTTTTTTTCTTCTTCTTTTTATTCTCTATTTCATTTTCATACTATTTCTAATCTACTTTAATTTGTTTTATCTTTTATATTTTACTTTAATTTGATGTAATGTGCAGGTTCAATAATTTTGAGGTATCATTCTTCTTCTTTTATTTTTGTTATCTTCATTTTATCTTTTATACTTTTATTTTATCTTATTTTTTATGTTCAATCATTCTCATATGTGATCTTATGTGCAGGTTCAATCATTCTCATTTGAAGTATCATTCTTCTTTTTTAGTTTTTTTTTATCTTATTTTCGTTACTCTACTATTTTTGTATTTTCTTTTTAATTCTATAAATCTTATTTATATACTTTAATTTATTTGATCTTTTATACTTTTATTTAATCTTATTTTCGGGTTCAATCATTCCATTTGAGATATCATTCTTCTTTTATTATGGGCGTGGGTGGAATGGGGTGGCAGGGGGTTTGGAGGTGGGTATGGGGAGGGCTAGGTTATAATACTTTTATTATTTAAATATTAAAATTTTATTAAAAAAATCTTTTTTGGGGGTGGGGGTGGGTAGGGATAGTTTGGGTGGTAGAGTTTCTTCCACAAAAAATATTTTTAATAAATTTTAGATTTTAATATTTTATATAATAAAAATTTATTACTTTTATTTATCATATATAAAATTCTATTTTAAAAATAAATTTTGAATTATGATTTTAAAATCCTTTCAAACTTCATAATTTATTCAAATAGTGGAATTCGAATTAATTGATTTAAAATTTAAGGAATTTAAAACCCACTCATTTTCAAATCCAATGGATTTGAAATTACTCAATTCAGACACAACTTAAAAGTATATAATTGTAATATACTTTAATTCTTTCCTGCAATGCACGGATGAGTAATATCTAGTTAATTAAAAAGTAAAGCATTTAGGTATTTTTTTTAATCCTCAAACTACCTGCTAATTATATATATTATATGTCCATAATTTATAATTATTTTCTAATTCTTTCTCATTCTTCTTTCACATTCATTATTTGTCTCACAATCATAAATTCCATCTTATCACTCACATATCACGAATTCAAGATAGGAATACCTAGTTTAAAATCTAATAGCACTAAGAAATGGCAACTTGTGTACAGCCGGGCGCACGGGGCACACTCCGTGCCCCTTTAGAGTTTTGTGTTAAATTGTATACGCTTTAGCATAAAATGTGTACATTTTATTTTCTAAAGAAAAATAAAAAATATTAATAGAAAGTATATACCCTTTAGAACAAAATAGTATACCCTTACTAATTAAAGTATATACTCTTTAGAACAAAATAATGCAGTCTTACCTATAATACTAAATTCTAAAGACACACGGTGTGCCCCGAGTGCACACATGCCTCATTCCAAAAGAAATAGGCTTGCTAGTCACTCTAAAAGTAAATATTAGCCAGATTTTATTTTTTAGAACTGCACTCTCTAAAAGTGGGAGCTAATAGAAATGTTAAAATGGACTCAGCTGGTTACATTGATACACCCATCATCTCATCACGTGAATTAAAGAGTATTATTATTCAATGTATAGTACTGAGTAGTTGTATTAGTAGGAGTGTGGAGCTCATAATTTAATTCTATTAGTGTGTATGAGTGAGTCTCATGTGTATTAAAAAAAATAGACTATTTGGGTGGGACTATGCCTATTAAACGAGTCGAGCGAGCTTGAGTAGTGCATACTGCTCGGCTCGATTTGATAACGAGCCTACGAGTGAGCTCGAGCTCAACTCGAAAATTACTCGAGCCGAGCTCGGCTCAACTCATTAAGTAAAACGAGTCGATCTTTCGAGCCTAAACGAGTTGGATTTTAATTAATATATTTAATAATTTTTAGATTAATATATATAATTATCATTATATAATATTTATTATTAATATAATTATCGAGCTTTATCGAGTCGAGTCGAGCTCGACTCGATAACATAACGAGTTGAGCTCGAGTAGTTACGAGTCGAACTTAAGCCTTATCGAGTCGAGCTATTAAGCGGCTCGTAACAATTCTAGGTGAAACCGAGGGAGTAGTAAATGTGGGCATTTATTTTAACAGCTCTAGATGGGCGGAGGAAGTAGTAAATATGGGCCACATTTTATTCAGAAAAGCAATTATCCTAATTTGGGCCCATAACTAAATTTTTACTGTGTGGAATAGCTTACCGAATGTAGATATGTTAATATTTCATTGATGATGTACACCGCAGTGTTGAAAAAGCTGGTAGATCGGAGGAAGGATTCTACATATGGTTGGGGATCATTGTCATACTCGAGAAGGCAACAATTATATACTCCCTCCCTTCATCGCAGGAAAGTTTGCACCCCCTTCTCGGCATAGAGATTAAGACAATTATAATTTTTAGGGGTATTACGGTATTTTTGGTAATAAGAAGTAAATGATAAATATTAGGTGTGTTTGGTATGGGTGATTTTTTTTTTTTTTTAATTAGAAGCAAATGATAAATGTTAGGTGTGTTTGGTATGGATGGTTTTTTTTTTTTAAATAAATTGTATGGGGAAAGTTTGCACCCCCTTCCATACACAGAGATTAAGACAGTGATAATTTTTAGGGGTATTATGGTATTTTTTTTATAATAAGAAGTAAATGATAAATGTTAAGTGTGTTAGGTATGAGTGATTTTGTTTTATAAATAAAGTGTATGGGGGAATGGTGATTGTGTTTGACTTTTTAGTTTTTATAGGAATGTGTAAACTTTTGTGGGATAACTCAAAGTGGAAAGTGTGTCATCTGAAATGAGACGGAGGGAGTAGATGGTTTCGTTTCAGTGCAGAGAGACGACAGAGGCATCGGATGTGCGGATGAAATGTTCGTGGTGAAACCCGAAGATTCACCTGGCCTAATGTCAAGAAAACATGTAACACTACTAATTTATTAACTAACTGATTAGATGAACATGTACTAACATTTATGAAATTTCAACTATTATCTACTTATATCAACAAATATTCAACACACAACAAAGTTTATTGAATGAAAAAGGTGAAATACATGATTACAAACAACCCAACATCTGATTAAACATAAAACTAATCAGAGACGAGGATGAAGCCAAATTTGAGCACTTTGTCCCTTGAAGAGTTTCATTAACGATCTGTATTCGGGAGATCATGCTGCTCTCCATGCAGTATTAGATTCTCCCCGCCTCTCGAGACTTGTCAGATATGTCCAACTTTCCCAGAGAAACTTGTTGGTTTTTTTGTCAAGAATAAAAGAAGGATTTCTTTTATTTCTTTGTCCCACATCGAATGAAGAGTAAAAGGGGAGGGATCCTTGGTGCTATATAAGGAGACCCTTGGACTTGATGTAAGTGCACCAATCAAGTACACTTTAATTGTTATATTTGATTCTAGTTAAATTCCTTTCTTGAATTCTCAGTTGTGAGGATGGGGAGAAAGGTGTGAATTAGTCAAAAATTTGTAAGAGTGTAGGGATTGAGATTATAGTGTAAGGATTGGGGTCAGAAGAGAGGAATTTTATGTGATTGTAAAAAGATTTCACATCGGTCCGTGGTTTTTCTCCGAAAAACCGGTTTTGTAGTTTCCACGCTTGTGTTGTGCTTTTTATGCTCTTCTTTATTTGTCCCTTAGAAATGAATGGAGATGTGCTTATCCCAACAAAACTAACATTACTCTTTGATGGTATATTTGACTCCTATACATACATATTCAATTATCATCAGACAACAAATAAAGAACAGAGAAGTAGCACTAATTATTTTTATGCAAAAATAATTGATAGATATAGAAACATTAGATGCCAACTTAACAGAACATAGAATTTCTGTATATCAAAAAGGAATCATCTCATACACGCATAATATATTATGAACAGGTAAGTCGTAACATACCTGCAAGTCAATTAATTCAGAATAACAAGAGTACCTTATTTGATGATGCAGACAGAGAAAAACTTAACTGAGTGCGAGATTCTAACATCAGGCATTTATTTAAGCTCGTTACCTTTTAAAAAATTTATTGCATTGCAATGCACCAGTAATAAATTGAAAAAACATACACACAATCAGAGGCAACTGTTGAAGTTCTTTATCATATAAAAAGTTTTAACAAATTCAGAAACTGAACAACCGCATCAGTCAATCCAACAACAATTTCACCACATGTATTGAAAATCACCTGACCTACATACAACATAACAGAAACGAGAAAGATGATAATTCATTTCTTTGGGTGGTTTTATAAAATAAATACTCTAAACAACAGAACAATCAGGATACTCTGCTCAGCTATAAAATGCTAATCTAAGCACAAAACACATGATTTGAATGGATTTGTATTTTGTGGGACCATTGACCTATTGACGGGCTTTTGTTCCCAGATCAGATGTATGTTTCTTAATCTTAATTACTTCATTTTTTTAGTTTTAACAATTTTTAAGGCTGTGTTTGGATGGAAGGATTTGAGGAGTGATTTATAAATCCTTCCCTTAAATTTCTCAATCATGTTCGGATAACAATTAAAATCAATGGATTTATAAATCCAAGATTTTAAATCAATGGATTTGATTTTGAATTTTTTTAGTTGTTTTTTAATGAATTTCAGGTTGGGTGATAGAGTTCCCTCCCAAAAAAAATATTTTTAATAAAATTTTAGATTTTAATATTTAATATAATAAAATTTTATTATTTTTATTTATCATATATAAAATTCTATTTTAAAAATAATTTTTGAATTATGAATTTGAAATCCTTTCAAAATTCCATAATTTATCCAAATAGTGGAATTCAAATGAATTGATTTAAAATCCAAGGAATTTAAAATCCACTCATTTTCAAATCCATTGAATTTGAAATAACTCAATCCAAACACAACCTTAAAATTTTGCGTGAAGTAAATCACACGAATGGAATAAAATATTTATAAATAACTAATCTTTCATTTTTTATGTACAACAATATGAATGGTGCCTGTTCTTGCTTGAGTTGACTGAAGCGATCGACTCGGGCCTAAAAATTTTAACGAAAACTAGAGGACCATTTTTTTCTAATAATAAATATATAAAGAATTAGAGATATTAATCAAATGTTTGTTCTATCCAGAGTTGATCTATATTGATACAAGTTTCGAATCTTGATCTAACCGGTATTTTAATTTTGGCAAAAGCTCCAGCGCCCCTGGGACACGGAGGGATATTTCGTGTTCCCATGTGAACACAATTTTCCCCCTTCCAATCTTATTTAAACCTATGTATTGCATGTGAACACAATTTTTCTCCCTCCAATCCTATTTAAACATATGTATTGCTAAGGGTTTAAATAGTAAAGGGACATGGAAATTACAAAGGCGTACGGAATGTGCTCCGTGCGCCCGGGTGCACAGGAGCCTCACTCTTTAATTTTTCATTAATTATTTACGTTTAACCTTTTTCTTTCTTTTAATTTTTTAATTTTTCATTAATTATTTACGTTTGACTTTTTTCTTTCTTTTAAAGTTGTTTATTATCCACGTTTTGGATTTGGATGGATATAATTAAAATTTTCTTTTTTAAAAAAAATTATATATATATATATTTAATATAAATTTATGATTCAATATAAACCATATATACTTGGGTACGAATAAGAAACATAATTAGAGGCCTAAATATAAAAGAGTTAGATATTAGGTGCATCCGGGTGAAAGAGTGCATCCATATGTGTATAATTTTTTATTCTAGTATATATATTATTTTATTTTGTATACGTGTTTCTTAATAATTGTATACTTTTTTCGCATTAAGTTTTTCATTAAAAAAAACTACTATGCAGTATAATTTTTTATTCAATAGTGTATACATGTTTTTTAATAATTGTATATCTTTTTATACTCAATTTTACATTAAAAAAAACTAACAATTAAATTGTATACATTTTTGTTCATAATTGTATATATTTTTGTTTATAATTGTATACATTTTTTAAAGTGAATGCACTTTATCTTAGGGTGCACCCGAGTATACACTATAATTAGCCAATATAAAATACTACTCAAGAATCAAAAGCACTTTATCATCATACTGAATTCTCTATATTATTAATACCACGTATAATAAAAAAAATGTAAATATTTGTAAAAAAAATTAATATTAATACTATGAAATTCATGAATATAATTTTTAATTTATTAACTTTTCTATAAATGTAGAATTAAACCTAATGCTGCTATGAAATTCATGAATATAATTTTTAATTTATTAACTCTTCTTTAAAATATACTAGAATTAAATCTCATCCCCTCGAAATTGCAATAATGAAAACAACAAAACTTGCCCACGCGCATCACGTGCACCATTCGTACCGACTACCATCCCTCCGAATACATTACACATTGCACTACCATCCCTTCAAATTCATTACACTGCACTTCTGCAGACGGCCCTCCTAATTCATCCAAATTTTCATACTCCTAGTCCTACCTTTTCACTGCGATATTTCAATTACATATAAATTTTAATTTTCATGAATATATTAGTAACAAAATTCATACTCATAAAAAATTAACTATTCTAATTTATTTAATATAAAATTATAATTATCTAGGATTGCATAAAAATTACAAATATTGGTTAATAACATATTAATGATCTCCGGAAATTAAATATAAAATGGGTAATAATACATGCGTAAAATACAAATCGATATCAATATCTTAAAAAAATTAAAAAATAAAACATATACACATAAGTTTGCTTGTATAGGAAAGTCGTTATTATGTTAAGCAGAACAATAATGCATAAGGAATTAGTCAGGACGAAAGTGGTTATTCTGTTAAGTAGAAGTTAGAACAATAATGGACTCGGCTTACAATAAATTAATTGGGCTTTATGAGATACGGCCCATTATTCTGTTTGTATTCACACATAGGGCCCATTATTTTGTTGATATTCATTATCGACACACATAATAAAGGAATAGCCTAATAGGATATCAAACATAAAAACGCATTACCAAAACGAAATCGAAATGGAAATGGGTTAAGAGTGCCATAGATTTTCCCCTAACTTAACGAGTAAGTCGGATACAAACTTCGAGAGAGAAATTACAATTGTTAGTACCCAACCTAATCTACTAACCACTTAAGAATACATTAAGTAAAGGGACAAAAGGAAAATTTGACATCCACGACAAAAAGCTCAAGCCAAAATTTAATTCACCCTAAAAACAAATGTCTATTAGTTACAACCACATAAATGAATCACCGATTACTTCACATTCTACTAAGTTAGGGCGAGAGCTGCTCATCCAAACTACTCATCTAAGGATCCACTTCCTTGCTATCATTCTCCACCATCACTACGACGTTGTTCTTACCCTCAACCCCTTCTGCTATTCTTTTGATTTTTGGCTCCTTGCTCACTACGGTTACGTCTGATTCACAATCATCTGAAAGCTTCCTCTTCTTCCCCGTTTGCAAGGTAGTAATCACTTGCACCTCATCATCGTCGATAATCGCTTGACAAGTATCTTGGGATACACTAGAGGTGCTTGCTCCATTATCCGCTGGTGGATTGCCGTTCTTTCCAGCTGCCATTGCTTCCGTCCAGCCAGTGAGAACCATTCCATCCGGTTCTTTCTCCTCATCAAATTCCTTCCTGAAAAATTGGATGTGTGATTTGGACTACTAAAACTATCTTCAAACAGATCAGACGACTAAGAATTCATGCAAAATATCCACAACAATAATAAGCAGTAACCACCACCTTTACTACACATTTATAAATAATTACTACCTCTGTCCCAGTAGCAAGTTTAAAATTACTTCTACGTTTAAGAAATGTAACCTTTGTGACTTTTATAGGTAATTAATCTTTCTGGGTAATACATAGTGTGTAAGGTATATTACATGTATTGGATGGAGATGACACTTGTGTAAATAAGGTGTAACAAGTTATTTGTTAGAGTGCTTTAACTATGTTGGAATCCTTTAATATGATTGACAAATGATGAAATGTGAACTTATTAATAATTAGAAGAACAAATGAGGAAATGTGAACTTATTAATAATTAGCAGGACAAATGAGGTGATATGAACTTAATAGCAGGAGTGCAGGACAGGAGTGATACTAATTGTGGCTGGTTGGGGAGATGCAGTACTTATTGTGGCTAGTTGGGGAGATGGTATAACGGAAATTATTACAAAAATGACGTACTGAGACGTTTTTCCTTGTAAACAAAACCAACCCCTTTTTCCAAAGAGAGAACTGAGAAAGGGATGTGGAAATGGTTCAAAAGAGGCTCAATAACAAATCTGTAAAAAATTCAAGAGTTATCAAGGAGCTACCATAACCCCAACATACAACCCAGGTGATCAAATAATAGATGCACACCACTTGTCATTGTGAGTCGGATACCTTGAAATTGAAAAAATTGGGAAAGAAACAGATAATTGGTTCCCATTAAGCTGAACCACAAGATAAACAAGCATAATCTATAACCAATATAACACAGACCATTGTGTTAAGTTAGTTTCTCAAAACATAAAAAACATTGCACAGCAGATGCTTGTAATCACATGTGAGATTGATGATCAGCATAAGATATTTTTAATGTCTGATTATCTTTGCAAGACCTTGTTGGGATATCTTGTAGGGAGATTATAGATTTAATTCTTGTAGTACCTTCTAAGGAAAATGTGTTAGCAACGTTAATACCTAAAAAGGGAATAGGGATTATTTCTAATTTGATCTTTGGTGCATGATTGATTATTTACATATTAAGCTAGCTTGGTATGAGTGATGAATACAAAAAATTAGACAAACTCTCTACAAGGTCATAAAAGATTAAAAAGCTAGTAATCGAAATGAACCTTAAAATATCATATACATACAAGTTGCTGCTCTCTAATAATAAAAAAACAGACCATTAGTAATGCTATACAGTTCTTGAATTTTTATTTTATCTTATCAACTCGTAATCAACTAAAACTTTAAAATTAGATTTGTTAGCTCATATCCGTCTATACTACCAGACACACGTAATTTTTCTAGAGCAACAGAATTGGAAGCAAGTCACCTATGAGAATATAATTAAGAAGATATTCAATAGGAGACCGTAGAGGTTCAAATTTCAAATATCAGGATGGTAAAAGCATGTAACAGACCTGTGCTTAACATTAATGCTACACTTTAGCTCTTGCTGAAGATCCTCAACAGTCAGAATTGTTCCACCCACAACTGGAGAAGGAAGACCAGATAGCACCTAATAAAACATGAGCAAGCAGATCAAACCCTTGAAAAAGGAAAGGATAAAAAAATAAAATGGAATGGATACTATAACAAAGTAAAAGAAGAAATAATCAACCTTTTCAAGATTTGCTGCATAGTTGGCAACCTCATCTTCCTCAAGATCATCACCAACTTCGTAAAGAAGTGCAGAACCATGCATGATCAGAGGTAAATTCATGCCGAGCTTTGCTTTCACAATATTATCAACGAGGTCCTTCAACTTCGAGTGATGTGTATTTACCTCAAGCGTCAAAGGTGTCTAATAATAAATACATAAAGCATTAAAACTATGTAATCAATTGGATGCAATCTGACCAATCGAAAAAAAATGAAAATTCCAAACAAATCAATGAGGAAGTATTTTTAAGAGAGAACAAGAAGACAAAAGACCTCAGAGCAGACATAACACGATTTGTTAGGCTCAAATGGCTCTACTGGCATAAGGAGCATCTTTCTTGAAGGATGCTCGAGGCAATAAGTCATCCTACACAGAAAACAGCTCATTATAATGTGAATAGACCAATAGGAAGTCATTGATTGAAAAGAAAATGTAATTATTTAAGAAAATTCCAAGCATTTAAGATGCATCTTGAGATAAGAAAGAGATGGATCGCATGTTTTACCAAATTCCTCAATACGTAAATTAAGAGGAGGGGGAGAGAGAGAGAGAGAGAGAGAGAAGAAGATCTATCAAGTGCAAACTTCACATGCATGCCCAGGTTCAAGAAATAATTTATATTCCCTCTGTCCCATAGTCATCTACACCGTTACTATAGATACATAATTTAAGAAAAGTTGTTTTTTTAACCAACATTATTGGCTTTTTAGGGGTATTGTGGTATTTTTAGGTAATAAATAACTTATATAGTATGTTATGTGTGTTAAGTGGGAGTGTTATTTTTGAAATTAAGATAACTTTTGATGTTGTTGGTTGATGTGAAGTTTTCTTTTTTAAATGCTGAAGATAAGTGGGGGACGGACGAAAATGGAAAGTGTGAAGATAAGTGTGGATGGAGGAAGTATGCAACATCTACACTAAGATTGGTTTCCAATAATGTAATTTTAATATTTCTTTTTCCTTAACTAGTTTAAGTTATTGACTTTCCTAATATTAAAATCTATTAAATCTTCCCAAAAAAAAAAGGTAATTATTAACCAAATAAGCAGGTAGTTATGCATTGGAACAAATATGTTACTGATAATATGACTAACCTATAATTTATAATATCATTCTGCAGCACCTTAATAGCCTCCATCACAATCAACCCAGCTATGATGGCATTCGTGGTGGCAACAGCATGTACAATATTGCCAGCAATGCCTTTGGTCTCAAAAAGGCTATGCAAGGGGATACCAAATGAAGAAGCTCTGATATTTGCAGCTGCAGTAACAAATTCTACAGCCAGTTGATCATCTTTGTCAAAGCTCAAGTTACCAATCTCCTGAAAATGAAAAAATAAGACGAAGTTTACATACAAGGAATCACATAGCAAAGATTACTTGTTCTTCAGAACTTGTTCCAAACCTTTTCTCGTTTAGAAAAAAATAAATTCACAGCCTCAAGAAATACAGCTGAGTTCTCTTTTAAGCTCCAAAGATCCTGTGGATTTTTCAGACCTAGGGATGCCATTGCAGATACCGATGAAAAATCACCAGCTGCTGAATCCTTAGATTGTTTTCCATTCTGATGGACAAGCTCAATAGGAAATACATCTTTGCCATAAATAGGCCTTGGCCTGCTACGGTTTTTCCATGTATCTTCATTTGACAATGCTAACTCAATGTTATAACCAAAAACATGATCAAATATCTTCTTTCCATATTCTTCAATGTCTTCGTCATCTTTGCGGTCAAAAACATCTTCAATTTGTTTAGAGGAGCTGGAAGCATCATTAGAGCGCACGTTCAAATCATTTTCCTGATTTTTTGGCCCATATAACTTCGAGAAAAGCAGGTCCTTTGCCCATACAACACAGTGAACAAACTGCAATATTTGAATAAAATAAGATAACAGTCTATTATAAAAATTGATGATATATTATCAGTAGGAAGCTCTAAAAGGAGAACAATTTTTTTTCCCAAAAAGCTGGAAGTTCCTAAGAGGCAAGAAACGATTTACAATGTTTTTTAAGAGGCTCTAACTAGCAAACTTGAGTCAATATATCAACAAAAGACCTAAGATCCTACTATGTTGCAGTAGTTAAATGTCAACTCAAAAGGCCTGTTACGAAAGCTGTAAGAAGAAACCCAGAATCCATGCAGTTCATAGCCAAATGCATGACA
The DNA here is from genome assembly GCA_023678885.1 of Pogostemon cablin. Classification (NCBI taxonomy): domain Eukaryota; kingdom Viridiplantae; phylum Streptophyta; class Magnoliopsida; order Lamiales; family Lamiaceae; genus Pogostemon; species Pogostemon cablin. The sequence continues at coordinate 20,933,975 of CM042954.1, read as the reverse complement.
AGTCTAGCCAGTCCATTCATAAAAGATTCACACGCAAATCATTACCAATAACCATAAAGCTGCTTGTACCTTTGAAGGAGTACTTGTGATAGTGCAGACAGGGTAAGTTTTTGGAGCTGGCTTAGGCTGGCATTCATAACATTCGGTTCTTCCCTTCACATGTACAGTAACCTGCCTCCAATAATTAAATAGACAGATAAAAGTTACAGAAAATGCTGGCAGCAGATCAAAGAAATTTTAATACAATAAAAATGGTGAATCTATATCTTTAATAAAAATGGATCAGCACGAACTCTTTGTATCGCACATAATGTACATTCAAATCTAGAAGAAAGAAAACAGACAATCAATGTTCAATACTCAAAATAGAAATAGCAACAGCATAGAATAGATAGAAATGCATATTAACTCTTACGAGAAAACACCACCTGTCCAAGAAAGCCAGTGGTGCCACTTTCAACCAATGGCACACCAGATGCTAAGCAAAGGCGGTTCACGTGCCGTCTAGCATCTAAATTGTCAAGCCCATTCAAAACAACACTGAATTGCTTAAAGAAATCAACATTGAAATCAGGATCTTTCACATTTGCATGATACGGAGTAATGTTGATGTGAGGCCTAAATTTTAACACCGCATCTCGTGCTACCTGGTTCAACAATAATCCAGATAACATCAGGAAATAAGTAAGAGCACAACAGCAGCAATCAATAAAGAGTACGACTACTCTACTCACTTTGGCCTTGGATTGTCCAACATGAGATTGTTGAAATAAGAACTGTCGATTTAGGTTGCTGACTTCAATGGTATCCATGTCGATCTGAATCAAGACAAGTAATACTAAAATGATCACAACTTTCTATACACAATTAAGCACTTGCAGATCATTCATTTAAGTAAACAACAAGTACATGGGCCCTATCCTCCCATATATTTTAAAATCATAAAAACATTAAAAAAATGGGATGCTTAATATTTCACGAGCACCAAATGCATCTTACAGAATATACACCAGAATTAATAGATTAAAACTTCATTATTTTAACGCAATAAAAAGTTGAGAACCGCGCCAAAAGCAAAGTCTGAAATGACCCTCTAGCATTGAGGGATGATAATAATAACAGCACCTAAATCAGGAATTTCTGATAGGGCAAGGGCAATTGCAAAACAAAAAAATCTGCGGCAGTATAGAGCAAAATAAGGAATCCCTAAAACCCTAGTTAGAAAACCCTAAAACACCACGGCAATCAAATAACAAAAATTAGCCCAAAATATTACTTCAAACAACGAAAACAACATCCACTCACTATATGGATATCCCCAAAACCTGATAGGGCGAGGGTTTTGAGAAGCTCGCACCCGATACCGCCGGCACCCACCATAAGCACTTTCGCGCCCTACACACACTCAAATACATCAGTACTTGGAGATTATTAAGTCGACAAACTTCTATCAGCAGATTAAAACGAAAAAAAATACCTTAATTACAGATAGCTGTTTTTCAGAAGCCATTGTAGACACCGAAAGAGAGGAGTTGAGCAATTGAGATTATAGTGCAACAGTAACGCGCAAAAACTGTATAAAATTGAGGAGAAAATAAGTGTGTGTGTGAGTCGAAAAAGTCGGATGGAGAAGTTAAACAGGCAAGTGAAAGTTTGACGAAATTTGGGGGAAATTTCTCAAGGGAAAGGGCGCCAAAATAAAAATATTTCTACACTCATCAGTGTTCTCGTTTTATGGTATTTAGACAGTAGACGAACAGTGTGTGTGTGTGTGTGAGAGTGAGAGGTGACGAAATGGGAGACGTGGTCACGTGAGTAGGAACCGTGCGGTGTGTAGGTGTACACGGTTTCTTTCACAACCCAAATTTAAATTAAGTTATGGGCTTAAGTGCCACTTTTTCTTGAAGTTTCTTTTTTGAAGTAATAATCTCAGTTTAAAAATTTTGGATAATTGTATTAGTTAGTACGTGGGTCTATTTATTAATTGTATTTATTAATTATATTAATGGGTGTTCGTGAATCTCATATGTTTAAAAAGAGAAATGTATATCTTTGGTGCGGACGTCCAAAATGAAAAAATTATCATCTATCCAACGAACGGAGGGAATAATAGAGTCAAAGTATAATATATAATATATCGAACTAAGTATAAAAGTTGATTTGATAATGACTTTTTCAAAAATTAATATAGTGTCAATATTTTTCAAAGTCGTCCTTTTTTTTCTTTTTTTACCCTACTTTAAGGACATCTATTAATTAAAATGTTAAAATTTACAAAAATAAAAATAAATGTTATAACTCGATCGTTGAAATAAATAACTTAATTGTATAAATTTATGATTCGAACGAAAAAATTTTTATAACTCGATTACATATATTTATAATCAATTAAAACTTTAAATCGAATTACAAATCGAGTCAATTATACTTTCTACATTTAGGTTATTTTTAATAATAATTATTTTATATAGGGCATTAAAAAAATTTGTTATTAAGTTAAACTTCTGGGTATTTAAATCCATTTGTACCTACACGCATATTAACAAAATGCAATTTTTTAAATATAGTAAGAAAAAGTAAGTGTGAGTTTGTAATTTAAATGAAAAACTAAATAGAATTGTTATAAATTATGAATAAAGAGTAAAAAACAAATAAAATTGTGTGTCTTTAATGAATATAAAGTGTAGTTAAAAGTAAGTTACAAGAAATATAATGTAATTTTACTATAGATGAAATGTGAAAAAATAAAATCAGATGAAATATAATATAATTTTACTATTGATGAAATGTGGAATGCATAACATAAATAGTATGCATAAACACCAGTAATGAGGGAGCACAAATTTTAGGTTAAGCAACTAGTATTATAGCATATATATTGAAGAATGGATCACTACAATGAGACGAGTTCACAATGAAACCGATTTATTTAATTAAAATATCATCATTATTATTATACTTTAGAAGATAAATACTAGTATAATTTGGGTTCATACGTACATTTTTATTTATTAATTATTTTTTAATATATGAAAATTTACATTTTACAGATATAGACTATTACTCATCTAAATAAAATATATTACTCCTCAAATTATTGAGGCTTAATTTACAGACTACTCTTAAATTACTATTTACCGAGATGAACACTCTTTTGAATTAAATATATTATTTTATAAAATTTTGATATATTGTGATTTTTTATATTTTTGTTAATATAAATAATACTCCATATTTCTTATTAAAAAATAATAATTCATCTCTCTAAAATCGGATTGATTCACTTAAAATTTAAAAAGTTCAAAATTAATACTATAAAGTTTAATCATATAAAATTAATTTAATATAAGATTCAATACGGGCAAACGGAAGTGGGTGGAGACGGGTGGCAGAAAGGGGGTTGGGTTGGGTAGATGGAGCCAGGGGGATGGGCAGCGGGCTGGTGGGGGTTGGGGTTGGGGTTGGGGTTGAGAGGCCTGGGTGGAGGTAGGGCCGGGTATGTCAATGGGGAAACGGGGTGGGTCCGTGGGTGGATTCATGGAAACTATTTGGGGTGGGTCAATGTCTTTTAATTTTTTACTCCTATTCTTTTAATTTTGATTTATTTTTTTTTATAAATATTAAAATATTTTCTTACACAATTTCAAATAACACGGTGTTATTGAGGATTTACAAATCCTCCCTAAGCAACTAAAAAGTATTTTATTATCAATTTCAAATCTACTATTTTAAAATCATAAACATTTGTTATAAATAATACTTCCTTCATTCTACAATAAGAGGTTCATTTTTTTTACACGTAAATTAAGGAATAATGTATTTAATGGGTAGTTGTAGGTAGTTGAGGTGATAAAAATAATATTTTAATGTATAGTTGATATGTGTATTAGTATGGTGTGTGAGTCCCATAAAGATATATTAATTGTTTTGTGTGGGTCCCATTTATTAAAAAAAGAAAATGCACATCTTCTATTGGGACTGACGAAAATGGCAAAATGCACTCCTTGTTGTGGGACGAAGGGAGTACAACAATTTCAAAATTAACTCATAAATTATTTAAATTTTAAAATAACTAAAATTAATACATACAAACTATTGTTTATATTGTTAAAATATGGAGTATAATTTAATAGAATTTGTGATTATTAAATTAATTCTAATATATTTACTTAAGTACTATTGTATTTAGTAGAGAAAATGATGGATTTTAAGTGAGAGAGAGTGAGATAACGATGAAAATGAAATAGTAGGGGGAGTTTGTCCCATAATAGGCAGGGGGTATGATGTGAGCAGACGTTTAATGTGCAGGTGATGAGTGATAAGGCAAATTAACAAAACAAAGTCTTCCGTGAGATGAGTTATTTGTGAGACGAGTCAATCAATTATTAAAGTATGCTTATTGTGTAGATAAAGTATGTTTAATGGTGGTTAAAGTATACTCCATCCGTCCCTTTTATAGAGGTTTTTTTTTTCCATTTTGGGCGTCCCACCAAAGAGTCTCATTTCTTTTTTTTCACACATGGGACCCACACACACCACTAATCAATTAAAATATGTGACAACACTCCCACTAACACAACTACCCACTACAAATTAAATAATAATACTCCTTAATCCACGTGTCAAAAAACAAAAGACCCTCTCAGTGAGGGACGGAGGGAGTATTTTATAAAGTATGCTTATTATGCATTAAAGGATGATTTTAGTGTGTTATAATATGATTTATTATTAACATACTTTAACTACAAATAAACATATTTTATCTGTACAATAAACATACTTTAGTGATGAGTCTATTCATCTCACAACTGTCTCACAGATAAATCGTCTCACAAAAGAATGTCTCAATTAATAATAATAATAATAATAATAATAATAACAACAACAACAACAACTCAAACCTTACGAGCTAGCCCAATTAGCCGGTGGACTAGCTGTATTATTCTATAGGCTAATTAATTTGGGTCAAAAAAATCCTTTTAAACAAAACTACAAAATTGGAGCCCTAATACTATATTTTTAGAGTTAAACGGGTTGGTCTTACGAGATTCTTGAGTTTTTTAACAACTCTAAACACAAACAGAAAGATTTGAGCAAGGTATTTACAAATCCCTTCTGAAATACATCTATCCAAATGAAATTTTACATTAATTAATTGTAAATTTATACATATTAATTGGACATAAAGTTAAATAATAAATTATTTAAAAAAACAAATAAATACTACATATCACTATTTAATTAAATTTTAATCCTCACAAAAACTCAAAAATAACACCACTTAATATGTTGAAATAATAGTAGTATAACAAAAAATAAAATAAATAAAAGATTGCGCAGAATTAAATGTATATATGCCCTTTTTTTCAATATTATTCAGAATATTTATCATACTTCTAGAAAAAGAATAATAACTTGTACATAAGAATAATATAATTTGTACAACATGTCTCTCTATAAGTTACTTGAGGCACATCTTGCGATTTACTTTCTCCATCAATCCACATGGAGGGAAGGGGCAATTGGGCCCCTAATGGTGTGGTACACTATTTTTTTATAAAAAAATAATTCAAAATATTGAGTTTTACCTTGTAAAATAAAATAAATTTCGTATAAGAAAATAACTATTCTCTCATGTACAATAAGTAATAGTGTGTTATGTGTATATATAGGCTAGGTGTGTTTAATATACTCGTAAAAATTTGAGAAATTGAATATTTTATTCATGTATTTACCCTATAAAATTTACACTTATTTTAAATTAAATTCTCTGTAATGACCATCAGAGACTGCACGCTAAAGACGAAACTAAACAAATACTCGAATTCGAGAGGGCAAATTTGTCAGTCACTCGAATGAGGAGCCTGGCGTAAAATAAATTGTTCTGGCATTTCGTCACCGGAGAAAAAGGTCGGAATAAGGGGAAACGCTTTCACGCATTTCTTTCTTCAACTTTATTTTCATTTTATTTTTTTATTTTAATTTCTGGGCTGAGCGCTCTCTCTCTTCAGTCTCTCACTACCCAAATCTCCATGCTCATCACTCAAGGGTAGAAAATACCAGTCTGAATCATGTAAGTTTTTTTAATTTTCTATTGATTCATGTCAATGGGTTAATTGTAAAGAATTAAAATGAAAAGAAAAGAAAAAAGAAAGAAATTCTCAATTATACATTTGAAATCTGTATTCATTTTTGTGTGTTCGGATTGTCGTTGAATAATTGATGTTTGTTGTTAACACTTGTGAAAACTAGTGTTATGTGACAGAATTTTCGACATGCACATGGTGTTTTGAATTGAAATTGAGTTGACACTTTGTGTTGTTTTCTTGGTGTGAATAGTTTGATATGGATGCTGTTTCTGAAAGAAATTACCTGAACCCGTTTCTGAAAAGATACCCGTCCAATAATGTGACAGGTAAGGTAATTAATTTTCTTGTTTTCATGGTCTATTATTCCAGCACATTTACATTTTTCATTTATTTGTAGTCGTTTATTATTACTTTTTTTAATACTTTTATCACTTATATCTTATATGAAACCAAAATGTGAGATGTTGGTGTTTATTATTGTGATTCTCTTAATTTTTTGTCAACACAAATTTCTTTGTTGATTCGAAAATATCAAGTGCTTCTTGTTGATCTATTGGATGAATATTGATTGAAAATTCTGTATGTTAGGTCTTTCCAGCAATTCTTGGTCCAATTTTTTCTTATAGAATAATAATGTTTGCCATTGGAGATGCTGTTGCGGCATGCTTCTGTTTGGTCCTCATCAAGGCTCCCCTACAGTATTAATAAGTTGAGGCTGTCTTAAGTTCTGTTAGCTGTTGCTGGAATGCTATTGCATGCAGTACCTGTGCATTACTGCATTTAACTCTCAATTTTATACATGCAAATGGAATCATTGAAATGTGAAGGGGAAGTATATAAACTTCATGTCAATTTGATTGATTATTAAACTGCTATTATGATCATGAGTGCATAAAAGTATGCCTTAAACAAACACTGTGAAATGTCGTCTGACTGATGAATCACTGCCTTCTTAAAAATAGTTAAGAAACTGTAATTGTTGAAATGTGACATGTTTCCAAAGTTTCAGATTAGGAACAATTTGACAAGTCTGAGCTGATTAAACTGCCTATAATATAGAAAACAGTTATATCATATATATGTGAAGGCTTGTTTAATTCTCGATTTAATATTATGCACAACTTAAAAAAATTATGCTTTATGTTTGACACTTCATGGTTAGATTTGGTCCCCAAAAGGCGCAAAAAGATAAAAGCAGATGAAGGAAATGGGAACAGTGCTAGATCCTTCCCCTTTTCTTGGCTATTCGAGTCTGAGCTGGAAAGGAGTCACGCCTTTTCAGGAATTACAGATCATTCTGATCCATTCTGCACAAAAAATTTGCTGAAAGAGTTAGATTCTGGAAAATATGGAAGTGTTACTAAAGAAATTGAGGAGCTTATCGAACAGAAGAGGCAGTTGTTGGACTCCCTCTATATGATTGATCCTGAACTTCCATCTACATCTCTTGATACACAAAATGAAATGGACTTGACGTCGACTGAACAACTGACTCCTGATGTAATTGACCTTGATGATGAGGATGCAAATGATGGTGCAGTGCAAAGGTGTGTTCCAGTAGCACAGCTATCCCATCATACTGGGCTTGTGGTTATCATTGACTCGGATGATGATAATGATACTAGAAGTGAGAATCATAAATCTCCTTATCTGGAAGTTGAGTTGAAGCAACCTTCTGTAAATCTTCTAATGCAGGATAAACCTACCAGATATTTTCTCATGAAGGACTTCGTGGTAATGAACATCTGGATTTATCTATATCTGGAGCTTTGCCAACTTATCACATCACTAATTGTGTAATCTAAACATATTATTTTTACCCTGCATAATTTATGAAGAACTGTATCTATTCGTAATGCAGGACTTCTATGACAAACAATCTATTTGTTCACGGTGTACATTTTCTTGGATATAGGGTGGATAATGACATATTTTCATTGAAATTTCCTACTGTATCCATGCTGACTGGAAAGGAATATACTTGCATTGGATGTGTGAACCTTTTTTGGTTTGATCTCCTTGTCATTTCATAATTCTTATTGTGTGCTCACATTACTTAGGATTGGAATTCGGACCGAGGCCAAAATTCGGACCGCGGCCAAACTTCGGGCCGTGGCCAAAACTCTCAAGAAGCAGATGCACAAATTATCAGTGAAAGCGAAGTAAAAAAGGATAAAGGTGTATATGTGGGTACAGATGAAGGCATGGAAGATGATAGCGATGAGTTATCTGATTCCAATTCTGATGGTCTGGGTGACATTTGGAATGAAATGAAAGTTGCATTAGAGTGTTCAAAGGTACTTTATTGCATTCATTTCTCTTATTTTTGGCAATACAGTGATATAGATGATAAATCTTCTGATCTGCAGAATCTTCTTAAACTCTCGTTATAAGAGATTGCTTAGTAAGCATCTCATTCAGTATATTAGTTGGGTGGACTGTGGGATCCCAGTGCCCAAGCAGACTACTATAAATATTATGTATATATGTGTACTTATATTTTAGTTCGGTTTCTGCTTTTCACTTTAGAAAAAAACTAGCTTTTGTGGCTTGTGCTCTAATTTAACACAAGTGAACCAAAAACTATTTCTTTTGTATTGGTTTTAACATTATAAATTACTTCTGGACATCCCTAACCCTGATAAAAAAGCATTCACTGATTGGATTTTTTGATGACCTTTTCCAAATATTCTTGGGCTCTGATCTGCAGCGGTGAATCATTTCTGTTTAAATCCTTCATTAGTTATTTATTTATTATTTATTTTAGTTTCAAAGCAACTATATATCACTCTTTTTATTTTTCTAACTTGAAATTTTTTGCCGTCCTGATTTGAGAAAATAATTCATTGAGGCAAAGACTTCTATGCAACCTAAGTACCTGTACCTTTGTAGTTCATGTTGTATTTTACCTTCGGGGTTTAATCTTTACCCTTTAGGGTTTAGAGTTAATTCTTAGGACACAATTGTACTTTCAGTTTTGTGCTTTATGTAATAATTTAACCTCATGGTTCATAAACTGTTCTATTCATAGGGTTTAATCTTTCCTTAGGATTTAGTTCCTAGGACATATAGTAATTATCTTTCCTACCAATAGTTGAGGAGGGTATGTGTACATACAACCGGTTGTACACAAGAAAAGCTTATTCATTGAAGTCATCAATTTGTTTGTGTTTTTAGGCCTGAATTTTGTTTAGCCAAATGTTTTACTTTGGCTTCAGTTGAGTTTTGGAGAAAGAACATCTCTGCTTAGGACTGTAATGGATTGATCTTTCTCCAAACCAAAAAGACTATGGTGTGACTGATCTTCATTGCTGAATTTGACCTTTGCATTTTCAGTCTGAAATGCTAGCTATTTTTGTGCTTTATGTTTAATACAGAAGTACAAAACATGTGTTTAGCTACTTTTTCTTTGATTCTTCGATATGTGACAGGAAACCTCTAATGATGCTCTGCTGGGAGAATATGATGCTGAGGATGAAGAAGAGTGTGAACATTCTTTTATACTCAAAGATGATATTGGTGATGTATGCCGCATTTGCGGGGTTATTGGGAGAGGAATTGAAACCATCATCGAGTATAATTTTTCAAAGGTATCATATATTGGGTTTCTGTTTATTCTGAAGCTTGGTTGTTTGTGGTTTATAAAACACTGTTACTGAAAAATACCAGTTAAGTATATTTAATAATGTACATTCAACTCATTTACATGTTAACTTGACACAATAAAGCTGGAATATATGATTGGGAATTATGAGCTACTGCATCTTTTATTGGTTATAGCGAAGGAAAATGGAGGAACTGAGGATTAAGATGTTTATGATTTCATTTTTCTGAATTGTTTACAGATCCGCTTCTAATATTTATAAATAATTTATAAATAAATTCCTAGCATTTAGAGTGACACTGATCCAATCCTAATATTCCCCAAGACAACAGAGGAGATTTCTGACATACATCTTGGATAAAAGTGGAAAGAGAACAGTACAAGTAATGGTTTGGTGAAGATGTATGTGTATGTAGGTAGAAGTTTAACGGACCCTTGATTAAATTTCTCATGCACAAAGTGACTGTTAATTTCATTATTCTAAGATTATCTTGGTTGTCATAGAAAATAAGTAGTTGTCAAACATTGGCTTGGATTGATTTCATTTTCAAAGGAGGATGATGAATGTAATGAAAGTGTAGTGAAGTTGCCCAAGTAATCATCTGAAAAGGATATTGTTTACATTAATTGTATTAAAAAGATTGTTTTCTCAAATATGATATCATGCGTTGCTTCAAGTTAATGTGACATCAGTTGTGTCAAATCTTAAAGTTAATTTTGAGTTAAATTAACAAGGATTCCAGTGTTTATGTGGATGATTTCATGTTATTCTTTTTAACATGTTATATCTGAGGTCTGGGGAAGAGCGTGCACTTTGAGGAGCTTAATGAAAACTAGAAACAGTTGGCAAAATATAGGTCTAAATTCATGACAGTTCAAAATTGAATTTATGTTCCACAATTTAATATCAAGTAGATAGTATTCTGAACCTATGTTGATGTATAAGATTTTATTTTCAAAATTGATCATTTGCATTCAATAACATCAACCTCCCAGTTAATATTTTATGGAGTCCCCGTTAACGTCTTAGTCCTGATGCCCTGCAATTATTGTAATGTTTTCCTGACACCTGAATGAACCCTGCATTCATCGCAGGATTGCATATGCTCGAGGAACCTCTGCTTTCATGAGTTGTTTTGTAAAACTAATTTAACTTGCGAGACTGTTGCACATACCAACCTAGATCTAGTTTTAATTCTTCACCCAATACTTGTCTTTTGCTATTGTCTCCTTTAATAATTAGTTTCTGCTTTGTAAGAATGTTTGGACATTGCATATGCGTCCCATATTTCATTTCCTCAACATTTTCATTTTCCTTTTGCTTGGCCAAGTTTCATTTTTTGACTTCTGAATAAATGAGTGCTTGGTTGATATTTATAATTTTTTGGCAAAGAATATTTTACTTTGACGATTGCTTTGGCTGCTCTTTTCTGAATACAGAGCACAAAGACAACAAGAACTTACAAATATGAAGGACGGACTACGAGAGGGCAAGATCAAACTGAAAATTTGCCTGATGGGATTAAGTTATCTGATAGTGACTTTACTGGTGCTGAAATTAATCCACATCCACGCCACAGGAGAGAGATGAAACCCCATCAGGTTGAAGGATTTAATTTTCTCTTAAGCAACCTAGTAGTAGATAACCCTGGAGGTTGTATAATGGCACATGCTCCCGGTTCTGGTAAAACATTCATGATAATCAGTTTTCTTCAGAGTTTTATGGCAAAATACCCTGCTGCAAGACCTCTGGTTGTACTGCCAAGAGGCATCTTGTCAATATGGAAAAAGGAATTCATTCGCTGGCAAGTTGAGGACTTGCCTTTGTATGACTTCTACTCGGTTAAAGCTGATAGCCGTTCACAACAGCTTGAAGTTTTGAAGGAATGGGTGAGCAAGAGGAGCATATTATTTTTAGGATACAAACAGTTCTCCTCTATAATCTGTGACACTGATGTTGGGAATGTTGCTGTTGCTTGCCAAAATTATTTGCTGAAAATCCCCACAATTCTAATCTTAGATGAAGGTCACACTCCTCGAAACCAAGACACTGATGTTTTGACCTCCCTTGAGAGGGTTGAAACTGCAAGGAAGGTGGTTCTTTCTGGAACACTCTATCAGAACCATGTGAAAGAAGTTTTTAACATTTTAAATCTTGTGCGTCCAAAGTTCCTAAAGATGGAGACTTCCAAATCCATAAAGAGGCGTATCTTGAGTAGGGCGGAAATCTCCAGTAGAAGGAATTTGATGAAAAATGGCAGGGACAATGATTTTTATGAGCTAATAGAGCACACTCTTATTAAAGATGAAAATCTTATGCGGAAGATGACTGTGATACAAGATCTTCGTGAAATGACCAGTAAAGTTCTGCATTATTATAAGGGTGATAACCTAGATGAACTTCCTGGACTTGTGGATTTTTCAGTGTTTCTCCAGCTCAGCAGATTGCAAAAAGCTGAAGTCAAAGAGTTGACGAAGACGTCACTCAGAAAGTTCACAATCAGTGCACAAGGCAGTGCAATATATGTACATCATAAGTTGAAAGGTCTAGCAAAGAATTCTGGTGTGAAGGATAGAATTGATGAGGAGAAAATCGATGCTCTCATGGACAAATTAAATCCCAGAGAAGGTGCAAAGCTTAATTTCTATCTGAATCTTCTCCAGCTTTGTGAATCAAGTGGTGAGAAAGTACTAGTTTTTAGCCAGTATCTCCTTCCCTTGAAATTTTTGGAACGAATAACTGCCAAGTTGAAGGGTTATACGATGGGCAGGGAGATGTTCATGATCACAGGTGATTCAGATACTGAAACACGAGAATCTTACATGGAAAAGTTCAACGTCACATCTGAAGCTCGAGTGTTCTTCGGATCAATCAAAGCGTGTGGTGAAGGGATATCTCTTGTGGGGGCTTCACGCATCATTATATTGGACGTTCATTTGAACCCATCCGTTACCCGCCAAGCAATAGGGCGAGCATTTAGACCTGGCCAGGTGAGAAAGGTTTACACCTACAGATTGATTGCTTCTGGCTCGCCCGAAGAGGAGGATCACACCACCTGCTTCCGAAAGGAGTCCATTGCCAAAATGTGGTTCGAGTGGGATGAGAGTAAAAGTCACCAAAGCCTTGAGATGGAGACAGTTGATATTGAGAGCTGCGGAGACATGCTCCTGGAATCTGCACGGTTGAAAGAAGACGTAGTTGCTCTCTTCAGAAGGTAAGTGAACCTCATTTCCCTTTCCATCAGTATGCTTTTTACTACAACCCTCAAATGTTCCCATTTGTGATTTTCAGGTAAATTTGGAGGGCATTATATAATAATGAATCTTTGAGCAACTCGGGTACGAGAAGGGCTTCTTTTGCAAGTGGTAATCTAGCCATGAAACATTTCACTGTAAATTTTCATGGATTGTATGATTTGAAACACTGTTTGTTGTTTATCTAAGCCCTTGGTCGTATACGCTTTACTCTCTGCATAGCATTCCATTTCCTCCGGGTATGCCCACACAGCCTGCGCGTGAATGAGATTTTGAAGGATAGTTTTGTCTTTTTCTCGTATCACTTTCCCACCTGAACTTCGGGTCTTTTGCACCGCACCATCTAACCTGGATACTGCCATGTGCATAAAACTCGAAGTTCAGGTGGTACCGTGGTTGAATCCCACCTTAAATAAGTTGTCTTTCTGATACAGTGTAGTCAACTCATCTCTGAGTCTACAAATTGGTGAATGATGGCCATTTGAGTTCCAAATATGAATTAGAATAAACAAGAAATTGAATTTCGTACATAAATTTCTGCTCTTGCATGTCATTGTGTTACAAATTTTCGTGGGATCATCCGACAGGTGCCTTATTCCTTAATACAATACAACAAAATCATGGTATCACGGTTCCTACACGAGACCAAACACGTAATAATTCTTTACAATCAATCTTTTTCTACAGTAGATTCACAAAACGGGAGCGATCGAGTTTAAAGCTACGTAAAAGATGGTAGAAGGGACGAGACGAGGCGGTGCGGTCGACTCCCTGAATCCAGGCAATCGAATTCTGGCGTCTCAGCCCCCATTGCAGAACCTGTAGTGTTATATACATCAGTTTCTCTGAGAGGAATATAAGCATTGTGTGCACTGCCGTCGCCCATGGCCATACTGCCACCCTCGCACTGCTGTAACCCCAGCGTCAGCGAAACACCGCCGCCACCACTGCCACTGCCGATGTTACCAAACCTTTCCAGCCCCGACATATGGTAAGCAGCTTCGATGAATCTGTCACTAACACTGTTCGGAAACATGCTAGACTCGTTCGTTTGAGCCTGTTTCTGTACCTCTCGCGGTTTCCCTATTCCATAATCGCTCTGGAATATGGAATTGGCATCCATGTCCACGTCGTTCATTTGATCGGATCTCGACTCCATGAGCTGCCCAGTCGAAGCTGTACCTTGCAGCCGGTCCTCTCCTTTGTCCTCCGAGGCCTTTGTGCTCATCTTTGCAGCTCTTGAGACAGTCTCAGACGAGGAATTCGAGTCCATGTCTGCATCTCCTAGTTCTTCTTTGTACATCTCTTCCACCATTGGCTTCCAGAGACGAACTCGTGCGTTTATAAACCAGTTTGAGACCTAACACAGCCACATAAAGATCAACAAAATGCAGGATTTTCTTTGTAAAAAGAATTTGTTGCATGAGATGCAAACTAATTCTCACTGAAAAACATTCTTAATTTCAGCAAATACAACATTACAAAGTCTTGTTGGATACCCCCAAAACGACATGACTATTGACTACAGAGTAGAGAGTTCAGTAATCTCACCTGACTTCTTGTCAATCCAGTCTGTCTTGCTAGCATGATCTTTTCAGAATCTTTAGGATACCTGCCATGGAAAACAACATGAACAAACCTTATCCAAAAGAGCAAAACAAAGGCAACGTCTCTTTCGCGACTTACGGATGAAGAAAGTGTTCGAAAAGCCATGCTCTCAAGACGGAAACAGAGGTTTCAGGAAGTCCTCTCTGAGGTCTCCATGCATGTTGTTGCATCATACCAAGCTGCTGAAGAGCTCTCTGTTGCCTGAGTTGCTGATCCACGTATCGTAGACGAGATATCCCGACCCCTTTATCGTTCGAAGAAGCATCCTCTTCCCCAAGGCTTCTTCGTGCTGCTTGAATCTGCCCGTTTATAGCATCCCTCAGGCAGCGAAAATGGCGTGAGATCGTCTGAAGTGCAAGCGCTGTGTACGGTTTAGCTGCTCCGGATCCTGCTATGACGTCGAAGGAAGACACGACTATCTGCATCTGATGGTAATACTGTCTGTACCTTCTATCAACCTGCATGATCATAACATTAACATATTGTGATCACAACATGCACAGATGTAAACACAGCTCATATGAAGTTGAATAACACTCACCTCGTCCAACATTGTCAAAAGCTTTGTCAGCTTATTATGCACTTCTTGTTTTTCAGCAGCAGAAAGCTCGACAGGTTTAGGCGTGGCTGAGGACGACGAAGGATCATGAGGTCCGTTCCCCTGTTCGCCTTCAACCTCTTTAGAGTCTTTCTTCAACTCTTTTTTCCCCTTTTGATCCTTGATTGCTTTCTTCACATTAACTACTTCATCAAGCAGTTCTTGAGCTGCTTTCAAGTACTTAGAATTCGGAACGCCTCTCGGCATTCCGTAGGGAAGAACATCACTCGGTGCAGTCGACAGCACGTACTCACTATCCCTTGATTGCTTGGTCTGAAAACTCTCTTCATTATCAAAGCTAATGCTCCTTCCTACCCTGTCTTCACCATGCATCAATGGATTACTGCCTAACATGGACGTAAAATCCGTGTTTTCGTTCTGGTATTGGAAAGGCGAAACGTGGAGCACAGACGGGACGTGTGTGCTGAGGCTAAGGGACAGTCCCTGCCCCTGCATATTAGGAGCAGTACCCTGAAGAACACAAGAAGTTGCACCCGGTTGTTGATGCATCATCACCATGTCATTTCTATCGTCTTTCCACGAGTTCAACTGATTCTCCAACCCTCGCGATCCTCCAAAGCTTAATAGAACTTCTTGTTGTGAGGCAGTTGAATCCGAAGCAACAGAGGAGACGTTATGGGAGTGGGAATTCGCGGCCAACGCATCCGTATACGGCCCGGATGAAGAGGGGAAATTCATGTACATTATGGTGTTTCCTTGAAGAATGGGTGTTTCTGAATGAGAGCTTGGTAAAGGGTTTTTAAAGTAGAACATTGTTGAGGCATCTCTCTGATTGTTTGCCATCGGAAAATAAGTTCCCATCTCTCCTTCTCTCTCTGCTGAAGTTTGAGCTGAGAGAGAGAGAATCAATAGGCCCTGAAGATTGCCAAAAGATCAATGAAACAAGCATGTAATGCAATTGAGCTTCATGAAGATTACTTGGAGAAACCAATGAAGAACTTTTGATGAATCAATGATCTCACAAAACACAAACACCACAGAAGAACAATCTCTCTCTCTCTATCTCTCCACAGTCCATTATTTCAACCCCAGAAGAGAGCAAACAGGAAGTAAGAAAATGATCAAGAAAAGGCAAGAATTCAACCATTCAAATGGGTAGGAACCACGTTGTATCTTGCTTTTTCTATCCACAAATAAAAAAATATTTATCCAGAACAAGAATCACACAAACCCGGATAATCAAACTAACTAATTTGGAAGTGGCACAACACAACACACACATCATCATCATTTTTTATTCATTTATTTATAACAGAGAGAAAGACAGCAATCTGTAATCATATATAATTACACAGATATCATCGAATTCAAACCAAATTCCCTATATCTCCCATCATCAGAGAATCCAGTAATAACATAATCAAAACTAAAAAAAACATCACACAAACCTGAAATTCAGCATAAGTTGAGTACTTTTGTGGAGAATAGAAGCCCCCTGATCCACTCAATCAACAATCTCTTTCTTCAGTACAAACATACAGATCCCAAGACCCCAATTAACACCATCATCATCATCAACTCCCCCCCCCCCTCTCTCTCTCTCGCACACTCACACACAGGCACAGACACTAAGCAAAGAGGGAGGAAGAAGGAAGAACAGGAAATAAAACCCCAAAATAAAAATTAAAAAAAAAAGAAAAAAAAGAAAGAAAGAAAGAGAAAGAGAAAGAGAGCTGTGGAATTTCTTTTGTCTAGTATGGTAGTTGCAAGAAATTCAAAGATGAAAGTACAAGAACATTATCACCCCTTTAACTCCTTGGTTTCACCTTTATGATATATCTATCCATCTACTTGCATATCTTGATTCATCATGTAATCTATTCCCACGTGAGACTTACACACAATGGAAAAAAGTATCTCTTTCTCCTTTCCACTTTCTCTCTTACATCCAACATGAAAAACTCAGTAAAAAAGAGCCCTCCACTTTAACTATTCACAAAACCCCACACAATAAAAATCCAATCTTTCTTTCTCTCTCTCTCACTATATCAGCCCCTTTCTCTCACCTCCCTCTGCTGCTCTTGTTTATAGATATTGTAGATGTAAGAGAACAGACAATCCCCCCCTCTTAGCTGTTGCTTATGTTGTTATAATTTGTTGCTTGACTTGGTTAATTCTTTGCTGCTGTTGATGGTGTTTGGTTATGGAGTGCCAATCTCTAACCACCAGTTGGTAGACCTAAAGCTTCCCTTAAACCTCTCTCTCTCTCTCTTCAGCTCTCATCTTAACTTGAGCATGGATGCAAGGTCTGCAATATCCACCATATATTGCTTTATTTATTCTTTTCTTCCATTATTTTACTTGTTTGAGTAGAATAATACTATAATGGTTAGGAAAATCTTTAATCTTTTTGGATTTTTTCCATTGCACCAATAGGGCTCCCATGTCACTAAATTTTTGTCTTCTTCTGCACCTAATTTTTGGTTGATTTATATATATGTCTTTTTTTTAATGTGGGCCTTTAAGTTTCTGTATTTGTATTTTTGCCTCTGAACTTACTTGAATTCGAATATGCCTCCCTTTTATAATGGGTTGACTCATACATTATGAATTGAGAGAAGGCAAAAATTAGGCATCTCACAAAACTCATTTTATGAGATAGATAAGATGTGATATTTTTAATTATAAAATGTGATATTCAATTTCTGAAAAGTAATAATAATGCTGTAAATGTTTCATAAATAATTTATAATATAAATAAAAATTATAACATTTTTAATAAAAAGTGATAATTAATCATAAAAGCGTAAAATGATAATATCTTTGTAAAACGATTTAACATAAGTTTGCCCCATGAAAAAAATCTCAAAAATATTTTATTTTGAATTTTTTTTAAATTTAGTTGAGCTTTATGGTTATAATATTAAATGTTAAGAATAGGTTTTTGTAATTTGTGGAAAATGTGTATGCATACATTGGTTTAATTTATAATGACTACCAACTTTTGCTTAATGAAGGCAGGCATATACCAAAGGGGTGTATATGCTTGCCAACTTTCTTTCCCTTAGTCATTTTAAGCACCAATTTGATAGGCTCTTTTCTTTTGGAAGTTTGTTCATAGTTGGATTACTAGGGCATCTTTTTTTAGTGTCTAAAGCATATTTGTGGTTCTCAATAACTCTATTGATAGGTATAATGGGATAGTGAGATATTTGATGCATTTTTTCAAAAAGAATATATGTAGTTGATCTATAGAAAAAAAAATTGGAATATATGAAATTCTCAATTTATAGTGTTTTAATTGGTATCACACTCATTTGAATGATTTTTATCCCAATAAATTCGTACTTTCTGCTTCTTATGCGCGAGATTAAGAAAAGTTATTTTATTTATATATAAATACATGTAAAATTAAAAAAATGTATGTAAAAATGGGTATTTTAAATAATTTAATGAAAAAATATGTAAAATTATAGGTGTAAAAGGTTTGTTTTATTGAGATGCATTTTTTCCATTTTAAGAATCGTATACAAGTGTTGAGATGAATAAAAAAGAAAAATGCTACGTAATTAACAGTAAAATAATTAACATGATCATGCTATCATTTTAGTGTCTAGATCTAGCAAATGATAATTAATAGTTACTATTAAATTATATAATTAAATCAATGATGAATTAAAAGAGTCAAATACAAATCCAAAACAACACATGCATCCTAAATGTTTTAGATTTGATCAAATGCTAAGTTTAAAAATGATTCGTGTTGACGTAGGGGTGAAAGATGAGAAATATAGATGTTAGAGATTTTTGAGTTCTTGTCCCTTCAAGCATCGAATGAATTTCCACAAAATTAAAATAAATAAATAAATAAATAAAACATCCTATTATTTTATTGGTTAAAAGTTGGTGAAACCAATTTAATCGGACCCCTCTCTTTAATTCTCTGGACTTAGATCATACCATTTTTGTTGAATTTGTCGACCCTATCAATTCATTCTAATTATTATTGAAGTAGAAACACAATCATAGATTTAAAAAATACATTTTTCACAATTATATTGTGGGTTCAACTCATTGAATTAAAAATCAAGATTAATAGTCAAACTTAGATATAATCACACCCACTCAATATCTATAACATTATTTTTATTAAGTAAATATTATGATGAAACCCATCCATAATTATGTGCTTTACCTTCATTAATCATCTCTTTTTAATCCACTTAATTACACCTCTTTGTGGTGATAAAACACGTTAAACATGCGGGGGAATAATTAAGAGAAATGAAAGGGCGTGGATGCAATTGGGTAAATTTGTGGGGGCTAAAAATCAAATAAGATATAATAAAGCCTGTCCACTTGACAGAGCCCAGAAGCGATAATTATGGCAGAGAGATATCAGAAGAAGAGGAGAGAGAGTGAGAGAGAGGGGGGAATTCCTGTTGTCTGAAAATAAGCATGGGGATTCGAAAAAGAGGAGAATCTAAGGTCATACGAAAGAAGAAAATCATTGGCTACACCATCATTTTTTTTTTCTTTTAAATACACCATCCGTCAGTCACAAAGGAAAATATTTACATTTTCACGTATTATTATTTAAGATGTAATTAATAATTATATTAGTGGAGGGTATGAGTCATATAAATTTTTTGTATTAGTGATGTGTGTAAGTCCCATATATTTAAAAAGATAAATATGAACCTTTGATGCGCACGCCCAAAATGACAAAATGTGAACCTTTTAGACGAATGGAGAAAGTATTACGAATTTATTTGTATACTAATTTTGTGACCTCCAAATTAAGATATTAAACTGGCGTATTTTAGATTTTGGATAAACATATTCTTACAAAACTTCTTATCTAGCATATTTTTTAATAATTTTTTATTTCAATTGAATTTAGAATTTAGAATGTAAATAATTGATTGTTTTTTTAATGACAAGTTCATTGAAATAACATGTTAGAAAATTATCTTGTAGTTTTGGTCTACTAACTTGTAACATAAAAATTATTATTCCATTGACCTCCGAGCATGGTGTTCCAAAATCTAGTATTTTTCAAATGATATATTTTTTAATATTAAATTATATGGAGTATTTTTTTAGTATAAGAACCTGTATTCTTTATTTTTTGAAAAATAAAATATAAGTACAGTAATCAGGTGAGCTATCCCACCTATTTACTAGCTCAATTGTTATTTGACTCTAAATTTAAATTACATAATTCATTCTTTTTCTAGTTAGGGTTAAGTGATTACACATATTTTTTACTTGCATTACATCCTACCCTATCATACACGTAGTCCCTTATACTTATACATTGATTTGATTTGATATACTACTAATTAAAATTTACACTACTTACATTCTCAAAGCAAACCTAAATTAGTTGGATTTACTAAGTTCATCTAATCCTAAATTAATTTTTTTTTTTAATTTCAACTTACACCCAAAACAAACATTATTAATATTCCATTATTAAAAATCAAATAAATTGAAGTGTCGTTAAATTGCACATAATTTATGTGAAGGCGTTGTAAAAAATACCTTATCAATGTTAAAATATAGTAATGCAGACTTGAAAGATAAATGATTAAATAATTAAAAGAATGAGACAAAGATTTGCGATGAAATACATTGTTTTGACTGACAGATAAAACAAAGTTGCATAAATTCGGACATCTATGTTTACATGTGTGGTACTATAATATTGGATATATATTCGGGTGATATTAATTACAATTAAGCACTACATCTTCTTTTTATTGTAAAATGGGAAATAATGAATTTGAAATGAATGGATTCATTATAAAAATATAATTATATTTTGATAATTTTTATAATTATTACTATATAATAATATAATTAGAATAATTAAAATGTATTTGTAGTGAATCATACTATAAAAATTTTAAAATTATTTACTAATTTATTATTATCATACTTTAGAAAAATATATGTTAATTACCAATTATCATGTTTTATTTACTAATTTATTATTATCATACTTTAGAATAACATATTTTAATTACAAATAATAAACATGTTAGCATGTGGATTAGGTTATGTTTAAATAATTGATTGATCAATACTAAAGACACATGAGTCTCACAAGACATTTATCCTTAAAATTATATTTATGAATTTATGTTCCAAAAAATTCAGTGTGCTTTTAATCTTCATCCATCTTGATATTTATACACATTTTTTTAATTAACAATATTTTACTATATTAACATTCTCAATGAATAGTGTGGACAATTGCAAAACTACCTAATCCGTAACATAAAAATTTTCATATTACTAAAATTAAAATGGTAAAATGTCAAAAAAAAAAATCATACGCTGTGACATGTAAATTCGTAGTACTCCAAAATTCTGGAGTATAATTGTTGCCAAAATAAAATTTAAAAAAAAAATGTAATTTAAAAAATATGTAATAAAAATTTGGCGATGTGACATAGGATTGTAGTGACGCGATGCAAAATTAAAATTTATTTCAGAAAAATAGAATTAACCGTCGATTTGAAAAGACATCTTGAACACTATATTTCGAGAATACTTGGGATATTGTGAAAGTGATTGTACATCTTCATATTTGCATTAGATAAAATAAGTGGTTAATATTTTATGAAACTATTGATTTCTACTATTTTTTCCAATTATAAATAAATAATTAAATATACTATAGCAACAATTTTTTTCATGGTTTTCCTTAACTAGTTAAAAGTAGCGTTTCCAGGGAACAAAAAATAATTTCGGTTGCAATATGTTAATCTCTTTGCTAATAATTTTTATTTTTATCCATTCCACACATTTTAAATATTTAAAAATGGTAAAATCATTTTATACAATAATTTCACAGTACACTTAAATTTTAAAATGACATCTAAGCTCACACATAAAGCACATTTTATCATTTTTTTATTATTATTATATAAAAACTAAATTATCTTTAAAAAATTCATAAAATTGGTCGAAAAATGATTTTTTTTAAATCTATGTTTAAAAGATAAATACTCAGCGCACCAAGACGGAGAGAATGTTAAAATATTATTACCTCATAGTAGAAATTATAATGAGTAGAATACAAGTTAACTAGAGCACTTTAAGTTGAGAGTGCAATTTTATTTTTTGGGCAAAGATTGATACAATTTTATACTTTCGTAATTAATTTTAATTATTTTATTAAAATTATCATAATTTTTCTTTTAAATATTGTCACTTTTTATTTATAGTATAGGCTTTATAAAAATAGTTCACAACATCATTATTGTTTTTCATTAATTTAGTACCACTTTTCATTAAAAGTATTATAATACAAGTCTTTATTCATCTCACATAATAACTTTCATAAGACGGTTTAACACAACCCAAGTCTTTACCTTATTTTTATTATAAGAAATATATGTAATACTCCCTTCGTTTCGATTGAATGTGTCTATTGCCTTTTTGTATATGCATTAAGGAATATAATAATTTAATGTGTAGTGGATTGAGATATATTTTAATGTATAATTAATAATTTTATTAGTTTTCTGTGTGGGGCACCATGCCTAGTGAATTAAATTATAATAATTGTTTTTTAATTTCATATACTAAAAATGAATATTTTATAATAAAACGGATCAAAATAAAAAGTAGATAAAAATAATTGGAGGACAAAGGGATTTTTAGGACAGAAGAAACTTGTGTGCTCCCAAGGACACTGTGCGTCCAAATACCCTTTAATATTAGATGATATATCCTTTAGTATAAGGACGTGCATCCTTTATTTCTTGAAAAAATATAAGAGAAATGAATGAAAGTGTATACCCTTTAGAACAAAATGTTGTACTTTTATTAATTAAAGTGTATACCCTTTAGAGCAAAATGTTGTACCCTTGCACATTTTGTGTACCTGAGACACAAGAGATCAACTCAGAAGAAATATACTCCCTATGTCCTTGAAGATCGTTCACTCTTTCCTCATTTGTTTATCCTATGTAATTGTTCACCCTAAAAAAAGAAATATCACTCTAATCTAACACCTCAAAAGTAAACATTAATTTAAAAAATAGCATCCATTCTTTTCATACATAATACTATATACTTTATACTTTATTTATTACTTAAAAAAATAAATTTGTCTTAATATCCGTGGTACAATAAAAATGAACCATTTTGAAAAACGGAGGACATAAATAAATAAATAAATAAATATATATATATATATATATATATATATATATATATATATATATATATATATATATATATATATATATATATATATATATATATATATATAGATGTGCACGCATGTGTATGCACATAATATCAACTTAAAGAAAAATCATGATATTATCAACACAAAATTTAATTCATTTTGAAAAAGACGACAAGAGTGAGTCTCTTGTGCGCCCAGGTATACGAATTTAGATTCGTGCCCCTTTACAATTTATACTCCATATCAATAAATAAAATAGGAAGAGGAAGAGTTGTGTTCACATGGAAAGACGGACCGTGCCCCAGAGCGCAGAATCTTTTGCCTAACCTGAAACCATAATAATAATAATAAGATGGTAATAATAATAATTTATTATTATTAATTTCAAGTATAATTTTACATCAACATCATCCACAATTGAATAAACACCCTCCACCTAAAACTCTCCCATATAGCTATCAATTTTAAGTACCATTAAAACAAATCATGCATATTCTTTAACAAATAAAAATAAATACATCAATGTAATGTAACCATCTAATGTACTAAGATTAAAAGTTTTATCTCATGAAAAACCCATCAATTATGTCTTAATTAAAAGACTGTCGGTGTATTTCAAGCTCTCAAATGTCAGCATACAAGTAAATTATATGTCCATCTACTAGATTAAATATTAATAATACTATTAAATCATTAAAAAATATATTAGATTATGCTAAATCACTAACAAAAAAAGATTTAATAATAATAATTAGAGGGGGAGGTTACGTCACGGTAGTTGAGCTCCTAATCTAATAACCAAACTCTTATTTAATTAAATAATTAATTAATTAGGCCAATTAATTTATGCCAACAAGACGGCAGCCACAAATATACGACACCTATATAAATTTCATTGAGTGAATCATAATTTTGTTGAGTGATTAATATATAAAATATATATATATACGTACCTAAATTTTAAATTACACTAATACCCTTACTTGTTAAAATATCTTGAATTAAATTCAACTTAGGTTAACTTAAATACTTGACTTTTAGACATGTAATATTCTTCGGATCACATTACTTTATTTAAGTGTAGTACAATTACTGAAGTGTCCAAATTATAATTAATTAATTAATTTTAATGCATTTGTGTTTAGTATGTAAGATTATAGTTGGTACAAAGCCCTATATCTCATTTGAAGGAATCTCTAAAATAGGTTAGGTTCAACTATTCAATATATTATAGTATATATAGTTAAAGTTTTTCTCAAGAAGCTATATTTTAGAAGTTTTAATATTTTTACAAACAATCAACGAGCGATCAACAATGGAGTGGTCAGTCCATACGCTTGACTTAAAAATGATTCCCATTAATAAACGATGAGTTCTGATATCTTCCAAACTAATTGGTCTATGGATTATTATACTTAAAATGCATATTACAATTCAAAATTCCTAATAAGTTTTGACTTTACTTACTACAGCTCAAATTTTCAAAAACATAATTTTTTATTAATTAATTAGAAAAATCGTATACCAATAAATGAGAGTGTTGTTTAATTACATTTGGACGAAAATTTCTCTGTCAGTTTCATATAAATTAATCCTTATAAAGAGTAAGGACCAGCTATCTTTATTCAATCGTACTTTAATTATTACTTTTGATTTGTAATAATGTCAAATGCTTGTAAGACAATATCAAATCACAAGTATTAACTCATTAATTCAATTATTTTTCTTATGAATCAACAATTTTCAATTTATTTTACATGAAATGGATTTACCATTAAAGCAATTGAAACTGTTGTGACATAATTATTTTACTTTAAAAGTTTAATCTTTATTATTAATTTCTTTAAATTTCATTGAATCTAAATCTTATAGTTGATATATTATCATAATTTTAAATTTAAATAAGTAATAATTTATCATGTAAAAGAGTAATGAATTTTGAACGAAGAGATGTATCCCAATTTCAGGCAACTTCTTATTTATTTTATTTTATTTATTTTATTTTTTATTTAAGTGCTAGCGTTTATAATAGGATTATGATAAAGTTTTTTATAAAACGTATATTGATTTTACCAATTATTAAAGTATTATTGTTATATAAATAAAATATGCTTATTGTTATTTAAAATATATTTTTTTAATATGATGAATAATGAATTAAAATATACTTTTAGAGTGTTATAGTATTGTTCACTACGAACATACTTTAAATACTAATAAGCCTTTTTTTAATTATATAATAATTATATTTTAACAATGAGTTAATTTGTCAACAAACCGTTGTACGTATCATACGTCCGACAATAAATATTTATATTTTATAGAAGGTTCACAACTTTACATTACAATGATGAAATGCGCATTGTTTAGAATGAGTGTCTTCAAATGAATGTGTTAATCATTCCAAATAGTGGGGTTAATCTTGTAGTACTAGTATTAATTATTTTATGAAGAAGGTAAAGTCATAATTCTAATATTTTATCTGACGACGTAACTAATGTGACATAAGACATGATATCTTTCTATTTTGAATTATGTTCACCTCTACTGTAATATAGTAGGTTGTTAAGAACAAATAAAATATTTTTTATTAATTTTATTGACCTTTTAAAGATAATTTAATAATTTTAGGTAAAAAATAAAATACTTCATCTCCCGTAAAAATTTTCATATTTTTCATTTTTGAGTTTCATAAAAGTTTTTAATTCATAAAACGATAAAAAATCAAAATAACAAACTTTTCTCTTACACTTTCTTTATAAAAATACATTTATATTTAACACACATAATTTATTTTATCTTTTATTTATTCTAAAAAATATCCTTAAAAGTAGCCATTTTTCTTAATCTACATAAAAAATGTCAACGAACGATTGGAGTGAGTATTTAAATTTTAAATTGTTCTCCTAGTTACTTCTTAGACAATGCAATCCATGAATTGAAAATATATTACTCCATATACATTAGTTTTTAAAACATAAAAATATTTACAAGTTTCCATCTAAATGAAGATAAAAATTATACACACTAAAGTTAAATAGTACTCCTTTATCATATAAAAATCCTTTACATTTACTGTCATATGTTATTTAAAAAAATTAATTATTTTTTGCTAACTTTTTTAATTTTAAAAGGGGAGTATTATTATAATATTTGTTGGTAATAAAATACTTCCTTCGGCCACTTAAAATGTATTCATTTTACCATTTTGAGCGTCAATTTCAAAGGTATCAATTTTTCTTATTTAGTAAAAAGGTACACCATGTGGTCTACCACTTCCCTCTAATACAACTAATCACTTTACATATAATGATAATACTCCTTAATCAACGCTCAAAAAGCAAATGATTACCTTTCAAGTGGCCGAAGGAAGTATAAAATAATAGAATGTGTATTAATTGCGAGTGCAAATTTAAAATTTAAGTAACTTTTAAAATTATGGAAAAATGAGTTGTTTAATTTTTTACGGAAAAATTCTGTGCACCCGGTGCACCGTTATGAATAAAAATATATACACTAATAAATAAAAATGTATACACTTTGTTAGAAAATTTCTATTTTTTTAATGAAAAATTAAATATAAGAAAATTATACAATTATTAAAAAATATACATACAATATTTTATTACACATATAAGTGCATACTTAATACTATTAAATACTAAAATTCATATGAGTGCACACTTGCACCGAATGCACAAAATATGAACTCTTTAAATAAACAACAACAATTATAAATAGAAATGATGAGAAATTCTAATTATAATTTATTAATTGATTTAAAGTGATAATTTTTTATAAAATAAATTTCATCCTATTCGGAGTAATATATATATATTCACAAACTTCACCAATTGAACTAGTATGGTGTGACGTGCCAAGTGGATTTATTATACAATTTATACTTAATTTGCATTTAGAATAGAAAATAAATATAAAAAAAGGGGTAAAGTGGGAAATTAAGGAGGGATTCCACACTAACCTTGTGATTATAATATGGTTAATTGCTACACATGCATACCGTATGAGTAATAATTTATGATCCCAATTTTTGACTAAATTAATTATCCAACATGATTTATATGAGAGTATATTGCATTAAATGGAATCGTTCAGAAGTAATACTCTTTTTCATTATAATGTTACTCTTATGTTTTGCAAAATTTTATCCTTATAATATGATTAAAAAAATTAACTATTTTTAAAGGAATAATAATTATCATGTATAAATACTTTACATGTTTGGTGATACAATTGATGTGAAACGAAATCTTACGAGTTAATTCTATATACTATGTAGTACCCAAAATTACGTACTTATACATTCCTTGGAGTGAATATTCAGGATAAAGTTGATATTGTATAAAAATATAAAGTAAAAATAAAATGCTAATTAGCTTGTTGTAAATTGTAATGATTTAAATGTTCTTGATTAAGAAATTGGGCCATATCTAGATAGGTCCAGATTAAGCTTCCTCATTTAATTTGAGGCTAAATGAAATTAATATCAAGGGCTCAAACGTCAATTATTTTATAATAATTACTCAAAACTTCAAGCTACGATACCTGGACCAATCAAATTTAATTAACTGGACAATGAACCGAATTATTAATAAGACTTGTTATCAATTTAGAATTTGTACCTAATTTGGTGGTTGAAGGATAAAAAAATAATTTTGGGGTTCAATGAGGAGTTATTGAGTTCCATTAATTAAAATACTTATAAATTTTATTAAAAAAAAAAAAAGTTCGACGGTGTTCGATTTGATTGGAATTTAATTCTGCTTGATTGGGCTGGGATTAAATAAGTTGAAAAAAATAATTTAAAGCTATAGAATATAAATATGTATAAATAACATCAATAAGGGTGAAAACTGTTACCCAAAGAAATTTCACCCCACTTCTGGTGTGCAGAAGCATTATCCAAAGATCAATTATCGAATCTAACTGCCACCGTGTGAGAGCACTTCTCAAAATGAGAGTCACTCCGACAAATTATCTAACCTCAACTGATCAGTTGAATTATCATAATTTCAAAATGAGTCACTCTGATAGCTAGCTGAATTATCATAATTTACTCTTCTACCGCTTAATTGGACGCTATCATTCCGCTTTTGCCCAAAGTAATGTGTTTGGTTTTGGTTAGATTCATTTAAAACTTTACCCCTATAGCCGTACAAGGACAGCATCCGTCTTTACATTAGGTCTTTCGTCCCTGTTTAGAATGCTATATCCCTAATCTAGAATTTAATTTATTTTTTCTTTTTTAAAAGACTAGTAGTAGTACACTACAAAAGGTTGGGAAATTAAATACTCCATCTTAACACGAATCCACTTTAAGAGAGTATATTGGATAAATTATTATGAATTTCACAAGTCATAAATATTTTGAAGGTATATTAAAAATAAAATAGTGCAAAAAAGAGAGAAGGTAGTTTATCTAGGCATACTGAATTTACGAGTGATAGGGTTCATAGGATAGATCCTTTATACCCAATAGGGAGAGTGAAGGACGCTGCACATTACACATTCACTATGTGGATACTTAATGTGTTTGTTACTTCCAAACTTCCAAGAACTATCACTATGAATGAAATCCCGACTGTTTGGATCAAATTAAGAAATGAGAATAACAATGGGAATTAGAGGCTAATGGCAATGGAAATGAAATTGTTATCGAAACAATGAGAGCGAGAGCAGCAGTTCGATTA
The DNA here is from genome assembly GCA_023678885.1 of Pogostemon cablin. NCBI lineage: Eukaryota > Viridiplantae > Streptophyta > Magnoliopsida > Lamiales > Lamiaceae > Pogostemon > Pogostemon cablin. The sequence goes on along the minus strand of CM042954.1, from coordinate 20,904,940 downwards.
TCTTACCATACTCACCTCATACCCCTTCCCAAACACCTCTTTTAACTATCCTAACTTATTAAAAGGAGCTGGATTCGAGGTATAAGCAATGGGTTTCTAACTGGTACACAAATTACTTAATAAGTGTTGATATTGCACTTTGACTAGCGTTGCCTCCTCAACAAAATGAAAATGTCACAAAAAAAAAAAAAAACATTTCTTCAGATTCTAAATTTAATTTTATTTTGTATTTTAAACAAATACTTGTACAAATCACAACCTAATTTGTTTGCTCAAAACAGTTTTTAGTATACAGTGACAACTTTCATTCCTCATCTTGTATTTGATTTTTTGTTGTGACAAAAAACAAAGTAATGGAGTTGGAGGATCCATGTATGATAATGATATATATATACCTGAAATTTAATTAGTCTTCTCTCTCTTCCATACAATGACAGAGCCACCAAAATCAGAAGAAGCCAACAAGTTCTCTCCATGGTTCCAAGCAATGCCTATCACTGGGTAGCTATGTCCCTACACATTTTATAAGAATTATTACATAATAAGATTAAGTAAACCTTAGTATTGGATTTTAATAGGAGCTTAATAAACCTGCAGTTTGTTTACACATGTATGCCTTGGCCGAGTCAAGTCGTAGAAGTATACATTTGCATCCTCACTACCAGCAACTACATTAACGAAAGAGATCAGCCTGTGGAATCTTGTAAACGACGTTGCTGGGAGATGATAGATACGCAGGCATACCTATGTATTCTCCTTTCTCAAGGGAAAGCAAGGGGCAGAAAGAGGCACGGATGCTGTGTAAGCGTGGCGTCAATTTCAGCGCACAACGCAGCGTCAAATAACCTTGCACCTCCAATGAAACACTACATCACCCAAATTCAATTAATCAAATCAATTATTTGACAAGTATATTATATATACACACAGACAATACTAGAACAGGCAATCTGAATCTGGCTTATGTGGACTAAACCCGCCTTTTAAGCTAGACAATCCCAATTTCGGGCCTCAGATTAACCAGGCCTAAATGGACAGAATGGCCTGATAGATCGGTATATTTTTCTTTCCGCCAGATCTATTCTACAGACACTACTATTTGTTGAAGTAACCTGAAGAATGTCAAGCTTCCATCTCGAGAAAAAGTCAGTAACACTGGACCCCGTGCCAGCAAAGAAAAGGTTCTGTATTGGACAGTAGTGACTGGAGATTTGTGTTTGGCTTTACTTCGATGGCGGTGGACCCGAGACAGGGCACCAGTATGGGTGTTCATTGTAACTGTGTATACACATCCCTGCAGTCAGTTGATAAAAAAAAGTGACTTAGAGAACAAGTCTTAGCACTTAGCAACTGTGCGTTATCCTCATGCTGAATGCATACCAGAGCATCACCGCAAAAAATAAGCTGACCGGTGTGGTCGTGGTCCATAGCTGTCACCTCACTGTCAAAAGTCGACTTATTGATTGATCTACCGGTGCTAAAGTTGAACACCTGTAATGCAAGTAGCAAAAAGAGAATGAAATGGAAGAACTACGCCATCATATTTTTGTATTTATTTCCCAACAAAGAATGCATGACATTTTCCTTCATTTTGAAACCTCAACATATCAAAAGAAGAAGACAAGAAAAATACTCAGCCAAGATGTAAGCAATAGATTCAGCAATAACAGAAAGCTATTGTATTATAACTAGTGCATTTTTGTAAGAAAGTCTATTCTGGCCTGATATTACTATAATCTGTGCATAAGAGGAAATGCCCTCAGTTCGGGCAACAAATAGATTACACATGAATGAAGAAAAAAGACAGATACATTACCATTATTTCTTTATTTGAATTTCCCACTGAAAGAAAGGTGTTATTCACCTGCACAAGGAAAGATGGAAAAAATAAAAATCCCTTGTGTCCAAGTGCTACCTCTAAGACTAACTATGGAAAGACCAGACATTTTCATGTACTCACAGGATTGAAACGAATACAGAGTTGTGAAGAGACTCCATAAATCACCCTCATGCAAATCCCTTTAGATATATCCCATACTCGTACAGTCTTATCGCTTGAGGCAGATGCAATGTACTGATTATTGGCTGAGAAGTCAAAATCTGAAAAGGAAAGAAATTAAATTCCACTGATGGCAAAAAAATAGTCTAGCTCAAACAAAAACCTCTGTATATCATCTAAAGGAAATAAGTTAACAGCATGTAAATCTCAAAAAATGCAGATGAAAACAGTGGTCTGCAACAATAAAATGCAAACCGGTAGTATAGAAAAGATTATATTGTTAGTACCAGTTAATCCAACCTGTAACATCTTTTGTATGCCCCATCAACTGGTTCAGAACTGTTGGTGGCATTGAAACCGTGCACACAGTCAGGTTTCCATCTGATGCTCCATAAGCAAGCAGATCTGAGCTCATGTGGCCAAACTTTATAACCGTAACTATTAAAAAAAAAAGTTTTCTAATAAGCTTCCTAGAAACACAAACAAACTTAACTTTGGGAAAGGAGTGATGATGCAATGGAATCTGCTTTTAATGTCAGAAACTACCCATGGCCTTGCATTGGTCAAAGATGCATTGCATCCCTACAAATGAATATGCAGGTTCAGCCTTTTTACGTGGGTACTCGATATCACTAGCATTTGAACTGAAACTTGTGCTCTGGCTAAGTGCTTGGCCTGATCTTCGTACATCCTATATATAGATCAAGAAGAGAACATAGTGGTGATATGGTATCAGCAAACTAATAAAATAAAGACAACTTTAATGTGGCTACTAATAAACAACTTCACTAATTCTACTTCAATTAATTTGTAACAAACTGTTATCTGAATTTTATTATCTATCTACTTAAAACTTTGAAGGAGGCCTCAAGGGCATCAATTCCAGAAATATCTGAATATCCACTCAAAATACCTAATATCAAAAGAATCTCGATGCAATACATATACAAAGTATAACCCTTTTTTTTTTTTTTTTTGAAAAAACAGTGTGGTACTCTTAGAAACCAGTCCTTTCATTGAAAATTTCTATAGTCAATACAGTACAAGCAATTATACATTTACATATCATCATCTTGAGTTAATTCATGACCAATGAAAGACAATGAACTGCCAATCTTGCTTTTATAGTTCTTCAAGCATGCAAGAGGCATAATAATAAATTAGAAACTACACAAGAAAAGAAAAATACTAAATAAAAGCCTATGGATTGCCAAATAAAGAACTATAGGAGTAATTGTTTCTTGAAGTATAGTTTCTATAACGCAACATAGAGAAAGTATCTTTTGCAAACATTTCAATTAATGCTATTTTATTTTTGAACAGTTGTCCAGCAATTTAAATTTTCTTTCATAAATCCAAGTATTTGTTTAAACTTTTTTACTGACAACATGATGCAGAAGTATGCTATAACCTATTACTGATCCAATTTCTCTGGTCATTCCCCGATATTTTGTTGCCAATTAATTTAATTGAGGACTGACGCATACATACCCGGCTAGTACTCCAGTTGTCCGCCTCATGGAACGGAGAGAGGGGACTTGGAGATGGTACCCACCTTCCACTGATGCATCAACCAGTAAATTAACCTGATGTGAGAATCGTATGGAAGAAAAACTTAAATAATAACCTTGCATCACAGAGAACAATGGATGAAATCAAGTAATTACTATAAAATAGTTGTTCAGCGCTAGTCATCAATATCAGAACTAGAATTAACAACCTGTGCCCCGGAGTGCTTGAGTAGCTTGGTGTCTGTACACCGTCCCAATTTCTCGGCCTATTAATGTAATTACGGAATGCCACGTATCCTTTTCCATGACATCTCCAGTCCTAAAACATGAAATGGAGCATTTAATCAGGGACAAAATACAGAAGTGAACTTGGTAAGATCATATAAACTGCAAGAATGAACTTATTCAAAAAATAATAATACAAAATTATAATTTTAGAATATTCTCCTGGAAGATAAAAGCATAAGAAAATAATCCAGTAAGTCCAATGAAACTGGTAAGAGAGATATAACGGGATTTTCAAGTTGGTCAGTGATACCACTCCACGCATTCACCTCACATTCCAAAAAAAAAAAAAGTGTAGCGAAGGCTTCCTCTACAGAACAGTGCATTTAAAGATGCAATTCAAAGCCACAATTACTGATAAATGTTACTATTAAATGAAATTGTATTTCATTGTTGATTCAATAATATACATAGAACATTTCCATGCATTTACTGGGGAAAATTAGTACATACGCACACATTTCATCATACAACATTTACAATACTTATCTTAAATTAACACTTAGATGCTGCTTCCTACACATTAGGTCGTAGTTTTTGGCGTGCATAGCTAGCGTATGTATAACGTGCAGAAACACATAGCTAATGTAGACAAAATGCAGCGAATGATGGGATCATAGAACTTATTCATATATACTCTATAGCATTATAAATTCATTATGCACCTATCCATGGAGACAACGCTTCAATTGTGATCTCCACCAGAAATCTAGTGAAACACCTAAATCCTACATTTACGTATAGTTTAAAATAAACAAGTAAAAAATGGGACAGATACTTAAATATATGGCACCGATAAATACCTTGCGGCGGAGAATACCGGACTGCGCCTTGCGGTAGAGGAGGAGGCGGCGAATTCCGATGTAATTTGGATCGGAATCGGGAGGCGCAGGCTGAAGCAAGCAGCTGAAGAATTCCGGATCCGAATTCACATCTTCTCTTACCCTTTCATTCTTCTCCAATTTCGAACCCTCCTCCTCAGCCGAGATGCTGTTGACCGCAGGATCGGCCATTGTAAATTGAACTCAGTTTTAGCTCCTCTTCATCAGCTGCAGCTTCGTATTTCTTTGGATGATTTCGTGAATTTCCAGTTGTTTGTTCTTGATGTAATGGTGATTGAATATTCTTTCCGCTTGGAGGTTTGAACTTTGGTAAGATGAAGTGCAGTGTACAAATGTATCTCGATCGAAATAACGATGGAGAAAAGACCTTGCTGCAAAACCCGTGTACTAAATCCATACATCTATTTAAATTTATACTCCCTCTATCCCACAAAACCCTTCACATTTTTTTCATTTGTTTATCCCCACAATACCCTTCCCACCACAAAAAAGAAAAAAAAATTTATTCAACAACATCAAAAATTACTTTAATTTCAAATTTGCCATTCATTTTTCACACACATACTATTACTTTATACTACTTTTTATTACCTAAAAATACTACAATACACTCTAAAGTCAATAAAATTGATCAAAAAATAACTTTTCTTAAACAACGTGGAATAGTAAATGTGAAGCGTATTGTGGGACGAAGGGAGTAGTACTTAATAAGGCAAAAGCTCCTGCGCCCCCGGGGACACGCCGTGTCCCATGGGAACACAACCCTCCCCCTCCATATTCTATTTAAACTTATGTATTTCTAGGGATATAAATTACAATTAGGTATGAAAATTGCAAAGGGGTACGGTGTCCCGGGGCACAAGAGCCTCACTCATTTACTAAATTACTATTACATCACATTTAGGATGGTACATACTAAGAAATTATCTTTAATTATTTCAATTTTCTATTTTAGTTATTCTTAATTTTTCTTTTTTCAATTTTAATCTTGAGGGATTAAATTAAAATTGGAAAAAGAAAAACTTAAATTGAAAAGAGTGATGATTGCGTGCGCCAGAATTTAGTATTATTGATTAGAGTACATTATTTTATTCTAAAGGTATACACTTTAATTAATAAGGGTACACCATTTTGTTCTAAAGAGTATACACTTTTCATTAATATTTTTATTTTTCTTCAGAAAATAAAGGGTACACATCTTTATACTAAAAGATATACAATTTAACACAAAATTCTAAAGACACACGGAAAGTGCTTCAGTGCGCCCGGGCGCACACAAATTTTTGTCAATTGAAAATTACAATAGTTAAAATATCAAATGTGAATTTTATGAGAATTTGACAAGTTATTTTAAGGACCATAATTTATACATGGGATGTAACTTTAGAATGTACACAAAAAATAATAAAGTAAGGATTTTTTAGTGGATGGGGTAGATATTTAATATAAAATAGGTAGTTGTATTAGTTTTGTGCGTTAATTTTATCTATAAAAAAAAATAAAATGTAAAGATTGAAATGAAATGTTCAAATTGAAAATATGTAAAAATTGAAATGAAACGGAGGGAGTAATACTTTTTTATAATTCGATGGACTATTATAATTATAATTAAAAAAATACCTTTATTTATTAAATTATTAAAATACATACTTTAAATCAGTGTTAATATGGTCGAACTAGAGATTGAACTGGTAAAAATTTTTGACGTAATTTATCATTTTGAGCCTTATTATCCTCGTTTATTTGACAACCTACAAATTTATCATTTTTCTTGCCTAATTGTCTTATCGATTAGGAAGAATTAATGAGGATGAAGTGGTTGAATTATGAAATATAAATATTTTTATTAATTGAATTTTTAACTTTATAAAATAATTTTGTTAATTATACAATTTTTTATGAATAATGATTCTATAAAATATAATTGAAAATATATAAAATTCAATTTTTTTATTGAACCTTTGTGGAATCGGTCCAATTGGTTGAATTTCACATTTGGTATGATAGATTTGATAAAGTGATTTGTCAAAATAAAGAGACTTTAAATAATTTCCAATAATCTTCACACATATGTAATTTTAAGAAGACACAATGATAAGTTTTAAAATGCATACACGAAAGGAGAAATCATTTGATTTTACGACTTTGAAGGCTCAAAGTAGAAAAGGAGACATAAAACAAGCATAATCCATAAATCGACAAGCATACAAGCAAAAATCATCTCGTTACTAGTTTCAACCAAACATCATAGTTTCAAAATTTTTTACAATATAAATACAAAAGAGCCAAGAGAGATTTTCTCTTTAGAAAAAACAAGAAAAACACAAAGGAAACAAAGATAACAAAAACAACAAAAGTGAGAAAATATGTGTTGAAAAAAAGGGTAAGGACTAAACGATGCAGTATGCTAAAATAAGAGAGCATTGATGTAATTTATACAATTCAAGCCATATAAAAGTCAAGTAACAAAAGCAATATTCCCAAACTTAAAATAGGGCTAAGTCTAATTTTTTTTTTAAATGAGAATAAGAATTATACATTCAAGCCCTATCTGCTTGAGCTATTAATTCTACCCAATCTGGAAAATCACACTCCATCTAAACACGCGTGTTAGGTTATAAAAAAGAAAATTTAGCTAATAAATCTGCCACTTTGTTAGCCGTACGATGAATATGAGATATATTGAGAAAATTAGGGTGCTCCATCAATAATCTCACTTCATCCACTAGAATTTTTGTAGTATCAAAATGAACTTGTTGAGCTGTAACTGCTTGAACAGCCAACGAAGAATCAGAGAACACATGAACTTGCTCATATATACAATCTACACAGAATTGAAGGCCAAAATAGATAACACTTAATTCTCCCAACAACACTGTTAGAGGCTTCCTGATAGAAATAACTACTGCTGCTACGATTGAACCAATGTGATCTCGAACTACAAATCCCACTCCAAAATATCCATTGTTTGGGTTGAAGGCTACATCAACATCTAGTCTGAGATCTCCAATGTTAGGCTTGATCCATTTTTCTACTATTTTTTCTTGGGCTGGGGAGACAAGTATTTTATTTGTAGCTTTAAACTCTTCAAGGAATATCAACACCCAATCAATAGATGACATCTAAAACTTAGTTTCAGGATCATGACGAGCTGCACAAATATTCTTTCAAATTGCCCAACAAGCCACTGCAAAAATTTCAGTTTGTAGAATGGAAAAGTGTTTTTGAACTGCAACTCCACATTCAAGATACTCACACCCTTCCAAGTTCTTCAGACAACTCCACATACCCGATTCTTTTCAAAAATTCCTTAAGACATGAGATGTAGTTGCTAATATTTTTCCGTAAAATCCACATTGCTCAATAGCTGGAACATGATGTCGTACAAGATTAGATGGAACTGCAATGAAATTTCTACAAGCTTGCCAAAAGAACACTTTCACTTTTGGAGGAATTGAGAGGTTCCACAAGAAAAACCACCATGATTCATTAAATTTTGAGCTTGAGCAACCAGAAGGCTCAAGAAATCCCATAGATAGGTTGTACGCAGATTTAACAGAATACATACCTTTATCATCAAAGCGCCAAAAACGTTGATCAAGATTGCAGTGTTGACTTAGAGGAATCTGGAGGATGACATCTACCTCAAACGACATAAAAGACTTCCGAATGAGTGATTCATTCCAATTATGTCCAGGAAGAATAAAAGAGCTAACCATGGAGTATTCTGAGACGGCTAGCCTTGATGTAATTCTCCTAGAATGAAGGCCTGACACCATGCTTCTCTATATGATCGAATCAATTTTCCATCTCCAACTCGCCACATTAACTCTTTCTACATAGATTCTCTAGCCCATATAATTGATCTCCAGATTTAAGATGGATTTGATCCAAGGCTAGCTTCCATGATGTCTCTGTGTCGAAAGTATCTGTCTTTAAAAAAAGGAGCAGTAATAGAATTGGGGGTCATGAATCATTAGCCATATTTGTTTCGCCAAAAGAGTTTTGTTGAATTCTCCCAAACTTCGAAAACCCATATCTCCTTGAGATTTTGGCTTGCAAAGCTCTTTCCAAGAAAACCAATGAATTTGATTCTTTTCACCTTTAGATCCCCACCAAAATCGGGCACATGCTTGTTCAATCGAGTGGTAAATTGAAGTTGGTATACGGAAACAGGACATTGCATAAGTAGGGATGGCTTGGAGGACCGCTTTGATAAGAATTTCTTTTCCTCCCTTGGTGAAGAGTTTTGAATTCCAACTCTCAATTCGCTTTAAAAATTTCTCACTCAAGTACCCGAACTGAATATTTTTTTTTCTAAGTGCAAAGGTAGGAAGTCCGAGATACAATTCATGACCATTAACCACTTTGATGGAGAAAATCTGCTTGATGGCCTCAATATCCTTGTCCTAGGTAGCTGGGCTAAAAGTGAGGGCGGATTTCTCAAAATTTATGCATTGACCCGAAGCTGCTTCATAAAGAGTCAAACAATTTTTTACTTGAGTTCCATCTGCTCCACAAGCTCTAAGAAAACAATACTATCATCAGCGAAAAATAAGTGAGAGATAACCGGGCAATTGTTTGCCACCCGAATCCCTTTGAAAAGTTTTTGCTCCACAGATGAATACAGTAGCGTGGAAAGACCATGAGAACATAAGGTAAAGAAAAAAGAAGACAGAGGATCTCCTTGGCGAATTCCTTGCTTTGGAATTGTGTTTCCAACCACTACACCATTGGTTGAGAAAGAATAAGATATTGAAGACACACATCTGTTTATTAGCGAGATGGTAGATTCATCAAAACCCAGCCTGTACATCACTCTTGCAAGAAAATCCCACTCTACCCTGTCATATGCTTTGCTCATATCAAGCTTTAGAGCAGCATATTCAGATTTCGTTTTAGTGTTGTTATGGAGCCAATGCATACACACAAATCCCACCAAAATATTGTCCGCGATATTTCTTTCTGGAACAAAGACATTTTGAACTTGATCAATAACTGACCCTAGAAATGGGCGGAGTCGATTAGTGATTGCCCTGGAAATAATTTTATAACGAACATTACAGAGGCTTATGGGTTGAAATTCTTTAATCATCCTTGGGTGCTCAACTTTAGGGATCAGAGTGACTAAAGTGTTGTTCCAATCGCCCAATTCTCCACCATGATTAAGGAAATTGAGAATTTCAGAAGTTACTTCTTCTCCTACTATGTGCCACAACTTTTGGAAGAAAAGAGCCGAGAAACCATCAAGACCCGGGGCCTTAGAAGGATTTAAATCGAAAAGAACTTTTCGGATTTCCTCACTTGAGTATGGATCAGTAATTACTCGGTTCATATCACTTGAAATGCTTTTCTCAATCAAAATGGTCACTTGTTCAATGCTGTCTTTGGATGGTGATGAAGATTGAAACAGTTCATTAAAATATTGCACAACAATTTCTGCCATCCCTGAATCCGATGTGCACCAATCCCCATGTAAACTAATAAGCCCCATTATAGTGTTCTTCTTCTTACGAGCGGAGGCTTGTTTATGAAAAAACTGAGTATTTTGATCCCCCCGAGTTTAGCCAAGACACTCTAGACCTTTGCTACCAATGAATTTCTTCCTTGCTTCTTAGGGCCTCTAATTTTCTTTGAAGGGACTTCACCTTTTTCAGAATTTATATACCTATTCACTGGTCGGAGCGTCTCATCAATGTCTTTGCAAGTCTGCTTGATCTCACTCTTAGAGTTATGATACCTTGGCTTAGCCAAATTTTTAAGAAAAGATCTTGCAAGATCTAGTTTGCTACTGACCTCTCTAATATTTGTAATAGAGTTCCAGAAGGTGTGAAAATCACTCTCAAAATCATCCTCAGTCAACTATTTATGTTCGAAAAAGAATCGAGAGCTCTTATCTCGATTAAGAGGAGTAACCCGGTTGCAAGAAATAGAAATTGCCCAATGATCTGATTCAAAGAAATCCAATGTATCCGCAACCGAGGCAGGGAAGAGATCTATCCACTGCTGATTACTAACAAAACGATCAAGCCGCTCAAGAATAGCTTGATCTCCAGTTCTATTATTGAACCAAGTGTAGAACTCCCCCCTAGCATGCAGATCCTGAAGGGAGCAATCTTCTAAGGAAAATCTGAGCTCATTCATTTGAAAGGGGTGCTTGACTCATCCCCCATTTTTTTCTGAATCATAAAGAATCTCGTTGAAATCACCCCCAACAAGCCAAGGAAGATCACAAAGCAGCTGCATAGGGGCTAGTCTTCTCAATAATAGCCAAGACTGAGATTTCATATTTGAATAATGGCTTGCATAAAATCCTGTGAATCTCCAAAATAAAGAGTCCCAAAAGATTGTGCAATCAATGTGGCCAGCTGAGTATAATTTAATAGATACATCAATATTTTCTTTCCAAAAGAGCATGATGCCACCTTTGCTACCCACAGGGTCAACAAAAAACATGCCTTCAAAATTTAACAAACAACGCCAATGAGATTTGTGAGAACCAAATATTTTTGTTTCACTAATAAAGAGAATAGATGAGTCCTTTTCTAGCACCAATTGTCACAAATCACGGAATGCGTGTTGGTTCCCCAGCCCCCGTGCATTCCAAATGATACAATTCATAATGCTTGGCGTGGTTGAGATAACTCAACCGCCACCTCTGATGGGAGTGAATCAATATCCATAAGAGTTATCTTGGAGCGTTTTGCAGTAGCTTGATCATCTTCTCGTTTAGTAAGACTCCTTTTGAAAACCACTGACTTGATAACAGGTGATGGATTCATATTGCTCTCCGATTTCACTTTATGTCTTCTATAAAGTACCCCTGGAGTAACTTGTTTCTTTCCATCCTCTTCAATAACGGAAGATATCGTTTAGTTGACCAATGGATTAGAGGTCTTGGATGCTTCTTCATTAGTCTTCTGAAGGTTCTCTTGCACTGCAGTAGCTCCATCTACTTTAGAGTTGTTTACTTTCTCATTCTTACCATCATCTTAAGCAGAACCTTCATGTTGTTTTGATTTGATCACTTGCCCAATAATTTGTTTACCTTTATCTGCTGGTTTTAGTTGTTGAGTGACAATGGTATCCTTCTCCGAAAGTTCAATCAACCCACAATAACTTTCATCAGTATTTACCGGGTTAACATCTCTACCCTTGTCTTTCATAACTTGAGAGGGATTAGAACAATTCTCCTCATTCAATTTTAGGGGTGTTTGTAGGAATGAACTCCCTTCTAAAGCTTTTGAAAGAGACTCACGACCTTAAGCTCTGAGCCAAGGGCCATAAACGCGTGTTGGTTCAACTTCTGGTTCTAGGGCCCGTTGTTTGGTTAAGCAATCATTTTCAGTATGATTCAGTGCTCCACATGTAAAATAGAAATCAGAGAGTCTTTCATAACGAAATTCAACTACCAGTGAAGCTCCATTAGCCAAATTGATTTTGGAGACCCACTTTAATGGTTTTAAAATGTCTAGCCAAACTCTTATCCGTAGACACCTTCCTCTGAAACTTCATTTTCTCCCAACTCTACTTCAACAACCCTCCCAATGCCTTTACCCACTGATTGACCCACTCGCTCATTCATATATCCTATTGGGAGCCCATGAATTTGTACCCAAAAAGGAACTTCTGTTATACTAATATCCTCAACAAGAGTATTCCCATTCAATCTTTTGAGTGCTAAGAGAGGATGACGGAAATTCCAAGGTTGTTGAAGGTATACACGATCCAAGTCGTCGGCCTTTTGGACCTGGAAAATGAACAAATTTGTGCCTGCACTAGACACCTCAAGCCCCCATGTACTCTCCAAATTCTCTTGAGAGCAGCACATAAGTCTCTAGCTGATACTAGTTTCGGTATGAGAAAACGACCTGCAAGACAGAGGGTGTTTTTTCCATCGATCATTGAATAATTTCTTCGTCCAGAATAATACTCTCGGACTCTTCTTCTGTGAGTGATAGCTTGTTCCATAACGTAGTGAATGTCTCTCTCTCCATAGTAGACGATTCAGGGAACCCGGGTGACATATGGTAAGTGAAGGAAGGATACCCAATTTTACCAAGGAAATGGGGGGCATCGTCGCAAACTTAATAGAAAAAAGTTGTGAGGATATATCATGGGGGAAACCCTTCGGAAAGAAGACTCACCTTAGACACGCAACCCAAGAGAGAGGATTTTTGGTCATTGTTTGCCTTAATCTTTTGGCTAAGTCTAATTTTAATTTAGGTTCAAAATTTCAAATTAAAAAAATACTAGTTTAAATTGTCACATTTATGTTTTTGTGAAATTCAGCATACAAGCGAGTTGGAAAGCACTCCCTGTGATCTTATATACCCATTTTAACCCTTGGAGATGGTCTGTATTGATAAAAGTGAAAATAAGCGTGTTTTAGTGTCCAATTTAACACATTTTTTATGAGAATTATTGTCATATATTAGCACATTTATCTTATATTTGATATATGTGAGAAAAAGGTACGTTTGAGGTTTTTTTATTGTGTTTTAGGTGGAAAAATAATCAAAAGTGCAAAGTTGGAGAATAGGTGCAACTTGTGTAAGAATGCTGAAAAGCACACGTCCAACTTGTGTAATTTTTCTGTATTCGTGTGGAGCTCAAAAGTATAAGTGTGATACATGGTTGGAAAGCCAAAGAAGAGAGGGTCGTTTTGGCATAAGAAACACCTCAATCGGAGTCCAAACGAGAAATTTATGATCGAAATAATGACGTCGCGCAAGCTGTCTCTACTCAGCACGACTGTTCCACTTTACATGACTTGTTACATCTTCAAATGTTAGAATTTTGGCAAGTTCTTTATATGAATAGAAAATCAAGGAAGAGAGGATTGCATGAGCCTAAGAATCACTCAAATCAGAATTTGGACGAGGAAGTTATGCTCAAAATCGTGAAGTCGAGCAGCTGGCAGTGAGAATTTCAGAAAATTTTCAAAAATTTCCAAAAATTACCTATTTCTTGAAGTATAATTAATCTCATTATCACATAATCCTACATGATTTACCCATATATTTTATTTTCTTATTTAATTCCCTTCTCACACCTATATATATTTTACATCATTGTTCATGTGAGGGACGAATACAATCATCCTACACCATCCCAAGAGGGATCACCCCTAACCATCATCTACATCATTTCCTCCATCCATCCATCATTGTGAAGATTCGTCTGTGGAATCAAGAGGAGAACTAAGAGAAGGATTCAAGACGGAGAAGGATGCGACGAATCCCGCATCTAGGGGTTTTATTCGTGTCGTCGCACATCTAGGGGTTTTATTCGTTTCCTAATTTATCTAGTATTTTCCAGACATATGGGTAAGATCTATCCAACCCCCATAAATGTTGGTAGATCTAGGGTTTATGAAGGTTTTATGAATGAATTAAACTCTTTTGTGTGTCTTCAGTACAACACTACTTGTGGATTGAGACCTCCTTAAAAAAATGTCATCATTAATGATAGGGACAATCATATAGAAACAAAAACTTAATAGGGACATATTTGGAGGAGGTTTCTTTTCCAGACACAAAACCACCGTGGTTGGATTTAACATCATTTTCCGGTACAGGATTGAATTATGATGCTTCACCAGCAAACAGATCCTCAACCTTTATAGGACATGAGTAAATCTATTTCACTAATAGAGAATCATTCCTCAGGGACAAAATATCGATATTGAAGTCTTAACCACTGCGAGACACCATCTCGGACAAGAAATCGGAGGGGATTGAAGCTGGGTTGGATCTTAAATAGGGGCAATGATTCATATTTCAGATCATATATATGGACAACAGACATTATATATATTTACAGTTAACAATTTTAGTCCACATTAAATCACCAATTTCCAACATTCAATACCTCAAAAGGGACATCCTTCAGATAAATATCATTACCAGGGATAAGGCCAAGCATATCGCACCATAACACATTTCTCGCTTCAAATATAATTCACATTTAAGATGTTTCATAGAGACGATAATTCATATTTCAGATCATATATAGGGACATGAGGCTTTATATTTGAAGTTTTACAATTCTAGCCCACATTAAATAACCAAATTCCACCATTCAATACCTCAATAGATACCTCCTTCAAAAATGTCATCATTAATGACAGGGACAATCATATAGCAACAAAACCTTAATAGGTACAGACATATTTGAAGGAGGTCTCTTTTCCGGCCACAAAACCATCGTGGTTGGATTTAGCATCATTTTCCGACAGAGGATTGAATTTTGATGCTTCACCTGCAAACAGACCCTCAACATTTTTAGGACTTGAGTAAATCTGTTCCACTAATAGAGAATCGTTCCTCAGGGATAAAACTATGATATTGAAGTTCTAATCAATGCTAGTCGCCATCTCCGACAAGAAATCGGAGGGCATCGAAGCTGGGTTGGATCTTAAATAGGGACAATGATTCATATTTCAGATAATTTATAGGGACATGGGGCATTATATTTGCATTTTAACAATTCCAACCTACATTAAATCACCAAATTCCACTATTCAATACCTCAAAAGGGACATCCTTCAGATAAATATCATCATTAGGAATAAGGCCAAGCACATAACACCATAAATTGTTTCTCGCTTCGTATATAATTCACATTTAAGATGTTTCATAGGGATGATGATTCATATTTCAGATCATATATAGAGACATGTGGCATTATATATATTTGCAGTTTAACAATTTCAGCCCACATTAAATCACCAAATTCCACCATTCAATACCTCAAAAGGGTCATCCTTCAGATAAATATCATTACTAGGAATAAGGCCAAGCATATAGCACCATAACACATTTTTCGCTTAATATATTTCACATTTAAGATGTTACATAGGGATGACGATTCTTATTTCAGATCATATATAGGGACATGAGGCATTTATATTCGTAGTTTAACAATTTCAGCCTACATTAAATCGCCAAATTACACCATTCAATACCTCAAAAGGGACATCTTTCAGATAAATATCATCATTAGGAATAAGGCCAAGCATATAGCACCATAACATATTTCTCGCTTCACATATAATTCACATTTAAGATTTTACATAGGGACGATGATTATATTTCAGATCATATATAGAGACATGAGACATTATATTTGCTGTTTAACAATTTCAACCACATTAAATCACCAAATTCCACCATTCAATACCTCATAAAAGACATACTTCAGATAAATATCATCATTAGGAATAAGGCAAGCATATAGCACCATAACACGTTTCTCGCTTCACATATAATTCACATTTAAGATGTTAAACAGGGACGATGATTTATATTTCAGATCATAAATATGAACATTAGGCATAATAATTGAAGTTTAACATATCCAGCTCACATTTTGCACCAAATTCCATAATTCAATGCCTCAAAAGGGACATCCATCAGAAAAATATCATCATTAGAACAAGGCCAAGCATATAGCACCACAATACATTAGTCACTTCATATATAACGCACATATTTAAAGTCTTAAGTAGGGACAATGATTCATATTTCAGATCATTTATAGGGACATGCGACATTATAATTGCAGTTTAACAAATCCAACCCTCATTCCATCAACAAATTCAACTATTCAATACCTCAAACGGGACATCCTTCAGAAAAATATCATCGTAAGGAACAAGGCCAAGCATATAGCACCGACACATTTCTCACTTCATATATAACTCACATTCAAGATGTTAAATAATGACAATGATTCATATTTCAGATCACATATAGGGGCATGAGGCATTACTATTAACAATTTCGGCCCACATTAAATCACAAAATTCCATCATTCAATACCTCAAAAGAGACATCCACCAGAAAATTTCAACATTAGGCATAAGGCCAAGCATATAGCACCATAACACATGTCTCACTTCATATATAACACACATTTAAAATCTTAAATATGGGCAATGATTCATATTTCAGATAGCATCTACAAGAGCCTAAGCCAGCACAGAGGTTGTATAGAGATAATGAAAACTCACATGTCCGTCTGGGTTGCCAGATTGCTCATAATATATTGTATGAATGTCTAAAACCTTTAGAAAGCCTGTATCAAATTGCTCTATATCCGGGTGTAGGGTCCGTTTTATTTTCGGAAAAAGGTACCTCACTTTCCATAGTTTCTGGGATTATTACTAGCTGATCACTACGAGGTATTTAATTTCTTCTTCCTACAAACAACCTCTACAAAATCAATAAACCAATGTATTGTACATGAAGCAGGGTATAAGGCAAGGAGTGACAATAGATTATTTTCAACCCACAAACTGTAAGATAAGTTATTGTTAAAACAATTCTGACCCAAGAAATCAGAAATACTACGACAACTTAGAATGTAGATTTAGTTCACTCTTGATCCAAGTATCTTGAATTCTTGATTTTATTATATTATTTTCGTCCCAAGAATCCAAACTAAGGAATGGATTTATTGTTTTATATTAGAAGGAATTCAACAGTCTCCGTGTTAAGATAATAGAGGTTAATTAGTTAGATATTTGTTCATGTATGTACAGCTCATAGGTGAGAGATATATATTCTCTGCATCAGTTGTAAAACTCACTTTTCTAAATATAAAGAAATCTCTTTCTCTCTCTTCATTTTGTTTCTCTCTGTTATTAACATAGTACCAGAGCTTAAAGCATAACCGCTTTTCTTCTTGATCATTCTTCCTCTTTTCAGCCATGGCAGCTACACATACTTTTTCTCTCCCCACTTTTCAAACTCTTACTCTTCGATTAGATCGCTCGAATTTTTTATATTGGAAAGCACAAGTTCTTAGCACTGTTACATCTCATGGTTTTGATGGATTTTTGTTGGGCACTGATCCTGTTCCTTCGTGTTTTCTCTCCGGAACCACCGATCCAGACCCTGCTTACATTACATGGCTTCGTCACGATCAATTTTTACGCAGTTGGCTACTTGCGTCTGTTTCTGAGTCTATGCTTGGTTACATATCTCGTTGCTCTTCTTCCACAGAAATATGGCGAGAATTTGTTTCAATCTCACTCTCGTGCTAAGGTACAACATCAAAAGATTCTTCTTCAATCCACGAAAAAGGGTAATATGAGTATTGATGATTATGTGTTGAAGATGCGATCAATTGCTGATGCTATTACTGCCGCTGGTAAATCAATTTATGATGATGATCTAATTGATCATATATTAGGTGGTTTAGGTCCTGAATTTGAGTCAGTTGTTGTGAATCTCTCTACTAGGCATGAATCAGTTTCTCTAACTGAAGTACAATGCATTCTTCAGATGCATGAGATGAGACTTCTTCATCAATTTTCTAATATTTCACATGATCAGATGAGTGCTAATATGGTTAATAAGTCTCAATTTAACTCTCGTGGAGCTGGTTTTAATGGCTCTGGATATGGAACATCTTATAATCCTAGAGGTCGAGGTCGAGGTCGTGGTTGGTTTTCGAGGAATTACAATAAGCCGATTTGTCAGATTTGTGGAAAATCGAATCATCTGGCTTTCAAATGCTTTAAACAGTTTGATGTCAATTTTACCACTCCTCATGATTCTAGTTCATCTTCAAGTGGAGGGCAACATTCTTCACATCAAGCTCATTTTGCTTCGAATGAGTCTTTTTCTTTGCAGGCTATTGGTCCCTCTTGTTCTCCCTTTGCTGGATCTTTGACTAACACTTCTACAAGTGTTTATGGTACAGATAACTCATGGTTTATGGATAGTGGAGCTACTGATCATGTTACATCTCAATTGAATAATCTGGACCTGCAATCACATTATCATGGCAAAGAAAAGCTAGCTGTTGGTAATGGTTCTACTCTCTCCATCTCTCATATTGGTGATACTGTTGTTCCTTCCCTTCACTCTAAAAATCTCATTCTCAAAAACATACTCTGTGTTCCTGATATAACAAAAAATCTTCTCAGTATATCTGCATTCACCAAAGATAATTCTGTTTTTATTGAGTTTCATGATTCTTATTGTCTTGTTAAGGACAATAATACAAACCAAACTCTGCTGAGAGGCTTGCTTATCAAGGGACTCTACCAGCTTGATCTCTCACATCTACCAGCAAGATTTGGCTCCATTTCATCTCCTTTTAAAGAGTCACACTCTACATATCTGTGTAATTCAGCAAGTATACCCTATGTGTCTCCTGTTTGCTTTTATTCTAATTCTGATTTTGCTCTATGGCACAATAGACTTGGTCATCCATGTAAAAGTACTCTCAAACATGTTCTGAATTCCTTACACATTCCTGCTCATGAGGCTCATCATTTTTTTTGTGAGGCTTGTAAAAAGGACAAATTAGTATGCATTTCCCTAGCTCTTCTTCTAAAACTACTGCTCCTTTTCAACTTGTGCATTATGATATTTGGGGCCCTGCTCATGTTCAATCAAGGAAGGGATATTCGTATTATATTCATTTTGTTGATGACTACACCAAATATACTTGAATTTTTCCCATGCATAAAAAATCTGAGGTTCAGTCTATCTTTTCTCAGGTTAATGCTCTTGTTGAGAGATAATTTTCCACCAAACTTAAAGCCTTACAAACTGATTGTGGAGCAAAGTACAAAGCCTTATACCCCTTTTCAAGACCTTAGGTATTCAACTAAGGCAATCTTGTCCCTATACGCACCAACAAAATGGTATAGCTGAACGAAAACATCAACATATTGTTGAAACAGGTATCACTCTTCTTGCTCAGGCTTCCCTTCCTTTTGAATTCTGGTGGGATGCATTTGTTACAGCCACTTACACTATAAATCGTCTACCTACACCTATTCTTAATCATATTTCTCCTTTCCAAAGGTTTTTTCACTCTAAGCCTGATTATTCATTCCTTAAAACTTTTGGGTGTTCCTGTTATCCTTACCTCAGACCTTATAATAGCCATAAACTTCAGTTTCAAAGCTCTAAATGTGTTTTTTTGGGTTACAGCTTACTTCATAGGGGTTACAGGTGTCTAAGCTCTACCGGAAGAATATATGTAGCTCGAACGGTGAGTTTTAATGAGCAGGAATTTTCATACTCTTCTCTTTTCCCTTCTACCTCTGTTTCACCAGATTCATGTATCTCTCCTTTACTTCCTATTTTACCAGTAGCACTACCTGGTATTGCTCCTCCATCACTTTCCTCTGACCATCCAACAACTTCATCCGTTATTTCTATTCCTCTTTCATTTGAGCAGCCCACAAATTCTCCACTTCCAGGTCCATCAAATATTCAGCCTTCATCTTCTCCATATATTCAGCCTTCATCTCCTCCACCTAGTAGTTCTACTACTTATACTTCTACATATTCGATGCTCACACGATCCAAAGTTGGTACATATAAGCCCAAAATTTATGTCGTTACCACATCTTCATCTTTTCCCGTTTCAGAACCATTATCTGTCAGTGATGCTTTACAAAATTCTCAATGGAAAAAGGCCATAGATGAGGAATATGCTGCTCTCATACGGAACAACACTTGGGAACTAGTTCCTTATTCTCCAGAGATGAATCTTGTCACTCTTAAATGGGTTTACAGGGTTAAGTATGCCTCAGATGGCTCTCTTGATAAGCTTAAAGCTCGTTTAGTGGCTCGAGGTTTTCAACAAACTCCAGGGGTTGATTATTTTGAGACCTTCAGTCCAGTTGTGAAGCCTGTGACAATAAGGTTTGTTTTTTCTCTTGCTGTCACTAGAGGTTGAAAAATACATCAGGTGGATATTAATAATGCTTTCCTAAATGGTGATCTTCTTTAGCATGTTTTTATGACTCAACCACAGGGTTATGTTGATCCGTCACGACCTTCTCATGTTTGTAAGTTGGTTAAGGCTTTATATGGATTGAAACAGGCTCATCGGGCATGGAATGACAAGCTCAAACAATCTTTACTTTCATGGGGGGCTTGTGAGTACAGTCTGATTCTTCTCTTTTCTATATTCGTCAGAATGATAAGTCGTTACTGGTTCTGGTTTGTGTTGACGATATTTTAATCACAGGGGATGACTCTTCCATGATCACTTCTCTCATTTCACAGTTACATAATCAGTTTTCTCTAAAAGATATTGGTCAAGTTCATTATTTCTTGGGTCTTGAAGCACATCATGTTGCAGATGGTATTTTGTTGAATCAAGCTAAGTATATTCGTAATATTCTTAGTAAAGCTTCGATGTCTACTTGCAAACCAAGTCCTACTCCTTACTGCTCCGGTATCAAGCTTAAATTACTTGATAGCAATTCTTTTGATCATCCTACATTGTTTAGGAGTATAGTTGGGGCTCTTCAATACCTAACTATGACCGGACCAGACATATCCTTTGCTGTGAACAAGTTAAGTCAGTTTTTGCATGCTCCAACAATTAATCATTGGAAGACATGCAAACGTGTTTTACGATATTTACAGGGCACTGCTACTCTTGGTCTTATTTTTCGATCCTCTCCTAGGATGACTCTTCATGGTTATTCCGATGCTGATTGGGCTAGCTGCCTTGATGATCGTCGCTCTACAAGTGGTTTTTGTATATTCTTGGGTCCAAACCTTATTGTTTGGAGTTCAAAGAAACAACCTGTTGTTGCCAGGAGCTGCACAGAATCTGAGTACCGAGGCTTGGCAGCCACAACTACTGATCTCAGGGTTCGTTCCTTGTTTATTAAACTCGGCATTCCTCTCATGACTCCTTCCATCATTTGGTGTGATAATAGCAGTGATGCTTCATTGGCTGCAAATCCAGTTTTTCATCAACGAACAAAGCACATAGAAATTGACATCCACTTCATTCTTGAGAAAGTTCAAGCAAAGGAATTGGATGTGAGATACATTTCTTCAGAAGATCAGCTTGCAGATGCGTTAACTAAACCTCTTTCTTGTACTCGTTTTCTACATCTGCGTAAAAAATTTTCCTTAACAGAAACAGAACCACGATCCAATTGTGGGGACAGGGGCGGATCCAGAAAAAAAATTATGGGGTATGACATGTAAATAGAAAAATATTATTATTTATTTAAAAAAATGAAAAAATTACGATTATTATTGATAACGTCCAATTTTTATTTTTAAAAAGTAATTTAAAACATTATTATCATGAATTTCTAATATATATTTAGAAAATAATAATGAATTGAATGTAAATTAATGTTGCAACTAAAAATTTAGGTAACAAACGAATGAAAAAAAATTACACACACACAAGTGAAGTAATAAAAAAACATCACGAATTAAAATGCAAAAAAATAAAGAAAGATGTAGTATTATATTAAGATAAACATATATGATAAATAAAATAATTAAAAAAATTACAGAAAATAATAAAATACATATAAAGAAAATTATTAAAAACATAAATTAAATTATAAAAATAATAAATAAAATGGTAAAAAAGATAAATGAAACCAACAAAAATAATAAATAAAAGGGTAAAAATGATAAATAAAACCAAGAATCGAACCCTCGACATTAAATACCTACAAAATGTGCCATAACCACTAAACCACTAACAAATATTGGATACTAATTACTATGTATATAAGTATTATTTTTTATTTTGGGGTATTGGATCCGTCTCTGTGTGGGGAGCATGTTAAGATAATAGAGGTTAATTAGTTAGATATTGATTAGTTAAAGATATTAGTTGGTTATCTTTACACGTGTATGTACAGCTTATAGGTGAGAGATATATATTCTCTACATCAGTTGTAAAACTCACTTTTCTAAATATACAGAAATCACTTTCTCTCTCTTCCTTATGTTTCTCTCTGTTATTAACACTCCGAGATCACACCAAACTTATGAATAAACAATTTATTTTCTTTTCCTGAAAAAAATAAAATTAAAAAAGAAAAAGTTAATTCACAATTCCCACAATGAGTAGAAGTTATTACGACATATTATCACATGTCCAAAATTAGTCACTTGCATGAATAGAATGAAGAGGATGGTTAGGGTTTGTCGTGTGACTCCGGCGTCGCATGTGCACATTCCTCCGATTCACGGCGGCGCCGGCGCTCACTGTGGAAAACTAAATTAGGGTGTTTCGTTTTCTTTTTGTCTGAAGTCTTTTTTTTCGGCGGATTGAAAAATTCTCCAAGAAATAGTGAAGAGTGAATTCTTGATTTGAATTTATAGGCTTTTATTTTCTTTAACCATCAAGATTAATTAATACACACAACTGAAACTGACTTAATTAAGGAAAATAATTAAATGACTTCCCGTTTAATGATCGACACTCATCTTTACCGTATTTTAGTTAATACTAGATTATTTGTAATACACTAATAAAAATTGTATGGAGGCCCACTGGGCTCATTGAATTCTATAAATATTATTGGGTCCAACTAAAATTGTATAGATTCCCTATGGGCTCATTTGATTTCTATATATAAATTTTAAATAAAATTATATAAATAAAATTGTCAAAATAAGTATAAATTTATGCGCCTAAAACATTGGGATACTCTTTTGTAAGACGGGTATATGTGAGACGGATAGTGAGACGGGTCGACCTATTATTAAAGTATAATTATTATATATGTGATGTATGCTTATTGGTAGTTAAAGCATATTTATGATGAATCATATTAAAACATTTTAAAAACATACTTTACCAATATAACAAAGATATTTTAATAATGGATCGATCGGGTCGGTCCGTCTCACAACTCATCTCACATAATTACCGTCTCATAAGAGACTTTATCAAAAATATTTCATACATTTTCAACGGGTAACAGAATATCTAATTTTTTCCACTTCACTGTTAATTTAAAAAAAATTAAGATGAATATATTTAACTTAAATAGATAGTAGTGTAGACATATAAGGTAGGGAACCCTAACTTCATTCAAAACCATTGCTGAAGGTGGAGGGTTGACCCCCACTTATATGTCATTCCACATTTGCGTGTGGAATCGATGTAACAATCCATCCCCCATTGAACCAGACGTCCACGGACAGCACACTGCGGGTGGCAACTCACGCTTCAAGGCCCACAACTCCAGGTGGCAATCCCCCTCGGGCCAACATCTAGGGTGACGACCCATGAGCCCACACATCGGGCAGCCCCTTTCCATGACCCGTTCAAATCCGGTAGGCAGACCAAATTGTTGGAGTTAAGATGATCAAAGTAACAGTAAATACATATTACTAACACGAGGGCCATGCACAAAGCACGTGTCATAATAACAATTTAACTATTAATAAAATCTTATAAACTCAGCCACTAATTATTCTGATGATTGGAAGCCAAATTTCCTTTATTTGTGCGCACATAAACTCGACCCTACTTTGTATCTCTATCAATTTTAACATTACTTTGTATCTCTATCAGTAAGCTAAATTATATTATATATAAATTTCATACTTTTCATTTTTTTAACGATTAAATATATATAAAAACTTAAGAAGTAGTATTATATTTCAATTGGTATCTTAAATTTGTAAAGTTCATAACCTAGATCAATACCCATCGCTTCCAAATAATAAGAAATCAAAACACATTTAACCTATCGATGTGGGACAATTCTAATACTCTTATGTTATCAAACATAAGACAGATCTGATCCAACATCATCAAATATTAGATGATTGAATACAATATTCCGTGTATTGACCAGTTGAGAAATTTGATTATCATGAGATTGTTCAAAAATTTACGTTGAAAAGAATAACAGAAAACATATTAAAGCCAACATTCGAACGAAGCCATTAATCCATTCTGAAGTCAAAAAATTAATTGAGAAGTTGAAGAATCGGTCTAATCAAAATGGAAAATATTAAAGACTAAGCAAAAGTTGTGGAATCAATCAATCTGACGCCAGTATCTGTTGAAAAACCACAATGAATCAGCTTCCACAGCGTATCCATCTTGATTGCGGTGCCAACTGTAGTAAGCATGTGTTCTGTTCTTGATGCTGAACATTGCATGGCCGAAGCTCGCCTCCCGGAAAGCCGAGTACTTCGGTTGGGGATCTGTCATGCTGAAAACAGAATTAAAGACACATGAGCTACGCTTATGCAGGGGTGTAATCTTTAACCTAATAAAGTGAGGTGGGTGTAATGGAGTCTTACGAGGTAGCCAATCCTTCGATATTTCCTCCATCACCGATGGTTATATACACTGGAGCAGATTGATCAAGAATCGGAGAACACAGGCCATTCACTATATTATAAGCAACGTTGGACACGCGGTGCTGCAAGTTTAAAAGATCACAAGACTCAGATAAAGAGTGTTTAATTAGCTTATTGTTTTACTAACAACTGCAGTGTAAACATACCGATCTCTCGTATGCATGAACATGACCAGCGAATACAACATCGACATTGTATTGGACGAACCATGGCTCAAACATGACTCTCATGGTTTCTCCTTCCATATAGTGATAGTTGTAGCTATTGTACCATGGAGAGTGCATCATAACTATTAGCCATGGTGTCTCTGACCTATTAACTTTTGGTAGTTCCTCTAGAAGCCATTGATACTGAGGAGTGTATTTACCTTATAAAAACAAAAAACATAGTACATATCATACAAGAATTGAACATATACACTGTCTGATGCGTAAACATTCAAGAATAAACTTTTTTGATCTGTCCTTGGAATCATGGGTGATGAAGTACGAAGATTTGATAATCATTCAAACAGGTCAACATGTTCCTAGTTCAACAAGGAAAAACTGTAATGTGCATCAGTTGCATTCTTACCGTATGCCGAATACGAAGACAAAATTATGATATGAGCTGAAGCTCTCTTGATGGAGTACCAGTAAGGTGCTGTGCTATTTGATGATTTGTAAGGGACATGATAACGGTGAGTAAAAGGCTTGAACGGCTTTGTTTCACCCTGCAAAGCAATTACAACCAACTTCATCACAAACTCATTTCTTCTAGCAGATATAGGTAAAAGCAATCATATCAGACCAATGTTGAAACAGAACTCAATTAAATTGCTACACAAATGGGGATTGGGCCTTTTGAAATACTCCTACTATGTTCAGTGTAATCAAATCGATAGATTCTTGAGACTTACAATTTCAGGAGCAAAATCAAGTTCATGATTTCCGGCTGTCCAAATCCAAGGTTGGTAAGCCACACTTCTTTCAACAAACCTTCCCCATGAATCCCATCTCACATTGTCATGAAAAGGATAGTTGTCAGCATAAGAAAGGTCACCAACAAACAGAACAGCTTGTCCCTTTGTCGGATTGCGTTCATAATGTGTAAGCGTTTTGTTGGAATCATAAGTCTGGCCAAGATCCCCTTCATTGAAGGAACACTAAAAGGATCAAATTCCAAACTTCCACAGTTGCAAATATACTACACATGAGTGCAATTCTTGAACATGTAATCATTACTAAAACAAAAAACCTTTACTTTAATCTGATCATCCCATTACTTCCCAATCATAATAACAATCAACCAATGCCCACAATTAATATACAACTAGAAGAAAAATAAGTACCTATGAGACCAAAGTTATATGGAACATCAGGGCCAACTTCTGGAGGTGTAGTGAACCAGAAAGTTCTCTTTGATTTCCCCAATCCAATCTCATAGTAGTATTTAGTGTCATACTGTAAACAATTCATGTCAAAACCATTACTATTTTGAACTTCTTGATACTATAAAAGAAACAAGTAAACAAGTTGCAGATTATACCTCCAAGTTTGTAATGGTGCAATGGTGGATATACCCAGAAGTATAATTGTAGTATCTGTATCTGGTCATACTACCCTTCCTCTCATTCTTGTGATCACTCTTCTCAGCCCAATACTGAACTGTGCTTGAACCTGCCTCCTCTACAGTGACCCACGATACAATTACTGCTTTCCCCGTATGATCTCCTTGAGTTAAATGCACCTGAATGAAGAATTCAAATTCAAATCAAAACTATAAATTCCAAAACAACAAAACCTCATTCAAAAAATTATGGAATTAGAGGAACCTGTTGAGGCGCATTGTAGCCAGGAGGGACCTCGAAGACGTCACTGTCGAGAGGCATATCGACACTCTTCTCCTCGTTCCTCACAAAACTGCTGGTGATTCCTGCTCCATTGCAGGGAACCGCAGAATTCAGAACCGTAGCGGCCAGAACAGCGAGTAGGAAGGCGGTGGCCGTAGGGTTCATCTTCTCGTCTGCTTAACCTGCGCACCCCTAGTTAATCCTAGAATCAACGGCCTCTCTCCCTAATAAATAGTTAAGGGGAGAGAGGAATATTATGCTGAATTAACGGGTGATTATCGTATAATCTTCTATCCGGATATACATATTAGAAGTCAACCGATTTGTGTGATCTACGGTTGTGCATTATCTCGAGTTGCTAGCCAATCATCGATCATGTAAACGCCCATTTAAGAGCTTATTTACGATGTAATCAAGGATTCCACAAACCGACAAACATTGTATCTTTAATCTTTTTGTTTGGATTTCGATTGGATTAAAGATGGGGTAACTAAAAACATGATATTTCAACTTATCGATCCACTTTTTGATTCCATTTTTATGAATGATCGATGAGGTAGAGTCAAATCTTTTCACGAGATATAAGTGTTAACATAATTTTGATTATACGAAATGTCAAATTATAGTACTCTGTCTTTCCCATTATTTTTATCCAATTTACATTTTGAGTTATCCCATTTTTATTCATTTCATTAATGATAAAAATACATAATAATTTATTATTTATTTTTTACAGTTCCAACTACTTTAATTACTTTTTTACACTTTATTCATCATTATCAACAATTTAATTTATTTTTTAAATTAAATTATTAATTTATCCCTACTTTTTCTAATATTAAAAAAATAACTCGTCTTAATTTCCGTGCCGTACAAATGGATGAAAATACCCGGGACGGATGGAGTATTTTCTTAGGTGTCATGTTTTATTTATCTTTATTATAGTTTAATCTGCTCTATTAAAATTTTATTCCTAAATTTTTGGATATTATTATTATTATAATTGGAATGCAATGTAAAGGTAAGGGCCACATGGCATCTCTAGGGTCCAATAGCAGTGCCTTTATTACCAATGATCAGTCCATTTTGATTTTGTATTTTACTGTGGAAAAGAGCATAAAGGCAAGATTTTGTTATGATTATCTTTGAGAATAGCCCATTTAAACTACTCATAAATTCATTTATAACTTCGTTCAAAGTAGCATAGGAATTAGGATAGATGATCGCAACAGTTATTAAATTATGTTTTGGATGATTTTATTAATTATTAAAAAATTTATCTTTTCATAAATTTAAGCTTTTAGGTGAGATGGTCATTTGAAATATATCAAAGCCATATGAATGAAACGCGTTAAAATGATTTGATTAAATGTTAACTGACTCTCCTCATTTTCATTTAACCTTTGAGAGTTTAAGGTTTTAGATAAAATTAAAGGAGTTGATATGAACAATTTTGAAAATCACCCAAACCGCAATATATACCTTCACTTTTCGAAATGATTTTTAGTAAAGATTAAATCACTTTAAAAAATGTGACAGACATGAAAAAAAAATAATAATAAAAAATTTCTCTCATTTTCAAGAATACTTCACACTTTTTTTCACAAAATCATTTGGACATCATTAAAACTTACAATATTAATTAATAGTGTTAATAGACAAAAGTAACAACTTATTGTACATTTTTATATATCGTTTTCTCTGTACTCTCTCATCTTATAGATTATTTTTACCATTGCATCTGTCAACTTAATATAAAGTGTGATTTCTCATCCACTCACTGTTATAAATATATTAATAATAAAGATTGAAAGAATTGACCTATAAAAGTAATTAAACAGAAAGATTGCCGCCTTTATGGTAATCAAACAAGTTGGAAAGACAAGAATCAAATAAAGATCTCGAGAAATTGATATTTTGGACATTAGTTAAAATGTTCAAAAGATAATAATTGAGTCAATAGAATAAAGCTTCATTCATATAAACTCCACTACTCATGGTGTAAAATCCCCAAGGAAACTCCAACCAAAACAACGAAATCTAGCTTCCTTTGTCCCATAACTTCTAGTGGTGCCACCATTCATACCTAAAATATTTTAAATAACATTTTATACCTAATTTTAATTTGATGAAATGTTTTAGGGTGTGGCTATTCGCAACCCAATTCTGCTAAATGTACCCAATGACTTAATGTACCCCATTAAAATAAAAAATAGCATATTTAAATCACTAAACACACCCCATTTTAAACCATTTTAGCCTTTAACTTTCTCCCAATAAATCCATATCAGATTAATCTTCAAACACAACTTCTGGTTCTATCCAACCCCTTCCGACACGCATGTGTAGCCATCATCCATCATCAACTCGTATTCATAACGAGGATCACATTAAAATAATTATAAACTGTTGCATATAATAAGATCTCTGAAACTTGCTGTTTTAGATCTCCATCTTCATCCTTGTTGATCTAGATTTCAATGAAGAAAATTTTCTTCTCATCATCCGCTACAATCTTCGCTCGCGTTGGACACAGGGTTTCAGTTTAAACCAGTTTAATTATGAAGGCTCCCTAATGAATTAAATAATTACAAATCAGTCATGTACAATATCACCGTTTCATATCAGTTGCTGCTGAATTTTTTCTTTTTCTTCATTTTTTGGCAGACTCTGCTGCTGAAACAAGGTTTAAGTTTTAAGAGGTTGGAGGATGGGTGGTTTTCTTTGCACCATGGATGAAAGACATGCAGTTTCAGTAATGGAAGAGATTTTCTTTAGCATATGAAATATTCGATCAAATCAAATCTTCTTCAAATAAAGAATGACAATCTTCTTCAAATAAAGAATGAAGATTCCAAGTTTTGGTCGCCATCTTCTGGATTATGATGATGGAGAATTAATGAAATTGGGGTATGTATAGAAATTGAGGAAAAGAATAATAATTTGTGTAAGGATATTTATTTCTTAACAAATAAGGATATTATAATTTTATATATTTACGGGTATGTTTAGTAAAATTGGGGTGCAAATAGCCGCCCCAATGTTTTAATAGATTCATAAATTATTATATTCACTCCATCTTGTTTGGAGATTTACGTTTGCTTGCTTGTATAAATATTAAAAAATATAATATTTTAATGTATAATAAATAAATTTTAGTTAAATACTTGTTTAAAATTATCTCACATAAATCACTCAGTGCTACAGATAAAAAGTAATAATATTTTAATGAAAAATGACACTCAATTCGTAAAAATTGATCATGGTGCAGTTAACTATTTTATAAACAAATTATAATATACATAAAAAGTGATAACGTTGTAAAGAAAAATAATAACATTTTAAATAAAAAAGTGATAACTAATTAAAAAAAAAATGTAAAATGATCTCAGGTGAAAAGTCTCCCTCAAGATGATATATGTAGGATTAATGGTACTATTATCTTTTTTCGCAAATTTAATTTGAGTTGATTACAAATGGTGTAATACTAAAATTTGTAAGGGTATTAATATGCAGGACCCATCTATTAAAAATAAATTATAAACATTTGATGAGATGTTCAAAATGAGATACCTTACGGTGAAATGGATGAATTACATCTTTTGGGTCATGTGATCTTTTAACGTATTAAAAAAAACAAATAAGTGAATCGGGTTCACATATACATCTTGATTACCGATTACTCTTTGAAACATAAAAATGCATTATTTAAAGAAATAAACTATTACCACTATAAATTTTTTTTTTACCAACGGAATATTCCGTTGGTAAAAATCTGAATTCCATTATTAAATTGGTTTATCAATTGATTAACAACATAATTCATTGGTAAATTTCTGTTAGTAAAGTAGTGGTTGATAAATTTTTAGCAACGAAACAATTTCGTTGGTAGTTTATTTCGTAGCTAATAACTTCATTGGTAATTTATAGTATAATGATTCTATTGGTAAAACAGAGAATAATTTCGTTGTCATTCCATTGCTAAAAGAAAATTATCATTTTTGTTGTTATTCCGTTGGTAATTACCAACGAATTGAATTCCGTTGCTAAATTTCGTTGCTAAAAAATATTTTTTTTTGTAGTGTACTCCCTCCGTCCCAAAGAAGTCGACACATTTTTTTCTGGCACGAGGATTAAGAAGTATAATAATTTAATGAATAGTGAAGTGAGAGAAATAATATTTAATGTATAGTAGGTAGTTGTTTTAAAGATATATGAGTATAAATTAATAATTATTTTTGAGTAGGTCCCATGTACTAAAAAGAAATATGTTAATTTTTATGGACAAATAAAAAATGGAGATGTTTCAACTTCTATGGAACAGGGGTATTTTTTTAAAATGAAAAATATAATTTGTCAAGTTCTTGCACTTTAATTTATTGATTATTTTTTAATATATATAAAAATTATTATTTTAAATGAAAAAAAGAGTAATATTTTAGTTCATATTTAAAGTCAACTTTGAATGTCTGTAAAGTGTAAACTACTACATATATCCTTTCACATTTTCCTTCACGTGACAAGCAGTTTCCCCTCCATTTTTCTAACGTGTTCCCTTATCTAAGTTATCACTCTCGTATGTGCCTTTAGTTACACACTTAAATAATTTAAAATTCTTAAAAAAAATTTAAAATTAAAAAATAATTGATATTAATATGCATTGTGGAATTAAGTAAAATATTTTTAACAAAATATAACTTTTTTTTTCTAACATAAAAGAATTTATGTTAAAATAATTATAATTTATGCACTCATAATTGATAAGGGAAGTTAGATCAATAGGTGATGATTGTTGATTGGTCTAACTTCCCTTATCATAATAAAAATCTACTCCAAATGAAACTCAAAAGGAATCATGGTCAAACTGAAAGTGCAAACATGGAGCTGGAACTTTGCGAAGAAATGAGAATTTAGAAATGACTTATGACATGTGGAGCGCACACTCTTTTACTTACCTATCGTAATGAACTCTTTTAGAAATAAACTTACAAGATTAATATGCTAGAACTTTGGTGTTATGTTTTCATTACATATCGAGGAATGCTTGTAAAATTAGGATTCATGCAGATGAGTTTGAGCATAGTTGATCACACTTTCAATTTGTAAGTTCGGGTATTTCTCATACTCAACTTATACTTCAATAAAAATTTTCTTTTTGATAAAAAAATAAATAAAATCTACTCCACATTATTTTAATTTTTAACCTTTTAAGTTTTAAGCTTTTAAGTTTAGAAGGAATTCATTAAAGTGGGTATTCAATTTTTTAAATTTTCTTTTGTGCCCAAAATTCACTGTTGCACGTCACCCTTAAGTTTATGGGAAATACCACAAGTTGTCCTATATGGATTAGTCAACATCTAATTTGCCATACATTTTCTAATACTCTAATTTGCCCTAAAAATACATGCAATGTCATGAATATCCTCAAGGATGACCCACCTTTTTGTATTGGGAATGAATTGAGAAGTACAATTGCATGTGTCAGAGAATATGAAGATTTTTTAAGGGATGACACATTAAGTAAAAAAGAAATAAATAAATCTATTAAAAGTTATCACCTCCAAAAAATAAACTCGGCGGACAAGCTCAATTAAGTGAAAAAGGAAAATTGTAAGCGGACACGAACTATTTAAAATTCACCAAATATCATTTTAAAATTCCTTAAATTGTTAGATTATAATAGGCATATTTAATTAACACATGCAGTAATTAGGTGATTAAACACATGCATTAATTACCTACCATTGTCACTCAAACACACTTCATTTAATGGAGTGAAAAGTAAGACACTATTCACAATTAGTTCATTTATGTAAATTTTTGTCTCATTAAACTCTCACATATCCCCACCAACCAAATAACTACACCACCAACAAACAACAAAATTGGACACAGTGGATTCAAACTTCATTCCTCTTGTTCCACAAATACTTTGAGCATAAAAAGGTGATCGGTTCCCCTATTTACCCACCGTTTTTGTCGACGGATCCATAGTTAGAGCCAAAGGTAAGATACGAACACTGTTTGCATTGTATTTTATTTAATGGTTAAATTGTTCTTTCAATCTTGCTGTTAATTTATTTGTGGGTTATAATGTATCGATTTTAGGGTTTTTAGGATTTTAAAAATGTATGTCCGCTGAGTAAAATGATTATATATATCCATGTCCGCTGAAGAAAAATGTGAAGTATGCATGTAATATGCATGTCCGCTGAGGAAAAAGGTAAACTATGCATGTAATATGTATGAATACCACTACATACACCCACTGTAGACTTGTCTACCAATATGCATGGTAAGTTGTGCTTGTTCGCCCATTATTTGAGCCTTATCGAACATGTCTGCCGATTTTTGTAGCATAATAGAGTGTGTTCGCCTATTATTTGACTCTAATTAAGCTTATTCGCCGATTTTTTTTGACTAAATGAGCGTGTCCGCCGAAAGTTGTAGCCCAGTTGAGCCTGTCCGCCGAAAATTTGACTATAATTGAACACCGCCGCCGATAATTTGACCATAAATGAGCATGTTTGCCGATAATTTGACCATAGTTGCGCATGTCCACCGATTTTGTAGCGTAATTGACCCTGTCCGCCGATTATTTGACCTAATTGAGCATGTCCGCCGATGTTTTCACCCTAATTGGTCCTGTCCACTGATTTTGTGACCCTGATTGATCATGTTCGTCGATTTTTTCACTCTAATTGAGCGTGTCCGCCAATTATTTTGTTGTAATTGAGTATGTCCTCCGATATTCCTAGCGTAATTGGGCATGTCAACTGATTATTTGACCCAAATTGAGCATGTCCACCGAATTGTTACTATTTTTGAACATGTCCGCCAATTTTTTGACCCTAATTGATCATGTCCGCCGATTTTTTTCACTCTAATTGAGCATGTCAGCTGATTATTTGGACGTAATTGAGTATGTCCGCCGATATTCCTAGCGTAATTGGGCATGTCCACTGATTATTTGACCCAAATTGAGCATGTCCGCCGAATTGTTACTGTTTTTGAACATGTCCGCCGATTTGTATTGCATAATTGAGCATGTTTGACCATTTTTAATCATATTATATCATGTCCTCCGATTATATTTGGCTAATTGAGCATGTCCATCAAGTTTGAGCATAATTCAGCATGTAAGTAATTATTTTTTTAGTATAATAGATCTGTCCGTCGATTTATGAAGCTTAACTGAGCTTGTTCGCGTACACAATGTTTTACTTGCATGTGTTCTGATAATTTAATGCTTAATTTGTGTGTACTTACATATTCATAAAAGATTATATCTTTTTGTAATTAGGTATCTATTAAACACGCGTATCATAAAAATACTTTAATGAATCATGTGTCAATATAATAATTAATTGTCCTTTTGTTGAAAGGTTTAGGCTTTGGATTGGAAATGAGAAATTTTTTTATATGGTGGGGCAGCTGGTGGCAAGGTTTAGAGTATGTACGTGGCCAACACACGAGCTTAGTTTTAAATTCAGATCAGTTGAAGTTGGATTTTATTATTGGGCATGTGCACAGTTTAGTTCGTGCCGATGTGAATCATTGTAAATATGTTATACACACACTTGTGGACATCGGTGGTTGTATAACAAAACATAAGGTGAAGGATGATCTGGATATTAGGGGGCTTGTATCAGCAGGTTGATGAGTCGATGCTATTTGTCACAGTTAAGGCCATACCACAGCAATCAGTTGATAATTGTTGACCTAGTGTGGCGCCGTCTTGGAGAAGTTATTGGACCGACTTGCTTCGTTCACAAATTCCATCTGTCAATATTCCTAGTCCTGTAGATTTGGCCAGACCGAGTAGGAGTACAGGTGTGGACCTTTCGAGTCGTACGACAAATATTGATTTGAACAGTGAGTAAATTGGCGAAGAACATGTTGAGAAAGAGGTGGAGAACGGAGATGACATGTGCTTCTCTGAAGAAAATGAAAATGAGGACAATTCAAATGAATGTTCTCTAAGTGATGCGTTTGAGGGTTCAGAGGGTGATGGATTTGATGGTTCTGCTGGTTCTCAAGATGATGGGTCTGATAGATTGCAAGACGATAGGTATGATTCATTTGAGGGTCCGCAACATGAGGATTCTGTTGGTGCTGAGGCTTCGCAAGATGAGGGCCGTGATGGTGATCAACTCAACACTGAAGATGAGGACCCTGAAACTCCTCTATTCGAGAGGTTCTGTTCCTACATCAGAGCCAATGGAGGAATGAGTTTCTTGGATCCCGTTACGACACACATGCAGATGCCCACACCGGTACGTTCTAGTCAAGATACAAATAGTTCTTGCAGCCGTCCATGGAGCATTCCAGGTATGTGTTCAATATAGTACC
Source organism: Pogostemon cablin (assembly GCA_023678885.1). Taxonomy (NCBI): domain Eukaryota; kingdom Viridiplantae; phylum Streptophyta; class Magnoliopsida; order Lamiales; family Lamiaceae; genus Pogostemon; species Pogostemon cablin. The sequence continues at coordinate 20,869,991 of CM042954.1, read as the reverse complement.
CGATAATTTACTGAACCTTATTGTATACTAATACCAATTGAAGAATAACTAATCCATTGTTGCAGGGTTCTTGGAACAGTATAATGTGGACAATGAAGTTGAAGACAACAACAATATTGATACTTTAGGGAGATTCATGAAAAAAATACCTTCGATAACAAAGGTGATTGCCAGTTTGTGTTGAGTATATACAACTTGCGGAATCAGGTTGAGACACGGGTCAAGAAATCAGACTCGTATAGGCTCAACATCGTCTGCAAGTACCTAGTAGAGCAGGGTTGTATGCTTGAGATGCATTCCAGTGGCCTAGGTGGAGTATGAAGGGTAATCAAGTTCGGACCTCCACATGTATGTCGTTTGAATCCAGACACTAATGCGCCAAGGAAAATTGGTTCAAAAACTATTGGCAGATACTATACAGCTCGACAGTTCAATAAAACCACAGCATTGTGTCCTGCTGAAATGGCAGATGAGATACGTAAAGAATTTGGTTTCAACATCTTCTATAATTTGGCCCTCAAATCAAAACATATTGTTGTGGGACACACGTACGGAGACCATTGTTCTTCCTTCAGTTCCCAACCTTTGTACTTGCATCACCTTAAGTTGGAAAACCCATGCACGCACATAACACTGGCAACTGCAGATGAAAGTTGTTTCAAGTAAGTCAATACACATTTTTTTTAAAATTATGAGGTATATAGGTGTACTAAATACTTCGATGCAGGTATGTCTACTACGCACTTGGTGCTTCGATACGGGATTTTGCCAGAGCGGGCCGCCTCGTGATTGTCATTGATGGTACACACATGAGAGGGAAGTACCGTGGGATCGTGTTTGTTGCAGTCACTCAGGATGGCAACCACAATGTTTTTCCCCTGGTCGTTGGTGTAGGTGACACTGAAAATAATGAGTCATGGTGCTGGTTTCTTAAAAGGTTGAAAGAATCGTACGGCGCTCCGCATGGGCTAGTTATTGTTTCTGACGCACATAAAAGTATATCATACGCTATACATACTGTGTACCCTGAGGCACACCATGGTTTATGTTCTTATCATCTAAAGAAACGACTCAAAGGTTTTGGAAAGGATATGTTGTATCAGTTCAATATGGCTGTGGAGGCATACACGAAGCGTGAATTCAAGAGGTATGGTCACTTTTTAGTATTAGTATGCAATTTTTATTTGATTTATCACATTACGGTATTGCACAGATGGGAAAAAAAGCTGCGCAACCATAATAATGCTCGATTGATGGCTTTGCTGGAGGGGTGGTGTTATAATAAATGATCAAGGTTTTACTGCCCGATCACTCGTTACGAGTTCACATCATCGAACGTAGCTGAGACCTTTAACAAGGCCATCATATGGGCCAGGACACTACCCATTTGTAGTTTGTTAGAGGTTGTACATGCTTTCATTCAAAGATTATTTTATGATAGAAGAACGAGTGCAGATAACAGTTGGGATATACTTTGCACACGATTACACAGCGAGTTGGCAGTGTTGAATGGTGAGGTATGGAAACTTAAAATGGAAAATCTTACAGCGACCACATTCCAGGTCACTTCCACCACAAGAAACTTCACTATTGATTTAAGGGAGTGTACTTGCTCATGTGGCAGATTTCAGTACCATCAATACCCATGCATTCACGCATTGAAGGTGATAGAGTAAGTTGACATGCTATTATGCGTATAATATAATATTTCATATTCAATAGTTGCAGTAATATGATAATTATCTATTTCATAATACTCCGGTCTCAATGTGTGCGTGTAACAGCCATTGCAAACTTGCGACTAGTGCATTTATTGCACCGTGGTATTATCGAACGGCTATCCTTTCATTATGGCAAGATGTTGTTATGCATGTGCCCAATCCATCCGATTGGTCAACACCAGAGCATGTGAGTAGTGTCCGTGTGAACGAGCCACCAACACATCGACAAGCAGGCAGACCTCTTACCACCCGTCTGCGTTCTGCAGCGGAGACTTCGAGGGATACTCGGGGGCGTCAGCGTTGCAGTAGATGCAGAGAACCGGGACACAACAAAGTGAAATATCGAGCCAATATATCATTTCACACAAGGGGTAACTGTTGATCAAATGATTGAAATGCAATGTTGGTGGAAAAACAGTTTGGACTTGGTGTTTGTTTTTATAGTACACTAATTTCATATAATACAACATGAAAAAAAGAACAGACTAACGAATAGAAAGGTACATATTCGCACCCTTTCTCATGTAAAGGTTGTAAGCAAATATATCTCGTGCCTATTTTTTCCGGTACTCCATTAGGTTTGGATCATTTTCCCATGAATCGTCGCCTGTGAGTAGATACTGTATTTCTCTAACGCTAGCCTGACCACAACACCAACTGTCATCCTGAACGTAGCACATGGATGCTAGTGGTCTAGCCTACTTCAGAGTGGCTCTGAACTTCTATTCTAGAGTGTCATACAGGGCACCACTTCGATGGAACATCAAAGGCAGCAACCATCGCAAGTGCAATGTGTTCTCCTTTCTACTATCTTCAACGGACTTCGTTTTTTCCCACGTCTGAAACAAAGAATCGAAGACAACAATCTTCAAAGACCTTATATAAACACACACAACAAAATGGTGCGAATGCGAATGCACTACGAACAGCAGCTTTAGAATGAAATTCGAGTTACGATAGTAATGATCTAGTTCTCCCTAAAAAATTAAAAAATGATGACATACTCACCCGTTCAACCTTATCCCAGTCTCTATGGCCATAGGTCCATTGCGGAGGCCTTTAGTACGACAACTCTCCTTTCCACCACCTATCCAAAACTTGTAGCTTCTCTTGAGGTAATTCGGCCAACTCGGAGGGGTCATCGCCATGTACCGTAACATGCTCATCCCAAATTGCTTTTAGAGTCGCCTGATAAAGAAATAATTATAATATAAAGGTTGTAATATTAATAAAAATCATGGTTGGCAGCGTAGACTCATCATACGCCGTATTGCATGTAAAAACTTACTAAAAATTGACACGGTAGAATAGCATACGATTACATTCGATGATCCGGGTGAACACTGACGTAATCAGGGGCTTGTGCCAGTATAGCCAAACACGCATCAATGTGCTAGAAAGAAAACATTTCAACGATGAGATATATAAGATTAGTGTGTAAATAATTTTAAGTTTTATCACATACCTCATCCTCCATCCAAACTTTTGGCGTCATCATTCTCACGAAGAAATCATTCTTCATTTGGAACCCTATGCCGACGTCCATCCTACACATGTATGTAAAAACCTTTACATAATCTAAACCCTAATAATAAAAGAAGAATATATTAAGGACATTTCTTACGTTACAGGGGATATCATGAACTTTTCCCACGCTCTTTTGACCTTGGCGTCATCCACAGTTGTGTATGGGGATTGGATTGTCGTCGCTTTTCTCTTTGGACATTGCAGATGACGTTGGAAGTGCTTTTCAGCTGACACCAAACTGAAATCAGTGTCTGCTCAAAATTCTGTACCGGGCCCTACTGGAGTTGAGACTTCGGGAGTAGAATAACCATGTTGTGTGTGTGATTCGGGCGCTTCAGGCAATCTTATTGAGCCACCTGGTACCAATTCCACGTCTCCAGCAAAGACCCCTGGTGTTGCATAACTACTCTGTGGTGGTATAGTCTGACCACTCCGATGTTCCTCAAATGTAGATGGAATGCTTGGTGCTTCGTAGGTAGATGGCTCAGGTGGTGCACCCTTGAATCCCCCCTTAAACATTTTATATATCGACCCAAGAAGTGACCTCTCGTGGGCATGGTGCATCTGGGTCTGTGCTCTAATCAACCATCCTGCAGCCCTTTTAATTTCACCGCGGTCCTCCTCCTAGCTCCTATGAATATCAGCTAGCTGTGTATCATGTGTTTCAAATCTCTTCTCTCATCTGTCGTTTCGATCCAGCAGCTGAGTGAGAAGGGCGTCATATTCGAAAAATTTTTGGTCATGATCATCCATTCTCCTCATAATCCGGTCATACTGTTCTTGAGAAAGACCTCCAATGTCTTGTCTCTACTGATGAGGCACGGAATGATTCCACTGTGGACTTGATCTGGATTGAGGATGGTAATCGTCCTGTGTAGATAGAGGGCTACCAGGTGATCCGTGAAACCCTAGACCTTCTTGATTGTAGACAGATCATTCAAACCCACTATAATGACCCTGTTGTGATCCTTCACTTCCACCATAAGGATGAGATTGATGTGGGCCCTGAAATCCACCAAAGCGAAACTGATATGGTCCCTGATATCCACCATAAGGAGAAGAGTGAGATGGTGGTTGGAATCCAGCAGAAGAGAAATATAGTTTTCCAAACACAGAAGGATATGATCTCTCCGGAATGGCCATCAGCGGGTGTGGAACTACAGCACTATGGGGGCCATAGGTAGGAGGCATGTGAGTGCGATATTCTGGACCAGACTGAGATTGCCGCGGGGGTGAATCCTCAAATTATATATAAGAGTTATCATCCTGATCACCCATTAACTCATCGTTATCATCTTCGTCATCCCCTCCGACGGCATGAAAATCATGTAGTAAGTCCTCTGCTGTTCTATGTTGCCCCCCAAATGCTGTATCATCATCAACCTCAATATTTATCCTTCCACAGTATTGCTCGCCGCCAGCATAATTGGAAGAAATGTTCACTTCCACTGGAATGACACCCTGACCACTAATTTCATCTTCGGAATCGGATCTAGAGCGCACCACATGTTTACCCTTCCCTTTTGGTTTTGGATCCCCAAAGACCCTAAACTGAATTTGAAAACCAGAACTCCAATCAGAATGTATTTCCCTAAAATATGATCGGTGGGACTCCTCATAGAGGATGACAGGTAAATCAACAACTCTCGGGTCCTGAAAGTAAAATAATAAAACATAAATACTCAGGTGACCAAAATAGTATCCAAATGCATCCAATTTAGATACTCAAAACCTTAAACTCATATAAAAAAATAATTGACAAACCTGTCTAAAAAACTGAGTATCGTCAACTTTTTTGGCAGTTGTATATGTCCAGCGAATACACAGAGGTCTAACGTCAAGCTCGGGCTGTCCATCGGTCAAGTGTGCTGCAAAACCTTCGATATGCTCGGAGGCCCAAACCTGTGACCAAACATCAAAGTGATTTGATGTCAACATATATCTTTAAATGCATTTAGTATAAGAATATAAAAAGTTCACATACTCTCGGTATCACTTACTGCTAGGGCAAATGAGTATCCATAAAAGTTGATGCGCTGCTGTCTGCCTAACTCTTCCACCGTAGTCTTCACAGAGTCCATATGGTGCAATAGGGTTAGGTATGTGTACTTCCCTCATGGGAAAGAGTTCCACTTGTGAGCATTTTCAGCTAAATACCATACCCAGAGCTCTATGTATACTTTGGACGTATCTCGGCCTAGCAAAAAGTAGTACAGAAGTAGAATGTTGGCCGCTTTCACCGCGGTATGGCCCTTATATTTATTTTAATTGAATATTCTCATAAGTTCATCAACTAGGAACCTCTTCGTACAAAAGTTAGCAAACAAACTGTCTGGTGGTGGCTGAAATGAATCATTTGGGTCAATATCCCCACCATCCTCAAACCCTAGTCCCATAACACGCATAAACTCCAGTGGTGTGAAGCTAAGAATTGTATCAGACACCATGAAGTACTGGTTGTATATATCTGAATCAGGGATTATAATCTCCTGAGCCATCAGCTGAAATAAAGCTTTAGGATACCCATAATCAGAATCCAAATCCCAAAAATGACCGAAACACGATCTTCTGCACATCCGTACTGTTTGATCGCCACTATTTGTAAGCACCTCGCGTATGCAATTCAAAACTTTCGTAGGCCTACAATACCCTTTAATCCCAACTTTTTGTGATTGAAGTCCACGTCGTTTCCAGCTCCACTACAGTGCATGCCAACTCGATTAGATATAAGACGTGACTACATTTTATACATAAAAAATTCTGATAGAAAATAATTAAAAATATTATTATATTCCTACAATTTAAATAATACAGTACATATTTTTATGAATAGGTATCTAATTACACTAAAATTACGCCTTAATTTACCAACCGCTATGCTATTTAAAGCTTGAACCATCATCGGTGATGCAAATTAAACACTTATTCATTGGCGAACAAGCTCAATTAAGGCACAAAATCGGCGGACAAGCTATTTCATGCAGAAAAAATGGCAAATTATGCTAAATAATGCTAAGAAATTTGGCGGACAAGCTATTTAAAGCTTGAAGTATTAGCGGTGATGCAAATTAAACACTTATTCATCGGCGGACAAGCTCAATTAAGGCACAAAATCGGCGGACAAGCTATTTTATGCAGAAATAATGGCAAATTATGCTAAATAATGCTAACAAATTTGGCGGACAGGCTATTTAACGCTTGAAGTATCAGCAGTGATGCAAATTAAACACTTATTCTTCGGCGGACAAGCTCAATTAAGGCACAAAATCGACGAACAAGCTATTTTATGCAGAAATAATGGCAAATTATGCTAAATAATGCTAAGAAATTCGGCGGACAGACTATTTAAAGCTTGAAGTATTAGTGGTGATGCAAATTAAACACTTATTCATCGGCGGACAAGCTCAATTAAGGCATAAAATCGGCAGACAAGCTATTTTATGTAGAAATAATGACAAATTATGCTAAATAATGCCAAGAAATTCGGCGAACAGGCTCAATTAACGCACAAAATCGACGGACAAGCTCAATTAGGGCTAAAAAATTGACGGACATGCTCAATTGTACTACATATATTGGCGGACAAGCTCAATTACAGTAGAATTATCGGCGGACATGTTCAATTAGGCTAAAAATATCGGCGAACAAGCTCAATAAGGCTAGAAAAATATGCGGTCACGCTCAATTACAGTACAAATTTTGGCGGACAAGCTAAATTTTGCTAAGATAGGGTGCTGAAATTTCCAATTATACTCAAAGTATCGTCGAACATGTAAAATTATATACTATTTATTTTCGGCGGACACGACAAATTCCTACAACTACAATTCCAAAATCAAACTACTTCCTCGGGGGACAAGAATATTATACTCAATTACAATACATCTACACACACTCAATTGCACTATCTTTACAGACAGATCTACTTTTACAACCTAGTTCCTAGGCAGACAAGCAGTCTACACTCAATTATACTCGAATAAAATTTACACTACATCAGCACAGTACACAAACGACTACGCAAATAAAAAAATAATTCACTATACTTTAATTAATCGAAATTCCGCCCAAACCCTAAAATCCTAAACCCCCAAATTGATATACGGTTGGACGGAGTACCTGATTATCCATATTTGCTTCTGCTACTTTCCGACGTGGAGATGAGGAGGGATTGGACGATACGGCGGAGGCCCGGACAGAGAGCTGTGTCCACGAGAAAAATCGAGAGTTTGAGAGAGAGAGGGGGGGAAGTATGCAACGACAGAGAGAGAGAGAAAGAGTAAATAACAAATTTATATTTTGAGATAAAGAGGTCAAAGATTCTATCCCCAATTTCAACGCCACTAAAAGTAGTTAAAAGGTAACTGCTAGGCCACTATTCGGAGATTCCAAAAAGAAAAGAAAAGAAATGACATGTGTCAGGGGTAAATCAGAGATATACATAAAAAATTGGACAAATTAGATATTTTAAAAAAATTAAGACAAAATAAATATTGCACGGGGGATATTGGACAATATAAGTGCTGTTTCTAAATCTATCCTAACGTTATCTAGCTTGTTTAATCAAGTCAAATATTCCACACATAGCTATGAATACCCAATCAAAGGAACAACTACCACCCTAGTTGAAAGCAATGGATTTGACTTGAAACATCAATATTTACGAATATAGGATTGATGCCCGAATATTCCCACTCTAACTCATTAATATTTAGCACTCATAATTATTCCACATTAAATTTCTCTCAAAGCTACTCGATTTTGCTGTCGAGTTGAATACTCTGGATTATAGGTGCGCAGGTTAGCAGGATGGGCGCTGCTTTCGTCTTGGCTGTTCTAACCGCTACAGTCTTCAATGCTGCGGTTCTGTGCAGTGCGAGTGGGATCACCAGCACTTTTGTGAGGGATGTTGTCAAGAGTAATGACATGCCACTTGATAGTGATGTCTTCAAGGTGCCTCCTGGCTATAATGCGCCTCAACAGGTTAATTTCCATTTCTAGCTACTTTTTGCAATTTTAAATTTTTTAATTTCCTTTTTTAGAGTGAATTAGTGTTGTTCATTATTTTATTGGGTTTAGGTGCATATAACTCAAGGGGATCATGTAGGAAAAGCAGTAATTGTATCGTGGGTTACTGTAGAGGAGGCTGGTTCCAGTACAGTTCATTATTGGGCTGAAAACACTAAGCTTTACAAGGCAGAGGGTGGCTTCTCCATGTACAATTTCTACAATTATACCTCTAGATATATCCACCACTGCAAAATTTCCAACTTAAAGGTATTTTATTTTATTAATTATACTCCAATTAATTAATGCATAATTATCTGAAATTGATGTTGATAAAATTATTTATTTATGGCATGACACGAAGTACTACTACGAGATTGGGATCGGGAACACTTCTAGAACATTCTGGTTCACTACACCGCCACCCGTTGGCCCGACGCTCCCTAAACTTTCGGTCTCATAGGTACAACTCCTACTGCTTTATGTACCACCCCTCTGGGTGTGATTGGTTAAACTCGTTGCAGGGGATCTGGGGCAGAGTTATGATTCCAACAAAACGCTGTCGCATTATGAGCGCAATCCTGAAAAGGGCCTAACTGTCCTGTTTGTGGGTGATCTCTCTTATGCTGACAGGTACGACTTTCACGACAATGTGAGATGGGATACATGGGGAAGGTTCGTCGAAAGAAGTGTGGCTTATCAACCTTGGATTTGGACTGCTGGAAATCACGAAATCGACTTCGATCCCGATATTGTAAGCGGTCCAAAATATCGATATTGGTAAAAATATTACTCATCGTATATTAATAGAGGTTGTGGCATTGCAGGGCGAAACGGAACCTTTCAAGCCTTACACGCACCGTTACCACGTGCCGTACAAAGCATCGAATAGTACGGCGCCGTTTTGGTACTCTATCAAGAGAGCTTCGGCTTACATTATAGTCTTGTCGTCGTACTCCGCATATGGTACGGTTGTTATTACATTTTGCTATTACTTCTCTTGCCTTATTTGTGTGTTAACGAAATGATTGGCAGGGAAGTACACTCCTCACTATATTATTACATTTTGGTGATATATTTCTTGTCTAGTCAGTATGTTAACGATGTTTACAAATGATTGACAATGAAGTACACTCCTCACTATATTATTCCATTTTGGTGTTACATTTCTCGTATCGTCTGTATGTTAACGAATGATTGACAGGGAAATACACTCCTCATTACAAGTGGCTGGAGAAGGAGCTGCCGAAGGTTAACCGGTCGGAGACACCGTGGCTGATAGTGTTGATGCACTCGCCGTGGTACAACAGCTACAACTATCATTTCATGGAAGGGGAGAGCATGAGGGTGATGTATGAACCCTGGTTTGTCCAATACAAAGTCGACGTCGTTTTTGCTGGCCATGTTCATGCATACGAGTGATCTCAAAGCGTGTCCAACATTGCTTACAACGTTGTGAATGGGATCTGCACACCAGTGAATGACCAATCTGCCCCTGTTTACATCACCATTGGAGATGGAGGAAATCTTGAAGGCCTAGCCACCAAGTAATATATTAATCACATTTCTATTATATAATTTGACTTCATAAGAAACTTATCGTTGTCTTTTGTAGCATGACGGAGCCGCAGCCTAAGTACTCGGCGTTTCGGGAGTCGAGCTTCGGGCATGCGACGTTGAGCATCAAGAACAGGACACATGCTTACTATGGATGGCATCGTAATCAAGATGAATATGCTGTTGAAGCTGATTCCATGTGGTTCTTCAATAGATTTTGGCATCCCATCGATGAATCCACCACATGATCTCGTGTTTGATCATTCCTACATGTGTTGTGTATTGATTAATCATCACCAATTAATACTTACCACATCATTACATTACACAATTGAATGTACAATTACATCATTTCTACATGTTTATTTACTTCATGATGTTGTCAATCATCACCAATAAATACATGCACGAGCATTTTGTGCAAAAAATTGTATTACCTCCACCTTACTGACTTATGTTAATCAGCGGTGGCTGATTCCAACCTTTTAATATAAGTTTTTAAATTCTTGTAAAAAAAAAAAGGATGTAGTACAAGTGATTCTTTGTTACACATTTCCTTACTATACTCTAAATCCTTCCGGCATTTGGTATCAATTAAAAGAAACAAAAAAATAGTCTCTTGTATTCTAGTAAAAGTTTTCACCATCTTTTATAAAAATTTTTACCTATTACAAAAGTTATAAAAACAAAAAGTTAAAACAACTATCCTTTCTCATATATTTTATTTAAAAAAATTATTCATACCCAACCTATCCTCTCTCATATATTTTATTTCTTTTTTTTAATCGGACATTTGTTAATGGTTAGTACACCCATACTCCAAGATTATTCTCATAGAATCCTTATAACTCCAATCTCCAATTCGTTCTCGAAGGAAATCGAACATGAATCACTCATCTCAGTGAGGAGCCCAATGACTAAGTGAGCTAACCCACCTAGCTAGGAATATACCACTTGTACTTAGACCACCCTACCATAACAATATTAGAGAATTATAAGTTTGTCTTTTTTCGTAAAAAAATGGAAGTCATTTACTTTAATCTTGACTTTTTTTTATTGACCTTTCGAAGTAATAATTTTATTTTATTAATAAATGTTAAGTATATTATATTTGTTAAATGAGATAAAAAAAATTAGAAAATAAAGTGTTTTCTAAAATTATTATATTAAGAGTTCCAACTCTTTCTTATGGCAAAATCATATGTCCCAAGGGCACACCGTATTTCCATGGGAACACAAGGGGTACGGTATGTCTCAAGGCACATGAGACCAACTCTTTTCTTATTTAGGGCGGAAAGTAAGTTGTGGAAGAATAAAAATTGAAATTACTAGGCTGAGTTGTATATGAATGGAGCACTAAACATTCTAGACATGTGGGCTTTTTATGCTTTTTTCAAATAAACTTGTTAGATCTTAGATGATTATTAAAATATTTGCATATCTTCATTTTATTATATTTGTCACATTAGTATAAGCGATTGGAACAACCCAAAAAAACTAAAACTACAGAATTCAAGAGATTAAGCAGTCCATTGGGCCTTAGATTGGGCCAAGCATTTGTTACAAAACTTGAGTTGACCCAATATTTATTGTTGATGGTTAATGTCGCGTTTTTTTAGTTAGTTGTTAGTATTGTTAGTAGTTAGTTCACCAAGTACTATCTCCAAACCTTTCTTATAACTCTCCTTCTATTCGTTCCCAAAATGAATCAAACTTGGTTACTCACTTTAGTGAGAAACCCAGTAATCAGGTGAGCTAACCCACCTAGTTTAATGTCGTGCGTATTTATTACTGCACATCAGCTTTAGGATTAAGGATGCTAGCAACGGATGTTAGTTTCTTGGATTGGTCATCTTGTGTACTTCATAATATATGGAGATGCATGTGTCTTTAACATGTTTTGTGTGTCTTTGTTCTGTATTGTGGTGGTTTGGTATTGCTTGTACCTTCTTCACATTCTATAAATGTATATAATATTTTTTTTTTCAGATCAAAAAAAGAAAGCTTTAGGATTAAGGAAATAAAATCAGCACATCAAACATGGAACTGAGCGTCTAAGTCCCTGGTTTTCATTTTAGGGGAGAAATACAACATCATTCTTAACCTCGGTCCTCTTGAGTCCGATGTTGTATTATCAAGGTCTCCCTCTATCTATTGGGTCGTGGATTTGGGCTGGGCTTTACTTTCCTCCCACCCGGGGTTGACATCTGGACCTATGCTCAGACTTGTAAGCTCGGCCATTACTCGTGTCTATTGAGATGGGCCTTGCTTGATGGGCCTTCAGCCTTTTTAGGGTATCCCAACCCCTGACAATAATCAGCTCTATGATCTACCATTATTTTTTAAATCTACTATTAAAGAAGAGTGCAATTAAAATTTAAACCCAGGTTCATTGTATTCGGATTTTCTATTACTTTTTACAATAGTATAAAATTATTATTTGGAGGGATGAATTATTATACTCTAAAAAAAATATTCCTCTCAAAATTTGTTATGTTTTGAATTTTTATATTTTAATTGACATGAGAAATATATTTTTTATTCAAAAGAGTAATTTTATATTTTTAAAGAATAATTTTATAAAATCAAAAATTTAATTATAAAATTTGATAGGTTTCAAAGGAGACAAACATAATTATAAAATTGGATTTAAAAAAAAATCTTAAATGAAGTATCACCACCTAATCACTAGGGATGACAATGGAATCTGAAATAGAAGACAACCGAGTCGACTCTGATTCGATTGGGACATTTTTTTAACTTTTAACTGGGTATGGTTTCGGTTTCGGGGGAAAATCGAAAAAAAATTAATAGAAACGGGGCTGGGACGGTATTTATATACCCAGCCCGCCGAACTCGCCCAAAATATATATGTAATGAAAGTAGTAATATATATATATATATATATATATATATATATATATATATATATATATATATATATATATATATATATATATATATATATATATATATATATATATAAAAATAAATAAAGTAATAATTGTGCTACTTTGAATTAAACATAAAAGGCCTCTTTTAATTAATTTATATTTTTTATGTATTTCAAACTTTTTAAAGTAATAATTTCATTAATTTTAAAATAATATAATTATTTTAATAAATTAAAAAAAAAGATATTAGTTCGGGTTCGAGGATATCTGACAACGATACGAGTGGTGATTGTGTGTAAAATTAATTCTCCATCGGGTTATGGGGCAGGTTCGGGGATGAAAATTTTCAATCGATTCAGAGATGGTAGTATTAAAAACTGCCACATACCTATAAAGATATAAAAAATATTTTTAATTGAATTTACAAACTCTTTATATTAAGAAGTGATACATCCAAGTCAATCATAAATGAATGCAAATTAAACAAAATAAATCCTAAAGATATTGGGCTACAATTATGGAAATTACATTAATCAGCGTATTTATTTTTAATAATACTCGACTCGTTGCGAATCCTATTAATCACTCTTTTAGTTTATTCTGTTTTCTGATTGTATTAATTGCTTACTAAGAGTATGATTGGTATATGGGAATCAACTAGGAATGAAATATCATTCCTTATTTTATTTCTAATATCATGATTAGTACATTTAATAAATGAAATTACCATTTTATTTAAAATCAACACTCCTTAAAACATAGGAATGCTGATTCATCACATCCCAATAATATTCCTCATTCCCACACATAACGGAATCAACATTTTATTTTTATTTTTTTATTTATGTAGCATAATATATACTACAAAAAATTGTAAAAACATATTCTTTTAATGCCCCCCACCCCACACATACATATATAATTACAAAATTAATATTTTGCTATTTAACATGTAATATTAATTAAAAAATTTGCTATTAAATTATTTAATAAAAAATAAAAAATTAAATTATTTATAAAAAAATCATTCATTTTTATATACTCAGTAAAAAGATATATTGTTAAATTTAATTCTTTAAAATTTTAATAAAAAATTATATAATTAATTTAATATTTATTCTAAATAAAATTAGTAAATTATATATAAAAGGTACTATTATTGATTAAATTAATACTAAATATAAAATTAATTTTTTAATATATATAATTTTTTTTATATTTTAACAATATTAAAATTTTATTTTATTTTTAATTTAACACTATTTAAATTTGTATAATTTTTAAATCATATAAAATATTTATTTAATTTTTAATTCTTTTTTTAAAATATATCAAAATTTTCATTGATATTTAAATCAATTTAAATTTAAATATTTTATATAATCTAAATTAAATTTAATTCTATAAAAATATTATTAATGAAATTAGAACCAGTTAAGGAATATATTTTCTTTATATTATTAAGGGTTAATAAATATTATGTACAAAACGTATTTAGGTATTACTAATTCATACATTCGCTATAGAAAATTACGCACAGATACAAAATTTAATTTTTTTCCATATTACACATACTTACTGAACATCAGTGTGCATCGTGTGAATATACATCAGTGTATATTTAGGTGAGATAAATAATTGTCGAAGATAGAGTCATTGAATACAACCTTAATTTGCACACACGTGTGAACAATGTACTAATCAATCTGAACTTTGATTAATTAATCGGAAACTTGTCACAAAATGAAGAATGAAGTCGCAATTAGAAGAATGAAGACAAATATGTACATTGGCGTGCATTTAGAGAGAGAAATAATAGAAAGTGACCGCAGAGAGAATTAGTAAAATGATTTTTTCCTAAATTATTTCTTTCAAAATCTATACATCAACGTGCATTTAGAGATAGGAATAAAGAAAGAGACCGCATATATGATTTTTTTTCTAAACTATTTCTTTCAAAATCTGTATATCAGCGTGCATTTAGAGAGGAGAATAAAAGAAAGTGATCGTAGAGAGAATTTGGAAAATGATTTTTTCCTAAATTCCCTCTCCTAAAATCTCGAGTGATAATTATAATAATAGTGTACATCGATGTACATTGACAAAAGAAATATTAGTTCTGTATAAACGTTGAATATTAGTGTACACTAATGTTAAACGTTGAATATTAGTTTGATGTAGTGTATATTAGTGTTCAACGAAATTTTTGTTCTATATAAACTTTGAATATTAAACGTTGTGAACAAGGGTAATGTTGGGAGAAAAAAAATCGTTATGTATCCCGCAGTAATTATATTAATTAATGTATTTATTAATAATTAGGTTGTAAATACACGTACCTTTAATTAATAAACTCTATTATTAATTAATTAATGAAATTGGAACCAATTAAGGAATACATTTTCTTTATATTATTAATGAAATTGGAACTAATTAAAAAAATACATTTTTTATTATTTGAGTTATTTTTAAACCATACAAATCATAATAATTATCATTTTTAATCATTCATTTTCTATCTGTATTTCATTTCCATTACATCCTAATTACATTCAATCATACTAATCTAGCTTTACATGTTAAAGAATTTTACATTAATCAGTTGATTTATTTCTAATTTCATTCAATTTCATCCCAATTTCATTCAATCATATTAATCTAGGTGTAAAGAAATTACATCAATCAGTTGATTTATTTTTAATAATACCCGCCCGTTGCCAATCCTACTAATCACTCTTTCAATTTATTCTATTTTCTGGCTATATTAATTAATTGATGATTACTAAAATACAAAATATTCAAAATACCACAATAAAACAATTACCAAAATATAATAAAGTAGAGCTCTTTTATATCTTTATAAATATCTCCCGCTTATCAGCGTATAACGTGAGTACTTGATATCTGCCATGGCTTCACGCTTTCCCCTCCTTTTTCTCTCCTTCCTCCTCGTTGCGACGTCGTTTCGCTGCTCTATTGCGGACGCCGATGGCTTCGAGACTGACGATCCTCTTATCCGACAAGTCGTCGGCGACAACGAGCTGCTGAGCGCCGACCACCACTTCACGATCTTCAAGAGGAAATACGGTAAGTCGTACTCTACGCAGGAGGAGCACGATTACAGGTTCTCGGTCTTTAAGGCTAACCTACGCCTGGCTAAACGCCACCAGAAGATCGATCCCTCGGCGGTACACGGCGTAACGCAATTCTCCGATCTCACTCCGCGCGAGTTCCGTAAGAAATTCCTCGGAATCAACAGGCGCCTTCGCCTTGACGCTCACAAGGCGCCGATTCTGCCTACGAATGGCTTACCGACGAACTTTGATTGGAGAGATCATGGAGCTGTTACGCCCGTCAAGAATCAGGTGTGAACAGAATTAGGTTTCTTTTAATAGGAGTACTTTAATTCATTTGATTTTTTTTTTCATTTTTGGAGCTGAAATTAATGGAGCTTAATTCCACATAAAATAGACATGCACAAATGAACCGGAACCGACGGTTCCGGTTAAAATCGGAGGTTCCCCGGTTGGAACCGCCGATTCCGAAACCGGGAAAAAAGGAACCGAAACCGGTAGAGCACGGTTCAGTTTCGGTTCCAGCCGTGCACGAACCGGAACCGCCGGTTCAAACCGCTGGTTTATCGGAACCGCCGGTTCGCCGGTTCACGGTTAAAACCGACGGTTCATTTTTTTTTTTTGGAGGGGGGAATTTTTGAATTTTGAAAATTCAAATGTGCGGCCGAGATCGTGTGACCGTTGAAGATCAACGGCTGAGATGGAGGGCGGAACCCTTTTTTTTAAATTCAAGGGTTGAGATTTTTTTGTGTTTAAAATTTGAAATGGATGGATGAGATCACTTCCAATCCTCTATAAATACCCCCAAGTGTGATCAATTTGGGCACACAACATTCACATTCAATCTACTACTAGTCTACTACTACACTCTCTTCTCTACACTACTTCTTCTATTCCACATTCTTGATTGATTCTACATTTCTACTCAACTACTCAAGTTCTCAATCTCATCTCAACTCTCAAGTTTCTTTTTTTAGTTCATATATATCAAACTAAAAAAAAAAATTGTAGTCTTTTATTTCAATTCTCTTATTATCACTTTCATTTTTATTCTCTCATTATCATTTTCTATTCTTTCCACACATATACTACTAATTAGTATACTTCTACTTCTAGTCTCTTAGTTTTAGTTCATAAATCTTATATATTCATCCTTTAGTTTTTTCAATCTAAAAAAAATGCCTAGAAGAGGTTCTTCTTCATCCGGTGCTTCATAGAGGAAATCCATACTCAACACCTTAAATTGTCCTCCACCACCTCCACGCCAACTTCCACCAACTCTAGAAAATATTGAACTTGAAAATATTCCTTCGGATGAAGAAATCTCTCCTCATTTGTTCAATTTGAATGTTAGGGAGATACTTGGAGATGATTTCCTCTCCGACGACGACAACGATAATATTCAAGGTCAATCACAACAAAGGGCGAGTGGAAGTCAACCAACCTCGGGTGGTACGGGTACCGGAGACGGAGCCGGAGGCTCTAGCGGAGGTAGATGATCGACTCGAAGTTCTCCACAAGTGTTACGTTCCGATATATTTTCCATTCATTTCAAGAAGGAGACGATTGAGAATTCGAATGAATTCAAAGTTATTTGCAACTATTGTGGCACGAAGTATAAATTCAAGCATGGCGGAGGATATGGAACGTTCATCAAGCACATCAACTCGAAGATCCGGACAAGATTGGTATCTCAACCGGTCAAACACAAATAGGACGAGGGTTCACGGACTCTTCCGGAGGAGAAGGTTCATCGGCGTCGAGTAACACTATTTTTAAATTTGATGAATCTAATTATTTGAGATTATACCTTAAACTTATGTGCACCAAACATTTGTCATTTAACTTTGCCGATAATGTTTTTTTTCAAGATTGGGTAAATCTCAATTTAAATCCTCAAGCCCCACCTTTGCATCGTAATAAATGTAAACTTGGTGTTGCTAAAGTTGTTAAAGAGTATGATTTGGTTTTAAAACAAATTTTGCAACAATTACCTCATAAAGTGTCTATATGTCCGGAAAATCGGCGGTTCCGGTTCGGAACCGGAACCGCCGATTCACGAACCGTACTCCTTATTCCCCGGTTCGGTTCCGGTTCCCCCTCCGTTGGAATGGGAACCGCCATTTCGAAATCGGAATCGACGATTCCGAACCGGGGTGCATGTCTACATAAAATATTGAGGAAATGCCACGTCCTACCCAAAATGAATTCAAAGCATTCAAAAATGTCCACATCGATTAAATACAAATAAAAGTGCCCTGATGATTTTACATATATATCTCTCCTATCATTATGTCTTGTAGGAAAAGTGAGATCCAAGTGTTGATTGACATTTATTAATAATTAATTAATGGTATAACAATACAAATGTTTAATTAGTTAATTTCAATAAAAAAAATTAATCAATAATTTCAAATTAGGCATTTAGATAAAAATTCCATGCAGACATTGATATTATATCATTAAATTTAAATTAGGTATGAATTTATTCAGAATAAAATACTAATTACTAATTAATTAATAATAATTTTTTTATAACCAAGTAGTTCATTTAATTAATTAAATATTAAGAATAATAATCAATCATGACAGTTTCATTAGAATCAAATTTACTATCAATCAATAGAATCTAATTTAATATTAATCGAAAAAATTAAATATTAAAGTAATTAAATTTAGAATCAAATATTAAATTAATTAAATAGAATTCAAAATTGTTAACAAAAATTGATAATTGTGAAAATATTTGGGATATTTTGGTAAAATATAAGGAGAAGTGGACAGTTTTGTTTTATTGGCATGACAGTGGGCATATATGTGTATATTATTCCTGCAGTGGGCAATTTTGATTAGTTCCTTTAATGTTGTGTACATGGTTGTGTCTTTTCAAGGCGTTGACTTGGTTTTTATGTGGTTGATGTAGTTCGTAATTATCAATTTTGATGGTTGATTGTTGAGATGTGTGGTTGGTGTTGTAATATTATTTTATAATTATCACTAGGTTTTTGTGATGAAAACTACATACTAGTGCTTGATCAACATTAGGAGGTAGTGTGTTTTGTGTTTCAGTTTAAGGATGGTGATGATGTATGCATGCAACAGATATATCAGCAGCAAACGAGCTGATGGCAAAACAAAGCATCACAATTGTTGTCATGTGTTCAAGTGGGGACCAGGGCGATTTATGGCTGTTGTACAAGTAGCATGTGTGCGGCTTCTGGAAGGTTCCACACATGGATGGATAGCTCGTCACGCAGGTTGTGTGATGGAGTCAGTTACAATTGCAAAGATTCGATTTAACTACTTGGAAATTCAGCTGGAAATTGGTTACTCGAATTGGTCTTGTAACTTTGTTGTGCATGCATAGTGTATATAATGATGTAATCTATGCATGAGCTCATGTTGTAACACTTTCATTCTCTCAATCAATAATAGATCTCTCTCACAGTGGACGTAGGCTTGTGAAAACAAGCTGAACCACTATAAATCCTTTCTTCTTCATACAATCACACACACACACTTTCATAATTGTTATCATATGTGATCAAATTTCTTGTTCTCAATCCATAGAATTGGTTGTGAATTCTTAGAGTAATTGTTGAATTACTTAGTTAGGATCTTTATTCGTGAGAAAGTGGCACCGTCTGTGGGAAACTAGACCACAAGATCAGAAATTAACAGAAGAAGGAATCAAGAAGCAGTTGAAGGAAGTTGATACCATGGTTGCAACCAAGTTTGATATTGAGAGGTTTACAGAGAAATCTGACTTCGGTTTGTGGAAGATCAAGATGAGAGCTATCTTGGTACAACAAGGATTGGCAGATGCCATCAAGGAGAAGCCTGCAACAACTGTAGAAGCTGCACAAACTGTCATAGAAGCCACTGCAAAAGCTGATACTCAAGAAAAAGCATTAAGTGCTATTGTATTATGTTTTGGTGATAAGGCTTTGAGAGAAGTACAGAGAGAGACATCTGCAAGAGCTGTATGGAAGAAACTTGAAGATCTATACATGGTAAAATCCCTTGTTAACCGTTTATACTTAAAGCATTGAAGATCTATACATGGTAAAATCCCTTGCTAACCGTTTATACTTAAAACAGAAACTATATTCCTTTAAGATGGTTGAGGATAGATCAGTTTTAGTGCAGCTTGATGAATTCAATAAGGTGTTAGATGATCTAGAAAATGTTAATGTTAAAATTGAAACAGAAGATAAGGCCTCAATATTGTTGTCAGCTCTTCCAAAGTCCTTTGAAAGTTTCAAAGACACACTTCTGTTTGGAAATAGAGAAACTATAAGTCTTGATGAGGTTGAAATTGCTCTGAAGACAAAGGAGTTTCAGAAAGTTTCTGAAGAACAGAGATCATCCGGAGAGGGATTAATGATCAAGAGGAATGATCATTGTAAGAAGAACAATAAGAAAGGCAATTCTGATTCAAAGAAACAAGGAAACAAGACTGATCAGTCAAACTCAGATAAGGAGGGAAGGAAGTGTTTTCACTGCTATGAACCAGACCATTACAAGAAGAACTGCTACAAGTTCAAAGCAGAAAAGAAAACAAAAACAGATGCTAGTAAAGATAGACAACAAAGAGTGCAAGCAAATCGGGTGGTAAATAATCAGAATTAGGCTACTGATTATCCTGGGGTACTGGTGGTTGGATCATCAAAAGGATCCATGGATTGGATCCTTGATTCAGGATGTACATTTCATATGTCTCCTATGAAGCATTGGTTTACTGATCTCAAGATGCAGAATACTGGATCAGTACTGTTAGGGGATGATCACACATGTCAGATCAGAGGTGTTGGATCCATCAGATTGAGGATGCATGATGGAGTTACTAGGATTCTGACAGGTGTGAGGTATATTTCAGAACTCAAGAGAAACTTGATTTTTTAAGTATCTTAGATGCTTCAGGTTATGAGTTTAAATCAAGAGGAGGGGTACTCATTGTTGAGAAAGATGAGTATGAAGTGATGAAAGGAATCAGAAAAAATTGATTGTATATTCTTGATGGACACACAGTGGTTGGACATAATCTTGTCTCAACTGGAGGTGATGAAATTCACTTATGGCGTGGAAGACTAGCTCACATAAGTGAGAAAGAATTACAAGAATTGTCAAGATAGAATGTTATCAGTATCAGATCAACAGACAAGCTAGATCAGTGTGAGGATTGCATCTTTAGCAAAGCTAAGAGGCTGAAGATTGGCATTGGTGAACATACAAGCAAATTCAGACTTGATTATATCCATTCAGATCTGTGGAGACCTGCAAGAACACTAACAAAAGGTGGAGGCAGGTATTTTATCTGATTTATTGATGATTACAGTAGGAAGATATGGATATATATACTGAAATCTAAGGATGCAGCTTTCATTACTTTCAAGAATTGGCTGACTGAGGTAGAGAATAGTTGCAATAACAAGATTAAGATATTAAGAACTAATAATGGTCTTGAATATTGTTCTGATGAGTTCAATAAATTTTGTAAGGAAAGGGGGATCATGAGACATAAGACAGTACCAGGTACACCACAATAAAATGGTGTTGCAGAGAGGTTAAACCAGACCTTACTTGAGAGAGTAAGGTGTATATTAAGTAGTTATGGTCTTTCAAAAGACTTCTGGGGAGAGTTGGTTAGTACAGTAGCTTTTCTAATCAATAGGTGTCCATCAACACCTATTAAACTCAAAACACCTCAGGAAGTATGGACTGGAAAAACTGCTAATTATACCAGACTCAGAGTGATTGGTTGTCTAGCTTATGCACATGTTAAACAAGATAAGCTAGCTCCAAGAGCTATTAAGTGTGTCATGATTGGATATCCCAAAGGTGTTAAAGCTTACAAACTATGAAACATTGAAGGTAAAAAGTTTATGATAAGTAGGGATGTTACCTTTAATGAGGTTGTTATGCCATTGAAACCTCAAGATCAAAATAAGTATGAAGCTGAGCTTGAGGTGAAGCTTATGAACAAGATTCAGAAGGATCAGTTTAGAATTGAAGAAGAGACAGTGCAAGGAGGAACTGGTTCACCAACTGATGATGATCAGATCACATCTAATACTGATGAGCTGCTCAACAGCTATCAGTTGGCAAAGGATAGACAGAGGAGGTCTATTAAGACTCCAGCTAGGTTTGCAGATGCTGATATTGTGTCCTTTGCACTGTACTCTGCAGAGGATATTGATTCATATGAACCAAGAAGCTATCAGGAAGCAATGAACAGTAAGGATAGTGCAAAGTGGAGTACTGCTATGCAAGAAGAGTTGCTTTCATTAGAGAAGAATCAGACCTGAAAAATTGTTCAGAGACCAAAAGATCAGAAGTTAGTGAGCTGTAAATGGATTTATAAGAAAAATGTCTTACCAGAGAGGACTGATGGTGTCAGGTTTAAAGCAAGATTAGTTGCCAGGGGATTTTCTCAAATGGAAGGCATTGGTTATATAGAGATATTCTCCCCAGTTGTGAAACATTGTTCCATTAGGATACTGTTAGCATTAGTTACTCAGTTTAATTTTGAATTGCATCAGATGGATGTAACTATAGCTTTTCTTCATGGAAATTTGGAGGAGAAGATCTATATGACAGTTCCAGAGGGAGTTTCAGTTCAAAACTCAACTACTAAGGCTTGTTTACTTCTGAAGTCACTATATGAATTGAAACAAAGTCCCAGGAGATGGTATCTCAGATTTGATGAGTACATTATCAAGTGTGGTTTTGAGAGAAGCAAGTTTGACAGCTGTGTGTACATCAAACAAGACAGTGAGTGGTATATTTTCTTATTATTGTATGTTGATGACATCTTAATTGCTTGCAAGTCTATGGAAGGGATCACAGTTGTGAAGAAGATGTTGAAATCAGAGTTTGATATGAAGGATTTGGGTGAAGCTGCTGTTATATTGGGAATGGAGATCAAGAGGGACAGATCAGCTAGTTTTATAGTACTACATCAGAGTTTATACTTAGAGAAAGTTCTCAAAAGGTATAATATGGATCAAAGCAAAGCTGTTACTACTCCTGTGAAGCAAGGGTTGGGTCTGTCAACTCAGCAGTCAGCTAGAACAAGTGAATAAGTATCAGAGATGGAAAGGGTTCCTTATGCTAATGCAGTTGACAGTCTCATATATGCAATGGTGTGCTGCAGGCCAGACTTAGCTCATGCAATGAGTTTGGTGAGCAGGTTTATGGGAATCCAGGGAAAGATCACTGGGAAGCTGTTAAGTGGATTCAGAGATACATCAGAGGCAGCTTGACAACAGGTTTGTATTTTAATAAGTTTACTTCTAACATTGATTTTCTTGCAGGTTATGTGGATGCTGATTATGCTGCAAACTTAGACACAAGGAAGTCACTATCAGACTATGTATTCTGCTTGTTTGGTACAGCTATAAGTTGGACATCAACACATCAGTCAGTGGTCGCATTGTCTACAACTGAGGCTGAGTTTATCTCACTTACAGAGGCAGTAAAAGAGGGCTTGTGGTTGCAGGGAATTTTGTCTGAGTTTGGGGTGTTACAAGAGTCAGTATTGGTGCATTGTGATAACTCTAGTGCTATATACTTGTCAAGATATCAGGGTTATCATGAAAGGACAAAGCACATAGATGTAAGGATGTATTTTGTTAGAGACTTAGTTGAAGGAGGAAAGGTTGTTGTCAAGAAGATTGAAACAGTAAATAATCCAGCTGATTTTCTCACTAAGGCCTTGCCTAGTTCAAAGTTTGAATTATGCAAGAGTCTTATCAATATGTGCTAAACATATCAGTGAAGAGTTCAGCTGCTCTCATAAAAGCAGTGTACAAGTTTGTTGTCTTGATAAAACAGTGGGGTGAAAGAGTGATTGATGTTGGTTAAGTATGAAGTTTTAGGTGGAGAATTGTGATAAAAACTACATACAAGTGCTTGATCAACATTAGGAGGTAGTGTGTTTTGTGTTTCAGTTTAAGGATGGTGATGATGTATGCATGCAACGGATATATCAGCAGCAAACGAGCTGATGGCAACACAAAGCATCACAATTGGTGTCATGTGTGCAAGTGGGGACCAGGGCGGTTTATGGCTGTTGTACAGGTGGCATGTGTGCGGCTTCTGGAAGGTTCTACACATGGATGGATAGCTCGTCACGCAGGCTGTGTGATGGAGTCAGTTACATCCGCAAAGATTCGATTTAACCACTTGGAATTCCAGCTGGAAGTTGGTTACTCAAATTGGTCTTGTAACTTTGCTGTGCATGCATAGAGTGTATATAATGATGTAATCTATGCATGAGCTCATGTTGTAACACTTTCATTCTCTCAATCAATAATAGATCTCTCTCTTACAGTGGACGTAGGCTTGTGAAAACAAGCTGAACTACTATAAATCCTTTCTTCTTCATACAATCACACACACACACACTTTCATAATTGTTATCTATGTGATCAAATTTCTTGTTCTCAATCCATAGAATTGGTTGTGAATTCTTAAAGTAATTGTTGGATTACTTAGTTAGGATCTTTATCCGTTAGAGTTTTTGTAAATCTTGCTGGTCTTTTAGCGCAATTGGAGCATTGGAGGGTGCCAAGTTCCTGTCCACTGGGAATCTTGTGAGCCTCAGCGAGCAACAGTTTGTTGATTGCATTTATGAGGTTGGATCGTTAACCTTTTTAGTCCATTCCTGTATTTGATTTCATTTTTGTTATGTCTATATCTTCAACTACCTAGTTGACCTCTTTTATTTTGATAAAATTGTTGAGTGACAGCTTGTGTTATGTCGGTATAAGATGTTTCAAGGGCTGGAATAATACCTGAGGTGATGCAGTTTGTACAGTGTTAAGTGTGAAGAATTTAAGTTAATCAGATCAAACTTCCGTAAAGATGATGTTTTTATACTAACTAATTCCATTTCATTGTCACTTGTTATTAACATAAATGAATATGTTCATCTTCTACCTGACAACCTTATGTTATAATAGAAGTATTAAGTTATATTAGTGAGATCCAGAAGACAAGCACAAGCATAAAGGGGGTTGCAAGGGTGGAGCAATGAGCACTGCTTTTGAATACGCACTTAGAGCTGGTGGGGTGATGCGACAAGAGGATTATCCATATACTACAACTCATAATTGCGGAGCTTGCAAGTTGGATACAGTCTCAATCAACGCGGCGTTCATGCGCACATACAAAGGGGGAGTGTCGTGCCCCTACATATGCTGGAAGCGTCGTCGCATGGTCTTAACTGGTTATGGAGAAGCGGGGTGAAGGATAAGCCATACTACAAGATCTGTCGTGGCCGCAATGTCTGTGGAGTGAACTCGAAGGTTTTAACAGTTGCAGCACTGAGCATTGAAGACTAGGAAGAATTACAGTGAAGTCTCACCCCTGTAAATATGGAGTGGGAGGTGCAGTTCATCTGCATTAATATTATTACATGTAGTGTTTTTATTGTTTTAATAAGAATGCCATTATCTATTGCCAACACCATACTTGTTGCAATTTTCCTGATTTATCATGCTTCAAACTTTTGCTCTATACCTCCACCTATGTCGCACTTCTTCTTCTCTGATTTTCCTTCATAGAAGCACTTCACACAAAAATACAAACACACTCCATCCTTCGCCAAAATGCAATTATATTTCTCCATGAAGATCTTGAAATTGTAATCTTCATTCTTTCTCTTTTAAGTTGACTAATTATTAATGTAAACTAAAAATCTTAAATAACAACATTGAAGTAAATTTACAGCTCATTAAATTGTGTGGAACAAAACACTTGGATAAAAAAAAGTGGTTGCAGAAAATGGCTCTTATGTCTGCATTAGTACCGATAATTCCATCGATGTTAACCCCACGAAAGCGACAGACTAACGAAATGCATACAGAAAATTGGTCCAAAAGTATAGTATAGATACAGTCACAGTTAGATATGATATATTTCTGGATTGAAGCCAAATATCCATGTTCATTCACACCATAAAATAATAATATATCTTAAAAAAAAAAAAAATTACCTCATGATAGTATACATATTTTTATGAATCGATAACCTAATCCAATTAAATGGACAAAACATATAATCCCTTGTTTTCTTGTTACGTTGTCGAGCACCATAAAAAACAACAAAAAAATTTAACGAACAATTTATTATATAACGAAAAATCAACAGAGCTGTGGTACTCAGCAATCAATAAATGCAAGTGGTATGAATTTGTAGACGCATCAATCTTCGTTCAGTTCTGAATACTATGTGGATATCTGATACTATATGGAGTATCTTAATGATTTAAAAGAAACGCAAAAAATAGGATACCACTTTTCCCTTTGTTTACACGTACAAGGATATGCATGCTCAGCTGTGCACCTAGGTTTTAAAGGTCATTTCTTAGGTTTTTTTTTTTTTTTTAATCCAAGAGTACTCCATGTATTAATAATATCCTGATCTAATGGTTCTCATAGACCCCATGCACCTCAGTTTAATTTGTTAGTATTTGAACTTTATCCATAACATTCCTAATTCAGTTTCTAATAAATTTTTACAATACATCTTAGAGAAAGCAAAAATGATCCACTAATATATCTATACAATTTGCCACTTTCCTCAGATTTGTAAAATTGACTTGTGTTATTAAACATGTTCGTACGTAGAAACTCCAACAGCTGGATTATTTTAGTACTACCATATGTAATTTATCATTTAACTTTCTCTCACCCACTTCATGGTAAAACAACAAGGAGAAAAATAGTACTCCCTCTGTCCAGTTGCAACATGGGTGTTTAATTTGCTTTTTGCACGTTAATTAAGAGATATAATATTTTAATGTGCAGTAAGATGAGATAAATAATATTATAATGTAAAGTGAGTAGGTGTATTAATATGGCATGTGGGCTCATGGAAAGAGAAATAATTAATATGTGTGGGTCTCCTTTACCAAAAAGCAAATGCACACTTTGTATTGAGCCGAACCAAAATGGAAAAAACGCGTACATTTCAATGAGACGGATAGAGTAAATGATAAAAGTGGATGCAATTTACAATTTGAAGCATGTAAAATAAATATTTCAATCTAAATCAACTTAGAAGAAGAACTTTCTCATAGAACACAGTGGACAACTCAGAGTGAGCAAGGCTGAAATCACCAGAAAAACTAATAGTTAGAATCATCTTGAATACAATAGCGCACCCATAGGCATTGACTAGTCTAGGTGAGTCTCTTTATTTGAGCATGGTCTCAGGTTCAAGTGCCTTTCTATCAGTTGAAACTAATAATTTTTTTATTTGAGAAAATATCAATTTTGATCTCGTCTCTTTTAAAATATCAATTTTAGTCTTGTAACTTTTAGTCTTTTTAATTTTAGTTCTTTAAGTTTCAATTTTGGTCCTATATTTTTTAAAATATCAATTTTAGTCCTATTACTTTCAAAATTAGTCATATATCTTTTTGAATTATCAAAATTAGTCATGTATGTTTGAAATAGAATAAATTTATAAAATGACTAAAATGTAAGAGTGTTTAGTCAAGTCCCTGGGCTTTTGAAATTAGTCATGTCCCTGGGCTTTTATTAGGGTTTTAGTCTTTTAGAGCAGGAATACAAATCACTCTCAACCTCAGTCCTCTTGTCCGATGTTGTATTGTAAAGGTCTCCCTCGATCTATTGGGTTGAGGGGTTGGGCTCGACGTTACTTTCTTCCGCCCGGGCTGGGCCATTGTTCTTGTATTGAGCTGGGCTTTACTAGATGGGCCTTCGGCCTTTTTAGGGCATCCATCCTGTAACAATAATCAGAGCATTATCTGCATTAATTTTAGGGGACTACTTGTGTAACTTATGTTATATATTATTCATTTTTCACCGCTTGTTATCCGGTAGTAATCCCTCTAAATTTCTAATTCACGTCGCTCAACCACTCCTGCATTGACAATTCTGTTATAGGAGTATTATATTTATTGTATTAGTATTTTTTAAATAATTCAGTATTATTTTTATAATAAATAAATAAAATATTGAGTTAGTAAATTGAAAAAAAAAATGACAAATTTAATTTTTAAGTAAGGTTATAATTTATTGTTTTCTTTTTAATGAATAAAGACGTAAATGTAGATATAAAAAATATATCTGATTAATATTCTTTTAAAATATGAAAAGTTTTTTTTTAAATGCATTAACTATAAAATGATTAGAAAATTTATTTAAAAAATAAGTTTCTTAAGCAGCATATCATTTAAATGAAGTTTTTATATTTATATGATTAATTAGAAATATAAAAGTATTATTTTAAAATTTAGAGGTAAAAAATTATTCGGAGATAATCTCGCCTTTTCGTTTATTTATTAAAAATTATTTTATTAAAAATTTTCATTATAAGTCATGAATGAAAAATTATTTTAATTAAATTAATATTATTTTTTTATAAGTATTATTTTTAATATTATTTTTCATTAAAAGAGTTAATCAAAGATTTAAACAAATAAAAAAAAGTTAAAAAATTAACAAAAGAAAAGCAACCGATTGTTTAAGTATTCCATTAATTATTATTCTTTTTAAGTTTATTTATTTAACGGTGATCTTTATCTTTGCTCATATCTAAAGGTATTTGTGATCTTAGATATATATGATCAAGGTCACGTAAGAATCTGCTTTAATTTTAAAATCATTGACTATTAAAGAAGAGTGCAATTAAAGTATCATAAATATATTCAAATTACTTTTTACTACCAACAAGTCGTTCGACGATTATTGCACTTTTAAATAAAAATTCATTAATTTTAAATTTTAATATGATGCGATTTTTTATATTTCGATTGAGATAAGTTTTTTTTTTATAATAATTATCTCTTACAAAAGTAATTTTATAAAATTAAACTTTAATTATAAATTTTGATAGGATTCAAAGAAGAGAAACTATAATTATAAATTGAATTTTTTTTTTAAAAAAAAAAATCTTAATCAGGTAAGCAGAAACAAAGAGATATCCATCTTTAAATAATAATCCGGCGTTAAATAATTCGCTTACGTGGATGCTTATCTACCAACCTAATCACTCTTTCAATTTATTCCATTTTCTGGCTCTATTAATTAATTAATTATTAATTATTACTAAAATACAAAATATTCAAAATATCACAATAAAACAATTACCAATTATCAAAAGAATAAAATATAATAAAGGAGCTGCCTGAGGGATAGGGATGTCAATGGGCCGGGGAGGGCCGGGTAGTTGAGTATCCGGACCCGGACCCATTATTTTATCGCTGATTCGGGACGACCCGTGACCCGTACGGGGCGGATCCACCCCATTTTTGGCCCATTTTAATTTTTTATTTTATTTTAAATATTTATATCTATTATAAATAATGTATAACATATATTATTTCATTTAATTAGTAATTATATAAATAGAAATATCATGTATTTTCTATTTAATTAATCAATTAAGCAAATATATCTTATAAATAATGAATATAAGAAAAAATATAAATAAAACATATTATACACACAATATGTTATATAATATAAATATTAAATGAATTTGAACGGGTCCAAAAGGGCCTAAACGAATCAAAACGAGGCATCACTACTATCCAGACCCGTCTCATTTTTAATACGAGTCAGGTCGAGTTCGCCCCCAAATTCACGGGTCAGGGCGGATCGGGTGGGCGGGACCATTTTTGGCATCCCTTACTGAGGGAGGAAGCAACAACTGCTATTCCTTGGACGAATTACCTTTTAACACGCGTCTACTTTTTGTTGGTTCACCCAGTCGTAGAGCTCTTTTATATCTTTATAAATATCTCCCACTTATCAGCGCATAACGTGAGTCCTTGATATCTGCCATGGCTTCACGCTTTCCCCTCCTTTTTCTCTCCTTCCTCTTCCTTGCGACGTCGTTTCGCTGCTCTATTGCGGACGCCGACGGCTTCGAGACTGACGATCCTCTTATCCGACAAGTCGTCGGCGACAACGAGCTGCTGAGCGCCGACCACCACTTCACGATCTTCAAGAGGAAATACGGTAAGTCGTACTCTACGCAGGAGGAGCACGATTACAGGTTCTCGGTCTTTAAGGCTAACCTACGCCGGGCTAAGCGCCACCAGAAGATCGATCCCTCGGCGGTACACGGTGTAACGCAATTCTCCGATCTCACTCCGCGCGAGTTCCGAAAGAAATTCCTCGGAATCAACAGGCGCCTTCGCCTTCCTTCTGACGCTCACAAGGCGCCGATTTTGCCTACGAATGACTTACCGACGGACTTTGATTGGAGAGATCATGGAGTTGTTACGCCCGTGAAGAATCAGGTGTGAACAGAATTAGGTTTCTTTTAATACTTTAACTCATTTGATTGATTTTTTTTTTCTTCAATTCTTGGAGCTTAAATTAATGGAGCTTTAATTCCACATAAAATATTTTGTCCAGGAAATTCTCGACATATATGTTTTTCCTTTCCTCTCTACCCTGTGCAATAGAATTAATGTTGTGTGCATGGTTCTGTCTTTTTCAGGCGTTGACTTGGTTTTTATGTGCTTGATGCAGTTAGTAATTATCAATTTTGAGGGTTGATTATTGAGATGTGTGCTTGATGTTGTTCAGAGCTTGTAATAATATTTTATAATTTCCTAATGTTATATTACTAGGGTTCTTGTGGATCGTGCTGGTCTTTTAGCGCAGTGGGAGCATTGGAGGGTGCCAACTTCCTGTCAACTGGGAATCTTGTGAGCCTCAGCGAGCAACAGTTTGTTGATTGCGATCATGAGGTTTGGATCATTTACCTTGTTAGCTTTTTAGTCTCTTCCTGTATTTGATTTCATTTGTTATGTCTATATCTTCAACTGCAGGTTGGTTTTTCGGTGGCTTAGTTGAACTCTTTTATTTTGATAAAACTGTTGAATGTCTTGTCTTATGTCGGTATAAGATGTGTGAAGGGATGGAATAATAGTTTAATTGGTCAGTGAAAGAGATGTGAATTTAGAGCTGTGGATTCTAAGTATTGGTTCTAAGTATTGGTTTTCATGTGAAACTTTTATCATTCTCTTCATATTAATGATCACACTCTTAAGTAAAGATTGCCTTTTTTGCACATACTTGACAAAAGGACTTTATACTGTATGTGTCCTCGAACTTCCATTTGATTTTTACCTGAGGTGATGCAGTTTGTACAGTGTTATGTTGAACTTGGATGTAATTCAGTGCGAAGAATTTAAGTTAATCAGATCAAACTTTCATAATACGTATGTAAAGGTCATGTTTTTATACTAATTCCATTTCAATGCCACTTTTTATTAACATAAATATGTTTATCTTCCACCTGTTCCTGACAGCTATAATAGAACTATTATGCTATGGCATTTATTTTAAGGCAAAAGCTCTTGCGCCCCCGGGCGTGTCCCTATGTGAACACAACCCTTCCCCTCTATATTCTATTTAAACCTATGTATTGCTAGGGGTTTAAATTGTAAAGGGGCACGGAAATTGCAAAGGCGCACGGAAATTGCATAGGAGCCTCACTCATATTTTAATTAAGCATCTTCTACCATGCAGTGTGATCCAGAAGACAAGAAGTCCTGTGATGGGGGTTGCAACGGTGGACTGATGAACACTGCTTTTGAATACGCACTTAAAGCTGGTGGGGTGATGCGAGAAGAGGAATATCCATATACTGGAACTGATCGCGGAGCTTGCAAGTTCGACAAAACTAAAATCGCAGCCAAGGTTGCTAACTTCAGTGTGGTGTCCCTTGATGAAGATCAAATTGCAGCAAATCTTGTCAAGAATGGTCCTCTTGCTGGTACGTTTCCTAGAGAAGCCCACCCTCCTCTTTTGCTTGCTGTTTTTTACGCTAATCAGCTGCTTCATCTGACAATGTAATGTATGTTTTATTGGATACAGTGGCAATCAACGCGGTGTTCATGCAGACATACATAGGGGGAGTGTCGTGCCCCTACATATGCTCGAAGCATCAGGATCATGGTGTGCTCTTAACTGGTTATGGAGCAGCAGGGTACGCCCCAATCCGACTGAAGGAGAAGCCATACTGGATTATAAAGAACTCATGGGGAGAGAACTGGGGGGAACAAGGATACTACAAGATCTGTCGTAGCCGCAATATCTGTGGAGTAGACTCGATGGTTTCAACAGTTGCAGCACTGAGCAATGCAGAGTAGGAAGAATTACAATGAAGTCTCACCTCTCCTCACCCCTGTAAATATGGAGTGGGAGGTGCAATTCATCTGCATTAATATTATTACATGCAATGTTTTTATTGTGTTAAGAAGAATGCCATTATCTATGGCCAAACATCACTCTTGTTGCAACTTTCGTCATTAATTATGCTTCTACCTTTTGCTCTCTACATCCACCTATATTATCTCACTTCTTCCCTATTTTTTCTTCACACAAAAAATACACGCGCACACTCCATCCTTCGCCAAAATGCAATTATATTTCTCCATAAAGATCTTGAAATTGTAATCTTCATTTCTTTTCTTTTAAGTTTACCTATTATTAATGTAAACTAAAAATGTTAAATAAGGACACTGAAGTATATTTGCAGCTTATTAATGTGGAACAAAAAATAAGTAATTACTATGTAACTGAGTCAATATTAGTTTTAATGGGGGCATGTGACATCTGAAATTCACGGGGTGTTAGATTAATAATTTATTTGGTCCTGAATGTCAAAAGTGGGGGCTGGAAATTGCATATCCTCGAAAATAGTAGAAAAAATGGATAGAAGTGGTTGCAGAAAATGGCTTTTACGTCTGCATTAGTACCCGATAATTCCGTCGATGTCACCCACACGAAAGCGACAGACTATCTAGGACATGGAGAAAATTGGACAGAAGTATATCGACTTTGCTCATTCAGTCACAGAAAATTGCTTATATTTTTTGGATTGAAGCCAAATGTGAGTGTTCATTCATAATTTTGGATTGAAGCCAAATGTGAGTGTTCATTCATAATCTCCCACGTATCTCTAATACAATTATTCATAAAATAATAAAACTCCTTAATCCATGTTAAAAAAATAAAATAAAAAAGGTACCATAACGATGATTGGAGAGTACATTTTCGTGGATCGATAGCCTTAATCCAATTAAATAGCCAAAACATATAATCCCTTGTTTTCTCGTTGTTGTCGAGCACCATAAAAAGCAACAAAAAAAATTTAATGAACACGATATCATATGAAGTAAAATCTAAAGAGCTGTGGTGTTCAGCAGTCAAAATATGCAAGTAGTAAGAATTTGTAGGCGCATCAATCCTCGTTCAGTTCTGAATGCTATGTGGATATATGATACTATATCATATCTTAATCTTGATGATTTAAAAAGAAACGCAAAAAATAGGATACCACTTATCGACTTTTCCCTTTGTTTACAGGTACAAGGATATGCATGCTAAGCTGCATAAATAAAATAATACAGGATAAATTACACCGTCGTTATAGATTCTTTTAACATGCGCAAATGCAGGTCTCAATACACGCCCACTTATTCATCTCAATGGCAAACGAAAAGAGGGACCATAACAGAGATATATAGATAGATAGAGAGGGAAGGCATTCCATGGATAAAAATTCTTCAGACATCAAAACCTAACTGCCTTCTACTACACGGTAACATCAAGGCAAAAGAATCAAGAAATTTCAACTGGCAAATTCGACTGCCAAATCTTTATTTCACCTCTGCTGTGATTGAATACTTCTATTCCTCTTCATAATCAAGCAAAGCAAATGAGAAGGGATAAAACTTGTACCCATCGCCCTCGTAAAACTTATTTTGGAACTCCACCCAATGAAGCCTCAAGGCGTGCAAGAAGGCACTGAGTGTTTCCATTACCAGCAATACTCCAACAGTCGCAAAAATAAAAACGACCATCCCAATGATAAGGATAACTATATTGTTGTACCTACAGCACACAGTGGAACATCAATGGGTAGCCTCATAAACACAACTATCTTGTGGATGATTATGTGATACACCTGTGCACCTAGGTTTTAAAGGTCATTTCTTAGGGTATATGTATGTATGTACGTGTATATACCTCAGTTTAATTTGTTAGTATTTAAACTTTATCCATGGCATTCCGAATTCAAATTTTTAATAACTTTTTACAATACATCTTAGAAAATGCAAAATGATCCACTAATATCTACACAATTTGCCCGTACACATGTGCCACTTTCTTCAGATTTGTAAAATTGAGTTCTGTTATTAAACATGTTCATGCGTAGAAACTCCAACAGCTGGATTATTTTAGTAGTACAGCTAGTACAACCATATGTAATTACCACTTAACTTTCTCTCACCCACTTCATGGTAAAACAATAAGGAGAAAAATAGTAAATGATAAAAGTGGATGCAATGTACAATTTGAAGCATGTACAATAAATATTTCAATATAAATCAACTTACCCCCAAGCAAGAAGAAGAACTTTCTCATAGAACACAGTGGACAACTCAGAGTGAGCAAGGCTGAAATCACCAGAAAAACTAATAGTTAGAATCATCTTGAATACAACAGCGCACCCATAGGCATTGACTAGTCTAGGTACGTTTCTTACTTGAGCATGGTCTCAGGTTCAAGTCCCTTTCTATCGGTTGAAACTAGTAATTTTTTTAAGAAAATATACATGTAAACAGTAAATTTTGAAGCAAAACATGAACAGATGAAATTATTCATCCATGATTTTTCCATTAATATGAATTAAAAATTATGCTTTCTCCTTGCTTTTCTTCCATCAGCTTGTTTAGGTCTCCGGGAAACATTTCAAGACTAATATCCTGTTGGCAATTTTTGCTAAGCTTCAGTATTGCCTAGAACTGAACTCAAGGAAAATTAAATGTCTTCTTTTAGACTCTAGGACAAAGTGAAATGACTTTTTACAGTAGTTCATTGAAATTGAGAAAATCACACACCTGAGAGCCCATAAACGAAGATATGAAGCAGTATTTGAAACTGCACCAAGCACAAATTCAATTGTGTGAATGAGTTGATGCACAAAAACTTCACTAAATTCAAACTCCTCGTGTCCATGTGAATCACCATGGTTTGCTCCTGTTTGCAAAGACTCGTCTGTGTCGGGAATGGGTGCATAGGACTCTCCATGGCGCCTCTGGGGAGCGGAGCATGGAAGGTAAACATGGTGAAAATATCAGAAACCAAATTAATAATATACACTGCAACCTATGATGGAAAAATAACAAATGAGTGAAATAACATACATCATGTTCCCTCTTTAGAAGGAAAGGTTTGGGAAGAAGCATCCACGGGACAGAGATAAGGGCCAGAAGCAATAGTACAAGCTGGAGATGAATGAAATGAGCTTCAATAAGTTAGAAAACTGGGAAAGATGTAAGTTTTGATAACTTGACATAATGATATCATGAAATGAATACAAAAGTTAACTTATAGTAAACCTGAGTTGTCTTCTGACCAGGGAAAAGCTGGTTTTCACCAAGCTCATCTGTAGGACTCAGAAACATGTAGATCATCACATGATATAAATCAGCTTGGGATCCAGTGCACCATTTAATGATAATGAGGACAGAAAGATAACCAAACAGCCCATTCAAAAATATCATCTGGGGAATGAATTGGAACCTGGAAAAGTATAAGATAATCATAAGGAAATGTAAATGCAAGGACATTTCTAGAGGCAAATAATTTTGATAGAAGTGAAAATTTATCAGCACAGCTAGTTCAACTATTAGCTTACCATATATTTAGGCTACTCTTGAAAAACTGGGCATTAAAATAGCTCATTATAATTCCCAGGTTCATCTGGGCAACTCCAAGTAGAATAGACATTTTCATTTTTAATGAATTCAGGAATGGCAGCTCACTGCGTGAACCATGCCATGCAGGATCTACTCCAAATGGATAAGTATCTCGTCCCTTGATCAGGCCCACAGAAGTAGCCTCACTGCAGTAAGAAAGTTCAACATTGAGCTGTAAGAGAAAGTGTGCAACAATTTTTTTTTTAAAAAAAAAAAGTCCTGGTCAATCAGATACCTGCAAGATGGATCACGACATACATATGCTGATGGAGCAAATAATGCAAACGGCACAGAGAAAAATTCATTATACATAAACCCAGTGTAAATTGAGAATAGCGCCATCATCAAAATTACATAACGTCCACCAAAAGTCATTTCCAGGATGTCTCCAAGTTTCTACATAGTGAAGAGCAATGTAATCAATAAAGCTTACAATCCAGGCCAAAAGTGACAGATAATAATTAAGGATCAATCAGGAATGTAAATGTTTTGGATTATCAAATTAAGGGCAATTCACTGGAGCCTCTTATGTCTGTATACCTTGACTAAATTATTGACCTCAGAATAAGGACAGACATAATAGCCATAATCTGATTGTAAGGTGACAGAAAATAAGAACTTGACAACTTGTTTGTTGCTCCAACAGAAAGAAACTGAAACATCACAGCATAAAAAAATTGCAAGAATAGGTACATGCAAAAAGACAATTACGAAAAGAATTTCAGTTATTGATAGCTTATATAGATCTCCAGGTAGATGCAAAAAGACAAGTACGAAAAGAAGTTCAGTCATTGATAGCTTATAAGACTTATAGTCCTGATTCACATGGAATATTAAACCACACCTATGAAAAAATAACTTCAGGTTATAGATTCAGTAACAATATGAAACATCTTGCTGATGAAGAAACACTATCATTACCGTATCTTTTTACTCTGTAGAAGCAAATAACAAGCTCTGACACATATCATGTTCACAAGTAACCCACATTAAAATATAGGTTTTGTAAGTCACAAAAATAGAACTACGAAGAATGGCAGATATAAAAATTCAGCAGGCTCGTATAAAACTATGAGAGAGCAGATGTATCAGATATAAAATTTGCAGCAGCTAATGAACTGTACAGTGAATAATTGATTGCTAGTGCACAGATAACCAACCCAAAAAATTTTATGAAATTACCTGACTGGAGAACTTCTTTTCTCTAATAAGAAAGTATAATGTAGCAAGTAGAAGGCATATACCATGCCCCCAGTCACCGAACATAACCGCGAAAAGAAATGGGAATGTGACA
This sequence comes from Pogostemon cablin, assembly GCA_023678885.1. Taxonomy (NCBI): domain Eukaryota; kingdom Viridiplantae; phylum Streptophyta; class Magnoliopsida; order Lamiales; family Lamiaceae; genus Pogostemon; species Pogostemon cablin. The sequence goes on along the minus strand of CM042954.1, from coordinate 20,833,155 downwards.
ATAGTGAATACACCAGGGTTTGCTTCCTGATACTTGGCCACTCTACCATGAAAACATACAAATGGAAGTATTAGTTTTACAAATCAGGTCCTAGAACCAAGCACCATCAGATAAAAAAGCAACAAAAGTGACTATTATATTATTATCACTCTAAGCTGAGAGCCCAAACATACACAATCAAATCAACCCTTCATATGTTTTCATGTGCATAGTGATAAGTCAATCTTAAGAAGTCGGTAATGATTAACGTGTTATGTTTATAGGTTCTTAATGAAGAATGTGACAACGAGGTTTCATTGCATATTGAACACATCTTCCCATTAATTTCTTTGAACATGTTACTTTTCAAAAGAGCAAAAGAATTAAGAGGAAAACCTAAATATAAAAGATGATTCGAGCTTACAAAGGAGATAAAAAGGGTTCTAGAGATTGCACTTGCACAGTGTCAACAAGCGCAACAAATGCACAAAGATGAAATTTTTGAGGTTGAAGTGAAAAATCTTGATTATTCACTTGAAAAATCCCAGATTCGTACAAGTCATTTACCTTGTGCTTTAATTCACATTATAGCATGAATCCAATTATGCATGTTTGATTCTTTGAATTATTGGATAGGCAATTAGATGCGTGTTTAAGACTTTAGAGATACATAACATATGGATGTGTAAGGTCACAAGACTTGTGAAACAGTTGGGGATACACGAAGATTAGGTAGAACATAGATACTAATTGTGAATTCCACCTGAGTCCACAAATTTTTAAGCACAGAAGGTGGTGCCAAATTTAGGTTGATGAATTTAAGTCAGTAACTAATTCTAAAAAATATAGAGAAGGGACTAAATGAACTTGGAATCCTTGTCTATTAAGTGTTTAATTGTACTTGACAGCTTTTCCATTCGCAGCTTGGTATTTTTAATTAAAAATCATCTTCGAATTAAATATCTAGCTATATGTGGTTATATACTCATTACACTACTTACAGTAGATTAAGACACAATCCATTAATGATGGCAGGCTCACACAACATATAATATAACATCCTCCACAATTAGTTTCATCAATCTGGAGAAAAACTCACCCATAAGCATCAACTATCTCTTGGAAAGATGAAGTAAATTTGTTTGTTCGGAAATAGGTTGGCGGCATCTCACGTGTGTGCAGTACTTGGAAAATAGCTTCAACCTGTGAATTGGAATCATGTGTTGCCTGATGCAATGCATCCTGAATCTGGAAATAAATAAAAGTACTCCAATGAGAAACTTTATATAACATATTTCACCACCTTCAGGGGCAGATGATCTCCCGCAGCCGCAGAGAAAAAATAAAAAAGGAAGGTAGACCCCAAAGATAATGCCATATATTAACTAAAACCTGTTTAGTTGCAAAAACAGGACTCCATCCCTCTGCAACAAGGCATTTCTTGGTAACATCAATGCTGAGCATATTCAGAGTGTGATAAATCGCCTTCTCCTTCCTCACCTTAATCAACATAAAAACATAGTCTTTAATGAAAGCACAAAACAAATTAATCCATAAATATTTACTGAAGCATCCATAGCATACCTACTATGATTTTGGCTAGGTGTCAGTTTCTGCATACTGATAATTATAGGCAACAAAGTACTTAAATAATTTAATAGTAGCTTACCAAGAGGTTCCACTGCTCGAATTGTTCTCCAATAGCCTGTAGCAAACTCCCACGGTGAACATTTCCTGCATCTATTGTGGTCTTAAGCTCTGATATTCTACCAGAGACCTGAAGCAGGAGAAGGAAAATTGAGATTTCAAATTTGAACTATTTGGTACAAAAATAAAGTTAATGATAAAGTACCCAGTTAAAAAAAAAGTGCCGATAAACTGCTAAGAATGCAGGATATTACACAGTATTTTAGAGTATTTTAGTATTAATAAAGAATAATAAGGGTATCCAACTGCTCAATTGAGAGTACCATAAGAGGTCAGAGTTCACCCAACACGATGCTGGGGTCACCTCTTTGGCTTCAACAAAGAATAAAATAATTGATCACCCATGTTTTTTTTACATATGATACAAAAGGGCATTTTCCGGATATATTAACATCAAAGCATTTGGATGAACAACTTAGGCCATATACTATGATATAAATACTCTACTATTGACTATTATATATTTTATATATCACACTGGATAGGTGTCATATTCATGAAAAATGAGGGCACAGCATATTAGGTTATATTCATGTAATAACCAGAAAAAAAAGGTCTATAAGAACTAAGAGTAGGAGTCTCAGTATTTTAGGAACACAATGAGAAAACATTACCGTTTTAGTTTTCAATATATGGTATTAAAAGGAAATGTAGGACACATCAGATATACGGATAAATGGAATATTAAAATTCCAATGACTATAAAGCCTTGCGATTCTGAATACTATAAATTTAAGAAGTGGGAAAATGAATGTCTCAACTTAACAATATGATTTAGAACAAATCCTACGTAATTAATGAATCCTCAGTTCCTTTTAAGAGAATAAGATTTCAATTGATGAAAAATGGATATTAGAACTTCTCTTTCAATAGTTTTAGGTGTACTTCAATTGAAGAAGCCAGTGATGTCTTTATCCAATATTTCATTATCAATATTTTAAATTACAAATAATGTGATATAAGATGAAATGATTAAACTAACCTTAAAACTAAAGAGGAAATAAGGTAAAGATCACATCCGCACCAGCTTATAAAGATGCACATAAATTACAGGAATGGAGGTAGTACTATAATACTAATACTTGGGAGCCTCAAAATTCATTGCTTTATTATTTGAACCACTATAATCTTACATTTATAAGAGGTCACTTCTTGTTTCAGTTCAAAATGGATCATTGCAAGCGCCTAAAGCTTACTCAGTAGTAATGCAATGAGAAGAAAAAAAATAACATGGGAAAGACTACAGAGAAAAGACATCTAGAAACTGCAAGGTCAACAATGAGGCTTGTGCCTAAACATTACAGGTATAGACATACCTCAGTTATCATTTGGAATTGTTTGCTTAGGTCCTCAGTAAAAGCATATCGATTTGCTCCAAAAGCTTCACATATTTTCAGGACTTTGTTCTTTGCCCTTTCTCCAGAAAAGAAAACTATGAATACATTCTTTTCAACCTATATCATAAAAACTGAAAATCAGATGTCTGTGGATCATCTTACTGGCCAGTACACAGATTAATATAACGGTACATTAGCATTTACATACATGCACGTATGTATGGTATCTGAAGAAAAATTGTTTGAAATATGACCCCTTTGTTCAAAAATTACAGATTCCAAACAAAAGCATCTCTGGCACAGAATAAAATTCAGAAGCTCAAGTATAAACAATCTTAAATATCTAGTGCACAAATGGATTCGTGGGTCCCAGGGCATGAGCCACAAAACACATTCACTCAGTGAAAAAGTTTTATACAAACCAGAGTACGCAAATAAGATAACGGCTAATGATAGAGAATAATAATTTAAAAATATGTTTTATCAAGCAGCAAGTACAAGTTGAAACATAAAAGTCTACTGGTAAACACAAGACATAACCATAACTTCACAATGAAATAAGGCATTTATTAACTCTTTCATAGGAGAGAACATTTTTATATGCATTAGGTCTTATAGATAATCGGATTAGGTCCTGTTAACAAGTATGAAATGAAGTAGTTCTAGGACAGTAACCTTATCTCCTGATACAGGGTCAATGACTGGCTCATCCACTGAAGCCTGCTTCAGGAATACGTTACCCCTGGTAGCTCGGAATAGAATCCTCTCAAATGCCATAGACTTTTCCCTAGGAACAAGTCCTGTGATATACCCAAGCTTAACTTGTTTGGATGAATCGGTAGTCGTTTCCTAAACATCACATTAATATTTCACTACAAGAGAAAAGACCTCTGGAAGGATGTAATGCAATAATAGAAACAGTTACCTGCTCGGACAATAATGGAATTTCCAAGGACTCCTCCCCACTTTGATTTGATGTGTTCTCCCTTTGCTGAGCCTCAGCGCTTCTCAAGGCAGAGTGAAAGAAATCACCAGCCTAAGGAAACATGACAGCATTCATATTAACGCATAACTACTATTCTACAAAACCTTGAAACTAAAAGAAAAATAGTATCATATTTATACTTAAAGGATATATAGCAGAATAGAAATAGTATTGAACAGCAGAACCATAAAAGGACAAACTACATGGGTACTGATTACGTAGACAAAATGGAGATTTACTTTGCTGTACAAATATGTTGGTGTTCCACTTGCTAAACAAATTTTATATACTTGTGCTTCTTGTCAAGAAGCTTCTTCAGTAATATATAAAACAGAGTATTGAATAACTTAACATGTCTCCTCACTTATCCACCAGCAAAACATATTAGCCTATTCCATAAAATAGGACCAGAGTCCAAGTATCCTCTACTACTTCAGATTATTTTACTATCTGATGGCTCCTTTTCATTTTCTAATGGATCAAATAGACAGAAAGACAAGAAGAGTAGATAACAAAGTCTGAGATGATAGATGACATGAGTTTCCCTCAAATTTGAAGTTTGCATAAACTCAAAGGAAAATATATTTCTCTCTGATCATTTGAGTTTTGTCCAAGTGCAGTTTTAGTACTAACAAAGATTTATATGGATTTGGCATTTTAAAAGTGTTCCCCAATCATCCAATGATAACATTGCTGGGTTAATATGATTTTGTACATTTTAGGCCTTTTCAAAAGCAAATTGTACAAGCTTCTTTTTAATTTCAAATCTACTCTACAACATAAAACTTTTGTGCAAAGTGGTAATGAAGAAAAAAATGTGAACGGAGATTTGAAGAGCAGTACTTTTTGAAGAACAAGCTTGTATTCTACTAGTTCATTGTAGGAGCGCTGTAACTTATCACCATTTGCATTTATTTCGACCAGCTCTGCCTCAAGGTCTCCAAGTTTTACCTGAAATGAGAAGTGACCAGCGGTTAAAACTTAAAACTCAATTACCAATAATAGACTCTCAAGCAGTTATAAATAGCCAAAGTTACCTCGAGATCATCTAGACTGGTAATAGCTTGTGTTGGGAATCTCGTTGCCAGTGGCAACCCAGCCTTTGACATTTGGTCCCGAAAAAATCTTAATTTGCGTGCCATTTCTCCACATCTTTTAATCTTTAAAGGAGATGAAAATATTAATACATTTCACTTCTCAGTCAAGAAATTACATTTGATGAGGTAGATAGCACAAGAACAACAAATATCTATATCTCATTAGTCATTTAAACCCAAAAGAGCCAAAACATCCAACTCCATATATTGGAGATGCCAAGATGGATAATGTCCTGTGACACTGATACATGGGAAAAAAGGTCCTTTAATTATTAAGAAATATATGCGGTTTCAGATTAGGAAATGCCACCATCATAGTACCTAGTCAGAATAAACGTGTTCCATTCATAATTATTAACTTATTATTGATATTATCCAAACCTTGATGTAATCAACCAAAGAAAATGATATTAATGCAATCAATGTTGCTATTAACATAATCGCCTGAAGAATACATTAATTTCTATAAATTATACAAATGCTTCTTAATTCTGATCCTTGGAATCAAAACATAGCAGAACATGCAATTTCTAGGTAGACTATCTGTCGTCTGTAAGCGAATTTACTAAAATACTCATGCCAGCAGGCCCAGCACTTGCTCAAAACTAACAATTTAATCACAGGAATCAGGGTAAGATGATTAACTAGATTATATACCTGAATGGCATATGTCCTCTGGAAAGGGCTTTTTTCTGCATTAAGCTGAAACGAGAAAGTAATTCAGAAGATTAATTGAAAAAATGAAAGGATGATGAAACTCATAAATAGAGATCAACTTTTTGTAACAATTAACAAAGGAAAGCAACATGCCAACACCCACAGGCAACAGTACGGCCACATTAGCTGATTAGCATGATCATAAAAATTGTTAGCACACCTGTTCAAGTACTTTATAAAACGTACTTTAAAATTTAAGCAAATAGATTTCCCTTTCTCCCATTTCCATTTCTGATATTGTAAAAGAGGGTTAAAATTTATTAGAACTGTGGCTTATATGTCATAAGCAGAAGATTGTTTCCTTCATACATTCAGAAAAATATAGGGCATATCTCCAAACAAGATGAAACATAAGTAAACTGATCCTAGGAAAAAATTATAAGCTGAAAATCCCAATTTATTACAAATTCATATATCACATGCATAAATTTTTTTACGAACTTTTATACCAGCAAACTTACAGATATTATATATCAAACATTTGAATAGACTTACAGCAACAGATAATTACCGGCTAAATCAAACATTATACAGTACAATCCAGACACAAAGTCTCACGAACAAATCATCTACTCAAATACCTGCGGATCAGACCTTTGCAGCTGCTTAACTATCTTAGAAATATAGAAGCCACCACTAGAGCCATATTGAATGAAAACAAAATTATTTAGACTTCATAAATGTCCAGGAATACAAGCAAAAAGCAGTTTAAAGCAGTTCAAAGATTAACTGTGACAAATGAATCATAGAACTTTTAAATTTAAGATAGTTAAATCCTGAAGTTAATAATTGAGAAAAGTTTACTATGCAGCCATAGTTGTTAAAGGCGCGCCTAAGGCGCTCAGGCTCAGGGGTCTGCGCCTAGATTGTTGATTTTTTGCTATTCCAGGCTTATGTATCAAAGGCGCGCGCCTAGGTGGGCCTAGATGTTTTTTTTTTTTTTTTTAATTTTTTTGAAGTTGCTACTCAATTATTAAAGGGTTTACACGTTTTTAAGATAAAAATGGACAGCCCACTTATAAAATGAAATAAATAGAGCATTAGGGTTAGGGTTTTAGTACTTGAACTTTCAAAACAAAGACAAAAAGGTGGGCTGCCTTCACCTCCACCATCTGCCGCTTACCTGAACTTTATTTGTGTGTATGTTTTATCTGTTATAATGCTATTATGAGTTATTATGTATCATTATGTGATGTTATGTGATTTTTACTTTAGTTTAGTTAGGTAATATGATTGTAAGTAGGATATATTTGTGTATATACATTGTAAATTCAGTTTTGGGCAAAATGTAGCTCAGGCGCGTCTAGGTGCGCCTCTCGCTTTTAACAACTATGTATGCAGCTGCTAAATTGGCACATATCGTCAAATTTGCAATCAGCACTCAATGAATGCAATAATTGATGAGTGCATGCATATCCTGAGAACAACCATAGCAGCTAAATCAATGAATACAGACTACAATCTCCACTTACTCGATCATGGCAGCACGCATAAACTAATCCCACAAGACAATAAAGATGAACATAGATTCAGTAATTCGGAAAATAATGCGCAACTGACACCGCATTTATTACTTCACTGAAGAAGAGAAATATCTCAATTTATCTCTACCAAAAATCTTTCTACGGCATCGTTTTGTTAGAACAAGGCAAGTCAATTATCAAATTAATGGATTAAAAAATAGCTATGAAACTCCATAAAGGGCAACGAACTTAACCGCTCCAATCACAAACAACCGTAGCAAGCAATCCTGGCTAGCACATTAATAGAAAATTTGCAATCACTCACTATTATTCCTCCTCATACAAACAACATTGAACACAGTTAAATCCTCACAATGAATAAAATCAGAAATCCCAAATCTAAGACCAATTACCCTAACTACACCACAAGTAACCGAAATCGAAATCAATCAAAACGACAGCAAGAACAGAAGAGTAAGAATTACACACGTCTTTGAATTGGGTGAGGCCGAGTTCACCGAGATAAGAAACAGCGAGGTGAGCGGACTCGATGGGGATGATGAGTTGGACGAGCTGCATCGGCTCGGAGCGCATCAGATCCATGGGCGGACAGCATCCCCTCCCCCGCTCTCCCATCTTCCACCGTCAGATTTAATCAAATCCCTCTCTTTCCAAAAATATCAAGAAGAGAAGAGAAGAATTCTCTAGCGAAAAAAGAGGAGGAATGGCAATAATATAGCGAATAGCAATAGCTAGATCAAAGCATCACTGTCAGGGGAGTATTTGCTTTTCTTATTCCGCTGGCCCGATTAGTTGTGGGCACGAGTTCACCTTCTCATCTTTTCCACTTTTTACCGCTGTAAATTATTATTCGCTGTTAATAATTAGGAGTAATTTTTTAAATTAGGATTACTCTATTTTCATAAAATTAAATCCGTAAATAAATGTAATTAACACACACTGCCACCATTTGTTTATATTGTAGTATGAAGTTTGGGCAACTCGTCGTTTTATTTAACTGATCATCATAGGTTAGTACAACTTCAACTAGATTCAATCCCCTAGAATATTGATTAACGAGATATAATTTTCATTTTAATTTTAATAAAATATATATTTAAGGGTCATAATTTCATCGATAATTATGATTGGTCCGAATTGTGTGCCATCGAACAATGACTCTGGATTCAATCAAAATATATCATCTTATCAGCATGACAAAAACTTTGGTGGGTCGTGACACAGCTTGAGACTAAAAAAATTTTGTAATACAATTAAGAAATATAATATTTCAATAAAAAGTGGTATTTGAATTATTAAAAAATTGACAAAGAAGTATCTTTTAAAAAATAAACGGGTGTTAGCCTATCATTAGTAGACTCATACATTTTACTTTACTACAATTAATGGTTAAAAATTAGTTAAATAATTCTTTTTAATTAAATATATTATACATAAGCATGTTATTTAATGAATGAACAACTGAAAAAGTGGTTAATTTCATCATCATATGTATCATATAATAATAATAATAATAATATCTATACTATGAAACAACCATTCTTTTATTTTGCTAAATTGAAAGAGTTCATTCTAGCAGTAGTTGGTGGGTAATTTTGGAATAATCTATTGGGCCTCCATTACTATGTTCTAGTGGGGTGAACCAATTGGTTTTATGGGCCAGGTACCATAACTCTTGCTCTTCCCATTTTTTCCCACTTCATACTCTTACTCAAGTATGGTTATAGAGTTGAACTCTATGCAACTACCTATATATCTATCACTATACACATCACTATATATCTATCTTTTATATATTAATTAATTTGATATAAAATTAAAACATACATTACATAAAGGGAGAATTGAAATAATACACAAAATTTATTGCGCAAAATCTTTACCAACTCTTTGTTTGTTTGTTATTTTTTTTACACAGTAGCACTTTTTTGAACTTCTTTATCCTTGCATTCAAAATCAATACACAATGTGTCCCCTATGTATAGGGGTGTGCACAGATATTGGACTTAATCGAAACCGAACCGAATTAATCTCGAACAAAAAAATCATTGACTTTTTTACTTTTTTCGAACAGAATCGATTTTTCGTTTGGTACGGACTTGAATATTTCCCATTTTCATGAATTAATTAATTTTACTCTACTAATTATATTGTAATCATAATTAATAAATTAAAATTAGTTATAATATAATTACAAATAATAATTTAAAAATATATCTAATGCTCTAAATATTTATTTATTATTGTATATTAAAAAATATATATTTCATAAAAAAAATATAATTTTTTAAAAAAAATAGGAAATTGAACTTGGTTTCAATTTTGGTATCAAATTGAATAGAGCAAGTGTACTCTATCGCGAAGTACACCGTAGTGACCAAGTGCAAAATTTAGAATATCGAACCTAAGGACGAAAGTGTATGTATCTGTATTTGAAAGATGTTTGACTCTAGAAGGACTAATCAATAAATGATGGGGTTGTTGAACACTAAAAACTAACTAAGAAAGCAATTAAAAATAGAAAGATACAAAGGACATGGAAGATGGATGAGTGGATGAATGTGAGATGGATGAAGTAACAATCTAAAGAGGAGCAAGACTCACAACAATCAAGATCAAGGACACAACATAGATATGTTAGAATCAAGTAGTAAACATCAATGATAATGGAATAGAAGCAATCACATATATTCCCATAATCCATTTGGCCAAGGTGATTAAGTTCTCAACTCATTACAAGTTTTAAGCACATAAGATTGTAATCTCACTCTCAATTCCCTTAGAAGGTACTATGATAATAAGAATTAGTCTTCTCACTCAATTAATAAACCAAATATGATGAACCAATTAAGTGTTCCAACATGAATGTTCTAAGTATATAAAGATATTGTCGCATACTTCACATACTAACATACAAAATCCAAATTAGAACATGATTCAATCAAAACCCTAATCACAATATTGGAATGACCATCCTAATATCATAAATGAAGAATTCAACCACACACATCATAATACAAACCAAATAAATCATAAATCATGTAAGAAATTTTAAAATCACATCAATTAAACCATTAAAAATCCAACAAATTCATAGATCCCTAATACATCATGTGGCTAGCCTCTCAAGAGGTCTAGCCAACAACAAACATCATGAAAACATTAATATAATGCTTACAAACATCCATTGTTACAATTAAAACTAAGAAAATACAAATTAAAGGTAAGTTCTCCCCTATTTGGAATTGAGTTGATTCTCCCCTTCAAGATGCAATCCTCTCACCTTGAGCCTCAATCCTCCATAGATTTGTGATGGGTAGATGGAAGATGTGAAGATTCATGAAATTGAAGAGTAATTGAGTGAAAATTGAGTGAAAAATGGATTGGAGATGGTAGCGTGTGAGAAAATTGGTGAATGAATGTGTCTGTGTGGGCGATTTTGGGTCTCCCCCAACTCTCCCTCAATCAAACTTGGAGAAAAAGTTTTCAAAATGGGGATTAAAACTGATTTTCATGAAAATTCGATCGAATTTTCTTGAGGGACGTCGAATTTTTCTGCAAAGCTGCAGAAAAATTCGATCAAATTTTAATGCATTCGGTCGAATTTTTATGTCAGTGTGATCAAATTCTAATGCTCTGTTTTGCCCCTATTTTTCTTAAAAATTCACAAAAATTCGCTCGAATTTTTGTGCGAGGTCGGATTTTGTGACAATTTCGCGTTGCTTCACTGTTTTGGCTCGTTCTCCATCGTTTTAACTCCGAATTGAGATCTGCTTTTTATTACATCTTTCCCTTCACTTATAGAATCCATTTATACATGAAAATCATACAAATTCTACAAAAGCACCAATTCTCCAAATATTTATAAATATTGAGCAATCTAGGACACTTAAACACTCAAACTAAACATAATTTTATAGAACCATGCTATAACTGAACCCTAAATTCACGAGATTTCTACACTCATCAGAAATAAATAAAATAATATGTTCAAAGTTCAAAGTATTATTTCAAAGAATATAATGAATAAAGTAAATGGTATCTCTAAAGTCTAAATTCAATCGTAAATTTAATAAATAATTATTATATTTTATATTAATTTAATGAAGATAAAATGCAAAAATTAAATGATAATCCATATTTGTGTCTAAAATATTATTAGATAGACTTTAATTGAAATACACCTTAAATTTAAAGTTAAAGGTTTAAAAAAAATCTAAAATTATTAATTTTATTTATCTTAATACTATTATTTTGAGTAGTATTGCAAGAGATGTATTAGATTGGTGGAGGAAACATTCAGTTAGATACCCGATTTTGAGCAGTATTAGAAGAGATGTTTTGGCAATTCAATCATCTACAGTAGCTTTTGAATCAGCCTTTAGCATTGGTGGTCGTACTTTGGACCGCTTTAGGAGTTCTTTAACTCCTAGTACAGCAAAGGTTCTTATTTGAGTCCAAGATTGGTTAAAGGTCTCATCTAACTCCTTTGATGTTGAAGAATTAATGGCAGATATGTCTAAGCTAGAAACATGTATATAATTTTTAGTTTGTAACTATGCAATGTTTTTTTTTCTAAATTCCTTATTCCACTAAATGTTTTTTTCCCTTTGCAGATGTTAGAGCTGATCCTCAAATTGAAGATGTCATGTTCTCAAGATCTTCACTAGAATGTTGAAATTTTTTTAGGTACTTTATGTTTCATATTTTAATTTAAATTACTATTATACTTAATTTTTTTTAGAATTAAGTAAATATATATAATATTCATTCATAACGCAAGATATTTTAATTGTGTTTTGTAGATGAAAGTTTGCTTGATGGCAATGGTCAGATCAACAAGCCTCCGTGATCACGATTGTCGATTTACGAATCATCAATATTGCACTTTTATGATTATATTAAAACTTCGAATTTGTTTAATGATTATTTTGGTTGTTCGTTGATTCTTATTTGGATATGGAAAATTTAGTTTTTTTTATTTAATTGATATTTTTCTAAGTATTTACATGTGCAAAACTCCATTTCTAATGAGAAATCCGATCCGATTCGTACCGTCAAAATTTATTTTTTTGAAAATTCATTCCGAATCGAACTGAATTTTGGTATAGATTCAGTATCATATTTTTTCTTTACGAATTCAATATCGGATTTAAAAAAAACTGATCCAAATTTCGGTATGGATTTTTGAAAAATCTGTACCGAATCCCGATTCGCACACCCCTACCTATGTAGGTCCCGGTGTATGTCACCCACCAAATTCTGAATCCCAATCCGCACACCCCTACACATTAGTTCCGATATAGGTCACCCACATGGGTCCACCCATATCGGTTCTGGTGTGGGTCACGGTGTAGGTCACCCATAATGTGGCGACGGCAGTAGGGTGTGTGGGTGGATATTTAAAAAAAAAATTACATTGGTGGGAGGGGTATAATGAACCATTTTGGATGATTTCATTAAAAAAAAGAAATAATATATTTGAGTTGTTGGTATTGATATTTGACTGGTAGGAGTTGTGTAATTTTGCCTATTGACACTTACTTAAAACCCAAAACAAATACTCCCTCCGTCCCACACCACGCTTCCCGTTTACTGTACCACGTTGTTTAAGAAAAGTTGCACTTTTTGACCAAATTTATTGACTTTTAAGGGTATTGTAGTATTTTTAGGTAATAAAATATTATAAAGTAATGGAATGTGTAAGAAAAATGAGTGCCAAATTTAAAATTAATGTAACTTTTGAGGTTGTGGGATAAAGTGTTTTTTTTAAGGTGTGAATGGTGGTTTGGGACGGACGAATAAGAAAATTGTGAAGGGTGGTGTGGGACGGAGAAAGTACTATATAATACTCTTTCCGTCCATCCATAATCTATCTGTTTGCTTTTTGCGCCTGAATTAAGGAGTATTATTATTATTTAATGTGTAGTGGGTAGTTGTATCAGTGCGGTGTGTAGGTCCCATATTTTAATTGTATTAGTGAGTGGATGGGTCCCATGTATTTAAAAGTGAAAATGGACAGATTAAGAGTGGATGACCAAAAATAGTAAAATGTATAGATTGACAGTGGACGGAGGGAGTAACACATTGATTTGACATAAAACTAAAACCTACCCAACTTAAAAACCCAAAGCAAACACATACAATATACATCTTACCTGTTTTTTACACTTTATTCACTAATCGCAACAACTTTATTTATTTTTTACATTTTATTAATTTATTATTCCCAATAATTTTATTTATTTATTTATCATAATTTTTCTTACATTATATATTAAAAAAACACTTATTAATCTTAGTACCCGTACAAACAATGAAATATAACTGGAACGGAGGGATCATTATTCATTTGATTTGAAAATTCAAATTCTCAAACCCCACTAGACCAAAAACGAAGGGAATAGAAGGAGTAATGATTTCATGGATATCATTATTACATAGAGCAAGAGCTTAAGATATAATCGTCCCATAAGTTTTAATTTTATTTATAAATATCCCAACTAGTAAAAGTTTTTTTTTTCTTTTTTTTCTTTTACAATTTGTAAAAACACATCAACTTATTGCAATTTTCACTAAAACTATGACATTTTTGTTGATTGGCAAAGGGACAAATAACATTATAAAAATCCAGATCAGAAGGATCGATCGAACAGGTCAGGGTGATCATTTTAATAGATACTGCATGCTTCTCATTTAAGGAAAAACAAAAAATCCATCAATTTTTAAATAATTAAAAACAATAATATAAACACAATATATTATTCTGTCACTCATGTCGTTATTGATCGTTTTATTTTTATGTTTATAGTTGGTTTTCTCAACTATATAGTATCTAATAATCTAACTATATTTTTTATTTCATTTCAATCACACTATGATGTCCCCTCATCATGTACAGAATTTTTAGAATTGCTGGGAGTGAAAAACTGGTTCACGTAGTTTGTATTTTGCACCATTAGATAAGATACTACTTAATTTAAATTTCTATAAACTTGAATTGTTCTTATATTATTGCAATTAATTCATTTATGGGAGTTATAATTAAATTGACATCATGAAAGAATTTCAAGGCATGAGTTATATAAAATTGATTTTATATATATATATATATATATATATATATATATATATATATATATATATATATATATATATTTGATATATACATCTAATTAAATTAGATCATGAATAATTCGTACATATAAAAAAGAACATGACAATATTTTTAAACAGTAATTTTTTTTAAAAAAAATAAGAAGAGTGAACCAGTCTCACAGAATTAATTTAAGAGTGTAGTTAAATAAACACTCAGAATACACACCCCTTTTGAATACACACCCCTCTTTTAATTTTTTAAGTCTTAATACTATTGTATACACACCCCCTAAAATTTCTAAATTATCCTTTTATTTAATTTTAACAATATACACACCCTCAAAATCCCTAATTCCTGCAACCAGCGTGAAGTTCTTATAGTTTCAACTCTTTACTTAAAAAAGAAATCATCCATCACCATAGTTATTAATATTCTTCTCACGGCGGCATGGACAACAACGATTATCTGATATCCCAAATAAGGAAAAGTGGAACAAAGATCATCATTTCAAATTAAGAAAAGTCGGAATATTTTGCCGACATAGAGGAACTACGGGCGCACGAGAAATCAAATTATATGTTGAATTTAGATTCATGTTACAGTAATGAAAAACGAATCTTTATGGGTTTTTGCTTCAAACAATTTTTTCTATTGAAATCGTCTGCTCAAGTGCAGTTTCATGTTTTTTTTTTAAATCTGATTTGCAGATGCCGAGATTCTTGATTTTACGAAAATAATTACTTTCTGCTTCTATTTTTTCTTTCTCTCTTTCCTTATGAGCTTCTTCATAAATATTACTTCATATATGTTCTTGATTTGCGAATCTCTGAAGACGTTATCCAATAATAAAATGCTTGTACCCGAAACCATAATTGATGTCCACATATCATATATTAAGTATTTTATAAGATTAGATATGAATAAAATATAATTTAATTTAAAATATACTGAGGGTGTGTATTTAATGATCTTAATGGTAATATAGACTTCTTTAAATATAAGATATTTTAATAATTTGATAATAGGGTGTGTATTTAATAAAGAGGATGTGTATTTAGTCGATGCCTTAATTTAATTGACATTCTCCTTCTATTTCAAAGGTCTCTATTTTAACATTTTGGGCGTCTATTTTAAAGAGATACTCATTTCTCAATTTTTTAATAAAATAGCTTCACGTATGACTTACCACTCAATATTAATACAACTATACACTACACATAAAATAATAATACTTTTTAATTCAAGTAAAAAAAAAAAGAAAACTACTATTTTTATAGTGTGCTGAGGGAATAGGTATTTGTATGTTTCTCAGGGCATAAAAGTTTTTGTGCGATCCATTATTTTCAACTTTGATTGTGTGACATATTATTACTATTAAGAACAATGTTTAATGCTCCATTATGTTGCTATATGACTAACTATTACTATGAATTGATATTTTGAAGAGTAATACTCCATTTTTTTTAAATGGAGTATCTACATCCAATTATTTATAGAAGTATCTAAACACTATGAGTTGATATTAGGTACACCGGATGTAAGGATGCACTTATATGTATAATTTTTTATTATATTTTGTATATATGTTATTCTATTTTGTATACGTATTTCTTAATAATTGTATACTTTTTTCACATTAAGTTTTTCATTAAAAAAACTAGCATCCATATGTGTATCTTTTTATTTAATAGTGTATACATGTTTTTTAATAATTGTATATTTATTATACTTAATTTTTCATTAAAAAAACTAATAATTAAATTTTATACATTTTTGTTCATAATTGTATATATTTTTGTTTATATTTGTATACATTTTTTAAAGTGGGTGCACCCTAAGAGTGCACAGTATAATTAGCCTAATACTATTATTTGAGAATTTTAATTGATGACGTGTGTCGTGTTTGTAAGTCTTTTTTGATAACGTTTCGTTTTATTTTTACTTTTTTTTTCATTTTGTTTTTAATATTACAATATGGTATCCCTTATCGAATAGACTACCTAAATAACAATGAATTAAAGTCCATTAAAAAAAACAATTATATATAAATTTGTTTGAAAACTCTGAATAAAATTTCATTAAAGAAGAATCTGAACACGTATGTTAGAGAGACATGATTAAATATTGTATCACAACTCTTTAAAATTTTAAGCTTTTAAATAAAGTGATCATTTAAAAAGAGTAATAGACTGCAGGTGTACATATTAAGGCTGAACGTATGGGGTTGAAGCTGTTGGGTTTATCCGCCCAGATAAACCCAACAAAAGCTTGACAGAGCCACCTCTAACCCAACGAAGCTCCCTCCACAAGGGTATTGAAACCTTATCATAGCTTCCCTCCACAAGGGTATTGAAACCTTATCATATACAAACATAGTACTATTAGATCTATGGTCAAATGAAGTTCTAGTGGTTGAATCTCACCGTCGTCTATTTAAAAATTTCACTTGTAAGATTTGAGGCAAATTGTCATACCTACACGTAAGAAAACGTGTTAGAGAGACATGATTAAAATGATACTCCCTATGTCCCGGTCGAACTGCATCGTTTGACTGCATAAAGCTCTCACAAAAGTTACAGTAAATGCATCTCTTTGGGCGGGACGGAGGGAGTATACCTTACTAACAGTTTATGCTTTTAAATGATGATGTAATTTAACAATGTAATATTATAAAACTCTCAAATAACAAATCAAGATTATTATTACTATATGTATATTTATAAATATACATATAATATTACATCATGTAATATATGACGAGGTATATATAATAATAAGGAAAGCAATGTACAAAGGGATTCATTAAAAAAAAGTATGTAATTTTATATTGGTCCTAAAAATTGTATTTTCTTTTTTATATTCCAAATCCGTATTACTAAGATAAAAAACAAAAAATGTAACCTTTTCATTTAAAACTCTATTGAGTGAGACAATTTTTATTATTTTTTAACCAATTCAGAATTAGGGACCTTTCACAAAATAAACATGAAGATTAAAGATTCATTTTTCTTTATAACAATGATAATTTTGGGGTTATTTGGTTAAGGGGTGTGACCTATGTACTATGTAGAATGGGAAAGAGAATCAAGTATTGTGTTTGAAAAACGTGAGTAATGGGATCAAACCAAACTTAACAAGAATCTACCATTTAATTTCCACTTAATTGGTGGAATCAAGCATAATATTCCATTTCCCATTCTTTTTTCATCCCTTAAAATTTAATCAAACTCATCCCTTAAACCAAACAATCCCTTACACATATTTATGTATATGTACTTTGCATTATTATAAATAATTTGTTGAATGTATTGTGCATGATTAGTTAACTTTGTTGATTTAGGTAGGAATAAGAATGTATTCATGATTATTTAGATTTGATAAGTCTAATACTCTATTTGTTTTGAGAATTTAAGTATGATAGATTTTAATTTTACCTTAATGTTTAAGAGTAGAGGTTGATGTGTGTATGCAGTAAGAGATAGGTAAAAATTATAGTATACTCTAATTTTATTAAACCCCAACTAGAGTGAATAATGAATGACAAAAGTTCTTGCGCCTACGGGACACACCGTGCTCCTATGGGAACACAACCCTCCCCTCTATATTTTATTTAAATCTATGTATTACTAGGGGTTTAAATTGCAAAGGGGCACGTGTCCCCGGGAGCACAAGAGCCTTACTCATAATGAATTACATAATTTTAAATTTGGACAAAAAAAATAGAAACAAACGGAGTTTTTAATGTTCACTGAATGGAGTATATGAATTTTATAGACATATGCATGTTTTTCTTTTGCTCTCTAAAGTACATACATTACATGGCAGATTACATATTTATGATCAACTTATAATAAAGATCAATTCCAATCAAAATTCTACTTTTAATACTACTATATTACATAATAAATCCCCTGGTATTATTTTTAAGCTTGATATTTTTTTTCCCTGTCATTTCACACATCAAATAGTTTGTGATGATAGTAGATGCGAAATACCAGCCCTTAATTACTCAGAAATTGTAGTACTACATAGTATTAACTATTAATAGTGTTTGATATTGAGGTAACAGTAGTGTTGATATCCTTCCAATATTTGCTCATTAGACGTTTGAAAGGGCAAAGGCAGATGAATTAGAGGGGTGGGGTGGTGTGGGGTGGGGGTAATTAGCTGGGGTCATTTATTTTGACGATGGGATCAAATCTGTCAGTGTGCTGACTAAAGGCATGGGTGTGAGTGTGATGGGTGAACCATTTCATTTGGAAATTAATCTTATTCATTCTTTCTCATAATACTAATACTTCATTAGTCCCATAAGAGCTGATATAATTTTTTTTTGAGCACAGAAATTAAGGAGTATAATAATTTAATGTAAAGTGAAGTAAGAGAAATAATATTAAATGTGTAGTGGGTAGTTGTATTAGAGGTAATATGCAGGGTCATGAGAATAGATTAATTGTTTTTGTGTGGGTCTCATGTATTAAAAAGAAAATGTGCCAATTTTAATGGGACAAACCAAAAAGGAAAGTTTGTCAACTTCTATGGAACGGAGGGAATAATAATTATGCATTGTTTGGATTCTACTGTTTCAAAAGTTGTTGATTTGAAAGCCCACAGTGCCACCACCAGCTACCTGGTGTCGCCACCTATATCCTCCGCTGCTTTCTTTGTTTTCTTCTGAAGACCTGTGATAGTAGAAGAGCGGTTAAAATAAACGAATGACTCGTGAACCGGATTCGGCTCGATTCTTTAAGGCTCAATCGAGTTTGGCTCGATTCTTTAAGGCTCAATCGAGTTTGACTCGATTCGTGACTAATTGAGTTTGAGTTCGAGCTCACCTTATACTTGTTTCGTTAACGAGTCGAGCTCGAGGGACTCAATTATTTAATAATAATTAAAATATAAAAATATTAAATTAAATAATAAATATAAGATATATTCATGAAAATTTTGCTCGATAAACTCGACGCGATTTGCTTAACGAGCCAAACTGAGCTCAAACTTAACTCAGCTCGAAAATTAAGTTCTTAAACTCATTTTCATAACGCGCCGAGACTACTTAGCTAAGCTCAAGTATGCATTATTCAGGCTCAGTCGACTCGAATAACAATACTAGTTAATGCCTTATTAATTTAACTTGGGTTAATTGTAAAAAAAACTACGAACTTTACTCTTATTGCAAATTAATATCCACCTTTGAGAAATTACAAAAAAAAATCACCTTTAAGTATTGTTGCAAAATGCACACAAAAAAACTTACTTTTAGTCACAAATTGGTATGTTTTGCAACAATATTTAAAGGTGGTGATTTTTTATTTTTTTTTTATAATTTCTTAATGGTGAGGATTAATTTGCAATAGGAGTAAAGTTCGTGATTTTTTTTAAATCATTTTTTTCCTCCTCATTAAAAAAAAAAAAAATTCTACCCGATAGATTGATTGTATTCTTTCATTATTATTTGAGCAGTTCATACTCAAAACTTGGAGTTTGATTAAGATTAAGAATGGAATGAGAACTCAGTAAAATGTTGTATTCTTTCATTATCATTTAAGCAGTTCATACTCAAAACTTGGAGTTGGATTAAGATTAAGGGTGCAATGAGAACTCATTATTATTTTAACGATTGGACTTCCAGTATATCACTATGTGCTTCGGGATTACTAGTTGAAGTCTTGTGTAGGAGTTAATTGGCAAATTTTTGTTTCTTTTTTTAAGGAATGACTACCACTTACTCAACTTTACTGATTAAAATAATAATAATAATAATAATAATAAATTGATTGTATTCTTTTATTATTATTCTACATCCCCCATATTAGATATTTGAATCAAGGCTTCAATTAATTAGTCAGTTCTGCACATTTTCAATTTTGCCTATGCGAACTATTTTCGTTTTGCTTCATTTCTCATTTTTGCCAATTCGATTTATTTTTAAATTTATCTACTCAGCCTATTTTCTATTTTACATATTGAGACCATTTTAATTTTTTTGCATTCGATCAATATCAAATTTTGTTTACTTGACCAATCATTAAATTAAATGCGGTTTATTCATGCTTACGCAATAATGGAGCATTTACATTGCAGGTTTACGGGGTTGTCCCTACTCTGACCCTGGTTAAGTGTTGTTTACATTATAGGTTTTTAGAAAAGGAATAATCTGCGGGCTCTGTCGGACCAGTGTTAATAAAGGGCGTGGGAGGGTCAACTCAACCTTCAAAATTTGGGCGGATAATATCTGACCTTCAGGTTTAAGTTAGAAAATTATCATTTTGCCCTCTAATTTGGAAAAAATACTAACGGATTTATTCTCTATTTTATCAATGGAATTCAATCCGTTGGTAATTACCATCGGATTACCAACGGAATAATTATATAATTGCTAACGAAATTATTAGCAACAGATTACCAATGAAATTATTTACTAATGAAATTGAATTTTTGTTACTAAAATTTTATCAACCAGCACTTTACCAACAAAAAAATTATCAATGGATTTCGTTGTTAATCTGTTAGTAAACCAATTTAACAGTAGAATAAAGGATTTTACCAACTAATATTTCATTAGTAAAAAATAATTTTTTTAGTGTTAATCTATATAATAAAATAGTTGTTTAATAAATAGTTCTCAATCTTACTAAGCTAGAAATCACTTTACAATTCAAATAAAAATAAAATAAACTTAATTTGTTATTTGAGTTGTAGAAAAGAGTATATATATAAAAGAATTTGAAATTACTACATTGGTTTATATATGCTAATAAGAATTTCTTATAATTGTTGGGATTGATCAATTGGAACATAGTTGGATGGGAATGAGTAGCCTTGAGTTCTACAATCTCCCTGCAGAAATTTGATTATAAGAGTAATCAGTGTCACACAAAGAAATAGTTACTCTCTTCGTATTTACATCTTCTGGAGTATCTTTTTATATATGAAATGACGCATAGTTGGGTAGAGAACTCCAATCATTTATTCATAGGATTTACTGGTTGACTTAAGATATACTCTGTTTCTCTTCGTATTACTCATCCAACTAAATGACATAAAAGATATTACAACAAAGTGACACAAAAAATCCAGAACCACTCTATCATGTAAAAATCATGGCAAATGGAATGAGGATGACCAAATTAAAAGATTGGTTTTTATTTGCCAAAATTTTAAAAATAAAATCAATATAAAAAAACTCATACCATATTATAATTATGAAAAAAAAAAACTAATTAGATAAAATGTTATCGTAACGAGTTTCATTACCTAATTAGATGAAGCACCGTATGTTTGCTGGATCTGTTAATTAAATGTTTTAAATAAATTATTACAAATTTAAATTAGGACCTTAATTATTCATGAGACAGTTTTATTACATTCCACTTGCTCATTGAAACCTTTTGTAATTCAGATTACAGAGGATTAATTTTATTTTATTAATTAGATGTGTTATTTTGAATCAAACCATTCTAAAGATAATAAAAGTTGATCTTAATTTACATTATTTAATTATTATTAATTACTCCACAAAGAATTGGTAAGTATAATTGTTATAAGGTTTCTTTAAATCAAATGGAAGAATAAAAGTAGCATTAAAAAACTGGCATACTTTTTGTTTTTTGGTTGCAGTAAGAAATCACTTTCTTGAAAGTTTTAAAGAATTTATTATAGATTTTTGACATAAAATGTCTTTCTTCTTTTATGAATGCACAGTTGTCACTTTCTTCCCAAATTGGATTCACTGTTTGCTGCGCCGTGTAAATTGTTGGAATCTCATTAATCTCTTTAGCAGTTGTACGTAGACAGAAGTTTAACAAGATCCTTCCCATAAAAATATTAATTAATTCCCATGAATTAATAGGGAGTTCCCAGATAGAGAAAAGGTTATAGAACCACCCCACCCCACCCTACCCACCCCCCAAGAAGATGGTACACTTGAGCAGTGAGCCATGATATGAACTCACCAAGAAGAAGAACAAGAAAAGTGGGGAAAGTTGGAACTCAAACTAAACCTGAAAAAGGAGGATATTTTCAAGAAAATGGATCTTCAATAGATATAATAATTTTTTGTCTGATTATGATGAAACCCTTTTCCCTTTCCATCCATTTTGTGATGATGTATGGTATTAATGTGGGAATTAAAGAGGGAAGAAAAAAACACCCCATTTCTTGATACCAAACAACAAGTAAAAACTTTGTTGGTCTAATCTGAGAAACCAAACCCCACCCCATCCTATCATATCATATCATCTCCTCCTTCTTCTTCAACTTCATTCTTCATCATATCATCAGTTCAATTCATCTCTCACTTACTCTTTTGATGATGAGGAGAGAGGAATTAGGGGCCATAAACAGCTCTTCATCATCTTCAAGCAGCAGATGCCAAGACTGTGGGAATCAAGCCAAGAAAGACTGTGAACATTCGAGGTGTCGAACTTGCTGCAAGAGTCGAGGCTTTCAGTGCTCCACTCACGTGAAGAGCACGTGGGTGCCGGTGGCTCAGAGGCGGCCACGCCACCATGTAATGCACCACCACCAACACCAGCAGATTTCAGCCACTGTGGAGCAGCACATCCACCCCCCTAACCCTAAAAGATACAGAGACACTCAACCATCATTAGGTATTTAATTACTACTCCCCTTAATCTTGCAGATCCACCACATCTCCTCCTTGTGAAGAAATCTCTTGCACAGTGATGATGGTGATGATGGCACACAAACCCTAGCCCCCCCCCCCCCCCCCCCCCCCTTTAGTGTATGCTAGGTCATTGTGGAATACAGTGGTACAAGTGTGAATTTTGAATGTCTACAGTTGGGTAGATCTTTTTTTTTTCTTTTTTTTTTTTTTGTTTCAAGCTTAGTTATAACCCTAGTGCCAAAATATAGCACATGATGAAGGTAAAGTGAAATGATATCCTTTTGATCCATCTTGCTAGAGCATATCCACACAGTAAAAGGAATAAAAAGGAATTCTATATAATTATTACCACTTTGTGTAAATGTATGTTGATGATTTCAACTTCACTAGCTCCTAACTAGCTAGATTAATTAATTAAATATACTTCTTTTTATTTGGGGGTTGTTGAATAGTTTTCTTAATTATGAATTCACTCAAATGTGTTGCGTGTGTGCGTGTGTGTTTTTTCAATTAATTAGGGTTGGCGGAAGGGGATTTACCGGGCGAAGTGTGTACTCCGGCGATGTTCCGATGCGTTCGGGTGAGCTCAATGGACAATGTGGTGGATGAATACGCGTACCAGACATCGGTGAGCATTGGGGGGCACGTGTTCACCGGAATATTATACGATCAGGGGCCGGAACCGGAGGGAACGGGGAATTTGTTTACCGGAGGGAGCTCTTCGGGTGGAATAGGGTTCTTGCAGCAGCCAAATTATGTGACAAGTACTAGTACTACTGCTACTGGTACAACCTCATCACCATATCCTAGCCCTTTCTGTGCATTTACCACTACCAGTTCACATTTCTTCTAAAATCATTCCTTCTTCAAAAACAATGTTTTATTGGTATAATGATATGGAATGGAATGGAATGGATGGAGGGATGATATTATTAATTAGTCAATTAATCAAAGAAACTCCATTTCTATTTGATTATAATCAAGAGAGATCAATAGACTAACTAAATTGTACCCCTTTTCGTGGTTAATATATATCATGCTAGCTGTTTATATATATCACTAATTACTTTGATGTAAAGTGAAGGTATATATATTTATTGATCATATCTACACAAGATAAATAAAGGAATTTTAATGGGGTTTTGCCTAACAAAAGGCTTTTGTTTCAAGTTCCAATGAAGAAATTTGTGTGCTCTTGTCTGTGATTTTTGTAGTGTGTTAATTGTGGTTTTCATGCTTTTTGATCATTTTTTTATATGTTTAACTTCTTGGGTGATTATCAAGAAATAACTGTACAAGCTTAATTATGATTAGTTTATCAATTTCTAAGCTTTCTTTACTCCTGCAGATTAATTACAATATGTTTGTTGGTCGGCTTGCTTTTCCTTACAAGTGTCCTAATAATTAATCATAATATATATATATATATATATATATATATATATATATATATATATATATATATATATATATATTAATTAAACTTTGTGTGAATATATTGTGCATTTGTCGTTTGAATGCACATTTCATAGTTACATGTAGTTTATCAGGGTTTTATAAAAATCCTGTACTTTGTTTGGTTAATTTTGAGTTATATATAATTAATTAGTATTCTTGTTAAAACTTGGATAGATTGATCACTAATTACCCTTTTGCGATTTTTTTTTCAAAGTTGTTATATATATATATATATATATATATATATATATATATATATATATATATATATATATATAAATGAATAATGGGAAAAAAATGCAATATTTATTTAAACATTATTTATCTTATTACTATATTTTAGAAATCTAATTTTCTTATGTACTCCATATTGCATTGATGTAACAAATTTCGTTGGTAAAAACTTTAATTTCATTATTAAATTGGATTACTAACAGATTAACAATAAAATTTATAGGTAATTTTTCGTAAGTAAAATGATAGTTACAAAATTTTTATTAACGAAAATTCAATTTCGTTAATAAATAACAACAGATAATAGTCCGTTGGTAAAAACATTATAAATTTGGTGGTATTACATTGTTAAAAGACAAATATAATTTTTGTTGATAACAATAAAATTCAATTCGTTGTTAAATTTTATTGGTGAAAACGAGTTTATATTTTTTAGTGTAAGATGTATATATATATGATATCCAAGCTAGAGATTGCCATTGCCCTTTATAAAAAAAGTTGGAAGCATATTGTGTTATGTGTGTGTCATTGTGTGTACGATTTATGAATATCTTGCTATGAAAAAGTACAGAATAAATTTTCATGACTAATTAATGAATTTACTTGGTCAAATCACACCTGGAAAAATGGCTTTGTTAGACATAGTAATTATAAATAACTATACATTCTTCTTTTGTTAGGATTAATTAGGTGTGTCATAGTGAAGACATAACATGCATTGAATCTCATTAAGTTTCTTGGACCAATTATAACATGCTTTTTGAAGTGCTAAAAAAGATTATTAATTGGTGGGCATCTTATAAAATTTTTTGATCTCAAGCAGAAATCAAATAGTAAGCCATTTTTTTAATTAAAAAACCTTTTAATGCTAAAGAGGCAATCACACTAGCCAAAGTAAAAGAATGATTCCTCTCATTAACTCAATGAGAATATATCCTTAATTAGAACATAAGAGAAGAAATTAGTAACCTTAGCATGATACCCCATTTGAGTGAAATATGTATATTATGTCATAGTGCGTGTAGATTCTATTCATGCATCTAAGCCAAAAATCTAAAAATGTGAGTAATAAAATAATAAAAATTAAAATAAACTTGGGAGTGCATTCTAACTCACAAGTCACACCTTACTTGTATACATATAGTTTTGTAGGATATATCCTTTTTAGGAAGGTATATCTCATTAAATTAAATATAAAAGGAAAGGGATCCAAGGATTAAATTATATTATTACAAAGTAGCTTGAAATGAAGGGAGAGCCAATTTAGCTGGCTTTATGATAAGTATATTATTAAATATATTGATGCTTCTTTTATCTATAGTACGATTAAAACTTTAAGATTTATATTATTTTTATATTTTCAAAACTTAGGGACCACAGATGCAGAAACTTTTCTTAAAGAGATTATTCTTACAATGAGCTTTTTTATTTTTTTAATTCTGATATTTTGGACTTACTGAGGGGATAATCATGGGGGTGGGTTCTAAAGAATATAAGTACCCCCTTGTACGGACTTCTTGTTGAATTTAACAATACACAAGTATATGGAGTACTAATTAATTAATGTAAATAATGGTGTGAATTGGATTTACATATGAATCTTGTTTTTACCGATTATTCTTTAGTATATGAAAAATTATTTTTAAAAAGATAAATTATTAATCTTTTAAATAAAAAAATATTACTCTTCAAATTTTTGCACACTTATTTATCAATTATTATTTAGTACATGAAAAATTACTTTTAATAAACATGAATTACTACTCTTTGAATAAAAATTACTCCCTCCGTCCCATAAAACGCTTCACGTTTACTGTTTCACGTTGTTTAAGAAAAGTTGTTCTTTTTGACCAAATTTGTTGAATTTAGAGGGTATTGTTGTATTTTTAGGTAATAAAAAAATATAAAGTAATGATATGTGTGTGAAAAAGTAGTGGCAAATTTGAAATTAATGTAACTTTTGGGGTGGTTGGATAAAGTGATTTCGTTTTTTGGAGTGTGAATGGTTTTGTAGTACTCCCTTTGTATGCCACAAATGTGGACATTTGCTTTTTGCACGTGGATTAAGAAGTATTATTATTTAAGGTATAGTTGGTAGTTGTATAAGTGGTGTGCATGGGTCCCATAAATTTATTGTATTAGTGATGTGTGTGGGTCTCATGTGTTTAAAAAGGAAAATGTAGACCTTTGGTGCGGACGCCCAAAATGGCAAAATGTGGACCTCTCGGGCGGACGGATGGAGTACAAACAAATGAGAAAAAGTTTTGTGAGACGAAGGGAGTATTACTCTTCAAAAAGTAATTCTTTACTCCATGTATTAACGAGTAATTTTAAAAAATATGATTCATGTGTGAACCTAATTTACAACACCCTCACTCACTCTTAAGAGTAATAGTCATGTTTATATATTTGGTGCAGTATTTTTATTTTTTATTTTTAAAGTAGAAAATGGTTTAAATATATTAAATTAAATTTGAAATAACAGATACAGATCATTGTAGGGTTTCTGTTGTGGTAAAGTTTAGAATTTTTTTCAATTGGTAAATGTGATTTCATACAGATTTGATGTTACAATGAAAGATAGTATAAAAAAGGGAAGGGATGGTTTCACATTTTAAGTTAATTTCAGACTTAAATTATTATAAAAATAATACTGTAATTCTCATTATTATATGTATGTCTAAAAATGTGTAAATGAGTTTTATGGATCTTTTATAAAGTGGGAACAGCAGTACAATATATTCATCAAGTTCTTGTTCATTCATGATAACAATTGTCCCTTCAAATTATTCTTAGTACATTAATTAATTGATGACAATAAAAAAAGTATTGTACCTCCCTGAATCAAGTACTCTATTTTCTGCATTCAATCTGCTATAAATATACATACACACATGTATATATCTATCTTCTTTTCATTTCTACAAGGAGTAGTATATTTTACTCTTATGTACTCCCTCCATCCCATAAAAGTTGGTATAATTTTTTTTAGGTATGGAGATTAAGGAGTATAATAATTTAATATAAAGTGGAGTAAAGTGAAGTAAGAGAAATAATATTTAATGTGTAGTGGGTAGTTGTATTAGAGGTGATATGTGGGGCCCATGAGAATAGATTAATTGTTTTTGTGTGGGTCCATGTATTAAAAAGGAAATGTGTCAACTTTAGTGAGACAAACCAAAAAGGAAAGTGTGTCAATTTCTATGGGACGGAGGGAGTAATTTGTACATGATTTATTCTATATTTATGTTTGTATCTTATTTTATCAACTATACTACCATAGTACCATGCATATAGTATCTGAAACAATTCTTAAAGAAAATAAAATTAATAATAGAGTGCCTTTAAATTATTATGAGTTAGCTCTACCTGAGCACAAATAATTGCACACATGAAGTTTTTTTTTTAAAGTAAATTATATTCAAACCTGCTATATGATAATTGTTTATTTAATTTTGATATTATTTTAGTAGTATTGATTTTGTTAAAAATTATCACTTATTATTAACTCATTTCTTACTGTCTCACACAAGTTTAATTATGCCTTTTAATTTAGTTAATCTTCAACAAATGTCACTACAAAAAATACTTATCACTAAGACAAAATTAAACAATTTTATATGATAATCTGTCTCAACTCTCAACAATTATTACTCCCTCAATATTATAAACAAATTCACATATAGTAACACAAGCAAGTTCGCCCCTTAAATAAATAAGAAAATAACATCAAGCTAAAATCTTACTTATAATAGGACCATTTTTTTTTGTCTTAATAAAAAAATCAGGTGAGAAAATGCCACTTTTTGGGCCAATTTATTTAATATTATATACATAACTTGTTTTGAAGGAAGCCCCTCCAGGATTGAAAGTGCATTTCTCATCTCATATATATAGTATATATATTCCTAATATAAGATTGTGATTTCTTATAACATTTTTTTGTGATGCTAACAGGTTATCTTGATTTTCCACAAGATACTTGATCACATACGAAGATCACACTCGATGTTTGCACATTGAAGAGTTGATTAACACACACACACGCACACACGATGAAAAACCAGCAAAACCCCAAAATAAAAGAAGAAGATTGCACAAGAGGATTATAGTGGTTCGATATTAAAGATCTACGTCCACTGTGAGGGAAATATAACTTTCTTTTTGATTGATGAAATACAAGATGAAGAACAGAGCTATAGAGACTCAAATCTAGCTCTAAAACTAACTACAATGCTAACTGGATGAAGATGAATGAATGCAGCTCACTCTTTTGCTGTGAATGCTTGTGTGAACTTTATGTATCTTCTCACCAATAACTGATTGGCACGTGCACCAATGGAATGATCACACCTTATGTGCTCAAATAACTAACCAGCTGAAGAGCACATGTTCACTAACAACCTCATAACAGCTCAGCTAACAAACAAATTGATCCAACCTCCTATGTGATCACAAACTGATATACATACACTTGCAGCTGATAAAATGAATTTAATGCTACGTGTATGACTCATGCATTACGTCCATTACGTTCTTCAATCCCTCAGCTTCACAGCAACACTTTATGTTCACATGATGGATCAAGATTTACACACCATTCTTCAACATACTCCACCTTAAATTAAGTATCCATCTTCAACTAAGATTGCTACCTTCCCTCATTTTACTGCTCTTATGAGCAGTACTTCAAACTTCATTACACATCCTAACTAAGCCTAAGCTTAGTTCAAATTTAGAACTAGGCAAGGCCTTAGTTAGACAATTAGCAGGATTGACTGAGGTGTCAATTTTACACACCTTAACAGTTCAACTTTCAACAAGATCCCTCACAAAATACATCTTGACATCAATGTGATTTGTTCTTTCATGATAACCCTGATGTTTTGCTAAATGAATAGCACTATGATTGTCACAGAACACTTTCACTGTTTCTTGCTTCACACCAAGCTCTTCAAGCATACCACTAATCCATATACCTTCCTTAATAACTTCAGTTAATGCCACAAATTCAGCTTCAGTTGTGGACAAGACTACTATGGATTGATGACTAGCCTTTCGACTTATAGGAGGTCCATAAAGAGTAAAAATATAACCTGTTAAAGACTTTCTAGTATCCATATTTGTAGCAAAATCTGCATCAACATATCCACACAGTACTTCACTGTCTTGATTGTTTTTCTGAAACTTCAATCCCCTACTGACAGTGCCTTTTATATGCTTCATAGCCCACTTTGCTGCTTCCCAGTGTGGTTTACCAGGAGATCCTATGAATCTACTTAAAACACTAAGTGCAAAAGCCATGTCTGGCCTACAGCAGACCATACAATACATTAGACTTCCTACTGCACTAGCATAGGGAGTCTTGTCCATTTCAATAACTTCTGTTGTAGACTTTGGTCCCTGCTGTAGAGTTAATTTTACACCTTGTTTAAATGGGGTAGTGACTGTCTTACACTCATCCATATTATACCTCTTTATGACCTTTAGCATATAAGCATCTTGGTTTAGCAATAAAGTTCCACTGATCTTGTTTCTATCAATTAATATTCCTAGGATTATCTTGGCTTCTCCAAGATCCTTCATGTCAAATTCAGCTTCCAACATTCTTTTCACCTTCAGAATACCATCTATTGTATGACTAGCCAATAAAATATCATCAACATACAATAAAAGGTATGTAAATAGACCACCTTCCTCCATATAGTATACACAACTATCATGTAGACTTCTCTGGAATCCACACTTGACTATATACTCATCAAATCTCAAGTACCATTGTCTTGGACTTTGCTTAAGACCATAGAGAGATCTTTTAAGCAAACAAGCTTTGGAACTTGAGCTCTGAAGTTCAATGTCTTCTGGTATGGTCATGTATATCTACTCTTCTAACTCTCCATGTAGAAAAGTTGTAGTAATATCCATTTGATGAAGCTCAAGATTCCATTGTGTGACTAATGAGAGAATGATCCTTATAGAACAATGTTTAACTACAAGTGAGAATATCTCATTGTAGTCAATACCTTCCTTCTTTGAAAATCCTCTTGCTACTAATCTTGCCTTGAATCTAGGTTTTCCTCCTTCAACTGTAGATGGTTTCTTTCTGAAAATCCATTTACAACTTACTAATTTCTGCTGTTTTGGCTTCTCCACCATATCCCAAGTGTGATTCTTATCCAGGGATAAGAGCTTTTCTTGTATAGCCATTATCCACTGATCACTATCAACACTATATATAGTTTTCTTGTAATTCCTAGGTTCAAGTGATTCAACTTCAGAAGCAGTATACAAAGCATATAAAACAAGATCAGCTTGGATGTATCTTGCAGGTGGTAGAATTTCTCTTCTTTGTCTATCTCTGGCAAGATGATAGGTGTTTTGCTCTTCCAAATTGCTGTCACCACCACTAGCTGACTTGTAAGGCTCCACCTGAGGCTCAACATCTTGATCAGAGCTTGCTGTAGCTTTGACCTTTTCTAATAGTGGCATTTTTCCTTCATCAAAGGATACATCCCTGCTGATTAGAATCTTCTGTTATTCTGGACACCACAATTTATAACCCTTTACTCCAGATGGATAACCAACTAGTACACATTTCAAAGCTCTTGGTTCCAATTTTTCTTGCTTTATATGAGCATAAGCAAGACATCCTATTACCTTCAGCCTACTATAATCTTCAGGTTTACCACTTCAAACTTCCTCTGGAGTTTTGAAGTTCAGTGGTGAGGATGGACATCTATTTATGAGAAATGCTGCTGTAGTAGCTAATTCTCCCTAAAAACTCTTTGGAAATCCTCCACTACTAATCATACACCTAACTCTTTCCAGAATAGTCTGATTCATCCTTTCTGCAGTTCCATTTTGTTGTGGAGTTAATGGAAAAGTCTTATGTCTTTTAATTCCTCTATCCTTACAAAACTGATTGAATTCATCTGACAAATATTCCAAGCCATTGTCAGTCCTTAAGTACTTCAATTTCTTATCAGTTTGGTTTTCAACCTCAACCAACCACTTTTTGAACTTAATGAAGGCTTCATCCTTGGATTTCAATATATGAATCCATACTTTTCTTGAATAATCATCTATGAAGGAGATGAAATATTTTCCTCCCCCCTTTGTGATGTTCTTGGCAGGTCCCCACAGGTCAGAATGAACATAATCCAACACAGATGAGGATTTATGTTCTCCAATACCAAATTTTAATCTTTTTTCTTTCCCATCACACAATGATCACACTGATTCAAAGTAATGGAAGTGTGGCCACATGATAACTTCTGTTTAGCCAATTTTTGCAGACCCCTCTCACTTATATGACCTAGCCTTCCATGCCATAGGATAGAATTGTCTATTATAATAGTGCTACAAGCTTGAGCAGCGACAGTACTGTCACATAAGAAATATATATCATGTTTCCTTATACCTTTCAAAAACACATCATTTCCCTTTGTGATAGTCAAAAGACCATCTGTTGACTGAAAACTATATCCCATGGAATCAAGATTACCAAAAGAGATAAGATTTCTTCTTTGATCAGAGACATACCTTACATCATGAAGCATTCTTATTGTACCATCAGACATTTCAAGCTTGACAGATCCTCTTCCCATGATTTTGCATGTTTGATTGTTTCCAAGAAGTACAGAGCCTTCATTCTGATGTTTAAACCCTATCAACCAATGCTTGACATGTGTCATATGGAAGTGCAGCCAGAATAAATCACCCACTCAGAGGAGATCTCAGATGCAGTGACTGTCAATACTTCAACATATTTTGTAGCATCTTCTTGTGCAGGAGCAGTTTGATTTACTTGGTTTTGTTGATCAGTTTTTTTCCCCTTTTCAATGTCTTTGCCTTTGCTAGCTTTCCACTTGTAACAGTTTCTTCTCATATGGCCAGGTTGATTACAGTGATAGCATTTCCTTACTTC
Source organism: Pogostemon cablin (assembly GCA_023678885.1). Classification (NCBI taxonomy): domain Eukaryota; kingdom Viridiplantae; phylum Streptophyta; class Magnoliopsida; order Lamiales; family Lamiaceae; genus Pogostemon; species Pogostemon cablin. Next base: position 20,800,502 of record CM042954.1, on the reverse strand, counting down.
ACCTTCTTTAGCATGCTCTCCTTCTTTCCTGTCTTGTTTATTTCCTTCAGAACTCTTTTCTTCTTGTTATTTCTTTTAGCTTGATTGTTCTTCTTGACAACCAAACCTTCTTCTCCAGAACTCTGAGTACTATCAGTTACTAGTTGTAATTCTCTAGACTTGAGTGCTAGTAAAACATTATCAAACTTGATGGAGCTTTGATTACCATATAACAGGGTATCTTTGAAGCTTTGGAAAAATCTTGGAAGTGCTGTCATCAACATGAGAACCTTCTCTTATTCTGATATCTTTGAATCAACACTTTCAAAGTCATCCATGATCTTGACAAACTCATCAACTTGATCCAAAATAGGCTTTTCATCAGTCATTTTGTATGCATTCAGTTTCTGCCTAATGTGAAGTCGATTTGCCAAAGTCTTGACCATAAACATTGAATCTAACTTTTCCCAGACTCCAATTGCAGTAGTCTCCCTAGCTACTTCCCGTAGTGCCTTATCCCCCAAACATAAAATGATTGTAGAATGAGCTTTATGAAGTACCTCATCATCTACTTGTACTCTTGGAGGTCCTGCTGATGGATCTTTTATGATCTCTGTCTTGACTGGTGGAGGTGGCTTCAATGCATCAATAAGCCCTTGCTGTGTCAAGATCGCCTTCATCTTGAGTTTCCAGAGACTGAAATCCATTTTTCAGAGAGCTTTTCAATATTAAATCGGGTGGTGTTCATCTTCTTCTGTTCAGCTTTGTTTGATGGTTTGTTTCCCACAGACGGCGCCACTTGTTGTGATGCTAACAGGTTATCTTGATTCTCCACAAGATACTTGATCACACACGAAGATCACACTCGATGCTTGCACGTTGAAGAGTTGATTAACACACACACACGATGAAAAACCAGCAAAACCCCAAAATAAAAAAAGAAGATTGCACAAGAGGATTATAGTGGTTCGATCTTAAAGATCTACGTCCACTGTGAGGGAAAGATAACTTTCTTATTGATTGATGAAATATAAGATGAAGAACAGAGCTATAGAGACTCAAATCTAGCTCTAAAACTAACTACAATGCTAACTGGATAAAGATGAATAAATGCAGCTCACTCTCTTGCTGTGAATGCTTGTGTAAACTTTATGTATCTTCTCACCAATAACTTATTGCCATGTGCACCAATGGAATGATCACACCTCATGTGCTCAAATAACTAACCAGCTGAAGAGCACATGTTCACTAACAACCTCATAACAGCTCAGCTAACAAACAAACTGATCCAACCTCCCATGTGATCACAAACTGATATACATACACTTGCAGCTGATAAAATGAATCTAATGCTACGTGTATGACTCATGCATTACGTCCATTACGTTCTTCAATCCCTCAACTTCACAGCAACATCTTATGTTCACATAATGGATCAAGATTTACATACCATTTTTCAACAATTTTAGTATAACATTTCTTATGTAGGTGAGTAACATAGAAGAAGAAATATACTGGATACCTTAAATAAAGGTAGGGACAAGAAATTAAATTTATCCTTTTTACCCATAGTCAATCTTTCAAAAGGTGACACATGAGATATCACGTAAATTATGTTACAGAACATCACGTGTAACATAATGGAAATTGGATTGAAAATAAAATTGGAAGCAAAGTTGAATTATAGTTAAGATCATACTCTGATCTAAATTAATAATAATTCCCAGAAGTGGAGAAGTACGTATTCATTCGATGAACAAAGTCATTATGATTCACACGTATATAGCTTAATAATAATCTATAATTCTATCATTCTACAGTTGAAAAGCTACGAATTAAGTGGAGTACTAGCAACTCGTCCCATAAAAAGAGTTACGTTTATTATTTGTACGAAAATTAAGACATGTAGTATTTTAATGTGTATTGGATGAGGAGATATAATAATTTAATGTATAGTGAGTAATTGTATTAGTGTTATGTGTGGGCCTCATAAAAATAAAGTGATTGATTTATGTAGGTCTCATCTACTAAAAAAGAAAATATAACTCATATAATAGGACACGCTAATTAGTAAAATTTAGTATTTTTGTGGGTCAAATTAAAATAGTATGTTATATCTCACGTATCATCACTATGATGATGAGCATATTAATCTGTAGCATGTTCACAAAAGTTGTGTAATGGAGTAATTATAGCAAAGGTGGAATCAGTTTCACTGTGGATTTATACTTAGTTACTACAATATGGAGTTCACTCCTTAACATAAATATTAATATTATTATTGTTACTCTTTAATATAAATTGTACTAATATTATTATTGTTAATGAACTTTTCTGTGCAGAGTAATTTTATATATTTAAAAAAAATAAACTAGGTATCTAAATTGGTCTATGAAGTTAAAGTAAGATTTTCATCAAGGCTATTATCTAAATTGGTGTAATTTCGTAATATTGGTGTCTTGAAGTGGCATAATTGTCGAGTAAATATCAAAATTAGTTTTGTAAGTATGATCGATTCAAACTTTAGTCCTTTATTTTTAGCAATTCTCTATTTTGGTCATTTTAGTCCACTTTTGGTTTTTTTTTTTCAAATTTTGGTCCTTTTTAGTCTACTTTTAATCCAAAATTTATACATTTAGGACCAATTTTGAATATTTTTGAACATTAAGGACTAAATTTGGATTAAAAAATGACTAAATTTGAGAAAAAGATTAAATTTGGACTATAAGTACTAAAATTGGACTAAAAATGACCAAAATTGAAAGTTACCTAAAATAAAGGACTAAAATTTGAATCAATCATACTTACGGGACTAATTTTAATATTTACCCTATAATTGCCTATGAAACTATTGTGACTTAACAAATTCTCCTAGTTTTTAACATCTAAACGGTGTATAAAGTTTGTTATACTATGATTGTGATGTATGGTGAGTTGTAAGAGTTGAAGCATCCCTTGTGAGACTCACACGTAACATTTTTCTCAATTCAATAAAACTTTTGTTTAGTAAAAAAAAAAAACTCCCTCCGTCCCCCAATACGCTTCACATTTATTGTTCTACGTTGTTTAAGAAAAGTTGCACTTTTTGACCAACTTTATTGACTTTAGAGGGTATTGTAGTATTTTTAGGTAATAAAAAACTATAAAGTAAAGGTATGTGTGTGAAAAATGAGTGACAAATTTGAAATTAAAGTAACTTTTGAGGTTGCTGAATAAAATGTTTTTTCTTTTCTTTTTTTTTTGGTGTGAAGGATATTGTGAAACAAACAAATGAAGAAAGTGTGAAAGGTTTTATGGGACGGAGGGAGTAAAAAATAATACTCAATATTCAAAAGAATAGAACCTTCCAAAAAAGTGCACGATACACTTAATTGCACACCAACATCTTTCATAATTACAAAGGTGGTGTTATTGATATTTGATACCCAAAGTTTTCCTAAAGACACTTCCATAAGAAAATTTATGTTATTAAGTTATTTTTTAGATTATGGAGTATGATTTTTTTTAGTAATAAATGAAGTATTGATATGTATATATGTTAGGCTTTGAGAAGAGACATTTTCTTCAAATTATTATGATTCATTTATCATAAGAATGAAAGTAAAATAATTACATGGATCAGCGGCATTTTTAAATACTTGTAAATTGAAATGGAGTAATAAGTTAGATGGATGAAGGAAGAAAATTGAAGTTGAGAAGGAAAAGAAAATAGAGGGAGAGAGAATTAGGTCAAAATGAGATTGGGATGCAACAGATAGCTAAAATGTGAAGAGTGGGAGTGTTAATGAACCCTAGATAGGGAGCACTATTGAGCAACAGTTAAAAGTCTGAGTCAGAAGAGAAGACAACACTGAATCTTGTGCATTATTAACCACTGGTTAAAACATCACTTTCTCCTACAAAACACCCATTCTAAACCTACCTTATTTACTCATTAATTCTTTCTTTCTCAACTCCCAATACTCATATCTTAAACCTTCACATGACAAAATGAAACCCAACACACCTTAATTTTAACTTACCCTTAAATTCTTGTAAAAATTTAATTTTTCACTTTTTTTTTAATTAGTTATTAGCCATTTTAATTTTTCACTTTTTCAATTAAATTGTTTCATGAACAATTGAAAAAAAAAGTGAAAATTTGTCTTTTAATTGAATTGATGTAATTTTTTTTATTGATTTGATGCCACTTTTTATTAAAAAAAATGCTACAGTAATTTTTATCAATCTCATGAAACTTGATGATTTCACACAAATTTTCGCCTTATTTTAATTGTCATTCAATTAATTCTTGATTAACAGAGGGAGTAATTTTATCATTTTGGTTTGTTTCAAGGTAAGATTTAAAATTTTCGTTTTGACAATTACGTAGAACTCACATAAAACAATTAATCACTCCGTCCGGTTCTAAGGTATCCGTTTGCTTTTTGCACGTGGATTAAGGAGTATTATTATATGTAAAGTGAGTAGTTGTATTAGAGGGAAGTTGTGAGTCATATTGTGTACTTTTTTACTAAATACTCAGGGGAAATGTATACCTTTAAACCGGACGCCAAAAATAATAAAATGGACACCTTAGAAGCGGACAGATGGAGTAATATATTTTTATGGGTTTACATACAACACTTATACAACTACTCATTATCATTTGTTATACACACGTGAAAAAACCCTAATAATGAAGGTACTTAATTACTCCCCCGTCCCACCCAAAGAGTCTCTTTTTTACATTTTGATCGTCTCACTCAAAGAGTATTTTCCTATTTTACACACATGAGACCCACACACACCCACTAATACAATTAAAATATAGGACTCACACTCCCACTAATACAACTACCCACTACACATTAAATAATAATATTCATTAATCCACGTACCAAAAAGCAAAAACTTTCCATAGTATGGGACGGAGGGAATATAATAATAGGGATAATAGGATAAACTATATATTTGTACGGACATTGTACCAGACTAATTTTTCCTCCCAAATAAACCATCTCTTTTCTCTACGAAATTATGGACAAATTTTCTATGCATTCAAGTGCATTTTTACATAGTTGTTTCAGTTATATACTTTTTATTTTTAAATATTTATTTGAGGTAATGTGAAAACTGAAATTTACAAATAGTGATAATCAAGGTTTGTTTCGAAGGCTTTTTATATTATTACTAAAATAGATATTTTTAAAATATCAAAATTACACTTATCTTTATTTTATACACACCCCTAATTACTTTTATTTTAATACACTCTTTTTTCTTCTCCCTTTAATATCGGCACTGTCGCTGCCATCACTCCTCACTTTCTAGTTGTCCACAAGTGAGGCCACAGAGAAGAAAAACGCATCTTCAATTGCCACCATTTCAAATTAGCTGAAAAATCTCTCAAATTAGGGGTAGAAACATAATCATTCAAGCAATGTCGGCTAGATTATCTGCGTATTAAGGTGTTATTTGGTTTCTAGCATGAATATGGATACAAATAGAGAGAATAATTTGTATCTCACTCAACTCCACTACATTGAGGCATTGGTCAGTCTCTCTCTATACAAATTCGAAAAGCTTGTTGTTTGCTTTATATATGGATTACTGGTGCTATAAGTATGGAGTGTCTTCTACTTTTTTGAATATATATATATTTGCTTTAACCATGCTGGAAATTTCATCCTCTGAAAACTGGTCAGAAACAATGGGAATGGATACCACCATTGTTGTACACTCCAAAAAACTTTAGCTAATGGATGATCTCTGCAAAATGCGAAGATATCGGCGCGGGGAATACGATGGTGGCGATTGGTTTGTCGTTTGGGAAAGTATAGATGGGTTATTCCTTCTATTCCAAATTTGAAAGCTGCAATCCAACAAATTTTTTTAGCAAATTAAGTACAGTGTACAACTATCAGCGTTATGAAGGGAGTGTGTATAATATTAAAAATATATTATTAATGATGTGTATAATATTAACAATATTATTGGGGGTGTGTATCCTCTAAAAATTAAAAAGATAAATTTGAGTTTTTAGGGGGTGTGTATATAATAAAACTAAGATTTAAATTATTAAAAGGGGGTGTGTATTCAATAAAAAAGGGATGTGTATTTAACAGTACTCTGTTTCGAATTGTAACTTTATTTTAAATCAATGGAAATGGACATAGTGATATATTCCCTCCATCACTTGATACGTATCCATATTGTCATTTTAGTCCGTCCTATTACAAAGTATCAATTTCTTTTTTATTGATGTGATCCACAAAAAACTATTACTATTACTCAACACATTACACATGGACTCTATACTCAACACTAATATAATTAGTTACTACATATTAAAATATTATTTCTCTCACCTCAATACACATTAAATTATTATATTCTTTAATCCATGTATACAAAGTAAACGAATACATTTCAAAGGGAACGTAACTAATAGCGTTTTATGTGGAGAATAAATGAGAGAGGGGAAGATATAGAGATAAAAAGTATTCCCCTTAGCTTCGTTACATTTTGACTCATTACTGGTTTGTTTGTTTCATTACATACTTAGATTTTTAATCCTTTTAAAATAGTGAAAGTTTCAAAATAAACAACCTTTCAAAACATTGTATTTTAAAATGTCACTCTCACCAAACTCAAATTATTTATTTTATTATTTATTTATTACTTAAAAATATCACAATATCTCCAAAAGATTATAAATTTAATTTTTAAAAAAAAATTCTTGAATTAACTCTCAATCTACATTTTAAAGATGAAAATCTTACCGTATGGAGTATTGATTATAGAGAGGTAATACTCCATATGGTAAATGATGAGATGAGATTAACATAATTTATAAGTGATACATGACTGATTTTTAAATTTAGTGTAGTTAGGGAAACTTGGTTCTGAAACCCAAAACAAACATTCCAGTCTCAAAGTTTTGCCTTTTAGCTAGGAATCAAATTCAAACCAAACAGCCCCTAAATAGAGCATCAATATTCCTAAAGGAATAAGTGTTTCGATTAATCAAGGAAACAATAAAACTAATAATAATCCAAGAATATATATATATATATATATATATATATATATATATATATATATATATATATATATATATATATATATATATATATATATATATAGGAATAAGTGTTTCGATTAATCAAGGAAACAATAAAACTAATAATAATCCAAGAATATATATATATATATATATATATATATATATATATATATATATATATATATATATATATATATATATATATATATATATATTTTTTTTTTTTTTTTTTTTTTTTTTTTTTTTTGGTGGGTATAATAAATATATATTTAATCATTTTTTACGAGTAATGTTACTGTCTATATTTATATCTTGAATTACATTTAAGTATATTTCTAATTTTTTGTTGTATGCTCAATTGATGGATTCCAAGACTAAATTAAATAGGTAGCGAATATTACTTATGAGCACCCCTCGTCACGGGTGGATCAATTATTAAAATAAAAATTATTAATATATAGTAGTATGTAAGATATATTATTGAATGGTTAAATTATTATTAATTAAAAAATAATGAATTATGCATTAAAATGTAATTTTTGGTTGTTATAGATTTAAACCTAATACACAATAATTATACTTTAGTAACTATCAATAACATATTTTATCTATATAATAATCATAAATCAACTATAATAATCAACCCCAGTTCCATATACACCTCCTCACAAAATCATTACAAAAACATTGTCCTATTCTCTGGAGATTATTACAAAAACGTTGACTATTCTAGTACAATTTTAATCTACAAATCTAAGATATTTAAAAAAAAATTAAAAAAATTACTTAGATTGGTGGATTTGTTTTGTGCAGGATGTCGAAGAAAGGAGCAATGGTTCAAAAGATTAGGAGAGTAGAAGGGTGTATTTAATTTATGATAAGGTGAAAATAAAAGGTAGTTGGTTTGGATTGTAGTATATGAAGGCACTGAAAATTAAAAGCAAGTATGAATATGATGGGCACATTTACCAGCAATACATATATCCAAGTCCACCGCATCTTCTTGTACTTTTACCCCCTTTCTCTGGGAATTCCTAATTACCTCTCTCTCTCTCTCTCTCTCTCTCTCTCTCTCTCAAACAAAGAATATCACCACTTCAATGTAACATAGAGACAACAGCAACACACCTCATGACTTACTTATTCAGACTCAATCAAACATTCTGGGATTAGTCAAATCTACATCTATCTAACACACAACACATTCACTTCCATCTTCATGCAACAACTGCATAATCACCCTTAGGGCTCAGTAATTGATAAGTTGCAAAGGTACTTCAAACCAGCAAAGTGTGAAACTATTCTTAGTTATGGTATTAGTAAGTACTCTGTAAGGCATTTCTGGAAAGGATTATTACTCAATCATCTTCAACTTATACTAGTTAGTACTTTGATACTCATTATCAGGGATGATTATTATTACTCAATTACTCAATCATACAAAAAAAAAAAAATACACACCTTTAATCAAATCAAATCCGACTCTCCAGCAGCACCCCCTGTAGGCCTTCAATGCTACTCTCATCATCCTGTAGTATCTGCACACAAATTTTGCAGTCATGATATGAAATGAAAGGCATAATACTCAGCCTAAGTTTAGAGAAAACAGAGCCTACCTGTTAAGTACTTCAATCTCAAGCTCTGTTAACACTGGTTTCCTAGCTAAATATAGCCATTAAATCTCTTTTTTTCCCTGTTTAAGATTATGACATCAATCAATCATGTATAGGCTCGAGGTGTAGATGTGCAAACATAAGGCCATCCCTGAATTACTCTCCACTAATTCACTGTTTCCATGAACATTACAGTAAAATATGAATCTTCTTTATATTTCATAGGCCTCTTCTCCCAAACAGATCAACATCTTACTAGTTTCACTGTTGTATACTAACTTTATAGAGTAGAAATTTTTCACAAACCTATTGTGTCTATGCTAAATTACTTCACATCTGTCTTATAGTTTCATTTTTGTCTTGAAAATACAACCTTTATCCTTACCTACGCACTGTTGATCCAGACAACATCAAACCATATTATGTACAGGAGCAGCTGATGAGTACTCAAATTATTATGAAAAAAGAAAATCAGTACAGCAAGCCAATATTACATTGCAATGGCAGAAATCAAGAGGTGGTGATTAGAATCCACCCAAAATGCTTTGCCTTCTTCTCTAAATAAAACAAATTCCGAAGTTCAAACATCAAATGAAAAGCTTTTTAGTAGTTCAAAAGCATAAATTTTAGAAGCCACTGAAAAATACCCTTCTGAGACACTGAAATAGAATTACTCCCTACGTTTCAGAGAAGGGTGGTTCACATTTCCCTTCTTAGAGAACAGTTCACATTTTCTCCCTCCGCCCCAGAGAATGGTTCACATTTCCTGTTCTCTGGAGGAGTAATTAAAATAACACATTACCGAACCAACTATGTATGCAATTAAACATCGCAAACTCAAATAATTATGGCAATATAATGCTATTGATATGAGATTATGAACACCTAAGAGAATTAATCAAATGATACCAATAACCAACATCCCAAGTGTATCTATTTAATCAACCAAACTGCAGAGTCAAAAGATGTTTAAAAAGTTCAAACAGCCACACTGCTGATAATGAACTGGCTTCACACTAAACTGAAAGTAATCTTCACATTCAACATCTAAAAAGATAATGCAAAGAACTAATAACATTACCAAAGCAAGTTCCAAGATTCAAGAAGTTTGGATTAGAATTTGCATGATGATGAAAACATCATCCAATTGTCATTATTTACATCCACTTAATCAGATAAGCAAATGAACCCCTAACATATTACATCAATTGAACAGTAAATTAGACTAGCTCCAACCCAGAGTCACTGCACATAGTACCCCCAGAACCACCCACCCCCACTCCCACCCCAACCCCATCAAATATTATTACCGATCAATGGCCGCGAAATTTCTCATACGCGCAGCCAGGCCTGTTATTGTAATACGGCAGCTTTTTCGCCTTGCCGAGTTTTGGAGTACTCTTCTTCCCCATCTTCTTAATCCTCTGCTTTCCAAACCTATCCTTCAATTTCCACGGCACCAACTCATCATCGACATCGTAATCATACAGATTATCATCATCAACGTTGACGGCATCGGCATCAGGCAGTTCATCGTCATCATCGCACCGCCCCTCAGCGTAATCGCGCAGCATAAAATTACACACGATTTCGACAGGGAAAGCCGTCGGTGGAGAGACTGGCAGAGCCTGAATCGAGACAACGTCGAAAGCAGCTTCCGGATCCAGCTCGTCGTCGGAAACGACGTCGCTGGCGCTGATTACGTCGTCGCTGTCGTAGGAGTAGAGGTCCTCGTCGTCGGAGAGTGACGCGTTGACGAGCTCCCACGCGGACAGTCCTTCATCAACAGCATCGATCACATCGTCAGGGCTCGATCCGCCGCTTCTCGCCATCGATGAAGTGGTTTTCCCCAAAAACCTCAACATTTTTGCAGTTGCAATCGAGAATTTTCTTCCTTAGGTTTTCGCCAAGAGTACGAGGAGTTAATCGGTAGATGAATATACGCATGTGTTGTTGAATTAAGATGTGTAAGGGATAATAAGGACACGTGTCGCCAGATTAGGAAATAATTGGGCTTCATGTAATCCCTGAATTCCTATTGGTTGATTTTGCGTGGCAAAGGTAGCGTGGAGTATAATCCTTGGGATATCTTTTCTGTTCCTATTTTGCTTTCTCCCACCCCACACACATTTCCTTGATATTAACTTTTCAGAAATTATAGATTATTTTATTTTATTTTATTTTATTGGCTTATATTCACAATAAACTAAAAGGGATGGATAGTGTGTTTTATTATGCTTCACCATATCAAGGTATGTATATACATTTATTTATTTATTAAAAAAATAAAGGATCATTTTTTAAACAACATATATATTTAGAAGATTAATTTAATAATTTAAGTATGTTAGTTGAAGAAATAAGATGAATGAGATTTGTGATGGGCCAACAGAAATTTTGAAATTAATTAATATACAATTATTTTACTAACATTTTGAACCTCAATTATAATAACATCAACGTTTTGCTATAATAATTAGCTTCAATACAAATTATGCATTTTTTATTTTGGAGGATAGATCCACCCAAATCAATTTATATCTTTTATATATATAAAGAAATATAATATTTCAATATAATGCGGGTAGATATATTGGTATGATTTGTTGGGCATAAGGACAAATTTGAATGTGTGATTCCTTTTAATGGGGGAATATAATATTATTACAAACATACTACTCCCTCTGTCCGCCACAAAAGTGGACATTTGCTTTTTGTACGTGGATTAAGGAGTATTATTATTTAAAGTGTAGTAGTATTAGTGGGGTGTATGGGTCTCATAAATTTATTGTATTAGTGATGTGTGTAGGTCCCATGTGTTTAAAAAGGAAATGTGGACCTTCGGTGCGGACGCCCAAAATGACAAAATGTGGATCTATGACAAAATGTGGATCTTTCGGGCGGACGGAGGAGTACATTACAACGTGGGATGGAGGAGTACAATATTCCATGATGAACCTGGTCAAAAGAGCTCCTATTTTTTAGGAGTCCATAATACTCCTTAACTAATAATCAGATAAAGGAACTTTTAGCGTGTACTCCTTAATTCAAAATCATTACATTTATAATTTTAAATTCCTCAACAATCCAACCAAATTTGGTGGATTATGGGATAAGAATACATCTCCAAAAAATGAGATATTCTATTTAGCTGAGAATTAATCCTAAGAAAAATGAAATGATTCATTAATTTGCTCTTTCATCGATTTAAAATACACAGGTGACGTCCCAAACCAAAATTTATCTTATGATGATAATATTTATGATTGGAAATCTTATCCAACGGAGGAAGGACTAAATTATTGGTAACTTCATATCTATCTTGTAACGCGTAAACTATGAAATATCAGGTTTCACGGGTGGGAAAATTAAGAGTTAATGACTCATCATTTTATTCCTTACAAATAATTACTTCCTCATTAAATAAATAATTAAATTTTGTCTTTTCAACCTATTATTAAAAAAATAATAAATTTTTTATCTTTCCAACCCAAAATTAAAATGATTCTACTATGTTCACAATTGCGGAAAAAAACTTAAAAAAATATACATACATGCATACAATACGAAGTTTAAATAAGCAAATCGGCCTGAATATATAAATAGGCCCAAAATTTATATGTTCAGCTTAATAGGTTCGAACTCAAAAAATCATGGGCCTGAAATTCAGCCACACATTGTCAAAATATTTAACTATTATGATCACATCACAAATTCACAAAATAATATGCTCGCCTTAATTCAATATCATCATTCCAGAATACTAATAAACACAAAAGCCTCAGAGATATCACAAACAAAAAACCACGATTAAAAAATTGAATATATGTATGAATTTAATCGAATATATGTATGATGAATACTTGAAGAATTTTGTGTACAACTTACTCTATTTTTTCAAAAATGGGATGTTCATCAGAAAGTCTGCTAGGTGCTGCCTAGGAGTACATTAACCATCTCCTCTCCTCTTGCTTGGATGCCTTTTAGGTATTCGGTGAGAATACGCTGCTGGTACGATCCACCCTCCTGAGATGGGTGTGCACAATGATATTGGTGAGAAGATGAAAGTAAAGTATAGACAATAATTCTGTACATGGATGCTTACCGTTCTAATCAATACCCGCTCTATACGTTTCTTCACAACAGCATAAAATTCTTCTGGGGTGATATCACCTTTACCAACACTCAACCCATTGAGTATGAGCTTGTTCCATTCAGTCTCTGGGGCTGAAATAGAACAATCAACAACACATTGTGATGATGGTTGATGATGTAAACATGGAAGAGAAATGGACCAATTAATCAAAACAACGGATATGTGGATTTTTGTTTGCACACTCAAAGATGAGGAAGTACCTTGGATTAAGGTTTCCAGAAACTGCTCAGCTTTCAATACCTCATATCCTATCCAAAACAACAACAGACCACCAGTTAACAGCTCCAGCTTATGAAAACAATTGCCTACCATAAATAGGCAAGCAATATTATACATGTAGAGATGCCAAAATTTAATAACATTGAAAGAAAGACGGACTTTGTTATGAAACTAATTATTACCGCACATATATACTTCCTAATGAGAAATGAATGTGTCACTACACCTTTCTTGGCATAACTACGCTTGGAGAGGACTCTGGAAGCATAGAGTTGCAAAACCTTTTGTAGCATATCCTCAAGCCCTGGCTTATCACCGTCTTCCTTTGCCTGCACATCAGTTTGCTTAGTTTAAATTTAGAACCATCTTTACAATAATATCATTCAAGGTATCTGCTCTCAATTAAGATTCTCGACATCAATAAACATGTCTTGAATGCTAGCAATAATCATGTTAAAAACTAGAATTGGTAGTATTTTAATAAAACCTAAGTGTGGATACATGGCATCAACTTCAAATCTTTGGCAAAGATGCATACATCGAACATGAGCATTTTGGCAGGAAAAAGAAAATTTGAACAACTTACTTGGCGAAGCTGTGCATTAACTTCTGAAAGAAAACCTTCATCTAATTGACCTTCTTGCTCCCTTTGGTTTAGCTCCTATAAATGTTCGGCAAAGTATGAATAGACCAACATTACCAGCAAATGAACATATAAAATATGTAAAAGAAACAGAAGGATGACCATTACTCCAAGACTCAATCATAACATATTTTAGCATTAAAGTAAGGTAATGGCAAGGTGAAGAAGAGAGACCTCAATATTTTTAAAGGATATAGGAAAGGACAACAAGATTATAAAAGGATAGACTTTAAGATAGAATAAGACATAGGGGAACGGAGAAGCACCAGTTAGAAGCATACTACATTAACAATCTATATAAGTTCAAATGCATAAACATACTTTTTGCATGAGAATGAGAGCCTCAGGATTTCTAGGAGGCCATTGAATCTCTTCCTCTTCATCAATGACAGGTTTCAAAATTGACTTAAGCACATCAGTTGCTGACTCTATTTTTTCCTGAAGAAATTAATGAGCCATGGAATAGATAAACAAGAACCGATCCAAAAGTAGTTGCTCAAAAGTAATTTATAAGAACCTTCCAACAATATTTCTCAAGAGTGTTTTTGCACAAATTTGAAGAGGTGGAAGTATATCCTATACATTAGTCTTGTGAACAAGGCGATCCACTACACTCATCAATAACGCAGCCAATTCTTCGTAGTCTTTCTGCAGATGAGAATCAAAAACAGCTTATTCAGGAAAAACATAAAGTAAGCTGAGATTATTAGTAAAATAAACTTGACTGAAAATAAAAATTCATGCTTTATCATCATCAGATTTGCATGTATCTGTTCTAGCTGCAAGTCGTATCCAAAAACCCTCATTGAAAGCAAGAACATTCTCCACAACAAGTTGCTGAAGCTGCTTCAAACAGAGAAGAAAAAATGAAAAGAATTAATTTGCACACAACTCTGATAAGGAACAAAATGATCTACTTCCAGAGGGAACACATATCAGCATAATGGAAGGAAAATAACATCAACATGTAATGAAATAATATCAAATAAACATAAACAAAACAACGTTGAGAAGAATGTGGTATTATAGACTCTTCTTTTCTGCATCAGAAAATGATGGTCGGGCAACATGTATGGAAACTAGGAAAATAGGATTCAGGAAGACAAAAAAGATGCGGGTAGAATAAAAATCCATGGCCTTAAAAATGGGATGTCAATTTACACCTATACAAAGTACAAACTGTAAGCTTAATTATTTTAATTGTCAAATCATGAAGAGAATCATTGATAAGAGTCTTGGAGTCTAGGAATTAAAAGTGTGAGTGTTAGAGAGAAAAAATTATAATAATGTGTCCATCAAAACTGAGAGTACCTACTTACTTCTTTATCATCTGCATCCCTTAGCATGTCTATAAGTTTGTCTACCTCCACAGTCTTTTTGAATAATTTCTCAGCGTCCTTATTGACTGCACAGATCAAAGTTCTCCTGTTTATTAAATGCAAGCAAGAATGACAATTAATATTCCATTTACCACAGAAAAATTTGTACAACAATTCACCTCAGTTTTATCATCAAGACAATAGCTTGGACTGTAGTTATTCTAATAACACTGTATAAGTAGGCTGCCGAATATTTTCATTGCTTTTAGAAACCACTATAGTCATACTAAAATCAAGATGGAAGTCTCTAAGAATATAAGATGATTAAGAAGCAAAATAAACTTCTAAAATGCGTATAAGTAGAGACACGAATCAACATCTGCATGTATATACCATGCTTATGGTTCGGGGCATCACATGCCAACATACAACCAACTGGATAGAATAAAGCTTGAATCTCTGCCAAAGCCACCACATAACTCCAATTAAATCCGCAGTATCTTTCAACCAAAATAATACTTAGCAATTACCATATTCAGTACAGTTTCAAGCGAGAAAAAAGTTTAATTTCTGGCTAGAAACTCATTATACATGAATGCAAATGAATGAAATGATTACATTATTTTCATTTTTGATCACTATGAAATCATGTAATGTTACTCGTGTGTCAAGTATAACATCATTTCATTTCTAACAGATATTTTTTTCTATTTAAATCAATACAACCAATGAAATATATTTGAAGGCAAAATATCACCAGCACATCTCAACTCGCAAAAACTGTAGGCAACTAACATGAAACTAAAGCAAAAGGAAAGGGGAAGAACAAAAAATACCTCTGATTCCATCCCACAAAATTCAAAGAAGTAAATTTCGTTTCCCCAATCTTCCTACGGTTCCATCTTCCATGCAGGAAAATCTAGAATACAGAAAGCAGAATAATAATCAATGCCCTCTTTCAGTAAATATAATCAAAATCAATTCTTTCTTCCAGCGGACTATATACATGTATTATAACTAAATGTGACCCAATCTTCATAGCATTAATATACGAATTCTAATTAAATCCCAAGAACATACGTTCTAAAGTGCAATGGGAGAGAGAGTTACCGAGTAAACTTGGGAAGTAGAGTTTAAAAAACATATACCAGTCGCCATTTCAGCTGGACTCAGATAGTGAACTAACTGGATAAAAGAAGAAGATGACTCCCTATAACAAATAGCACTGTCCAGTGAAGAAAACAAGTTCTATTTCAGACCCCCCACCTCATATTTGCTTATCGGCCTATTCTTTATCCCTCGCATCAAATTACAACTGAATGAGGTGAAAAGCGGGTCCTAAATTCTTTTTTTTTTTCAGAATCGCTCAAGTCTATAGCGACTTCATTTTTCATATAATGGGCTAAATAAGAATGGGCCAAGAAGATGACCAGATTCTCTTGGACTTTATAGCCCCTGCAATATGCGGGCCAGGCACAACTTTCTGATATCTACATTCTAGAATTAAGTTTGCAGGAAAATAAATATACTCTTTTTAATTATAAAGTAGTTCCTCGTTCAACTTCAATTATGTTTTATTTCTTCTCATTTTCAACTTCGAAAATAACACTCAACTTCCATCCTTACAAATTAAGTTTGCAGGAAAATAAATATACTCTTTTTAATTATAAAGTAGTTCCTCGTTCAACTTCAATTATGTTTTATTTCGTCTCATTTTCAACTTCGAAATAACACTCAACTTCCATCCTTACAAAGCACTTTCATTTCAAAAAATTTACTTATTTTCACCCATAACATATTTTATAATTTATTTATTACCCAAAAATATCAAATTACTCTAAAAAAATATTTTCTTTTTCTTAATTTGCATATATACCATGTATAGTTAAAGTAAAGATAAATATAAGACGATGGAGTATATTATGTATGTTACGTAGGAATGATATTTAAAATAAGAAATGATTAATCCTAAAACCTCAAAATTTATCTTAATTTAAAAATATTACTCCCATTTAACACAAATAACAAACTACACACTTTATTTTTTACTTAAAAATAATTCATTTTCTCTAAAAAATTAATAAAATTAATAAAATAATATATTTCTTAAATTACATATCTACGTTGTCTTTGAAAATAAACCCGTCCCCACAGCAGTATTATAAAAGCCTAATAAACATGATTTTAATTACATATGTATTCTAATTCCTAAATAAATTGATAACATCAACAAATGAAGTATTCCATCTGACTAACATTTATTATATCCATAATTCAAATCAAACCTGAAACTAATTCATACATAAAGTGAATTAATGAATTCATACCTCCGATCAACAACCCTAATCCAAGTTTTTTCTTTATTCTTAAATTTTACACACACCATATGCTTTACAAAGTTCATCTCAACAACAAACCTAATCTTCTGATTACTAATCTCAATTGCATAATTTAGTATGTTCACATCAAGGATAGCAACATGTGGTTTCAAGTTTCTAGTACATACTATATGAACCCAACTTGTTGATCCCCCATGTGCCAAGATAGAAACTATTCATATAGTAATACTAAATATCAGTATTATTCCTCCCTTATCTTCTCAGCCATGATGCAAGCAACTTGCACATATCTCAATATTTGATTTCTTTTGGATTTCAAGATTCTTTAGATGATCATCCATATCCATGTCTGATGTCTCTAATTCAACTGGAAAAAGGCATCATTTGTAATTTAGTGCACCCGATTCTCCATTCAAAAAGATCTATCTTTTCCAATATCTCGTAATCTCATGATGTGGAAGCTTCTTTCACCTTACTTACTTCCAATATAAAATTCTAAGTCTTGATCCTCTTTTTGATCATGCGTAAGTGATCATATAACTTAATTCTTTGCCTATGCCCCACCAGAAAAGGAAGATTTTCTTAATATTTTAAATGAAAATAAAAGCACTTGATTGGTCTTTACCACACAATAAAATGCATAGAGGGTTATTTTTAAAATATATAATCACTGATTATAATATCGATTTACTCTACTAGGAAATAATCTTCTAGTAATTCAATGGAAAAACTAAGTTTCGTGCGTATTTATTAGAATTCTTGATGTATCAATGAACTCATAAGGATTTAAATGTCTTACATACTATATTCAATATAACATAATTTATATTCAACAAACTAGTGTTTATGGAAGTCAACTATATCATCCAATAGGTATTAACTTCCCCTACCAATAATTTCAAAGATTATAAATCATGCATGGTTTTCTTACATGAAGACAGAAAATTAATAATTTTACACAGTGGCTAAAAAATATAGATGAAAGCAAAGCTGAACAAACAAAATAGAATCAATAAGTAATTGCGTATATATATATATGTATAAAAGAGACTAGAGAGATGTAGAGAAGGGAAAGGTTTTACGAAGCCGACATATCATGTCCTATCATAATCATATGATTATTTTATTCTTAAATCCTAAAAAAAGGTCACCTTGTTCAATTAAAATAAGACAAATTCTTGCTGTAGGAGAAAAGTTGGATGCTTATATTAGTTGAACACCACAAATCTTGAGTAAATAATAATTAAAGAGATGAGCAAGATATTTCAGACGAAGCAATTAATTGAAAAGGCACCAACAGGCCACGTGGGATAGAATTATTATTATTTGTATGTATAATAAAGGAAATCAATTAGGATGTTCAGTGAGAAGAAAAGAGATATTTCTACGAAGGTAACGTCCAATTAATTAATCCTGATTGTACTTTTTTCAAGTATTTTGCTTTTTATTTGGAAGTGAAAAAGTTTACATCAAGATAAAACTTGAGTGCGCCAAAATCCAACAGCCTCGTGAAGTTAGTATTTTTTAATATTAAATGTTGTACTTTTTATTATAAAATTTCTACTCGGAAAAAAAAAGTTTATTTAAATATTAATATTATTTATATTTCAACGGTATATTTTGATACTTAGCAGTTTGAATTTTAGCATCTACCTACAGTATTTTGAAAGCACAATCCTACTACTTATTTGAACAAGTGCTTTTATGTAAGAGTATCTCAGCGTCTGATAAATGTTTTAATAAGGAAGAAGAGTGTATATTGGGTGCACCCACATATGTATAACTTTTTATTCTATTTTGTATACGTGTTTTGTAATAATTGTATATTTTTTTCACACTTAGTTTTTCATTAAAAAAACTAGCATCATATGTGTATAACTTTTTATTCAATAATGTATACTCCTACATGTTTTTTAATGACTATATATTTTTTTACACTCAATTTTTCATTATAAAATCTAACAATTAAATTGTATACATTTTTACGCTTAATTGTATATGTTTATATTTGTATATGGGTGCACCCTATTTTAAAGTGCACCCGGGTGCACACTATAATTAGCCAAGGAAGAAATGATACTAAAAAATTAAAGTGATATTTAAGAAATAATTTAATAAAAACAGACATCATGTAAACTCAAAAAAAAAAAAATCCTAATATGTGAGTGTAACAACAAATTTTGTTGAATTTTAATTTCTTACAGTAAGATTATAATATTTTTATGTATTAAGGAATTAAGATTAGGAGAGATTATCTAGCTAGAGTATACATATTTTTTAAAAAATAAGAATTCTGACATATATAAGCAACAAAAATGAATTAACAGAATCTTTATGAAAAATTACTAAGCAGATAAATCTATACCCAGTCAAAAGTAAAAAGAGGTAATCCATGTACACTTGACATTATTAATTCAATGTAGCAGGTAAAAGCTTAAATAACTTACTACATTAAACTCTACCATAAAGAAAAGGGAATTTTAAAATAATGTGTACACACCGTTACACAGGAAATCAATCATAGTGCTGGATTCGAAGTTAGTTAGTTGAAGTATTAAATTCATTTCCACTTGGTGATGAAGTTAAAACACTAGGTAGCCTATAACCCCCAAAGCCATTATAACAAATCGGAGAAGAAAATAATGGTGAAAGCAACTAGTTTTGGTTGCCCATCACTGCCGAATTGTTATCACTTTTACAGTCAATTGGATTCAATGAATGATATTCGTCGTTTATATCGGATACACCATCATATGCTTATATTTACAGCCATGATATGGATGTAAATGAGTCCATTCAAATCTTGGTGTGTGTATAAATGGAAACGAGATAACCGGATCAATAAATGAACAGAATGCCATACAGCTTTGCACCCCCATTCCCAGTTCCAGCCAAACAAAGTCCAGTAAAAGATTTAGGATTGAAGTGTAGTCCTTCTCCACTACATAAACTAATTAGTTTTTGTCCTGGGATCTATATCCAACTTTACCCCACCCCACCCCACCTAAACCCACCCCCCTGCCTTTGTGGGCAGAAAAGACAGAGAAGCTTGACAAGAGTATTGGCAATTTGAATTAGATCTTTTCCAGAGATTTCTATTCAGTCAGTAAAAAATTCAATTCCTGGTGCTTAGCTGTGCCTTCCCACCCATATGCCCATAAATCTTCGTCTCTTTCCTCATTCAATTCTACCTCAACGTTACCAACCATCTCTTTGTACGTCCTCTGATACAATTATATCGACCTAATATATTCCTATATCATGCACACAGAAAACATGAAACTTTATAGGCAAACAAGTACACACATTTAACTTACAATTTGGTTGAAACGATGAAGATCCAATGCGATGTTTGTGGGAAAGAAGCAGCAGCTGTTTTCTGCACTGCTGATGAAGCTGCCCTCTGCCAGAATTGCGATGATCGAGTCCATAATGCTAATAAACTTGCCAGCAAGCACCCCCGTTTCTCCCTTCTCAATCCTCAAGTCAAGGAATCACCACACTGCGATATTTGCCAGGTAAACAAACGCACATTGTTGCCCAATTTTAGATCAATCATGAAGTGATACGATTACTGATTTTATGTAATGATGTTTTCTCATTTGTGCTTTAACAGGAAAGACAAGCATTACTGTTTTGCCAAGAAGACAGGGCCTTACTTTGCAGAGAGTGTGATGTGCCGATACACCGAGCCAATGAACATACCAAAAAGCACAACAGATTTCTCCTAACTGGGGTGAAGCTTTCTGCAGCTCCTTCTTCATATCAAGTTGCTACATCCTCTAGTGCCAGTGGATCACAATTTGAATTAAAGAACAAAAGTTCAGCTGCAAAAGAAGTTGTTAATAACCAGTCGCTCTCAAATACAAATTGTTCAGAGTCATCATCAAATCCATTTAGAGATAATGGATCGAGCCCACCCATGGGCGAACAACGCTCAGATTCAACCAGCAGCATATCAGAGTATTTAATGGAAACTTTGCCGGGTTGGCATGTTGAAGATTTTTTGGATCCTGCTTCCAATAATGGTTTCTGTAAGGTTTGCTTATATTTTTATATATTTCATAAAGTTATAATAAATAAAGAATTTTCTTTCAAAAACAAACCAGAACAAACTCCAAATTTTCCTTATTTGTACTTTGAACTATGAGTTCTACCCTGATATTATCAATAGCTATCTGTCTATAAATATCTTAGTAAACAAATTCCATTATCCTTCTGCTTACACACAATTATTGCATGAATTTGCAGATTGATGAGCAGGTTCCGTTCTACTCTAATGAAGAATCTAGCTGCACTTCTGATATTTTAATCCAAAGGCATGCTTATTTATTGGCTCTGTACACTAGCTCAGATTCTAATTTCAGCTAAGAAGGGACGATATGGGGTGAAAATGGTTTCGCTATCCCTCAAATAAGCTGAATTGGTCAGAGTATCGCGTCATTTTTGGTGAATAACAACTAGCGGAACCATCCAAGGTTACAAAAGTTATTCCTAGTTTGTTTTGTCTTCTTGCCCTGTCTCTATCTTTCTTCCCTACTCCTAGAAGCTACAAAATTCTGTTTTCTTTCAAGCAACTACGAAAATTTCAAAAAAAAAAAAAAACTGTTCTATGCAACTTCCAACTGAATGGATGGATTTGATCAAAATCATTCAGTCTCCACTCTCATCTTAGTAAAACTTGTTCATAATCTGTACACAAGATACCGTCATTTCTTTATTTTGGTTAAGCAACTCAAAAAAATGAAATACCTTCAATCCTCTAGACTACGCTAAACTAGAATAAAAATAATTGACACTTCCCTTTTGCAGATATAGTTGCTAGATAATTTCAATGAGAGCATCAGCACACTTTTCTGGATTCGTTTTGTGCAAGAAGAATGGGTTGTACGTATATGTGCTCAATTAAAAACAAAATTTTGATATAAAACTATGAAGTAAATCCTACAAGTAAGAAAGAGCAAAACTATCACAAATAAGTTATATGTAACACAAACTATCACAAATAAGATATATGTAACTCAAACTATCACACATATGCAACACAATATTAACAGAATCATATTAAAAGATACTCTATGAGGATTACTCTCCCAATCTAAAACATGCTTATTCGTTTCCAACTTTCTCTAGTTAGCTACTTCAAATATATTTTGATCATGTATTTTTAAATTAGTTTCCTGGCGATCAGATTTGACATAATAAATAAGTAACCCAGATTTGGGATGTCTCTGAGTATATCTAACGCATTGGCAGAAAAAGTTATTTGTGAACATCAACAGTCAAAAATAAATGCTACCTCAAAGTTTACTCCCTCTAACCCAACTATAGCAATTAGAACCCCAAAGATAAAGCCAGTAACCATCATAAAGCAAAAATAATAATCAAATATGATAAGATCTGAACCTCAAATGCTTCCTAAATTTTTAATAGCGAATACAATAACTCAAATTCCACAATTAAACAAAATGTTGAAGCGAAACAAAGGTTAAAAATATAGAACACCGCACGCCATTGCGAGACACATTTAACAATGAAAAAAATATACTATTAAGTCATTAGGATATAAAACTTGTCATAATGTTCACGATACCATCACAACTGAAAAATGCATCTGAGCCGCAGATCGAGTTTCGCGAAGGCCGCTCTGTCGCGTTGATTCTTATGAATACATAAAAAAAAATACTGAGTTAGAGCATTTTCCGGCGGCGGAACAGATGATTAGAGACTAGAGATGACGGCGAAGGCACCGCCTGAAATGCCCTTGAGAAGCAAAAAAATTGAGGAAGAGGAAGAATAAAAGCGTGGGAAATTTGAAAATTAGGGATTTAAATATTGTAATTAATCGCTTTTAAGTTTGATTTGTATTGGCCCAAACGTGGAGGTAGATTCGTATTGCAAGCCTCTCATTTAGTGGGCCAGGCCCAACCCAAACCCGCTACCCAATGACGTCAGTCCTCAGATAGTTAAATGTGTTATTATGATTTATGAACTCTTTAAAAAAATAAGGTAAAAGCTCCTGCGCCGCGAGAATACGGGATACAGTCCATATCCTCATGTGAACACAACTCTTCCCCTTCATATTCTATTTAAATATATGTATTGCTAGGTAATTTAAATTGTAAAGGAACACGGATCTAAATCCGTGTGTCTGGGCGCACAAGAGACTCACTATTTGACTATACACAGTCTAGAGGTGATTTGAAAGACGAACTTCTATGCTATTTAATTCGTTGCACAAAATGTATCTTGTAATATAGATAAGAAATGATAATTTTTTTATATTATTTTATTAATAATTTATAATATAAATAAAAATAAATATAATATTTAAAAGAATAGTGATAAGGAAAAAAAAACTAATAATGAAAGTGTTATACTCCCTCTGTCTCATTTCAATGTTTACGTTTCTGTTTGGCGCGTCTCATTTCAATACTTACGTTTTCCTTTTTAGGAATATGTGACCAATCTAAAAAATTAATATATCATCCAACACTGATAAACCTATCCGCTTTACATCAAATATTATATTTTTCCATCCAATATCTATTAAAATATAATATTTTTCAATCAAAGTGCAAAAAACAAACGTAAATATTGAAACGGGACGGATGAAATATAATCTATTCTCAGGACAATTCTTCATTTCTTCATGTTGAAGAATTGACTATTGAGGAGTACCCCACTAGCAGCCATATTCCTTGCGTAAGAACTGATTTTCTGTTTATCACTTTTCGAATCAATTAACAATCATGTCAAAAATTGTAAAATATCTCAGACAATTACGTTTAATTAGGTCATACAGAAAATGTAAATGAGGATTGAATTAATTTTTATGTAATCTTATTGTAATTCAAATAAATATTATTTGAGCTTAATAAAATATTTGAATTACTTACTTTTCATTTGTTACTTTTCAATAAATTTTATAGAAGGAATAGGTGGTTAATTCAAAACATTTATTTAAGAGACATAAAACCCAGAAAATCTGCGGCCAACAATCAGAATGAAAGCAAAAGTAGGAGTATATATTTCACAAAAAATTCACTCAAATCAATAGTAAATTAGGTTCTTTCTAATATAGTTCTCAAGTGTGACAAATTTAAGAACATTGAGAGAGAACAAAATGCAAATTAAAAAATGAAAAAATCACTCATGACTGAACCAAATCAACCTCAAACCAAGCTCTCCAAGCAATGGAAAAAGAATGACAATTTTAAGAGTGGAATTTCACAAATCAAATTACCCTTTTTAACTGATTTTCTTTATCATACTCCCAGTGTATAGGAGATGCTCGATTAACCGGCCACCCCGGTCGCACCGTTGTCGGTGATGGAGCTCATATCGACCTTGGGGGGACCAGAATGGCGCCTGGGTCTTGCAGGCGAAGGCGGGAAAGAGAGCCGTTTCTTGACCGACCCAGCCGACCCTTTCTCTGGTGTGTTGCCATTCTCCATTCCTAATGGACTTGGCAACCTGCACTTAGCTTTGGCTGACTGAGTTGTAGCCATGTAGCTCGGAACAGATGGTGAACTTGCCAAGCTCTCATCATCTCTGACTGATGAACCAGCAATGCTGTGCCTCCTATTCCGTTCTGATTGCACACTGAACATGCTTCTTGAATCTTCATCTTGACTGATCACGCTCCCTCTCGGGCTGGCTGGTTTCAGTTTCCGGCTAGCTGCTTTTGAAGGAGGGGTAGCGGGGGACTGGTGGCTGGGGGGCTTTTGACTGGCTGGTGAAGATGGATTATCCGAGTTTAGCTGATGGCGAGCAAAAGACTTCGTGATTTCTCCGACAGCACTTTTAGTTGATAAACGATCAGCATCTTTATCGGTTGTGCTTTGAGACTCCCATGGTCGAGCAGCCATCCATCGCTCTAACCAGCTCCAACCCCAGTGAGGATTAGTAGGATCCATGAACAGCAAGTTATTGGATCTTGCTGATTTCTTCCATGTTTGCTGCACCATTCAAGTGTTATCAAATGAATCAAGAATATATGGCACACGAATGATATTCGGAGACACAATGGATAACTAAAAAGAAGCAAATAGTACAGATTTTTGGCAATTATTAGCATGATGCATATACCTGATGAGTGTATGAGTAAGCTAATGCTCTTTCGCGTCTCATTGCAGCTTCGTACTTGTGCAGCAAGTTCGCTTCAATTTGGTCCTTCGATTGTAGACTATCATCCCATTCCTCTCCCATCTGCAATAACATCAAAGCCTCTCAGGGTTAAAAGGCCACAACTAGAATACATCAAAATTCAGGACATGAGTAGATTATAAAGCTTGAACAAGCTATGATCTGCCTATCTCCAAGTATCATGAACTAAAACTAGAACGAAAAAGACATCTTCAAGTTCCCAAAATAACTGATAACGAGAGACTCAAGCAGAACGCGAATCTTCCACTAACTCTCAAGAACCCAGTTTTGCTAATGTTTCATCATAAGGGGGAAATTTTTGCTTTGCTGAAACATAGTCTATAGGACAATGTCTCAGCTAATAGAATGACATTGATATAACATGCTTAATGAATTCATGAATTTAGTGTATTAGCAAATGAACTAACTCTCAAAGTCTCCAGTTCTTTTGCACGTTTCTGAAGGAGCTGTCGCTGGAGTGCCCGATTCTCCTCTAACATCCTGAGCCTTCTTGACTGGATCTGAGACTGCACACGAGATAAAGTCTGCATGCACTTTAGAGTATTTGCAGTTTGACGTGTGACAGTAGGCCCATCAACGAGTGATTTCAGTCTGACTAGCCCTCTCAGAGCTCGCAATGCCCTTCTTGCCTGAGATTAGAAGCACATATTCTCAATAAAATGCAAAAATAAAATTACTTCCAAAAGAAGGAATATGGCAGTCTTCCACTTGTCTGAGTGATTATCACACTGAACATAAGAATTAAGTACTAAAGCTATCTTTGAATATTGTAGCTGATCATTTTAAACCAGTAAAGAGTACACATACTGTCATTCATCATATCATTTTTCACCAAGATTAATGTTTTAGCCTATGCTATCTAGTTTACTAGAGAAGGAAAGAAATTATTGTTCGATACAATACTAGATAACCGCGAAAAGCAGTCTGGATCTTGATTGCAGCCACTTCCTCAACAGATTTCCCAGCAAATTGAGACACCGTCGTAAGACGTACCACGTCTGCTGCAGCCTGTGCAGCCCCAACAGCAGCTTCTGCAGCTGCAGCCGAAGCAACTGCAACAGAATGTTGTGACTGCTCATTCTCTGTCTCTGCTAACTTAACATCTTCCAAAGGTGGAAGGGGAAGGGGGTGTGATACTTCAACACTCGAGAGTTTTGGAGCATCAGAAACTGATGGCTTTTCGTTCTCAAACGATTCGTTCTGCAATTTATTTGCTTTCTGCAAACGTTAAACCAAGACAAGAAAACAATGCAATAGCAAATTATCAATCTTCACCACTTTCAAAAAAAAAAAAAATCCCATCACTACAATATGAGCTATTGTTTACCTTGGCTTTCTTTCCCTTAGAATTTGGGCTGAAAACCTTCTTAACAGAAGATAGCCAATTTCCTTTCCTCCCCATTTATATCATTCCTCAATTGTCCTCACCTGAAATCCAAAAGTGACAACATGAGAAGGAAAAACATCTAATTATTTTTTAAAATTCAATCTATCTTCTCCACCATCAATTTTTTTTACTAATTCTCTTGAGAACACAGTAAACTATAATGTGGATTTCTTCTCTCACGCCAAAATTCAAACTCAGAAGATCCATTCACCTAAACTAACTAAGCACACATCACATTCAGATTAAGCCACAGCAGAGCTTCAAATCACAAAATCTGAAACACCCCAATTTCTTGAAAAACCATACATGAATCTTAGAAGCATTAACCTCTATACATCAATTCAGTTATCACCACATTTCTCCAGTTACAACTATAAATGGCTATCCCAGAAGATATAAACACATCAACTTCAAGAAAAACTACTGATTTCCCTTAGATTCGTAATATATCAAACCAAAAATCCAAACTTTAAACAAGTTTTCAATTACTAACCTGTTAGGAGCTGCTCAGATCTCACAAAATTCACACTTGTTTCTTCACAAGAGAGTCAACCAAAAGTCTCAGCTTATATGTAAAATTACAAACTTTAAAAGAAATGGCAAAGAAAAGAAAAGAAAAGAAAAGAAGTTGCAGCCCTCTAAGTTTTTATTGTTGACCCTTATGAGAATGTTTCGCACAGTGTGTGTGAGAGAGAGAGAGAGACAGCAAATTCCAGATCTTGGCAATGAAATTTTTCAACCAAGGGGGTGGGAGGGAAGAACATGAGAGAGGAATCGCAAGCTACACAGCTGGTTTTGCTAATGTGGGGCCCAACTGCCCATGTGGGTCCCACTTGGTTAATTTTCTTATTCCCTTTAATAATGACTTTTGGTTGGATAATTAACTTTCCTAATTGCCTTTCTTTTAGTTTAATTGAAGTGTTTAATTGCAACGGACGGCTATTTCCAATTATCTGTATGCTGCTCCAAATATTGTTATGGTATTTTATTAATTAAACCGTCTCATAATTATTATTCTTTTCCATGTTCACATCTACTTAGATATGAAGTTTGTGTTCAGAAAGAATATTATTTTTTACTTACTTTTGGGATTGTATGATATTTTTGTAATAAAGTATGTTGTATATGTTAAAAAGATAATAGCAAATTTAAAATTAAAGTATATTAAAGGAATATTTATTAGTTGTTTATTCCTTTTTATAAAAATGTGAAGTTGAATTTGGGACGAATCAAAACGGAAAATGTGAAATTAAAGTTGGGATGAAGGGGGTATATTTTTTAAATATATAAATTCACATAAACAACTAATATATTTGTATGGGCTCACACCTTAACACTTCCTCCCTCCGTCTCGTTTTAATGTTTACGTTTTTATTTTGCGCGTCTCATTTCAATGTTTAAGTTTTCCTTTTTAGAATATGGGACCTACCTAAAACAATTAATATATCATTCAACACTAATACACATAGCCATTTTGTATTAAATATTATATTTTCTCACCCACTATATATTAAAATATTATATTCCTTAATCAACGTGCAAAAAGCAAACACAAACATTGAAACGGGACGGAGGGAGTATATAACTACTTACATTATTAAAATTCAATTTACAACACGTTAAATACTATATTTTTTTTAATTTACACACAAACATAATCATAATTGCGGGATAAAAAAATGAGTGTATTAATTACAACACCCAAAATAACAAAATTAATATTACATTATAATGGCAGTAAAGAAGTAAATTAAATAGTGTACCCCATCTCTTCTTGGAGATTGATTGATGAGGTAAAACGCAATTTGGTAGCTCAGTCTCTACTCTTAGAGATTGATTGATGAGGTAAAACGCAATTTGGTAGCTCAGTCGAAATACCTTTCTACCCCCATTTACCTCTTTATATCTTGTGCTTTGAAGAAGTTAATTAAAAATTTGTTGCCTGTAGAAAAGAGTGAGTGTGAGCATTTGAATTTCCATGTAAACTTTAATGAAAAGAAATGGAAGGATCTCATCTCAGTGGACATTTCCTCCTCAATACAAAATGCGCCAAATCTTTTCTAGATTTTATACAAAACTCCAACTGTAATATTCTCAACCATTTGAAAATGTGAACACAAAGCTGTTTTATGCCTTATTTTATTTTCTCCAGTTATTTTAATTTTAATCAATATGTGTTTTTTTTTCTTTTATTAAATATATATATTTGACGAAAGCATGTCTACCCACCTACCTTGCAAAGCTCTTGTGTTGTAGGTTCCTAGTTATTAAATTATTATTGGTACATATATTATGATGGAGTTTCAAATTTAACATTTCGTTAAAAAAAAACATAATTAATTAATTATTTAAAATAATTAATATTTAAGTTTGAAGCTTTCTCTTAGAATACAAATATTTCAACCAACAAATTTATTAATTTTCTATGTACTCGCCATTCCCGCCCGACACTTCAAGTATTGCCTTTAATCATAATAATAATAATTACTATTATAATTCTAATTATTATTAAACATTGTGACGTTTTCAATGATAATAAATGAAAAATGATTGCCATGTTTATTAATAATAATATAATCTCCAATTTATACAAAATATGTGTGTGTTTTTTGCTTCTATAATGGGAAATCGATACTCCATATGTACAATATTTTAGCAAACACGCCGATCGACATTAGATTAACATTACATTAAATTTAAAAGAAAAAAAATCCCTCATTAATTAATTACTCCCTCTATTATTCATTATTTTTAAAATTGATTCGTCGTACATCATTATTCACCCCTAGACAGAAATGGAGTGTGCATTCTTTATAGACAAAACCTCTTATGAACAATGTTTATGTGGGACATCCAAATTTGATTTATTTCCATACTAGCGACAGCGAGTTCAGTAATCCATTTGCAAGTCTAGCGGATAATTACATTACCCTAAGTTGTAAGATTGCGCCCTTCATTATGAGTTTTTACATATGCTTCTAGAGCTACTCGATTAGCTACGAGTTAACTCATTATTAAAATATGACTGTTATATAAATAAAATATATGATAGTTAAATTGTGATTTTTCAAAATATAATAAATGATGTATTAAAGTATAATTTTAGTATATTAACTTACTGCAAACTTACCTTAACTACAAATATTAATTTACTGCAAACTTACCTTAACTACAAATATGTACTCCCTCCATCCCGTCCAAATGGTGTATTTTACTTTTTGCACGTGAATTAATGAGTATTATTATTATTTAATGTGTAGTGTGTAGTTGTATTAGTGGGAGTGTGGCCCCATATTTTAATTGTATTAGTGGGTATGTGTGGGACCCATGTGTATAAAAAAAAAAGAGGACCCTTTGGATGAGACGAAGGAGGTATATTTTACCTATGTATGAATTATACTTTAATGTTACCACTATTTACTAGAGATGTTATTACTTTTCATTTAAAATGTTATAACTATTTATTTATACTAAGAATTGTTGATGAAATAATTAACTATAGTATTATTTTTTATTAATTCGAGTATTATTTTTTTTATCAAAGGGCAGTACTTGAACTTGAGTGAGATAGTTTAACCTGAAATTAATTTTACTAAAATTAATTTTACATTTTTTTAAATAGTAATTTTTTTATCAAAGATACTGTCACCTTTTCAGTAAAAATATAACAATTTTTTATCTATGTTACGTTATAAACAATTTATTTTACTATTATTTAATTTGAATATTAATTTTTTTTAAAGATATTATTACTTTTTATTCGATATTCTTTTGAGACGATATCGTACCTGTCATAAGTCAAACGATCAATCAAGGACTACCAATTACTAACCATAATAATAAATAGTTTCATGAAATATTAGCGCCATAAAAATCTGATTATTTGATATATAACAAAACTAAGGTGATTAGGCCTGGGAAAAATATCGAAATTTCGGTATACCGTCCTTTCCATATCGAAAAATACTGATTTTATCGAAATTTTAGGTATGCCGAAATTTTTGGTAAGGTATAATACCGTATTAAAAATTTTGGTACGATAAAGGTATATAAATTATTAATACCGTAAAATATTCAATTTTTGGGTAATATGATACAGTATATCATACTACATGATATATGCAATTATAATAATTATTTATATATTATAATTTTCAATTAAATTATATATATACACTATTTAATTAGAAGATTAAATCTAAAATCCTACTGTATATTTCATAATTATAAATGGGTGATAAAGTTGACTGGCTTTCATGATATCTTGTACTTCATTTTTAATTACGTAGTTATATCCTATATGAAAATTTAAAATATTGATTTTAATATAAGTTTCATATGGTTCTTGTGTATATCTCTTGGTTACTATTTATTTAACGACACACACTTGTGTAAACAGGGTGTACATACATTAATTATGTAAACCCTGTTACTCAGTATATAAAAAATTGCTCTTTATCTAATAAATTGTTATTCTTCTAAATATAATAATTATTCTTCAAATTCTTGCAAATTCTGATTTATCGATTACTTTTTAGTACATGAAAAATTACTCTTTAGAGATATTAATTATTACTCTTCTGTATAAAAATTATTACTTTTCAAAAAATTATCACTCTTATTTAATTTGGTTGTTGTGGATTGTAGTATATTTTTCTTATTATAAATTTATTATTATCTATTAGAATTTGTTTTATAGCTATCTTTCACTTTTCTAAATTAGAATTTGTTTTATAGTTATCTTTCACTTTTCTAGCTAATTTATAATTAGATTTATTGAATTTTAAGTGCATAACGGCGTAGCAAACTATTTAATAGGACGATATGTACCGATATTTTAAGTATGATACGGTATATCGAAATATCGGTAAGCAGAAGTATACTATTTTCTTATACCGAAAGTTTAGGTAAGGTAACGATATGATTTTTTATATACCAAAAATTTCGGTACGATATTTGGTATGATAAAAAAATTTCGGTATGTCATACCGCCCACACAAGATAACAATATTAATAATAATTGTTAATATAAGTGGCTTCATATCCCTCTCATAATTGTGAGGTGGAAAAATTCATTACTCATCGCATATTGGATTTATGACGCCCCTTTATATACTTCACTACCTTCAATTATTGATACATAATTCAAATCAGACCAAAATTTAATTCATTTAATTATTGTGTACAACGGGTTGTAACATAGCTAAGAAAGAGTCTGATTTTCCCCCTTAATATGTCACGTCTTTCATCTAAATTAAAGATGGTATAAACATGCAATGAGATCGATTATTTTTTTAATTAATGGAAATTAATTACTACTTTTTATTAAGGATATATTATTGTTCATTTATATTACAAATAGTTTATTTATGAATTAACGCGATTATTACTTCTCAATAATTTAGTATCACCTTTTATTCATCTCAATTCTTACAATAAAATATCTCATATTATGTTTATTCTATGTACTAAACTCTTTTTTGTCTTTGAATAATTTGTACAATCCCTTTATAATTCATAATGGTGTAAATTATTTTGTGTTTCATTCACATCTGACCTTAGAGATATCAAAATAAATAGGTAAATATTTGTGTAACATTTTTGTTTTTGGAAGCTTTCTATTAAGCAACATGCAAATATAATTTATTTTTAAAAATAATAATAATCCACTCAACTTTGACCAGCTTCAATAGATGTTTACACAACTTCATTTGTAATTCCATGATTTTTCTTCAACCAAAGATATTTTTCTATTCAAATATTTGCACTCCTCCATCTCATATAAAGGATAGTTTTTACTTTTTAATATTATTTAATGTGTAGTGAGTATTTGTATTATGAGTACGTGTGGATCCCATATTCTAATTGTATTAGTGAATGTGTGTGGGTTCCATGTGTTTAAAAATAAAAAGGAGACTCTTTGAGTGAAACGCCCAAAATAGAAAAAAAAAAAAAAAAAAAAAGACCTTTGAAGGGTACCGAGGGAATATACCTTTTTATCCTATGAGATGAAATATGGACAATTCTTAAGTGGCCCGTGGTCACCGGTGACCCTCTCACATAAAGTGTGCACCATGTGGGGGTGTGCACACCCCTATGTGAGAGAGTCACTGTGACCACGGGTCAGCTAACTAACCCCTAAAATAATATGTTTTTAGAATATATTGTTAGGAGTAATTCTTAAAGTTTTTGGTTATATTTGGATGAATAGATTTGTATTTCTAATCTAAAATATTTAAAATACATAAATTTAAAAATTATTAAAATTTAATCTACTCATTCAAAATCCATTACTTAAATTGAAATATGATATAGAAAGGACAAACACTAGTATGGATTAGGTTGACCCTACATCTTAATTTTATCAAAATTGCTCTTTAATACTAATACATTCAAATGTACTCTTTAGAGAGAACAATTATGACTTGATTGAATGAAAAAAATGAATTCCTTTCGTATAGAAAATAATCCCTTCAACCTAGATATTAAGTTTTTAAAAAGTTCTTTTTAAAACATTATTATTAACTTTTAAAAGGTAACATAGTTCTTTAAATAATAAATCTTTAATATACTAAAAGAAAGTTTAATTTTGATGAGGCGTCGTCACCAGAATTAATCTCAATTATTTTAATTTTTTATTAAAATTAAAAATTTCAATTATTTTAATTATTAATTAAAATTTAATGTAGATAAATAATATAGATAATTACATATATTTAATATAAGATTTAGAAAATTTATCCCCTCTCTACCTATAAATAAATTTTTTTATTCATTCATTCTACACACATAATTTATTCATCATGACGAACAAAATCTTTCTTCAAATTTTAAAGAAAGGTATCCATTTATTATTTTATTTATTTATTTTTGTTTCTTTTATAGGTTTAAAATTGTTTATTTATTATTTTGGTTTTATTTCTTTTTTTTTTCATTTTTTTGAAAAATTATTAGCACCTAATTTTATAATCCTTTGATTTTTTTTACGTTATTAACTTAGTCTTTCATGGTTACTTTTACAATTTTTTAATTAATTTTTTTATGATTTCTTTTATTATATTTTACTTGGTTTATTTATATATTTTTTATATTCTCCTTGATTATTTTTTGTTTTTATTTTATTGTTTTAGTCCTATTTTTTTAGGGTCACTTACTATTGGGTACATAAAATAATGCACAATTGCTATAAACTACATGACTCAAAACACTATTACTCATAACTACACAATTATGATTATGATATCATAAATACCCATGTGTATTTGCACAATTTGTCTGCACAAATTTATTTTCCACATTTTGAGTTCCGGCGGAGGTCCGGCAGCCGACGGCGGAGTTGAGTTCCGGCGGAGGTCCGGCAGCCGACGGCGGAGGTCAGGCGGCGGTCCGGTGAATTTTTTTTCACAATTTATTTTTGCACAATTTGTATGCACAATTTATTTTTGCACAATTTATTTTTCACATTTTATTTGCACAATTTAATTTCCGGCAAAGGACAGACAACCGGCGGCAGAGGTCAGGCGACGGTCCGACAATTTTTTTTTTTTACTTAATTTGTTTGCACAATTTATTTTTGCACATTTTAAGTTTCGACGGAGGTCAAGCGGCGGTCCGACGAATTTTTTTTTACACAATTTGTTTTTGCACATTTTAAGTTTCGGCGGATGTCAAGCAGTTGGCCGCTTAGCAAGTCAAATAATCAGAAGAAGATTCAACAAAGGCTCTACCACATCCTAGTCCATTAGAGCCAATTAACAACAAGACGAAATGGGTCAACCAATTAACTATTACCCATTCGGGAATGTAAACAGAGTAGGCACAATGTTGTTTCAAGACCAAACACTGCAAATAATAAACCCATCCATCAGCGCTAACCGGAGGGATCATACAGCCAACGATATTGTCAGCGATGAGACGGCCGAGGGGAATACTTAGGAAAAAGCCCAGAAGTGGGCTAGGCAATGAGCATACCCCAAATAAGTCATTGCCCATTGAACAATCGATCAAGTAACCCATAATAGGGTACTTAAATCAGACTGCACACAGGGTGAAGAAGTTGGAAAATTTGCTGGAAGCCCTGTGACTGCGGAGGAACATGCAACGAGGCAGAGGCGACGGCCGGGAGGCATGTCGAAGGTGTTCGCCCACTGACAGTATAGTCAGCGGGGTTCCCTTCTGTAATTAGTCAGAGCGGCGGAAATATGTAGAGACAGCCCTTGGCAGCGATGGAAGCCCCAATTCCAGCGAGGAATTAGAGCTTGTAAAATTCCCCCCGGCGGCGGTTTGACTTTGAAGAAATTTCAAATAACAGTGATAAAGGGCATCATGTCTGGCAGTGAATCGCGAACCAGAGCGAACTCCGGTGCTTGATTTGTTACTGAGGACGGCACGACTGACATCGATTGGGAAGCCGAATTCAGCGGGCGACGGGATATGCAGTCTGTCGCGCCCAAGGCAGCGAACGACAGGTTGTGACGGCGGTGGGTATGGGTAGCCCGACGGCGGAGGTGGTGGATAGGATAAGCCTCTTGCGATGATTGTGGCGGAGCAGAAGGGTACCCCGCTGATGGAGGGTAAACCAAACCATACCATAAGAAATCGAACAACAAATCTCAGCACAATCGATCGGAAAATACAATTTCTACACATACAAAATGAAATTAACGCAAAATTGAGTAAATTCTGATAGATCCAACTTGATCCGAAACACCACCATTCATCGTCACGCTGCTGTCCACGTCGTCTGTTGCCGCCGTCCGTCGATTACCGGAGAGCCACGTTCTAACCACCGCTGACCGGAGAGACTGTATCTGGTTTGTGTCTCTTCTAATTGAAGCTGCGCGGCTGGCGGCGGCAGATGGATAGTGGTCTCTGACGGAACCTTGTTTCCCCTCCTCTGCCGTCTCGCCACAGAGATCCGCCGCACCGAAATGGCAGATCTTCATGTCAATTTGGTTGTGGCAGCGATTTAGGGAGTTGGTTCTAATTTAGAACATGTGAGAGAGAGTAAATATTTATTTATTTGAAGGGCAATTTCGTCCGTTGAGTTGCTAATTTGTGTACCTAACATTATTTTCTTTTTTTCCAAGTATTTAGGAGTAAATATGGTTAAAAGTGTGTAGTGGACAATAATAAACCCTTTTTTATTGTTAGTATGTAATACTTTTGATTATATTTTTTATTTAATTATTTTTTTTGTTTTAATTCTTTTTTTATTATTATTAGTATGTAATTTTTTAATTTTTTTTTACGTTATTAATTTCATTTTTCATGGTTTTGCAAATTTATTTAATTAATTTGGTTATGATTTCTTTTTATTTTTTTATTTCTTCGAATTTATTTACAATAATTTTTTTTATTTTTTATTTTTTAAAACATATATTAATTTTATTATAATTTTTAATTCTTTTATATTTTTCTAAAGTTTTTATTAATTATCTTTCGTTTTTTTTTAAATTTTATTTTTTTTAATTTTTTTTAATATATTTTCACCAAAATTAAAATTTATGATATATAAATAAGTTTATTCTAAGATTGAATATGGATGTGATATTTTTTTTTGCTATTTTTATATTTTTAAATTCTCTTTTGATTAATTTTTTTATTTTATTTTTTAATTTTATTATGTTGTTTTAATTTTTTTTAGTATGTAATTTTTAATCTTTTATTATTTTACGTTAATAATTTTTTTCTTGATTACTTTATTATTTTTTTAATTAAAATTTTTTATGATTTCTCTTTATATTATTTTTTTATTTTAATTCGCATTTTTATTATTATTAGTAATGTTTAATCTTTGATTTTTTAGTGTTATTAATTTTTTTCATGGTTAAATTTATAAAAAAAAAATTAAATTCCAATGATGTGACGTCACCTGAATTAATTTTAATTTAATAATTACTAAATAATATTTAGTGATAAATACATAAATTTTCTTAAGATTTGAATATTTATATGATTAGATCAAATAAAAATCAAATTAAAATCTTATTTATAAACATTAAAAAAAATTATCCCTCTCCACCTATATAATAAGACTCTTTATTAATTAGTTTGCATAAATTATTTATCAAGACGAACAAAAAATATCTTAACTTTTCAAAGAAAATTTTTTATTTCGGTTATTATTTTTATT
Organism: Pogostemon cablin; assembly: GCA_023678885.1. Taxonomy (NCBI): domain Eukaryota; kingdom Viridiplantae; phylum Streptophyta; class Magnoliopsida; order Lamiales; family Lamiaceae; genus Pogostemon; species Pogostemon cablin. The sequence goes on along the minus strand of CM042954.1, from coordinate 20,763,495 downwards.
TTTTTATTGATTATTTTGTTGTTCCTTTTATATTTTTTAAATTCTCTTTTATTTATTTTTTATTTAAACTTTTTTTTTATTTTTTCATGTGAATTTTTATGCAAATAATATACTATGTACATATAAATAAAACTCTTTATTTATTCAATATACATATATACGTAAAGAGCAAAAGTTTTCTTCTAAGTTCCATTAAAGTTCTGAAGAAAGGTATCCATTATTTTTTTTTTTTTAAATTTCTAATGATAAATTTTATGGATATTCTTTTATATTTTTTAAACTTACTTTTAATTATTTATTTAATTTTTAAAATTATTTTATTTCTGTTTTCTTTTAACTTTTTTATTATATTTTAATCATTTTATTTCTTTACGTTATTAATTTTGTTCAAGATTAATTTATAATTTTTTAAACTAATTTTATTAAAAAAAATTATTTTATCAAAATGATTTATATTAATTTTATTTTTTTATCTTTTATTAATTAACTTTATTTTTAAAATTTTTTTGACTAATTAAATTCTACAACAACATAACAAAATTAGAAAAATCAATATAAGATTTTTTTTATTTTTTTAGTAAATTAATTTAACAACAAATTAAGCTTTTACCACATTTGAGTGTATATAAATTGAATTTTAATTTTTAGTTTAAATTACAGTATTAAATTATAATTGAATAGATAGTTATTTTAAACTTGAATTATATTTTTAAATTTTTTGAATAAATAGTTATATTAAACTTGAATTATAATTTTTTTAAATTGCAACTTTAAAACCCGTATAATGCACAGGATAAATACTAGTTAATTAATATATAATAGTAATTTATGTGTGGTAAATGAGAATGATACTACATTTAAAACTAAAATATATTTTGAGGTTAAGAATTGATGTAATATTCCCTTATTTTGTGATAAAATTTAATGTGCATAAGCAAATAAAGAAAGTGTGGAATTTATCATTAAAATGATTTAGAATATTCCCCCAGAAATAAAAAATTCATTCAAGATTCAACACTGGAACAAGGAGATGTTCCAATGGTTGGCAGAAGAAACAGTTTTATTATTGACAATTCATTCTATTTTCTTTCACCAAGAGTTCTCACAGGGTGGGATATATTGGGGAATCGGGAGGGAGACTCCGTAATTTATAAATTACACAAGAGTGAAGGGAAGGGAGGATGATATATAACCATGTTTTTTTCACTTAAGAAAACTTCCCACACCTATGGAAACTTCATGTCTCATATCCCTCACCCACTCACCCCCTCATTCTCTTCCCTCTCCTAGCCACTAGTTTTGTGGCTCGGAGGTACGCTCATCTCGCTGTGCAGAGGAAGACAACCAAAGCACAACAATATACGTTATGGTGAACTACATACAGGTTAACTAATGAAAGAATCCCGCCAGCCTCCAGATGAAAATAAGCAGGTAAACGTTGGAGAAATGTGGTCCCTGCAACACAGATAGTTGGAAGACATATTGCCATCAGTTATCAGCATAGATAGCATTGAATCAACTCTCATCCATTATAGTACTAAATTGGTTTGCTAACTAATTTAGAGTTACTATGACTTATTCCAGGATATCAATAATGTTTGATGGAGTATTTTATTTTGAAACAATGAACAATAACGATTTACTTCTTGATCAGATCAAACAATGGAACTGAAAGGGGAATTCTAGTATTCACCTTATCTCCAAATGGTGTCAACTGCAATGTCATGTAAAGGCAAAAATCCTATCTGAAATCTTTGTTCGGCAGATTGGACATTCGGTGCAGGCAAGGGAGCATGATTTGCATACTGCAAAGATGTGAAGAAAATTAATGCAGTTTGATTAGCAAAAATTTGAAAGCATTTCAGCTAGAAAAATTAACTTACAGCAAAAATGACGACAAGGCAGAAGCATAGTAGCTGTTGGAGATTCAAAACATACTTTACACACATGAGAGTTTGCATCTCTATTCCCAGAGTATTTAAGTTCTTTCTCCTTCATCTCTTGCATTCGAGCCTGGAGGAATTCAAAGGGAGTAAAAGATAACAGAATTATACAGGAGTGTAATCTGATTCAATAGAATCTTGAACATGTTCTTTTTTGTACAATAATCATGAAATGATTCCAATGCAGAATTGAACAAAGTTTCTTTTATTTCCAATTGGTCTTTCCCTTCTAAGTTCTCATTCATATTTAAGTAAAATAAGCCATTATCATAGTTTTCTACTTTTCTTCCATTTCCTATTGGTCTTTCCCTTCTTTATTGAGTCAAAGATTACCTGACTTGAGTATTTTATATACTATCATGTCAAGGCATGTAATTCTCCTAGCTCATCTTGAAACCATCAAATTCTCTAATCTATCCATGCTAACTCCACTTCCATTCTGATAGAGATGCACACACTCAATAACTAAAATAAATAGAACACATGAAAATAATCCCTAGAGAGGGCCACGGAGAATAGGATTCTCCGCCACAAGCCCGAAGGCTGCACTCCTTCAAAGAAGGCCACAGAGATAACTCTGCCACAAACCAATTAAGGCTGCAAATAGATAATTCTTATTGATGAGTTCCCTACGATAACACACGGTACTTAAATAGGCTGAATAGGCCGAAGGCACACAATCATAACCCTAACCCTAATTACTAAAACAGCAGGAATATGAAATAGGAAATAAGGAAACTAAATAATCTAATTAAAGGAGATTATTGACTTAAATAAAATACTAAAATAACACTCTTATCACATTATTAATTCCTTACCCTATCTATTCCAGTGTTCCCACACATCCAGGTAAACATTCCGAGGACTATCAATTTTGTACGTACATAATTTTAATTGAGATGATTCAGAACCTCAGTAATTAGAATAAACTATGACACGTGAATTGGATATTCACAAAGAAACAAGAAATTCATGTTTAAAAGAGTGGTGGAGAGATGGTTCACCTTCAGACGGACAACAAGAGGTTCTTCCTTGGGAACGACAGAAGCTGCAACTGAATTATCTTGATCCTGATGGAGGGCAGGATCCTTGCATTCACCATTACTAGATTTTACATCAGTTATTTGCTCTTGATCTCCATCATGCGTCCCGTTAATCTTGGAATCTTGCATAGCACTGGCCTCTTTTTTTAGACGAGCAACAAGAACCCACATGTTTGCCAGATCATTTTCCAGAGCCGCCTCTCTCTTCTTTGCCTCTTCAACCTTTTTCCTATACTCATCTTCCAAAATTTCCTTCTCAGCCAAGGCGGCTTCCAAAACAGCCTCTCGTTGCTTCCTTGCTTGCAACTCCATTTTCATATCATCAGGGTCAAGATTCCACAAGTCAAAATCATCATTAACCATTCCAGAGACATCGTTTGCTCGACCAGAAACTCGGCCCCTACGACTATTTCTTTGACTGTCACTCTGTTTGCGGCTACCACCATTACCAGGATGACTGGAGCTTCTAGAGCTCAACTCCCGAGCAGCTTGCACTTCCTTCTCTAATTTGGCATTTTGTACGGAAAGCTTGGTAACTTCCCCAGCTAAATTCTTTAGCTCTACTGCAGCAGCTGATGCTAATTCCTTGGCGTAAGAAGCTTCCTCTGATAGTTTCTGCTTTTGTACATGTAATCCACTGTTCTCCTCTAAGATTCGAACATGTTCCAACTTTAATTTCTCATTCTCAATTTCCTGAGAGACCACAAACAGCTTCAAAGTTAACACTCAAGATCTAAATCCCTTGATTCCTTTTTTATGCATAGGGTCTTAATTTCCCAACGAAGGATGAAAGAATTATAACAAGTACCAAAAAAAAATTCTAAAACTCATGAAACTTTATAAAGTACATATATTTTAAGAATTTTATAAGCTAACAAGGAGTAACAGCTGAAGGATGTGCAAATATGTACTCATTCACTCATTGAGTAAATTTGATCATGAAAAATATAAACCTAGAAAATTTATTTTCAAGTTCAAGCTCTATTTAAAGGGTTTAAGTAATAATATGGTTACAAATACATGCCAATAAATATTATGCTACTTCCAGCAAGTAAAAACCTCTGAATTGCAGGCAAAAAAAACAAATCTTTTGAAATTAATCCTACAGATTCTCGAACTAATTATGTATCTCAGACCTTAAAAACACAAAAAAGATTTACATTTTTCATGTTTACAGAAATTGCTAAATTGGCGAAAAGAGAACTTTCATCTTCAAATTCAATATGCACTACCTAGCCCATAAATAATGAAAGACATCTAGAGTTCATTAGTCAAAATAGAGTGAAGGAAGAGTCATTTTAACTTTAAATCATAATAAAAGCATACATCGACTGCCACATGATGCTTCCCAAACAGTGCTGTTGATCACAAACACGGTTGAGTCGTTCAATGTTTAAAATAACACATTATTCATCAAATGGCTTTGATAACAGTTTACCTGTGACTGAACTTTCTTTCTCAACTCATCGACATATTCATCAGGGACATTATTTTCAGAAGGTGACTTATTGTCACCAGAGACTGAAGCTAACTGTTGTTTTAGGCGGATAATTTTTTCTTCCAATTCACTGTTTTCTGCACACTGATAACAAACCAAAGTGAACAGACCAGTGAATAAGTATAAGGATATGAATATTGGGCAATATGGATTCATTCTTTTACTTCAATTAAAATAGCAGGGAAATTCCAAGTTAATAGCTTTCTCATGGTGCAAGATATACCTTATTTTGAAGCTGTTCTTGAAGTACACGATTGTCTGCTGATTTAATCTGTATTGCAATGTTAAAGGCTCATAAAAATCCTATAACACTGTTGGGTATATACAAACCATAAAAACAGCAACAGACGCTGGCAGATGATAGCAGTTATGTATGAAAAAAAATTCCCAAGAAGAAGACTAGCAGAAGATAGAAGAGAAACCTCAAGCTCGAAACCCTTCTCACTACACTGTGCCGTCAATTTCGTTATTGTCTGTTGCAAGAAAGGAACAAAATCAAACAAATTTCAAGCTAGAACATGAAAAAGTAGAGTCCAATCCATGAGTAAACTGCTACAATAAATCAACCTGCTGCATTTCAATTATTGATGCATTAGCAACAGATGCTTCGCCACTCTCAACTATTTGCTGTTCTAAAACTCTCATTTGCTTTCGCTTTTCTTGAATTTCACGCTCCAAGTTCTCAATCTGCAATCAGAATGTAGGTGCTAGCATGAGTTCAGAAATTTGACCAATTATCCCAGTATACATGTAGCAGCAACAATAATATAGTATGAAATATCGAATCTCCAATTTCTAGCAATTTTTCCTAGCATAATACAGAAAACGCACTTGTTCTCAGTGGCATAAAATCAAGTTTGTGATTCCCAGAATTCAATACAAGTGAACATAAAATACTCTCTTGAAATTCAAATTTTATAATTCCCATAATAGGCAGGGAAAGACTATAGTAAAACTAATTCTTGAACTTGATCAAGAAAAAACTTCCATTCAGATATAGGAAAGAAGAAAATTAGAAACTGTAAGACTGAATAAAATTACGAAATTGAGATTACCTGAGATCTTGAGCTTTCAGGTTCATTTACAGACTGCTCTACTAGACGCTTCAGAGTACTTGTGCCAAATGCAATCTCTCCTGCAAGCATCTTCACCTGCTCGACAAGGAGATCCACATGATCTGACATTGTCACGTCATCCTACAATTAACAACAGCAGGACATGGAAAGCTGTTCAGAAGTATTAAGACTAACAAACATTCCTTCACCAGAGTCTACCAAATAAAGCAAATTTATGATTAGATACATGCCTCTGACTTTAACTAATATAGTTGAAGCTTGGAACATCCCATTATATACGTATATTTATATATTATTTCAAACAGCGAAACATTCAAGTGCTTCATGCATTGCATAGCAGATGAAAATGATACCATTAGTAGATAATGATAGAATCTTTAGAACTAAAAAGCAGGTAAACATTTTTGAAGAAAAGGAATTGGAACATACTATAGGCAGTTTTGACGCACAGGAAGAACCACTAATAAGTTCACCCGCTTGTGTTGTTTCAGTTATAGTACTGCCAGCTTGTGAAATGTCATCATTCCACTTGCTGGATGATCTTCTATGTTTAAAATGATATGCATCTGATTGGATAGTTAAAGCAGAAGATGAAGAATCTTTTTGATTATCGCCATCAAGTTTTAGAGAACCATCACGCAGAACATCCAATTTCTGTTAGACAAGAAAGCAAAGAAATGGTAAAATGAAATACACAAACTTATTTTCTTCGAGGTGTGTAGAATTTGCATATGATGTATTTTGTAGATGTAGAATAGAATTATGAGGGATATATTTAGATTAAGATATCGAGGAAGACCTAGAGGTGATTGACCGTACATTTATAATAGAATGTTACAGTTCTGCAATCCAATGCAGAATCATTATAAGCATAAAATATTACAAACAATGAATAACCACAAGCCAATCATTAATAAAAAAAGGCAGATGAAAATTCATAAAGATACATTAAGTTCTACGTAATGCAATAAAAGTGATCAAATGGCAAGAAGTAAGTAAAACAAAAATATATAGAAATACTTATGATTAAAATATTTTCCAAGTTAGCCACTTACATCATCCTCAGAAGCAGAATAACTTCTTTGGTGAGAGGGTGTGTCAACCAAGTATCCCGGAATATTGTTTTTTGAGGAAACAAGAATTAATTTAGTTAGCCTTTGAATTCTACTCATCAGAGCTGCCTTAGCATCCTCTTCCTCCTCCAATCTTGATTGCATCTTAACCTGTCCTTCTTCCAACTACACAACAGACATAGAAGAAAGCAATGAAACAAGAACAAGAAAGCATTATAAAATTTATATAGCCAAAAATAAGGCACTCAACATCCTAGATGTTTCTGTGCCAGTACCTGTTGTTTTAAGACCAAAATTTCTTCATGGCTGACACCAGCTAACATCCCTTTCCTAAGTTGATCGAGTTCTTCTTTGAGACATGATATTTCTCGTTGATACTTCTTGATCAATGATTTTTCATCAATTATCTGAAATATTCATAAAACGGTTTAGCTCTGCAATTCCATTCCATAGTTTTATCCAAACATCCCCTAACAATAAAACAAATCTGAAGTTACAGATATCAAACTCACCTTATTACGTGAGGCATATATTTCAACACGTTTTGCTCTGCTGGCAAACTTCAGCGTATTATGCGTTTCCTCCAAATTACTTGATGCCGGTGTAATTGTACATATAAGCTTGGAGAAATCGGAAGAAGTCAGAGGACTTAAAATAAGACTATGTAGGGGGGAGGGAGGGGGGATGCTAAAACAATAGGGTTTACAATTGCAACTACCATCCAAGCAGTTGAGATATCCAAGTAAAAGAAAACAGTGAAAGAAGTGGTTTAAAATTTGAAAATAAAACAAACAAAACCCTTTAAGCACAAAGTAAAGATAATATACAGTGGACAGTGGGCAACTAAATAAGCATGGTCATATCATCTATCCTAAAATCTATAATTAGAACAGACTTGAAAATTAAATAAAAGAGAGTTAAAACTTAAATGCTCACCGAAACATGCCCATGCCCACTCAGTGAAGATTGTAGTAGACGGGTAAGCTTTGAATCCCGGTATGGAACATGTGATGCTTTGCCTTCACTAAGTTTTCCAATCACCTTCATGTCACAAAAGATATCAGCAAAGTCTACTGAAAGGAGAAATGACTTATTCAAGTCTAGATAAATAAGATTTCCGAAAAGAAATTGTCTGATGACGAAGCTCAATGTTCATATGAGCCCATGCATATCTCAATATATTCAAATGTTACAGAAAAATAACCAAAAATTAGCAGTCTATTAGAAGGACGAATGGCTTATCAAAGTCCAGAAAAACAAGATTTCAGAAAATAATTATCTCATGAAGAAATTCAACGTTCATTTGAGACAGGCATATTTCAATATATTCAAATGTTACAGAAAAATGACCTAATATTGCACTGAATAGACAATAGAAGTACACAATAAAGAATGAGATATGAGAAGACTTGAAAACAAAAATGACATCAGCAGTCAGAAAAGTTCATGTACTCACAGTCCCAAGCGTTAGAAGACTTTTATTGATGTAGGATCCTTCTTTTCTTCTTAATCCAGTTGTTTCAGTTTTTGAGCTCTCAGATCCAGCTAAATCAATTAAATTCTAAAAAAAGAAGCCAAATCAAAGATGAAATATTCATGGAAGCAATAAATTTTATGACTAGATTTATTGAGACATTACAATTATACATACCAATTGAGAAAATATAACTCCATCGTACTCATCACCAGGTGCACTACTTTCAATCATCTGTGCAAGAAAATGATGACAAATTGTCGGAGGAAGAATTAGAAGTGCTGGGGAGTCAAGGTCAGATGATCAACATGAATAAGAGGGAAACAATAACTGCAGTAGCGTACAATACTGCAGAAAGCACAAATTAATACACATAGAGACAACGCATTGGAAATAGTTGTGTAACATTGTCAAGTTAAAAAAGAAGTGTAATATTGGAAAATGTTATTTAAGAAAAGAGAGAGAATATATAAGGATACTGTAAATGACAATTATAAATAATATTAAGATCACTCATAAATAACTGAACAAGTTCAGTGGACATACCAATGTAAAGATTGTATGACTACGGCTGCTGAATAGGTTGAAATTATTTGATCCAACGTGACGATGCTCTGCCATTATGTTAGAAGAAATGTCAAGCAACTGATTTATGATTTCCAATGATAAATAAGTAATGCCTAACACATCAATCCAAATTTATGTTAGTACTGTAAAGCACAAGTAACTAGACATGTCACGTTCGTTTAACTGACAGAATTCTCAGTTAAAAGTATATAACCCATTAATATGAAATTCCACATATATCAACGTATTAATAACTAAAAGGAGTAACAAAGCATTCACAGTATAGATATATGCACAAATGAGAAACTTAAACAAACTTAAAATATTTCTAAACCCATCGAAGAAGAAATAAAAAGAAACATACATGCACAAGAAGACGTATGATCAAGTGCCTCGTCATTTTCTTCAACTCACTTTATTCAACATATTTTTATTTTGTTTAACTAACATGAACAATATTCGGAAGATACGATTCACTTTTGCGATCCATTTATATTCATTAGCATAATTCCACAGGTAAGTGAAGAATCAAACTCAAAACACAAATCCTAAGATCAATTTCACTAAGATGCATTTTGTGCACCTCTCGTCTCTAAGATTTATGGCTGGCACCCTACATTTAAAACACTCTAGTTCGGATTTATATAGGGTCCTATGGGGAATAAAAATAGAAAGATAAAAAAAAAAGTGATGCAATGGTGCAGAGGAATGGTTCATTATACTTCTGAAATCAGCTTAATTCCACTATTTGGGGAGAGTCACAACCCTTACATGAATGGGAGAGATGAAACCAATCAACCACTAACATATTTACCTGGCCACATTGAAATTTCACTGCACCTGACTTTCTAACATTTACATTGAAGACACATTTACTTCTTTCGGTGATAACCTTTGTGGGGTACCAAAAAACTAAAGGTATGCCTGATGTCAAAGAATCAATTTTGGTTATCTTTTTTCCGGTTATACATGGTTGTATATTTTAGTAAAATAACTAAAAATAGATATTCATTAAGAACATTGCTAATTTGCTAGAACTTTTATTATAGTCAATGCTTCAAATTGAAGAGGGTAAAAAAATAAAAAAATACCAAGAAATACAAATGAAACATCACATATCATGTTTTATTACTAAATCACTCTAGTCTCTATAATACATATATTATGACTTATATGCTAAGCATTTATTCTCATACAAGCTACAATTATAAATGTACATTTAACTTTAATATGTGCGTAAATACATATAACAAAGAAAAGGCAAAAGAAAATGAAAAAATAAAGTAAAATATAAATGCAGATAGATGTGGAGAGATACCTTCTCCTGCAGCAATAAATGAAAGAGCATGTCCAGGAGACAAGACAACTTCTTCCTTTATGCCCTCAACATATGTTCCCTATGCAAATTCAACAAAGGAGAATAAAATGCACATAAGACAAGATGAAAGAAACGACAAAATGCAAATAAACGCGCATAAGACAAGATAAAATTAGATGGCACGCGCTAGTTCAACAGAACTGACAAATGTACAATCTAAACTATATCAGTAAGTGTCATAAACCAGCCAATTAACTAGTTTTAATTTCCGAAAACAGCAATCAGTTGAGCACATGCGGTTAATAACTACTAAGAAGACTTAAGCAAAAATAAATAAATGGTTCAATATTCAGATCATGCAACTTCGGAAAGTAGCAGGCATATGCGGCAATCAGATAAAAAAAAATCAATTAGGGAGACAGAAACCTGTGTATCCTCTCTAACTCGCAAATTCTGGCCAGTTGGATCCAGCAAGTCATTAATCACCTGCCAGCATGGATATTAAAAAGAATAGTTACTTAAGAATCTCCGGACTTACAAATGTATGATGATGCATTTAAACCTGCCGGAAAAGAGGATCTGAAAACATGTTTAACACATATATATACACAAAAATAAATAAATAAATAAATAAATGGAGCCTCTAACATAAGAATTTCATAGGCATGGCCAACATTTCATTCAATGATGAACTTTTTCCAGGTAAGACAAGAACAGTTATCGAAGTTATTAAATTCATTGAACAAATGATGAACCCAATATTTTCCAAATTTAGAATAAGATCTTGGTACTGACCTCATTGTAAATTTCGAGATATGACACGCGGAGTAAGAATTCACGGCCAGGTGTCTGAAAGGATATTAACATCAGTCATGTAGCCATAAAAGGATGTGTTTAACAAAATAGATGCATAAACAAACCAGGTAGAAAGGACGGGTTATAAACCAAATAATACCTTCACGAGTGTATTTAAGGTGCAATCAACACAGTCAAACCAAATACATAGTACGACAAAACAAGCAAACTTACATCTTGGATAATGCTGAAGACATCCTTTATGGCCAACGGTATGATACCAGGAAAATTTTGATCTCCCTGATAAGATATAGGTCGAAAAACAATGATATTCAGCTCTGTCATTGCCACATAATACGTCCAAATTGCATGGGAGGTGGAAACCCAACAACAAGCAAACAAAACTAACGGTACAACTGAGAGGCTGTAGTCTAAAACCATGCACACGTAATCACGTACACGAACGTAATATGTTTAGGGCTACATTATTTTAGGTCCTTAGTAAACAATTTTAGATGCTAGTGAGTAATTTTCACGAATGTTGTACCATTTATAAAATCCTTCATTCAATAAAATAATTAACTTCATACATTGATTATATTTAACAGAATATGTTTGAATAGCCAGCAAATGACACTAATAATATCATTTCTATAAAATAATACTACAACTCACTAATGACTGGAGTACTGAATATATAAATATTGTTCAATGAATATTGGTGCATTCCATGCATTTTGCATTCCCAGTTGTAGACCATAGACTCAACTTGACAAGTGGTTTTCAACTATTTCATGCCACAAGTTACAAAAGAACATCAGTAAGTACTGTTATAACAGAGGATTTAACTTACGTGCATAGTGTGTGTCTTTCCACTACTGGTAACACCATAAGCAAATACAGTTCCTGCATATCAATTCCTCAAACGTTAATCAGCAGAGAGTAACATTTAGTGAGTAGTAATAAAATAATGAAAAGTGGAACAATTGACAACAATTTAGGTTGAAAGACTTCAAGTCTTCAACAATCACCAACTTGGAGTTTCATTATCATCAGATATACAAAATTTCCCGCATATTATGCAGCCTTCACTGTGACTAAAGCATTAAATCCACAGCATACACCTATTTTGCAATAGTAATAAGTTAAGCATACCGTTTACACCGTCCATCGCAGCCTTAACAACTGGTCGAGCAGCTACTTCATACACCTCTTCAGTATTTGTATTTGGCCCAAACACTCTATCTGTCAAAGGAAAGGTAAGACAGTAATGATAATGGTAACACTCCTAAACAAGAAATTTAACAACTATAAAATGCTACTGCAAATCATAAAGCACTAATATATATTCTGAATGAGTTTGAATAGGAAATTAAATTTAAAAAAAAATTACCAAATGCATAGGCAGTCATTGGATTATACTCATTTCTCACGATTTTATCCCCATCTGCATACCAAGCGATCTCATCTCCTTTCTGATATTCCCTCTCACTGCAATGACCAAAAAAATAAAAAAGGAAAATTAAAAATCGTCTATCTAAATACCTTGCCTTGACTGAAGGGTTTCCCCAATTGGAAACATCGAAAATCAATCAAAATCAGATCTATCATTGAGCTCAAATTCACCTCATAGGGCGAAATCTAATCGTCACCGAAATGCTCTCCCCCGATCTCGAAGAACAGTCCACCGGTTCGCCAATCAGCTGGTCTTCCACCGGTGGATAACTTACTGGCGTCCGACTTAGAGGATAATCCCCTCTACTCCGGCTTGGCGTCATGGATCTAGAGCCAAAACCCTCCCCTCCGGCGACTCCGCCGTAAAACGAAGACACTGAAGATGAGCATGAACGGGGCATTAATCTGCCGTTCATCATCGACGATGAAGAAGACGTCGACGAGAACGGACTCGACGGTTTCCGATAATGGAAAGGTGAGCTGCTTCTTCCTCGAGAAGATGAGCCCGCCATTACTCCTTAAAACAAAATTATTCAAAAAAAAAAAACAAAAAAACACACACTCTGTATCTCTAGCTTTACTTCTCGTAATGCGAATGCATACGGCGCTAGCTGAAAAAAAAATTCAGAAAAAAAAAATGAAAGAAACAAGAGAAGCGAAGAATGTGTCAGAAATCACGTGGTGTGAACCACTAAAGCGCACAGCATTGTTCGATTTTGTTTTTCAATTCCTTTATCCTTATCTCAGAATTGCTCTTTCTCGAAGAAGATTCAGCAGATGATAATCTATATCCACACACATACACGTCGGGGTGTGTGTGAGAGAAAGCTTCGTTTCTTCTTCTTTACGACAAAGAAGAGTTGCAGAAGGAGGAGCGAGAGATAGAGGAGGAGGAGGTGGACTGGTGAGAAGTGAGAACGAGTCGAGGTGTGTTTTTTGTTTTCTTTCAACTCTCTTTACATTTATTTGAATTTAAATGCGTTTGATTATTATAGTCAAGAGTATTCCAGTTGTAAATTCGCTTTAAATAATTAAATTTGTTGACGCCAGGTGACTTTTCGTGGTTCCAGAGTAGAGTACCACCAAGGAAGGGCACCGTACAATCGGCCAGCTAAAGATTTCACTATCCAAGGAGAACCGGAAATTGACCGGTTTATAGTTCGAGCGTCCGGCTCAACGAGGGATTAATTATTTTTTGAAAAAATTGGAGATAAAAAATGAGCGGGAATAACAGTGGCAATTGTGCTTTTAGGACTGTGTAAAAATTGTCAATATTTCTTTTAAATTACCGGAATAAATTAAGACAATGCCACGTGGCAATTTTATTGGTACTCACCACTCTCACGGCGGCGAATGCACGCACGCGCCGACATGGTTTTTTGACCGGCGACAGGGTCATTGGGATGTGACTTGGGAAAAGCGGATGCTGGAATATTACGAAATTAGAAATTATTCCTTCCAATTTTGATTAATTTATCACACAAAATTTAAATGTGAGAATAGTGAAGTGTACACTATGATGAAAGAAATTTTTAAGTAAAATTTTACTGATACTTTAACTTGCATTTCAAAATTTTGGCAATTTTTCTTGTTTAGGGTGTATTATTAGAAAAAATACTACTATAAATATTTTGAAATAATTACAGTTTACTATTATAGTTACTTCTAGCCTCTAGGGTCCTCTTCTTTTAGGCTATATACATTTCATAAATTTCTTGATTTTGGTGACGCATCATTATTTTTTTCTTTATTAATTAGTCTTAAATTTATAACGATAAGTTTTTTTCAGTTTAATTCTTTTTTTTTTCTTTTGTTTCTCGTTTTTGTCATTTGTTTTTATTAATAACAATTTAATAATTATAAGAGTGTGCAATATTTTACTGTAGTACCTTATAACCCATTTTATCTCTAAATTTATAAAACATTGTGATTTTATTTGACTATGTAGTTTATTATTTATAATTTAGTGTTAATTTGAAGAGTATATATATATACTTTATAATTTATAATTTATTTTACTTATAGGTTTAATATTTATTCCTATAATTTTATATTAATTTTATGAGTATAATTATATTTTACTCTTATAATTTATGGTGTATAATTTGTCTTTTATTGCTTATTTTGAGGGTTTAGTATTAATTTTAAAATTATAAATTATAATTAGCAGCAATTAATTAATAAAATATTTTTTTTAAAGAATGACGAGCTTCATAGAAATTTGAATATAATTATGAATTTAATTAGTTAAGAGGGGTGAGATGGGATGTTAACCCCTCTAAATAAAGAGCATCCAGGTCTGTCCATTATTATTAGGATAAGATACATTAATCTATAGATATGTTACTTAATAAATCCATAAATAAATAAATTGAATTGCTACAACTTAATGTATGGACCATAATATATCCTATATATTATGTACATTTTCTTATACCTTCTTTATTCCCTTATTCACACTGTACGCCGTTTTTCTTATCAAAATTATATGTACTAGTGCAGAAACTCATATAGCACAAATAAATAGTCAATATATATATATATATAAAAGTTAAAAGAGGGAAAATAATGGATGAATGAGTATGAATCTAATATTCGTAAAGTTGCAATCTAAAATTAAAATTAATGTATTTTGAACATCAATCTTAATCTTTTATCTTATACCAAACATTTCAAATTATTATTATATCAATTTTAATACAATCTATCAACCTATCAAATAATATCTTATTTTTATATTATCTCTACTTATCTTTATTTAAATCTCATTTTTATATATACTCATTTATTTTATCTCGCCTATCAAATAAACTGTAAAGCTAAAAGTTCCATTATTTTGGAGGAAAAAAATGTAGGTACATTATGTAAGAAATATTTGTTAAACGTGCAAAAATATTACATATGCAAAAATATATAGATGTACGTGCAAAACTTATGTCTATAAATGTTTATTTGAACGAATGGAAAATTGGAATGGAAGAAAATTTTAAGTAAAATTTAAGAGAATAGTAATTTTTTTTCAACCATTTGATTATAGAGACAGTAGGTGAATTTATTTATTTATTTTTTAAGTAAAATTTAAGAGAATAATAATCTTATTTCCTATTTTTATGTAACCGTTTAATATGAAGTAGGTGATGTTTGATTTGGTTTAAAATTTAAGATTTAGTAAACTATGAACAATGTTATTCTATGTTTATTTGGAATTTTGTTATGATAAGTTTAAAATTTATGTCAAATAGTGTAATTATTAATTGATGCGGGAGAAAATACAAAAGATAAAAAAAACTAAGAGATATACTATAACTTATAATAAGGGTGGGTAATTCTAAGGAAAATAAGATGGAATTATCAAAGAAAATAAAATCCACAAACTGAAAAACGTGTATGATTTGAAGCATACTATGTGAGAAGAAAAACCTGTATGATTTGAAGCATATGCAGCACAATGATGTGGTGATGAATACAATCTCTCCTGTGAAGGAGGCGCACTAAATCTACCATTAATGGAAAGGGTACTATTTACCCTTTTACTCTAGAGATGCTATTGAATAAAAAATAAAAGGCTAATTATACTGTGCATTCCGGTGTATTATAAGATAGGGTGCACCCACTTTAAAAAATGTATACAAATATAAACAAAAATATATACAATTATGAACAAAAATGTATACAGTTTAATTGTTAGTTTTTTTAATGAAAAATTGAGTTTAAAAAATGAGTATATAATTATTAAAAAATATGTACAATATATATTATTAAATAAAAAGTTATACACGTATGAATGCTAGTTTTTTTTAAAGAAAAACTCAATGTGAAAAAGTATACAATTATTAAGAAACATGTATACAAAATAAAATAACATGTATACAAAATAAAATAAAAAATTATACACATATGAGTGCACCCTTGCACCCGGGTGCACCTAATATCAACTCTAAATAAAAAATTATGCTCGTGTTTATTCAAAACTGTAATATTTTTTCGTAATTTAAAACACATTGTCAAGTAAAAATGACAAAATTATATGATATTGTCGCACATAAGTTGTTATTACGTAAGACGGATAAAAAGGTGTAATATTTTAATATATTTTAAACTTAATTCGAATCTGATCCATCAAATTATATGAATTTGTTGCGTCAATTAGAGAGAAAAATATATCTCAATATTTATTCGAAGAATAATAATATGAAAACATAACCAATTTTAAACTAAGCTCCATTTATTGACCGGACAATTATTTGACAATTCCAACGTTTTTTATACACTCATTGAATTTAAAATGTCAATAATGCATAATCTGCCCTAAGAAAATTTTCATATTCTCAATTCTAGTTGAAGAGCGATTAAAATGAAAACAATTGCAATATTACAATTTGAAAAATAGAATATAATAACATAGGATTATGATAAAAATAGGGGTAAAATTATTCGAAGCCAAACAGACCCCTAACTATAATTGCAAATTGTATTATAAGCCAAAATAAATGACAACAACTCCAGCATTTGCACGCATCATTAACTATTTTGACTAACGAATGCAAAGAATTAAATTCCCCAAATTAACAAGTTTTAAATAAATGTGGGGAATTGGTAAAAGTAATTTCGTCCTGTGTTTAGCAAAAAAAGAAACAATTTTATCCAGAAAGTGGTAATTAGATGTGAAGGCAGCGTTGGTAAAAGGTGACACCTAATCTAGACCCAACAAGAAATTAAATTAAATATTGCCAACGAGGAGAAATATGAACGTCAAAGATGCTTGCTTTTCCATCACACCTTATTACGGTTGGAATTCAATACCCACTTCTTCTTTCTTTTTTATTTTTTATTTTTACTGCCCTCTATTTATTTATATTTAAAGTTGATGTTTTTTTCCCTTGAATATGAATGGTAATGGGGCCAATTATAAAACATACTCCGATTTACACATCTCACCATATACATATTACTCGAAAGATAGATACTAGTATTAATTAAAAATTCAAAAACTTTTTTTATTAATTTAGGATCCCAAAAATATGAAAATATTAATGCAAAACCTAAAATCACATAATCAGTCAAAATTATGTAATGTAAATGTATAAATTCTTCGTTAATTAACCTGTTATTTTAATGATAATAAATTGTAAAATAATTATCTTAAAAAACATGTTTAAGTATGCATCTTACATTTTTAATGCAGTTATTATTGAATTATTTTGAGTGATTTTATCATTTAAAGTCTTGAATTGATTTTAATCTTTTGAGTCATGAATCAGTAGAAAAAATATGTCTCTTATTGATAGTTTACCTATCTTTCGAACATTGTATTAAAAAAACTTTTAAAAAAAATTACTATGGTAAAAATCAAATTAAGAAACAATTGCAAAGATTTCCTTTAAATCATGTTTAAACGCTTGAGTTTTACTTAGTTTAAAAAACTATAAATAATGATACCCTGCTTTGAATTTTTGTACTATGTTTTAATTTCATGTAAAAAGATTATTAAGTACTATTAACAAAAAAAAAAAAGAAAAAAAGCAAGTTGAAGATTAATATAATAGTATAATTTTTAAGTTTAAACAAAGGTGACTTTTAAGGCTCAATTTTTAAAGCATAAATGTGATCAGTTTTGAAAATCTAAGTTTTCAAATACCAAAACAAATATTATAGCATTTCAGAAGTCGCCCTCCAGGCCTCCACTACTGCAAAATATTCAATGAACCTGGATGCATGTGCAATCAAATCTTATACTAGTTAATTATTTTAATTTTATGGTTTATAAAATTGTAAGGAATTATTACATTTTTCTTTAATAGTTCTATGGTTAATTTATTTAAGTTTAAATTATTCAATTAGATAATTAGAGGTGATATATAACTATATTATAATTATGATTGAGTATACATTGGTAAAATAAATAAATTAGTATAAATTGTCCTATACTCTTCAAATTTTAATAAAATTAATAAAATAACTTTTATTAATATGTAAGTGAAAAGGGACTATATCTTTACATGGATAGGTTGCTTTTGCATGATGTGAATTGATGAGCTCATAAATTCCAATTGTGAATGAGTAGGATTGAAGACACAAATATGAGATGAATATTGTTGATGGCCTCCATCAATTATCATTCATATTAATAAGCATGTGGCACTTGTACTCTTCCCGCACATGCAACTATATTTTCTTAAAAAAAAAAAAAAAAAAAAAGGTCCAATGTCTCCATGATTGTTGGATAGGGGCCAATGGATATATGTGTGTGTAATGTTGTGTGAGAGATAGTGAAAGATTTATAAACTATCATCCCCTTGAAGTTTGAACCACAACTCATATATGTGTATAAATTATTGCTATTGCATGGTGTGAAGTGATGCAGTGAGATGTATTGTGAAACAATTTTTCTCCATGCAAAATTTTAAAATCTTTTTATACTATATGAGAAGTAAAATAATATTACATGAATAATTATTAATTATATAGTCTCATGAATTTATATACTACAAATGCATCAACATGTTGCGTCCAAACAAATTAAACTCTCCATAAGTCACCTGAGACACATCTTGCGATTTACCTCCACCAATTCCCAGGACAAAAGTGGTGGGGCCCATAATAATGGGGTAAACCATATATTGAATGGTAAATTAAGATATGGAGCTAAAATCAAAATATCAAATATAGCAATTATCATAACTAAACCACAAACTAGCCGTCCCACATCGAAAACACGCCTTTTTTCGAATCTTGGAATTAAATTAGCGACTTCTTCGTAAGCAACAAAAGTTGCACTATACGCGACTGTATATATGTATAGACGGTGCAGAAATGGCGCTCGATTATTATCTGGAACTGAAGAAATGGTGGCCTCACTTTACTGTAGCGCCACATGTTCGTCGCTACATCCGCTAATCTTCCAAAAACATGTTAGTAAGTAATTTTAAGAAATGTAATTCTACTTGTTTGAATTTTTCCTGTGGTAATTGTGCGATCACAGTCGAACTGTAGGATATAGCTGCCTTTAAGGCGTTTTCTGTGCACCTTTTTAGAAAATTTAGGGCTATTTTGGATGAATTTGTTGTACGTTAATGGTAAGAATTGCATTTCTCACAACTATTTGAAAGCATAGTGTGGCCAAAGAGCTCAGAGTTTGGAAATGAGTCCCGAATTGCCGATGTTTTTTTATAATTTAATGTACATAGAGTGAGCGATCCTGTATGGCTTTTTTGTTACAGATTAGTTTCTTGAGTAATTGATGTTTTTCATTTACTGGAGTTATATATGAAAAATTTAGATGATGGTCTTTCGCTAAGCTTTCACCCCAACCCACCCCCTGAATATGTGACAGGTGATAATTATTGTGCAACAAAATTAGGTTCAAGAAATGTTATCTGCAATGCATTTGATAAAGCAGAATCAAGAGCTACTAGGCTGAGAGCCGGTGAAGTAAATATGGAACATGATTTTGAAAGAGGGGAAAAACTCTATCTCGGAATGGACTTTGGTACATCCGGGGCTCGATATGCTCTGATCGACAAGGAAGGAAAAATACGAGCTGAGGGGAAGAGAGAGTACCCTTTGTATATGGTATATTATCTGCCATTTAGTTGCTTGTTGTCTTTCAGAATTGCATCATTGTGATTTTTCTTTTAATTGGATTTCTAGTGGCAGTCTATGTTGGAATTATTTGTATGATGTCTATTGTAAGATGAGATTGCAAGCTTGTTTGTGTTTTCTAGAAAGAGTGAAGAAACAATAGATTGGATCAAATCTTGGAGAACGGCACTTTTCGGTCTCTTGGAAGATATTCCAGTGAATCTTCGCCAAGCGATTGCATCCATTTCCATTGATGGTACTTCTGCAACAACAATCATCGTTGATAGGTGGAACTTTATTGCTCTAGTTTTCTGTAGGCCTTAACGGTATTAATTTTCAATGTAACTTACAACCTTGCTTGATTTTACAGCAAAACAGGTGAAGCCTTATGTAAACCTTTCCTCTACAATGAGACTTGTGTGGAAGCTTTGCCAATTGTTAAGGCAATTGCTCCTGCTAACCATACAGTTTGCTCTGGATCTTCCACGCTTTGCAAACTTGTCGCTTGGTGGAGTTCTTGTGATAATTCTAAAACTTCAGCTGTGTTATTACATCAAGCAGACTGGCTGTTGTGGCTTCTTCATGGAAAGCTTGGAGTGTCAGATTACAATAATGCTTTGAAAGTATATTCCTCTCACTTCAGCTGGCAAAAAAAATTGTTTCTTTTCTAATAGATTCATAGATTGTTTGGTATATAAACCGTGACAGGTTGGATATGATCCTGAAGTCGAGTCGTACCCTGTGTGGCTTATCTCTCAGCCTTATTCAAGTGCTTTGCCTCTTGTATTAGCTCCTGGAACTTCAATTGGATCTTTGAAAGAGAACATCAGTACACATTATGGTATGTTTGGTATGCTACTCTATTCCCGAACGTACTTGATTAAAACATATCCTAGCATAATGATGTCATTGTTAGAAATTTGGTATAGAAACTTGTAAGAGGTCATCATATTGATAAAACTTTTGATGATTGACTAATGATAAAGCCAGCACTGATACTATCACTGGGGTTTACACTTCCTTGGAAGCCGATTCCACGTACTACTAAATACAGAGTGGTCAAATATATCTTAAATTTACACAGCCATCACCTATAACTTTCTCTTGATGCTACTGCCGAAGTATGTCATCTAGCACTGAGTTTTTTTATTTATTTAAATGCTAACAGCATTGTTTATGGTAGGTTTTCCCAAGGATTGTGTTATATGCACTGGAACCACTGACAGTATAGCAGCCTTTCTTGCTGCACGTGTCAACCAACCTGGACAGGCTGTGAGAATCTTGCAACTTTATCTTCTACAGATTCGTAGTGCCCAAATTTTCCAGATACTCTCCTTCATCGAGTTGTTTTTTTTCCAGTTTTTTTCTTATTTAACTGTAGTTTTATGTTTCTGTGTGGGCTACAGCTTACTAACTTGCCATGAGGCTTACTGCCAGTGGCATATATTCTTCCAAATCCTCGTATCTTAACTTCTATTGTAATAATAATCAGGTTACATCTTTGGGTTCAACAATGGCTATTAAACTATTAAGCACTAGGAGAGTAGAAGATGCACGCTTTGGGGTGTATAGTCATCGGCTTGAAGATAAATGGCTTGTTGGAGGAGCTTCAAACACAGGAGGTGCTGTTCTCAGGCAGATTTTTACAGATGATCAGCTGGAAAAACTGAGCACGCATATAAATCCTGCAAAAGCCTCTTCTCTTGACTATTATCCTCTCCTTAGTATGGGGGAAAGATTTCCAATAGCAGACCCTAAATTGGAACCGAGGTACTCAACTATGTTTTACATTTTTCAATAGAAGTATTACGAATTCAAAATGATGTAATGATAACATATATGTTTGATAATCTTCCTGCACAAATTTTTGGTCTTTGATTGCACATCATCATTAGAAGTCACTCATCAGTTCATCACACATCAGGTTACATCCTCGCCCAGAGAATGATGTCGAGTACTTGCATGGCATTCTAGAGTCCATTGCTCGGATTGAGGTGAAGAAAGTTCCATTCAACTCCTTTGTTTAAAAAAAAAAAGAGATTTGTATTCAATATGTGACATATTTATTTGCCAGATAACCTTTATTTTTGACAATGTAGGCAAAGGGATACAGCTTGCTAAATGAATTAGGAGCAACCTCGGTTGATGAAGTCTTCACTGCAGGTGGAGGTTCCAAAAACGAAAAATGGATCAAGATTAGAGAGAGGGTTCTTGGTCTGCCGGTGCGCAAGGCGCTTCATGCTGAAGCGGCTTACGGGGCTGCATTGCTAGCCATGAAAGGCGGTGCACAATAGCAAGCTTGCTCAAATGGTGGAGGCGAATCAGGTGATTGATGGCTCGCAGCCACCACACATTACCTGCCAGTGCATGGTGTGAAATTATTTTGACATGTTTGTTTGATTGTTAATATGATATTGATATATGTACATCACAAACTTTCGCTCACAGTTGCATGTGAGTTAATTAATTGGAATCACTTGAGCGTTTAAATTTTATGAGGTTATAATAGTTTAATCTCTTGTAAACTGGATTTACATCATAATGCATTGTAAACCTTGTGGTCCTCTTTAATTTAAACACCCTAACAATATATAGGGTATATAGAATTAGAAGGGGATCACAAGATTTATATAGTGAACTCGATTTATACAAGTATTTGTATTGCTATTTATTTAGACAAAGAGGGAAGTATACTTGGAACAAGTGTCATGTAGAACATTAGTGGTCCTCGCCTATTTTTAGAGTAATTATAATTGTACTTTTAAAATTATTACTAAATCATTAGGGTGAATATTAAACATAGGGACAAAATAGACCCTAAACAAAAGAAAAGGACAATAAAAAAATGCCAAAGAAAAGGCTATGGAACTTTTCCATAGAAAATTTTGCATTAGCCAAATTTCTTGTGAGATGAATTTGATTTGAATTTTAAATTTATGTTAACTTTTAACATTATTGATTAATTCATTTTGATTTATCATTTG
Organism: Pogostemon cablin; assembly: GCA_023678885.1. Lineage (NCBI taxonomy): Eukaryota > Viridiplantae > Streptophyta > Magnoliopsida > Lamiales > Lamiaceae > Pogostemon > Pogostemon cablin. Next base: position 20,740,688 of record CM042954.1, on the reverse strand, counting down.
AATGAAAATAAAAATGAAAAGAAAGGATAGATTACTCAAAAAAAAAAAATTAATATTTTATTTTGAAAAAAATGTCATTTATTTATATATTTTTATTGGACCCATTTTTTAAAATTTAAAATTTTTTAAACATATTTAATTCCAGTATGCGACTCTTCCTGTGACTTTGTCAAAAAGTATGTCCATGATTCCATATATAATTTTCATGCGACATTTTACGCGATTATGTCCGCAATTACATTTGCTATCGCATAAATAATCTTTTATGTGATTCCTCCTATGACTACGTATGCCGATTTCGTACACATTTTATTTTCTTGCGATGGTGTACTCGATTGCAAAATGTGTGATCATAAGCATACACATTTTATTTTCTTGTGATGCTACACTCGATTATTTGCAATCACACACATATTTTTTTATTAGCATATATGTAACGTTCTTGCAATGCTAGACTCGATTATTTGCAATCATACTCTTTTTTTTATTAGCATACATGTAACGAAATTAAGTTAGAGGGGTGTTGCGAGAATCGAACTCACGGCCTCTCGCACCCGAAGCGAGAATCATACCACTAGACCAAACACCCGATTAAAAAATTTGTATGTATTAGAGGGATTTGAGATAGTGATGAACCCTTTTTACTAAAAGAGAAAATGAAAATTTTTAAATGAGACGTTCAATATAATAAAATAGGAACTTTTCGGCAGGAGGGGGGAAGAATTTAATTATTTTTCGATGGTAATCATGTAATAAAGAGTGATAAAAATATAAAAAGAAGATATAATTCTAGAAAGAATTTAAATTGGCTGACAATTTATTAAATGAGGCATTTAAAAAATTTAAGTTAGGGGTGTTGCGAGAATCGAACTCGTTGCCTCTCGCACCCGAAGCGAGAATTATACAACTAGACCAATTTACTATTTTTATTTTAATTATTTTTAAATATCAGCACTGTCAGTGTCACCCACTGCTAATAGCAATTCGTTGCGAATAAACAATTAAATCAGAAATGGCTGCGATAGCTTCCTTCTCGCCGCAACTCATATTACGCCGCTTTATCCTCACCCGCCCTTCTCCGCCGTCTTTCCATTCCGCCTTAATATCTCAAGCCACAAAATCCTTTCTTACTTTCCCAACCACGCCGTCCTTCCCCTCCACCCGCTTTATCTGTTCCTCCTCCGCTTCCTCTCCCGCGGTCTCGCAGCAACTCGCGAACGATGCCATTTTATTGGAAATCGCGTCGGAAGGGGAGGGTAAAGCAGTTGGATCTTCTGCTGCTGTTACTGTCGGTTTGAAGAAATCGAATTTGGGAGCGATTAAAGTCCCGCCGCCACCGAGTCTTAGTGTGAAGGAGAGGAAAGATTTGGCTTCGTATGCGCACAGTTTGGGGAAGAAGCTTAAGTCGCAGCAGGTGGGAAAATCGGGCGTCACTGACACTGTTATCACCGCCTTGATTGAAACACTGGAAGCTAACGAGCTTCTCAAGGTAATGAGTTTCCTAATTTTGCCTTATATATTCTTCAAAACAATAATTTCGTTTCATTGTTTATATGTTATGTAGTTCTAGCTTATATGAATGTATTGTTTCTTCGTGTTCAAATTCTTTCCATTTTGATTCTTTCTCTACGGATGCTTGATTGCTTTGGTTTGAGCAGGCAAATTACAAGGCTAGGATTGAGTTAGCTTTTTTTCAAATCCAGGATATCCATTAGCATTTAATTACTCAACATTTAGAAATCAACCCTGTTTGGTTATGAAATATGATTGTCATGATTTCTGTCATCACACTGTTACTTGTACTTGTAGTTTGAGGTTTCTTTGCGGAATTTATGTTGCATTCTTTCAATTTCCTGAAAATCTTTCCCATAAACAGCTGAAAATACATGGTACTTGTCCCGGTGAGTTAGAAGATGTGGTGAAGTATTTAGAAGAGACCACTGGATCGGTTGCAGTTGGACAAATAGGAAGAACTGTGATTCTTTATAGGCCTAGCCTGACCAAGCTAAAAGTGGAGGAGAAGAAGAAACGGGCTCAAAATGTCTACATTAAAAGGCAACCACTTTCCGAACGATCCCCTCAGGTCTGTTTTTTGTTATAGAGAGCTTCTGTGTTGGTTGTCATGTATGAAATTTGATGGCTGATGAGTAAAACTATGTTTAAAATGGGCTTAAGTGAGGTGGGAATAGGATCTTAACTTGATATTCAGGGATTTGAAATTCTTGAAATATAAATAATGTATTCTTATATTTGAAATTTTGTGTTTATGATTGTGTAATTGAGTGATTGGTATTGAGATATAACAAAGAGGAGATGGGGCATAGTAGATGAAAGAATATTAGTTGTTTAATTGGATTTGAAGTTTGTTTTTGAATCTGGAAACAAACATAATGGATTTCAGTATCTCAATTTGGGAAAATCTTTTTGGACATAGATGAGGTCTCAAGAGACGAGACCATAGCTCTTAGTTTTGTTTTATCTTGGTCTTCTAGTGGTGTTGGTCACAAATACAATGAAAATTGTGAAGAGATGCACATTCATCTACACTTTAGAATTTCAGGGTAATTTGTAAGTTTTTTGAATAGACATGCTTGGTATTCGGGATATGCTAAGCTTGGTTTTCCTTGTGAAAATTGCAGAGTAAAAGACCAACATCCGTGTCAGGTCAAGAACTTCGACAATCTAGCCGAGGTAGGCGAGGAAGTAGTAGATCCTGAGCTACCATTGATATTTTATGTTGGTGGTTCAGCATTGGTGGATGTGTTACATTCCCTTGCCTCCCGCAATTTCAATGCCAAACATCAATGAGGGCAGAATTAGAATGACTTTGGTGCACCAGTTCTGAATGAGTGGATCAACCCGAACAAGTAGCTTCTGCATATTATGATTGTTTGGGTTTCAGATTGTGAAGTTATCTGAAATTATTAGTGTAATTCCAGCACTATTTTGTGGTTTGTAGCAAGTTCTTTAAAATTCATAATATCCAACTTTATTTATTTTTTAAAATACAACTCACTCGTATTGCTGGGCTTGGTTCTTCCACTTTGTCAATGCTTTTACGTCTGTTTCTGAAAATCTCAAAATAATACTAGCGTATCCTAATTAATCTTTACATAATTCGATTCGATGAATTTATACTCCAAGTAATAGTGATGACTACATAAACACTAAAGTATAAATTGTCCTCCAGCAGGATAATTTCATTTTTATTTTTGTGTAATGTGTAGTTATATATTTGTAAACTTTATTCAATAAAAAAATAACACATGTTTTGTGATCTCAATATTTTATTTTAAATTGATTGAAAGTAAATTTTGACCTAGTGCAAATTCTGCACTTGAGCAGTGTACATTTTGATACAGTGTAGTACAAGGAGATGGACTAAGTAATACAATAGCCAGAAATGAAAAGTTAAAAAAAATAAAGAAAAAGAATACAACAGGATGTGAAGTGCTCTACCTCTCAATACATGCATTCCCTTTGGCATTATCATTGAGTTCAAAACACAGCAGAACCTGTATACTGATACTGTAAGCTATTGCACAATTGACGTGACATTGAAACAATGTTATACAGATTTAAGCTTCCCGGTTTGATAGCTGTTCAAGTCCTCGGCATAAAGCATCCCATTTGCTAAGGTGAGTCGCCGTAGAGCAATAGAAAACCGTGACTGCCATCAAAACATAAGAGTCATACAAATACAAATGCTTATACCATCATATAAAGCTGCTGTAGCCATATTATACACGTTTGAGTGTAAGGAATGGGCATGGAAAATGTCTCGTTTGGAATAATGAATGGAATGAAACCGTGTTTTTTTTGGAATCAACCATTCCTCTCATAATCGGGAGGTATATGTTTCATAACCCAAGCTCTTGAACCAATACCCTTTACATATCCATTCAAAAAATTTCATTCCTTTGAATTTTACTAACACGCAGAACTTTGCTTTTTAATTATTTTAGCATTTTTCAAGTTTTTTATAAATTCACATAGTATATTTTAATTAATTGAGTGCAAGTTTTTGACCAATTTATAGGGCATAATATGAGGATTAAAAGAATTGAAATATGTTGCAAAGCTTTTAAATATTAGTATTGCTTTAAGTTATCATTTTTGGCTATCATACATAAAGGGAGTGGAAGTGCTTGAGTGGTAGACTTACCCATTGGAATGCCACGAGTGTAAACCAACACCCAGCTAAACCATAACCATTTCTGCTCAGAAGCTATATAAATAAGATAGAATGATGAGTAGATGGATACTGGTAAATAAATTAAACTTGCAATTTGTAAGCTTAAGAGATCAAATGTTTTGACAGTGTTAAAGGGATAGCTTAATAACATGAAAGTAAGGAAAGAATATGGATAAAGACACTTACCATCAGAACAAGAGAGCCCAAACAAAAGATCCCAGTCATTGACGTGCTAATGAACTTCAAGTCGCGTCCAGCCTATAGTTGAAAATGTACCTTAGTCAAATGCCAGATCATATGCCTGAATTTAACCTCTAAGTAGTATTAATTATTATATATAGTTCCACATCCATGAAAAGTGCCGTAACCAAAAATTTAAGGCAGAAGCAGCTGCTAAGTTTGTTGGAGTAAAAGTAAAACACCTAATTGTAAGTTTCATCTAGATTCAAGATTTTAATTTGAGAAAGAAGAAAACACTAACAAAGTGAAGATTGAGCCGACGTACCAGTAAAGTACCCTCAAGGCTATGTGTACTTGGCGTGACACATAGCGCTAGGAAGTAAGGAATCAACACCTTGTGCATCTGCATACGCAAATTAATCAAGCACTTTTAATTTCCTTTTTAATTTTCAATGAATTTCAACATTTAGACCAGCATTGTAAATCTAAAAACTTGATTTAGACCGTTTCTTTTCTAGACGGCACTAGATTAACTGTGATGATGATGCAACGCTAAATATTAAATTTTTGCATACATGAACATTTTTCAACATGAATTTGGATTATAAACATCCTTATAGTAAAATGGAGCAACAGAGGTGCCACATATATGTGTGTGTGTGTGTTTAAAAGAAAGAGTGAATCACTATCCAATTTAGCCAAATGGACTTTTAGAGGACTTTCATCTGTTTACACCCCTCTGGACATTGGGAACCATGTTTAACCTTCAGGAGAAAAAAATAATGCAATGTTGTCTTCACCAAACAATCAACATTAACTTAGGACCACGTCCAATGATTAGGAAACTAAAAAACATATCTGAACATGTAAGCAATTTCTCATGTGGGCCTGCTGTCTCATTCTTTGCTTTCATATGATTATGAATTAAAAAATTCATAAGGAGGGGGGGATGAACTGACCTCCTTTATAACCTCAGGATCAGGGGAAAAAATTTTAGGGAACAGCCAAGGAACAGATGTTCCAATACATCCCAATGTCAATCCACATAGTGCACCAATGATGACCAGAGATTTCAGCAATGTTCTAGCCTGTCATTACACATAAGCTATTCAAATATTGTATGTAAAGAATGAATGTATTTCTGATCAATACTATTTCAGAAGAGGGGAGATCATAAGACAAAAAATATGATCTCATAAATTCTTCAATGAAAAAACTTCAAACATGCTCTAGTAGCTTGCTTAAAAAATAAAGTAATTGAACAAAATGCGCATATCTTAAATAATATAAACTTGTAGAATAAGAAAACAACCTTTGCTGAATTTCGCTTAGCTCCGTATAGAAGCTCGGGCATAAAAGTTTGGGCAGTTTGTGAAAGCGGCTCACCAAAAACAGTGCACATACAGTAAACTTGTATCATGACCTAAAGAAGAGAAAATTAGAAGTGCGCCCACTTTGATTTAGCTAGCATGCAAAGATAGAGATGTCATAGATTTGAGAAACCACACCTGATGAGCTGCAAGAGTTTTTGTACCCATTGAGGTAGCAAAGTACACAAGCAGAGAGTAAAATGATACCTGAACTTTAGTATGTCAGACAAATGACAGATAATAAATGATAATAGGAACAAAATCAAGAAAGATTACAAACCTTTGATATCATCATCACAAACACCGGAGCTGCTAGCTTGAATATCTCAAGGAGCTCATGAGGTGATGGAAAGGATATGGCAAAACCATTATATCCCTTATCATTCAGAGCTCGAACCATCATGTAAGCTGCAGCAACCTAAGAAAAATGCATCAAGGGAAGCTAAAATGAAGAGAAATCCATCTAATTTTGGAAAACGAGAAAAGTACGTGGAAACAGAATTACAATGCTTTGATCCAATTATGTCAAATGGAATCAGCAGGAACGTTCAACCTACCTGAGACACCATTGTTGCCCATGCTGCCCCAGCAATACCATATCCGTAGAATCTGCATAAAACTATGTCACCAACACCATTAATAATGCTTGCCACCGCCAAAGCCTTTAAAGGTCCCCAGGAATCCTTCATTCCTAAGCTGTTCATCAAGAAACCAGAAAACACAAACTATTTAACTAGCAGTCGCCGATCAATTCTGAGATTTTGAATATGCAAAATATTCCTGTTACTTCAGAGATACATCGTCAATTTCAGGTATAGATGTACTTCAAACTGCAATTTTCTTTTAGAGTTAAATTTCTACTGACTTGAGACTCAGAAGTTAAAACATAGTTCCTCATTTATAGTTTGTATTACCAAGCACAAATATTTCATGAAAAAATTCACTCTGCTAGATTACAAACTTGCACGAGCTTGGTTTATACGAAGAAAAACTTGCAAAGTCAAAATAAAGTGAATGCAACTGAGTGAAGAATGAAATAAATCAAATCAAAGAAATTCGTCAAACGTACAGTTCCAATCAACTGGAAACTTCATGAAGGGTACGACAACGCATTTAGCCACATTAAGATATTATGTCCATGTAATTATAGAGATGATGGAAACAAACTCAGGCTCCATAATTTATGGTAAAATGACCAGAAATGGAGGAATAAGATATATAACACATTCTGCAGACATTATAAACATATGATCTTGGACCTTGCACTTTGAGCAACCCATCCAACCAGCATAGCTGGCCATGCTAAGCCTCGAATCTGTAAAAGAGATATTGCTCACTAACACATAAAATGTAATAAAGTAAAAAATTATACTAGAATTCAAAGTCTGATCCAGACTCAACATAAAAATAAAATATGCTGAAAGTGAAGAGAAAAAGTTCAAAGAAAAGAAAACGGGATTGCAGGGTGTGATTCTGCAGTAGGTATAGAGTTGAATTTCATGAACATAAGAGTTGAATTTCATGAACATACATTACACTGAGGTAGACCCATAAAGCAGAGCATATTTTAGAAATAGGTATCATTTTTTCTCAGCTGTTTTTTAGAAATCCTTCAAGCAAATTTTCTGATTCCAAAGTTCATAGTAATCATTTTTACTACAAGTCCTACCACACCATTATTACAATTACAACCATAAAGCAATAGGTTTAAACAACGTATTGCAGAAGATCTTTCATGCTTGCACACGGGAAGTTACCTGAACATATGTGTTTGCTGCAGCTACAATATCTGGTTTATTTGCCCCCGTAAACGCTGGAGGAAGATGCAGCGATATTCATCAGCTCCATTTGAAATTCAAACTCTTACATAAAAATCAACAACAACTGCTAATGTTTAAGCTAAAGTATGCCCTTTACCAGTCAATGCCCAAGCACCATAAAACCTTGTAAAGAAAAGCATCAGAAAACCACACGCCAATCCAATAAACAGCAAAATTGAAATCTGATGTTGCACTTCATTTTTATCCTGCACCACTTAATCAAAAGCAAGCATAAGATTATATCAATCAAATTTCAGATTTAGTTTCCACCCAACGCCAATATCATGAACTCAACCTAAGCACAATCACCATAATACGAACAAACAGACCTGTTTAGCAAGAGATACAGCAACCAAATTTGAAGTAGCAATTGAAAGAAACATAAACACATAGCTCGTGTTGTCACAAAACACTGTCCCTGGCCCTGCCATAAATCACAAAAACGTTCATTCGATTCAAAAGCAGCTGAAAGCATACCACATGTAAACAAATTTAAAAGTATAATCATATCAAACCTAAAGCAGCAAGTTCTGTGGAGCTGCCTTGTCCAATAACAGCAGTATCAATCAAACTCATTAATGGGCCACAAATCCAAAGGCCAGCTGCCGGGCCAGAAAACTTTGCAATTTCCATAACTTGGTTCCACAAATTCTCATTCTCCGATAATCCATTTAAGTTGTTCTCAGAACTTTCTCCCAACAACTGCGGTTTCTCTACTACAGCTATGTTTTCTTCCGTAATCGTATCCTCTACAATTGGTAAAATTCGAGGAATGCTCTCAGCAACTTCGTTGCTTGGAGAAATACAATTGGAAATAAAAATCGGATTATTTCTTAGCTGAAAAATTCGGAGAGTGGATGTAGATAGCAGGGAGAGTGGATTGAATGTTGGGGTGAAATTAGGGCGGTAGTAAGAATGGTGAATTGGTGTTCTCAGATACATGCTTTACTGTATATTTTCCCGTCGTTGTATTGAGGAGAGAGAGAGAGAGGGGCGGCAAATGCTGAAATGAGGTTAGAAGAGAAGAGCAGTGTGTGATATTATGCAAACATAACACCTAATGACGTCACCAAAGCTGTAAAAAATTTACTCCATTAGTTAGTAACAGTAACACTGACTGTTGGGTTTACTTTGCAAATAATTTAAAAGTGGTGTGTTTTATTTTATTTTATTTTTTTTTTATTATTTTTTTTTAAATTCCAAATGTTGATATTAATTTGCAGAAATGAGTATTTTATTTGCAATTAACCATTTGAAAAATGAGTTGATTGTGTCGGATAAAATGGTGGAAAAACTTAAAATTCAAATGTGGAATTAGATTATTGAAAAGTTCTCTGCACGATATATCATTTCTTACGAGTAATGGGAAAATGTTCAATGTTTATTTATAATTCTTTTAGAGTCGGTATCTTGTGCTCCATGTGCACAATTTGTGTAAGGATACAACATTTTGTTTTAAATGATATAAATTTTAATTAATAAGAATATAATTTTTTAATTGAAAAGATCAATTGAAATATGAATAGTATAAATATTTCATTTAAAAAAATTAAAAAATACTAAAAGGTACACACTCTTATACTAAAGACTATATATATATATATATATATATATATATATATATATATATATATATATATATATATATATATATATATTATACTCCTTATATTATATTTAAGGAATTTTATCAATTCAAAACTTGAAAAATAAGTAAACTATCAATTCGGGGCCCGAATTATTTTTTTTATCATTCGGGGCATGAAATATGTATAACTATCAATTCGGGGCCTGCATTTAGGTCTTAAATTGATAAAATAAAAGATAATATTTTGATAAATCTAGACCCTGAATTTATAGTTATACATATTTCAGCCTCCAAATTTATAGAAAAAATAATTCTGATCCCGAATTGATAATTTATCCATTTTTCAGTGTTGGATTAATAAAATTCCATTATTTAATACTGGTATAACTTGAGAAATGTAAGATTTAGGAGCACGATGTCTCCCCACAAATTTTAGCCTCGTTTTAAATTAATCTTGAAGCATGAATGCATCGTAATATCCCCAAAATTATTGTATTTTCTGATTGAGGATAAATCTCTTATCTTTAGTAGTATTTAACATAACTGTGTTTTTTTTCGATCAAAGAAAAAAATAACTGGAATTAAGTGTGTAATTATTCTCATTAAGTGTAATCATATTTAGAGGAGATAGATCTAGACGTCAATTTTGACTTTTATAATTGTACTATTATCATAAATTTATTACTTTTATGTTTTTAATGAGTTTATTGCTTTAAAATAGTATAGTATGCTATAGCCTTTTTTTTTTCTTCTCTAAACTTAAATAATATATATATATATATATATATATATATATATATATTAAAGAACTTTTATAAAAAAATACACTCAATTAATGAAAAGTGATAATATTTTATAGCGGAAATAATAACTCACTTTTTTAAATAGGATAAAATATTCTCACCAAAAGATACCCTACATTTATAGATAAAAATGTATATCCTTTTATTTTAAAATAAAATATAGTATTCTAAAAATACCATGATACTAGATACTCCCTCCATCCCGAAGTCGTTGTCCTACTTACTGTAGATACGGAGTTTAAGAAAAATTATTATTTTTTACTTTTCAACTCTATTATGTGAGGGTAAAATTGTCCAAATCATTTTGGGAGTTTTTGGATTAACTAAATCATTAGTGTTAATCCAAAAAATTACCAAAAAAAAATAAAGAAAAAAATAGAGAAATTTTTATCCTACTAAAAATGTGAACTGTTGATGCATACATATCATTCTCCAAAATTACAAAAATGAAATTTTAAATGATCAAGCTTACAATAATAAATTTAAATACCTACACTATTACACAATACCTAGACTATTACAAACTTGAGTTGGATTGATAGTTTTACAAAAATACAGATTACACCTCAGATTTATGCATGCATCATCATTGGTGGTTCCCTCCAAAAATCCTGCCACAATCTTAAAAATCCCTCCAAAAGATCTGACACATCAAAAAAATTCCCTCCAACAGTTTGGTCAGCCCTGCCAGAAAATTTCCCTCCAACTGCCCAACCTCCTTTTAGTTTACCCCCAATTTATCAAGGATAAAAGCAGTCATCAGTATATTAATTTTCATTAATAGAAACGCATTAATGACAACCACCACAAGTTCTCACCTTTCCACAGAAATTTTTTTTAATATGGTAGTTTTTGATTAGGCATACCAAAGATGAGAAGATTGATCATGGAAAGGCAAAGGAAGCAGCAGCTATATTCAATGTATCTACAAGGACTGTAGGTCGTATTTGGGTCATTGTAAAGCAACAAATGGAGGAAGGGAAACCAATACACATTGTCTCCAAGAAGGCATGTGTATCAATTTCCAAAATGGTACACTTTGATGCTAATAAAGTGAAAAGTATTCCATTTCAAAGTAGATCAACAATCAGAGATCTATCAACAGTTATAGGTGTGAGCAAATTAACAGTGGGGCAGATGGGTTAAAAGAGGTTCTCTTAGGGCACACACAAACGCAATCAAGCCTGAGCAAACTCTAAAAAACAAGCTTCAAAGGCTAAATTACTGTTTGGATGCCATCTACTATGACAGGTATGCAAAAAAGCTTAAGTTCAAGGAAATGCATAATGTAGTGCACATAGATGAGAAATGGTACTTTCTTACTAAAGTTTCTGAGAGGTATTACATGGTCCTGGTGAGGTAGAACCACATAGAACATGTAAGTCTAAAAATTTCATCCAAAAAATCATGTTTATGTGTACGGTGTCAAGGCCATTGTTTGATAGTGAAGAACATGTCCTATTTGATGGGAAATTTGAAAATTTTCCGTTCACAACAGTAGAACCAGCAAGGAGAAACTCAAAGAATAAAGTAAGAGGAAGTATGGAAACAAAGCCTATTGACATAGTCAACAAAGAAGTTATCAAAGATTGCATAGTGAATCAGGTAATAGTCAGACCTTATTGATAAGGTCATCATCCTATAGTTTGCATGTATTTAGTCACCTTACCTTTGTTTGATCAAAAGGGCAACACTAACATGCAAAATTTGGTGTACCTGACAGATTATACCAACAATCAAATCCAAATGGCCTTCATATATGGGGAAGGACATATGGATACAACAAGATAATGCAAGGCCCCACATTAAAGATAGTGACCTTGATTTTGAGAGGGCTGCAAGGTCTGATGGGTTTAATATCAGACTTGTATGCCAACTCCCACTCTCACCAGACACTAATATTAATGACTTGGGCTTTTTCAGAGCCATTCAGTCATTACAGTTTAAAACAGGAAGCAAGAATGTTGAAGATTTGGTGACAAATATTAAGAATGCTTATGAAGACATGACATCTGTCACTTTAAGCAATGTGTTTCTTAGTTTGCAAGTTTGCCTCATTGAGATTATGAAAGTGGATGGAGGTATTAAATATAAAGTGCCCCATATTGGAAAAGGAAGGTTAATGAGATAGGGTGCACTGCCTATGTCCTTGGAGATTGATGAAGAATTGGCCAGAGGATGCATAAATAGGTTGATGCAAGAAGACGATGTCTATAAACCAGTTTATGACATCTCAGATCTCATGAACAGCCTGAGATATTGATTTTTGGGTAATGCTTTTTAATGTTTACAGCTTAAATAATAGGTATTAGGATATCTTTTGTTGTTTTGAAGTTGTTTAAGTTGTAAACATACTTGATGCATAATGAATATTCTGATTATTATATTACCCTCAGAACAATATCATCACCGGGTAATTGAGTCTCCTAACAAGGTCTGTAATCCTTGTGATGACTCTAAGTTCAGCACACATGTTCAAAGTCTCATAAACAGGTTTAAAAACCTTGTTGGTGAATTAGATATTGTGCTTTACCTAATTTCATTATAGGCAAGTGTCTAAGTCTCCTAAACAGGTTTAAAAACCTTGTTGGTGACTTATACCTGGTGCTTTACCTAATTTCTTTATAGGAAAGTGTCTAAGTCTCCTAAACAAGTTTAAGAACCTTGTTGGTGACTTAGATATGCATCAAGAAAGGTTTTCAGTATACCAACAATAAGGCAATAGTTTCACATGCCCTCGTAATAAAATCGTCACATGGCTATTAACCAAGCTCAACAGATACAATTATGCACAACCACACACACACACACACACACACATATATATATATATATATATATATATATATATATATATATATATATATATATATATATATATATATATATATATATATATATATATATATGCACCACTGCCTCACAGGGATATCACAGAACAAGCCACAAAAGGGACACCAATCAAGCTCAACAGACCACATAGGGCCACAACTTCACATAAAAACATCGAGCCCCAATCATAGGGACACCAACACAGAATATCATAAGATCACACAGGGCCATCACTTCACATAAAAACATCATAAGACCACACAGGGCCACCAATCAAGTTCAACAGAACACCAATCAAGCCCCTATCGCAAAAACTGACCTCACAGGGCCTCTATTTCACATAAAAAAAATTTAAGGGATAGGGAAGACCAAATAAGACCACCCAAAACAAAAACAATAGGAGTAGGGTCTACCGACACGCAGGGAAGCAGAGGCAGATCCACTCCCACATGAAGTCGCGGAAGTCGTCAGTCGTTTCACAAGGGATGGAGACCCGTGGATCCACTGTTTCAGGCAAAATCGGACCGAGATCTACAGAGAGAGAGAGCAATGAATGACTGTATTCTCATCGAAATTACCGGCAACCATCAACACTGGATCCAGGCCGCTGACAACAGAATCGCACGTATCGGGCACAAACAGTACTAGATCCATGCCGCCGATGTCAGAATCGTACGTATCGGCCACCCACAACATTAGATCTAGCCGATCGACTTCTCCATCGACCGAGTCGGGAACCATCAATACCGGATCCATGACATCGGCTTTTAACTCGGAGAAATCAGGAAACATCGACGCCGAAAATAAGACGGCGGCTGAGGGTTCCACACCTGACGACTCTTGGACCACAGGGAATGGGTCGGAATCTGTCGGGAAAGTTCGTCGAGCGAGAAAACCGCCAAGCTCAAAGGACAGAGAGCGGTGGATTTAGATTTCTAGGGTTCTTGCTCAAAAACACAAGAGAGAAGAGGTGGAGGAGAATGACAGATGAGAGAGAGTGAGAGAGTGATTAGTGATTAGGGTTTGTGTCTCACCAGTTTTGTGTGTGTGTGTGTGATTAATTTAGTGTGTGTGTGTGTTAGTGGGTTTAATTAAGTGTATTGTTAGATAGGTTAATTAATTAATGTTTTAGTGTTTTAAGTGAGTTGGGTAATTTGTAAATTTAGCATATGAAGGGGGTATTTTAGTGATAAAAAATTTCCTTTTTTGGAATAAGATAATAAGTTTGGGGCAGACAAAAACTGTAAGTAGGACAACGAGTTTGGGATGGAGGGAGTATATTGTTATAAAGTGATAAATACTTACAATATCATTGAGAAGGAAAAAAGATAATGAAAAAGAACCAAATGAATTTACTTCCTTCAAATGACATCCGAGTATTGGATCACTATTAACTTTAAAATGTATAATTCGGCGAGTCCATATTAAGTTGGGCTCGTTAAAAATCTTTTTGGGCTCCCCAATCTTTTCATTTCTTATATTTCGTTATTATTTTACTGCAAATATTATATTATTAAAACTCTGGAGTACTTATATGAAATCGTTTCTTGGCGACATCTTAATATATATATATATATATATATATATATATATATATATATATATATATATATATATATATATATATATATAATTTTAATTTTTTTAAATGTTATCATATTTTTTTAAATAAATTATTTATAAAATAATTCATTACACCATTATAATTTTTTATTAAAATATTATAATTTTTTTTCCCCTCAAAAAAATTAATGTAGATTACTGGTGGAGTGTATATATATAGTAGTAATAATTAATCACTCCATCTCGAATATTAGATATTTGGTTGGGGTCTTGAAAATTAATATTTGAAGTTTCAAAAAAATAAAATTGATCCTTATATAATTGAGCTTGTCTTTACTTAAAATATAAAAAAAAAAACTCTTTAAAATAATAAAAAAGCATAAAATATTTTATTTATTTTAATTGAGAATGACATATATTTTTAAATAAGGCCTATTTAGATTTTTATTTATTTAATTTTAGATAACACTATTTGCACACATTTTATTATTATATACACATCTCATTTATAAATTTATAAAAATAGAGATATTTAAAATATCCAACTTACCCTTATTTATAAATAAAATTATTTTAAATATAAACCTTTTTATTTAATACACATCCCAATTTTAAGGCTCTTTGCAAAATTAAATTATGCATTATTAACATTAAAAATATATATTTTAATTGAATTAAGATGTACACATTCCTCACTCAATCTCTCATCATATATTCTTGAAGGAAGTGAAGAAACCTATTAGAAACATTGCAATAATTGTAAATTATTTATCTTTTTCAATTTCAAACTTTGTTGATTGGTGTTATAAGTGTAGTGGGGTCGAACCAAATGTAAATCTGTTGCTCCTTGTTGCCATTTTCTTGCTAATGTAGGGGTCATCACTGATATTTCTTAAAACATGTGGGTTAATTCATTTGATCACTTGACTCCTCATTCAAATAGGTGACTTAGGTACGATTTCATTTGAAAATGAATTAAAAGAGTTATAAAGGGTTTGGTGAACTAACAACTAACATTTACAGAAATTTAGAGTCAATTTCATTGTGGGTTGTGTTGGGTAAATTTAGAGTCAATTTCATTGTGAGTTGTGTTGGGTATATTTAGAGTTTTGGTATAATATGTTGGCTATGGAAAATTAAAAGAAGAAATTGTTCCAGCTCTGATGCTTACCGTTCGATAGCAATCACACAAGAAACGACGAACCAATCTTAGAAAAATGACGATTTAAGAATACACTACAGATTATTAGGTCAATTCGACTTCACTCGAGTTGTGTGTCTGAGATCAAAACTTTAAGTAAGTGTTCCGAAATCTTTTAAGTGTATAGTCTACCTAACATGTAAGAAAATGTTTTATGAGTGTTGAATTATGTAATTGAGATGATGTATATAGATCTCGAGACGTCTTTTTCTTTTTATGAAAAAACTTGGTCTTATGATTCACACCATCGCATTCCTTCACAAACACACCTCAATCTATTAGATATAATTTTTTAAAGTTATTTTTTTATTCATCTTAACTTTCCAACATGCTGAAATATTAAGATTAATATAATTTTCTCACTGACGGCAAGAAAGATGTTCTGAAAAGAAAATGTTAAACTTAAAAGTTGTCATTAGGAGTGAAATTGGGAGTTTTAGGGTCAAGACGAACAATAATTTCAAAGAAATATTAATTGAAATTGGAATTGGTATTTACAGCAGCAGCAGCACGACCACTAATCCTCAGCGCAAATACACAAATTATTAAATACCGATGAAACTGAAAGATGATAAAATAAATCGAGAAGACGTGTTGAAGGCAAAAGCAAAATACTATGATTCAGTTTATTAATCAAATCAACCAAACGCTTCATCAGAAACACTCATCCAAGAGGCAACAGCAGCACAGAGCAGCCAAACATCCTCCTATTAAACCTTTATTAGTGCTCGATGTCTGTTGCTGCGGCGCCGTCTGCCCGTACTGCGGCGGCGCATAACCCTGTTGCGGCGGCGGATAACCCTGTTGAGGCGGCGGATAACCTTGTGCAGGAGGAACACCAACAGAGGGTTGATTCTGATTGTAGTAACTCATGATGACTTGTAAGAGATTGTAATTCTTGTGTGTGTACAAAGAGACCTATATATATATATAGATTACATCTGAAATAAAAGGTAATAAAATTATATACAAATCCCACAATTATTTCCTTGAATTATGGGAGATATTACACGTAAAATATCAATTTTATAATTTGAATTCCCTTCTAGAATACACCCCTGCAAAGATCTTTAGCAACAAAGTGAGATTCTAAATGTGAGATAACAATTCTTATTTGATTGGAGAGAACATTTACATTTGTAGAGAGAGAAAAATGGTCATTTCATTACATGATGGGTGTATAATTTATAGTTTTAAAGGGGTAACTTTGGAAATTAATGGTGTGTATACAACGAAATTAATAAATACTCCCGTTCATTTTACAAAACATTTCACATTTAATATTTCGTGTTGATTAAAAAAAATGGCTATTTTTATCAATTTTATTTACTTTAGAGAATATTATTGTACTCTTAATTAATAAATAAATAGTATAAAGTATTAGTACGTTTATAAAAAATGAATGATAAATTTGTAACTAAAATAACATTTGAAGTTGTTGGATAAATGTGAAAGATTTTATAGTATAAGCGATTGAAGATAGTGTGAATGATTTTGTAAAAAAAGTTAATAAAATTAAGGGCTATTATGCCTGCATACTACATTTTAGAGGCTAGAAGTATGGATTAGGGGTAGTTAATTACTATTTTTAATTTTTAATTAATTATTGAGATTTAATTAAGGTTTAATCCAACAATTAAAACCGTTCAAGTGCATCGATGTCGATGCACGGAAGTTAAATAAAAAAATAAAAGAGGTTTGATTAATTAAAAATGGTGTATTCAACAAAATTGGAGTGTACATAATATACTATCACTCTTTATTTCAGGATGCGAACAATTTTGTGGAAAGAAAATAGAATTGAGAATTAAGTTTTTCCATGTAGATTTATTTCATTTTAATTGTTTATTAAATATAATGCCCTTAATTTAGGGGTGATTTTGCGGTGCACTTGCGGTTAGTGGGTTAAAAATATGAGGAGTTGATAGTTTTTTTTAAATTAATTATTTTATTTTATTTGATGATAGAGATCGAATTAAAATATAATCTAACGATTAAGATCGTTCAGGTGCATTGGTGCACCAAGTATACAACAGTCGAACTCTTAATTTAATTACAGAAGTAAACATACATTTCCAAGACAAATGGTGTACACATGTTAATTATGGGTGATTATGGATGCACTTGGTGTATGGTATCCCATATTTATAGTATAAAATGTAGTTTTATTTTTAAATAATAGTAATAATTATATTACTCCCTCCGTCCTGGGTATTTTTACCCGTTTGTATGGGCACGGAGATTAAGATATTTTATTTTTTTAATATATAATGTAAGAGAAAGTATGGATAAATTAGTAATTTAAAAAGAAAAAGTGAATAAAGTTATTGAGAATGATGAATAAAGTGTAAAAAAGTAATTAAAGTTGTTGAGATTATAAAAAGTAGGTAATAAAATATTATGTATTTTTGCCAAAAATGGAATGGGTAAAAATACGTGAGACACCCCAAAATGGAAAGTGAGTAAAAATATATGGGAAGGAGGAAGTATTATATTTAATGATGTAGATTATATTAAAAGTTAATCTATATTTAATGATGTAGATTATATTAAAAGTTAATTTAACGATTAAGACTGCAGTTAGGCTTGAATTATTATACTATAAGTAAAAGTTCGATTAATTTATGTTATGAGAATTAATTTAAAAGAAAAATAACCCTATACATAAATTTAAACTTTAAATATAAAATATAAATATAAATAAATATAGGTAAAATATGTTTATTTAAATTTAAAATAGGCAAAAACTTCTGTGCACCCGGGCGCACGGACCACATTCCGTGCGCCTTTAGAATTTTGTGTTAAATTGTATACCCTTTAGTATAAAGATGTGTACCCTTTATTTTCTAAAGAAAATTATTGTGTGTATCTGAGCGCATGGACAACACTCCGTGCGCCTTTAGAATTTTGTGTTAAATTGTATACCCTTTAGTATAAAAATATGTACCCTTTATTTTCTAAAGAAAAAAAATATTAATGAAAAGTGTATACCCTTTGGAATAAAATGGTGTACCTTTTATTAATTAAAGTGTATATTCTTTAGACCAAAACAATGTACTCTTACCTATAATACTAAATTTCTAAAGACGCATGGAATGTGTTCCCGTGCGCCTGAGCGCACGCAAGCCTCACTCTTTAAAATATGTTGTAATGTATCATATTATAATACCCTATATATAATTATATTTCTAATTAGGGTCTTGCCAAAACGTCGTTGGTTATAAAAACAACATTTTGTCGTATTAAAATGGTACGTTGAAATAATTGTACACGCATGTATGATGGGCTGATAGCCATTAAAAGATTTTCTTTCTGAATTTAATTCGAAAGAATAGTCAATATAAACGAGGTATTAAAATCAAGAAAAAATAAATTAAAAAATGGCTAAAGAAAAATAAATTACACTCCATGGCTATGAATTGAAAGATACGTAATTAGTCAAAGTGACAATTTGGTAGAAGACCAGAACTTAATACCAACTTATATAATTAAATTAATTAGTTGAATTTACTAGGTCAATCCACTAATATTTCTATTGCATGATTATTTGACCCACTCTCAACACCTTTTTATTTTATTTTATTTTTTCCTACTCGTTTAATCATATTTATTTCGGAATCATGAATTTATGTACATAAAAGAATGAATGACACGTGAGAATTAGTAAATCTAAAATTTTACCCTAATTAGAACTTATATACTCTGGCTATATATAATTTGAATTATCTCATCTTTTCTACTGCAGTAATTAAATAGTAATACCCTTTGTATTTCAACATATATTTTTAATAATGAAGAAAAATAATCTTATTAATTAAAATTTATGCCCTTTAATTAGAATACAATATAATACAAGTGAACATCTTGCATTTTGGTGCACGAGACATCAATTTTAAAATTTTACATGATAATTATGTATGTTGGAACACTTTCACACCATAAATATATCTAATTTAAAATTAACAAAGTTCAATTAAAGAACTATATTTGAAAAATAAATATATACCCTATTATTTATTAGAGTATATGTAAATATTCTCTACATAGGAATTCTCTCCCACATCGTTTAGATTATATGTAAATATTCTCTACATAGGAATTCTCTCCCACCATGCTTGGGACACTCTAGCCTCTACCTATGACAAGCCATCAAGAGGGCGTATTGTTACTCTAAAAAATAAATAACACAATCCTTCTAAAGGTGACAAATCAATTACAGATTTCATGTTGGAAATTCGTGGATGTATTGATGAACTAGCTCTTCTTGGTGTCATTACTGATGAGGAAGATCTAACCCTCAAAATTCTCAACGGTTTGGATGATTCCTGCAAGGACATATCAAATGCTATTCAAGCAAGGGATACCACTATCAGCTTTGATGATCTTCATGAAAAGTTGTTAACTATGGAGGCTCACATCTTATTTCGTGCATCTGTATCTGTGCTTGGTCCTGCTACGGCCTTCAATGCCTCTCGCAAGGCCTCCATATCTGCCCGTCAGTCTCACCAGCAGCCTTATCATGCCTCTTCTCCACGATCCTAACAACACTCTATCACTCCCTCGGGCTCGCGCCCAGGCTACCAGGGTAGCTGTCAACTATGTGGCATCTAAGGCCATTTGGCCAAGCGATGCCCTGAAATTTAGAAGTATGCCTCGCCACAAACTCAGAGCTGGCCACGTTCAAGTAATACTAGTCCCTCTGCCCATACAGCCACCGCAGGTCCCCCACATGATGGATTTTGGATTCTGGTGCCTCACACCATATTACTACAGACTTGGCCAACCTATCACTCCATACTTCATATGATGGGCGTGATGATGTTGTCATTGGTGATGGTAATAAATTATCAATTACTCATACTGGTACCTTAAAGTTTGATAACTTATGTGACTTAATTTTTCAGAGATTCTTTTAGTACCATCTATGTCTCGTAACCTTTTGTCCGTCTCTCAATTGTGTCGACAAAACAGTGTTGATGTTCTTTTTTTAAATTCTAGTTTTCAGGTGAAGGATATCCACACAGGGAGCGTTCTCCTATACGGTCATCGCGTTAATGAGCTTTACGTTTGGCTGGAAACTGCTCGTACTCCTCTTGCGCAGTCTGTTTTCTCTTAGACTAAACAGTCAACCTCTATTTGGCATGCTCGCTTGGGCCACCTATCTCCTAAAATTCTAGAGTTTGCTTTATCTTCTCATACTCTACCTCTAAATAAAGTTGTTGATTTTAGTTGTGATTCTTGTAAGTGCATAAAAAGTCACATATTACCTTTTTCTGAATCTTCATTAACATCCACCATGCCACTTCAGTTAGTTTTTTCAGATGTTTAGACATCTCCAATTTTATCTTACGATGGTTTCAAATATTATGTGATATTTGTTGATCATTTCTCAAAATATGTTTGGCTATATCCATTAAAACGTAAATCTGATGTGTTACCTACCTTCATTGCTTACAAAGCCCTTGTTGAAAACTTTCTCAAAACTAAAATCACTACCCTTTACACTGATAATTGAGGAGAGTTTATTGCTCTACGTCTATTTTTGACTCAACATAGTATTACTCACCTCACCACCCCTCCTCATACTTCTGAGCAAAATGGTGCCTCTGAGCGCCGCCATCGTCACCTTGTTGACACCGACTTAGCTCTTCTCCACCAAGCTTTCATCTCTCTCACATACTGGCCCTTTGCTATACCCATAGCTTCTTACCTCATAAATCGTCTGTCAAAGGCTGATCTGGGCATGTCATCTTCCTTTGAACGGTTGTTCAAAGTTTCAAACACTCTCCAAATATATCCAAACTTCGTGTCTTTGGGTGTCAATATTTCCATTGGCTACGCCCTTATACTCGTCACAAGCTTGTCTCTCGATCTACTCCATGCGTCTTCATAGGATACTCTCCAACACAAAGTGCATATCTTTGCCTTGATCGGTCATCAAATCGAATATATATCTTTCGATATGTTGAGTTTGTTGAAACTAATTTTCATTTTGTCAAACCCCTACATATATCCTCTCATCCATTACTATCTAATACCCCAATCCCACAACCCTCACATGTACAACCAGCTTCTGTGTTGCCGAATACGCCTACGCCACCATCTCTCTATTTGGATCCTTTGCCCTCCCCTCCTCATCCGTTGGAGCCTCCACTTCGACATCATATGACCTCCCGTTCTCACAACAAGATCTTCAAACCAAATCCAAGGTACTGTCATATTGTCTCTCTCTCTAATGATGTTGAGCCAACTTCTGTTACACAGGCTCTTAAAGATCCTCGTTGGCGTGAGACAGTGTCTTCCGAATTCACTGCTCTTCTAAAAAATGAAACGTGGAATCTTGTCCCACCTCACTCTTCTCAGAATGTTGTTGGCTGCAAATGGATTTTTCGTACCAAACAAAAATCTGATGGTTCTCTTGATTAATTAAAGCTCAACTTGTAGCTAAAGGGTTTAATCAGCGTCCTGACATTGGTTACTTTGAAACCTTCAGCCCTGTAGTCAAACTACTACAATTCGTCTTGTGATCAGTCCTGCTATTTCTCGAAATTGGCCTCTTCGTCAGTTTGATGTAAATAATGCATTTCTACATGACACTCTATCTGACGAGGTCTTTATGAAACAACCTCCCGATTTTTCAGATCCAAATCATTCCTCTTTTTTGTGCAAACTTCACAAGTCTATCTATGACTTGAAACAGGCTCCTCGCACTTGGTATAATGCCCTTCAGGATTTTTTAGACTCAATTGGTTTTATCTATACAAAATTGGACGAGTCTCTATTTGTCTACCATGTTGGTGATATCACGGCTTACTTCCTTGTATATGTGGATGATCTCATTCTTATAGGGAACAACAATTAGTTTCTCTCTCGTGTTGCTTCTGATATAGCTTCCAAATTCTCGGTTAAGGATCTGGGTCATTTGTCATACTTTCTTGGTATTGAAGTGCTTCTATCGTCGTCATCATGTTTTTTGTCTCAAAGGAAATATATTATGGATCTTCTTGCGAAACACAATATGCTTGAAGCCAAACCTGTTCAATCTCTTCACTCTGTGGGATCTACTCTTTCTCTCCAAGATGGTTCCCCACCTCTGACTCGACTGTTTATATGCAGATTCTTGGGAGTCTTCAATATCTTCTCCTCACACGACCTGACATTGCCTTTGCGGTTAACAAACTCTTCTAGTTCATGTGATGAGTGATATTTTCACCTACATTTTAGTGTCTTTTTATATCCATTTTCGTAGTATTTTATCCGTATTTTATGTGTTATTTGGTTGTATTATGTGTTTTCATGGAAATGTGTGTGAATGAGCTTAAACGTATGTAAAACAAGTGAAAAATGAGCAAAAAAGGAATAGAAGCTGAAACGAGCAAGAAAGGGACTCAGGGAACCCAACTCGAGTTGCAGGGTACAACTCGAGTTGCCAACTCGAGTCGAGTTGGGGTCCCGAAGAAATCCAGAATCATACAGTGAGCTAACTCGACTTGGGAGAGCCGACTCGACTCGAGTTGCAAGTCACAACACGACTTGGCAACTCAAGTCGAGTAGGATCCCGAGATCAAATCAGTTTCAGAGTCTTGCAGCACAACCGAACAGGCGAGAGCTCGAGTAGCCAACACGAGTTGAGTTGGGTCAGCTCGAGTTGCATTACATGCAACTCGACTCGAGCTGCTAACTCGAGTAAGACATGCCAAGTCGAGTAAGGTCATTTTGGGCCAAAAATCCAAATTTTCACCTGCCAATGTGTGTAAGTGTGTGTAAAAAGCCCATTTGATGTTAAATTCGTGGCCCAATTTAGAGAGAGTATAAATAGCCTCAAGTTCAACATTTGAAGAGAGATTGGAGATTCCACCAAGGGTTTGCACCAAAACACATAGATCACACGCCATTTTCTCCAATTCACACCATCATCTTCATTCATTCTTCATCCATATCATCTACCTTCATCCTTCCACTAAATCTACCATCCAAATTGAGCAAAAGGAGCAAAGAAGAGAGGGGATTGCAAAGGGGAGAAGAAGATCACAATTGGAAGCATTCAAGGGAGTCTTCATCTACACTTTGTTTTGAAACCTTATTGTTCATCATATTTTGTAAGGATCTTAATGTCTATGTTGATTTCCTTTTGAATATGGTAGACTAATCTCCCTTGTGGGATTAGCTACATGAGGGTTGTTGGTTAATTTTGGGGATTTGTGTATTTGAATTCATATGTTGATTGGATCTATGATTTTCAATTATTGATTATTAATTGTTTGATTTGTATTGTTGATTTGTGTGGTTAATTGTCATGAACATGTGATTAGATTGAGAAATCAATTAAATGTTTAGGATAGTTCATTGAATCAAGTCACCATACACTTCATGTTAATTATAAGTTGTAAAGAGACTGAGAAATTCTTTAGAATTTAGAACCCTTTGATAGAACATGTGATTGGTTTGATCGAGAGGTTGATTAATCGTGTGAATGGACTCTCACTTCAAACTTAGTACCTAGTTAGAATTGTTTGTGTGAGAACTAATCCATTGAGCTTTTTGATATTCATATCCTATCCATCTCGAGGGGGAGTTTAGGTGAACTTAGTGTTGACCATTAATCCTATATCCATGATACATATGAATTTGATACATAATTTCTAGAATTACTACTTCTTAATTGTTGTTAATCTCACTTTTAATCAATTTGGAAAACTACTTTTAATCCATTTATCTTGTTTGTTTGATCATTGCTTGTTTACTTGCATTGATTTCTATTTACTTGTTTGTTTGATCAACAACCCCTTCGATGATTCGTCTCTATAAAATTACGAGAAACGTGATATCGCTTAAGCATTAGTGCCTTCCTCCCTGTGGTTCGAAAAATTGTTGAATTGGTCATCCCAACTACAAAATGGCTAATCAAATGGGGAGATGTTAAGCGTCTACTTCGCTATCTAAATGGCACATGACAGCATGGTCTTCTTCTTCGTCGAGATTCTCCACTATCACTTCATTGTTTTAGTGATGCAGATTGGGCTGGTAACACTGATGATCGCACCTCTACATGTGCTTTCATTATTTTTCTTGGTGCAAATCCTATCTCGTGGAGCTCTCGCAAGCAACGCTCTGTAGCTCGCTCTTCCACTGAGGCTGAATATAGGGCCATTGCCTCCACTGCAGCAGATCTCCCATGGACTTGTTCTATCCTTTCCGAACTAAAAGTAACTTTGTCTTCATCTCCCGTTCTATATAGTGATAATATATGAGCAACTTACTTGTGTTCTAATCCCGTCTTCCACTCTCGCATTAAGCACATTGCCATTGATTATCACTTTGTTAAAGACCTGGTTAGATCATCTCAGCTTCGGGTCTCTCATGTTTCATCTTCTGATCAACTGGCTGATGCTCTTACTAAGCCACTTCCACGTGCCCGATTGTCTCTTCTCATGAACAAGATTGGCGTTGTTAACCGACCTCCATCTTGAGGGGGCGTATTAAAGTATATGTAAATATTCTGTATATAGGAATTCTCTCCCACATCGTTTAGATTATATTTTGCATTCTTTTGTAATTGTATAAAGTTACACATTCTAACTGAATACAACACCTTTCCCATAATTCTCAATATTATTAATCCTTCAAATTAATATTGAAACAGTTTAACAGAATAATTATCACGATCAATTATCACATTATACTAAAAATTATCACGCTCCATTCATCTGACACTCCATGAAATAGTTGCACGTATATTTTTGTCAAACCAAAAGAGGGTAAATATTATTTTGCTCATGAAAATATAAATAACTAATAAAACTTAATATTATTAAGTGGTGTGAAAACAAATGAAAGAAATTTGGTCTGAATCAATTCGTCCAACTATTGCAGTATTTTTTTTTTATTCTTTTATTACTTTTAAACATTTCCCCCAGTTTTCCATCAGAAAAAAGCAATTAATTATTGGGCCACAAAAGAAGGTAGCCTAATAGATTTCATTGTTTATTACCAAAATTCCCACTTTCTTGCATCTTCTCTAAGTCACATGGGTTGAAAAGTGGTAATGTGAATCCAAATTTGTCTTTTTGAAAGTCAAATTGGGAAAAATTGGTTCTAAAAATGAATGTCTTTATGAGTGTGATATGTAAGAAGATTTCAATTAAGGAATCATTGGGTGGATAATCTTATAAATTTACCGTCTTAACTAAAATATACTAGTAATTAATTTATATTTTTTTTAAATTATCCATAGAAAGTATTTTGATCCAAGATGAAAAAAGTGATTTGAATCCATTCAAAGTTAAATTTACCAGGTGGGCTAGCTCACCTGCTACTGGGCTCCTCACAAAAGTGAGTGACCCAGGTTCGATTTTTATTGAGAACGAATAGGAGGGGAGTTATAAGGAGTCCTTATTGGAGTATAGGGCACAAAGGTTTAAAAAAAGTATTATGTAAAATTATTGAAATGTATGTAAAGTGAGTATTATATTAAAATATGTTTTAAAAATGGATAATATTATAAATGGTGTACCCCATCATTAGGGGCCCACCGCCCATGCTTTAGAAATTGGTGGAGAAGGTAAATCGCAGGATATACTTCAAGTGGCATATAGAAAAGACTCACTGTTTAATTTGTGCTTCCAAGAGAAATGGGTAATATTATAGTGTACATAAATGTGAAATACTTTTAGAATAGATGGAGTATAATCTTGAGGGTACTACAGTAGTATTTTTTTTAATAAATAAATAGTTTTAATATGTTAGGTAGGGATAGTTTTTTAATATGTATGGAACAGAGTTGATGTTTTGATTTATTACTAATTTAGAATATAAAAATTTTTATGGGACAAACATTATTTATATGGGGTAAGCTATTTACCCCCAAAATTGCTTAATATATCCCAAAAAATATTTTAATTAATATGACTTAAATACCCTTCCCCATAATATATGATACCCCAAAACTACTAAACTTACCCATTTACTAAACACACCCCCAATATATTTTAGTAAATATATTTGTATTACTAAATATACACCCCAATAAAAACTATTTTGTCTTTTTTTAATTATAAACACATCTATTCATCTTCGTCAACAATACAAACATTTAAATTTCAGGCTGTAGAACTCGTCCAATACAACCGATTTAGAATTTCAGCACTTTTCCATGTTATTTTTTTAATTGATAATTTCTTGATAATTAAGAATGGTTAATTACCTTCCCCAATATTGAAGGAATATAAATTGACGATTGAATAAAACTTATTAATATTACAGTAATTGAAAACCATGCAAATCAATTCATATTATGTGGAGCGAGAGGGATAAAAGAGACGCAAGAGTTTGGCCAAGAAGAGAGAGGTTAATTTGATTCTATTTGTTATTTTATTTCCTGCTGCAAAATGAGATTGAAAATGTGATAAATAGGTTGGCTGTGTGAGAAATTAAAAATTAGGAGTCGGGTGTGGAGCTTACAAATTAGGGTTTTTAAATTAGGTTTTACAATATATTTGGTAAGTTTTAAAATTTGGAATGTAATAATTAAAATTTTAATTATATAATTTTTATAGGGGTATTTATATCTTATTATGTAGGAATAATTTAATTTAAATAATTATGGGGTATGAATAGTAATTTTGGGTGCGAATAACCGTCCCCTATTTATTTATTTATATATATATATATATATATATATATATATATATATATATATATATATATTTTTTTTTTGAATGAGGTAAAAAACCAAGGTGTCATTACTCTCAAAAAGTAAAAATAAAAAGAAGGTCATTATAGTACTAACCACTAATTAATTGATATATAAGTACGCAAATGAAATGGATTGACTGATAATTAATATCGTAATTAGTCAATTATTTATAGATAATAGTATATTTTAGACCAACTAACCATCCTGCATGTTTGAATTCACATAACACGGTTTTCTGGATTGTTGCATTCAAGAATGTTTTTTAAGCACATTTGAACACAATAGTTTTTTTAAAAAGTGATTTTATTTAATTTACTAAAAATAAATAAATATCTGCATTATTAAAGAAAATGTTACCTATCTTACGAAATGATTTGAGGAGCAATTATCGTGTGAGGAAGTATTACGTACGTTGAGTCTGTTGCATATTTTATTTAATATTATTTAAAAATATAATTATTTTTGTTACAGATGTAATTTTTCTTTATTTATTATATAAAGTGTGCATAAATAATCATTACTAATAGAAAAATAAAAACTACCTATGAGTTTTAAAAATACAATTAATATGTAATGGTATTTCGATAAAGTCTCATCTAATAGATATTCTGTCGTCCCGTCCTTATGGTTAAGTTTGTTTTTTGCACTGGGATTAATGAATAGGAGTATATAGTATTTTAATGTGTATTGAGGTGAGAGAAATAATAATTTAATGTAAAGTGGGTATGTGTATTAGTGTGATGTGTGGGCCCATGAGGAGAGAAATAATTAATTTGTGTGGAGCCGTATGCTAAAAAGGGAAATATAACTATTAGGATGAGACGCCCAAAATGGAAATATGTAATCATTAGGATGAGACATAGGGAGAATTTTTATTTGTCATTAAAACGACTATGCAAGGTAGAAAACTATAAATACGGAGTCTTTTATATTACTCTCTCCATCCTAAAAATTTTTTCACATCATATTTTAAATAATGCCACTTTCACATAACTTATTTATCGTTTATTTATTAGTTAAAAATACCACAATACTTCTAAAAATTAATAAAGTTGATAAAAAAAATCTTAAACTTCATATCTACGATAACAATAAAGAATTGTATGGTATGGAATGACTATAATACTTGTATATAAGAAAAATATCAATTGATGTGAGGTTCATTTTATTAATCCTTATTACTACTAGTTACAATATCCAAATTGGGGGTGGCTATTCGCACCCCCAAAATTACTTAACATACCCCATGTCGGTTAATGACTAAAATATCCCATTACGAAAAGACATATATAACTTTTAAAATTCAATAATTCTAATTAAAAAAAAGGAAATCTAAAATTTGGAAGATCCGACACCTCCTACCAAGTCACTCTCATACTCCGCCTTTACTTACAATTCACAGCAAACCAGTAATCTCCGGCATAGAACACCAGAGCTTTTTTTATTCCCAGAGTCTTAGGCATCCCATCGGTTCCGGTCTCTTGGAGAAAAGAATTACCACTCTTTCTCACCGTACAATGCCATGGCTGTCACAATTACAAAACGTTAAAACCCTAATCCCAATTCCGATCAAAAGCCAGAGTAGATTCAAATGGAAATAGAAGCTTTCAACAAATTTCTAATATATAATTATAAAAATAAAACTAGTAATTATTGTTAATTCATATCTTTTCGCTTCAATTCATTCCTCAAACCTCAAACAAACAACGGTGGAAGAAGAAAAGTTGGAGAAAATTGAAGTATTAATAATCGACAAATTGGGGGTGAAAGAGAGAGTAATACCAAGAAGGCCCCATGGATCGAACTTGTAGAGAACAACTCAATAATAATAGGAATGGAAATGTTCTGACCGGCACACTTTCGGCAGAGGCAATGCACAACAAGCTCGCCGTCGGTGGGATGGAACCTGACCAGGCGGAAAATTCAATTGCTGCTAGTGATTGGCGCCCTTTCATTCACCGTCGGCCAGAGAGAATTGAAATCGGAATAGAGTTGTATGGTGGAGTAAGGTAGGTTGATAGAGGTTTGAATTTAAAACGAAGAAGGTGGAAGGATGCGTGGGTTACGTGGGTATATATACATGAGAGGAGGGTGGGGTTAGGTTCAATCGTGAAGATAAATGGTGTTCATAAGTTGAATGCTTTTTTTTCTTTTTCTTTTTTAAGATATCAGAAGGAGCGTCGACGGAAGATGTGGAGGTTTGCCGTTAGTTGCCGCCGTCGTCGGAGGAATGCTGCACTTGCGTGATATTGCCTAGAACTGAGTCTTGAAGATGAATAATTTTCTTTTCTTGTCTATTTAACAAAATAAAAAACAAAAATAAAAGAGGATACAATTGTCTTAATTGGGGTGCATTTAATAATGTTTATATATATTAGTAAAATATATTGGGGTACATTAAGTAATTCTGGGGGTGCAAATAGCTTGCCCCATCCAAATTATATTAATCAAATACCACTTTTAACCCTATTTTTAAGTTTAATTGTATTCAGAATTAATTAACTATTAATATTACTACCAGATATAATATCTAAATTATAGTAATTAAATACCACTTTAACCCTATTTAAGTGTAATTATATTTAGAATTAATTAACCATTAACCTCTCCGTAAAAATATAATATAGGTTAGGATTAATCAATCGTGGTCAAATATAAAAAAAGGTTTAATTGTATTGTATTCAAAATTTATTAATTAACTAGAGATATTACTATAATGTATCAAATTAAATTACGATAACAAATCTTCATGATGACTTCAGAAATATTTACATATATTTTGGTATTCACATTATATTACCATAAAAAAATTCTCACGACTCCAGATTATATTACCATAAAAAATATTATTAAAAAATATTTACATAAAATATTTAGATAAGTATTCAGAAATTTTTTATATATTTTGGTATCCAATTATATACTATAAGAAATTTGATGTATTAAAAAATATTTAGATAAATATTCAGAATATTTAGATATGCCTAGTATCATGTTAGATTACATTATTCATAAATAATTAGATAAGTATTCAAAATATAGATAAGTATTCAGAATATTACGATAAGAAATCTGTATGATATATTTAAAAATATTTAGATAAACATAATTAAGAATGGCAGTGCAATGACGTGTTCTTCTCATTTTCTTCTTCTCTTCTACTGAGGTTAGGGTGCGTTTATTTATTTATTTAATGTGTTGCGATTGTGTTTGGGTGGGTTAGCAATGATATTGGATGTGGTTAGCAATATGGGTTGGATGAAGTAAGTCAAATGGATGAGGGATATAATAGTCTTCTCACTATAAATTTTTTTGAGATTCGGATGTCTTTAGTAATGTTTTAGGTGACAATACCTATATCTTAATCATGAAATAGTTCCCTGCATTATTGTTACTTTTCATTAATTTTCAATTAATTAAGTATTACTCATTCCATCCCACAAAATATTTCACACTTTCCTTATTTGCTTATTCTACAAAACCTTTCACACAAAAAAAAACATTTTATCTAACAACCTCAAAAGTTACTTTAATTTCAAATTTGTCACTCCTTTTTCACACACATATCATTATTTTATACTTTTTTATTACCTAAAAATATTACAATATACTCCAAAGTCAATAAAGTTGGTCAAAAAGTATAACTTTTCTTAAACAACGTGGAACTGAAAAGTATTATGAGACAGAGGGAATACTTTTTTATTAAAATATCATCACACATAATTTTTTTCCTTTTTACTATCATTGTCCCATCATAATATTTACGTATTTTTATTTTGTATGTCACATTATAAGCTTTACATTTCCTTTTATAATAAATAAATAGAATCCACATAAAATAATTAATATTCCTATGAAATATGCGCAATACTAATACAACCTCACAATATATTAAAATATTATTATATATCTAATCTCTATATTACACGTAAAATTTAATTTTATCTTAGGGCGTAATTGGTATGATGGAGTTGGGTGGGAATGAAATCGTCATTCCTAATTCTATATTCTCATTCCTGCGATTGATATGTTTTTAGTAATATGAATCACAATTACAAATGAATGTGTATTCCCTTACATGTGGGGCATTCCTCCCACCCCCATGGTATTGTCCATTTCATTTCCTTGTTCCCCCACTCCACCCCACCCCCCTCTCTCTCTCACACACACACATATAATTATAAATAATATTCTTTTAATTTATACAACATTTATTTATATAATTATAAATATGTTACTATTTTTCTACTTAACATGTGGAGTAATATTTATTAAAATCATTTGTATTAAATTATTATTTAATAAAAAAATAAAATAATAAATTATTTAAAATCTAAATAAAAAATTAAATATTTTTATATACTCAAATCGGTAAAAAATATATAATTAAATTAAATTCTTAAAATGTTTAAATATAAATGTATATAATTATTTTAATATTTATTCAAAATAAAAATTAGTAAATTATATATAAAAAATTAATATTATTAACTAAATTGAATATATACATGTAATATACATATAAATATAATTTTTTATGCATAGTTTAATATTCTTTAATATATATAATTTTTTTATTTGTATTTTAAATTTTATTTATATTTTAAAAATATTAATATTTTATTTTATTTATAATTTAATATTTTTCTATAATTATAAAATATATAAAATCTTCATTAAAATTTTAATTAATTTAATATTTTAAATAAATTAAATTTAAATGTAATATTATAAAATACTATTAATGAGATTGAAATTATTAAATAATACAAATTCTATTACTTGAGTTATTCCTGAACGATACCAATCATGATAAAAATAAATTTTAATCATTTCATTTCCATTATTATTCTATTCATAAGTTCATTCCATTCCCCTGTTATTCCATTCAGTCATACCAATAAAGCTAGAGTTAACTATATACTTTTAAGATAATTATCTTTTTAATTAAGATGGTACATATAATTAAGATATAGAAATACTCCTTCACACTGCTATATGTTGTTTAAGAGGAAATGTTTCCTATACAAAATTTATTGCTTATTCTAGTGCATATGATATTTTTAAATAATAAATAAGTTAAAATATTTGTTATGTATTAAATAGAATGATAAATATGATAGTAGACTAATTATACTGTGCACCCGGGTGCACCTTAAAATAGGGTGCACCCACTTTAAAAAACGTATATAAATATAAATAAAAACATATACAATTACGAACAAAAATTTATACAATTTAATTGTTATTTTTTAATAAAAAATTGAGTGTAAAAAAATACTCCCTCCGTCCCGTCCAAAGAGATGCGTTTACTGTAGTTTTTGTGAGAGCTTTATGCAGTCAAACGATGCAGTTTGACCGGGACAGAGTGAGTATATAATTATTAAAAAAACATGTATACACTATTGAATAAAAAGTTATACACATAATGCTAGTTTTTTTAATGAAAAATTTAGTGTGAAAAAAGTATACAATTATTAAGAAACACGTATACAAAATAGAATAACATGGAGTATACAAAATAGAATAAAAAGTTATGTCTTTGGCATGGATTTGGCCCCTTGCAAGAACAAGTTAAACAGTGAGCCCTCTCTATAAGCCATTTGAGGCACATCCTGCGATTTACCTCCTCCATCAATCCCCAGGGCAGGGACGGTGGGGCCCCTAATGGTGGGGTACATCATTTTTTTGGAATAAAAAGTTATACACATATGAGTGCACCTGGATGCGCCTAATATCAACTCATGATATTATGTACTAGGAGTATATTTTAAAATTATTAAAGGCCGCGGATATCTACACATCTTCTTTTACTTCATACACCCTTTTTCTAATACACACATCATGTTCAAAATAATAAACATCTTAAGGATAAATACACCCACCCTTAAATGACATATATACCCTTAACATATACATCCATCTAAATTCTTTTAAAATTATCCAAATTTCCACTTTACTCATACACCCACTCACCTTTTTCATTCAAACACCACATCATTCAACCAAACACATATAATTCCACCACTGTCATCCATATTCCCCATTCAAACGCAAGAGAAATAGAAGAAGAAGAACAAGAAAAGAAGAGAAACTCAAATTCACACCCCTACCCCTCTCTTCCACCTTCTCTATTTTTTTGACAACAAGAAACATCACAATGAGTGATATAATATTGAAAATTTAGAGGAATTAGTGTTTCATTTTATAGTTATATTGCGTAATTTTTTCTAAACCCATGAACTAAGTTATTTTGAACCAAAATAGGATCATTTAGTCATTGTGTGATCATGTTTGGCACAAGAAATTGTAAAAATTGGATTCGATTGTTCGACTCTGGTCGGACGCAAAACGAAGCCTATGTTCGGCCAGGAATGGACGAAAAATCATGAAACTTGCAACCAATGCTGGCCGAGAGATATATATATGTTCATCCAGTGATGGTCGAACAATCAAGGAAATCTCGTCCAACGCTGGTCGAACGATCACATATCTAGCATCCAGTCTTGGTCGAACATACCATGTAACCTAAACCAACGAAACCATCAACCAACATTGGACGAAGAACCTTAGATCGTTCATCCGACGTTGGACGAAAGTTTCTAAAACTTTCGTCCGTCATTGGTCGAAAATTTTGACGACTTCCGTCCGGCATTGGTCGAACAATTCATGAACCCTTAGCCCTGGTTGGACGTGATTTCCATGACATCATAAATGCATAAATGCTTAAAAAAAGTTTTAAATCGGTAATAATGTTTAAAATAACACAACTTAAGCTTCTTAACTGCTTCTTGCTCCGACATGTTACTTTATGCTTGATTTTTTTGAATTTGAAATGGATTGAGAAGTGAGTTGTTCTTCAATTACTATGTTTTTTTAATTAAAAAAAACAAAGGGGTGAATATGGAGGAGGGGATAAGAGATGTATATTATTATGTTGTTTTAAATGAATGTATTTTTGGTAGTGTGTGTATTGTGTTAAATGTTGAAATATGAGTGAGTGAGAGGTGGAATATGTTTATTAAGGGTATTTTAGGGTTTTTAATTTTGGTATTTTTGTAAATAATATAGTATAGGTGTATGGAGTAAAAAAAGAAGCGTGGATATCCGGCCATTATTAAATTCATGTTTTTTTTTTCTTTTTTAAACAACGTCTTCGGACAAGTAAAAAGAAAATAAAGTGAATAGTTTCACCAGAAAGATGAAGATTACTTACTTACTCCATAAAATTATAAACTTTTAAAATACTAAGTACTAAGTAGTGGAGTATTATTTATGGTTTACATTTATTTTATAAATATTTAAATATCTTATTACTATGAAATCTATAACTTTGACCAAGGCACTTCGAACAATGATAGGTCTATACTAGCCACTTGGTATTTAAAATCAATTAAACCCCATTTTACATGTAGCACATGAAAGAGAAAATATACAAAAATGTACAATTATTATTTTTTAAAATATAAATGTTTAGAAATACTAACCCCAACGTAAATAAATAACCCAATTAAGAATTATTGCATATGTCCAAAAACAAGGTGCGTTACAGAGTCTAAAAATCAGAATCAGTAAGTGCTGCCAAACGCGGCCTTGTGCCAGCTGGCACCGGCAAAACCCTTCAAAAGCAGCACACTTATGCGTTCCGTCAAAAAACACCATACCCCCCAAACCACCCACCCCCCACCCCACCCCACCCCACCCCCTAACACCCAACGCCCTACCCCCCACCGCCAGCTCTATTTATAATTTTCACACACCACACATGCTCAAAACGATCTCTCAAAGAAAAATAAATAAAACTGTGAATACCACGCATTTTTGTTCTGATTTCGAACTCTCTCTCTACAATCGACGGAAGGAAATCAATTTCCGAATTCACTCAGCCACAACAAATCATTTCCGAGCCGGAGTAAGTATTGATTCAGGATTGAAATGGATGTTTTGGTTATGAACTTCGAGATATTTTTGGTTTTTAACTGGCAATGTAATTTCTGTTGAATCGTGGATTTATTTGAATCCTCGTGTTCTCCATCCGGAAATCCAATTTGTTTAGATTTTGTTGAAAAAAATATATTTCGAGTGAAAGGCATGTAGCCAAATTATTGTTAGATGGAGACTAAATAATATTTTTGGAATGTTATTTAAGTTTGTTTGTGTTTAGCAGGAGTAAAATGGTGAATTTACGTGCGATTTTGAGGCATCCGGATGATATCTACCCAATGGTGAAGCTGAAATTTGCTATGAGAAGTGCGGAGAAGCAGATCCCTCCTGAGCCTCACTGGGGATTTTGTTACTCTATGCTTCATAAAGTTTCTAGAAGTTTTGCTCTCGTTATTCAGCAACTCGATACCGATCTCCGTGATGCCGTGAGTGATCATTATATTTTTTATATTTAATTTTATTTTCCGGTTTTTGATTAATCTCCCTATAATGGAATTTTGCATTTAGTTATGCTTGAGGACCTGAGGCGATTATCGTTGTAGATTTCCTGTTTTTTTTTGGTTCAGCTATAATTGAGCAACTGGTTTTTATATGTACGAGTTTAGGTTTCTGCGCGTACCACTCCAATTTCTGTCCAATAATTTTTATAACATGGATATTGCCCCGTTTTTTCTCATCTAGCCTCACAATGGTCTAAAGGTGTTAGAATGAACCGTCAATATGAAATAGAATATTATATTGATATTCATATTGAACTTTGAATGCTTCATAAAGAATATTCTTGCCTTTCCAGTTATTCTGTTATGGTATTATATACTCTTTAAGATTTTATTATTGACTTCTCCAACCTATAAAGCAACTTATTATTAAAAAAAATAAATAAATCAAGCAATGATAGTATTGACTTCATGAATATTTTGCTTATGGTTCTAGTGTGAGATCAATAAACTCACATATTTGGGATTTCATGTTAATTCCGATTGCTCACATTTCTTATATTCATGAAAATAATTTTGTATATTTTGATTTTGACAGATATGCATTTTCTATTTGGTTCTTCGAGCACTTGACACTGTTGGTAAGCTTCCTATTCATAATTAGTAATGTAATCCCTGACAATGTTGGATTCTTGGTGACCATCTTCTTTTGTATTTTGACAGAGGATGACACAAGCGTAGCAACAGACGTTAAAGTACCTATTTTGATGGCTTTTCATAGTTACGTATATGACCGTGAATGGCATTTTTCATGTGAGTTTAACTTCTGCCTTCTAATTTACTTGGCGTTCTGAATATCCTTTTGTCTTGTATAGTTATAGTTCGTTTTATTAACAACTCATCATCATCGTTTTAGGGGAGGGACATTTCTAAGAGTATTTGTTGTTTAATAGAAGGATATCATAGATGTGTCTAAATCTTCTTATTTAATTGTTTGACTAGGTGGTACAAAGAACTACAAAATTTTGATGGATGAGTTCCATCACGTTTCCACTGCTTTTCTGGAACTTGGACGGAGGTATTTCTTAAATACCAATTATTGCTCATGTGGTTTTGTTACGATTTATGAGTCTATGACATTGTTAAAGAAGGGATGACTTTAATATTCACATCTCATATGTGCACATATATATTGGATAATGATTTGATTG
Organism: Pogostemon cablin; assembly: GCA_023678885.1. Classification (NCBI taxonomy): domain Eukaryota; kingdom Viridiplantae; phylum Streptophyta; class Magnoliopsida; order Lamiales; family Lamiaceae; genus Pogostemon; species Pogostemon cablin. The sequence goes on along the minus strand of CM042954.1, from coordinate 20,703,849 downwards.
TAGATGACTCAATCACTCAGCCTAGACATCAAATACAAGTTCGGTACTAGTTGTGTATGCTTTTCCAAATGATTTGTTTATTGTGGTTAATTTTATCATGTTATGTCTGAATTAGATTACTGATATGCATCTTGAAGTTAAAATCGTAAAGACATAAATCTAGGTAGAAGCTAGAAAGTATTAATTTATTATATGCTTCCCGAGCACCAGTTTGATCAGGTATATGAAAAAGTCGTAGGTCTATGACTTGTTGTCAACCTAGAGCAAAATGTGATGATTTAAAATATATATTTTCTTTATCTAAATTTAAAGTTTATAAAAACCTTTTGACGGATTTAAGTGGAGAAACTATTTTTTCTTATAAAAAATAAAAGTTAAAGAGATCCATGCACTGGGTAAAACTGGATTAGAATTATTCAACTCTGTTGATTTATATACATGTTGTAGCTAACCATAAACATACAAGGTTACTTTTAAAATCTTACAAATGAATATGTTGTACTCCATGAATCTTTTGATGTCATACAAGTAACATCAATTATAATAACAAAACAATGCTCCTTATCCATACACTTGGTGCTTGACATATGGGCGATCATGAAATTAATGGTGAAAGGTGAACATGTTAGTTGGAGTCACTTTAAAAATGTAACCAGGTTTTCCTTTTTTCAGTTATCAGGAAGCAATTGAAGATATTACCATGAGAATGGGTGCGGGAATGGCAAAATTTATTAGCAAGGAGGTATGATAAAGAGTCACACTCACTATGCTTTCATAGCGCTACAAAAACATTTCTCCTTGATCTTGAAGTTCCTTTTCATTAGATCAATAGATTATGCCATAAAGTATTTGGTTGCTTCTGAATGTTTTACATGAGAATACTTCCCTGGACCACAATACTTATGACTACTACACTTTTTTGTTATTAAAATGTAAAAAAAAAAAAAGAAAAAAGAAGGAAGAAATCCAGTGTCGTGGTGAGATGTTAATAGAACTCTCATTAACTATTCTTAGCTGTATTATGCTTCAGTAGTCGACCTGAATACCCCCATTTGGTAATACTTGCTACCTTTTTCTTTCCAGGTAGAAACGGTAGATGATTATGATGAATACTGTCACTATGTGGCTGGCCTTGTCGGATTAGGGTTGTCCAAGTTGTTCCATGCTTCTGGAAAAGAAGATTTGACTTCGGATGCTCTCTCCAACTCAATGGGATTGTTTCTTCAGGTATTGATTGTTTGATTCCATGATGTGGTGATCAGTCTAGTACTCAGCTTAGAAATTATATATATTATTTGAAGCTGTATTAAATGTTTCTATTATTTTTGGCAATAAAACAGAAAACAAATATTATAAGAGATTACCTAGAAGATATAAATGAGATACCAAAATCTCGCATGTTCTGGCCCCGTCAAATTTGGAGTAAATATGTAAACAAACTCGAGGTACAACTTTTCTCATTACATTTGTTCAGTAGTCAAGTTGTCTCATAAGATGTAAGATTTAATGTGAACTCAATTTATGTGAACTCAATTTTTTCACATTTTCGTCTACATGTTCTCAGGAGTTAAAATATGAGGAGAACTCAGTTAAGGCAGTGCAGTGCCTGAATGATATGGTCACAAATTCTTTAGTGCATGTAGAAGACTGCCTCAAGTATATGTCTGCTCTGAAAGATCCTGCTATCTTCCGTTTTTGTGCAATTCCACAGGTAAATACTTGTCTAATGTGTTTTCACATATTTTCAGCCTTTGCATCTGAATTTGTGTTTTCGAATTTTATCAGATAATGGCAATTGGGACATTAGCTTTGTGCTACAACAACATTCAAGTTTTCAGAGGTGTTGTGAAAATGAGGCGTGGTAAGCTAAACATTACTGGTGTGCTCTTTTCACATAGATATCTTAATTGTTCGTGTCATGTGTTCTTTCATTTTTTTGTTCTTTTTCCTTGGTCTGCACATCTCAGAGGGTATAAGCTCATACGTGTTATGAGTTTTTTTAAGCTTATAATAATAATTAGTATGTCAAGTTTATAATTAAAGCGAAAAGATATTGAGTTTGTCAGAAGCTTAAAAAGTTAAATTTCATAAGCTAGTTAAAATAGTTTGTATTAGGCTGTTTTTTCCTTATTCTTTGTTCCATTTTCTTTAAGAAGATAATGTTATTTATATTTTTTCCCACTCCAGGCCTTACTGCTAAAATTATGGATAGAACTAAAACAATGTCTGATGTGTATGGAGCTTTCTATGACTTCTCTCGGATGCTTAAATCTAAGGTATGTTTCATGTTCATGAACAAAGAAATTTGGTTTGGCTGGTTGGTAGATGCCTAGTTGTCACTTTTCTGTAATATGTGAATTGAAGAAGAACCAAGTCTGTGTCGCCATTCTCCCAAAATTCAAATTCTCAAAAAAACTTCTTATTTTGATCCTTCATCGTAAATCTTACTATATTGAATGTCATAAATTTGAGCTCTAATTTTGACTATTTTTTGAGGCATTATGTTGGATTTCAAAATCTGCATGATAATAGTAGTAAGTAATACCTTTTCCGAATCCTCCTCTTTAAACTCAAATCCTTAATGCAACTATTTTATTATTAAACTTGAGTCTGCAACATGTTGAATATGTTAGATGCTGTCTGTTTATATGAATTTTTCTGTTTATCCGCATTATAATTACTTATTGAAAAGCCTATTCTGTCATTGTTTGCTAAATTTAGTTGTCTTTGGGGCTTCTTCTAGGTTGATGATGTCGATCCTAACGCCAGAAAGACAAAGGACCGATTAGAAGCAATATTGAAAATTTGCAGGGATTCAGGAACCTTGAGTCATAGGTGCTTTATAACTCATAAAAATTGGAATTATGATTTACAAATCTTTCTGTTTGTTTAAACTCTTAATCCCCTTTCCTTCTTTTCCCAACAGAAAATCTTACATTATCGAGAGCCCGCCTCGGTACAATGCAACTTTGGTTAGTTCCGAAACCTTCCCTTCTCTCTTTCTCAAAATATACATATTGAAAGAATAATTACAATCTAATTGTCAATATTTGAATGCAGATTGCTGTCATCTTCATCATATTAGCCATCCTTGTAGCATACTTGTCAGCTAGTCGACCATCTAATATGTGTAAGATTCTTCCGCCTCTATATGTGGAAAATGAGGGCAAAAATGGAATTTCATGTGAATACGATTGAAATTTGATGATTGAGTGAGGGATTCTTTTTCTAAATGCCAACATAATTTTCTTATGATTATTCATTCTCATACTCTTTTCTCTCTCCAATTGCAGAATTGGGTTTCTTTGGTCGATCGATATCTAGCTACAGAAGAAAAGCTAAGCCAGTCTAAATATGTATCTCTGTTGTGCATATAGTCAAATTTCAACTTTGTATTAAGATGTTGATGTTCACTGTACTATAATTACACAAACAACTACTCTCCTAATTTAGACTTACATATTATGTTCTGTTGATAACGTGAATTGCAATTTCACGCTTTCCATGTTGATCATGATTTTTGTAAAATTGATATGTATCCTATTGTTCATTATTGCGTGTTCCATTGGAAAATAATTGGAAGCCAGTTGATTTTGTTGTAATAATGCGGAACTCTTCTCACACTTGTTTGATTCTTTTTGTCAATTTGAACAGAAATGCATTAACAAATTTATGTTGGGATTTTTCTATTTATATGTTTTTTTTATTCATAATCACATTATTAGTCAAGTTTATAAGAAATTTACACAAATGAAATGGGAGATCCACTACAGTTGATACAAGGCAAGCCCTAAATTAAATATCTTCAGGAAATCAGAAATCTAGAAATTAAATATCTTTAGGAAATCAGAAATCTAGATAAATATGGATAATGGTATACATAATGTACCAAAATATGAATTTCTACACATACTTAAGGTAGAACGGTTAAAATGGATTGGTTCTTTACACATACTTAAGTAGAACGGTTAAAATGGATTGGTGGGTTGGGTTGATCTACAACCCACCAGGTTAAAATAGGATGAGCTTATCCGGGTTATGGGGTGGACCTATATGAGTTGAGTCATTAGTTGGGTAGCCCATGTGGGCCAAATGCCCAAATCTCAATATTATGCTCTTTACATAAAATTTATTTTTAAAAAAATCTAAAATTAAATACTATAAATTAAACAAACACATCAGAAAACACATAAAAATTAATTATTTTTGAAAAGAAATTAAACTGCGCTGGTCATATATATGTCTCGTTATTTGTGGGACGGGTCATGTGTGGGTCAAGCTATATGCAGGGCAGGTCTTACACGAGATGGGCCATTTGTTAATTGGACTGTTGGTGAAGTAGATTTTATGAGAATTTGGTAGGACAGGAGATGTGGCTCACGCATGCTGAGCCCATTTTGACTGTTGTGACTTGTGAGGAGTAATTTTTACTTCATATATATCCAATTTTACGGCCTAGTATTGTTCAACAAGTTTTGGGCTAAATGAAACTAAATTCACGTCAAATCTACAGAACCAAAGCCCATATCCTCTTGGAATTCAGCCTAAATGTGTCACAATCGAGTTCAAGTAAATAATTCTAATTATTTTAAAATGTTCATTTTTCTTTATAATACATGCATATGTCAATATACCATGTTTCATCAACTTGCATCCTTCTGTCCATTAATAAAAATAATAATAAAAAAAATTGCCGTAGAAGACAATTCATAATAATCAAGCTGTGTACTAGAAAAAACGACCTAATCCAGAACAATATGGAAAAGAGACCAATGTATGGAACGATATAAATGCAGAACAATTGTATGTAATTTTCCAACTGATTTACAAACCAAATTATTAACATAAGACGAATGTAACAAAAATATGTACCACAGACAATAAAACAACAGGAGGCAATAAATGACTGCAAAATTTGCACTCGATAAACTATATCTCTATAGTAAGAAACGGCGCTAGAAAGAGATCCATTATGTAGGCTTCGAACTATAGTGTTAATAACAATGATACACGGATGTGGGAAAACCAAAATGACTGACCATAGTTTAGAAAACTTCAGCTACCTTGCTTGCAAGAACACGATCACGCCTCTCTATGTACCCTAATGGGAACCAACCAGCTTTGCCTTTGCACTCACCTTCAGCCCACCCATTGTTTGTAACCTGGAAAGGGTGCAGAAGAGAATATTCTTATCAGTAGTCACGCAGCAACTACAAATCAACTACTTTTTAGGTACATTTTATTACTCCTTACGTCCCATTACACTCATCACCATTTTCCTCATTTATTTATTCAATTACACTTTTCACTCTCCAAAAATAGTAAAAGTTTCAAAACAGATAACCTCTCAATACATCATATTTTAAAAAAATTTTACTCTCACCTAATAACTTGCTTTATCGTAACATATTATAGTATTACTTAAAAATACCACAATAGCCTCAAAAGTCAATAAAGTTTGTAAAATTTTTTAAAACTCCATATCTACAGTAATTGTGAAGATCTTATTGGGACTACAATTAAGATTTAGTTTTAGAGAAGAAAAAATAAGTATCATTTAATATAAATCATAAATGAGTAATTAAATGCATTTATTATCCATCAAGGGGCTACAGTTCATATGGAAATAGAATATTATTGAACTTTATTGGAGAGAAGTTATACTTCAATTGAGGAGTTTTTAGGTTGTGCACTAGCAAAAAGTGGGCAATACTATTGATAAGTTAATACAAAAAAGAAGGCATTAAGGCTAATTGACAGAAATAGATATCAATCAAGACTCACTAACCTTTCTAATGACGATATAGTCTCCCACAGAAAGACTGAGCTCAATATCAGATTCTGCCTGATAAGAATACATGACCTGTTGTACAGAGTGTGAACAATGGGATTGATTAAAAACCAAGATTCAAGTATTTAAAGTTGCAGAATCACTAACACATCACCTCAGCTAGCTTCTTACCTCTCCAAGAAAGTAGCCCATGCTATCAGTCAATCCATTCTGCACAGGAGAAGTAGGCACACCATTTGCTTCTTCATATGATGGAGGCGTGGGCATATCCATGCTAGGTGTTGGGGCAGGAGCTGCTTCTATTCTTTGGCGCTCAGACATCATCTGCGCAAACATAAATCATTAAACATTAAAAAGTGGAATCTTAAAGACAGAATAAGACATCACAAGTTTCTGTCATATATGAATGATCATAACATTACACCTACCTCACCTTCTAGCTGATCAAGTATCTGAAGAACTTGTTGATGATAAGCTCGTTCAGCTTCAACCTAGAGCACGATAGTGATAAAAACAAGTTTTCAAAACTAGTTCTGGAATTTTTTATTCCATAAACTTAAATACATGATGACATTACCATAGCAATTAGTCTTTGTAATGACAATCTCTGTTGCTGAGCTTCAACAGCAGCCATAGCAGCCGCAGCTTCCTTTCCCAGTGTAGCCACATTTGATTTTAGATCTGCTAATTTAGATTCAGCTGCTTCAAGTTTAAAAACCATGTCCGGATGTGCATTTCCTTCTCTCAATTTGACCTGCCTTTTGGAAACTTCAACAGCCTATCTAGGTTCAATAACAGCATCACTATATTAATATGACAGTTATGGTACTTAGTTAATCGCCATAAATGTCTCGACAAAGCTCATCAAACACCTGAGCTTCTGCCTCTTGTCGCATCCGATCATATCTTTGAGCTAGATGACGAGCATCTTCCAGTGGAGCTCCCATTACCATAGCTCTTAATGGTTCTGCTACCTAGTTTATGAGAAGTTGGACCTTTAAACCTCTAACTATAGAGCAGTCTAAAGAAACATATGATAGCCAACCAACATTCAGAATAGTTATTGAAGCAAAATTAGTGATGAAAATAGAAGATTTTCAAGTCACTGCAAACACAGGACAATTCCACATGAACAGTTACCATGGTAGAAGAGGAGAACATATCATTAAATAAACATGAAACTGCAATAGTAGAATGAAAAAGCGACATTGATTACAAATAAATTATGCAATCATTTCCAATTCTTCCAATATATGAATTGAACAAAAGATGTGAAGGACCGATGAACCTGTGTGCCAAAAGCCTTCAACAGATTTCCGCGTTCTTTCTCCATTTGAGCACGAGCTAGTGCAAAATTTGATGCAGCTTTTGATAATGTACTCCCACTGGTACACGTATTTTCAACACCATACTTCCTACTATCTTCGGATAATTTAGTTCCTAAAACAAAAGTATAGAATAATTTAGCACGTTTACAGTTAACAAATTTGCAACATCAAAACAAGAATGCATTAATCATCAGCAATAACCTATCTCGACTTGTTTGGACCCTGTAACTATATAACCTTCAACACCACGAACAATGTCCCTTTGGAAATGCTGAAGCGTAGGAGAAACACACAAATTTAATCAGTATGCTGTATGCATAGAAGATACATATTGATTATTGTATATATTACATCTTCCAAAACAAGATCATAAGTCAGAGATTACATAACCGAGTAAGCTCTGAATAAATGTGTATATGAAATTACGAACGATTGTGATAGCAACTCAACCCTTAAGACTCATACACTCAAGTGCAAAATGAATTTTAACTGTAAAATAACCTTGGCAGCACGAGTAGATATGTAAAGCTTTTCGAGTTTCTGGTGCTGCTGGAACTCAGCATCATCAGCCATAACATTGTCTGAGCCACCATAGGCACCGAACTGCTTCATAACAGCCTGAAATTCAAAAAAATGAAAAGATGTTTAAAATCAAATATAAAAAATCAGATAACATATAGACACCTGCTTAAGTTTTTGGGATGAATTTATCTTAAATGTCTGCACAGTGAACGGTATTTATCATAATCCTAGCCATATAAATCATAATATATTAAAAGTGCCTTAGTAGGTGTTAACAATTTTTCCCCATTTTATCCCTACCTAAATTTCGTTATTATATTTTTACCTCTATTTATCATATTAAAATTCATAATATATTAAAAGTGACATTATTAATTATGAAATAAACATGTTTATGTCTTTTCATTTTTCATATTCTTTATTTTAATAATTAATCTTCATAAAAACATAATTTTTTTTAATCTTATTAATTATCTTTAATCTTAATATATTCAAAGTGGGAAGGATATGAGAAACTTTTTTTTCAATTATATCCCTTCTTTTTTTTTTAATTACACATCTTTACCCTTTCATCTATTAATGATATATAATACTAATAATTTAATTATTTATATTCATTATATCTTAATAAATAATGACTCTTCATATTTATCATAATCAATATTAAATCAATTTTATACTTATTATTATTATTAATAATATTATTATTATTAACCTTTTCATATGATCACATTAATGAATTCATAAATTCAAATAATATGAATTATTAACATTTTTGAACTACTATATATTTTTTATGGGTAAGTCTTGCGTGTGAGACATTTTTACAATAATTTTTTTTTATCATTTTTGCTTTAAAATGTTATCACTTTCATTTATACTATAAATTGTTCATAAAATAAAATTATCATCTTTCATTAGTTTAGTGTAACTTTTCTTTATAAAATGTATCACTTTTTGTCTGTACTACGTAAGCCCTTACATGAGATGCTCTCACACAATTCTTTACCATATTTTATATATTTCATTGTTTACCGTTTTACCTAAAATAATAATTAATTAATTAATATTAATTAGTAAGATATGGAAAATTTAATAAAATATGCATGATTTCAAAAATATTTATTAAACTATATAACAACTAAAAATCTTTACAAAGATAAGTAAAGTCTATTTATAATGGTGACTTTGTATAACACGTAGTAAAGTCATCAACTATAAAAGTAACATTGTAAAGTCATTCATTATAATGATGATTTTACCGTATAAAGACCTTTTTATTAATTTAAGTATTTTTTTGTTTTAATATTTAAAATCTTTTATCTATTAAATTTTATTAATTTTTAGATTAAAAATCAGAATGTTATAATTCTTTTTAATAATTTTTTTTTAATTTTATACTAAAAAATATTTTTTATTTCAATGAAATATGTGGAATATAGAAATGAATGATGAAATGAGAAATAGAAAAAAAAACTATACAACTATTAAATACATACTTCCTCTTTTCCAAAAAAAGTTCACAGTTACGGTAGGTATAGAATTTAAGAAAAAATTGTCTTTTGATTTACTTTTAAAGATAGTTTGGTGTTTTTAAGTAATAATAAATAAATAAATAAATTATAAAGTAAGTTATGTGAGTTGTAAATGAGTAATAGTTAAAAATAAAAAGTGTGAATTTATTTATTGGGCGGAATAAGTATTATATTTTAATTTCATATACAATTAACAAGTGTATATATTACAAAGTACTAACGTGTGTTACATAAAAATCATACTTCTTAGCAGACCACAATAATATAGTATTTCATATCAATATTGGTTACAACCTAATTCTAATCCCCCAAAAAAAAAAAAATAATTACTACTCCATTAAAGTTGAAGGTCAAGTACGCGGACAAAAAACGCTGGATTCAAATCGATTTTGAAATAAAAACAAACAAATAATTCGACTTCAAGGTACAAAATAATCCGAAATGATCATCAATTAAGGCAGATCTCAAAACTCATCGCGTCATTTAAAGTGATCCTACCAAGCTTCATACAAACATCGAAATTCAGAAAGCGAAATGCAATTGAAAGGAAAATTACACAAATATGAGCGAGCGCTGTGTGTTTACAGTACCTGCTGTTGCCTAGCAACCTGTTCTCGGAGCCTGGACGCTTGTTTTCTGATGGCCTCCATTTACGAATAGATCAACAACCTTGGATTCGTATCTACACACATAAATATTCACTCACTTTATACAGAAGAAGAATATACAGCAGAGAAGACTGGGTATAATTAGGAGAACGCCGTCGAGACCAATATGATTTCAATTTCCAGATATTTGAATAAATGGTTGTTTGATGATGTGTTGGCGAAAATGTTAGGGATTTTTTTTTTCTTTTCTTTTTTCTTTAATATTTACGAATTTTATATTGGATTAAATGAATTCTCAGGCTTATCATCTACTGTTTCAGCAGATTTTATATAGACATTAGTAGACATACTCATCCGGAGCGAGTTAATATTTACATTTGCTTTTTAAGTGAGAGTTAATGAGATAATTAATTATTTTGTGTGTTCTCAATAAAAAATAAAATGTAAACCTTAATTTAGAATAACAGGGTGAATTAGTTTATTTGGCCTTCCAAGTTAATAATCCAGGTTCGACCTTTAAGGCTTTAACCTTTAAGAATGAATTAGGGGGAGTTATAAGGAGACTCTAGCCCACCTGACTACTAGACTCACCCATGTTCGACAGATTCGATTTCTTTTAAGAATAAATTAGGGAAAGTTATAAGGAAATTTAAAAAAATTGAAGTATATAATTTCTCTCGTAGTTTTGTTGGAACTTTTTTATAACTACACAATTTAAAATTATTTCAAGTTGATTTGTAACCAATCCAACCGTGAATATTTTACTAACTAAATGTTAAAAAAGACCTTTTCTTATGAGATCTTTATTTATGGTTTCGGATTTTAAATTTAATTTAATATCAATATAATAACATCTTTTAAAATATTAGTAGGTTACAAAATTTTTTTAAAAAATATAGGAGGATATTTTAATGAATTTATCATTAAAAATAAAAAACAAAATAATTTTTAATAAATTTAAAATATAAAAAATATAGAGAAAAATTCATAGAGGAAAGTCGTTTTAAAAAAAAACAGTTTAAGAGCTATTGGATCTCGGGACAATACTTCAAGGGCAAATTCGGCCCTCTGCCTATTATTATATTGATTAATAGGGTAGTACTCCATGTTTTTTTAGTAGTTAAGATTTAATAAATGATATATTAAAGTATAAAATGAAAACATTATAATATAATTTATTAAAATATAATTATATAATTCTGAAATCACACTTTAATAAATAATACATCATACTTTTGTAAATTATACTTTAATAATGATCTAACCCAACTTAATGCATACTTGTATTATAATAAAATGCCTCTTCTACTTTTATAGTATTAGTTCAGGTGTGATATACTAGTACACCTTAAGATTTATAACTCCACCGTGGGGGTATAATATTAGTAATTACAATTAATTTTTTTTATATATATAATCCAAGGATGTGTATTATTTATTTTGAAATCTAGTTGTTTATGTTTTATAATACTCAATATGCACCCTAATAAGACTCTTTATTAAATTATGGGTTAATATGGTGATTGTCTCTCCTGTATATACATAAAAGCATATTAACCCTTATGCACCTATTACCATACATTATATCTTCTTAATTTTAATTTTTTTTTTACTCTATTATCTTTCATCTTTCCTTTCAAATTTTTTTATTCTAAACGGTATAACATTCAACACTTAAATGCATAAAATTGAATTTGGCATATGAACTTACCCTCTTAATTTTATGAGGAATTTTTTTTTATTATACTCTATATTTTAATTGATTTTTTCAATAAAAACTTATATTCTTATTAATTAAAATATATATAAAATGATATATTCTTATATCTGAATGCAGAATAGACCAACTATTTAGAGGTGTCAAGTAGCGTTGTTTTTCAATATATCTTTCAAGAACAAAATGAATTAGTCAAACAGTACAGCATGTTCTAAAGCTAAACATGGGCTTCTCGTAATAATGATCAATAACGAATAATGATGGTTTAATTACAATTATAGAAGTGTTCAGGAAAGTACTTAATTAAAAAAAATCTAAATAGTTTTAGAAGGCTATTAAAATAATAGATAAATTAAAAAGGCTAGCCTCACACATGTATATTTTGAGTTAGATAGAGTAGAATGTGTTTATGTGACACGAATTAAATATACTTGTTATTTAGATAAATAAAATAATTATTAGTAGTTAAAATATATTTATATTAACTTATTTTATTTATATTATAAGAATATTTTAATAACGACTCAACCCATTATTTATATATATATATATATATATATTATTTTACAAGAGAATATCCCTTTAAAATAGTTTATTATTAATTTTTATATATAGTTCATTATTAATTTCGGATAAAAAATGAAATAAAATTTTCATGCATGTAGGTACTAGGTAATAGTACGTTTGTAGAGTGTGTATTAAAACTGCTTTGTTTGCGATTTATAGAACTTTTAAAAACTATAAAAGGAATGGGGTGCCGTACACATTTTATTCAAATCAAATCATGTTCCTTTGAATTACGTTATGACTTGATCATTTTCAAAGAGGTACGTAGGCAACTTAGTGCCAAAATTTATAACAAAAAATATTGTATTTATGTAACAAATTGGAGTACAAACTAATTTCAGATGTATTTAATTTGAAAGATATGTAAACGGGTTACAATCTCAATCAATCATCTGATTATTCTCTCGAACCAATTTGGCTTGACTTGACTTTGACTGGAATGTGTGGATAAGTTTAGCTCGTATCGAGGAGCCTTGAATTTGATTTGTGTTAGATAGTTTAGGCTCGTATCAAGGAGCATGAGATTTGATTTGTAGACAGTTTTAGCTCGTATCAAGGAGCGTTGTGTGTAGAGAGTTTAGTCTCTTCCCAAGGAGATTTGATTTGATGTGTAGACAGTTTAAACTCATATCAAGGAGCATTGTGTGTAGATAGTTTTAACTCGTATCAAGGAGTTTAATTTGGAAATTTTAGATAGTTTAAACTCGTATCAAGGAGCATAGCTTGTAGATAGTTTTAGCTCATATCAAGGAGTATAGCATGTGGACTTGAGATATTTCAGATAGTTTAAGTTCGTATCAAGAAGCGTAATGCAGACAGTTTTAGCTCGTGTCAAGGAGCGTGATGTAGACAGTTTTCGCTCGTGTCAGGGAGCATTGCGTGTAGACATTTTTAGCTCATGTCAAGGAGCATTGGCAATGGGGACTTTTAGATAGTTTAAGCTCGTATCAAGGAGCGTCATGTGTAGATAGTTTTAGCTCATATCAAGGAGTATCATACAGACAGTTTTAGCTCGTGCCGAGGAGCTTTGCATTTGACTTGGTCAATAGTTTATTGCCCCCAATTTTGGGATGCGCCACTTTCTCTTGCTTCCACTTCATTTATATGAATCTTTATAGATACTGGAATTTTTGTTTGTGGTTCTTCCTCCACTTGCTTATCGAAAGATATGTCTTCAAACTCATAAGAGTCTTGAATAGAGGGCCATTCGATGTCATTTAATGTCAAACTCAACTCCATGTCGTGAGCTCTTGAAGCTAACTCTTCAAAAGTTTTAGGTCGAATTCCTTGGAGTATGTAGCTAAGATTCCATTGCATCCCTTGAATGCACATTTCTATAGCTGAAGTTTTTGATAGTCTTTCTTTGCAATTGAGGCTTAGACTCCTCCATCTATTGATGTAGTCGATGACATATTCTTCATCCCTTTGACGAGTATTTGTTAGCTCCATCATGCTAACAATTCTTCGTGTGCTATAGAAGCGGTTGAGGAATATTTTTTTCATTTGCCCCCAACTGTCAATGGAGTTGGCTTCCAAGTTGATGTACCAATCAAAGACATTTCCTCTTAAAGATCGGACGAATTGTCTCACCATGTGATCTCCGTTGGTCCCAGCATCATTGCATGTCTCGACGAAGTGCGCCACATGTTGTCTCGGATTGCCTTTGCCGTCAAATTGTTGAAACTTGGGAGGTTGGTAGTCAGTTGGCATCCTCAAGTTATCAATCCTCTTTGTATATGGCTTGCGTATGTTGAAGAAGATTTTGAGCTTCCTTCAAACTTGTCTTTTATCGTCTCTAAAACGATGTTCTTCAGTTGGTTCACAGGAAGCATTTTGTCAGTTGAAATTTGTATTTCTTCTTCAACTGGCTTCTTTTCAAGAGGATGGTGTTTCGCTGAGTCTTCTTTCTCGTGCTCATCCCCAACTTGTTTCTCATTTGCATGACTTGTCTCCACATTCACCATTTTCTTCACAAGTATGGAGATTTTTACGTCTTGAGCTTCCATGTGCTTGTTGAGTCCTTCAATGGCTCTTATCATACTTGCGAGTTGATCCTCAATGGTCATAGAACTTGTCATCATCACTGCAGCTTCAGTTGAGGCAGGTGGTGAGCTTGGCGTGGAACGAGGAGTTGAGCAGATAGAGTCATCTTCACCATCTTTGTCGCTATGCAATGGCTTATTGAGAGTAATCCCCACCATACGATTTGTCTTTGAGGATCCTTCAGACATACTTCTTGTAACGACTTCAACCTTTTCAGTTTGCAACTCTGGAGGCTTTGATGCAGTAGTCCTTCGTATCGCAATCTTTAGTGGAGTCATAACTTGCGTCTTCGCAGCTTGTAGCTCTAAAGGCTTTGAGGTAGATGACATTTTTATCGCGATCCTAAAAGGAGTCATACTTTGTATTTTCGAACTTGTAGAGAGAAGAGATGAGAGGTAGAGACTGTCCCACCGGGCGTGCCAAAATTTGTAACAATAAATATTGTATTTATAATAAAATAAACACAAAAGAATTACAATGATAATCCAGAATGATTAAACTTGAAAATTTAGGAAACAATCTCTATATATCCTCTGATTCTTCTCTCGAACCAATTTGGTTTTGACTTTGACTTGTGTGTGTTGACTACGCTGACTATGTTACTGCGTATGTCGAGTTGAGCTGGATCTTCAAACGAAGCTTGTTCGAGCTCGAGTGTGTAGTCTTGAATGTTGATCTGAAGGCGTTGAACCTTTGTTCGGATTGAACGTTGACTTAAATTTGTTGTGAAGTATGCCGCTCAATTTGGTAGAATGTTGACTTCACGGATAATGAATTTGATTTGAAGAACGCCGGATCGAAGAGGCTTAGCATCTTGATCTATGATCGGCTTTTGTTCTTGACTTGAATATAACTTGAACTTGATTTGAAGGTCTTGAGGGTTCTTGACATGAAGATCTTGAACTTGGATCTTGATCTTCGCTTGACTTGATCTTGATCTCCGCTTGATCTTAATCTTCACTTGACTTGGATCTTGACCTTCGTTTGATCTTGATCTTCACTTGACTTGGATCTTCTCTTAACTTGGATCTTGATCTTCACTTGATCTTGATCTCCACTTGACTTGGATCTTGATCTTCACTTGACTTGGAGAACGCCGGATTGGAGGGATTTAGAACCTTGCTCTTCGATTTGGCTGTTCTTCGCTTGAAGATGCTTGAAGTATTCAAGGAAGCACTGCTCGTATTTTTGATCTCTTCAGAGCGTTTGTCTTCAGATATTTGAGTGTGTGTCTGGAATGAATGGAAGATGACTCCTTATATAGGTGAGGAATGAACATGCCCCATAAATAACTTGCAATCTGATTGGTCTATGACAGATTTGACCCGATTCTGCGGGCTTGGGCCGTTCCAAATATAACACAGCTTGAATGGTCATTGCTTAATTTGACCTGATTCTGAAACCTTCCAGACTTTATTTGACTTGGGAGTCAAGTTTTACTTAATTTAAACCCTACTTAATTTGTTGGGTTTTAAATTAATTATCAATTATTTATTAATCTATTTTAAGAAATTATTTATTTAAATTCCTTAATAAATAAATAATTAATTGATAATTATTGCATTAATTTGTCACATATTTTCTTTTAATTGGCAATAAAATTCAAGTGTTTACAAGAGTATTAAACTAAATAAATTTAGCTTGAGTTTCTAGCCAGGTAAGTTTTATATACATACTCCGTAAATTTAAATAATATAACACATGACTAAAAAATATACCCCCCATAATCTACATTATTTGTAGTAGAACGGTTAAAATACACAAGTTAGTTGATAGCTCGACTCAACTCGTTACTATTCGAAATCAAATTTTAACACGTTTGATGCTTATTGAGTTAACGAGCCGAACTAAGCTCACTGCTTAACTTGTTAAGATTTGATTATAATAATATTTTAATAAAATAATTATTAAATTTGTATTATTTTATTTAATGGTGAGAATTAAATTAAAAATTAACTTAAGATCGTCCAAGTACATAAATATAATATGTTCATCCTAGTTGGACTCTAAAATTTGATAAGGTTCAAAAGCTCGACTCGTTTGCTTTACAAGTCGAGTTGAGTTCGTTTGAATAATTTTTGAGGTAGCTTATTTACAAGTTGTTATCTTAACAAACCAAATTTGAGTTTATGATATTTGAGCTCGTTCGACTCATTGAATACATCAAAGTTTTTAATGTTTGGACTCGTCGACTCATTTAACATCCCTAAATCAAGAATAGCTACATTACTATGTCATTAGGCTTCTTTAGTTCCTCACTTTCTACTTACAAATTAAAAAAAAAAAATCCTTACTCCCTCTTCCCTCCTTTCTTATACTGCGAGGAACTCCAATAATGACAACAGTTCACTCTATCCTTAATTCGTACAGAAAAATGGTTGATTGATGAACCACCCTAGGAATCCAGTATGTGAGTAGAAGAAGAAGATGATGACGAACTTCTTCATCCATTGCTGCAATTTTGAGCGCCTCATCGCAGAGGGTAAAATTTTAATATAAATCGAATTCTCCATTTAAAAAATAAAAGTGAAATCGAAACGACCTCACTATCTCCACTTCATAGTGGCCCATTTCAGGATGCGGAAGTGGGATTTGATTCCAACGAAGATATCACAAGAAGATTGGAGCTGACATTTGCATCAATGATCAAACTACTGCCTGCTATGTGTAAATCCTGTTCACCCTAAAGTTAACTCCACTAACTTGACACCCATTATTACCTCACTTAGGAATAGCTCCATTTAAATGCTTTTCTTTACTGCTAGTTGTTTGCATTATGGCTTTTCATTGGGTTTACGCCATTCTTATCCTTGTAGTTTTTGTCCACTGTTTATTTGCATCCGCAGGAGCAGTTTCCAGTAATGTGTGTTTTAATCCCTTTTGAATGTTGCATATGTTTGTTTGCTTTTCTTAGAAATTAAGGTCTTCAATTGGACCCTCTGGTGTGTGAAAAGTTTGGTTAAATGAAAGCTTGGTGAGTTAGTTTTTCTTACTTCTTACAGGTTCATATAGTGTATATGGGAGGTAGGCCACATGATGAGCCTGAACTTGTTAAACATATTCACCATGAGCTTCTTATTGGCATTCTTGGAAGGTATGATTATCATCTGCCTTTAGGGTCTGTCCTTGCTTCAATGGAAGCAAAAACTGGATAATCTTTTTCAGATGAAATGTGTGAATTTTTCTGGAAGTCCATGAATTTATCGGATGAAAAGAAAAGGAGAAGGGGCTTTCATTTAAAGTTTCTCTTGATTTAATAATCAACAAAAGATGTCTTTGTTTGTTCTGAATTGGTAACATGAGAAGATTAAGGAGGTAATGTATGAAATTTTTGTTTGGTAGCAAAGAAGCTGCCACTGGATCAATGTTGTATAGCTACAAACATGGATTCTCTGGATTTGCTGCTATCTTAACTCTGCATCAAGCCAAACGTATTGCAGGTTTGTTTCTCACTGTCTAGTTTGTACTGATATGTCAAGTGCCATGTCTTTTGTTATTCATAATAAGAAACTCTTTTTGGGTTACAGATTTTCCTGGTGTTGTTCGTGTTATTCCCAATAAAATATATGATTTGCACACAACAAGAAGCTGGGATTTTCTGCAAGTAAATAGACAATTTACTGATGGAATTTTGTTGAAAGGTCAAGCTGGATGTAATTCCATCATAGGTGTTTTTGATTCAGGTAGGAATGAATGCTTGCTCACTTGTTGCAAAATGTATAGAAAATTCGTTTAGTTTTGTTCATCTTTGATTTAGTGCAGGAATATGGCCCGAAGCTGAAAGTTTCAGAGATGATGGGATCAACGAGATTCCATCACGTTGGAAAGGAAAATGCGAGGAGGGACAAGAGTTCAATCGGTCAAACTGTAACAAGTAAGATTGAGCATCAATTTTGCTAGAACAAGTTAAATTCAAAATGCATTTGTCTACTTGTTGAAAGAATTTTTTTTCTAGAATAAATCTAAAACCTGTCATTCTTGCTGAGTCAAGCATAATTTAGGATATTGAAAAACATTCTTAAACAAAACCAGGTTATATTGGACAGGAAAATTATTGGTGCTCGTTGGTATGCCAAAGGCTTTGAGGCTGAAAATGGGAAGCTGGTTACGGTGGATGGAGCTGAGTTTTTTTCTGCTCGAGATGCAGAAGGCCACGGGACACACACATCATCTATTGCGGCTGGTGCTATGGTAGAAAATGCAAATTTTTTAGGATTGGCTCGAGGATTGGCCAGAGGGGGTGCGCCTTATGCCCAGTTAGCAGTGTACAAAGTTTGCTGGGCTACCGGAGGCTGCAGCTCTGCTGATATTCTTGCCGCATTTGATGATGCTATAAAGGATGGAGTGGATGTGATCTCCATGTCTCTGGGTTCATTACCTCCTCTTGCAACTTATGTTGATGATGTTGTGTCGATTGGCTCATTTCATGCAGCAGCTAGAGGAATTTCTGTGGTCTGCTCAGGTGGTAATAGTGGGCCTTTTCCTCAGACAGTTGTGAACACTGCTCCTTGGGTGATCACGGTGGCTGCAAGCACCGTAGATAGAGCTTTTCCTGTTTCGATAACCCTTGGGAATAATCAAACATTCACGGTACTCATAACAGTGAATATATTTATAAATATTTCATGGCAGCATATATTACACATAAATGAATAGGCAATTTAAAAATAATGTTGAAAGACCTATAATATATGAATATTATGTTAGAATGTACTTAACAAGCTATATTAGTATTTGAAAATGGTATGAGAAAAGGCTGATGTTTTATATTTAACAGGGTCAAACTTTGTATATGAGCAAGGATCTAGATAAGTTTTATCCCATCGTGTATGGAGCCGACATCATGGCTACTGATGCAGATGAAAATGATGCAAGGTGAAACACCTTTCAATACAATTAGCGTACACAAAATTTTTAATTACTAATACCATGTGGTTCATTTCTTAACAGAAGTTGCAACTACGAATCCCTCAATGCCACTTTAGCACAGGGAAAGGTGGTTCTTTGTTTTGAAACTCGAAGTCAAAGGTTTGCCTTAGTAGCTTCCCATTCTGTGAAAGAGGTTGAAGGTGTTGGAGTGGTGTTTGCAAAGTTTCCAACGAAAGAGGTCAGCTTATGCTTAGATGTTCCCTGTGCTCAAGTGGACTTAACCTTAGGAACATCTTTGCTTGCATACATGGCATCATCAAGGTAACTATATATTCTCCATGTATAGTTCTCTTCGTCTCGTCCTACATTGCACCTGATTCAAGGATACTAGTTAATAAGAATATTCTTTTGTTACAGCAATCCAGTTATAAAATTTAATGTTCCAAAGACAACAGTAGGACAGCTGGTTTCCCCATACATTGCACTCTTTTCTTCTCGAGGACCAAGTTCCCTCTCTCCGCATGTACTGAAGGTAAACAAAGCGTTGGAATGCCAACTATGTTATCTAGTTACTTCTTTTTTCTACAGTGCAACAAAATTTAGTCTATCCTGCAGCCGGATATTGCTGCTCCTGGGGTTAACATTCTTGCCTCGTGGTCTGGTGCTCCATCAGCCCAGCCATCTGGTGCCCCATCAGCCCAGCCATCTGGTGCCTCTGAGAACGAGTTTCCTTCTTTTAAGTTCAAGTTTGCTTCTGGAACTTCCATGGCTTGCCCCCATATCTCTGCAATTGTAGCTCTTCTAAAAGACATCCACCCTAAGTGGAGCCCTGCCGCAATTAAGTCTGCCCTGATAACATCGGGTAATCAAATGAGGAAAAAATATATCATACTGGTTTCATATAACTTGTGATGTGTTATTTTTATCTTGAACTATAAGTAAACCTCAAAATTTTGTTCTCTAAAAACCACTACTTTATCTGGGAGGATATTTCATTTTTAGTCTGCTAAGCTGGGTTTGAGTTCGAATGGAATGATCCCCCACCGATCACCGAAGACATCAGCAGTTTGTATACATTAACTCGTGTACACAGTTGGTAGGGGATCATTCCCATTGAACTCACCAGCATGAATTATTGAGTATAATTCATGTCTTGCTACGGATGACTTATTGGTCGTTACGCAAACAGCCTCAACAAGAGATGAATATGGCCAGGCTGCAGTGGCAGAAGGAGCTCCTCCCAAGTTAGCAGACCCCTTCGACTATGGTGGTGGCTTCGTTGATCCAAACAGGGCCATCGATCCGGGCCTTGTATACGACATGAGCACAAAAGATCATGCTCGATTCCTCTGTTCCATGGGGTACAACGACACAGCCATCAGGCTACTCACGAGGACTGACGCCGCGTGCCCCAAAACTAACAATTTTATTGCAGATTTTAACCTTCCATCAATCACCATTCCTGAGCTAGGAAGAAGTGCAACAGTGTCGAGAACTGTGACCAACGTCGGCCCAGATTATTCGATCTACGCGGCTACAATCGAAGCTCCTCCCGGTACAGACGTGAGTGTGGAACCTCCCATTCTGGCTTTTACTTACGGTGTGAGAAAGCTGAAGTTCAAGATAAGATTTTGGTCTAAAGTAAAAGCTCAAGGAACTTATTCTTTTGGAAACTTAATTTGGGAGGATGGAATTCATACCGTCAAGATCCCTTTGATTGTTCGATCAGTCATTAATTAAAGATTATATGTTGTCTGAATTAGTGTTAGCGTAGCCTTCATGCATGCAAAAATGAGTGAATTCTAAGTCATACTCTTCTTGCCTGCCAACAGTAACTACTGTCAAAATCATGTAAAATTATAATAATGTACTAATAAGTTAGTATTTATTGTATTTTATTTAAGTTAAGAAATAGTACTCCATTATATAGCCCAGCCTTATTTAGAATTAATTATAATTTAATGTAGACTTTAATGCTCATCGTCAAACTTTTCTATGTGATGTGGGTTTTTGTTGGGTAAAATCTTAGATACTCATTTTATTGAAGGCCATTCAACTTAAATACATTAAAGTTGGTCTTGCATTTATTGGGTATATATTTACATTCGGGCTAACTTCAAAGATTTTAATACGAAAAGCAATAATTTCTACTAGCAAGGCATTAAATTTCAAGGTCAAAAATTAAATTACACCCATGAATAATAGTTTGCCATATATTTTTATCACTCTTTTGTGTGTATATATATATTTTAGTTTTAAATTTGGTATAAATTGTAAACCTTTACCTCCTCTGTTTGTAATAATTGAATTCATTTTGATATTTTGAAGTTTTATTAGTAAGTATTCATTTTATTATTTATGTAAAAAGAAGAGATTCTATCATTTATAACCAATATTTCAAAAGGTTTAGCAAAATTATACTCCACCTATGTTACTCTTTTATAGGAGTATATTAAAAGGTAAGAGTAAAATGTAAAAAAAAAAAAATTATATATAAAAAATGAAACTCTATGCATAAGATATAATATTATTGAATTTACCTTAAAAAAAATGATACATGTACTGATGTACAAAGAGGAAGATAATAATTTATCAATATCAAATTTATTTATGCATGACTCGTGAATGTAGAATTATTATTATTATTATTATTATTATTATTATGTTTAAATGCATACATAGTTTAATCATATAAATTTGACTTTCTCAATTTGGCTATAATAATCTGATAAAAATATGATGCTAGCATTTTTAGAGCTTGCGTAATTGAATATAAGTTGTTGAACATCCATTTCTTTAAAATTTGATAATTTTGGAGTTAATACTTGCAATAAAAAAATAATACTCATATCATTTGATTCATTTCTGAAAAAAAAATTATAATTATAATAGATTCGAAGTTTTGAAAAATTAAAAACAAAAAAAAAAGGTTGACCAACTTTTAATGGCAGTTTGATATATATTTTTGTATTAAATAAAAAAAGAAAATTATTATAAACAAATCTTTACAGTGCCTTTAACAAAGAAAATTTATTAATAATAACACTATCGCTGGATGCTATTAAGGTGTGGCTATTTACACCCAAAAATATTAAATATACCTCATAAAATTTAAATTTAAAAAATTCTAAACTAATAAGACATAAATACCCTTATATATTAAATTAATAATACTTCCAAATTTATGAATTTACAACGAAACTCTAAATTAAAGCTGGAAAAACTCTTCATTCCACAATAAGTAATTAGACACAAATCTCAGTAGCTAAAAGAACAAATAAGTCGGAAAATAAATTTAAATGAATGTATGAATTCAAGAAACAGAGATGCAGAAAAAAAAAATCAATAAAATCATTGCGATCATGTCTTCCATTGCCAAGTGGAAAGACAGAACAATATTTTCGATTTTGTTTACATATTTCACCGATAACATTGAACTATGTAAGAACAAAAAAAATTCCAAACAAACTTAAACAATAACAAGGAACGAATCATTGAAGTCAACAAATATATAAAATCACGAGAAACAAAATAACAAAGAAATTCCCAAATGAAATCAAATCAGCACAATCTGATATCGAACGAAACAAATATTGATCAAAATCCTGAGAAAGAAAAGATTACGAAAGAAACTCAAACGTTTAATAATCCCTTATACCTTATAACCAAATTAAAATTTAGAGATCTACTTCATATTTATGTAAAAAAGAAATGGTCCCCAAAGGCGTTTGCATTTTACAAAGTAGACTGTCGTTTTAAAAAAATCAAATTGAGAAAAGAAAGCCATTTGAGAGTAGACAAACTGTTCCGATGTCATTCTTCATCGTTGGCGACAGAGTTGGATAACTCTCAATTACTTACTAATAGTATTTATAATAAAAGGGTAAAATTGTATTGATTGGAGTACGTTTAGTAATATATACATATATTACTAAAATATATTGGGGTGAACTTAGTAAATGGGGTACGTTTAATGATTTTGAGGGTGTAAATAGCCGCTCTCTTTTGTCAATTCTTGTCCATTTGAAGAGCAGCGCTACTACGCTAGTACATTTTTTAAGTATATATATATATATATTGTAAATTAATTAATACATTTAAAAAATTATATAAAAAAAATCACACTTTAAACATTGTTGCAAAATGTACTCTCAATGTATGATATTTTTCTCAAAAGTTGGATTAAAGTTGATTTTTTTTAAGAAATTGATTGCGTTTTGCAACAATACTTAAATGTGTGATTTCTTTTTGCAATTTCTCAAAAGTGAAAGATTAATTTGCAATAAAAGTAAAATTAGTGATTTTTTTTTTCAATTAACCTCTTTTTTTTTAAAAAAATTATTTAATATAGTCAAATTAAATACCACTGTTAAATAGTTAGAATAATATAACCCTACCAAGTAACACCATCACAATATAAATATGTTAGTAAGTGGAGTATAATCCATCTCATCACTTAAAGGATGACATTCACTTTTATTTTATTTTTTAAATCTGTAAATGAGAGCTCTAAGAGAAGTGGCTAGCTTCAATTTTTTAATTTTTAAATAAAAGAAATCTATATAACATATTTGTATTATCATTGATTAGAGAGAAGAAGAGAGCATATGTTGAATTCATTCATTTAATTCAATAAATAAATAAATATATATATATATATATATATATATATATATATATATATATTCCACTCCTATCCCACTTCTATGATGCCACGTGGCACACTTAAATCATGCACTTCTTGCTTAATGGAATACTATACTACTTCAATTATTGAATTTAGGAGTAGTTCCCTCTTTCTCACTTCACATCTAAATTATTTTGAAAACCCTATATATATATATATATATATATATATATATATATATATATATATATATATATACTTACATGTGTTAGTTTCGTGAGTGACGTCGTTTTAACTGCAAACGTATACATATGGGTTTATTTAATAAAGTATGGAGTTTTTTTTTTTTTAATAAAATTGATTCCGTAATTGCATGGAAATATTAAGTGGAGAGTCTCTAACTTATTAAAGTTAATTTTATAAGATTAAGGGTTAAATGAGTTGTAGGATATAGTCTTGTACCTCGAATTAAATGGGTCGATAAATAATTGAATTATAAAAGGAAGGGTAGGTCTCGCGTGAGACCGTTTCACGTGAGATCATTTTATATTTTTTAATTTAGTTATCCATTTAGCTATAAAATATCACACTTTCACTATAAAATGATATCACTTTTTATTTACACTATAAATTATTCATGAAATTGCATTATTACTTTTCATTAATTTAGTATCATTTTTCGTTATGAAATTTATCACTTTTCATCCGTCTCACCTAAGAATTTACCTGGGACGATTTCACACATCTTGCATCAAAGTTATTAATATTATTAATTACACAATGTAAGTCCAAATTTGGGGCAAAAATGTGTGAGACCGTAATAACTAACTAATCACGAGGAAGATAATCGATGTCATGCTCAAAATTTGATCATCATTATTTTATTGGTTTATAAATTTGTAATTTTATCAAGTTTGTAAAGTTGAATAAACTCAAACAAGTGAAAATTCGAAAAGAATCGGTGGATGGCAGTGAGTTGTGCGTGAAGGGTAAAATGAGGAAGATTGCGAGGAAACAACCAAATAGACGGCGCTATGGACGCTATAATAATACGTATAATTATTATGAAGTGGATAACATTGGTAAAAAAATAAAATAGAATCACCCACCCCATACGTCCCATACTCTACCCATTAAAGTGGTTTAGAAGTAAATCAAGATATCTAATCACTATACACAAAAAAAATTTTATTTTGAGAAGCTTCCACATTAGGGCAGTGAATTTCAATCCTTAGTTATTGATACTATGCTCATGCATGTGTGGTGGAAATAGATAACATAGCCACTCTAAATTTGAATACTAAGGTCATGTTTGTCTAGAGGGTTTAGGGGATGAAATGGGGATGGAATAAAAGTAGGATGCTTGGTTCAAGTGTATGATTCCAGCTAAATAATTCCATACCCAAAAACCAATCCTCCATTCCTTACCAAATTGGCATGAATATTCGCCGTTCCACAACGTCAAAATTTAAAATGTTTATTATATTTTTATTTTTATTTTTTGAACAAAATTCAATTTCACTTTTTTTTAATAGGAATAGGAAATCATCCCCATATTATTATTTTATTAAAAAAATGCTAAAAAATAAATTTCACTTAATTTCTAAAGATATCATTTTAACATTCCAAACAATATTATTATTATGATAGTGATTCTATATCATAAACCAAACATCATTATCAAATAATACATACTCATTACCATTCCCCACTATTATCACTATAATTATCATTTCGATTCCTTCTAAAATACCAAACGGCCTCCAAGTTAACGCAAACGTTACGTGTAGGAATATAAAAATAATGAAAATATTCCTAATAAACTATAATAAAATACGTTAATGAAAAGAAAAAATATACTCAATTAATTAAACTATTTGTTAATCGATTCTAAAATAAAAGAAAAGGTAATAATAATATTCCTTTTATCCCAATAATATCTATACGCTTTTGACCGTTCAACGATTTGCATCACCAAAAAAAATTAAAACAACACTTTAATTTCATCCCAATATTAAAGCAAGTTATTATTTAAATCGGAAAAGATTTTCAATTTTAAAGTGTATTTGTGAAATTATTGGATTAAGGTTATTTTTTAAATATAAAAATAAAAAAAACAAATTAAAAAAGTGCGAAATTATTTATAAAATGGGAAAGATAATAATTTTATTTAAAAATATACTGAATTCTCTCTCAAAAAATCCATTAAAATTAATAAAAATCAACTTTTTTCTCTTAAACTATAGTGTATATTGGGTGCACCCGGTGCAAGGGTACACCCATATGTGTATGATTTTTTATTCTATTTTGTATACATATTATTATATTTTGTATACTGTGTTTTGTAATATTTGTATGCTCCCTTTTTCATACTAAGTTTTTCATTAAAAAAACTAACATCCATATGTGTATAACTTTTTATTCAATAGTGTATACATGTTTTTTTAATAATTGTATATTTTTTACACTCAATTTTTCATTAAAAATACTAACCATTAAATTGTATACATTATTACTCATAATTGTATATGTTTTTAGTTATATTTGTATATGGTGCACCCTATAATTAGTATAAACTATGTATTCATACTATAGATGAAAATTATGTCTAAACGTATGAAGTAATA
Organism: Pogostemon cablin; assembly: GCA_023678885.1. Taxonomy (NCBI): domain Eukaryota; kingdom Viridiplantae; phylum Streptophyta; class Magnoliopsida; order Lamiales; family Lamiaceae; genus Pogostemon; species Pogostemon cablin. The sequence continues at coordinate 20,677,615 of CM042954.1, read as the reverse complement.
ATTTTAATTAAAAAAAATTAAAAGGTGTGACAACTCAAAAATTAAAGTAAAGATTTAAGTAAATTGAATTCTCGTAAATCCACTAAACTTATTTACAGGAAACTAACTCAATAATTAATATTCAACTAAATAACGAATGATCAGAATAAATACTTCGTCTTCACTTTATAACTCGGTTCAATTTTATATACCAATCTCAATACGCTGATAAAATTAAATTTGAAATAACACTAACAACTAGGGATGACAACGGTAGTGTATCCGCTTATTTTGGGTACCCGTACTCGTATCCGATTAAAAAAAATTACCCGTATTCTTATTCGTCTCATTTAAAAAACTTATTATGGTACCCGTATCTGTCCCATTACCGTTTATCAATACCCGCGGGTACTCATACCCGTTTAATATTTATTTATTTTTATATATTTGTATTTTTTATTGTTTAAATAAGTATAATAATAAAATTACATTATTATTAATTAAATATAAAATAAATATAATATATATTGTATTATTTTAAATAAATATTTAATAAATATGATTAAATAAAACTTATAACTACTAATTAAATATATAAAATATCTCATCATATATAAATTATATAATATATATTAAATTTTATAATATATATATATATAAAATCGGGTTACCTGGAAATGTCTCATTACTATCCCTACTAACAACTCAATCCGAATTTATAATCTTTGTCAAATTTAATTTAATTTTAATAAAATCAATTTCGTGAAGATATTCATATTTAACGCTTCACTGATACGTAGTATATATAGTAAATAAATGTTGAATCGAAGAATCAAGTTGATGATTAGTTTATATATATATATATATATATATATATATATATATATATATATATATATATATATATATATATATATATATATATATATATATATATATTATTATTATTATTATTATTAAAAAGTGCTTGTGAAAAAAAATGTTTTTAAAACTAAATATTTATTGTTTAATAAATTAGTATAAATTATAAAAATATATATTAATAATTAAATAGACACCCAACACTGTGGAAAATAAAATAATTGAAGTTATAAATTATGTTGAGTGTTAATTCCTATTAAAATACAATTATGGCCTTACATAATCTGATGTACAATTAATAATACCTAACGAATAAAAACACTTAGAATTTAATTAATATTTAGAGATTAAAAAATAAAGTAGATATTCTCTGCATTCGGAATTACACGTGTCCATATGCATATAAATTTTGGTAAAAACTTGTATGAGATCGTCTCACGTAAGAGCTTAATTACGTGAGATGAATAGAAAATGATAACTTTTATACATGAAAGTGATAATAAATTAATGAAAAGTGATAATGTTATTTTATGAATAATTATAGTATAAATAAAAAGTTATACTCCTTCCGTCCCAAATTCATCTTCACGTTTACTGTAGATACGGAATTTAAGAAAAGTCACTTTTTGACTTACTTTTGGGGGTAGTATGATATTTTTAGGTAATAAATAAATGATAAAGTATGTTATGTGTGCTAAAAATGTGATGTCAAATTTGATATTAAAGTAGAGTAGAGGGATATTAGTTAGTTACTTTTTCCTTTTATGGAAATGTGAAGTTGAATTTGGGACGGACCAAAATGAAAAGTGTGAAGTTAAAGTTTGGACGAAGGGAGTAATATTTTATAGTGAAAGTGATAACTATTTTTAAAAAATAAAAAATAGTCTCATGTGAAACGGTAAGACCTACTTATAAATTTTTATTCAATGGTGTATATATATTTCCTAATAATTGTATAATTTTTTTACATTCAGTTTTTCATTAAAAAATTAATAAAAATTCACTAAGAAAGTATATATATTTTTGTTTATAAATGTATAAATTTTTTAAAGTTAATGATTTCTAGAATAATTTGAAAAAAATAAAAAGAAATGACACGTGTGTTTCCCATGAAACTCCTATAGAATAAAAAATTAACAATGATGTTCTTTAGGACTACTAATTTATTTATATACGCGCCAAATAATTAAGAATTTATCTAGAATAGTACATATAGTTTCTACATTGTACTATAACATTGTGATTATCAACTTTTTTGCCGATAATTAGCTCTACTTCAATGCCTTTCATAAAAGACAAAATAAAAGAATCATTTACCCAAAAAATTAAAAAATATATATATAAAAAGAATATTATACTATCAGAATTTTACTCACTAAACATTGGTATGTGTCCGATCGAAATTTTATTTAATTGTATATTCTGAATTATAAATTAACTTTGCTACTGCAGAAAAAACAAAATAAATTACTATTTTATAATTGTATTAAAGTTGGATTATTAGGTGTCGTCATATCACCTTCAAAATACTATAAACTGCACAGTTTTATTTAGTAGAGAAGCAGTACAGTTCCAAATAAAGTTTTTATTATATATATATAGTATATAGTATATAATTGTATTTATCTAATAAGAAATTAGAATAAGGGAAAAAAAATCATTAAGTTTTAAACCATTCAAAATTTTTTTGACTCATCAACTTTATCAGTGGCTAGCTAGCATTACAATTTTTAAATGCATGATAATACATAACTAAGTTGTTAATTATCTATTAATAAATTATTGGGTGCATCCGGTCACACATATACTTCATACGTTGTGCATCCAAATTCAATTTTATATTTTTTAATTTAATATAAAAACTTACTCTTGATTTTTTTTAAAACTTTAATACTTTTCATATTTCAGTCCACCTTTACAATGAAAAAAAAAATATTTTTATTAACTAAAGTGTATTCATATCATTTAAAACAAAATATTATATTCTTGAATTCCTTATGTATCCAAGCGCATAAGAGACTATTTCTTACTTACTAATATACCCTAAACTCTGGCATGATTGATACTGTGGAATTGCTTGAGAATTGAATCAACATTCCCATTATTATTTTCATTCCCATATTTAGTATGATTTGTTAATGGGAATGCTCATTCCATAAGAAATGTGTATTTCATTTGAACATGAGAATCACCATTCTTTCCAATATTCCATGGTGTTAGCCATTTCTTACTTTAAGGAATCAATTATTTATATTATTTATGTATTTTATCTACTTGTGTAGTATATGTTAAGAATTATAAATAATTTTTATACCAATCAGGTTATTATCTATGTTAAGTTAATTTAAGATAAACACTTGATTGAGATTGTCTCGCAGAGTTTTATTCGCAAGACGAATAAAAAATGATAATATTTTAACATGAACTAGTAATAGATGAAAAATAATAACCATACAATAAACTATTTCAATAACTTTTAGTGTAAATGAAAAATGATATTTCGACATCTTTGAAATGTAGTATTCATTAATCTTTATAAATATTGTAAAATTTTATTTTAGTACTTAATAGCACTCCATGCTATTTACATTAATTCAATCATTTGCGCGCAAGTATTTTTGGATAATTCTAAGTTTTTTTTTTTTTTAATAATACAATTTCATATGAATGCAAACACAAAATACAGATTGGAATTTACAACAGTACAACGCGGTTAAGTAAAAACAAGCTGTCATTTAAGCATTCTAGTAATTAATAATAAATAAAATTATCAAATTTTGTTATTCCTAATTGTTGACCCCATTGGAAAGGCAATAACATAACACAAAATATACCCCTTGAATTTTTGACTTTTGATAAATAAGGAAAATAGTAGTCAATGAAAAATCTTTATAAACACTGTAGATTCGGTCGTAAGTGGAACAATCCAACGTTTTTCGTTTGTCGAATTCGCAAATTAAACTATGAATAGTCAGCCACCCATCAAAAATCTCGCAGCCGAGTTTATTACGTCTCACCATTATACCATACACTCAATTTAATTAAAATAAAAATAGAAAATAAAATACCATTAACACTCCATCAGTTTCGCCCACGAACCAGCCTTCATTTCTGTGCTGTCATATCTTCTTCTCTCTCTCTCCTCTTCCCTGGTAAACATTATATATGGATTTCTACACCTGCATGAATTATTGTTCTTAATTTAATAATAATTGTTTGAATTCGAATTTTAATTCAGTTGTTGGAGTTTTCAATTATGGAGTGCATTGAGGCTAGGGCGCTGAAATCAAGTTTCCTCTCGCAAATGGCTGTCAAAACGACTGCGCAGGGGTTTTACAACGACGACGTTTTCTGTTTCGCCGGAATTAACAACTCCGCCTCCTCCGACGACTTCCCCGTTGAAGACCTGCTTAACCTTGATTTCTCCGATAAGGAATGTTTCTCTCCGCAGGAAGATGAATTTGTGTCGCATAAGGATAATACCTTGTATTCTTCTTCCTCTTCTTCCACCTTTTCCGGCGCCGACGACTTTGATACCCTCTCTGCCGGCGAACTCGCCGTTCCGGTAATTAATTACGCCTTTTCTCTGTTTTTTTTTTTGGGAAAAAATTATAACAGAATTGCGTGTTTGAGAATCACGTGAAACAGAATTGAATTTATTTTTCTTAATTGTTCCTCTTTTGGTAGCAGGTTGATGATTTGGAAAACCTAGAATGGTTATCACAATTTGTGGACGATTCTACGTCGGAGTTGTCTCTGCTGTGTCCCACCTGCAGTTTCACGGTGATAACCGGCGGAGTATCGGCGAACCGGTTCGAACCGGCTAAAAGACAGCCGAAAATACGGTCACCGTGTTTCCCTTTGCCGGTTCCGGGTAAAGCTCGGAGCAAACGGTCGAGGTCGAACGGACGGCCCTGGTCTCTTGCGTCGCCGACGTTGAGCTCCGGCGAGTCCTCCACAACGTCGTCGTCATCGTACGGTTCCTCCACCATATCTCCATCTGTTGTCACGTACCTCGTCCACGATTCAGAGTGGTTTTCCAGCGCGGAAAATCCGCCGGCGAAGAAGCAGAAGAGAAAAACCGACGCTGAGGGCGGTTCAGTGACCGGTCGAAGGTGCACGCATTGTCAGGTCCAAAAGACCCCTCAATGGCGAACCGGACCGTTGGGTCCGAAGACTCTTTGCAATGCATGTGGTGTCCGGTTCAAGTCCGGTCGGCTTTTCGACGAGTATAGACCGGCTTGTAGCCCGACTTTTTCGAAAGACCTTCATTCCAACAGTCACCGTAAAGTGTTGGAGATGCGCCAGACGAAAGAAGTGGTCGTAGTGGCCGAACCGGATATGACTCGGGCGGTTTAGGGTTAGAGAGTAGGCCGAGTTTGTAGTTCTAAGCTGTTTTATCCGGACCAGTGGTTGCTAAAATGCGCAATTTTGGTGGTGCAGTTTAGGCGGCTGTAGCATTAGCCATAGAACAGCAGGGAGGTTATGAGCTTAGTTTTATTTTTTTATCTTCTTTTTCTAATGTAATTCATCTCTTTTAGACTATTTAAATTAGATTATCTATAATATTAATTTCCTTTTAAAGTCACATTAATTTCGTCGTTTAAAATTATTTGTTTAATTAATCAATTATTTGTTTAAAATTATTTGTTTAATTTCCTTTGATTATGAAATTACATTTATGATATGGGAAATCTCAATTATTTTCAGGCAAATAGGCCGTTGAAATGGGTGAGGTGGGGTGAAATTACATTTTAACCCAAAAGAGATAATTGATTGGGCTGCCGGGTGTGACTGGGCCCACTAACACATTTACGTCATTTGGTGGGCTTGGGCCCCGCAGTTTGTTGTGTGCTGCTCTCTTTGAAATGTCTAATGGAGTACAAATTTCATCTCACCAAAATTTAAATTATCAAAGTAAATAGTATTCTTAATTTATATTTAAGCATAAATTCAAAAACAATTTGGTACGACTTAAATTATTTTTATAGACATAGTATTCTTTGAAACTTATTTTATTTAAAGGTTACGCATTGCTCTTATACATCGTTTTGCCATTTTAATTTGTCTTGTATCCTTTTTTTTTTGTAATGATTAAAATTAGAGTAGGTTTACGCAAGTGTGTGACATTAATCTACTGTCATTTAGATTTATTCATGATACAATATTGCAGAATATAATTAATCCATTTACCTACACCCGTACATTTTCTTTATTTTAGGTTATTAATTAGGTTTACTTTATACTCCATAAGCTCAAGCGATTCAGAATTGGTAATCTGTTATTTATGGCATTCATTTTAATTTGCTAGATTTTCCATCGTACAACTTTATCATAACATATCACTTAATTACTTGCACAAAATTATTTAGTACATTTATTTAGGAACAGATGACCACTTTTTCTTTTTTATTCCTTCTAATGTAATTCTCCACTCATTATATTATCGCCCTTTTAATATATCATCGTATCATACATTTTATTTCATTACAACATTAAAAAAAAATCCCTTTAAAACAAGAAAACGCATATCCGACTATTGTGACCCGAACTAAAGATCCAACCATATAAAATTCAGAAAAATATTCAGCACTATTTATGAAAAATATATTTGGATTATTAGTTAATTAATTTGAAAAATATTCATCTGTTTTCTATATTATAGATATTAAAATCGTAAATAGGGTTTCAAACAAAATCGACAAGTTCAGAAAAGTTGGCACCGAAAGACTTCAATAGTAAACTATTGGCATTGTCTACATAATACTCCTATACATTATGCATTATAAATAAATAAAAATATAATTATACTATAATAGAGAAATTTAATCGAAAAAAATACAAAAATAGTAAATAATAGTCCTTTAGATTTGAATTATTATACTTACAGATATGAAGACTACTATTTTGTGGGGTCTATTTTGGGTACAATAATTTCATTCTTTAATCAAATTTATGGGGGGGACTTCCGTAAATTAAGCGATGTAACCTCTAAATGTTTTTAAAATTTTGCTGAAAATAATATACATTTATATAACATATTGTTTCTGTAAATAAATTATTTATCAGTGTTCTTTATATAGGTGAATATAATAGTATGCATTTATTTAACAAATTTTACTTTAAGATTATACTTATCTTTTTTAATTAATTAATTGTTTTGTAAATGTCCATTTCATTAATTATAGAATGGCAATATGATATTTTGTTAGCTTTGATAAGATTTTATATGTTCAACTAATCAAATGAAAGGAATTAATCTAATGAAAATTGACATGCAAAATATAGTTCGACATGAGCAATAAATTTAATTGATAGAATGCAAATGACAAGTAAAATTACAAGGGGTTAAAGTTATGTAAATAATAGTTAACATTTGTACCAACTTTCCCAAAATTTAAGCTTCAAAATAGTAACATGTTACAATAAAAGTTTCGTGGTACCATTTAATCTCAATTAAAAGGTGTTCGTTCTTTTATTTCAATTCATTGGTCCATGCATCTTATGTTTATTTTTAAGTAGATAATATGTGTCAATATTTTTTAAAAAAAATTATATTTACTATTTGTACTGAAATTAAAAAAATATGATATTTTAATATGAAATGAGTTAGAGATATAATATTTTAACGTACAATAGATAAGTATAATAGTGTTTCGTGTAGGCCCCCTAAAGATATACCCCCTCCGTCACGGGCAAAGGGTTATTTTTGCTTTTTGCACTTAGATTAATGAGTATTATTATTTAATGTGTAGTAGGTAGTTGTATTAGTGAGAGTGTAGACTCCATATTTTAATTGTATTAGTGAGTGTATGTGGGTTCCATGTGTGTAAAAAATGAAAGATGACTCTTTAGATGGGACGCCCAAAATGACAAAAAGAGACTCTTTGGGTGGGACGGAGGGAGTATATTTTGTTTTGTGTGGTCTCATCTATTAAAATAGAATATATAACTCTTATTATGAGATGCCAAAAATAAATAAATATGACTTTGGTGTAACAATATATTTTATTGATATATGTAATACTCCCTCCGTCTCGTTTCAAACTTTACGTTTATTTTTTGAGCGTAGATTAAAGAATGTTGTATTTTAATGTGTAGTGAGGTGATAGAAATAATATTTTAATGTAAAGTGTGTAGGTGTGTATTAGTGTGAAGTGTGGGGCTATGGAGAGAGAAAAAGTTAATTTGTGTGGGTCCCATCTACCAAAAAGGGAAATATAAAGATTGAAATGGGATGCTCAAATTGAAAATATATAAAGATTGAAATGAGACGGAGGGAATATATACTATGTGATATTTTTACTTGTACATACTATGACAAATGCAAAATAGTGGAGTAATATTTTTTAAAAAAATAAATGTATATGATGTGATACGCTTTCTTAGTAGTATATAATTTTAAATTAAACTTACATTGTATCAACTCAATTATATTCCCTCCGTCCCATTTAAAGAGGATCTTTATTTTATTTTGGTCGTCCCATTTAAAGGGTTCCCTTTCATTTTTTTTACATATATGAAACTCACACACCTCCTCTAATATAATTAAAATATGGGGTCCACACTCACACTAATACAACCACCCACTACACAATAAATAATAATACTCTTTAATCTACGTGTAAAAAAGCAAAAGACCCTCTTTTGACTAGGGATGACAATTTGGCCCGGCCCGCACTCGCCCCGCACAGAGAATGGGGAGGGTCTGCCCAGTCGCATGTACGGGCCAAGTCGGGTCTGGGTCCTTGCCTCGCCCCGGCCCAACCCGCTTCTAAAATATTAAATTTTTCTATTTAAAATATTTATTATATAATATAATTTATTAATTTATATTAAATATTATATACACATTTTTATTTAACTTAAATAAAAAAATCATATATAGGAATTATATATAACTATTACAAAATATTTTATTACAATATTATATATATCATTAAATATATAATGTAATCAAATAATTTTAAAAATAAAAATAAAGTTTAATTATTTAATTTAAAATTTAAATTTACTTCATTTTATTTTAATTTAAATTTTTTTATTTGAATCTATTATAATTTATAAAAAAATAATAAATAAAAACGGAGTGGGGGACGGGGCACGGGTCTTCAATAGCCGACCCGTACCGAGGCACGGGACAGGCCACTTAAATACTCGGCCCGCCCCGGCCCATTGACATCCCTACTTTTGATGGGACAGAGGAAGTATATCAATTGGCAACCTAGCTATCTAAACTTAAATAGCTACCATCCACAAGTCAAAATATGAAATTATGCAAATATGAATGATCTTGAGCTAGTCACCCCTTTAAAACCATCAAATTTAAAATTTGAAAAGTAATTGATAATGGAGGACATTATTTATTTATTTTGGTTTCTCTAAAGTCCAAACTATTATGGTCACTTCTTATAAATGGTGTACCCCACCATTAGAGGCCCCAACCGTCCCTGTCCTGAGGATTGGTGGAGGAGGTAAATCGCAGGATGTGCCTCAAGTGGCTTATAGAGAGGGCTCACTGTTAAACATGTGCTTGCAAGGGACCAAATTCATGTCAAAGACAGAATTCGAACCCCCACCCTGCAGCAACCAAACTACCTTTTCACCCTCCCTTCTGACACTTGAGCTATGCCTAGGGCCAATTATGGTCACTTCTTATAGTCATATACATTTAGTTAGCCCCATCATATCTGCATTTAAATTGAGGTGGGGTATGGAGGGAAGTGAATTTAATGTGATAAAATTTTGAATTGAATAAATGCAAATTCATCTATATATGTGGCCCATCCCATGAAATTAATTAATTATTAGTGTTGTATAAAGTTGTAATAAGGCATGTCATGTGGGAGTGGTTGGGATCATCATTATACATGTTTGAGGTGCAAAGATATGATTGAATCTATATTCATTCTCCTTTTTCTTGATAAATAAATAATTTGGTTTAGTATATAATCCACCATTTATTATTTTAAATATATAACTTGTACAATTTGCTTGGTTTCCCATATTAACATAACAATTTATATGTGCATAGTGGAAAGAAAATTTTAATTTATAACGATGACATATATAACTGATCATATTTGCTCCAGCTTTTTTTTTTCTCTCTCTAATTAAAATTTGAAATGCCCCCTTACCCCCTACCCCCTAAATTTTTTGTGTGATAACAAAAAAATGTATTTTCAGCCCCTTATATTTATATACATTACTCACTTTTTACTCCTTTAAAAAATAAATACTAGAGGCCAAAGAATAAAAAAGATTATTAAAGTGAAATAGAAGAAGGGGGAAAATTATAAGGGTAAAAAAAAAAAGAAAGTTGAAGAAATAGGAACACTCCTTTCACAAATTGAATGTAAGGTAGAGAAGAATTCTAGTAAAGGCTCATTCAAAAAATAAATTAAATAAATAATTTAAAAAAAAAAAAGAAAAAGAAAAAAAGAAAGCAGAGAAGAGCAGGTATTCAAGGTAGAATTAGTTGATTTAATAAATCATGTTTTTGGGTGTTTAAATAATACCGGAGTAATTTTGCAGAAATAATATGGTGAGGTATTCAAAGAATTATATTATGAAATTAAATCCAAGTTAATTTTAAAGTAAAGAATTGGTCAATCCACAAGAAAATTGCCTCACTATTTTTAGCATTTAGAAATTGTCACTCGGGATTTGAAACAGCCAATACCAAACATTGCAAGGTCATCCTTCATTTCTTAATTTTTTCCCCCTCCATTGTTATAATTTTATTTTTATTTTGTGACATGAGAATCTGTTAGAAAATACTAGTAAATGGGTAATCTCTGATTATGTCTAACAAACTTGAAAGCCACATGACACTAATAAACTAGCATGGAAACACTTTATAAAAGTACTATTTTGCTAAGCTCACTCAAATAATTCATTTGATATTTAATCAATGCAGAATTTACATTACTCACCAAAATTTATTTCTTCTGATTCTCACTGCAACCTTTTAATTTGAATAAAAAATTAAAAAAATCTTTCAACCACAAGATAGTATTCCTAATATGTTTTGATGGGATTTTTCAAAAATTTTGAGAATTGGGAAGTAATCTCAATAATTACTAGAAATGATGTTTATCTGGAAATTATTATACCTAAGCTTTGATGTAATTTAGTGTAGTTCATGATTTAGCGTTTTTTTTTTTTCATTTATTATTTTAAATATGTTATGCAATGTTTTAATTTAATAAAATCAATTAATTTAAAAATAAAGTATTGAAATGATATGCAAAAACTTTATAATAAATTATAGAAATATTGTTAAATCTAAAATTAAAGAAATTCATATTAACATAAAACAAATCTGAAATATTTGTTGCAACCAAATAAGGTAATGGGGTGGCACTGGATTAAATGGGATTTTGCATAGTGGTGGAGATGGTCTAAGAATTACTACAAATCAAATCACCAACTGAACTACTCAAATGTATTCCATGGCTCAAGAGTTAGAACTCAAATCACCAAATTAAGTATTCCATCAATTTGAAAGTAGGATTAGTACAAGGCAAAGACTAGAATGCTTAAGTATTCACAGTATATAGCATTTTTTATATTATTAGCTTTGGTCCGAAGATGTGAACATAGAGGGACTATTATTAGTGCTGCAGCATAAAGATGAAAACTGATGTGTGTATGTAAGTGGAGCAAAATTGCATAGCTTGCTGGACTGCCAAGTTTAAGGTTTAAAATTACCTAGGTAGGTAGTAGCTCCCCAATTAGATAAAGATCAAATGAACAAATGTAACAGCTAAAAGTACCAAGACAATACCTACCTTTTTTCTACTTCATGTATGCAGATAATCACAGCGTGCCCCCTTCCTACACCGACCGTTGGCATTGAACGGACACACTGTCCCCCGCTTGTTATGTCTAGAACCCCCACCACCAAACGATGACTGCCTGTTCCAAGGCCGTCCCCCTCCATAACCAGGATCTCGACCCTGACCTGAAAACTGGCCGCCACTGTGATTTTGTTCGCCACCGCCACCCCAAGGAGCCCACCCTTGGTTTGTGTAATTCACAGGGGGAGGAGCACCAGCATTACCACTGGGTGGGCCCCAAACATTCCCGGGTGCCGGCCCTTGAACAGGTGGAGCACCCCAGCCTTGTGTCGCAATCCAGCCACCAGGATTCACATTGCCAGGAACCATCACTTGAATGTTGGGATTTGCATTACCGGGGACCATACCCTGAATGTTAGCTCCAGTATTTCCAGGGGGAGGAACCCAACCAGAGGCGGGCGGAGCTTGCATACCAGAACCCCAGTTCATGTTCGGATTTCCAGGCCCCCAACCCATGTTTAGATTAGCAGGCATTGCACCCCAGCCAACATTAGCATTTTGAGGTCTCACACCCATTGAAGCATTATTGTCAGCTGGTCCCATGCCCCATGACGTCGCAGGGAGGTGCATGTTTGGTTGATTATTCTGGGCCGGTCTCCAAACATCAGGTTGGATCCCAGCCACTGGGCCTGAGCTTGGGAAGCTTCCAGAAGAAGTTTGCATGTTAGGTGCAGCCCAGCTATAACCCTGCGGTTGTTGACCAGACGGCGCACCATTGCTACCCCAAACCTGAGCATCAGCTTGAATATTCTGAACTGGCTGAACAGCCGGGGGCGGATGACCATGCATCTGCGCAATATGTGGTTCACTTATTGTAGTTGACTGAGTGCTCACCATGATTCCCTGTTGAGAGTTGGGTGATGGGCTAAAAGGTGCAGTTTGGATAACAGAGTTTAAAACTGATGCAGCAGGAGGTGGAGGAGATGAATGAGCCACAAAATTAGGCAGAACTGCAGTAGGGGATGGGGATGGGGATGGGGATGGAAGCACTCCATTCGCTGCAGGTGATTGAATTGCTCCACTGAGAAGACCTGAATTGCTTTGTTTCGGAGTAGGAGACGGAAGGCTAGTTAAATCATTCCCTTGCCACTTATCAGCTGAAACTTTTGGGTGGGAAACCAAATTCTGATCCACGTTTGACCTCTCTTTCTCTTGTTGGTTTAAGGATGTTCCACCAATCTTAACAGAATGACCAGCGATTGTTTGCAAACCGTGTAAAGTGTTCTCAACAGGTGGCGCCTCTTTCGGAATTTTACCAGCCAATGCATCAGTGATAAGTATGGAGTTCTCTTGCTTTTCTGTGGTTCTCCAAATTTTAAGATTTGCAGGGAAGTAACCAGTGTTATTCCATTTTTTTAATTGCACCATAGAGAAGGGTCCTTGCACTTTTCCAGAAGGATCCTGATAGTGCCACATTTTCTCGGATTCATTTATCTTGACATAAGGTTCTACTACGGCAGCTGAGGTAGATCCTTGCAAGGGAACTGATAATTCAGGACGAGATACATTGCGGACAGCCCGTTCAGCAAGTTCAGAATTTGTCGCGATGTTCAGTTTATCTGAAGTGCTGGGCTCTTGTGTCTCTTTGTCTCTCTCTAAATTCCAAAAATTTTCATTGACTATCTCACCAACATGACTAGAATTAATAGAAAAATTACTGCCAGTGAGATTTCTACTCGGTGCAACTTTTCCAGCACCACTCCAAGGTTCTTTAACAGAATTTTCACTTCCTGGAGAGATTGGGCCCCTCCCTCTCCTGCCAAAACCAGAACCTCTAGATCTGGGGAAAGCATCTGCATGCCCAAAAAAAAAACAAAAATCAACAAAAAAAATAATTTATAATGCTCAAAGGGCAGTGCCAAAATTGAATATGAGGTCCGAAAATGGTGTGAATGAGACCTCGTTTACTCTCTTCGTTTTCACTGTCATTCTCATCTGATTCATAACTTGGATCCATCTTCGGATCTGCATGGATTTCTGGAATTTCATCTAGCCTACGCCGACGCTCTTCAGGGGTCTTCAAAATCTGCAATTTCTCCACACATTCTCTAAGCGTGGAAACTGGTTAAGGGCAACCATTGAACATCCAATACAAATATATCACAAATAAAAACAGTACATGCTCGAAATGAATTAAAGAACTAAACACAATCATAACCAGGGTCAAGCATATATGATGAGATACATGAGTTTATTGTGAAAACTCTTGTTCAACAGAAACCTTTCTCAGACTTCTTGTTGCTTTAGAGTTGTATTAGGATTTCCACTGCTCAAGAAGTTTAGAGTTTGTCCAAACACATGTCAAGATATGACACATACTTGTGCATGATGAAAGGTAACAGAAAGTAACATTTAACTACAAGTTCATTAACCCAAAAGGCAGAAAAGGATATTCCTTTCGACGGCCCAAATCACTTGCTCGATCACGAAGATGACTAAGCCGCTGAGTCTCCGACTCCAGCCACTGCATAGCGTTGTAAACAAATAAACATAACTTGATGTACACAGATGTATAAATTAATGTCACATCCACATACTATAAAAGATGCATAAATCTTAAGGAAATTTAATAGAATAAATATAATTTATCCTGGCTCTCTCCAATTCATGCCAATAGAAACCTTTATAATATGCTGAGGAACATCACTAGTGATTATCTGTGAAAGCAGGTTGTGGAAAACCGGCTAATGGAACATTTTTTCGGATTAAAAGCTTATATTAGACAAAATATTCATAATGAGGATAGGACCATGATTAATGCCCAAATCAAAGAAAAAATAGAACAGCACAAATGAAAAGTAGAAGAAAGATTTTTACCCTACATTTCATTCACATACTTCTTGCAGTAAAAATTATACTCGAAAATATCAGCTATGCCTTTCCATAAACAGACTTCAAGTTCAATAAGTAGCAGTAAAAGAATTTTACACGAGACACAATATATGTTGCGTGCATGTTTCTCACTATTTCAAACCAACACTCTGTTCCAAAACTCACAGTCAAAGCCCCTTATTATATCATTACACTAGTAAACAAATTCTTGCAGAGTTCAAAATAAGATTGGAAAGCAAATCATATAAAGTTTTATGCAACCCTCAGACACCTAGAAGTTAGTCACCACATTTGTTACCAAGAAATTATCCTCAGCTACGTTATAAGGTGTCATTTGTAACTAGAATGAGCATGCACAGGAGAAAAAAGGCGATTGTGAAATCATAATTTGTCGGGATGGTTGAGAGAGATAGCAAAGGATGCCTTTTGAGTGCAGCCCACTCATACCTACTAAATTAAACATCAATATCACCTTTATATTTAATTAAATATTGATTAGACTAATAGGGTGGGGGTACTTGTCAATATTTTAGTTAGCAAGTTAACATCATTGATGCCCAATGACCAAGGCCATAATGATCATGAGATACTCTATCAACTCATAACTATGGAGCTTGCAAGCTAAGTACCTCCACCCCGAGTCCTCTATCAGATTCAGATTCGCAAACAGTTATATGTTGATGCCATATTTAAAATACATTGAATAAAAATCACCGCAATATCACCGTCTTTTCTAAACCACATACTAAGGGCCATTTTTAATCCAAATTTGCTAATTTCATAGACTTAAAAAAGAATACGAAATATTTTTAGGTTTTAGCCTAAGTTCAATTACCCTCAGAAAACCTTGAGAAAATAAAATAAGGATTAAATCATAACCAAAGAATTATGAGTAGGGGACATCTGAAGCGTCCATGACGCTTCTATATCTGTCAGAAAGTACATGATCTTTTCACAGGGGAATACTTACATAATGAAATCAGATAGGACATTTTTAACACAAAGGTTACAACAAGACGTACTTCAAAATTGGGAAATTAACAATTTCCATGAGCTCAAAATTCCATTAACCTAATTTCTCTTCAATTAATGAAACAGTGCTTGATGGTGGGGATAAATAACACATCCACTTTAATTAATAATATAACGCACTATATCCAACACTTTAAAATGAATCAGGGAACATACATCATTGACTCTGGCCACTTGTATTTCCATGGTCTTGTCAAGAATCTCACCCTACAAAACAAGATCTCATCTCATTAACAGAGATACCTATGAGCTATGCAAAAACTGTCATTCAGCCGAATAAAACATATATACTTACCACATTCAGCCGACTAATAAGCCCACACTTTATACTCTGCCGAAGACGCTTGCATTCCTCCTTTAGAAGTTGAAACACGTAAAATGAATAAGCAAGTAAGTAATAAATATAAAGGATCCAAGAGCAATTATCATCGTTGACATCGCAAACACCTGGGAAGGAAAACTAATAAATGTGATTTAAAACTTTAATAGCAATCATTTCATGAAACAATAGCCTACTAATATCCCAAGGATGGAACTTTTTCAATATATTGAATTAAATTACTTCTGTGAACTCTTGATTTGAGATTGTATCAATTGATATGATCTCAGTCTTGTCCAAATTTAGTATTTCCACCATAATCTCAGTAGTCCTTTTACCAACTTTGTATGGCTCTGGTGCTTTGCTGGTGCCTATACATAAAACGCCAAAGAAGAGCATTTATAAGTTGCAATTCCTAAAAAGGAATGGGCATGAAAAGGTTTTAGCTACCTCCCAAAAAAACATAAGTATTAGTTCTAAAATGGAAGAACACGTCTCCAACCACTTTGAAAATAAATATGAAGTTCATACCTACAACTTGAACTAATCTATACAAGTCCTGCTTTTGGGTACTGCCAGAAATTCTTATGCGTACAAATGTTCCAATGACTTTATCATGAAATGCTTCAGCATCTTCAAGTAGGTCCTCCATCAGCTTCCTTCGCAGGTAAATTAAACCAATGTTGTGCATGTCAATTGCTGCATAATCATCAAGATTAGACTGAGGCCCTCTATCACTTTTTCTGCGTGATTTACGTTTTCTGTCTTTCGCACTCTTACTCAGGGATTCAGCGCTCACATCAACATCTAACTGGTTATTCTCAGTGTCAACAACACTCCCTTGATAATCATCATTCTGGTCATCTCTTACAAAAAAATGAGATTCGAGGAGCTTTAGCATTTCAAAATGCCCAACTCGAGGTTTCCCAAACAAATTTTCTAGTCTTGCATCACATATAATTTGACTTTTCCGACGAGGATCACGTAATTTGTTTCTTTTAATATACTCGAGCAAAAGAGCTTGTACATCAAACTGAGAGAGTAAGGATGTGTCACCATCTTTCATGTGTGAGACCAAATCAAGAAGCTCCTTTGACGCCCATTCAGAATTATCAGGAACAGAAATAGTTTTATTACCAGATACAACACCAGTGCCACTCAATTCCTCTTTTTTGGACAGGGATTTTGGTTGTTTCTTTATCTTTCTTCTTTTAGGTCTGATAGTCACTGTATTCTCGATAGAATTATCTGAACCTGAACCTCCATCATTAGCCTCAGGCTGCACTTCAGAAGATTCTTGTTTGCTGGGACCAGACATATCTGTTCCCTTGCATGGATTTTTAGCCTCCGCAATTTCAGCTGATGTCAATGATAGCTTAGCTTTTAAATCTATATAATAATCCTTAAATAGATACTCCCAGCTATTTCTGTCATTAAAATCTATTTGATCCTGCACAACTCAAGATAGCAGCAAGAAAACAATCACATCATCACACATATGCTAATAATATATAACTAGAAAACCTGACTAGAGCACTCTGTTAAAGGTACACATTTATCTGCAAACCAATATGCTAAAATTTGTGATGACAAATGAGTTAATGGACCAATTTGTGATAACATAATAGTATCAAAACATTAAGGTCCTATTGGAAACACACTTATGTAATAGTAACAATTGAAGCAAGAAGAAGGCAAAATTTAAAAAACAAACAAACAAAAAAACCCATACAATATTCCAATCTAGGATCCCGTTCCAAAGTCCTTCAGTCAACAGATTCATGCTCAAAAGGATTTACATGCCAATTTTGGTTGATACTTGATAAGCTTGTTTAGAGGCTAAGGTATGTTTATTTTGGGATTATAGTGAATGGTGAAAATCAGGATTTTGAAATCTAAAGGTGTGAAGAGTACAGAGTTTGTTTGTTTTTAGATTTTGAGCAAGTTGGAATGAGACTTTATGTCAAATTATTATTTATGAGTTGATGATGTATTATTATATCATTTGTTGGTAAATACAGTGAAGCGAGAGAAGAACTTATACATTTTTTGTGATGGGTAAAATGTAGTAGGATAATGTTTTGGATAGTGTACATTTATAGATATTTTTAAGAGTGAAAAGTAAAACCGAATGCAGAAATCTCAAAATAGAAAATGATGTGGATGTTATATACCCCATACAGAAGTGCCTGTCCTAAAACAAACATAATAAATGTTTTAAGGCACAGCAGTTAGGGAACTGTTGGACATAACCGATAAAAGAACAAAGAGATTAAGCACATAGGCCGGGAACGTGCACAATAATTTTCTTGATAAAACAGTAATTCACATTGAAAAGATATATAGCTTAGTTGGTGACAAACAAGGCTCAGCACCCATTGTTCTAAAATTTGAACAAACAACAAAAATCCACTTCACGGAAGCAAAAATTGCTGAAGCAAAATTACCAAGAATCAGGTTACTAATTGTCACTGTATTTAGGAAGGATGGGGAAATTATAAACTTAAAAATTTTAAACAAGTAAAAAGAGGACAACAAAATAAAAACCAGTTTCATTTGGATGCTAGTGATTTATTATGAACAAGACATGTAATAAAATCTAGTACCACTCATGTGTCAATTATACATTACACATTACAGACTTTAGACGAGTTGACCTATCCAACGCTCAGTCACATTATTACATTCTGCAAAACTTGAATGCATGTAAGGCCTTAAACACGTGCATAGCACTTTTATAATGACAGACTCAAAGATGGAAGCAAACTAACAGTAGCAAGCATGTTATAGAATAATAAACATTTTTCATCAAAGTAAACCCACAAGGATTTACATGTTAAGAATAAAAGAGCAATAATGTTGAGCAACAATCCAAACAATGATGTTTTGACTTGCCAACAAAAATGTCATCAATAGCAGCAATCATATGGTTCGAGTTGATGCATCCTTGAAACCCAAGACAAAAGCATTAAGGGAGGGTGGGAGTGAGTGAAGAAACACGTACATCTTGGCTTGCTTGTTCCTTATTCTCTATTAGGACAACGGTTCTCATGCAGGATTCACAAAAACCTTTATTTCCTCGAACGCATAAGATAACAGCTTCTTTAATGCAGCTTCTGCACAGGGAGAAAGTGCAGGTATAGCACATATAGCGGGCATTCTTCTCACAATTGCTACACAAATGCCAACCTGAAAATAAGAAAGGCATCACACAGCATCATAGCAGGTACAGAAAGATTATAATAATCATAAAATACTTTGGTAAAGTTGCAAATTAAAAAGTCAAATAGTAAATCATATTTACAATGTCAATATTAAAGATCAACCATAAAATAACACATCTTGACTTGCTTATGCCCTCACAATCCATAATAGGTCATGAGTAATATACATTAACTAAAAAAGATTCCAGATAGCAAAAACAGCAAACTATAGCACAAGTCCAATAAAGTTAAAAAGGATCTTGTATTATTTTTTGTCGATGCACCAGTATCCGATCCGTAGACCGACTAATCCGGTGGAGGCCAAAACCCACCATCCACGAGCGGGGACCCCATTTCAAGGCCATTAAAGTTTAATAGGATCTTTTTTTTAATAAAGAGAGCTTTCATAGTAAAGTCTTAATTTTATTTGTAGAAATATGTGGATAATAACCAAGCATTTCTAAAGAACTTCTGATAACATATAAGAACAATAATTAATAGTTGAAATGTTTTATTCAGCTGCATAGGAACTGAAAGTACGAGACTTATTGATACACAAGGCTATTTCTCATTTAAGAAGTTTAATATCCAGTTGCTCTAGGTTGTGAGGCATCCTAACAAGACTTATGTACGCATGGCTATTTCTCATTTAAGAAGTTTAATATCCAATTGATCTAAGTTGTGAGGCATCCTTCCTAGGCATTCATCAGAGGATAATGTTAATTCCAACGTTTGGGAGATGACTAAAAGGCAAAAACATTAATTAGACAGAGTGCCATGCATAAAAAATTTTGTAACAAAGCTTCTGATGGAAAAATAACGAATGAATACAAAATAGCACACCTGATAACTAAAAGTTCAGGGCAAAGTAAAAATGAAAAAGGTTGTCGGTCCCTTATCTCTGGAATGATACTGACTAACCTTCAGATTGAACCCTGCTGAGGCTTGGCAACCTTCAATGCCTCAGCTTAATCTACAACACTAAGAGAGAGAGACTGTGTGTCTTCTTATTTACGAGGTCCTAGATTCACAGGATATAAATGAAACCAACACCACAGACAAGGTATTACAACTTCCAAGGGCTCCAAGCACCACTGTCTTTAACCATATTTTACAACAGTGATAAGAAAGTCCCCCCCTCCCTCTTCTTCCCATAGATATTCAGCTCTTCATTACCACGTCGTCCACTTTCCAGTGGCACGCAGTACAATATTATGCATAACTAAAAGTAATAAAAAATTTTAACATGTGGAGATAAAGAGGCTTACCACAGTTCCAGCGACCTTTAGATTTGAAAAACGCCTCATCCCGATTGACACAAGAAGGATGATAGGCCTTAGGGCAACCTCTGTGCACCCATAAAAGAAATTTAAACTGATAAGAAACGTGAAACATGCATTGCCACCACAAAAACAAAAGAACAGGTTATAGACTCTTAAGGTAAAATTGGAAAATATCCCTTCACGTAGCGAAGAACCTACCTACGATCACATAGCACTAGTTCCCCACCATCAAAGCAAATGAAACAAACATCATCTCCCACCGTCTTCCGCGATGAAGCTCTTGCAGTGGCTTTAGAGATTGAGAGACTTTTTGATAACTTCCCTCTCTTCCGTTTGCCTGCGGATGTTTTCTCTGCTTCAACTATTTCTGTTTCAGTTTCCATTTCAGTGTCTTGTGTCCCTGTTTCCTCCTCCGCAACCATTGTTTCATCTTCATCATCTTGTAGAGTAGCTGGAGAATCATACATGTCTTCACCAGGCTCATCCACATCACTCATCGTATCACCTGTCTCCAATTTTTCATTGTCAGGGGACTTCTCCGTAGTAAATTCGGTTCCCATTTCAGTTTCGGTTTCAGTTTCCAGTTCTGCATCTAGTGGCTGAATATCCTCCCCAACAGCCTTCTTGATCGACTCTTGTTCCCCACAAGCCTCAGTCTCTGATATAATATCTCCTTCTAGATGCTGCTCTTTAACTAACACATACTCCTTATAATCAGCCACATTTAAAGGTTCCTCTAACTTGGCATCGCTTAATTCCTCCACACTGAAGTTCTCATCATTCACCAACTTAGTTCCAGACATCAGACTCTTCTCAGCAGCCCCCTCTTTATCCTCAGCATGATCACATTTTTCATCATCACCACCAGTATATTCCATACCAGCACTTGACACCTGAACCTTTTCAGCACTAACATTGACTTCACATGCATTTAGTTCGGTTATCATGTCCTGACTCCTTTTAACTTCAGCTGATGGTATCTCTTCCTGATCGCCTGGGTCAACTTTCCCCCCTTCAAGATCAGCACCTTTTTCAGCAGACCCAGCTACTGAATTATTTACCACATTATCTACCGCGATGTGAACCCGCTCATCCTGGACTCCATCGCCCCCCACTGCATTATCATTATTTTCTACCGCCAATGTCTTTATTGACTCACTGGCCTCTACCACTGCTTCAACACTCTGTTCATCAACCACCTCCCTCTCAGGTTCATTTTCCAGTGCTTCTGGAACAGCGTTCAATTCATTTCCTCCTGCATGTGCTTGCAACTCCGACATCTGTTGTTGGTAGGCCACATCAGTATCAGCCACCTCCATCGCGGGGTCAACTATTGACTTAGATTCTTCCTCAAGTACATTTTCTACCAGTGGGTCTTCAAGGGTTTCATCCCTTTCCTCATTCATCCGTGAGTCGGAATCAACATTAACGACAACCATCTCAAACTGCGCAGTTTCCTCATCTGCTTCCATTGGAAGCGTACTGCCAAGTTGCAAGCTGTCACCTTTATTATCCACTTGCGATTCAGCAATTACCGACGCACCCCCCGAATCAATTACGACTGTCTCTCCATCGACGTCATCAAATTTATCGGCTTCATCAGTTTTCAATTCGAGCGACGCGGTTCCACCTTCTGTGGCAATTATTTCGCTGCCGCCTTCCTCCGCCACACCGACCGGCAGTTCCGTCTCATTACCGGCCACACAAATCTCCAAAACACTATCTTCTCCGTTT
The DNA here is from genome assembly GCA_023678885.1 of Pogostemon cablin. Taxonomy (NCBI): domain Eukaryota; kingdom Viridiplantae; phylum Streptophyta; class Magnoliopsida; order Lamiales; family Lamiaceae; genus Pogostemon; species Pogostemon cablin. The sequence continues at coordinate 20,655,510 of CM042954.1, read as the reverse complement.
TCGACAGCCACCGGCATAACCCCTGCATAAACCGTTTCGTCCTCTCCACCGCCGACACTCGCACTCGGCGCTTCCAATTCAAGAATTGGCTCGCATTTCTCGGCTGAATCAATCCCCAAAAGTTCGACTTTCTCCTCCTCCATTTCCGGTTCAAATTACGTATTCAAGTCCAATAAATATTCTTCATCGCCACCGGGCGCCTGATTTACAGTTTCCCTTTCTTCAAAAACCCTAACCCTAGTTTTTTCCCCGTAAAAGGCCAACGCATGAAACGGAATGAGATTTCTGAAATCTTCCGCGCGAGGGTTTTGGAAACGAAAGCTCAACAAACTGGAGCTTTCGATTATAATATTTCTTCTTGGTATTGATGAGAGACTGAAGGAGGATAATTGATTTTGTTGAATAATTTCCTTTTACAATCACAAAGGCTCATCTTATGCATCCATTGGGCCTTCTAATTTTATTAAATCCCCTAATTAATGGGCCTAATTGGGCTCTAATTTGAGAATTTGTATGAATAATTAATGGGCCTGTAAAGGAGAGAGTAGCTATTCCTAAATTGGTCTCTCTTTAATGGCGGACTAAGACTATAACGAGTTTTTTTTTTTTTAATAAATAAAAATAATTATATGTCATTTTTTATGATATTAAATTATATATGAAAATTTTATGAAGTTGTCATTAAATTATGTTAAATGATTATATGAGTTCACTAGTTTTTTTTAAATAATTATATTAAATTATGTTAATGATAGTGGAGTCGAGATCGTTCGGTAAAAGCTTTTCATTTCAGTCGACTCATTTACATCTTTTAGACTCCACATCCTAAGCTCTAAAATATCATTCAATAGCCAAGATTGTTTTTTTTATTGATTTGGATGTGTGATTCGCAACTTGTAATAGTGAGATTAATGTGAAAATGAGTTAAATTAAGTCATTGTATTCCCCGTAATAAAGATACTACTACTTGCTTTAATTACTGATTTTTTATATTTTTTTATGTTGGTTGTTGGGTGTTAATTTTGTGTTCAATACCATGATGAACTTGAAGGTGGGAAAATTTTATTACCTTCATTGCTTGAACTTCTGTCGAAATTTTAGATGTAATAATTGCAGTATTAAGTGTACATTCATTTCTTTCGAATGTGTATTTGAGAAGATTTTAGTTCTCATGTTAATCTTAGATGAGGTGCTCATGATCGTGAAAATATTTTATTACAGTAAAAAAATATATAATTTAATATTAGGGGTGTGTATTTAATAAATGAAGGATAATTTAGACTTTTTAAAAATATATTATTTTTTAATTATATAATAATAAGGTGTATATTTAATAAGAAGGAATGTGTACTTAGCAGAACCGTATTAGGAATCAGATATCAGCACATTTACATATATAGATGTAGTTATTTAACATACTCCCTCCGTCCCACGTATTTTTACCCACTTTTCATTTTGGACTGTCCCACGTATTTTTACCCATTCCATTTTTGGTAAGGATACACAATATTCTATTACATACTTTTTCAAATTCCAACAACTTTAATTACTTTTTTATATTTTATTCATCATTCCCAACAACTTTATTTACTTTTTCTTTTTAAATTACTAATTTATCCATACTTTTTCTTACATTATATATTAAAAAAATAACACGTCTTAATCTCCGTACCCGTATAAATCGGTGAAAATATCCAGGACGGAGGGAGTATCATTTCTCATTACTAACAAAATATAAATAGTACACAGTAACTTTTACAAATTTTATTGAGCTATTTGGGCCTCAGTAATAATGTTAGATTCATAAATCAATATTGCAATTTAATGTCGAGCTGTAATAAAGAATTTTATTTGTCAAAAGCCCATTGGGCCTGAACCATACTAAAAAGTTGGGTTTCTTACATGAACCAAAAAATCGAAACAAAGGTTTGAATCGGAATTGAACAAAATAGAACTAAAATCAGTAATATTTTGGTTTGGTTTCAGATACTCATTTCATGAAACTGGTTCCAATTTGAATGATTTTTCTTTTTCTTTTTTTCTTAAATATTACGATTTTATTCTTTTAAAAGAAAATTTAGGAATGGACAGTTTCAAACCTAACCGAAACCGTCCTAGAATCAATTCTATTTTGATTTCGAACTAACATGGATCTCTAGGTTGCTCGATTGTGTCCCAAATATTTTTTTTAAAATCTAACTTAATCCAATTGAAAATAATAAATAAATGGATATCGAGTAAATGGATGAAATAATATTTATAACAATAAAATATTTAATACTTTTGATGTTTATATAGCATTTAGTTTCACAAAACAATGTCAAAAACACACAAATGCGCAAAATATTTTTTGACTTTATATTACTACTCATTCTTTCTTTCTTTTCTTTTTTTTTCTTTTTTTCTTTCCCATTTTGTACATTTATGAAAATAACATTCCTATACAATATTAAATTTCTCATAATAACAATTCTATGCAATATTAAAATTCTCATGATATTACAAAGATAATACTTACTTTTCATACTTCATACCAAATTCAATAACTTTTTTTTTTAATTTAAAAAAAAATCTTACTTTATCCATACATCAAATATTAAAAAAAAAGTATTTTCTTAATCTCTTCACTTAAAAAATATGGGGAGGGAGTATTATTTTCATTCTTTTCAGTTAAAAAAGAAAATCAATTATTTCATTTATCTCATTTGTACGTACATATGAGCCATCAATTATTTTGTGTGGCAAACTAAATTTTTTAACAATATATATTAAAAGAAAAAAAAATCAAAAAAGAAAAAAGAGGTAAGCAGGCATGCTATGGATATGGAAAAGGGGCAGAAGTTAGCAGAGACAAGTGGGTTATGCAATGCTATTCTGCTACGTTACATTATCCAATGAGGATCACTTTCTTCCATCGTTATTTATTTTCTCCTTTTACACAAAATCTCAATCAGCCAATCAAATTATTTCTCTAACATTATTATTATTATGAGGAATTCCATTCCATGTGTACTCATCAAGAAAAGCTATATTCTCATTGAATCACTTTCAGGATAATGTGTGTTTCCCCATATATTTCAAATCTTTTATTTTGGAGTATTAATTTTACTTTTTTTTTTTAATAGGACAACTTGCCACGCGAAATTTATTTCTTCCAATTAAATTTATTTAAGATATACATAAATCAGGAGATGCGAATATAAGCCCACAAAAGGAGGATTTTTCTTTTCTAAAAGGAAAGAGGGTACATTTTAGAAGACATAACAATTTTTTTTTTAAGTTGCAATTGGAGAACAATTAATAAATAACAAAGTCTACTGTAATAGTTAACAGTGTTTATTAATAGTTAAAGGTTTTTTTTAAGTATGATGAATAATGAATTAAGGTATTCTCTCTGTCTCGTCGAAAGTTCTCCATTTTGCTATATATATTGGGCGTTTCATTTAAGGATTTCTATTTTCTCCTTTTAACAAAGAGGGAGGGCACACCTACCATCACATCCATCTAATACAATTATCCGATATACATAAATAATAATAATTCTTAATTCACGTGCAAAAAATAAACGGTCATCTTTGCCCGAATGGAGGGAGTATTATATTAAGACATTATATTATGATTCACTACAAATATACTTTAACTACCAATAAATATATTTTATCTATATAACAACCATACTTTAACAATATATCGACATGTCTCAAATATATTTATCACACAACCATCTTGCATATATCAGTCCCACAAAAAATACCATTTAATCAATTATGCATGACCACTCGATTTAACTAATACATCATATAAATGGTAAACACTTATGTGGTTTCTTTTTATAATTTTATTATACCTTATGTTTAGTTAGAGTTTGAATTATAGAATTAAGGAGGGATTATAGAATTTAGAATGAATGTTTAGTTAGAGTTTGAATCAAGGGGGATATAGAATTTAGAAGGAACCGATTCATAGGAGATTTGGAAAAAATAAGATTGAAATGTACAATGATGAGATATGTAATTATTAATGATAAATTATGTTCCTAAATACTCCCTCCGTCCCTTTTAAAGAGAGTATTTTTTTTTATTTTTGGTGTCTCACCCAAAGAGTCTTTTTTCTTTTTTTATACACATGGATCCACACACACTCACTAATATAATTAAAATATGTAACTCATACTCCCACTAATATAATTATTCACTACACATTAAATAATAATATTCTTTAATTTACATGACAAAAAGCAAATGACATCTTATCTTAACTAGAAATGGAGGGAGTAAATGAAAACAGTTTAATTAAATAGTTTATTTTTGTTATTTTTATATATATTAAAAATGTGAACCTTTCACACTTTTCAATGCTGCTCAAAGGGTCCAAGATTTTAACATCATGATGATGAAGCATAATCATGTAGAGATGAGAAGTAAATAATTGGGCCCCATTCATCTACATTGCATTTAAAGATAAGCACATCAATTCCACACAACTACACTTTAATTTTTCTAATTAATACTTTCAACAAATTCAATTTTGTGACATGATACTTATAGAGTAGGCTATCATGGATGATCTCATAAGGAAAATACATTGTGAAATACTAATTATTTTCCAGAATATTAGTACATCATATTCATAAAGTGATTTATTTAACTGATATATACTCCTCGTCCCATCCATGGCGTGAAAGATATACCCCTATTTTATTATTTTTTGGTATCTAATTACAAGTTTATATATCATTTAAAAAAAAACTATCCATAGCCCCATGGGCCACGTATATATACTAATACAAAAATTCATCATACAAAATTTTTAGGCAAACTATCTTTGAAATCATTTCACCAAACGAATAATGATTTATGGACTGTTAAATGGAAAGTGTTTTATTATTATTACTATTATTGTTATAAAATACAATACTAGAAAATGTTACCCAAATTTTAATGTCTTGGTGGATTAGAAATTAAATGTAAATCTTTTTTTATTAAAAAAAGAAGAACAGAAAGCAAAGTCGAATGGGGTTAATTCCGCCCGAAAATAGCGCAATATATAGCAGATGAAATGATGAAGCATTTAATGATTTTTTTTAAGCATCTTCTGAGTTATTAACAGAAATTTTATCGATCCAAGGTCAAAAAATGGACAAACTATCAATTCGGTGCTTGAATTATATTTTCTATTGATTAGAGGCTTTAATTATGTAAAACTATCAATTCGGGACCTGAATTTAGGTCCTATATTGATAAAATTGGGGATAATATTTGACAAATTCAGGTTTTGGATTGATAGTTTTACATAATTCAAGTCTTGAATTGATAAAAAAATAATTCAGACCCTTAATTGATAATTTACCCATAATTGACCTTGAATTGATAATAACAAAATACCAATAACAAATCAAAAAAGAAATAAGCAATTTTTACTTTGGCAGCGACTTTACATTAGCTAGTGTTTAATTTATAATTTAATTTAATTATAATAACAAATTTGATTGCTTGTCATTTTACTTTTTTAGTGGAGTATATATAATGGAAACTCTCAATATGAAAATATGTGAAATAGATCGTGAAACAGGTCCATTAATGGTTAAAATACAATCGTTATATAATTAAAAATTACTTATTAATACTTAAAGTATGTTCGTAATGAATAATATTATAATACTTTAAATGTACACACTCACATTATATTCCATCTATAAAAACAAAAGCATTTATATTATGGGCTATTCATTTGTGACGAAGCTAGGGGATATACGGATAAAATGCCAAATTTAAAACTATAATTGAAAAAATATAATATGAATTTTGTTTTTATTAGTTAATACATCTAAAACATACTCACTGTTAATTCAAAATCTAAAATTATGCCATTGCTAAAAGTTAATGTAACGCAATTGTATAAAATTAATATTTTTAATTAACATGTTATTTTAATGATAATACTTTGAGTGATTTTAGGTCTTTCATTGATAATTTTATATATTCTAAGTGCTGAATTAATAGAAAAGATTTTTTAATCCTTCATAGTTAAATATTGTTTAGGTTTTGTATTGAGAATTTTTAAAGGTGATAAATCTTAAAGAAGAATGAAGTGAAATAAGAAGAAAATAAATTACTCCCCTCCTTCCCGTCCTAATAGTTACGCTTCCTTTGTAAATTACTCCCTCCGTCTCATAATACTTTTCTCACTTTCCTCATTTGTTTGTCCCACAAAACCTTTCACCAAAAAAAAAGGAAACACCATTCTATCCAACAACCTCAAAAGTTACTTTAATTTCAAATTTGTCACTATTTTTTCACACACATATCATTATTTTATACTTTTTTATTACTTAAAATACTACAATACCCTTCAAAGTCTATAAAGTTGGTCAAAAAGTACAACTTTTGTAAACAATGTGGAACAGTAAAGGTAAAAAGTTTTTCGAAACAGAGGAGTACAAAGAAAGCGTAACTACAAGGATGGGACGATGGATTATACAAATGAAAAAGAAGAAGAAAAGGAGGGGGCCCACAAATAGATGAACGGTTAAGAGTAATGAGGGTCACATTTGTGGTTGCATGTGAATTTTAACTGTCGTTACCAGTCGTGTCGGCGCCTATTCACCCGTGAACACCTACCAATTAAACCCCACACATGCATTTTTCTTTTTTCTATTTCTATAATTAATTTAATTTGTAGTATTATATTTTTATTTTAAAAATTATAAAATTTAATTGTGTGATTTTGTCCAATATTATCTCAAAATATTATTATATTATAGTACAAAAGCTAGATGAGAAATGGACGACACTAAGGAGTTGATTGATATATAATCTACGATCAAAGGAAAATAATTGTGATTCATTTGTGTGGAATTTAATTGTGATAATCTAAGAGTCCGACTATGATGCACCTAGTGTACCGGTGCATCTGCACGATCTTAATTCTTAGATTAATTTTAAATTTAATCTTAACAGTTAATATAATATAATTAAATTTTTTTAATAAAAAACTACTCTATTAACTCCACTTTACCTTATAAATGTTGGGTGCACCCCAAATAACCCAAAATGTTAATATACCCCCCAAAAGCAAAATGGCAAAACTTTAGCTATTCCCTCCGCCCCCAAAGTATTTCACTATTTTCTTTTTCATCCGTCCCTCAAAGTATTTTACATTTTACTTTTACTAAATTTGGTAAAAATACATTACAATAATACACATTTTTTACACACATCCCAATATAATACTTACATTTTCACATCTCCTAACAACTTTACACACCTTTTTCATAACTTTACACACCTTTTTCATTAAATCAACTAAAATATATATTCTCTTTCTCACATTATACATAAAAATACAAAATTTTCTTAAACTCCGCGCACACCAATACGTGAAATACTTATTGGAACGAAGGGAGTATTTCTTATTTTGTAGGTTTCGCCCTTAAAGAAAAGGAAATTCATTAATTGAGTTGGGGGAAGAATGTCACCAAAATAATAATAATAATAATATTATTATTATTATTATTTTTAATTTTACATGATAATCAAAATTATAGTCATGAACAGTTAGATAGCAAAAAAAATCCGAAAATTAGAAAGCAAGGACTTGATATTCTTATGATGGAAGGGAAGCTAGGATTATTGGAATCATAATAAAGCACACAAAGAATGTCAATAATCCTACCTAGTACCATAAAAATATTTACTCGTACAAAACATTTTTTAGTAGATGAGTCTCGTACAAAATAATTAATATATTTTTATGGAATTTATACATAATACTAATATAATTATCCATTATATATTGAAATATTATGTTTCTTATCTAATTATATATTAAAATATTATATTTCTTAATCCATATGTTAAAAAACAACCATTAGCGTTTGAGCGGGACGGGAGAGTAAACATTTTCTTTTGGACAGGCAAAATTATTGATTTGCTAAGAAAGATTAAGAATTTTACAGTATAAATGCTAATTTCAATCACTTAAAAAGTAGATTGCACTCCCCTCGAATGAGGGTTATTAGTTTTTTTTCACGGTCTTAAGAAGTATTATTATTTAATGAAGCATTATTATTTAATGTATAGTGGATAGTTATATTAGTGAGTAGCTGTATTAGCGGGTGTATTGAATGAGACTATTCGAGCGAACGGAGGGAATATATTAGATTAAGAAACTAATAGTTTTTTTCTAAAACTTCTTAGCTTTAACCACTAAGTAAAGACCGTTAAATGACCTCCTTATTTATAAATTTAAGTTGATAAAGAGGATAATTATTTAATATTTAATCGATTTATGCGAGAATAATTTAATACTTAATTAGTTAGCTCTAACATGTCAGGTGACCTTGATTTTGATATTATATTAAATTATTATTTCATCTAAAAATTTAAATTGGTATAGAGGAGAATCATTTAATATTTAACTAATTACTCTCGCAAATACAAATAGTTGATACTCTATAGTATAATTTAGTATATAATTTGTAAAGTTGATTCCAAACAAAAACCACAATGCTACAGATTTAGCAATTGGAAGGTAAATATTTTTTGATGCCAAAATTTAAAAGAATAAAATTTCGTCATCCTGTCTAGCACATTAAGTAGAAGAAATTGGATCATAAAAATAAAAATAAAAAATAAAAATAAAATCCTTTACTATGTAATTGAAGATAAGTGATAAACACGATTACAAATGATAAATGTTATAGTAATAAGTGAAATGAATCTTAGTGAATTAATTATTTCATGAACGAAAATAAATGAAATGTGATATTATATATTCAGTAAAATTGTAACGATCTCACTTAGTACCTGCCAATGTATTTTTTAATCCCAAGAGAATGCAAGAAAAATATCCATAGCTTTTGAATATAGTATAACTTCAAATACTCGGAATTTTCTGTCATTTTAGTGTAATTTTTTGTGTGTCACACTCTCGTAAAATGAATAATAAGTAAGATAGGGAGAACTATATTTTAAAATGAAAATTATAAATTTTATAGACAATGATTGTATTTTATTCCTTTCTTGTGTCGCTTATATAACGAATGGTAAAAATAGATGATGCACAAAAAAGATAGAGATTATGTGTTTGAAATAGTTGCCATATTCATTTCACCAAATAGGTTTTTCCCATTTTTTAAAATTATTTTTTATATACATATCAAAAAGGGACAAATATGTCCAACTAACACAAAAAAAATTTCCACATATATTCCATACTACAAACCCATGTATAAGAGAGTTTTATGAACAGATTAATGTGACACGGATAAGGAATATTAACATTTTAAAAGTGATACTCACTTATTTCATGATCAATTCATAATATAAATAAAATATAATATTAACATTTCTAATGATAGGTATTACTAATATCTTTAATTAGAAAAAGTAAAAAAAATGTAAAAACGTCACATGAATGTAGCATCGTATATATATAGTAAGTATATATTAAAACATAAATATTCATGAGAGGAAATTACTCAATTAATCAGAAGGGCAACTAGTGTACATATAATACAGTAGTATATTGTATATGGGGCAGTAGAGGAATTTGTAGGATAGTTAGAATGTTATGTTTGCACAATAAAAGCAACACTCAACTAGTATATAAACCACACCTTACCTCCCCTTTTCATCCTACGTACCAAATTGGAGGGCAGGGTTCACCTTACACCCCCCCCCCCCCACCCCACTCCACTCCACTCCACCCCCCTCTGTGTCTGCCTCAGTCCCCTCAACTTCCACGCTGTGACAACCAGCAGACACCGCCCCTCCACCTCCCAAAATCCACAACAAACTCCACAGTTTCCAAACGGAAACCCATCCACAATGAACCTACGCTACATGCACTTTCTCCTACTCCTCACGCAATTCCCATTTTTCGCGGCGAGTTACCACGACTACGCCGACGCATTGTCCAAATCCATCCTGTTCTTCGAAGGCCAGCGCTCCGGCTACTTGCCGGCGGACCAGCGGATGGAGTGGCGGGGACATTCCGGCCTCGGTGACGGCTGGACGGTCTCCACCGACTTGACCGGCGGCTACTACGACGCCGGCGACAACGTCAAGTTCAATTTCCCCATGGCGTTCACCACCACAATGCTGTCGTGGAGCGTGGTGGAGTTCGGCGAGCACATGCCGCCGCCGGAGCTGAGGAATGCTTTGGTGGCGATCAGGTGGTCCACGGATTATTTGCTGAAGACGGTTTCTCAGCCTAACCGCATTTTTGTACAGGTAACAAATTAAATGTTCTACTGCCAGTATAGGGAAAAGGAATAAAAGGAAAAACTAACCTCCTTCCATTATTACTTTTTAAAATCCAGAGTAATGAATCGTAACACACAATTAATTGAGATAGAGAAAGTTGATACCTAAAATCTCCATGAATACTACCACTAGGGCCATTGCATTAGTTATGTGTTAATTTTCAAATTCTCTGTTAATCATTCTTATAATTAATCCGAAATATTTTTTTCCAACAAAATTAAACTGAATAATACACTCATTTCCTGTATTCTATTGCTTGATAGCGCCACAAGGAATCTCACAAAGAAAAATAAAATAATCAATCAAAAGAAATGGAAAAATAATTGTGTTGATGTATAAAGTGATTAATAAAGCATGTAGGTAGCGAGTATAAAGAGACTAGGTGAGTGTTGTTGGAAGTTTTATGACGGTTGAAAGGCACAAAAGTTCTTAGTAGATAAACCAACTGCCCGGGCTGCCCAGATCCTCTGGGGTCAGTACTGGGTTCTGTTGGGGGAAGGGAGGAGAATCTGTGTGGTTGAATTTGAGGGAAAAATTGTCAGATCCGGGGAGCATCGGTTTATTTGTTTTTGATCACTTCTGGTGGTTGTGGGTCCCACCCATCTTCAGATTACACCATTAATGCACCTAATATTGCATGAAAAAAGCTCTGTTTTCCATGAGTGACCACCCTCATCGTATTCTGGTTCATCCAAGATTAATTTAGTACACGGGAAAACAGGGGTTCTGTTCATAACAGCAATAATATTATATTACGTGCCTATCTTCTATTGTTTAATCAATTTTTGGAAATATAAATCCTGGTGTCCCTTGGGAATTAGGATTTCCTTTGTGATTTTTCATAGCAATTATAGTCTTCTGGATTTTATAGTATTAAATTATGATAATGGATAGAAGATCTTGAGAAAAAGTTCTTACCTTAAAAGTAAGTCTGAAATATTAAAAAATGGTGGAATGGATTTCCAAATGGTTAGTGGGATACTAAACAGAGTTTGCTCTGAGTTGGCTTCTAAACATGTTTTGTTGGTGGTTTATCCATTGAGCTTATGATGAGAGAGTTGATTCTTCTGAGGGAACCACTTGGCAATAAAATAATACTTACTGCTTAACATAAGATGATCCTTTGGGGATTCAAAAGTTTTCTGCATTTACATCATTTACCATATATAAATGAGTATCCATTCCTTGATTTTAGCTAATAGGCCAAAAATGGTGTTGCTACCATCCAAGATCTCTCTTCTAGGGAATAACAACAAGCCCATCAGCCACATAAACTAATCATAATATACAGATGAATACATCACACTATCAATTTTTTTTCTTCAAGATTATCCATTACTTTTACACTGTAATAATGAGATCTTGATTATGATGTATCGTCTTGAATTTTAGCATTTATCTACTAGCAACTTAGATTTTGCAAGTGAGTATTTCTAGAATTCGCAGGTTGGGGATCCGATTTCGGACCATAACTGCTGGGAAAGGCCAGAGGATATGGACACTGCTAGGACTGTTTACACAGTTGAAGCACCAAATCCAGCTTCTGATGTTGCCGGGGAGACGGCCGCAGCTCTGGCTGCCGCCTCCATGGCATTCAGATCGTCGGATCCTGGGTATGCCGAAACACTGCTGCGAACATCCACCAGAGTTTTTGAATATGCAGATAACTACCGAGGCGCTTATAGTGATAATTCGAACATTAGGGATGGAGTCTGCCCATTTTACTGTGATTTTGATGGATACCAGGCATGTTATGAAGCATACACTTTATAATAAATCATTAAGTATTATAAATTAATGGATTGTGTGATGTTGTATTAAATTGCAACTTGTTAGTTTACCAGACTAAAAAATGTATAATGAATGGACAGGATGAATTGCTGTGGGGAGCAGCATGGCTAAGTAGGGCTTCCCAGGATGATTCTTACCTCAACTACTTGCAAAACAATGGTAAAACACTAGGTGCAGAAGACAGCACTAATGAATTCGGGTGGGACAACAAGCATGCCGGTGTAAACGTGCTCGTTTCCAAGGTTCAACATCTCTCAAACTCTCATGATTTTGATCACATTTCATGCTAATTGTGAAGAAAAAAAAAAAGGAAATGTTAGTAAAATCAAGAAACATTATGGGTTTTTGTGGTGTGCATAGTTTGAAGAAACGACAAATTTCGTTTTATTGCAGGAGGTCTTAGATAACACAATGTATTCTCTCCAATCATACAAAGCTTCAGCAGATAGTTTCATGTGCACTCTCGTACCAGAGTCTTCCTCCAACCATATAGAGTACACCCCTGGTGGCCTCATTTACAAGCCTGGTGGAAGCAATTTACAGCATGCAACCTCCATCTCTTTCCTCTTACTCGTTTACGCCAAATACTTGGAACGAGCATCACAAACTATCAACTGTGGAGATGTTATTATTAGTCCTTCAAAGCTGAGGCAGATGGCGCAGAGTCAAGCTAACTACATTCTAGGCGAAAATCCAATGGGAAAGTCGTACATGGTTGGTTATAGCAATATATATCCTCAAAGGATTCATCATCGCGGTTCATCACTACCTTCAGTCAAGGATCACCCTCAAGCCATTGCCTGCAAGGAGGGATCGGTCTACTTTAACTCATCGAACCCTAACCCTAATGTGCTGGTCGGGGCCATTGTGGGCGGACCGGGTGAAGATGATGAGTACGGTGATGATAGGGCCGATTTTCGTAAGTCCGAACCAACAACCTACATTAATGCTCCATTTGTTGGTGTTCTTGCATACTTTGTGGCTAATCCTAACCTTAGTTAGGACAAGAGTAGTATGATGTTTTGTCCATACAAGTATGAAGTGAAATATGAAATGTCTCTCATCTTGCAAGTATGCAAGGAGGAAGAGGCCAAGTTATAGGATTATATCGCTCCAATAACTTGTTGGGCCATTTTCATTTTAAGACAACATTAATCAGTAGCAGGTGTAGCACTCTGTCTTCTACTTCAAATTTTGAGATGACAAGTTATGAATCTCAAGTTGATGAATTAAACATTTTTACATTTCTTCAAGGTTTGGATTTTCTATTTCATGCTTTGTTTTAACTCTAGCTATACTAGTTCACTGCAATACAACTTTGAAAAAGCAATGATAAAAAGTTATTGATAAAAGTGATAACATAGTAGCATATTCACATTTAAAAGTTAGTTGAAATTGCAAATTGACATTTAAAGCATCTCACCGTCGGCATCTTGTGCATTGTCACACACTGTGATACAGATTAAACTTTATTTTAAAAAATATTATATATATATATATATATATATATATATATATATATATATATATAAATTGATGAATTCAAATTAATTTTTCACTATGATAGGCCCCACATGGGGCTAAAGAATAAAGTCCAATAAATAAATCCAAACTGAATGAGAGAAGCGTACTTCTGCCTTCGGCCCAAAAAACTTATCAGGCGAGGACTGAGAAATATACTCCCTCCGTACCTAAGAGTCTCATTTTATCATTTTGGTTGTCCCACCCAAAGGGTCTCATTTGCTTTTTTGGACATATGGGACCTATTCATATCCACTAATACAATTAAAATATGGGGCCCACACACCCACTAATACAACTAACCACTACACATTAAATAATAATACTACTTAATCTATGTGCCCAAAAGCAAATGAGACTCTTAACAAGAGACGGAGGGAGTATGATTTACCGGTACTTATGAGTTCCAAGTTAGGGTTGCCTGAAGATAGCTCGACCATCCCTTGTTCTATTCTTTGGTCACCATTTGAAAAAGGTAAGAAAGTGCATTACCATAATAACTTATGATCGACTCGTCAAACTGATACGCCATAAATTTGTAGTGTATCAAAAAGCACTCTTCGACTGAGCGTAAACTCCGTAACGAACAAAGAATTAGAAGATTGAAAGAGATAGTGATAGACAGAAAGGAGAAAAGAAAAGATGAATATTGAGAGAGATACCGAGAGGGAGGGAGATAGCGAGAGTAAAGAAAGGAAAGAGAAAAGAGAGCGATGATAGAATTGAGACAGATGCAGAATATCTTATTTCCATTATCTCAAATATTAATCTATAATAACATATTTAAATAACTCCTAATATTTAAATAAGAAAACATGAATAAAATAAATAATTAAAAGATATGATCATATCACAAACCCATTACTAGAGAGTACTTTCAAACTATTAGGGCATGTTTGTTTGGATACTTTTGCCCATGAAATGGGTGTGTGATTAAATAAATGTGATTGGTATATTGTATGGAATGAAATGATTAAGGAATCAACCATTCCTAAAAAAAAAAAAAAAGATGAATGGGAATCGTTCAAACCCTTTTCATACCCATTCCCTTTCAAAATACTAAACACCCCCTTAGAAACTAAAGAAGCTTATTGAAAAGACTAAATTATACTACTCCACTCCACCATGGGGGACAAAAAGAAGGTGATTTGAGGTAAAAGAAAAAATGACTAAGTTATCCTTTAAATTATCTAAGTTACTATATTTAGAGCCACATTAATCCACTTTAAATCAACTATTGCACCCACATTTATGCATTGTGGCCACCTCTAATTAATTAAATTCGATGTCTTTGATAACTTTCAACTTAAAAAGAGAAGATATTTTTCAGACACGATAACAGACAATATATAGTGAATTTATTTTGGGCCAACATCCGTGGTACGGGATACAATTATGTATAATTGACAATCAAAAAAATTTTCTACGTGGTTCTCTGTTTTCTTTATTTAAAAAAATGAAAAATGAATACAGGAAATGAATTTATTCATCAAAGTATCAAACAAACAAATCCCATTATGCGACCTTTTTGCAAAATTTCATTTTTATTTTAAAAATTATGGGCACTATTTCTTGTTGCTTAATAATAATAATAATAATATGATGTAAAATTCAGTTGAGGTGGCACGTGGAGGCAAAGTATGGGTCATTGAATTGCACATACTACCTACTAAGATCCGAATGTACCAAATGTATTCATACAAAGTATCTCTTTATGACCCACCCGTATTTTCTGGGTCCATGGTCCACGTCCCATAATATGCTACCCAACTCCCATTACCCCATTTTCTCACTGGTCAAATGGAATTCAACACTTTTTTATAAAATAAAAAATAAATAAATAAATCCTAAAAATAAAATAAAAATTAAATTTTAATATTAAGATAGTAATGAATAATTATTTTTCAAAAAAAAAGATAGTAATGAATAATTATAGCACCTTGCCGCGTGCATCAAATTTTGCCACCATTAACATATGTTGGATGTTATATTTTTAGCATTATTTGGGAATTCTTTTAAATTATATTTTACTTTAATTATACATATTCTTATTAAAAATAAATTCCGTTGTAGTCTAGTTGGTTAGGATACTCGGTTCTCACCCGAGAGACCCGGGTTTAAGTCCCGGCAACGGAAGTTTTCTATCTTTTGCCTATTTATTTTTTAACAGCACGACGTCGTTTAGCTTACTTGAACTCGCCGTTATCCAAATTTCTCATCAATTAACAAAACCCTAATTTTAGATTCTTCGTTGGGAATTCTGATTCTTTCTCCCCCCAATCACTCTGAATTTTTTTCCATTAATTTTACTTAATCCCGCTGATATTACGGAACCCTAATTTTCGATTCCGCGTAAGGTAAGTAGTATCTCTCTCGCTCCCCAAATCTCCATTTTTATTTCTGGATGTTTTTCATTATTTTCTTATTCGTTTCTCGTGTTGCGCTATACTTCACCATAATACACTTGGTTGTTTTTAATCTTAATTTCCTCAGTTCGTTCTCTAGTGCTGTTAACAATCATGATTCATTTAATTGTGATAACATAAATATCTGGAGATCATGAAGGGTATTTGAGAATGCCCTAGTTAGTTTTGTGCATAGAAAATCGAATTTGCGTTGCCCATTTTGCTGCAGGCAATTCCTTAATTGCTGAAAACTCACACTTTTGTTTTCGAAATGTGTAGAATAATAGATGGTGTGTCGATTATTTGAAGTTTCTCTTTCAACCCGTCATAAATAGTTTCCCTGTTTATGAACTCTTTTTTGTATGATCTTTGGATGTGCTGAACCTTAGTTAGTATGTCTTGAGAGTATCTTTTGCTACTTGTTATACATTTTTTGCCATGCTACTCAGATTAGTATGTTTGCTTTCTTCGTTTCATGCTTTGGGAACTTTATTTCGCATTTGAAACTTGGGTACTTCTCACGTATTCTTTAATTCTGGCAATGTGAATGTTGATAGGTTGTTTATAATTATACATAGTTTTTGTTCTTATGTGAGTAATAAGACGCTTTAGTGAGGAGTTATCCGGTGATCCTTGGGTATTTTGTACGGATAAGATGTACACTAAAAAAGCCATTTGTTTGATTCTACATTAATTTCTTGAAACTTGAAAGTGAACTAGAATGATATGCATAATTAGTAACCCGTTTCTATCATAACAAGAACGGAATGGATTTTTCTTTACTGTCAACTTCTTTGGTTGATTTTAGCGGGACTGGGCAATTTGTTTACTTTTAACCATGATGTTAAATTGCACCATTGTAAACCTGCAACTTGTATAGACTAAATTGTCATGATTTCTTACGAGGGTTTCTGCACTGAATGCAGGCATTGGAAGCAGTTGTTTGTTCAGCATGACAGAAGACAACAGGTCTTTAAATTTCACTTCTGTTAAGCTTGGGCAAGATGATATTGCCTGGGCAGATTCTTGTTTGAGCCAAGATCTTGACATTTCAGATGGCGGTTGGAGTTCTCTTAGAGATGCATTATTGGAAACTCTTGATGCCACAAATTGCTCTTCTTCTTATGAGAGAGAGAATTCTCCTCAAGATGACCTTATGGATATTCTGTATAGCAGTAAGACAGTAAACATGCACAAAGCAGAGGAGAAAACTGTCAATAGTTTTGCAGCCAGTAGTGAGGAGGCAGACCGTGTTAAATATGCAATTTTCGAAACTTTTAATAGCAAGGGTCCGGAACCAAATAGCAGAGATAAATCTCCTTCTACGTCCACGAGTGAGGGTCCAGAACCTAATAGTGATGATCGTTTTAACAATGAGAACACTGAGGATTTCTGGTCGAAGCATAGAGTTGAAGATATTTTCCTTCCTACATACGATGAAAGTTTGAGGGGCCTCGGAATTTCTGATCCAGAGGTGGATTTTGTTTTCCAAGAATTCCCATTGAAGCAATCAACTGAAGATATATTCAAGACATGGGATTTCGACATTCCACTTGAAGAGAATGATCTAATGAAGCAGCTGAATAAAGCCCTTGCTGAAAATTCTACTGAGCCAATCCCTCCAGTTTCTGTTCATGAAGAACTCGAAATCTTGGAGGATGAGCCCATTGATGATCTCGTTTCAAGAATCGCAGAGCTCGCTTTGAGCCCCAAATCCTATTGAGATTGACATTTTATTTAAAAACCCCACATAGATTACAGCTCTGCATTTCACATGATATGTTCTAGTTCTGTAATTAATGATTCTTTAACATTGAGATGGAATATGGCCTCCTTGTGCAGTTCAGAAGCACAAGGCATGCTGTTTTGGGCAACCATGTTTGGTTTTAGTTCATTAATCAGAAATTCGAGGTGGGTTATTCAAACAAGTTCATCCTATAATGGATTCAAAATTTCTCTCTCTTATTTTTTTCTCTCTTGTTTATATGGGATCATCTGAACCTTGTACATCTCAACTGAAATTTGATCTGATAGAGATGCTCTTTTTTAAGACCATCTCACATGATATTGTGAAATTTTTGGAGGTTAAAAACTCTTTAAATCTCACATGATAAGAAGACTAAGAAACCCCACTCCCAGTTTCTTGAATTCTCTTTTCTTTTGAGTGAAAATATCACTTAATACATTTTTTTTTTGTCTTCAATAAAATCAAAAGTTATGATTCTATTTGTTGATTAGAGGTTGATGAATGATCATATGGCGTGGTTTTGGAGTCAGAATCTTGAATGACGTGGCAAAGAAGCGTACGGTTTTTATGGTGCTCTATGTCACACCAAATCTTGGGAATAAATACAAGCCATTTGAGCAACAAAAAGTGATCACAACCTCATATTTACACTATTTTTGGACACAATCTCCACAAAAATATCAGGTTTATCATTTTCCCAATGAATTATGACCAAATTATTTATTTTTTGCAAGGTGGGCGTAGTTCCATCCATTTCAACCACTTCCACAAACTGCCAAGTAGGACAAATCGTCGAGCCCACATGGCGACCATTGATTGGTCAAACGATGACAGCCTCAAAGATATCTTTTGACACATGCACAACACTAATATATAAACCAGTACACTATGAAGAAGTGGGGGTGTGGCATTGGCAAAGAGATAGAGAGAGTGTGTGTGTGTGTGAGATAAGATTTTGAACAAGGCTTTAAGAGACACAAAAACTCACTCACACTTAGCAATGGCTTCAGCTTCACTTCTCAAGTCATCTCCTGTTATTGACAAGTCTGACTTTGTTAAGGGCCAGACTCTCCTCCGCCAGCCTTCCTCCGCCTCCGTCCGATGCACCACCGCCAACGCCGCCTCTCATCTCACCATCCGCGCCTCCTCCTACATTGATGAACTTGTGAAAACCGCCGTATGTCATCTGCATTTGCTCATTAGTGTAGAAGTGATGAACGTACTGATGCATCTGAAATATTGATCATATCTTGATGATTTCATGCATTCAATGAGATAGAAAGAATGATGATCATGGCAAAGTTGTTTCTTTATTTGCTCATTTATCCTTAGAATGGCTTTGTTGTCTTTTCACATGTGTCCGTTGTACAGAAGAATAACTCATGGATAAATATGTTTGTATAGAAAACAATTGCATCACCAGGGCGTGGAATTCTGGCCATGGATGAATCGAATGCCACCTGTGGTAAGCGGTTGGCCTCGATTGGACTGGAGAACACCGAGGCCAACCGCCAAGCCTATCGGACCCTCCTTGTGACGGCTCCAGGGCTAGGCTCGTACATCTCTGGAGCCATCCTCTTCGAGGAGACCCTCTACCAATCCACCACTGATGGAAGGAAGATTGTTGATGTCCTGACCGAGCAGAACATAGTCCCTGGTATCAAAGTCGACAAGGTTATAAGGCTTACTCAATAAAGTCTTGTCATTGGTTTGATCAGTTGATCATTTGAGTCTCATTGTGTTACTGGCTTTGGATCAGGGTCTGGTTCCTCTTGCTGGTTCGAACGACGAGTCATGGTGCCAAGGTCTCGATGGACTTGCTTCCCGCTCTGCTGCTTACTACCAACAGGGCGCTCGGTTCGCCAAATGGTATGCTTCATTCATTCAGTCATCACTTGTTTAAAGCAAGGTTCTTTCACGTGTACCAAGTAGAAATTGAGATGTGTTTTGATGATCCAGGCGTACCGTTGTTAGCATTCCAAATGGTCCGTCTGCCTTGGCCGTGAAAGAGGCCGCCTGGGGACTGGCTCGTTACGCAGCCATTTCTCAGGTATGATTACATGTTACAATTCAAGAGTTGCATGTATGGATTCATGTATTGAGAATGAAGTACCTCTTGGTTGGTAGGACAATGGTTTGGTCCCAATTGTTGAGCCAGAAATCCTGCTGGATGGTGAACACAGCATCGACAGGACTTTCGAGGTTGCCCAAAAGGTTTGGGCCGAGGTTTTCTTCTACTTGGCTGAGAACAATGTCACATTTGAGGGTATTCTCCTCAAGCCTAGCATGGTTACTCCCGGTGCAGAATCGAAAGACAGGGCCACACCTGAGGAGGTCGCCAAGTACACTCTCACCCTTCTTTGTCAGAGAATCCCCCCGGCCGTCCCTGGAATCATGGCAAGAACGCTTAAATATCTTGATGTTCTGACTATTTGGTTTTGATATGATTTGAGCTCGACTGAACAACTTTTGGTTTATTGAACAGTTCTTGTCCGGTGGGCAATCGGAGGTTGAAGCAACCCTCAACTTAAACGCGATGAACCAAGCTCCCAACCCATGGCACGTTTCGTTCTCCTACGCCAGGGCTCTCCAAAACACATGCTTGAAGACATGGGGAGGCCGTCCAGAGAACGTGAAGGCGGCTCAGGATGCTTTGCTCATTCGAGCCAAGTCCAACTCTCTGGCGCAGCTCGGAAAGTACACTGCAGAGGGAGAGTCTGAGGAGGCCAAGAAGGAACTGTTTGTCAAGGGCTACAGCTACTAAGCTTATTGCAAATTAATCAAACATAAGCATGAATCAAAACAAGATGTTTTACCAGTGGGACTTTTTTTTTTTTATTAATTGGTTACATGCACTTCTTGAATCTGTTATAATAAACCTAATGCTGATGAGAACTAGTTAGTCTGTTGTATCAAAAGCATGATATATAAATTTTCCAGACTTCTTGTTTGACACTTTTGAGTACTTTTAAGATTTTTGAATATGTGAGAGAGAGAGAGAGAGAGAGTATTAATTCAGACAAGATCTAATTACTGCTAACTGGTGGCTGTCTAAGTATGTGTAGGAAATAAAAAAAATACTTCACAATGATCATTACACTACTATGTAACAGAAGAGGATTAAAGACAGAATACAACGATACTTAGTACAACAGAAAACACAACTGTTCAAACTGCAATAAATACAAGCTGTAATCAAAGTTGAGATTGAGGTACAACACACCTGCACAGCATTAACTAAAGAATTCCAGATACAGGACCTCTATTTTCAACAATGAATGTGCATATCTAGCAATTTTTCGACGAAACCCTTGTTGGGTATCAAAGAAAAACAAAAAAAAAAGATCTACAGAGAAGGAGGACGAGAAAAGGAAAAGAAAATATCTCTGTGCACGTTTATAGGTGAATTTCGCTTTCAGAGTGTTTTGTATTTTACATCCGGTCGTCTTCAACAAGCTTCTTTAGTAACAACTTTGGTCACTAGAGCCAGCACAAGTTAGGCGTATCGAAAAATGAAGTCGACATTAATCCTCATATTGGCCGTTTTCTAGAGAAAAGTTTACTGTTGATCTTCGACGGTTGCTAGTAGCCTAGTACTACTGGAAAGCAGTAAGAATCACACTGTGTCGAAATTGAGGAAAGGAAAAAGATCAGAGCAGATGTAAGTGGAAATTTACAACTAAAAGATAAAAACAGTTCTTGCAGACGAAAAGATTTCACATTGATTAGGCTTGAGCTATCGAACAAATCTCACATAACAAAAACATGTAGATCAAAGCAGTTCTACTTCTAATAGGGTACATTTGCTTAAAGGTTTCCTTTCTTTAAAATAGAAGACATAAACGACAAGCTAATCGGGCATAGTTAGAGCATACCTCAATTACTTCTCTGGCTCCCTTTTTAAGTATCCATCTGGAACCACACTCTCAGATTCATGGTTGTTGTCAACCAAGGCATGCCGTCGTTCCTTGTAAGAAAGAGAAACTTTTTTTCAGATTTACACAACCTAAAAACAGATTATGAATTTTTTAAAAAAACAAAACGAATACCTGGTTTGATGGAGCTTGAGCATCCACTCTTTTAGGCCTGGCATTGAGGTCGATAAACATGTTCTCCATTTTCCCGTCGCTTTCAACATTGTTTTCGTTTCTTTGGTCAGCAGACCCCCGATGATTTATTGGCCTCTCGTTAACCCTCTTTCCTTCGCCATGATTGATTCTTTGTGATCCTGGCTCATCTCCACTTCCACTTCCCAACTTGTCCCCTGGGAACTACAAAAGTAAAAGATAAACGAGACGAAGGTTATGTCAAGTTTATAGGGTACAGAAACGAGAACCAGTGCCCTTTTTGTACAACCACAAACCTCAACTCTCTGCCTCAGAAGAAGATACCTTCCATGGGTTCTTTTACCACCAACATGGACAATCATATCGCATTGCAGACAAAGGGAAGTTCCATCGATCTCACAATAAAAGAAAGCTACATACAAGGGCCCAGGAAGTTCTTTTGAAAACAAGTTTCCATCTTGCAAATACGATGAGCAAAAGAAGAGACGTGGAGCAACGTACCAGGAGCATTTTCACATATGTCGCAACGAGGGACTTCGCTCGGTTCAGCTAGTCCCACTCGAACGTGCCTGCTAGCAAGCTTGTTACACATGTGGACCTGCCACAATGCACGAACAACTTTAATACAACGATCACGATTGAATTACACAATTCTAGCACTCAAACTAAACTCAATATCTCTAGAGCAATAAGGAAGTCATTTATCAAGGAAACAAGTTCAACCCCACTGAAGAAAGAATCTCTCCTACTTAAAACTAAAACCACTCAAATCAAGCATTAAAAACCAGTAAATAGAAACAACCTCAAGTACTATGATGTTGCCAGAGGGTGGACAAGCCAATCCATCCATCAGAGAGTCTCAACTAATATGCCTACTTAGATAACCTCTCCATGATAAATGCAAAGAAAAGAATCATACAAGAAACTCAAACGATAGCATAAAACATGTGGTGTTACTGTTTATAATTTTCTTTAAGAAGTAATAATAACCTCTGCAGCTCTTGAGAAAGGGATTCATCGTGAAACAAAAGGCAAAAAACAGAAAAGGAAACAACATAATCCGACAGCATATTAAAACACCCCATAATTAAGCTCCCAAGTACTGCAAATCAATATCCAAAGCAAGCTAAAATAAAATTACGAGTTTAATAAAAGCAATTCCAAGTAGATCCGTTCAGACAACAAAAAGTGGGACATCATATTAATCAATATACCTTATCATCGCAAGCACTGCAGAGCGCCGCCTCATCCGCCGCACAGAATAAAATCGCCGCCGCACTCTCACAAACGTCGCAGATTGTTCTCATTACCACCGATTAATTAACAAGTCGAAATTGATGCAGCCAAACAAACAATTAATCGATTCTATCTTATTAATCGTGCTACCTATTTAACATCACGCTCTCCATAAATCCCCAGTTAATTGCACAAAACACACGCAGTGGGTCACACATCTGCGTGAAGAAATATGTATACAGAAAAGCAGAAAAAGAAACCGAGGGAGAGATTGGAGGCGAGGATAATGAGAATTTGATTGGAGATCGGAAATCGAGGAGTTCGGAGATACGGAGGAAAAGACGTCTGAGAAACGGTCGGAAGTACTTTTATGCTCCCTCACCGGTGTACACTACTCGCCTCTGGTTAGTTGACACGTGATTATTTACACTGTAATTTAATATACAATCGTTATTATCAATTTATCACTATGCCCTCGCCTTTCTTAAACACATGCTACCAAACAGGTGTATATTTGATGTAATTCAAATTCAGCTCTTAAGTTTTCTGAATTTGCAATTTTCGTCTTTTAGTGTTTGATTTTAGTCTTTTTTTTTTTTTTTTTTTTATCAAATTTAGTCTAATTTTTATTGTTCAGTTTTATGTCATTTATTTTAGATTTGTCCAATTTTGATTCAAAATTATTGGAGTAGTTTTGAATTTGATAGTAACTAAATTTGGATAAAAGGGACCAAAATTGAAAACTAAATGATCAAATTTGCAAACTTAATAAACTTATAGATTGAATTTGAATCACGCTAAATATAAATGACTAATTTTTATATTTTCTCTAAAAAGGATGTCTACTTAAGAGAGAAACAAAAAAATTATTTATAAATTATTAGTAGGATGATGGATGAAAAATAAAATAAGTACTCGTTCCGTCTCACACCACCATTCACACTCAAAAAATAAAATTTCACTTTATTCAACAACATCAAAGGTCATTTTAATTTCAAATTTATCATTCTTTTTTCACACACATACCATTACTTTATACTTTATATTTTTTAAAGTCAACAAAATTTGGTAAAAAAGAGAATATTTTCTTGAATACCATGGTATAATAAATGGGAAGGGTGATTCGGGATGGAGGGAGTAACAAATTTAATGAAAAGTGTTAATTAATAAATAATAAAAAGTGAAGCAGAATTACAGTGAGATAATCTTACACAAGACTTACACTAGAACAGTTAATCACGGAGAGATATTTAAATGCAATCGAGTTTATATAATCTTTCCAGAAGTATTACTCATAATGGAGTGTTACTTTTTGGATCAATTTTTAAAATATCAAATATTACTCTTAGATAGAATTATACATGTACACTGTAATTTACCAATTACTTTTTAATATTCTTAAAAGAAATAAAATAGTATTCTTCTAAATGAGAATAATTACTCCTCAAATTTTTGAATCCCAATTTATTTATTACTCTTTAGTTACGAAAATTTACTCTTTAGAAAGATAAATTATTACTTTTCTAAAAACGAAAAATATTGCTATTCAAAATTTAGGGTAATTTTAGAGAAAACCTATTGCACCGATGGTGCACTTAGAATTGATAAGTTTAAATAAAATAGTAGTGAATAATTATTTTATTCAATTTTTAATAATTTTATTTAATTTGATGGTTTAAATTAATTTAAAACTTAATTTAACGATTGCCTCAATGCATGATGGCACACGCGCCAGACTCCAAAATTTGATAGGTTATAGTATTTTTTATAGTTTTGTTAAGATATTGTTATAAAAATTTTTATACTTTTGTTTATGTATTATTATCTTTTTCTTTAGGGGTTTTTGAGAAAATTTATAAATTTTTAATAATTATTATTTTATTTTTAAATGAGATGTTTTAGGTGAGAAAGAATTTTAAATTTTAGTCAAATAATTCCTCACACTCGTACATACCTATACTTATATCTAAATTTTAATCTTAGAATACGAAATATTATCCTTCGATTAGTTGAACTTCTACAAGTAATTTTATTAAAACTATTACTCTGTTCAAATCTTATTAAATTCTAAAATTTTAGAGCGTAACTTTGGTGTACTTGAGCACCGATGTACCTAGATAATCTCCATCGTTAGATCAACTTTTCATTTAATTATCACCACACAATAAAATAATATAATTAAAATAATTTTGATAACCACCCTACTACATTTTTCATTTTACCTTATAAATCTACATGTGCACGGTAAAATAATCCAAATTTTTAACATTCTTTTGAAAATGGTAATAATTTATAATTCAGAAGAATAAAGTTCATTTTATTAAAGAAATTTAATACTTTTATGCTCTAAAAATTAAAATAGGTTTTCATACAATTAATTTACACAAGACTAACTCTTAATTTTAATATATTAAATTAAATTAATTAACTAATATCAGAATAAAATAGTATTATTGGTGAAAAACTTTCTTCCCCCTCTTTTCTTTAACTGTTTTCTCAACAGTGTCATGTTCCTTTGTACGTGGCATTTGGACCCTAATACCCCCCATCCGATCATCAGTATTCACGAGAAAATGCTATATGCCATTGTTTTAAATTAATAAAATGTTGGTCAATTTTTAAATAATGCAATAAATGTTAGTCGCATGATTTATATATTATAATAGTATATAAATATAAATAAGATATATTACACATATATCCACTTGCAAACAAGTATATTTATAGAATACCAACCAAAATGTTTTTTAAACCAAAAATAATAATTTTCGTAGTTAGTTTACAATACTATTGTTGTTCAGTGACCCAATGGAAAACGTGTATTTTTAATCAAATATGTGAAATTATTGAATATTACTTCCTTCGCCAAATAGTATTATTTTGTGATTTTAAGCATTCTCTTTAATATAAGACCCGCAAACTATAATACAATTAATATAACTATTCACTGCACGTTATAAGATAATAGTATTTTTTTAATTCATATGAATTAAGCAAATGATATTTTTAGGTCATGTAACTTGATATCTTTAGGAGCATGCGAAAAGACCACTATAATGCACTTTGTAGCATAACTGTGAACCCAGATAATTTTAATCATTAATAATAAAATTAATAATTATAGTTACATTCTAATAATAACATTTTTTTTTGTAAAGGTAATGTTAATTGTACTTTAAAGATTTTTCAATTCATTAATTATTTAAATATTATATTCTTTAATCTTCCTGTAAAGAGTAAATGTAACTCTTAAAACCGTACAGGAAAGAGTATAAAAAATGTGTACTAAGCCAAATAAGATCACCTATTTCATTATTAAGTCAATCTCATATTCCACGTATAAGATGCTTGTCATGTGTCATGATCAATGTCCAAATTATCGCCATGTATTACGTGTGTAAAAATTTAATGGTCCTTAATTAGGATATACTCCCTCCGTCCTGGGCAAATAGCACAATTTGCTTTTTGCACGTATATTAAGGAATATTATTATTTTATGTAAAATGGGTAGGTGTATTAGAGAGATGTGATGGGTAGTTGTGGGCCATTGGTGGGCCCATTTTACTAAATAAGGAAAATTGTGCAATTTAGACGGGATGTCCAATATAGTAAAATTGTGCTATTTGAGCGGGACGGAGGGAGTAGTTTTCTTAAAAAAAATAAATACTCTCTCTGTTCTCAACTTCAACTCTCCATTTTTCATTTTGCTTCGTCCTAAATTCAACTTCACACTTCCATAAAAGGAAGAAATAACTAACTAATACCCCTTCAACACACTTTAATTTCAAATTTGTCATTACATTTTTAACACATATAACATACTTTATCATTAGTATTTATTGTCCAAAAGTACTATATTACCCTCTAAAAGTAAATAAAAAAATAATTTTTTTTAAATTCCGTATCTACGATAAATATAAAGTTGAATTTAAGACGAAAGAAGTAATAAAATATCATTGTGAAATAAGGATTGGGACCACTACTTGGAAAGGATCAAGTAGTAATAGGCAGTTCTGGGGCACGAGATGTTCTGTGACACATTGGTGTGACATCTCCTGTAACACCTACTTATGGAATGACACGTGTCAAGGTGGATAAATCCAATTCCTTACCCCAAGGGTTGACTGGTTGACTTATGGTATAATTTATCTTCTCTCCCTTTACGTGTCACTCATCCAACAGAGTGTCACAAAAGATGTTACACCAAAAATGACACAGAAGATCTAGACCCAATCTGCTAGGAAGAATATACTCATTTTAAAATGGAAAATTAGTGAAGGGGTAATTAGGGAAAAAGAGAAGGGCACGCCAACAAAGAATCGTCTAGAAGAAAGGGGGTAGGGTGGGGGGCTGTTTGGTCCGTAAAGAAGAGCCGTACAAGAAAGAGAATTGAAAAGTCGAGGGAAATAATAATACGATAGGAAGACCACAACTTTGATTTACTACTAATAATTCAATTCATGGCCACAAAAACCCTATGCTTCCTTCATTATGTGGAATGAAAGCAACCCCATCCATTCCCACCCACTCATCCCCCTCCAAATGTTAAAATTTTTGTAAGAACAATTAATTAGATGTGTTTTAATATTTTTATGAAATTAAATGTACTATGAGCTTAAGAAAATTCATTTTATTGAAAAGTTTGAAATAATTTGATATTTATAGATAATAAATAAAATACAAATATTTGTGTAGGACCATTTCATCGAATACTTTTTTTAGATGAATAATAATAAAAATTGATATTCAATTGATAAAAAATGATAATGGTGTTGTATCCTATTTCATTAATAATTTATTATTATAAATGAAAAGAAATACTCCCTTCGTCCCAATAATACATGCACGTATTTGGTGGCACGGGGTTTAAGAAAAATAAAATTTTGGTGTAATAATATAAAAAATAGAAGAGGTATTTTGTGTAATTGAATAGAATAAAATATATGATATAACTGATTTTGACTAGACTATAGGTAAAAAGAATGTGACATTTTTTGTAATATTGTAATATTATTGATATTATGTATTGTTTTCATTTTTAGGGTGCAAATATTCTTGGAACGAAGGGAGTAACATTTTAAAATAAAAGTAATAACATCTCTTAGTAAAGAGTGATAATTAATTACGAAAGCGTAAAATGACCGTACTATGAGACGGTCTCACACAAGTCTCCTTATTAATATATGTTTGTGTTGAGCTTTTGGTATGATATATTTTAACTTTATGTTAAATCAATGTGTACGAGATGTGTGTTGATATGTGTAAAATTCTATTAATTGATGTGAGAGGACTGAAGATAGAGTGAAGATGAGAGAGATAGAGAGAATGAATAATAATAATTGAGAAGAGATAATGTATAAAAATTTGTGGATTGAGGCAATGATAGATTGAGGCAATGGTGGATTGAGTTTGTAGGTGTATATAGGAGTGATTTTATTATGATACCAGTACATAGGCCTTTTAAACGAGGCGAGCGAGCCCGAATAGTATATACTCGAGCTCGGCTCGAGTGATTATCGAGTCGAGCTCGAGCTTGGCTCGATTAGAATATGAGCCTACAAGCGAGCTTGAGTTCGACTCGAAAATTACTCAACCAAGCTTGAGCTCGAGCTCGAGCTCGGCTCGGCTTATTAAGAGAAACGAGACGAGTTTTCGAACCTAATCGAGCCGAATTTTAATTAATATATTTAATAATTATTATATTAATATATAAATATCAATATATATTATTATTATTATTGAGCCTTATCGAATCGAGTCGAGCTCGGCTCGATAACGTAACGAGTATTTAGACGAGCTCGAACTCGAACTCGAGTAGTCACGAGTCGAGCCGAACTCAAGCCTTAACGAGCCGAGTCGAGCCGAGTTTTCGAGCAGCATGTTTAATTTTACAACTCTACCCGTACCAGTCTCATACCTATTTATCAATACCCGAAGACTATATGTACAATTTAATATTAATTACTTTATTGTTTAAGTTTATATTTTATTGAAAAATATACTATTATTAATTAAATATAAAAATAAGTATAATATAAATTATATTATTTTAAATAAATATGATTAAATAAAATTTATATCTATTAATAAATAAATAAATATCTCATTATACGTAAAGTATACTTCCTCCGTCCCAACAAGTATTTCACGTATTGGTGTGCGCGGAGTTTAAGAAAATTTTGTATTTTTATGTATAAAGTAAGAAAAAGTATATATTTTAGTTGATTTAATGAAAAATGTGTGTAAAGTTGTTGGGAGGTGTATAAAGTTGTTGGGAGATGTGAAAAAGTAAGTATTATATTGAGATGTGTGTAAAAAGTTAGTATTGTTATGATGTATTTTTTACCAAATTTAGTAAAAGTAAAGTGTGAAATACTTTGAGGGACAGATGAAAAAGAAAAATGTAAAATACTTTGAGGACGGAGGGAATATAATTTATGTTAAAAAATTATATATAAGTGGGCATTCGCGAATATTGGGACATTACTATATTCAGCATAAATCCGTTTAAAATTACATGTATCAATCTCATTAAAGTTCGAATAGATCGAATATCCAAAAATACCCGATTCTTTTGACATCCCTCCTCATATACATACATATTGGTCTAGTTTTAAATCTCATTTTATGAACATCCAAATACTTGTGTGATCATTTGGGCCTTAGGCCCAACCTATTTCATCCTTGGCAATTGGCATCCCAACGCCCAAAGCTATAGAGTACTAACTGTCAAAAAAAGATAACAAACTATGGAGTACTATAAAATGTTGAATAACTTCTGCACTACTTCCAAATTTTCATTACTAAATTTTTTCCTCTTTCTTTATTTATCCCACGCAATAGTTCATTAAAAAAAAATAATAATAATAATAACATGTCAATTCAAAATGTAAATCATATACTTCAATAATAAAATTTTATATTTTTTAATCACATAAAATTTGTTCTATTGAAACTCCCATCATCCAACATAATTCTCCACACTCTCCTTTTTTGTTTGTTCTATAAAATCTTTGGTACTCAAAATTTTTTTCGCACAACGTAAACAATAAGCGTGAAGGTAGATATGCATGGCGGTTCCAAACCAGCGGTTTCGATTCCGAACCGCCGGTTCCGATTCCGATTCCTGATTTTTTTTTTGCTTTTCAACTTAAAAACGTAAAAAAAAATAAAAAAATTGAAAAACCACCGGTTTTAACCAGAACCGCTGGTTCCGGTTTCACGAAATGAAGAATCGGAACCGATATATAGTCGGTTTCGGTTCGGTTTTCACCGGTTCCGGAACCGCCGATTCTGATTCCGGTTGGAACCTCCGGTTTCCAGTTCCGAATCGGCTGTTCCGGTTAAAATATGCATGTCTACGTGAAGGGCAATATTGGAAGAGAGACTATATAATAGCATGGGTTCGTTCTAGATCCCTAGTAACAATAATTGAAGTAAAAGGGGAAAAATAAGAAAGAAAAAAAAAAGAAAAAAAAGTACATCACACAAAATATTGCATACATATATATGACTTCCATCATTGCATGTCTTACACTTCTTGAAAAAAATCACCTGCAGAAACTCTAAGTAAAACAATATTCGTAGAAATATGGTAATTATTTCACCATAGTTAATTTTTAGTCTTTTGATGAAAATTTTATTACTTTACGAAAACGGAATCAAATCATCAACGGTTGATATAATTATATATTACCTCTAAAATCAACATTACAATTTTCTCATTTGTTTCCTGATAAGGTTTATCCCTAAAAAAAATTAATATCTCAATTTAAAATATTAATTTTATATTTTAATTTTAAAATTATCATCACTTTTAAATACACACAACATATACATTATTTTTATTACTAAAAGTAACATGTTACCTTTAAAAATTAATAAAACTAATTAAAAGGTTTTTTTCTTTTTCATATAACAATATGGAACATAAAGATAAACTTAATATTGGAATTGAGGGAGTCAAATATGTTTTGGTAACTCTAATTAAATTCATTTTAACTTTTTTTGTTCTTATAAAAATTCATGTTCAACTTAGAACGTTTGTAATTTTGAATGATAAAACTATTATTGATTGTAATAATAACTCCGAAATTACAATTATAGAGTTTTTATTTTCGATTAAACAAACATTATTAATGTGCGTATATGTATTATGTTCGGTTACAAAAAAAAAAACACAAAAAACTATTTTGTTTCAACCAATAATAGTTGAAATTAATTAGTTTACTAATTAAATTGTGGTTTTGGTTTTGTTGAGATTTTTTTTCCTTTTTAATAATCACAACCTTTAAAAAAAAGTATTGAAAAAAGAAAGAACTTGAATAAAATGGGTTCCATAATCAATCACTCAAAATAAGTTAAGAAAATTATGGTTTGGATAAAAAAAACATGAGTATTATAATAAAGAATTATTACTATTTTAATAAGGGTAAAATAATTAGCACTCTTATTTCTCCAATTAATAATTGCCCCAATAAATGCAATATATTCTTTAATAATCTAAATGAGTTGTTTTTATAATTCCATTTTAATTACAATATATTCAATTCATATTAATGAATCATTCAAATTTTAAACATTTCTTTTCCATATTTTCAATTTTCATTAGCGTTCAATTATTGAGGAAGTGTTTGAAATAATTCATGTATAATACTTCCACTGTATGTATGCACGCCATAGGTATATGTGTAGTATAAAGTTTACTTTTAATTTGAAGTAGTAATAAATTTGTGGTAATTTAATAAGAATATATGAATAAAATTATTGAGTGAGAATTAATTAAAAAAAAAAAAACCTCCGGTACCATTTTAAAAAAAAAAGAAGCACAAATGATGAAATGAATAGAAGCGAACAATATGAATAAATAAGACAATGTGGGGAGCATTATGTTACTTGCACAATGATGCATTAAGGATATTATTTGATAAAATAAAATATCAAACCAAACTTTTGTGTTAATTCATGCACTTAAAATATAAAAAATCTCCTTTAATACACTTTAAAAAGAAAAAATCTCTCCATCACGATAATCATTTAATTTATTTTTAAGCGCTCATATTAGAAAAAGAAAAAAAAAGTGATTTGAAGTGTATAAAGTAAAATACACGAATACCTTGAATAATTTCTTTAAAAAAAAATGTATAACTTGCAGTATTAGTGTGTTAATATTGTATGAGTTATTATATTAAAAAATTATGTAATAAGACCGATAAAAATAAAAGCGTGAAGTATAAATTTTGCAAAATAAAATCTTGAGATGGTGTTCATGGGAGATGGACTATCAATTATTAGTATATTTCCTCGTTTTATATAAAGGGGGTGTTTTTGCTTTTTGCACGTAAATTAATGAATATTATTATTTAATTTGTAATGAGTAGTTGCGTTAGTAGGTGTATTTGCCCCATATTTTAATTGTATTAGTGGGTGCGTATGAGTTACATGTCTTTAAAAATGAAATGAGACTCTTTGGGCGAGACGCTCAAAATAAAAAAGAAAAACCATTTGAAAGGGACGGAAAGATTATTTAATAATAGTAAAAATATATTTTTCTAAAACATAAAAAATGATAAATTAAAATATAAATTTAGAGTGTTATAATATAACTACGAACCTAATTTATCTATCAATAAACATACCATATATTAATAATGGACCAACTAGTCTCAAATATACAATAGTATCACATTTTGCAATTATTTAAAAGGATGTAGTTGTCCTATATTAAACATTAAACACTAAACTTAAAAGAGTATTAATATTGGAAATTCTAATACTTGTTGGATTTAGAACCTGATGAGTACCAACGGTAAAGTGATTAAGTACGGATACTCCCGTTGGCCCCCGTATTATACGGTGTATTCAATACGATCACCGACGACGCTCACGTGGCCACGTGGACCTATCTCCAACACCTTTTCAATTTTTATAACAAACCAAGGCTACAACCGTCATTTAGGAGGCGCTGCATCTTTGACACTCTTCACCATTTCGCACTCTCATTTTCTGCTCTCTCCAGTGTGTATACATTATACATACATCCACGTATGTAGAGAGAGAAAGACAGAGGGAGGTCAGATAGAGATGCTATGAGAAGTTGAGGAGCAATGCAGTTTTTTTGGTGAAGATTAATTGCTGAGATCGTGTGAGTGAGGAGGTACGATATTTTCCGCCTGTTTATTCTGTACTGTGTTGTACTGACTGTGGATTCTTACTTATTTCTCTGCTTTTCTCCCTAATTCTATTATGTTCATTTGACTCGTAATGCATATTCACCTTTTTTGATCTCAAGTATCGTTTTCAACCTTGAAATTTACGCTTGAGCTCTTTGCCTTATCAAAGACCCAAAAATCAACTTTTTAAGTGGAATGCTTTCCTTTTCAGTGAAAAAATTAACAAAAATTAGCTGGACTGCTACTCCAGATTCCTCGCCGGATAAGTTTTGCTGCATTTGTTAGTAAAATTGCTGTGATTCTCGTTTTGTTGTTTTCATGTTTACTGTTGGATTGGAGTTTTTAGGATACAGATTAAATCCTGCCTCTAATTAATTACACGGTCTTTTTCTAAGCAATTTATCTGAAAATTTGATGGATTATGTTCCATTTGTTTGACTTGAGAGCAATCGAAGCTTCCGTTCCATACAATTACAATTTACAAACCCTAATTTGAAATGCCAGAGCAGTAGAAAAAATTTAATTAGAGGTGAATTCCATTTCGATTTCACAGTTATTCTATTAAAAAAAGTATAATATTCTTTTGTTCTTATTCATACATGTTTCGATGGGTGTATGTGTGTGCATAATGGGGGCCACTGTTTGTGTATTCATGGGTCTTTGGGAGGAAAGAAAGAAAGTTCATTATTATTTCATCATTACTTGTAGTTGAAGGATAGCAGGGTCCCCATTAAGCGACGCTATCTAATGTTCATTTTCTCTTTGACACTGTCTAGGAAATGGAATTTAGGTTTCTGTTGGAAGAAAAGACCCAAGGACCAACATTAAGCAAAGTGCGTAATCACAACCAACTTCTTAATAGTAACTATTTTAGAATAAATCAATATCATATTATTAGTTCAATTTTATTTAGTTACCTACCTCTGGTGCAGATCAACAGTGCATTGTAGTGAGGTATTTATTTCTGTTTAAAGTGCAACAGCCTTGTTGTCTACTAGCCTAACTTTTTAAGTAGCAAGAATGAAACATGAACGATCTGATATCTTATTTGTTAGGTTTGCTGGTAGAGGTTGAAGTATGGTGTTTCAAATTTGGTGCAATTGAAGTGGATTTGAGGGGAGTAGGAGTAAGAAATGGGAGCCATTTCTGCTGAAGAGTTGATGAACTGGGAGAAGATGCAAGGTATAAGTAATGGGAAGGAGGAGAAAATATTGGTATTGGTTAGGTTAAGGCCACTGAGTGAGAAGGAGATTGCACAAGCTGAGGTTGCAGACTGGGAATGCATCAATCCAACCACCATTCTGTACCGGAACAGCCTTCAGGAGCGGTCTGGACTTCCCACAGCTTACACATTCGGTAAGGAATCCTCATCTTGTCATTTATGGTTATAATTTTTCTGAGTTTACTGGAAGAAGCTCTAAACTCTCATTTTCTGCTGTTATGTCCTTTTAGAACGACTTGTAAATTGGACAATTGTCTTTAGTGGTACCTTTTTATGTGAATATATACTACTCGTATCTAAATGAACTAAGTTGGCAACTTAAAGTAGAAACACCATAATCTTTTTAAACAATTAGAAGCTATTGGAGTATGACTTGTTTTGATTTGTGAATTCATGTCCATTAACCTGATGCTGACTATTGAACATTTTGTTACATTTATTTGTTCTTTTTGATTTATTGTTTTTCCATATGTTTATGGTGGTAGACCGAGTATGTAGAGGTGACTGTACAACAAGGGAAGTTTATGAGGATGGCACAAAGGACATTGCTCTATCAGTTGTTGGTGGTATAAACTGTGAGTATTGAGTTTGCATAGTTTTAGTTCAGTACCAATGACTTTTTCCATAATTTCTGTTTACACACACAACATTTTTCAATGCAAGTGAATTGTCTCAGCTAATTTTTAAAACATATTCCGTTTTCAGCAACTATTTTTGCATATGGTCAAACAAGCAGTGGAAAGACTTACACTATGAATGGTATCACAGAATATGCTGTGGCTGACATTTATCATTACATACAAAGGGTGTGTAAGTTCCTGACTGCAATTTTGGTCCTCTGGAGGATGCTAGGCTAAATTATATTATATTTTTGGAAATTATCTTACTTTCCATCCGTAACAGAAGTCCTTGTTTAACTCTTTTCTCTCTCTCCAGCATGAAGAAAGAGCATTTGTTTTGAAATTTTCTGCAATGGAGATATATAATGAAGTTGTTATAGACCTTCTCAGCACGGATAATTCTCCACTGAGGCTCCTAGATGATCCGGAAGTGAGTTTCTTTTTCATTTTTGCCTTGTCTAGGTATCTACATAGATCTAATAGTTTCTATGTTATTTAGAGAGGTACTGTAATAGAAAAACTCACGGAAGAAACTTTGAGGGATTGGAATCACCTCAAGGAGTTGTTATCTATATGCGAAGGTTAGGTGAATTTCCTTTTGATATGTATTTCTTGATCTGTTAGTTATTAATTGAAGCATTATTACATATGTTTATGGTTTTTCTTTTCAACTCATATTCAGCACAAAGACAAATTGGCGAAACTTCATTGAATGAAACAAGCTCTAGATCCCATCAAATTCTTAGATTGGTTAGCTACGCCCTTTCTTCATCATAATTTTATTTTAAAGCAGTTTAGTTTTAGGGGGAGAATGAAAAAACAAACTCATGGTTTTTCTTTTTGATCTGTTACCTTCAGACAATTGAAAGCTCTGCTCGCGAGTTTCTAGGGAAGGGCAACTCAACAACTCTTGCTGCTAGTGTGGTAGAGTTACATTATATTTTTATGAGTATCTTAGGAATATATATGCAACTTGTTTAAATGGTCTAGATACACATAAAAGTATTGCTTTTTTTTTTTTGGCAGAACTTTGTTGATTTGGCAGGGAGTGAGCGGGCATCTCAAGCTTCATCGGTTGGACAAAGACTGAAAGAAGGTTGCCATATAAATCGTAGTTTGCTGACGCTGGGGACTGTCATTCGCAAGCTGAGGTTCATTGGGCTTTTAATTCCCAGTTACTTTTACTAGCTGTGTTATAATTTCATATGGGCCAAAGTAATTATGTGTAATAATTGATTAAAAATTTGAGTTTCTTTAGGTTTCATACTGAGGTAGTTTTTTTTTATGAACTCCTATTAAGTGGAAGCAAAGGGTAATTGCAGAGGATCAATTATGTTAATGTGAAAAATATCTGCGTTTGTCTCTTTTATTACCTTCCCCAACGTGCAACACATTTGTGCATGCATTTCATTTCTCACCTAATCTACTGAAGTAGCATTTGAATGTTACTATGCATCAGTAATGTTGCAATCTTAGCTTTTCAATTTTTGAGTCATGCAGTAAAGGACGACACGGCCATATCAATTACAGAGACTCGAAATTAACCCGTATCCTGCAACCTGCGTTGGGAGGCAATGCAAGAACTGCTATCATTTGCACCTTGAGTCCTGCCAGAAGCCACGTTGAGCAATCAAGGAATACACTTTTATTTGCTACCTGTGCAAAAGAAGTATCAACTAATGCACAGGTCAATGTAGTGATGTCTGATAAGGCATTGGTGAAGCATCTGCAGAAAGAGGTGGCTAGGTTGGAAAGTGAGTTAAAATTTCCAGGACCGTTGTGCGATCATGCACCTTTGCTTAGAAAGAAAGATATCCAGATTGAAAAGGTTATGATTCTTTTTCATAAATTGCTTGGTTTTTTATTCCCCTTTGGAACATGTTTCTACTTAAATGTTTTTTTGTAGAGACAGAGCTTATTGTTTCAGAAATATGATAATCTGGACAAGAATTAACTTTGCTTAAATTGTCTGATTAAGTTGATTCTTTTATTTGAGATGGGGGATCTTACTTCATAATATGCATATACTTGCATACCTATATAAATGCTTTGAATTAAATTTACGTATAATATATACTTCCACTTTACATCTGTACACCCATCAGTAAATCTAATGAGTCGCTCAAATTTGTATTGCTAGTTTACTACAGTTAAGGGATGCCAATATTTCTAGATCTTGCTGTAATGCATTACTTCATTTTATATTAATATCTGTCTGTTTGCACATAAGCCTCATTGTATTGATCTCTCTCTGCAGTTGGAGAAAGAGGTTACGCAACTGAAGAAACAACTTGATCTTGCTAATTCTCAAATTGATGACTTAATGGCCAGAAGCGAAAAGAGTTTGGAGAAACTCACTGAGAACCAATGTTTAAATGGAAATTCTAAGTGTAATGGAACATCGAATTTATTGCTTCCGGACAACAGCGAGGATCATTATTCATCTGATTGTACTTGTGATCCATGCCAGCGCACAGAGGAAGCTATTACAGGAATTGAGGAAGAGTGTGATGATATCTGTAATGAAAATCAATGTATAGAGAAGGATGAACCTGGCAAGGGTAGAAATGAATCACTCAGTGTCTCAACTAGAAATGGTGTTGAAACAATGCAAGCATTGGAGTCTAGAGGTGGTCATGCCGTGGAACAGAAGATCTTGTTGGCCTCACCTAGACCAGTCAATGTCACTGAAAATGGATACTCACATGCACCAGAGCACATAAGTCTAGGTGTGTTGAAGACCAATGAATCTCTTTTTGGACCTTACGCTGATTCATTGACATCTGGTGCTCCATCAACTAGCACGAGGGGTTCTGGAAGTTTTAACTTGACTAGAAGCCAAAGTTGTAGAGCTAAATTAATGAATTTCTCGCCTGACTTTGAGGCATCTGAGCAAAGTGAAAGTACACCCCCGCATGTGTTTGATAAAAACTACACAGGAAGACCTGAATTTGGGTACCTCAGGGGGCACTGGAAGTTTCCTCCAGTCATGTATGGTGCAAATAATGCGAGACTGATGAGAAATGATTCTCAAAACTCTGACTGTAGCAGTTTCATAGATGATTTGAAAAGTCAGAACTGCACCCATGGGGATGAAGAAGGCATTCCCACACTTGGCTCTTTTGTTGCAGGACTAAGGGAAATTGCGAAGCTTCAATACGAAAACAAAGCTGGGGATCAGGTGAATCTGATATTATTTTATCATAAATCTTTTTTCCTTTACACCTTTAATTTTTTAACTTGCATGGGAGTAATTTCTTTCTAGAGTTGCTAAGAGATCTTTTATATGGGCATGGTTGCCATACTTTTTGGGATCAGTTTTACGATCTTTACCTCATTTTGTTTTATTAGATCCAAGAGACAGAAAGGGGAGATGTCAACGGTGTCAGAGATGTTGTGTTGGATCCAATGCATGATTGGCCGTTGAAGTTTAAGAAGCTTCAGAAATTGATAATTGAACTGTGGGAAGCTTGCAATATTTCATTAGTCCACAGAACCTACTTTACCCTCCTCATTAAAGATGACCTCACAGATTCCATTTACATGGAGGTAGAGCATAGGAGACTATCCTTCCTAAGGGATACATTTTCTAGTGGCAATTCTGTCATACAAGACGGCCGTACTCTCACATTGACATCAAGGTATTGTCTTAAATCCTCTCTCATGTGCACTGGTTTCGTAAGCAACAAAAACCCCTCATCAATGCAAGTCAATGAGGTTCAGTTTATATTGGCTTATAAATGTCTAAACGAAATTGATATTGCACAAACATATATATATGTATATATACATATATACATCTGCAAGGAAGTGTTGATCTTGTTTTACTGGTGTCTTCACTCTTCACCAAAATTTATTTCTTGGACTAAGCGTTTGAACTATGTGCTCAAATAACAGCATGAAAGCTCTTCGTCGTGAGAGGGAAATGTTGAGCAGGCTCATGTATAAAAGGTATACAGAAGATGAGAGGAATCAAATCTATCAAGAGTGGAGTATTAATATACACTCGAAAAGGAGGAGGCTGCAGCTGGTCCACCTTTTATGGAGCAACACTGAAAATATGGACCTTGTTAGCGAGAGTGCTGCTATTGTTGGGAAGCTTGTTGGTTTTTCACAGCACGGAGTGGCTCTAAAAGAGATGTTCGGGCTTAGCTTCACACCTCCAAAAATGAGCCGAAGATCCTTTACGTGGAAAAACAGTATGCCATCCCTTATATAATATAGAATCAGGTGATAAGGTAACAGAACTTGGAGGTGGGATAAAATATAACCAGATATCAGGATTAAATTTTGGCAACTCTTTTTTGGAGTTCTATCCAGTCTGCTGAAGTTAGAACTGTAGGATATTAAACTACTATTATCAGAGTTGTTATTCCATGCCCTAATAGGATTTGAAAAAAAGAATTTTAATCATTTAGGTACTGATATACTACTTAGTATTTGATTTTATTTCTCTTTACTCTTTTTTTTTTTTTAAATTTTATTACTCTTGAATCACAGCAGTAGAACAAACGTTGATATCTTAATAGTTGCTACTTGGGTAATGAGAATGGAAGCATATTGATTTTTTTTATTGATGCTTGTTGGTCGGTGGGAATAAAAATTCCAATAATTCTAGTTGGTTTGATAACTATTCTGAACTATACAATCATTTTTATTCCCATTCAAATTACTATTTACCTTTAAAATATATAAGGGTTAATCTAGGATGCACCGAGATAATGGTTTAGATGCATTTGTATAATTTAAATCATTAGATTAGATTTTTCATTTAAATTCTCAACATTAAATAAAATAAAATACTCTCTCCGCCCGCTTCTAAGGTATCAATTTTACTATTTTTGGCGTCCGCTTCAAAGTTATTCAATTCCCATATTTAGTAAAAAAGTACGCAATATGGCCCACCACTTCCCTCTAATACAACTACTCACTTTACATATAATAATAATACTTTGTAATCCACGTGCAAAAAGAAATTGATACCTCAGAACTGGACGGAGGGAGTAGTTAAAATTAAATTTAATATCTATCCACCACACTCCAAAAATTACCCTATAAATTGCAGGGTGCACCAGTACACTATGAGCATTCTAAAATGACTCTTCTAGAATGCACTGGTATACTATAAGCATTCTAAAATGGTCCTAAAATATATTATTACAGTATGATAATTATTTTGTTTCTATAGTTCACTATATTCTTTGTAAAATTTAGGGCTGTTTGGTTGAATCCAGTAGAAGAGTATTATAGGAATTAAGGAGTATTTATACTCATTGATAATGTTTGGTTAATAAAAAAGATATCCAGTTAATTAATCAATTTCTTACTTTTATTAACTACTCTCCTCGTCAATGGCATTCATCAATTAAACCATTGACCATTCAATAGTTTCTATACCATTGTAGAATTTATACCAAGCATCGTGGTTTGGTTGGATGTGGTAGAGGAGAGAATTCATATCTTCATATCAATTGTGTCATTGATGACACTTGGTTAATAAAATAATATGATTTTCAATTAGTTAATCACACATTTAATTTCATTAACTACTATTCCTCCTCATCATGACATTCATCAATCAAACCCGTAACCATTCAATAATTCCTATTACTATTACCATTACCATTTTACAATTTATTTATGCCAAGCATCCTTATTACATTCTCAATTTATTCATTTATTTAAATTAAATTAAATGAATCAAGTGAAAAATACGTACATGAGAATATCTCAAAATTCAATGCCCAAATCGTTACTGGGTGCAGGTAAGCCCATTTAGTTTTTATAATAAGCCCAATCTATTAAAAGCGACGTCGTTTACCCCTTGCTACTTCCTTTTCTTTTTTGTCAGGAAAATACTAGCGACCCATAGCGCAGACCTGAAGAGAAGAAGAAGAATGAGCGTTGCTACGACGTCGTTTCTCGCTCGGCGAGCAGCCCAGAAGGAGAGGGTTAGGATCCTTTACAGACGAGCTCTCAAGGATACTCTCAATTGGGCGGTTCATCGCCACCTCTTTTACTCCGACGTAATTTTCATTTCTATCGCTACATTTTCGATCTCAGCTCTTGATTGGGATAAATTGTTTGAAAAAATGTCGACGAGCAAGAAATTTCTATCAGATTTTCCCTAACCGTGATTGGTGCTTTTTCCAGGCCGATGAACTAAGGGAGAAATTCGAGGCGAATAGGAACGTGGTTTGTTTTCTCTTTTGTTCGTTTATTTAGATTTTGAGCAGTAACTGTGGATGCAGTCAATGATTTGATGGTTCTTCCATAAATTGAACTAGAAAACCCGATTGATTCATTCGAATATTTGGTTGATTCTGCTGGACTTGTTCTTTGTTTTGGGGATCATGTGATCTGTGTATTTTTATTAATAAATTCGACTTTTATTGAAAATTGATAAAGTAAAGTAGCAAATTAGTCGCTGGCAATGAGTTCATGCGACAATGAATTACAGTGTTGGCATATTGTTTAGCAATTATGAATGTAGCTACAAAGATAAGGAGTTTCACAAGGCTAGTCACTCGATTTGATAGATATGCTTTTATGTTTTTAGGTCTTGAGAATTCTAAGAGTATTGTGCTCGATATATTGTACTCATTTTTATACTTTTTGCTGTTTTTCTGATGGCCTTTCAGGAAGATATCGAACTAATTGATAGAATGATAGTTGCTGGTGAACAACAATACAATAAGTGGAGGCATCCTGATCCTTACATTGGTAAGTGTTCTCAATGTGACTAGATCCTTACACTGATGATCTCTGTGTTCAAATATCGAGTCGAATATAATAGTAAGAATTACTACGGAGTCCAAGTTGCCCAACTTGAGAAAATGACTTCCTCCCCTTGTGCAGGTTTAAGTTTCCATTGTATTAATAGTATTACGCTCTCCAGAGATCCACTGTTTTCAAAACACCAAATGAATGTACCTGGAGCATCATAATCTTCATTTCACATTTGATGACATGTCCCCATTCATATGAGCATTTTCATCTCACCTGGAGGTTAAAAGTTTTTAAAATGTAGATGTTGAAGTCTGCAATGCAAATTTGATTTCCACAAGTTGGAGCCAATTACATTTGGGGGTCATGCTTTTAAGCTCATTATAGTGGTAGATTGTCTAATTAACTGCGTCTAACAGATGCTAAGTATAAAATTTAGACTAACTTAAATGGTTGAATGAGTAAAATATTGGAGAGTGAGAAGTCAAACTTTATCTGGTTGCAACATGAACTAGTTGATGCATTCATGTAATTCAGAACTTAATGTTTTCTCCATTTCAACTGAATGCTGCAATTTAAGAAGAATTCAAGCTTCTGCCATTATAGCAATTGTAAAATAGGAGCATTCGTTTATAAGTTGGATAATTTGTGTATGCTGTTTAATGGCTTATCAATATGTTTTCTCAACAGTTCCTTGGGCTCCTGGTGGCACCAAATTTTGCCGAAATCCCACACCACCTCCAGGGGTAATTGTTT
This sequence comes from Pogostemon cablin, assembly GCA_023678885.1. Classification (NCBI taxonomy): domain Eukaryota; kingdom Viridiplantae; phylum Streptophyta; class Magnoliopsida; order Lamiales; family Lamiaceae; genus Pogostemon; species Pogostemon cablin. Next base: position 20,612,979 of record CM042954.1, on the reverse strand, counting down.
AATATAGTTCATTATCTTTTTCCTTTCTGCCATCATAAATGATATATTTGTATTTAATTTGCAATTGCTTCATCAATTTCTTTTTTAAAAAGAAAGTCACATGCAGTATCTATCTTTATATATATGGAGTATATTTCGTCTGATTATGATGTGTTAACATAGATCATCTTATTTCCTCCCCCCCCCCCCCCCCCCCAAAAAAAACACCATTTTCTCACTGGTCTTACAAGCAAAATAGGTTTGATGTTATGTTTAGCGATTCATTTTAAGTTTCCAACTTTTCAAAGTCTTCTGTTTATGTGCAGTCGATATCCTTTTATCCTGAGGAGTTGCATGACTGGTTGTCTAATCGCACAGATGGAATGATTTAGTTGATTATTTATGTCTCACACAATCTTATGCTCCCATTTTACTTGCTCTCATCTTCCAAGTATTTGCTCAAAAGGACAAGAAGTTTGTCTACTATATTATATTGCAATATGCTTTAATCTTTTTTATGTGACCGCGTTGCTGTTGCATAACTTGCAATGCTATTGGTTACTGCAGATTGAGATAATATACAACTATGGCCGGGAAGACAATGACTAAAGTGGGATCATCATCCTTGGAAATAAATGAAGGTCTGGAACTTAAAATTTCAGTCATTCTCATAATTTCTCTGCTAGGATGATATAAGACCATAATCTTGAGTCCGACTGAATGCTGTCTTGATTGATTAATGGTTGGATATTTGCATGTAAATTGGATATATACACTCGCTCGTAAATGCAGCTACATCAACATGGCCAAAATCTATATATTTTCAAATAGAGAGATATCCACACTCCTCTCTATTTACCTACGCAAGAAAACATGTTAAGTTGAACCTTTGCAATCCTCTCTCTATTTTCCTTCGCAAGGAAACATGTTGAACCTTTGCAATCAAGCTTATAAAATTGTCAATGTTGCAGATGAAGAAGGCGGGCGACGTTTGAGCGAGGAGTAATGCCATCGTGGTTTGTGGTTTAGGCATTTAGAACAAGATCATTGTGCTTTTCCTTGTGAGTACTATTGCTCCCCAAAACTGGGGTGGATGTTTGAGACAATGTTGATATCTGAGCTAGGTTGGATACCAATGCTACGTTTTTACTGTTTCAATGTTTTCATTATCTGTGGACATCACATAATATTTATGCGAATAATGCTGTATTCTTATGAAGTAGTAATACTGCAACAACCATCACTTCGAAGTTCGAACTGCATGATCAGTGTATTCAATTAACACTTCTGGCTGCCTAACAAAATGAGGGCTTGATGTCATACTCTTTATTCGAGGTTGACTGCCTAACAAGAACTTGGGTTGACCAAAAATCAATTAAAATGAATGAGTGGTTGGATTATAATAGATCAGCTCTTAGAGAGATGGCCAAACAATTTTAAGGAGCATTGAGATTTAACACGAGAAGGTAGAATTTAATACTAAGCAATTACAAGCCGACTGTAGATGAGATTAAACTCACCTGGTTTTCGAATTGAATCAAGCTTGACTTCATCCAAGGTATTCCAGCCCCTTTATGTGGCATTTATAATAAAACCCATGTTTATTATCTGAATGCAATGCAAAATGTTTGTTGCAATTTTGATCCTTTTGACTTTAAGCTAATCAACCAAGGATCAAAATTGATACATTTGTTAGTATATGGATTTAGTTTTACAACAACAATAGTTGAGGACCAAAATTGTTTTAATTTTTTTTTTCTTTCAACCACAAGTAATATTGCCTCTCATGGCTGGTTGGATTCTACACGAACACAAGAAAGATGCCATTACATACACTCCACAGATCCCTCTTTCTTCTAACACAACTCATTCCATTTGGTGAGGATTAAGACAATAATAGGAACTACTTTTCCATAGTTAAAACAAGGCATCACTTTCTTGTATTCAATACATTCCCAAGACTACACAACACCACCAAGGCTGAAGAAACCATTAGCATTGAATATCTGAAGATTCCTCATTTCTAAACAGTTATGCCACACTCAAAAATTAAATAAACAAGATAATCTGAGAGATGAGGAAAGTACAGATACAAAACGACACACCATTTCCCAATTTTATAAAAATTATGAATTGTTTCCTTGTGAATACCCTAAAACTTGGTTTAAGAAGATCACAGAACACCAAACACAACAAAATCAAGCCTAAATCATGATCATTGAGACGCTACGCTCATCAGAGCAATTGACATTCCATGGAAAAATGCACATAAAAGGAAGGAAGGAAGGAAGTGATGAAATTAGATGAGCTTGAAAGGAAGAGGCCAGGGAGTGGATCTAGGAACCTCAACTCTATCCTTAATCCTTTCAATTCTCTTGTCCTTCTTGGGTCGACAGTTACCGAACGAACCTTTGAATCTCTTTCCTTTCTTAGTCCTCTCATCTCCTCGCCCGCACAACATCGGCGACGAAGACGACATGGAAGAAGTCAGACACGTCAATGCCCACCGCTGTTCGGCCACCGACGACATCATCCTCCACGCTGCCGCGTTGCACCAATGGACCATCGCCATCGCTGGATTTCGATTTCGATTTCGATTTCTCGCCTCTTAAAACCCTAGAAATACAATGTGGTCACGCTTGTATCGCTGTGAATGGAATGGGAGTAAATTTTCATTTAATTATGCTTACAACCTGGGTTAAATCTTATTATGGACTATGGAGTAATAAATAATAATAATAATAATAAAATAAAAATTAATGTAACGTTAGATTAATTTTTAAATTAATTAGCCAAAGAAATCTTAAAAATATAATAAACATATTTTAGAGTAAAATTGTAATTTGATGCATAATCTAAACCATAAATAAAATTTTTATTTAAAGAAACCACTAAATAAAATAAAATAATTAAAAATAAATAGAGTCAATAAATATTAGGTACAAAACGTATTCAGATATTACTAATTCATACATTCGTTACAGAAAATTACGCACAGATACAAAATTTAATTTTGTTTTTCTCATTTACCCATGCTTACTGAACATCAGTGTGCATTGTGTGAAGCAAATTAAAAAAAAAATAGGATTAAGTATTTATATGTATATACATCACTGTGCACAAATGTAAGATAAATAATTTTCGGGGAGAAAACAATGAATAGACTATTTATATGAATATACATCCGTGTACATTTAGGTGAGATAAATAATTGTCAAAGATAGAATCATTGAATAAAACGTTAATTTGTACATTGACGTGCATTTAGAGAGAAATAATAGAAAGCGAACGCAAAGAGAATTAGTAAAACGATTTAGGATATTACAAAATCTGTACAATGGCGTGCTTAGAGAGAGGAATAAATGAAAGTAACGCATAGAGAATTAGGAAAACAATTTTTTCCTAAATTTCTTACAAAATCTATACAGTGGTTCATTTAGAGAGATAAATAAATGAAAGCGACCGTAAAGAGAATTAGGAAAACAAATTTTTCCTAAATTTCCTCTCCTAAAATCTCGAGTGATAAGTATAATAATAGTGTATATCGGTGTACATTGACAAAAGAAAGGTTAGTTCCTCAAATCTCTCCTGGAATTTCTAACCACACTATCTTTCGATCAAACTAAAGATTCTAAGCTTAATGTGCATACCATTACCTGTTTATTAGCGCAGCGGTGCCCTAAATTCCTTATTACAAAATCTGTACAGTGGCGTGCATTAAAAAAATTACTCGTTGGAGGTTTAAGAGAGATGTATTGGTTATTGCTGTTAGAGAAATACGTATTTGCTGTTTTTATTTGATGTAGTGTACATTAGTGTTCAACGAAATTATTATTCTGTATAAACGTTGAATATTAAACGTTGTGAACAAGGGTAATGTTGGGAAAAAAAGATCGTTATGTATTCCACAATAATTATATTAAATTAATGTATTTATTAATAATTAAGTTGTAAATACACGTACCTATAATTAATAAACCCAAATAAATAATATAATAACTGCCCAATATACACTTTGGCAAGTGGATAACCCATATTATAATAAAGAATTAAGTAATAAATTGTAAGTTAAAATGACTTTTAAAGAGTAATATATTTTATTTAAAAGAATATTTTTTATGTGTTAAAAAAATAATCGATGAATGAAGAGAAAATTTTTTCATGTAGAGAATAATAATTTGTCTCTAAAGAATAATTTTTTCATATACTAAAAACTAATAATTGAAAACAAGATTCACGTGAACCTAATTTGTTTGTCATATTGTATTCTCTCTCAATTCCAATAAAATGGGCGGGGTAAATCTGAAGACTCCTTGACCAAACAATTAGGGTTTATGAAGACTCCTTGACCGAACAACCAGGGTTTATGTCGGCGCGATCCAGGGAGTCGTTCAACTATGTCCCATTTACATTTTCTTGGTACTTCTTCTGCTTCCAGTGATCCTTTCTACACAGAGAGAATCCCGATTAAAAAATAATCGTAAAAATCCAAATCTAAACTCAGTTGATTGTTGAAGCAGTAGCTCTAGAGTTCTTGTTGTTTACGCTTCATGAAAGACCGCAGGTGCCCTGGGCTTTCACATAGATTAAGAAAATAATTTTTTGATCAATTTTATTAATTTTTTAATGATTAATGAGTTTTTTTTAATATTAAAAAAAAGTGTAAAATATGTTATGTGAGTTAGGTATGAATTTTTTAAAATTAAAGTGTATTGTAAAATTATTGAGTTGAGTGATTTTACCAATTTTAAATTATTCAGAATAAGTTAAATAGAAATTGTTTAAATTGATTTAGAGGGAGGGAGTACATATTTTGAGTTCTATAGTGCACGCACTTTCTTACACATAATTAAACATGTTGCGTAAATCTAAGATGAGATGATCTTGGGCTTGATTTTCCGAAATCCTTGTCTAGAAAACTAGTATTTATCTGATTTCCATAAGCAAGCCAGAAGAAATCAATCAAGAAGAGTGATTGTACACAAGCGCATACGATCAACCTCTCAACGAATACTTCTTTCCAGTGAAAGCCAGGAATTTCGGCTCTTCCTTCTTCGTCTCCTCCGCCTTACCATCTTTTGAAGCTTCCTGTACAATGGAACTAGTAAAACACTCAGACATGAAAATCAACACTTAATAATAGTGTTTGCAAGCAGAGAGGGACGAACCTTCTGGGTGTTCCGACTTTGGTTACCATTTGAACCAAACACTAAATTTCCCTGAGATTGGCCATTGGTGCTCTGAGAGCCAGAACGAGAGGTTTCTCCTCCTCCGGAACCAACAGTTTTCTTGTCTTGGTATTGAGATGATGATGGTGGTTGAAGCTGGGTTTTCAAGGGTTTACCCTCCAAGCGTCTTGCCGCTCCAGTAAAAGGATTAACTTTTGGTTCGGCCTGTGCAGGAGCTTCCTGACCTGAATTAACCAAACAAAGGAGGGTAGATGAAATGAATCATTATACATGTCCGTGATAAGTGTACACAAAGAAAATGATATATATATACATACATATATATATATATATACACATACATACATATATATATATATATATATATATATATATATATATATATATATATATAAGAACTCAAATCTCTCTTAAATTTTTAGCAAGGACTCAGAAAAAAATGCATAACTATTCAACATTGTTCCTAATACAGTTCATCAGTATGACAGCACACCCTACACACATCCAAAGGGTACATGATTTTCAAGAGACCTTGTATGATTACTCTGTAAGGCAAATCATACCCAAGAAAAAAAATCTAGTATAAAGTTGCACCTTTTACCGATGCTTTGCCTGTTGGAACTGATACAGCAGGTCTTTCTGGTTCTTTGTAATCAAGAGGTGGGGCAAAGTCCACTTCACAATCAGTTTCTATAATGCTAATTGCATTAGAAGGCTTTGACTCAATGATATCGATATAATACTTCTTATTATTGTAAGAAACCATAATACTATCCCCCGTTGTCAAGCAAGAAAAGTTTCTCAATGTCGTCTCCAATCTGCACAAAGCAACATTAAGTTAGAAAACAAAACAGAGGGATCTACCTCTAAAGAAATAAGTATAAAATACAGCTTTAGCATGCCTTAACAGTAGTTTTCGGGAACTTTAACATAAATAAATAAATAAAACTACCATTATCTCAATTCTTCTCAGAATTTGAGCTGACCAAAGAATTGAGTTTTTTAAGAATGTTATTTGAATATTTCCTAGAAATGAATTTAAGAAATTTTATCTTACTTCCACAAAGTAAGAGCTTCCTGAAAATGTTATTTGTATATTTTCCTAGGCATGAACTTTCTAAGAATGCTTTTGTACTTTCACAAAATATGAGTTTCTATGAAAGTTATTTGCATGTCCAGCTGAGTATGAGCTTTCTGAGAAGGTCATCCGTCACAACAGCAAACTTGCTGAAGCAGCAGCAAATTTGGCATCTGATCCTTTTGAACCTTAATTCAATATATTAAACAAGCCAAATCATTTACATGTCCTAGGTATTCTTTGAGTCAGTGCAATTGACTACAACTGCAAAGTAACATAATCACCAAACTAGACTATATTCTATAGTTGCGCATGTCAGCATAGTGCTGGCAGAAACTAATTAGCATGCACTTACATAGCTTTTGGGTTGGAAATATCCAAGAAATCCTTAGTATGAGGTTGCAATTTTACATATGTACCCTTTGGAAGAGTAGCATTTTTTACTCGCACAAAATCACCTTCTTGTAACACTAGATTCTCCATCATCTACAGGAAGGCACAGTAATTAAAAAGCTGCACTTCAGAAGTCAAAAGTGATTATATTAAATGTAACATGTTAATAGCACATACCCAGTAAGGCATATATATTATGCCTTCTTCAGCAATAAATTCCAGAACCCCACAATGTGAAACACGCTCAGTAGCATCATTTAGGGTAGTCAATATGAAGTGAGGCTGTAGCATAAGGTTGATAACTAAGTTAAATCAAATTTATATAACATCAAGATCAATGGAAGGTCACCGGTAGTCATAAGCTATGACGGAGAGCTCGAGTAACTAACCAAGACGGTCAAGAGCTGAGGGAGGCATGATGACTGAGAAAACAAAGTCAGGAAAAAACAAGTCACCATTTAATGAAAGAAAAAAAAAACTTCATTTGACTGCCAAAACTTTTATAACAGATATCTCACCTTTATCACCATTTTCTATCTGCGCCTGCAAAAAATGAAAGAGCATAGGGAATCAACTTAAAAGCACATATCAAAGTTCAAAGTAATGTAGAATGGTGAGCATACCACGTGCATCAATTTATCCAGTCATCACACATTTTTCAACAATGCAGGACATAAATAGTGAAAGAACATATTGAAAAGGTAGTAAAACATAAAATTTATATCTTCAAAACATATTGAAGGTCAGGCAGATTGAAAAATAACGAAAAAAATTAGAGTCAATTGCAGATAACATAGCTAAAAGAAAGCACACTAACCTTGTCAATGAAAGACGCAGGGTAACACCGATATGTCTGCTCAAATGATGTTCCGTGGTATCCATAACCATCAAAAAACTGAAAGGCAAACATTAAAAGAAACCACCATGATGATCAGCAAGAATGGAAATGCAATGTATGATACAACCATAATATAATTTTCATGTTTCAATTAATCTATGCAACTATGTTAACATTAAGATGATTAGGAATTGCCCAAAGATTAACTATATACTGCAAACAGCTATGTCATTGTGAATTGTGAGGAGTGGGGATCAAAACACTAGCATCAATGCTTTTCTACGTATTAGAACACAAGGCAATTCAATCATACAAACAGCGTTACTCTTTCGAACAGAAACAACATCAGAAACTCGTAAATTCGCAATAAAATCAAGCATACCATTCTTACGATGCTCCGATTAACAGAAACGCCTGAATTTTTTCCTATGCCAAGAGAAATAAACAAAAACGATCGATAAACCTCGGTAACAATTTTATTTATAACAGAATAAAAAAAGCTCTCATTATCCCATTTTGATCTGCAACACAGAAAATGTGAGATGGAGTGGAATACTTTGATTCCTTGAACAGAGGCGTCTGATATTTTAGCGAAGATTCGAAGAAGGATAAACAACAGTAGAGAGGTTGAAGAAGCGGAAGAAGGAGAGAATTTCGAAGGAGGAGATGGGAAATTCTAAGATGCTTCCTGAACATTGTGCTTAGCGTGCACGCCATCTAATACGCTGCCACGTGTTCATGCTATTGGGCTGGGCCTAGTTAAAGTATTAGCCAAGGCCCAACTAAATATTTAAAAGAGGCCATTAATGTAGAATATATAGATTCGAATTAATTTACTTTCACCCCAGAGCCTTTCCTTACGTGGCATAACTTATTGAAATATAAAAATAATGAATATTAATAGGGCAATCATGAAATATCAGGACATTTGAAGGATCTAAATTAAACCATGGAGAGTAGAAAATAACTATTTCATTATTTCATAGGATCTTATCTATCTAAAATTTTATAATGATGATTATATCCTTAAAATTTTTAAATTTTAAAAATAAACATTAAATTCTAGTAACGTAATTGATATGATTAAACAAAATTGTGATGAAATGAAATCAACTTACAAAGTGAAAAAGGAATAGAAAATAATTATTGAAAATTAAAGAACTGGTCTCTTATGCACGAGCGAAGTGTTCAAGGATATAGTACCATTTTATTAAAAAAAGTATTGCACTTAAATTAATGAAAATATTATTTTTTTATTAAAAATATCGGGTGAAATATAGAATATTAATATTTAATTTAAAAAAAAATAATTTTTTTTCAATAAATCAGGAATATAATTTTTTTAAATCAAAGTGTATAACATTCAATATTAAAAGATAGGGTACAACATCGTATTTGGATATACAGACTTAAATATGTGCACCCCTGGACACAAGGCTTTGCCAAAATTAAAATTAAATTGGTGTTGATTATGCATAATATAAGTAATGAAAAATTCACATAATAAAGTATATTTATTGATAATTAAAATATTTATATAGTAAATCATATCATATATTATTATAATACCATAAAATCATAATTGCATCCATACCAGCGTAACAGGACACACCCACCAAAACATGTGAATTGTTTGCCAACCATTTGAATTATTGCGTAATCAACCTAGATTAAATAAAATAATTAAAATGTTAATAATTATCCATTATATCCAAACATAACCTATACCCACAAATAAGAGTGTGACTCTTGTACTCGGAAACACCGTTTCCCTTTACAATTTAAACCCATAGCAAAACATATGATTAAATAGAATATGGAAAGGGAGGGTTGTGTTCCCAAAAGGCACGTTGTGTCCCGAGAGCACACAAGATTTTGCCAAACTGGAAACCATCCAGTGTGTCTGAATTCATATTGGCAACAGAAACCTGTGGTTCAACTCCTTCCACAAAAAGCATAGGTCTAAGTTGAATTCAGGTCAAATAGTTCTACATCTTCATAACCTTGTATAAATAAATAAAATAAAATAAAATAAAAGGTTAACTTGGAGCCAATAGATTTACAATCAATCCCTTGTTTCAAGACAGAGATTGATAACATAGATTATAGGTGAAGGTTGACAAAAAATCAACCCCTCAACGAATACTTCTTTCCACTGAACGGCTGGAATTTCGGCTCTTCACTCTTCGGTGGCTCTGGCTTAGCCTCTTTCGAAGCATCCTGTATTAAGGAAATAAAAGATTCAGAAATGTAATAGCATACTTGTACAAAAGGGGGAGTATAATGAACCTTCTGTGTGAGGTTCGCATTTGAACCAAAGACTAGATTTCCCTGAGATTGGCGATTGGTACTTTGTGATCCCGAACTGGAGGCAGCAGCCGTCCCTCCTCCTCCTCCGGAACCATTGGGTCTCTTATCTGGGGATCCAGATGATGGCAACGGTGGAGGCTGGGTTCTCAAAGGTTTCCCATCCAAGCGTCTTCCCGAACCAGTAAATGGATTAAATTTTGGTTCAGCCTCCACAGGAGGCTCTTGACCTGCATAAAATACCCAATGTAGTGGACAAATTATCTCTGTGTTATCCAGAACAATAATATCCATACAGGCGTCCAGAAATATCACACATGTATTTTAGGCATACTCAGCTTCATTCGAATCATTCCTAAACTAAGCAATTCTTTGGATGTGCACAATGTTGCATACAAGAGAACCCAGTTTTATCACTCATCATAATGACATTGGTGCCTAGAACTTATCATTGCCATATGCATGAGCCAGTACGTATGCACATCTAATTCAAAGGGTTTCAATATGAGACCTAAAGTGTATGGGATCTCTCCATTTTGTACAGAATACAACAAGTATCTAGATGTGTAAATGAAACAGTAAGGCAGGTCCATCATACCAGGAAAAGAAATTATAATATACAGGAAAAAAAAAAGGGACCTTCAACTGATGATTTGCCTGATGGGACAGATACAGCAGGCTTTTCTGGTTCCTTGTAATCAAGAGGAGGAGCAAAGTCCACTTCACAATCAGTTTCAATAATACTAATTGCATTAGAAGGCTTAGCCTCAATGATATCGATGTAATATTTTTTATTATTATAAGCCACCATGATACTATCGCCTGTCGTCAAGCATGAAAAATTCCTCAACGTCGTCTCCAAGCTGCACAAAGCAATTTCAAATTAGAAAATCCAATCAAGAAAATATAAGAAAAGACAAGATTTAGCACAATCCATCAGTATTTCAGGAACTTTAAACATGCCTTGACAAATATAATCTGAATATCACCCTTTCACATGCTCAATTCTTCTCAGAATGTGTATGCTTGCGCTGGTGCAAGCTTTAAATATGTTATCCTTACATTTACCTAAGTATTAACTTTCTAAGAATAGAATTCACACTCACACAGATTATTACCTTTCTAAGAATGGTAAATGCATGTTCAACTATGAATGAGCTTCCAATGAGTAATATCAATCAAAACAGACACTAGAGGAAAATATCAGGAAGATAAGCATCTGAAGATTCTGAACCACTGGGACCTAAGTTATCAGGCAGTATTGCAGCCTCTAATTGCCCTTGGTACAAACAATCAGAAGTGGTTATATAAATATTCTTCCGTACTACACCATGACATCTGAATAACTTCTACTTGAAAGAAAAGTAAAAGAGTTAAAGTCCATACTTAAAGAGATCGATTAAAAAAAAAAAAGGAAGGGTAATGATCTCCTCCACTATATCGAGAAATCATTTCCCTGCCCAAAATTAATTGTCACCCTAAGAAACATTGCTATTCCCTAATCTAGTGCAATGGAGGACAACAACAAAGGAAGACACCAGTACCAGGAAACTAGACTACAGCATTCACTTGTGAATTTCAGCAGAGTGCTCACAGACGATAAAAATGCACTCACATAGCTTTTGGGTTGGAAATATCCAAGAAGTCCTTTGTATGTGGTTGTAGTTTTACATATGTACCCTTTGGAAGAGTCACATTTTTCACGCGCACAAAGTCTCCTTCTTGTAACAGTAGATTTTCCATCATCTACAAGGACGGCACATTAATTAAAATGTGCACTTCAGAAGTCCCAAGTGATTATATAAAAAGTACCATGTAGTAGCACCTACCCAGTACGGCATGTATATCATGCCTTCTTCAGCAATAAATTCCAGAACTCCACAATGTGATACTCGCTCAGTAGCAGCATTTCGGAGCTCAAATAACATGGGGTAGTCAATATGCAACGAGGCTGTAGCACAAAAATTTGTGGGTACATTAAATCAAAAGTTCAATAACATCAAGATCAACGAAAGATATACAGTAATTATAAGCCAGGACAGAAAGCTAGAGTAGCTAACCAAGACGATCAAGAGCTGAGGGAGGCATGATAACTGAAAAAAGAACAGGGCCAAGAAAAATAAGATACCATGTAATGAACAAAAGCTTCATAAACTGTGTACACATTCATCACAGAGATCTTACCTTTATCACCATTTTCTATCTGTGCCTGCAAAAAATTGAGAGAGAGAAAGAGGAAGAAATCAACTTAAAAGCACATATATAAAGTTCAGCTTAATATAGTCTAGTGAACATTATTAATGCATCAAATTTTACAGTTCACAAAAATATTTCAAACACTGCACACCATATGTAGTGAATAATAAATCCAATGTTTTTGGGAAAGACACACACACACACACAAAAAAAAAAAAAAAAAAAAACTTCTTCAAAGTCAATCAAGTTGAAAATGTCTTCATTTTACACTATCAAATACATTTGCCAACACGATACGGCACCACAAACATGACAACAATCAGACTGACATAATTTCAAACAACGCAGTCCAACCTTATCAATGAAAGACGCAGGGTAACACCGATATGTCTGTTCGAATGATGTTCCATGGTATCCATATCCATCAAAAAACTGTAATGCGATACCAACATAAAAGATACAATTAGTAAGAATGCAAGTAAAATTCATACAACAAGAACTGCCAATTCTCTCTTAACCACTTTACTTAGCACCATAATTACAGTTCTCGAGGTTACAAGACATCTTGGTCGAATATAGGATGCAGAGTGTTTGATCAAGGATTGAGGGGTGCAGGGCAAACAACACTTAAAAATCTTGATAGTGAAAATACGAATAATGAAAGTTCATATTTTTTTGTGATGTAGTGGGATTAGATTTAAATAAAATATCAAATCAAAGCTTAAAAGATATGAGTGTTGTATTTTATATAAGGTAAACTGTCTGCAATATTTTTGAAAATATTTTTGAAGAATGGATTTGGTTAGGATGCATTGAGAAATAAAAAAAGAGATGAGGAAGAGGCAAACCACAAAAGAGCATAACACATTAACAGAATTAGTATGGGAATGTGTTTTGAATTCCAAAACTAACATGATTGTGAAATCCTAAATTACATCTTAGCTAATCCCCAGTGACTAGCTATTCATACACACAATAAAACTGGGCGTGTAATTATTGGATATGCAGTATAAGAACAATAAGAAGAAGATGGAAGTAATATTAGGATTCAATATTAGCACATTAGGGTGGATAACATACAAAACTTAAAGATTGCGAAATCAGAACCCCATTAGAATATACTTAGTTCATAAAGAGCAACGCTTACAGCTAAACCCATCATATACAAAATGATCGCCACTTTACAATTGCGAGCAGAAAACCTAAGATTTCTAAAAATTCGAAAAGGCAATTCAATATGTAAATATCGACTAAACGTCTCACCAAAAAAAAAAAAAAAGCATTATTCTTTCGATCAGAAATTTCATGAGAAACTAGTAAAATCCATTAAACTAAAATTTCATATTCGCACCAAAATCAAGCTTACCATATTTACGATTCTCTAACAGCAAAATATTCCTTAATTCACCTGCCCCAAGAGAAATAAACAAAATAATTCGATTAAACTAACAATTATATCTAAAACAGACTCAAAAAAATCGGTCTTTTTTTCCAGTTCAGATCTGCAATCAGTAAAGGTTGGAGGATTTGATTACTTTTAACAGCGGAAACGAACCCTCGATCTTTCCGCGGAAGATATTTAGATGAAGAAGAAAGTACAAGAGTGGAACACAATTGCAAGAAAAGAAGCAATGGGAACTGGAGAGAATTGAACGGAGGAGATTAGGAAAAGGATGATATACTTTTGGGACCTGGTGCTTCTTCTGCACGCCACCTTCAATCTATGGCACGTGAGCATCTCATGACTATTGGGCTGGGCTTCTGGCCCAACAAAATTGTCCACAAAAAAATTAATTGTACCCAAGGCCCAACTTAAAATCTAACTATCAAAATGTGTGGTTTGTGCCTTTGTGGATCTTATATTTAGCTTTGTTCACTCATGGAGTAATTTTAACACACTTGACACTTCAACACATTTTTTATTTTAATGTTAGATTCACTTTAATATTTTATAATTAATGACTAAACATTTTATATAGAGTAATATTTAAAATTAACATCTCCTAGTATGTTAAATTGGATTTTTTTTCATTCACGTGTCAATTTTTATTTGTCATTTTTTTCATTCTGATATGTCAATTTTTATTTGGCAAAATTTTATGTGCATCCAAATCGCATGAATACAAATCCGTGTAATTTGGAGTCTAAGTAAAATTAAGTTAAAAGGTTTTTGTTGTTTAAATATAATACTTTTTAAAATAAAAATTAATACCCTTGATTTTTTAAGTTAAAAATTAATTTCTTAGTCAACAAGAAATTATTATATTAATACTTTGATATTTCAACCTACTCTTTCAATTTAAAAATAATAATAATAATAATTAAAACTAGATGAGGTGTTAGCCCATATTTTTGTGAATATTAACGTGTATATCTATCATCATAATATATTACTAAAGTTGTTGTACGCATTATCGTGCAACTTAGGCAATTCAAAAGTTATAATAACATATTAGTCAAACATTTCATCGTGTTTTCAGTAACAAAAAAGAATTTGTAGTTTGGACTAAGTATAAAAATTACGCCTAATTAAAATTGAACGTGAAAGTTGTTCTAATATTTAAACACCAAATCACAATTAAATATTCAGTAAATAGATATTAATGACGAAAAAATTCCATAAAGCAATTATAAAATTAAGGCAAAGTACATTTGTATGTTCAAAGTTTATACCCTAATGTGATATGTACAATTGATCGAAAAACATTTTCTACTTTTGAATCAACTACAAGAAAAATAGCTTTATTAAGTTTCTATATATTTTATATATTTGTGTATATTCTTTTATTCCTTTTTCTTCTTAATAATATTTTAAGATGTTTTACTTTCGTGGCATTTAGGGCTCATTGGTGCTATTTGCATTTATATGTATGCTCATTTTCATATTTTTGTAAGAAGATATTTCAAGGTTTCTTTCTGTATTAAATTTGAGAAGTTCCATATTATAAATTACAATTGCATTCTTATTTTCAATTTTTATTTTTGTAAAAAATATCTTTCGCTTCAATGATTTAAGATATTGTTTGATGCCATTATATTCCCAACACAAGCACGTGTTAGGTGTTGATTTCTCAAGATTAAAATTACGTCCATCGACCACCTTAGATAATTGTATCATTTATTTAGTTTTAAAATGACGTAACTTTATACCATTAAAAAAAAGAATTTTATTAATTCAAGTCCTAAAATTATATTTATATTTCTAACATTATATTTCATTGATTAAATAATACCCTTATGAATTAAAATAAACATCTTTTAAAATAAAATATTATACTCTTGAAAATCTAACGTAGATAAATGCACAAAATACCAATTCAAAACGACATGAATATGATGCTTCCTATTTTACGTGTCATATTTTCCTTTATCATTTATCCAAAACAGTGTATGAGTAGTATTTTCAGATTTATTTTAAGGTGAAACGCGTTTATGGTGTAATAAGTTAACGACTTCATGATAATTTCATCAACCCAATAGATAGAATCTTGTAGTATTAACCAACAAAATAATGCAAAAAACCCTACATTGCACATTCAAAACCACATTCCACAAATATACAGTAAGTTTGAATATGAACTGCACATGATAATGATAAGATATGAAGAATTGTAACATTGTATAATTCCACTAAATCCAAAGAGTGTTATATCACACTAGAAATAAACAATAAATCTAAACATAAACATAAAAGTCTAAAAATAAACAACCACCAAATTACTGCTGCATAATGATCTGGTAAAAAACTAATTCAGTAATGTATTACTATTTCAATTTGAAGTAAACCCAAATGCAAGCAAACACAATGTCTGGCTCACTCAAATCCATCCAAGCATTTTTCTTACACCGACAAAGGTGACAACACTAAAATCTTCCTAAATACACACATTCCAGATCTAACCACTCTAACAAGTCATGACAACCACATTTATGTTGAGCAGTACGTATTTGGTTCGATACACAAGCACAAAACTGGTGGACATCGTACCGAGTGATCCTTCGATGACCCCAAGGGGTGCTTATACAAAAAACAGCAATTCTTGATAAGCACTATTTGGTTCACATTTATCACAACTAGCAATCCCCTAGCTGATAAGCCAAAACACTTGCATGGTTCCACCATATAACCGATAGTGATGGCTCCCACATTCCAGAATGAACTCAAGATAAAACTTCCTATGATACAATCTAATCTTGACCTAGTTAGCTTACAAGCAATCCAGTGAACAATATAAAACCCAGATCACAAGTGGCATTGGTGTTGCCTTTGTGCTATGAACATAGTACCAAGCCACCGTAAAAACAAACAGATAACACATTAGCACCAATCAATCAGCTAAAGTTGTTTGTTTTACAGCACTACAAACAACGGTTGCTGAATAAGACATGGAATTTAAATCCCAGATCAAGGTGTCCTGTTGTTGGTGCTACTAATAGTAGCCTAGCACAGTGTAAAACACAAACAGATAACATATTTCCACCAATCAGGTAAAGTTGTGTGCTTTGCAACAACACAAACAACGGTTGCAGAATAAGACAGATAACTAAACCCACCAACACCAAGGACTATGAAAATACAGAATCTATAATACGACGTTTTGGAAATCCATACGCTGAATCAACACGAATTGCCCCCACATAAGATCACAAGTGTATAAAGAATAGTAAAAGAAAGATCAATTCTAACGGACCACCAATAGCAATTCATTTTTGTAAGGGCCACAAAAAGCATATACCTTTCAAGGTCCACCAACCAATTATCAACTGGCTGCCTATGTTGAATCATTGAATACTTTCACGCATTCAACGAAATTGAAAATTCGACCAATCAAGAACCTATACAGTAGCAAATGAAGATTAGATTGCAGATAAAGTTATCTAGATTCATCAAACAAGATTCTTTAAAAAAAAAAAACCATATATATTGGCAATTAAAATCCACAATTACATAGAGCAAAGCTGGAATTCTGGGCACCAATTTCAAATTGGACCCGACTTATTAGGTAGATCCCAACTTTCTCCATACAAATGCAATTGACTCAAAATCCTGTTTCTTACATATTTGTTCATCAAAAAACAGAAATGAACAACATAGTAATAAAAAGGAACAAACTCCCAAGAGAGTTGAACCGACCCCAACCACATACTAGAACAACTGGAGATGCTAAGAAATTAATGCTAACATTAAACTCAAGCAAAGCAATAAGGCCACTGGTCTTCCTCAACACCAATGGAATCACCAGATGATGCATAGCTCTCATCATCGCAGTAGTAGTAACTGTTGTTACCATTAGCAGTGAGGCTGCAAGAAGTTGCAGGAGCCAAGTAAGGCATATTATTGAAAGAGCAAGCAAGGCCATTGATGAGGGTCCCTTCATCATCAGCAAGTTCCTCCATCCGGTGCTTGAGGGTCTGGAACATGAGCTCAGGCTCGTACTGCATCACTCGGAGCACATCTCCACAGGACTGTCCAGGAACAGCCCGCGTCACCGCAAAGCCATGAGGCCCGTCACTCTGCGACACACGCACAACGCTTGGGCCACCAAACAGGTTGTGGAAACCTCCGAGCGCCTCCTCATAAGCCCCACCCAAGAACATTCCCAGATAATATGAACCTCCACATTCACCACTGCTTTCCAGTTTGTGCAAAGGCAAGCTTGATTCGCCCCCGATGAACTTGTTGATCATCCCATCACTATCGCAAGTCAAGTCCGACAATATCCCCCTAACTCCAGGCTTTTCATCGAGCCTGTGGATTGGAATAATCGGGAACAACTGATCAATGCCCCAAAAATCAGGAATTGAAGTGAAGACTGAAACATTCACATGGTATGTCTGAATAGGATCCGTAGCACCAATGGCCTTTGATACCAACTCACACAGGCCATCAACTGCAGCAAGCTGTTCCATTGCCAAAGATCCTTCTTTGAACTGCTCAACGCACCTCTGTTTCAGCTGCTCCGCATAAAACACAGTACGGTCATAATCACCGTGGATTGCAGCTCTTGTCAAATTCTGGTAATCAGCATGAAAATCATCGGTCAACTGATCAGAAAAATACTGGAGACTCACAGGAGAAATCTGTGGAGACCCGTTGGTGCTTGCTGAAACAGCTTCGAACACCAGAATTGAGTGGTGAGAAACAATCGCACGCCCGCTTTCACTGCAGAGTATAGGATGCCTGACGCCCTTGCGATCGCACACCAATCGAACTGTTTCAACAACAGCAGCAGCATACTCTTGAAGACTATAAGCAACAGAAACATCAGAATCTTGAGACTTTGAACCATCATAATCGATACCAAGGCCCCCACCAATATCAATAACTCCCATGCGAGCACCGAGACGGACTAATTCACAATAGATCTGGGCAGCTTCACTTACACCATCTGCTAATAAGGCCGTCGAAGGAATCTGAGATCCAATATGGAAATGAAGCAACTGGAAACAATCCAGCATTTCATGCTCTTGTAATTTCTTAACAACACGAAGAATCTGAGTGGTGGTAAGCCCAAATTTTCCTTTCTCACCTGAAGTAGAACCAAAATGGCCCGAATGCTTAGTCCTCAACTTGGCGCGGACACCAATCACGGGCTGTACACCGAGCTTCTTGCTGACATCGATCACGATATCGAGTTCTTCCTCTTGCTCGAGCACAATAACGGTGTTCAAATGCAGCTTCCTGGCGAGTAAGGCAAGTGATATGTACTCCACATCCTTGAATCCATTGCACACCAAAAACGCCTCTGGGCTTCCATTACAGAGGCAGCTCATTGCTAAAAGAAGCTCCGGCTTAGAGCCCGCCTCCAGCCCGAAGCGAAAGCCCGATCCGAACTTAACGATATCCTCAACAACAAATCTATCTTGATTGCATTTCACGGGATAAACACCCTGA
This sequence comes from Pogostemon cablin, assembly GCA_023678885.1. Taxonomy (NCBI): domain Eukaryota; kingdom Viridiplantae; phylum Streptophyta; class Magnoliopsida; order Lamiales; family Lamiaceae; genus Pogostemon; species Pogostemon cablin. The sequence goes on along the minus strand of CM042954.1, from coordinate 20,594,104 downwards.
TAGTGAGCATCATAACCTTGGGACTGAACTGCGAAATCGAAGGCGGAGTGGATGGACTCGAGCCGGTGTTTCAGCACGTCGGGGAATCGAATAATGAGGGGAATCTGAAGCCCAAGCCCACCAGAACTTTTCGGGCCGGAAGCCTTCTTAACGACCTTGAGAAGATCGATTTCCTGGTGGGGCAGGGTGCCATCGCCATAAGGACGAACAGAGACGTTCCCATTGGAGTTGACGGTAAAGTAAGGCGCACCCCACCCGTCGACCCGGTAAAGGAAGGACGAATGAGCGGGTGACCATGCGGCAGCGGCGGCGGCGGCGAGAGACGGAGGTTCGGGGAGAGCGCTATCCCAGCCGGCGAAAGCGTAGGGAGGAGGAGAAACGGCAGCGTCTACGCAACAAGCGAGGGCAGTCATCTCTTCCCGATCTACAATCTTCCTTCTTCTTTAATGGGGTTGGGAAAAAAAGAATCAAAGAATAGAGAATCAAAATTAGTATAGATGAAATCGAGAAATGAACGATGTTGTACCGGTGGGGGCTTTAACACCCGCCGAGGCCGGAGCCCCGGCTACCCCCTCAAAAGAAGCAAAAAGGGATCTGGGTCACAACAAGACGGAAGCCACTCGCACGATTACAAGACACTGAAATCCCCACGCCTACCCCTCAGAAGAAGCGGCTACGAAAATCAGAAGAAATTCAAATCCCAGAAACAGAAACGCACACAATTCTAATTCCCGAAGGTAAATCCCACCATGCAGATTGATTTAGAAGGGGAATGGGAGGGATGGACGGAAACCTAACGGCGACGGAGAAGAGGGGCTAGGGTTTCAGCGTGTGTTACAGAAACGTGAAGCTGCGGATGAAGAGTGAGCGAGATTTGCATGAGAGGTGAACCGTTTTTATAGAGAAATTGTGGAGGATGACCGTGGGGTCCACTGCTACACCCCAATTTCATTTCATTAAAAATTAAATTAAATTAAATAATAAAATTAGGACACGAAATTTTAATTGAATTCGTGCCATCAAAATCCAAATTAATTAAAAGTGGGTACTCATTAGTATATACCGAATCATTATAATTAATACTAACTACTAATTTATCAAAGATTAGTCTGAGACGTACCCCTCTTAAATGTTCTAAATCAAAAATTATTTTTTCCTATCATTTTTCTTCTTATTATTATTACCATTTATCAAACATATATATATGATATAAAGGTTAAAAGTTAAATCCTAAATTTTAGGAAAACCTCAAACAAAATATCACCGTTCAATAATTTTCATAAGAAAATCTCCAAAAAATAAGAGTAATTCTTTTAATACTCGAAATGACGGATTTACCCTTTACTCGAAAATAATTTGTGTAAAATAATGCATTCGTGTAAATATTCGTGTCAAATAATGAGATTGAGTTTTTTTTTCTAAATTTATTTAACACGAATTGTGTTAAATGTACACGAATTGGACATGAATTTGTACACGAATGTGATTGACTTTTTTTTTTAATTGGACACGATTTTTTTTTATTTAGTACACGATAAATGGGTGTAAGTTGTACACGAAAATGTACAATCAAAGTGATTGAAAACTTGTAAATTGTACACGGACATGTACACAATTTTTTTTATTTGTACATGAAAACTTGTACACAATTTTTTTTATTTGTACATTAAAACTTGTTCACGGATTGGTACACGATTTTTTTTATTTGTACATGAAATCTTGTAAATTGTACACAAACATGTACACGGATTTGATTGATTTTTTTAATTGGTACACGAATTTTTTGTAATTGGTACATGAAATGTCGATTTTTTACATGAAATGCAACACGAATTGATTTTATTTTTTTAATTTTTACACGTAAATAATGTAACGGGTACAAATTCGTATACATTTTCGTGTACAAATTAACGCATTCGTGTAAAAAATTCGAGTAATTTTATTTAATGATTTTCAAGGAAAAATATTTTACTCGAACGTTTTACTCGAATATATTACTCGAATATTCGTGTAAGGGGTATTATGATCAATTTGGGTATAAAAAGATATAATGTTAAAGTTAGGATAAAAAATAAAATAGTCAAAAAAATTGGGTATAGAAAAAATTTTCTCTAATAATAATTGAACCGCACGTGATGACACGCCTTAGATTTTTCTTTAAATGAGATGATACTTACCCATTCTTGCTCACTATAATATATTAATATTGCACGTTATTGCCCTCTTTATTGAATTGTGAATTTATGTTACACTCTCCTTCTCTTTAAACATGTGATATAATATCACTTGCCTCAATAAGCATATAAAAATTATAATATATTAAAATTTTATATATAATATTTTTTATTCAAAAAAAATAATACTCAATCTTATTAAAAGAATAAATTTTAATGTACTATAAAATAATTTTTCAAAAAATTAGAGTATTAAGGTGAATCCAGTTGATTCACATATAATTGTTTATAAAATATGATAACAATTAACAATTAAGTTGATTAATGAAATTGATAGCCGTTAAGTAAACATTTAATTAACAATTAGAATTATAAATAAAATGTAATACTGTAACATTTCAATTAAAATAATAAAGTCTTTATTGAAAAAATAAACTTAGGTAAGTCATCACCAAAGCAGAATATAAGAATGTGTAGTTTAGATTCTTGTACACGGGATATATTCTATTTAGACTTATCTTAAAAGGTGACAAGATTAATTCTCATTAACCTCGTTTTTAGTAATAAAACTTTTTAATCTTATAAGAAGGTTAGTCAAATTTGGGCTTTGACCTGGAATTTATGTTGGACCAACAGATTTGATGTCTAGTGACATGTTGAAATACTCTCTGACTCATGTATTTGATAAAAATTTTAAAAGACTTTGAAATATACTACTCCTTTAAAGCTATTTTTTATCAAAAAAATATTTTACACACAAAATATTTTATATAAAAACATTCAAGATATAATAACAATTTAATTAAAAGCATCATTTTATTTATAGAAAATTATTTAAGCTTGATGAACTCATAACTATATGACAAATAAATTCATACCATATCTAGGTGTAAGAGACGTTTGAGATCGAATAGCAAAGCTAAAGAAAAATTTCGCCATCATCTCACAAAACGCTTCACATTTATTATTTTATGTTATTAAAAAAAAATCTTTTTAACCAACTTTATTGATTTTAGAGAGTGTTATAATGTTTTTATATAATAAAAAAATATAAAATAATAGTGTGTATGTGAAAAATGAGTGACAATTTTGAAAATACAGTAATTTGATAAGTTGTTAAATAAAATGATGTTTTATTTTTTGGAATATACTTGTTTTTGTGGAACAAATAAATAAGAAAAGTGTAAATAGTTTTATGTGACAAAGATTAATATGCAAAGACAGTTTATAAATGCCCTTAACGTATCAACACGAACACAATAAATGTTGGAATGTGATAATATGGAGAAAGCATAGAAGAAGAAGAAGAAGAAGAAGAAGAAGAAGAAGAAGAACACAAGAATTCCTCCCACGTTTGTGGGAGTTTAAAATAGAGAGTTTGTTTCTCTCTGTTTTATTTATTTGTGTGATAGAGGAGATAATTCTCCTTTTACAGTGGTAATGGTGGTGAGCTTGGCGTTGATGGTGAAGATGAACTGATCTTTAGGTTGAAGACGGAGGTGAGGATGAGGATAGATCTGATATTGGAGATGAAGGTGTCGCATCCTATTATACAAGTGGGGTGAGCCTTGTAGCAAGTGAGCATTAAATGCGTATTCGCATGAGGCTATTAAAAGATATGCAGTAGGATTATCTTCCTAGTAGATATCTGAGAGGATATCTACTAGACTTCTAGGGTGTCAGGCCCAAGTGAGACACTTGAGCAGTAGGAGAGTAGCAAGTGGGATAAGTGGGTGGTAGAGAGGGAAAGTAGAGAGAGAGATTGAGTGTAGGGGAAAATAGGGAGACTCGGGACATTGGGAGAGTAGAGAGGGGGAGTCGGAGCAAGTGGGTAAGGAGGGAGTAGATAGAGAGGGAGAGTAGAGAGGGGGAGTCGGGCAAGTGGGTAAGGAGGGAGTAGGTAGAGAGGGAGAGTAGAGAGGGGATGAGTGTAGAGAGAGAGTGGAAGCAGGGATTGAGTGGGTGGAAGAAATGCCTTCCCCTTGTCTTCTCTAGGTGGGCGAGCACGTGCTTCTCCTTCACTCTGCCTCCCTTACTCTCCTCCTCGGATAGGCAGCCTCTGTTTTCAAATATTGATCCAAGCCCACTTGTGGGTCCAGTGTAAATGACCCTACCACAATTATTATTAAGGTCACTTATTAGGAGGTACATAAAATAATGCATAATTGCTGTAAACTACATGATTCAAAGTACTATTACTCATAACTACATAATTATGATTGTGATACCATAAATACCCCTATGTGTTTGCACAATTTTATTTTTGCACATTTTGTTTGCACATTTTAAATTCCGGCAGCAGGCGGCGCCGGTCAACGCCGGTCCGATCGCCGGTCAACGGCTGTCAATGACGGTCAACATCGGTCAACAGCGGTCAACGCCTGTTCGGCGGGTGGGTGGGTGAGGGGTAGGGTTGGTGGTTTAAAAGTTTATGGGATTATAAGGTTATATTTAGTATTTTACTTTAATATTTTGTATGTAAGAGTAATTATTTAAATTCCTTGTATCTAATAGTAATTTAAGTTAAAAGTGTGTATCTATTAGTGATTTTCCCAAAAAAAATTCTATTCTTACAAAAAAATAAACAAAAAAATTAATTTACTCCCTCATTAATTTCTCAATTTTTATTTTCATCCATTTTATAATTTATATATATACAACTTTGTCATAAAATAAAATAAAAAAAGTAAAGTTGTACCAAGAACGAAGCGAAGATCGGTATAATAATATATTATACCATTTGTTATAAAAAAAAGACTGAATCCAAATCCAAATAATTTAAATAATAATAATAATAACAATGAATTGAATTGAATTGAATTGAAAATATAAAATAAGTGCTGTATCAAATTGCAAAATAAAAGTTATGATAGAATTAAAAATATTAAATAGATCATGTATTGAATTGACAAAAATAAAAGATTATGATATAATTGAAAACATTAAGGAAGTGTTTGGTTCACTTTGAATTAATAATACTCATTGACCTTAAAATTTTTCTGAAAATTAGAGAATTTATATACTAATTGGACTTATGCGAGCTTAATTTTCATCTAAGCCCATTAGTAAAAAGCAAGGGGCCCGATGAAACACAACCTTGAGGGGAAGTGTGTTACTATATCCCATGAAACTAATATGGAATTAAGGGAATACTAATGCTCATCCATTGTTTATCACATTTACAAGCTTTATTAACCCACTTATTAACTTTTATGAACCAAACATTCCCTAAGTAGATTGTGTATTAAATTGACAAAAATAAAAGGTCGTGATAAATTTAAAAACACCTAATAAGGTGGTGAATTTTTTTGGAATTAGCCATATATACAAAGATATGCAAGGGGTGATATTAGCTAATCATACAATATTCCTCTAAAACCCCAGATATAATCTTGAATTATAACTAAATAAGAATATGTTGTTATAACCATAAAAAATTGATCACAACAGGCCTAGTAGACCATATTTTTAGAAACCCCAAATTAACTAATCTTTTACTATTATACTTTATATTTATATATATATATATATATATATATATATATATATATATATATATATATATATATATAAAAGATTATTTTGCACTCTTTTAAAGCATCCTCCACAAGTAGCCACAAGGAAAAAAAAAGTACATTAAAGCTTAAAAGAATATAAAAGATAGTGTCAATTGTCATTACTATCCAAAATATACTCAAACAATAGCAATAACAATAGCAATATCAACATCAAATAATTTTTATAACAATTATAACCAATTGTATCCTAAAAGGTTTAAAATATTCCGCACCCCAAATAATCCCCACCCCCTTACTCTCTCCTCCTGCCGCTGCCGCCTGGTCGCCGCCGTTAGCTGCCACCCGTCGATCGCCGATATGGTAACCGACATTCTTACCGATATGACCCACATATGGCCTACCACATCACTCTAATACAACTACCGATTACAAATATTAATCCACGTACAAAAAATAAATAGGTACCTCATAAGTGCTACCCATTATACATATAATAATACTACTTCTTAATCCACGTGTAAAAAATAAATAAGTACTCCCTCCATCCTATTTCAAATGACACATTTTCTATTTTGGGTTGTCTCACAAAAATGTTGGTATTTTGTCAAATTAAAAGAAGGGGTTTTTGTCCCACATCGGATGAGAGATCAAAAGGGGGGAGGATTCTTATGCTATTTAAGGAGATCCCTATTTTTGATGTTAAGTGCAACAATCAAGTACACTTTACTCTTTGTATTTGATTCTTTTTAAATTCTTTTCTTGTATTCTCAGTTATGAGAATGGGGAGAAAGGTGTGAATTAATCAAAGATTTGTAAGAGTGTAGGGATTGGGGTCGGGAGGGAGAAATTCTATGTGATTGTAAAAAATTTTCACATAGTGGTATTTTCTCGATCTGTGGGTTTTCTCTGATTTTGGAGTTTTCCACGTAAATTCTTGTGTTGTGCTTTTTATGCTCTTCTTTATTTGTCCCTTAGGAATTAATGGAGATCTGTTTATTCCAACAAGTGATATCAGAGGCCGGTTAGGGCGCTTATAAAGTTCTTAGTATGCTCTGTAGTTGCAACATAATATGACCTTCCACATTAGAAAAGACTTTATAGGAGGAAGAGGGTTATTCATTAGGATAAGGGTGACATGAAAAAGTGGGAAAAGCTAATGGCACAAGGGGGTCAGAAGATCAGCCGGATGCTGTGGCATCTCCTTTCATGCGGTGAAATGCGCCGGACTGTGGCGACAGTGGCGTGGCAAGGGGTAGGATTTGCAGGACATCAATTTTTGGCGAAGTTCTTGGACCTGCAACAATATGAATTGCTGGGACTCCCGGTGGTGGAGTTGGCTTAACAGCGGCATGGAGTTTTCCATGGATGTCGGCTCAAGGAGGTTTAAAAGGAACGGATTTTCTGGTAATGAATGGTGGTGTGGGGAAGCAGCGATTCAACGAGGAAGATGAAGATGTGGTACTTGGTATTGGTGGGGCTAGATCGGTAAAGAGTAGCGGACCAACAAGTGGGAAAGCATCGTGAATTATGGAGGGTTAGAATCGGCTTCAAGTGACGACACTTTCAGTAGGAAAAGGGTTCGGACAAACCTGGTGTAGCTTGGCGATAAAAGACAGCGATGTCATGTCGGTACAGATGGTTTTGCTCAAGGTGTAGTAATGGTGCGATAATTGCGGTGGAGCAATGGTGACATTGCTGGTTAAGGAGGAGCTGGAGCGGTGGCAACAGTTCCGAATGTTGAGTTAATATTATTGGAGATCCTTATGACATGTTTGGTTGTCATGAAAAATAATGTAATAATATTGGCTGGTCCACAAGTTTGCACACAGACATTGACTTGGCAGGTGATGTAGGGTGTGTGGTGGATGTATATCTATGGCTGATGGGCTTCCAATGGTAGCCAAGTGCTGGAAATAACACCATAAATATCAGCAGGTATTTTCGATATATGTCGCAGGAAATTCTTAGAATGGTTGATTCTAAGTGCTCTACTCATATGGTGGAGTAGGATCTCGGGATTGAGAATGATTGTCGGTGAAGACAATAAATCTTCTTTTATTTTGAAAAGGTGAAGGTTGTTGGTATTTTGTCAAATTAAAAGAAGGAGTTTTTGTCCCACATCGGATGAGAGATCAAAAGGGGAGGATTCTTATGTTATTTAAGGAGGTCCCTAGTTTTGATGTTAAGTGCACCAATCAAGTACACTTTAATCTTTGTGTTTGATTCTTTTTAAATTCCATTCTTGTATTCTCGGTTATGAGAATGGGGAGAAATGTGTGAATTAGTCAAAGATTTGAAATAGTGTAATGATTGGGATCGGGAGAGAGAAATTATGTGTGATTGTAAAAATTTTTCACATAGTGGTATTTTCTCGATCCGTGATTTTTCTCCGATTTTGGAGTTTTCCACGTAAATTCTTGTGTTGTGCTTTTTATGCTCTTCTTTATTTGTCCCTTAGGAATGAATGAGGATCTGTTTATCCTAACAAAAAGTTTGCACATTTCTAAAAAAGCAAAAAGTTCAAAACAATCACCCTTCCCCATGCACTTTATTCACAAAAAAAAATCATTCATACCTAACACACCTAACATATTTTTATTATTTATTTATTACCAAAAAATATCATAATATCCCTAAAAGTTATCACCTTTCTTAATCCCCGTATCAAAGGAGGGGTGCAAACATTTGTGGGACCGAGAGAGTATCTCATATTTTTTTGGTAAATATATCTAAAAAAACAATTAATATATCTATATGGAGTCATATATAATATTAATATATTTATTTAATTACATATTAAAATATTATATCTCACAGTCAGCTGCGTATTAAAATATTATATACCTTAATTTTCGTCCAAATAGAAAATGTACGGTCACATGATATCTTGGAAAAAAGAAATAAAAAGAGGAGGGAATTATGAATTTATGATTATATGAAAACTTGAAAAAATGCTATGAACTAAATTGTAAATTATAGTTCACGTCCACAAGGTGGCATACGTTATCAATTGCGCTTTACCGAATGTTACCTTCACCGAACCACCCCACCCTTGACCCACCCTTAGTAGCAAGTATTTCACTATGTGGCCCCCACAACATGGACCCCCCCCCCCCTTTACTCCATTAATTATTATTCAAATTTTGTGTACATTCAAGATAAAATGCGTTGCACCAATAATACCATGATTATATGTAATGGAATATAATTGTTATATGAATAAAATTTATTGATGGATAGTTAATTAATATAATAAACTTGAAAGTACTATAAATATGAATTGTAAAATGTATTAGAATATAATTTTCATATGAATAAAATATATTGATGGATAGTTAACGGAGCGATAAACTTTAAAGTATAATAAATAATATATTAAAGTATAATTTTAAAGTTTTAAAATAGTCTTAAAGGGTCTCATTTGTCTTTTCATATGGATTAAAGAATTTTATTATTTAATGTGTATTGAGTGGTTATATTAGTGGATGTGTGAGTCTTATATATTAATTTTATTAGTGGATGTATGTGAGATTCATATATCTAAAAAAATAAGATCTTTTTGGGGCGTAGACCCAAAATTTAAAAAAAATAAAATTGACTCTTTAAGCAGATGAAGGAAGGATGATCCATTGAAAACAAAGTTTAACTAACTTTAAGCATATTTAATTTAATTATATAATAATCATATTCTTATAGGGCTCGTTTGATAGGACATATGAGATAAGGGAGTATATATAAGAAATGAGATTGAAGATAATATAAATATTAATATTATGAATAATAGAAATAGTTTAATAGAATGTATTAAAATTGATATAAAATAGAAATAAGATGTTTGGTAGGAGATAAATAAATTGAGATAAAGAAAGTATTTACTTTTCCATCCCTTCTTCATAATTTTAATTACAATTTTACCGTTTATTAATTTTATTACATTGTAATCTCATTTACCCTATCTACCACATAAACGCCGCAAGTAAGAAAGAGAGAGAACAAAGGTAAATCTGGGCCGACGTCGACTAATCCATGGTGCCAACGATTCGGATTGTAAACAAGAGCATTAGAAGAAGACAAACACACATGTTATTACTTGACTTTGAATTAAAGCATGTATTTTTTTTCGAGTTCTTCTAAGCATAAATCCACCGAACACATTTATGGGTTTGTGGTGGCATCGAAGAATTGAGTGTTTTGTTATATTTTATATCTTAAATCAGAAATGTGGAAAGTAATCATGCCCATTTTTACTGGGTTTGTGGTGGCATCGAAGAATTGGGTGTTATGTTATATTTTAATCTTAAATCAGAAACGTGGAAACAGTGAACTCGTTTACTGATTTTGAAAAATCTGTAGAAACTACATGAACATGATGTTTCTAACCTTCATCTTCGTTTGAATTTTGCAGAAAAATTAAAGATGGGTCAAACAAAATTATGAGCAACAATCGATTTAACAAGAATTTCAGTGGAAGGGAAAGAGAGGAACATGTGAAGAGAGAGAGATGCCAAGATCTATTCTATCATACTCCCCCATTATAGTTTCACTTTTCAGGGTTAGAATGGTAAATTTATGGGCTAATATTGATTACTGTTTCAACTCGTATTACCAATACTACGAGCCTGGGTGTATTAATAATGTGGGGTGAAACTGTGAATAGCAATGGGCATCGTGTACAGTATCGTGCCCTTATAATTCTTTTGCATGCTACCAAACTCTATAAATGGTAGTATAGCATATTGGAAAATGTCATATTTAGTGATACCAAACGAGTCCATAATGTATAGAGACATCTCACAACCTATAAAAGAGGATTTAAAAAAAAGTCTCATTTATAAATTATTCTTAATTTAGGGAGTGACTATTTCCAACCAATTCTCTAAAATAAGTATTTCATATGACTCTTTTAACTTATTACATACAAATGGAATGAAGAATTAAAGTAATCGAATATATTGCATGTTACAATTTAAAAGAAAAATCACATATGTGATTGAATGAAAAAAAAATGTAATTGATAAATTCAGAAAAGTATTTATATAATAAAAGATTAATTATGAAGAGTTTGTTGTGCAATATATTTAGAATATAATTCTTTAAATTAGAAGATGCTCATTATTTTGACAGATATTTTTCTTTTAAAATTTAAATAATGTAGGTAATGCCCTGAATTTGGTAAGTAAAAAATCCACTAATACTTCTTAAATTCATAAACGTCATTCATATAATTATATATACTGAGGTAGCAATATTTATGAAAATGACGGATTAATTATTTAATTTCCCATTAAATTAAATTTAAAGAAAATAAAATGTAGTATGTAGCAATAAGGAAAGGGTGGATTGTTGTAGTTTGACTTAGGACCATCTCACCTGTCTCCTTGTACAATTTCCTGGAACCTTCATTTTTCGTGTTGTTGCAATATATTCACTAATATTAATACCACCTTGTCTCAATACGCCAATCACCAAATATTATAATTATTATTATGTTAAATGAAATAAATGTGGTACTGCTACACCCACACTACTTTGAATTCTATCCAATATATGACAAGTATATATATAGCAAAATTCATGTGTCACACTGTTTCAAGGATTTCATTTTATATCACACATCTCAAAGATTTCATTTTATAATGGAAAAAAAATTCAAAATTAAAATTTTAGTTTAAATCTCAATTTAATATCTGATTTTAAAATCTAATTTTATAATTGTTTTGATTTAAGGTTGTATTCTATTTAGTTTCTCAAATAAAACTCAATTTTTATGGCATTTATTTTTTTCTTATTTTAATTATAAATTTTATTTTTTCATTTCAAATCATAAAAGACAATTAAAAAATATTATACACCCTCAAATCAAATTATTATATCAAATATATATTGTTTTGTAATTATCGACATCTCCGCTTAGGATTAAAATTAAGGTAAATACACTTTTTTATCCATTAACTTTCTTTGATTTTGAAATTGGTCTATCGGTTTCACACTTTGTGAAATTGATCCATTAAATTTATAAAATTCGACAAAATGATCCCTCGACCGACTACAACAAGTTTCTCAACAGGTAATACTGACGTGGATTTATGGGGCATTGTGGCGTCAGAAGTGTAATAAGCCACTTAGGTGGATTTTCTTTTACATTTTTTTTTTTAAAGAAACATGTATTTTCATCCGCCAACAATGCCGCCGACGGAGAAGAATTAGTCAAAGACTTCGAACTCTTCCAAAAACATGTCACGGCTCACTCTGGTAGCGCCACCCTTTTTATTTTTTATTTGGGGTTTTTAAGAAATTTGGGGAAAATTCTGTTATTAAATTTGGAGAAGAATTAGTCGAAGACTTCGAACTCTTCCAAAAACATGACACGTCCCACGCCACTATGAGTCTTATTTAAATTAAAAATATCCACTTCACCGTTACCAGATGAGAAACTCAAAAACTTGTTATAACCGGTTAGATGACCATTTTGTCAAATTTTGCAAATTTAATGGATCAATTTTAAAAAGTATGAAATCGATTGATTAATTTCAAAATCGAAGAAAGTTAATGGATAAAAAAGTATACTTACCTTTAAAATTATTAGCATGATTAATGTGGATTTATTTTGTGATTGACTCAATCATGATATTATTTAAATTGTTTCTTTAAATTGACAATCTCAATAGGTGCATTAACTATTACACAACTAATCCTTAATTGTTACATTTTGTGAATGGATCAAAGTAGTAAAGTGAGGGAATACCTCTTGAAATCACAAGATATAAGTTATATAAGTCGGACCTCCCGTTTTTCATAGCTTAATACTTATAATATTTAAATTCTAATGCATTCCTGAGTTTGAACCTATTTAGGTCACTAGTATAATCTAAAGGTCCTACATTAGATTACTAATTTTAAGGATATTTCGAGCTAATTAATCGTACTTTTACTTTAGGAACTTGAATTTATGAATCCGTTGGGTTTTAAAAATTTCATCCATATAAATTAGAATATGCGAGGGATCAAATTTTTGAATTAGGTTTTCATTCTATTAGATGTTTCAATTTTATTATTTTTGTTTTTCATTAATTATTTATATTTCATGCTTATTAATAGCTAGAATCAATCAAAGCACCCTTATTACTATTACAACTATGTTTAATTCAATTTACATTCGATTATTCTATGTGAATGCGACATAGGTATGCTATTACATTTTAGTGAATTTGTTCGTACTACTCCTTACTACCTATATCCAGCTTTACTAATATTGTTTCATGTTGTTTTAAAAAAGTTATTTTTTTATCTAACTTTATTAAATTTTAGAGGTATATTAGTATATAAACAAAGCGTAAAGTAATATTATAAATATGAAAAATGAGTAAATATTTGAGTGTACAACCTTTTATGAGACAAAGAGTATTTTTGAATTTTTGTGCCATTGTTGAGAAATAGTTAGGGTTTCTTTTAATTTTTTTTGTCCAAGTTAAGAATTATGTAATGGGTTTAGTAAAATTAAATTAAATAAATCTCACCTGAATAAAATAAATACTCTCTCAGTCCCATACTTATGTTCACACTTTCCGTTTTCGTATGTCCCACACTTATCTTCACCACCCAAAAAGGAAACTTCACATCAACTAACAATCTCAAAAGTATCTTAATTTAAAAAATATCACTCTCACCTAACACACATAACATACTTTATAATTTATTTATTACATAAAAATACCATAACACCCCTAAAAAGTCAATAAAGTTGGTAAAAAAATAACTTTTCTTAAACTTCGTGTTTACAGTGCCGGTGAACTTAAGTCCGGGACGAATGGAGTATTTGTTAAATTTAGCGAATTCAACTTATAAATCAATCTTTCTTATCTCCTATTTAAAATTCAAAAGAAACATCACACATGAGTTCTTGTTTAATTTTTTACTTTTAAATTATTTATTTAAGTATTCCTAAAATAAAGATAGGTAATGATTGTTAGGTGGCGCAGCGTAATTGGGAGAAAGGGATCGCAACGGTTATTCCGGAGTAAAAGCCGAGGCAATGACTATGAGAGTGTTGGATACGCTTTGATTCTCAACGGAACTGTGGGACCTTTTCTAGATCATATTCCACTCTCAAATATTCCAATTCTAGTTCAACCAGAGTTGTTGAATTAAACGAGCAGTTTAACAGTTTAATTCGAGTTCGAGTATTCACTATTTGAATTTACTCGACTCGTTAAAAAATATTATTTATGAGATTACGTTTCAAGTTCATCTTCATATTTGTTGTTTCTAGAAATATAAATAAAAACAAATTTTAACTCATTTTTAGATGTAATTTCATATTTTTGGATAATAAAAAATTGTAAACCATGTTATCATTTGTGTTGAAAGGGGTAACAATGAAATGAAATAATTAGAAGTGGGAAGGATATTAATTAATATAATAGTAGCATCATTAATGGAGACACTTGAAAACATATAAAGATAATGTATGAGAAATGGACATAATGTTGGGATCTCGACATATCCTGGCTAAGTTGTTGGCTAATTTGTATTTTAATTATAACACCTTAACTAGACAAGTGATATTATTTTCTTACACGGAAAGAATAAAGACATAAATTAAATTTTCATGTTCTGTTGTTGCTAAAGCACTATCATCATTCATATGATAATAAAATGATTATATAAATGTGTACCAACGTAATCATAAGATACATTAGGATTTATTAGGATTTTTCGAAATTACGTACTACCTGATTCAAAAAATTTAATATGTGTAACAATAAAATTTGCATTTATTAAATAATAAATACAAAAGAAATTACAATGATAATCCGAGATGGATTGAACTTGAGAATTTGAGTAAACAACTTCTAGTTGTTTTCTGATTCCTCTTTTGAGTTGACCTCTTGACCTTTTCAACTTTCGAGCTGGATATTCGAATGAAGCTTGTCCGAACTCTGACTTGAGGGCTTTTGAACGTTTGTCCGGAGGTGTCGAGCCTTTGTTCGGATCGAATGTTGACTTGAGAGATTTCTGTGAAGAACGTCGTCCAATTTGGTAGAACGTCGTTAACTTTACATATAATAAATTTGATTTGAAGAATGCCGGATCGGAGAGACTTAGCACCTTTATCTATGATCGGAGGCAGTTGGCTGGAAGAACGCCGGATTGGATGGGCTTGACACCTTGATTTTTGATTGAAGGTGGTTGGATGGAAGAACGCCGGATCGGAGGGGCTTGCCACCTACGCTGGATCGGAGGAGCTTGACACCTTGATCTCTGATCGGAGGCGGTTGGCTGGAAGAACGCCGGATCGAATAGGCTTAGAACCTTGATCTCTGATCGGAGGCGGTTGACTGGAAGAATGCCGGATCGGAGGGGCTTGACACATTAATCTCTGATCGGGGACGGTTAGCTGGAAGAACGCCGGATCGGAAGGGCTTAGAGTCTTGATCTCTGATCGCAGACCGTTCTTGGCTTGAAGATGCTTTAAGATCTCAAGATCTCAAGGGAGCACAACTCGTGTTCTTGATCTCTTCAGAAGCGTCTGCGTCTTCAGATGTTTTAGTGTGTTTGGAATGAGGATTGAAGACCCTTATTTATAAGTGGAGGAAATAACCACTTGTGAGATATTTTCTCCTTGAAAAGATATATTGGGCTTTTCTCCTATAATTAAGCCTGCCGGGTTAGATTTGAGTCAATTTAATTTAATTTAATTAAACCTGCCGGACTGGATTTGATTTGCTGGGCTTGTTGACTTAAGTCAGACCTATTTGACTTGGGCTTATTTGATTGGATCTGACGCAATTATCAATAATTCACTCATTTATTTTAGGAATTAATTTATTTAAATTCCTTAATAAATAATTAATTGATAATTATTGCATTGATTTGCCACATATTTTTATTTAATAAGCAATAAAACAATATGATTTTGGGTTGATATCTTATGCAATACGTGTATTTATATGTGTATAAATTTTTATTCAATGTGTATATATATTTCTTAATAATTGTAAAGTGTTTTTTTTCTTCAATTTTTCATTGAAAAGACTAACATAAAATTCACTAACACAATGTTATATTTTTATTCATTAATGTACTCCATCCGTCCGCTCGAAAGAGGGTATTTTTTCCATTTTGATCGTCCGCTCCAAAGAGGGTTATTTCCTTTTTTACACACGTGAGACCCACACACCTACTAATACAACTAAAATATGGGGTCCACACTGTTGGATTGTATACTAAAAGTCTAGCTTTTTGTATGAACAATGTTATAACAATTAATTTGAAATGAGAATCATATGATCAAATGATTGCGTCTTATAATTTATTTATATGCACGATGCAATAGTCCAATTACTTTATACTGTAGATAATATGTTGTGCGACAACACCCGGAAGATCATATTATCGGTTTCCTTATAAAGTATAAACAAATGCTTACAACCGAGATAGACGGGGACTCTCTATCGGGATGGTTGTAGTGTGGTTTGGTATTAGTTTATCTTGGCTATAGAATCACATTAGTGCACTTGTGTGTATTGAGCAGGACCGCTTGAGATCGTTCGACTTATACTGACTTATAGGAGAACTTGATCTCTGTTATTATGGAAGTTCATGCTCTTAATCCCTATACAATAACCTCGACACGTAGGGCAGTATGTATTTCTTTGATTCATCAATGAGTGAGATTTACATGTAATTAAATCAACAAACTCGATGAGTTGGGAAGTAGTGCTGTCTTTATGGTGTGCTGTTGATTGTAGAAGGAATCTGTGTCCGTCATAGGTTGATGATGTCCCCTTGAGGAGCTCATAAGGATTATCATGTAAACCCTGCAGGTGGAATTTATTCCGGCATGATAATGAGGTTGAGTGGTACTATTCTTGGATGATATATTAATTAATTGAGTTGTCAGTAACTTAAATTAATTAATGGACATTGTATATCTTAAACATGGGGAGACTAACGAGCTCATAATAAGAAGGAGCCCAAAACGTAATTTTGGGATTGGAAAGACAGTGCAGTAATAATATTTTAGTGGAATATATTATTATTATTGGACTTAAGTATAAGCTTTGAGGTAAGCTTGGATACTTAAGCCCAATGGAGGCCCAACCCAATTTCTCCTCCTGGTCCCTGCTGTAGCCCATGTATATAAGTCACCTCAACTTATCTGGAACCCTAATCTTATCTAATTCATTATTCACGTGTGATGAAGGTTAAGAGCAGTTTGAGGAGGTCTCGTAGATCGTCGCCCACACGATGTCGAGATCGGACTTGGGACATACGGCAGAAGGTAGTTTACTGCTGCTGTCTGCCACCTTGCAAAATTTATATAAAATCTTACAGTGCTCAGAATTTAATGATCAATATACTGACGGAAAGCCGTTGAAGAGAGAATCGTCTAAGCATAAAGATCATTCAATTCTGACATCAGACGAGAAAGTTATGGCCATTCTCGTGGGACTGCACAGTCTGCCAGCGAGAATCCTTCATCTTCTACATACCCTGGTGAACGGTAATCGTTTCTATGATTTATTGCTTCCGCTGATATTAGAAACATATGGATCCCTAACGGGTCACATTAACCAAACGATCCAAGTACCAACAATTGGTATCAGAGCTTCGGTTTCGTTGTGAAGCGTGACACGTTAGGCTAGAGTTTTATGTGATTAATTTTTCGAAATTAGGATCGCATGTTTAGGGTTTTGGTTTTACTGCGCAAACCATGAATATCCCTATGTGAAATATACCCTATATCATATCTGTTCGTCGATGGTTGTGTGTGAGAGGATTCGACGAAAACTGTTCGTCAATTTCACATGGAAAGATGAAATTGAGAGAAAATCCAGCGCAGTGATATTGCAGAGGCAATAACTGGAGTTTCAACCGTCGGATCAGGCTGTAATTTGGTCAGCACGTTTGGACTTTGTGGATGTACATTCTGAATGGTGAAGATTGTATTTGAAGCTTTGTGTTGTCGGGAATACGCTGAAAATAGAAGCAGTTTTTGGGCAATTCTGTTCTGCGCAGTCGAGGGAATAGAGCTGTTTCTCTGAAACTAACCGTTGGATCGACCTATAATTTGGACAACATGTTCAAAACTCATAGTAGTAGATTCTGGATGGTGGAGATTTGATTCCCTGGTTCCTACAGTAGCGAACCCTGAACGACAGTTGGTGTAGTTTGATGTTGCGCGTTAGGCTGAACTTGGTACCGTGCAAGTAGGCCCTTGGACGAGCGACAGTACGAGCGGATTTGCATCAGGTTTGATTGGTCTGCATCAGGTTCGATCGATGCTGCACCAGGTTCGAGCGGATTTGCATCAGGTTCGATTGGTCTGCATCAGGTTCGATCGATGCTGCACCAGGTTCGAGCGGATTTGCATCAGGTTCGATTGGTCTACATCAGGTTCGATCAATACTGCACCAGGTTCGAGCAGATTCACATCAGGTTTGATTGGTTTGCATCAGGTTCGATCGACTTTGCACTAGGTTCGAGCGGGTTTGCATCAAGTTCGACTGGTCTGCATCAGATTCTGCATGAGTCTTCGCAATATAATCGGGCAGGGTGCCGTAATGGTGGAGTAGGCTGCGGGGAGGTCGATCCCCGTCGCAATTGTCCGCATTCGTGATTGGTGGCGAACAATCGAATTCGCTGTTATATAACTGTTATAATTGATTTATTAATTGATTATTGTTATATATGTATGCATGATTATCTATGATTTATTGCCTTAAATAGAAGCATGCTAGATTGCGTATTATATTTGGTATATTATATGCATGTATGTTGGAGTGTTGATCAAGTCAACTTATTTTTGGCAATTTATTTCCTTATATATAACTTTTATAGTTGTTTTATTGGTCAATTATTGTTATATATTTGGAAGTATGAGCATGCTAGGTTGCGTATATTATTCTGAATATTATATGCATGTAAAAACCCTTGGTTTTAAATAACTAAGTGGGAGAGGGGATTGGTAATTAATTCCCGCGGCCTCCATTATTGGTTTGTTAGTAATGTGAATAAACTTGCGCGTCGGCATTAGAGTCTTCCTCCCCATCGGATGAGTTTATTCATAGATTGCTGGAACAGACTTCATTAAATTATTATGTTTGTAATGTGATGCATATGAACTTGCGCGTTGGCATAGACCCTCCTCCTTATCGGATGAGCTTATATGCGGTTCACTGGTACAAACTTATAATTGATGACTGTAGGAAGTTATCAAAGCGCGTGTGTACTTCTCCATCTGTAAGGCATATAAGCTTGCGCAATGGACTTGGGGTCAAATAATGGTGTACACTTAGATGCAAATAATAAGTATCCTCCCCATCGGAGTCACTACTTTTATTTGCATGGCTAAAGAGGAACCGACTATTAATTATTTTGTCATAAAGTTAGGTTGACAAATGAAATTAATGGGTAAAACCTTCTCTTGTAAATGTTCGGGTTTGTAAACGTCCACACTATCGTGGCTTGCAAACTCATGGTGCTTGAGATGTCGGTGAATTTATATTTTATATTGTTTTGAGGGAATCAATATAAATGGATAAATTCGAAGATTTGATCGGTGTATTTTTTTTATGATTCTCTGAATTTCAAATAGTTTTATCTCACTTATGGTTGACTAAGAGAAATTATATTTACTGGTCCAAAATTAGATGATTAGAAAAGAATCTTGAATTCGAATTTTACTGCTTAAGAAATACATGTGTGTTCTCACAAAAGACTTATCATGATGCATATTAAAGTCTCTGGTGAAGAGATAAGAGATTCATAGAAATATGATGGTCTCATGTAACTCTTCGGATACTTGAGTAAGTTAAAAGGCGGTAGGTCATGATTGAATTTGATGAATGAATTGGAAATACATGGAATAGAAGTTGAAGGGAAAACCTAAGTCAATTTTATTCTTCATGTTTGCCTAAATGTTTTAAGCAAGTTCCACCTGAATTACAAAGAGGTTGTATATGGTGGGGAATTTCTGACAAAACATGTGGCAAAGGAAATCCATTTTCATCGAGATGTGAACAAAGTTAGTATCTCATTCACTAGTTGTTGAAGCATGAATATTGATGGCATCTACCGACACGTTGTGTGTAGATACCGGAATCACTAAAAGCGTGTAACCTATTGATGATGAGATTATTATGGACATGGGTAATACTACGAGAGTAGTGGCTGTTGCAGTGTGAGTTGTTTATTTATCTTACGATATGAATAGACGTTTGATTATGAGAAATTGTCTTTACGTACGTTTTCATAGAAAGAATTTTATTTCAGTTTCTATGCATTTACGGATAGATACTCCATTTCATTTAAATGACATGGTCATAGTAATAAATGATGGAGCTATAATCTGTTAAGGTACGTTATTGACAATTTGTATACTCTTAAATCATGTATATTCCACAGATGCAACAAATAATTATTAATAATGCATCTTCTGATCTTAGTAAGAGAAAGGAACCTTCGGAGATGAACTAAACATGCATTTGGCGTCTAAGACTAGATCATTTTACTTGAGTAGGACTCAAAAGTTGATAGCAGATGGACCGTAAGGTTTATCTGAAGTGAAAACTATCGGACTTGCGAGTCTTACTTAGAAATAAAAATGATTAATTACCTTTTCAAGGTAAAGGGGTGTAGAGCCAAAGATATATATGTTGGAATTGGTTCATTCTGATTCAAGCGGACCTAATATTATCCAGGCGAGAGGTGGTAATGAATAATCGAAGATTATTCTAGATACCGATATATTTATTTGATGCACTGCATGTCTAAGTTCTTTGATTTATTCAAGAATTGCAAGGTTGGTACAGTAAAGCATCATGGAAAATATATCAAGTAATGACGATTTAATCGTCATTACGAGTACCTCTTAGGATAATTAGGAGCTATTAATCAGAGGTTGAGATTAAATCTCAAGTGGTCTACACCGGGCAAGCCCCAGCTGAATGGTGTGGTGGATAGAAAGAATAAGACTCTTATGGTAATGATTAGATGGATGATGAATTATTTGGAATTACTTAATTCATTTTATGGATAAGCCCTAGAAACAGTAATTCATTTGAATGTTTGTCTATTTGTGGGATATGCTATAAAAATGAAGGTGATTTATTTAGTTTAAAAGATTGAAGAGTGATTGTTAACACAAACACTAGATTTTTGGAAAGGGACTATGTAATAAATCACATACCCATTTATAAATTGTCCTAAAGGATGTGAGAAGAAAACACAAAGTATTAGTACCAATTGTGCAAGAGGATATACCACAAGGTAAACTGCAACGCATGTCACGTCTGATACACAATTGCATGTAATGTCTTGTCGTAGTGGGAGGGATGTTCGACAACCTGTTTAATACATGTTTTGAGAGAGTCGTAAGACTTAATCCCTAGTAAACATGGATTGAACCCACGGATACGACGAAGTACTACAAGATCGAAATACGATATCTTAGCTAGTGCAATGATGTTAAAATAGAATCGATGGATTTTAAATTAGGTGTGGATGCTTGTAAGACTACTAAATGGTGTGAAAGCCATTGGAAGTGGTCATACAAAATAAAAGAGGATCATATGGTAAGGTAAAAACCTTGGAAGCAAAGCTTGTTGCGAAAAAGGTATACTCAGAAAGAAAGGGTTCGATTATGAGATAACCTGTTCGCCGGTAGCTATGCCTAAGTTGATCCGGACTCTTTTACCTGTTGCTACTCATATGGATTATGAGGGATAGCGAACAGATGTCAAGACAACTTTCCTGATTGGAAGTCTTGAGGAAAACATCTATCTTAAGCAACCAGAGTGATTCATTGCAAAGAGCATTTTGATATTATGCTTAAAAGTGTCCATCAATGGACTAAAGCAAGCTTCAAAATTATAGAACATCCGTTTTGATGAAGAAATCCAGTGATATGGATTTTATCAATGCTCGGATATGTCTTGTGTATTGAAAAGAGTGACGGAAATATGGTGGTATTTCTTGTACTATACGTAGATAGTATCTTGCTCATTGGAGACAATGAAAGAGTATTGTCGGGCGTATGGGTATAGTTGATAAAGCGGTATGATATGAAGGGCTTAAGAGGAGCAAAAATATCCTTTTGATCACGGTAATACGGATCACAAGAAAGGATGTTAGGCTTAGCTTAAATTTAGCAAAATGATACGATCCTTACTTATTTTAGCATGTGAATTTATCTAAGTGAATGTGTCTTGTGACACAAATGTAGATAAAGAAGATGAAAGCGGTTCCTTATGCTTCGGCAAATGAGGAAGCTTAATCTAAGGAATGTTATGCACGAGATTGGATAACTGTGTTGCCAAAGGCATGAACATTGGGAATCAACGTAACCCAGAACAAGAATGATGAATTGTGGTAAGACATATATGAAGTGCCTGAGAAGGACTGGAAATTATATGTAGGCTTACAGGGCAGATTCACTCCTTCTTGTGGATTACGTAGATTCGTATATTTTAGTCAGATTGGACGGCAGTAAATCCACCTCAAGGTTATGTGTTTAATTTTAAGAAGTTGAGTCATAGTGTGGAGGAGTGTTATATAGAAATATATTTCAGACTCCGCATTCTATCATGGAAAGATGATAAATTGCAGCCTATGAGGCAGCCAAAGTATCTGTATGACTCTAAAAACTTTATGATGGACTTTGATATGATTCTAAGTTTGCCCAAGATTATCACAATTTATATTGATGATATTGGTGCAGTTGCAAACTTGAAGGAATCACAAGTTCATAAGGAAATTAAACACATGGAGCGCGAGTACCACCTGTTACGAGAAATCGTATGATAAGGGGAAGGTTGTTGTCACCTAGATTGCATCGGATGATAACCTAGTAAATCCATTTACAAGGACCTTAAGGTGAGAGCTTTTGATGGTCGTGTAGTGGGAGTGGAAATCAGATGTATGGCAGAAGACTTGACAGCATAGTCTTTTAGTATAAGTGGGAGATTGTTGGATTGTATACTAAAAGTCTAGCTTTTTGTATGAACAATGTTATAACAATTAATTTGAAATGAGAATCATATGATCAAATGATTGCGTCTTATAATTTATTTATATGCACGATGCAATAGTCCAATTACTTTATACTGTAGATAATATATTGTGCGACAACACGCGAAAGATCATATTATCGGTTTCCTTATAAAGTATAAACAGATGCTCACAACCGAGATAGACGGGGACTCTCTATCGGGATAGTTGTAGTGTGGTTTGATATTAGTTTGTCTTGACTATAGAATCACATTAGTGCACTTGTGTGTATTGAGCAGGACCGCTTGAGATCGTTCGACTTATACTGACTTATAGGAGAACTTGATCTCTGTTATTATGGAAGTTCATGCTCTTAATCCCTATACAATAACCTCGACACGTAGGGCAGTATGTATTTCTTTGATTCATCAATGGGTGAGATTTACATGTAATTAAATCAACAAACTCGATGAGTTGGGAAGTAGTGCTGTCTTTATGGTGTGTTGTTGATTGTAGAAGGAATCTGTGTCCGTCATAGGTTGATGATGTCCCCTTGAGGAGCTCATAAGGATTATCATGTAAACCCTGCAGGTGGAATTTATTTCGGCATGATAATGAGGTTGAGTGGTACTACTCTTGGATGAGATTTTAATTAATTGAGTTGTCAGTTCTTAAATTAATTAATGGAAATTGTATATCTTAAACATGGGGAGACTAACGGGCTCATAATAAGAAGGAGCCCAAAACGTAATTCTGGGATTGGAAAGACAGTGCAGTAATAATATTTTAGTGGAATATATTATTATTATTGGACTTAAGTATAAGCTTTGGGCTAAGCTTGGATACTTAAGCCCAATGGAGGCCCAACCCAATTTCTCCTCCTGGTCCTGCTGTAGCCCATGTATATAAGTCACCTCAACTTATCTGGAACCCTAATCTAATCTAATTCATTATTCACGTGTGATGAGGGTTAAGAGCAGTTTGAGGAGGTCTCGTAGATCGTCGT
Organism: Pogostemon cablin; assembly: GCA_023678885.1. NCBI lineage: Eukaryota > Viridiplantae > Streptophyta > Magnoliopsida > Lamiales > Lamiaceae > Pogostemon > Pogostemon cablin. Next base: position 20,570,414 of record CM042954.1, on the reverse strand, counting down.
CCACACGACGTCGAGATCGGACTTGGGACATACGGCAGAAGATCAGAAGGTAGTTTGCTGCTGCTGTCTGCTACATTGCGAAATTTATATAAAATCGTACAGTGCTCAGAATTCGATGATCAATATACTGACGGAAAGCCATTGAAGAGAGGATCGTCTGACCATAAAGATCATTCAATTCCGACATCAGACGAGAAAGTTATGGCCATTCTCGTGGGACTGCACAGTCTGCTAGCGAGAATCCTTCATCTTCTACATACCCTGGTGAACGGTAATCGTTTCTATGATTTATTGCTTCCGCTGATATTTGAAACATATGGATCCCTAACGGGTCACATTAACCAAACGATCCAAGCGCCAACACACACTCCCACTAATACAACTATCTAATACACATTAAATAATAATACTCATTAATCAACGTGCACAAAAGTAAAAGACCCTCTTTCGGGCCAACGGAGGGAGTATATATTTTTATTCATAAATACACAAGTTTCTAAAAATGATTTCACGGTGTACAAGATAATTTACCTATGATTTTTCATCTCATGCAATAAATAAATAATACTTCCTTCGTCCCACAGAACCCTTCACACTTTCCTCATTTGTTTGTCCCACAATACTCTTCACACCCTAAATTAAAAAAGGAAAAATCACTTTATCTAACAATCTCAAAAGTTAATTTAATTTCAAATTTGTCTCTTCTTTTTCACACACACCATTACTTTATACTTTTTTGTTACCTAAAAATACTACAATAAAGTCAATAAAGTTTGTCAAAAAGTGCAACTTTTCTTAAATAACGTGGAACAGTAAACGTGAAGCGTATTGTGGGATGGAGGGAGTATAGTTTTTAATATGACTTTTTTTATATTATTATAATATCATTACTATTTATCCATCTTATAAATGTTTTCTCGTAAGACGGTCTCATGTTTGCCTTTAAAAAAAGATACGCTAGATAAATGGTGATATATATTGGATGATAAATATTGAATAAGAAAATGAAGGTTATATGACCAAAAAAGTGGTGTAAAAGATCAGAAATTGTTTAAGGTGACGGGAAAAGAATAAAATCTTGTTAAGCAGTAGAATCACTTTATTAAACGTGGTTCTCTCATCTTTGCCTCTTTACTACCTATCTTTCTATCAAATTTTTTAACAAACCTTGTTTGATAAAGTGAGTTTACATCGTAATTTCTTATGAGAGGTGGAGAGGACATTAGAAAGGTTGCATGTTTTGAGTAGAGAGCAATTTATAAATCAAAAGTTAATGGGATCCTGGATAAAAGATTTAGAACTCTTTAATAAAGTTTTGTTGCGCAAATAGATATAGAGATATTTGAGAGAAAAAAACAATTTGTAAAAGAGGGTACTGAAGTTCAAATACGAGTTAAGGGATAAGTTGGGGATGTTTCTTTCAGTAGAGATGGTGGTAGCTTATGGTCAAAATAGTGGAGGGATGTGATGAGGCTTTAATTTGGAGTTAGGGGTGCTTGGTTTAAAAATAGATTAGTAAGAATGTTAGGTGATGGTTGAGACACAATCTTTTGGGTTGATCATTGGATGGAAGAGGCTCTTTAAAGTTGAAATTTCACTTTTTTTAGTTTTGTAAAAATAAGAATAGTCGGGTTGGAGATATGGAGAGGTGAGAAGGTGAGAGGTGGAGATGGAATAGGGAATAGAGAAGAATTTTTTTTCATAGGGAATTTGATAGTTTTAATTTATTGTTAATAATTCTTAACAGATTTACCTTGAAATAGGGAGTTGCAGACTTATGGAGATGGCTTAAAAATTCTAACGATTGCTATAGTACGAGGAGTAATTATTCAACTTATTAAATCCTTGTAGAATTTAGAGAAATGACAGCGGTTGCGGAAGAAATTATGCACATATTCAAACTTATAGGAAGACTTATGCACCGTTAAAAATAATAGGCCGCACATGGAGAGTCATTTGGACTAGGCTGCTGACAAGAGCTAATTAGTTTAGAAAAATTTGTTGCATTCTATAGATGATTCAAAATGTTTACTTTGTGAAACACATTTTATAACTGAAAGACATATTCTAGTTTTGTGATTGACTAACTAATTCAAAATGATAAGATGCTTTAATTTTTTATTTTGTGATTGACTATTCGAGGATTGTATTAGATGTTATTGTTGTAAACTTGTATTTTTTTAATATTTCTTGTACCTCTTTGTGAATGATGTTTCTTTACTGATTAAAAAAAATAATAAGTAATAATAAAAAGGGTTTTGTGCCCCTAGCTAAATACTACTCATAATGAATATATGATTAGAAAGGTAACAACACTTACATGAGACCTTTCTTATACTAAAATGGTTCTATATATATAATTCAATTAATCATAACTTTTCAGTTAAAATATTACTACCTCTGTCCCATAAAATCTTTCACACTTTCTTTATTTGTTTATCCCATAAAATCTTTCACACATAAAAAAATAAATATCACTTAATTTAACAACCTCAAAAGTTACATTAATTTCAAATTTGTCCCTCTTTTTTTCACACACATATCATTACTTTATACTTTTTTATTACCTAAAAATATTACAATACTCTCCAAAGTTAATAAAGTTGGTCAAAAAATGTAACTTTTCTTAAACAATATAGAACAGTAAACGTAAAAAGTATTATGGGACGGAGGGAGTACTATCTTTTATTTATACTTTATATAATTAATTAAATATTTTATTGTACCATTATAATTTTTTATTAATAAAGATTACTTTTTATGCCTATTACATAATTCGAGAATACTCCCCCAAGTAATTGCCTTAAAAAAGTTCGTGCGATGAGTGGAATATGTTGCAGAGTTTATCACATTTTTAAATTTTTATAATTAGGTGGGGAAAAAAGATTATAAAAATAATTCAACATTTAACTATTATGTTTGATATATATGTTGATTATAGATGAATAATACATTAATAGATAACAATTAATTAAGCTGGCAATTTATAAATGATGCCAATAGTATATAATAGTACAACATATAAGAAGGTGACATTTAGCTCCCACAATCAAAGACAAGGGTTCAATAATTGAAGCATACCAAACTATAAGGTTGGGCGGTTGGTGCCTCATCCCATAATATGGGCACATGCCATTCATTCCAACACTTGTCACCTTAATTATTTTTAGTTAAAATATCTCTTCACTAAGTGTTGGGAAAATTTTCTAAGAATTTCTAAAGTAGTATATTTGGTTAAGTATTGCGAGAATTTGGATGCACTAATCTAGGTTGTGTGTTTAGATTTAAATTTGTATTTTTAGTATTAAATGTTATATTCTTTACCTATATTTAAGTTTCCTATTTTAATTGATATTTTCAATGAAAAAATTATATCCTTATTAAATAAATAAATATTTTATTTAATGTAAAGTCTTTAAAATAAAATGTTATAGTATCTTTAACATTTTATTGAGTTGGTTACACAATAGACAAACTCATTAAATAATACTATCTCCGTCCCACCTAAAGAGAGTCTTTTATTTTTTGCACGTGGATTAATGAGTATTATTATTTATTAATATGTAGTGAGTAGTTGTATTAATAAGAGTGTGAATCATATATTTTAATTGTTTTAGTGAGTGCGTGTAAGTCTCATATATGTAAAAAAAGGAAAGAGGACACTTTGAATGAGACGCCCAAAATAAGAAAAATACCCTTTTTGAAGGGGACGAAGAAATAATTATATCCTTCATTCAAGGTGCTATATTGAGGAAAGAATTCACTAATATATTTATATTAAATTTATTTAATCTGTCTTATATGTGACCGTCGTTAGTTCAAACTCATGAAATAGTGTAAATTTACTTTTATACCTACTATAAATACATAGTTTAAGAAATATTACTTTTTAACTTATTTTTGACTCTTCGGGAGTAATATGATATTTTTTTGTAATAACAAATAATAAAGTTTGTTATGTGTGTTATAAAGATAATGAAAAATTTGAAATTAAAGTATACTGAAAAATATTAATTAGTTGTTTTTTCCTTTTATGAAAGTATAAAGTAAAATTTGGGACGAATAGAAAACAAAAAGTGTGACGTTGAAGTTGGGACGGAGGAAGTAATTTATCTAGATAATTTATAAGTGTGACAACTCGTAATGAAATTCTTTTTAGAACATTAAAAGAACCTCTCCACAATACCTAACAAAGAAAATCAAGTCGATTGTAATTTTTAGGGGTAATGTAAGGCTAGTTATGTTGTAGTGACAAAAGAACCTCTCCACTCTACCTAAGAAAGAAAATCAAGTTGGACATTCCTAGATTAACATACAATTATTTTGCTAGTCCTTTTGTATATATAGTTGGGCTAAATTGACAAAGAGATGTCACATTAGAATGTGCATAGCTATTTTTTATGATGTACATTGTATCTTAACATATTTCGTGATATACTAAAAAATTTGTCTTCATTGGAAGTAATTTATAAGGTTGGAAAATTAACTACACCAACGAAAAAAGTGGCACTGTGAAATGGAAACAATTTGGGGAGTATAACATCAAAGATTAAAGTGAGAATATTATAAGACAAAGGAGAATGATATGAAAGTAACTTACAAATTTTAAAATACAAAACCCCTTAAAGTAACAAAAAGAAACCCAACAAGAAGTGTCCAATCCCAATGCATCTTAAACTATATCATTATGGTCAGTCACTAATAGTAATAAAAAAAAATTTAAAAAAAAAATAGTTTCTCTTGTATATATGACTTTATGAGGGTGAGATCTTGTATTCATGACCAAGGATCAAGATTTGAGTACATTTCTCTTATTACTTCATTTAAAAGTGAGAATAAAATGGAGTAGGAATGGTGTTATTAATCAGATTGTGTGAAGTTATGAGATGAATTTAGAACTTCAGATTAAATTAATATTAGTGAAAGGGGAGGCATTAACCTAATTTGATTACACCCTTTGCACATGGCATGGGGATAAGCTTATTAGGATGGGCCCACACTATTTTGTGACCTTCCTCATTCACCTCATCAAATTCCTAATCCACCCTTTCCATTGATCTAACTTATTTTTAGGACAAGAATCTCAAGTGTATTTTTTTTTTTTTTTATACGGGATAGGGAAAAGAAATTTAACTTTGGTTTATTAAAATCATTAAAGGAGTTAATAAAAACTTGAAAATGTTATAAACAAATAATACGTATTAAAATTATCTTAGTTTTTTTTATTAATTTTATAAAATATTGCAACCCATCTTTTTTAAGTTGTAATTCATCGAATCATCTGTTTTTAAATAACAGATTTAGAAAAAAAATTAAATCTGCTTAAGTGAATTAATGTGTAAATTATCTTATTTTTAGTAAAAAACTAAGATTCATACATGTTATTAACTTAATTTGAACCATACCTCTAAAATTATATATATATATATATATACGTTTTACACTTGCTGTAATTACTCATGAAGATGCTCATGCAACAAGTTTTTTTTAACACTACTCCTACATTTTTTTTTTGCTGCATTTAATGCACAACAATGTAACTGCTGAATTTTCAGCCACTATGTTTGACAGATCGGTCACCCGTATAGAAAGCTCAATTGTTATATGTGGGACATCTTGTATTTATGACCAAAAATTGAGTTTTACAGCCACAGTGTGAAAATAACCTCTTAAAATGAGAAACTCCTTGTGTGCAGTGGACATGGTCTATCCAATTATAGAGGCATTTGGGGTGGGCGATTCCAACTTTTTGTACCTATGTTTGACAGTCAGGTAAGATATAATTGCTATATAAACAAAATATATTTATTAATAATTAAAATGGATAGACTCATCTTATATTATATAATTACCATCTCGCAAGACACAATAAACTTTGTGAAATCGTAAATATAAACTTACATTACATCAATAACTTATAAAATTTATATCTAAATACCAATATAAATTTACAAAATTTAAGAGTTGATCTCTTACTTTAAAAAATCATGAAATTTAAGAACACAGTGTTTAAAGCACGAAAATTTTAGTCAAAATTAAAAAGACTAACAAGATCTAAATGTATGACATCATTACATTTATTTATTTATATTTAAGTAGATTAAAAAAGTGGCAGTCACGATTCCAACTAACCTCAATCAAGATCTAATGTGGCATCGTCATAGGATCACTAACATAAATTAACTTCTCTTTAGGGCTTTATTTTATTTTTTGGGATATAAAATTCTAAAGCAATAAATAAATTTAGGATTAAATACAGCCGATAAAGTGCATATTTCAGGTTTCACTAGATTCCTTCTTTTTTTTATCCCTCTAAATTCAACGCTTCAATTTTTAAAATTAAACAATTACATAGTTAACTATGGAACAAAAAGATATTGCATCCATTATACATGAACTAAAAAAATAATAAGAGTGCTAATGTAAGTGTTATTCTTACTTTCAAGAAGTGTTGCTCATACTTAAAAAAAAGAAGTGTTACTCTTACAATGTTACTCTAATTATTAACAAGTTTTTCTCTTACAATGTCAAGTTTCATTCCCAAAGAACGTGTGCAATTGAATAGATACATTAAACTAAAGTATTTGAAAAAAAAAAAACTATAATGTAATACTCAATCCGTACAGCAATTGTTTGCACATTTATTGAACCACGGAAATTAAGCTACATGTAAACACTAGTTTAAACCAAATTTATACATGCACTCTAATTTACTGATTCTTTTTTAATACATTAAAAATATTTTTTAAAGAATTAAACTATTACTCTCTTAAATGAAAAAATAAAAATATTAATTTTTAAATTCTTGTACTAACTCTTTCAAAAGATAAATTATTACTCTTTTAAATAAAAATGATTACTTTTTAAATTCTAATATATTATGATTTTTTATAATCTTACTTAAATGAATAATATTTTTAATTAATTTTTCGCCTATGAAAAAAATAATTTTTCAGAAACAGAATTTTGCTTCAAAAAAGGACATTAGAAAAAATTATTCTGTGGAACCTATATCGATAAGACTCGCATCACTTTTTCCAAAATTTGATATTTCGAGAATAATAAAAGCTTAAAATACGTGTATATTCTTATCCATTCCAAGAAAGAAAAAAAAAATCACAAATGCACTCAATTCTATTAGTACAATAAGCCAAAAGCTACGACGATCCACCACTTTATTACATGAAAGCAACATGAATCTGATCAGCAATTTCCTACATAAAACAATACATGGTCACAATTGGATTCTGTTTGGCAAACATCAAAATTGGTAATGACTTGAGGTGTGACTTTAGCCAATTTTTGTGAAAACAAATTGCTAGACACAAACAACCTCAAAACAAATTGTAGAGTAATTAACAACAAAAAGCCATACACAAGACATCAAGACATATTGAGTTTGTGCACAAGTTGTGATATACAAACTAAAAATCACTAAAAAGATCCAGTAATTAAAGAAAAGTGGTAAATACGAACGCATACAAGGAATCGGAGTAATCCAGGGCCATAAAACCTCTTATTCAAATGAAAACAAATTCTCATCCGACACCACAACAGATAGCATCACACTACCATGAATCGAATGTGGTAAAGGAACATCAGTCACCAGCAATGGAGAAGAATAATAACACAGTAACAAATACTAACTCAAACTTGCGGCGTTCAATTTCTACAGCATTGCCACTTCTCAGAGACGCAATAAATTTCTGCCAGTGTAATTAAATTACCATTATGTTTCCTAGTCCGCTCTGGACTGTCCGGCTCTTGAAGATAATATAATTCCAACAATCAAACCATAGAGTGCCAAAGCTTCAGCAAAAATGAGAATAAGGATCATCCCAACAAAAAGTTTAGGCTGCTGTGCATTAGCCCTGTAAAAAAAAGCATCATATGCAGACTATGAGAAACAAGCTTAAATCAGATTAACTATAATTACAAATGCGTAAATTAACAGCAAAGGATTAATTACAGGTAAGATTACATTAAAGCAGAATGGATGAAACCAACAAGAATAGTATTGTGGAAGCCGGTTATCAAGCCAAATAATTTTGTCAAGTTATTTGCTTTTTGCTTTTTGCTTTTAGTGAATACATAAAAGGATAAAGCAATATGGTTTTCATAGATCCTTTCAGGGAAAAGGATATAAATTATCTGAAATTGGAGGAATCCTAGAAGAAAGGCTGAATATTGTTTACACCAAATTCATTCAGATAACCATTAAGATAGTCGAAATGGACAGAAACCTTACAGTGCAGTTAGAACTATAAAATAAAACTTTAACATAGTCGAAATAGATTAAGTTTCACCATGAACATCCACATACATTATTAAGTCACAAGAACAAAAGTTAGAAGGTTGCACTACACAGCTACTCAGGCTCTTATGAATTGTAATCCAAATGCAAAGATAAGGAAATTCAAATATATAATGCAAGATGTGCTCACACGCCTACAATGGAATTCAGTATCCATCTACAGTGTAAAGAAACAAACCAGCAGTCTCAATGTTATGATATCAATACACAAAAGATTAATGTACACCTAGATTGACACTATTAACCTAGTTGATTTCTTGAAGATGTTACAAAAGTATATTATCCAGACACAAACTATCACTAACAGCCAAACAAGCCAGAAAACAGACATGGGTATTCTCATTGTAAATGAAAATTTGGAGTTCACAGCAAAACCTACAAAAACCATGACAGAAACAGCATTCATTCTTCTCATGCTACCTCCCCTACTATTTGGTTAATGCTAGCTCTATCATCATTCAGAAGGGTAGTCAAATTTTGCTTATGCAGCCATATGATTATTATTCCTTTCCATTCTCTGAGTGTTTTTAGTAGTGATATTTTCTACCCCAACCACATGTAACCATTAAGTATTCCAAAGGAGAATTAGCAACCAGTTAATTCAAATAGTAATAGAATCGTCAACAGTGTGCACTAACTTCAAAGACATTTCATAGAGTTCAAACATGATCCCAAGCTGCAACATAATAGGCAATAGCACAAAATCGACCGAAGAAAAAAAAACCTAAGATCACCAACTAATTCACATTGCACCCTTAACAAATCAAATCTTGGTATCAAGCAAGCAAATATACCTGACACCAGCATCTCCAACGATGCCAATAGCCATTCCAGCAGCAAGGCCAGCAAGGCCACAGGCCAAGCCAGAAGAGAGATGAGCATAGCCATCGAAAAGGTAGTAAGACTTAGCTTTGGGATTAATTCCAGTGCTGATAATCACAGCAATAATCAATCCATAAATACCCAAAACACCAGCCATGACAACAGGAACAATTGATTTCATCACAAGCTCCGGCCTCATTACCCCCATCGACGCTACCCCAACTCCACTCTTAGCTGTTCCATAAGCCGCACCCATACCTTTAAACAGAACACATATATAATAGATTTCCACAAATCAAATCCAACGGTAAAAAAAAAAACATGAATTGAAATTAGCCACAAACAGAAAGTTCATCAGCATATGGCGTCAGCAGAAGATGAATCGTAAAATAAGATCCGTGCAAACGAATCGGAATTAAATCGAAAAAAAGCAAGTCTGCAAAATCGAAACCGAACACAACAAAAATATGATAGAAAATCGAAGATCCAAATAATAAAACATCAAATTTATGGTAGAAGATCAGAGAGGAAAATAGGAACTTTACAGGAGAATACTAGGGCGGCAGCGGCGCCGAGAAACCCAAAGAAAGGAGCAGTTTCATCTCCGCTGAAGGGCGACGACATCCTCGATACAGATCGAATTTAGTGCTAAAGATCACGAAGAATCTCTGCTTGAGCTTGAACTTCAGATCTGTGACTGAGTGAGAGAGAGATCGCAGTAGAGAGAGATAATAATGCTATAATGATTGGTGGGCTTATTCGCTACTAGAATAATTATGGGCCCTAAGCCCAAATTTGGATAAGCCCATTTAAATGCTTTTGAAAAAGAAGAATAAAGCTCAATCACAGTATCTTCACCTTACTGCAATTTGTAAAAAAAAAAAAATATGTATTTTCTTTTTTAATGTGAGAAAATCTCCTGCAAACCCGTTTTATCATGCATCTTGATTTTATAAAAAAAAAAAACTACTTTTAAAAAAATGAACTATTACTCATTTCAATAAAAAATAAAAATCACAATTTATTAGACAAGGAAGTGTATTATTTTTTATTAAAAAAATTTAATAGTTCATAGTATAATTTTTTATTTACTAACTAATAATTATAAGGTGAACCCAGTTACATTAGTGTTTGAATTTTGTATATATTATTATATTAATTAAAATTTGTGATAAAATAGTTTTCCAAAAATAACTACATTTTCATTCCCACAAAAAACTAGTTCCGCTTTGTGAATCTTAATTCGAAAATAAAAGTATACCCCCTCGTTCTCCACAAGTCCCCATTTATTTATTTTATAGAGTATATAAGTAATCAAAGAATATTATTATTTTATTTGTAGTGAGTAATTATATGAATAGTAATGGAGTATATAAATAATTAAGGAATATTATTATTTTATTTGTAACTAATAATTATATTAGTAGTAAGTGAGTAGTAAGTGATGTGTCACATGTGAGGTTCTTTACTAAAATAGAAAAATAAAAACCTTTAAATGAGACACCCAGTATAATAAAATAAAAAATTTTCGGAGAAACATGAATAACTTATTGTGAGTATAAGGAGTGTTTGATTTTGTTTTTAATTAATGAATTTAGAAATAAATTAAGTCTATTTAAATAGAATTAGTATGTAAATTCTCCTATTATTTTTAATAACTTTTAAGACAACATAATATTATTAATCTAATGTAAATCAAACAAAGTGATGAATATAAATGCAACTGGGCATAACTCAAGTGGTAGAGGAGAGGGTTAAAAGGTCTTCCAACTGAGTTTGGTTGCCACAGGATGTGGGTTCGAATTCTGCCTTTGGTATGAATTTACCCCCTTGCAAGCACAAGTTTAACAGTGAGTCATCTCTATACATCCTGCGATTTACCTCCTCCACCAATCCTCAGGGCAAGGGCGGTGAGACCCTAATGGTGGGGTACACCATTTTCATAAATACAACTGAGAAAGTATAGACCTGTGCCTATTAACGTGATACTTTTATTGCATTACACGTGATAGCGGTGATACTTTTATTACATGCAATGTGATATTTTTGTGTATTACAAAACACTTTTTAATAAGACAAAGTCTAATAGAAGGGTTAATTATAAAAATTTCACAAACTTTATTCTAATTGCAAACTAATGCACACACTTGAATTTTTTTTTTTAATATGTTGCTAAAGCGAAACACACCAATTTTGTTACTAAAATTAGAGCTATTCTAAGAAAAATTGGGTATGTTTTGCAAAATACTTAAAAGTGAGGTTCTTTTTTATAATTTTATTTTTTAAAGGTAAGAATTAATTTGTACACTTACAAGAAACTAAATCAAATTTGTAATAGGAGTTAGTTTGTAATTTTATTTTTTTTAAAATTAACCCTAACATGAATGAAGAACACTTTGTGTGTATAAAATAACTGTGTAAAATCGTTTTATGGAAAAAATTTTGTGAGACAAAAAAGAAGAAGTAATAATATTTTAATAAAAATGATATTCATTATTCGAATTAATGAAAACTAATAGTAGTACATAATTTGTCTTGAGATCATTTTATACTTTAATAATTAGTTATTATTTTATATTAAATATATTATTACTCTCTTATAAAATCAATTAAATATAAATTTTTTTTATTAAAATTTTACCGCTAAACAAGTCTTTGCCTTGGAGTACATGAATTCTAAATCAGTGCAACTCTTGAAAATTTCAAAAGATTTGGCTGCTATGGGAAGCTCACATAATCCATCATGAAACAACGTATTGATCTCATAATCTCAAATACTCCATAATTTCATAATAGAGAATTTTTTACATGTTGATTGTGTTTTCATGTTCATACGTTAGCCGCAATCCATTTTTTTTCCTTGCACATGGTATTGGCACTGGTTTGCTGAATGCTGAAACTCTTGATAGTTTGATAATTAATTTGTGAATATATTGATGAATGCTTGTGGATTCTTTAGTTTCAATCTAAATATACGTATTGGGTGGAACGCTGCCTGCGCAAGATTATGTTTTTACGTTCAAAACAAATAAGGAATTTTATTATCTCACTCACTCACTCACACAGTAATAAAATTCAAAAACAAATTATGCACGCTGTTGAATTTAGGGCAAAAAGGAATGAAGGATAGAGTAGATGGATTATGAATGAAGATGTTAAAAGGAATGTGGAGGTTTGGATCTCGAATTTGGGGGGTTGAAATACTTTCTTGGAACCTGGGGGATTGTAGGAAGCTGTGGTACAGGAGGAGCTCTGGGGATGATGCTGGGCTCTCTCTTTATGGGTGGGGTTGGTGTTACAGGCGGTATAGGATTTGGAGGAACTGAATGTTGGAAATGAGGAGTGGGGGGTGGAATTGGTGAATTGAGTGGTGGAGAGGGGTTATTTGGAAGAGGTGGGGGAGATGGATTCTTGATTGTAGGAGTTGGTGAACTTGGTGGTGGTGGAGAGTTGTAATTTGGAAGAGGTGGTGGAGATGGATTCTTAATTGTAGGAGGTGACAAATTGGGTAGTGGAAAGTTGTGGTTTGGAAGAGGTGGTGGAGATGGATTCTTGATTGTAGGAGGTGGTAAATTGTTTGGTGGTGGAGATGGATACTTGGTTGTAGGAGTTGGTGAACTGGGTGGTGGAGAGTAGTTATTTGGAAGAGATGGTGGAGATGGATTCTTGATTGTTGGAGGTGGTAAATTAGGTGGTGGTGTTTGTGATGGTGGTGGAGAGCTGTAATTTGGAAGAGGTGGTGAAGATGGATTCTTGATTGTGGGAGTTGGCGAATTGGGTGGTGGTGGTGGTGGTGGTGTAGAGTTGTAATTTGGAAGAGGCCATGGAGATGGATTCTTGATTGTAGGAGGTGGTAAATTGGGTGATGGTGGTGGTGGAGATGGATTCTTGTATGTAGGAGTTGGCGAACTGGGTGGTGGAGAGTGATTATTTGGAAGAGGTGGTGGAGATGGATTCTTGATGATGGGAGGTGGTGAACTGGGTGGTGGTGATGGTGGTGGAGAGCTGTAATTTGGAGGAGGTAGTGGAGAGCTGTAATTTGGAGGAGGTGGTGGGGTTTGTTTGCTTTGGAATGCTGGCGGAGGTGGAGTGGCGGTGAAGTTGGGATCAGGCAATGGAGATGGGGTTTCAATTTCCGGGGCAGGTGGTGAGTAGTGTGGTTCTGATGCTGGAGCTGGTGATGGGATCAAACCTTCTATTGGAGGGAGATCCTCCGATGGTGGTGGAACGAACTCCGCTGGCGGAGGCGAAGTGGGGTAAAATGTGAAGTTGGGAAATGGCCAAAAGAAGGCTGATTGGCATGTGAGGGGTGAAAACTCGATTATGGTTGGCCTCATGTGCACTCTTTGGGTTGTATTTTCCTTGTTGCTATGGAGTTCCACTGTCGCAGTTTGGGGACTCTTGATAGGACATTGTACACCGCCACCAGATGATGCTGTTTGAAGCTTAGCAAAACATCCCCCTACAGGATTTTCGTCTCCTGTGACTTCCGCAGATAATGTTACATTGAATTTTCCATCTTCATCAACACCACTATTTCCCTGTGTTTTCATCTCTCTGTTCTTCATCGTGCAGCTTATGAAGACATCAACTTCTGCGTCAAGCAACGACGAAGCTGATCGTGTTAAAAAATTGATGTGAAACGACTACAGTAAGTACAATAATGCCGTTTAAAGTTGAAGTATGTATTACCTTTTACTACCAATCCCTTTCATATTTACCAATGGCTCTAACTGCTTAATGCATTTTAGAGATTGGAAAGAATTTGGTTAGACAAAGAGGGTCTATTAATAGGACATAATACTACCAACTTAGCTTTAATAACCTTAAATATCAAGCATCCTTATACTAGTAGTATCATTTTACATGCACAACATGATTTAACTAGAAAATGTACATTATCAAATTCTTACACCAACCATTTCATCTGGCCAACTTAAAATAAAAGTCAAATAAAACCACATACCGGGAGACGCCTCTCTGCTGCTATACACATGCCTAATGCAATCTGTGCAATGTATAGATCCAACTACTTCGACCGCTACATTCTTGGCCTGACACAAACTTATAACTAACAGTAGGATAACCACTAAAATCAAGAGTTTGAGTTGAAATCCCATTATGAAATTTTAACACACTATGATGTAGAATACTAGATGTTACAGTCTGGTGACCTTTTTATACTGCAAGAAAATGCTGTGCCAACAATTTGCGAATAAATGCCATAGTATAATCAAGGTCCCAGTTTATGAACTAATATGGAAACAATAAATAAGGCTTTAGTGGCAATGCCACCGGCTTTGCTGGTGAAATGTTCCCTTTAAGTTTGTAGGGAAATCCAGCAATTCAATTTTACTACTCTTTCTATCTGTTTATATTGATCATTAACATAAAACCTGCCCACATTGATTTAGAATAAGTAGCACATTTTGTTAGGTGAATTGAGAAAAAGTCAAAAGGAAATCTCCTTTCTTTCTTTCTTTTTTTTTTGGGGGGGGGGGGGGAAGAAATTATTAAGTTGTTGAATTTTTAAGGTGAAAGTAGTGAACTATTTGAGGTTTTGACAGAATAATCTTAGCTCCTTTATTAGTGAAAATATGATAATATGGAGTATTTTGTTTACATCAACATCTTGATTACTATTATCCTGTTTTAATTAAGATCTCTTTCTCTTGAAACAGACAGATGTACCTCAGTAGCTGTTGTGTGAAACTGACTAAATTCTGGTACTCGTTCGACATGTATAATGAGAGCTACGTCTAATTACCATTGATTTATATACGTCATAGGTTTAATACTCCATATTCATTTGATTTTCTGAAGATTCTTCCTATATTCGAGTTTTTTACTCCAAAATATAAAAATAATTCAAGTACCGTATACTCTTTGACACGTTCATCATCGACGTCCATCTATTCTTAGGGACCGGAAATGGGAGGACTTTAGAATATACCAATTTCTTAAATTCAACTTATAATGCTTTCATGTGATTCTGTATTTCCTGAAAAACATGATGGAGGTGATCACAAAGCTGTTCCTTGCTGATATAAACCGAACATATAAATATCTCAGCTTTGCTGTTAAATGTTATTAAAACTGCTGTGATACATTTGATTTCTAGTTGTATAAGTTAGAAATTTGGTGTAGTTTACTTGGACAACTGTTTTTCCTTGTAGCTACAGCTAGATATTGGATGATTTGTTCCCATCATCCATTAGGGGATGACAATGTGATATGACAAGGATGGATGGAGAGTCTTAAATGTTGATGCCACGGCAAATTTAACTTTGTGTTAAGGAAAAACACGATAAGATATTCTCTCGTTTCGCAGTAATTTTATCAGATTATTATCAAGTTTATAGGCAGTGTTTAAATGGGGACAGGGGATGAGCCTTCACTCCTTGAGTGATAGTTTACTAGAATTTAATTATATGCATCAATATTATACCAAATTATAGTTATATTTGGTGCAACAGAGAAGTAAATTTAGGAATGGAACTGCATCTGGAAAATGTACAAACCATCTGATTTCAAACCAAATGAGGCAAATAAATTATACAACTGGAGTTCAAACCAACAGTGCATGCAAACAAGAAATAATATACCATCCATTTTTCCTATATATCACTCACACTCTCCCATTTCACAGCTTCCCCTTGGAATTAGGAAGGCTTTTATTAAGATGGCTAAAAATTTGGAAACTTTTTGCTTGAAATCTTGAAACTAGAAGAAAGAGCGGTGTTAATTACACTCGTATAGGAATGATCATGGGTGAATAATATGAGGCGGGAGGGGTGGAAAATGTCCAAATTTTGGGTGGTGGAAGTACTTTGGAGGGAAATTTGGGATAGGTGGGAGCTTGGGAAGAGGAGGGCATGGTTTCTTTGTGATCGGTGGAGTGTAAACCGGTGGCTTGTAAACCGGTGGCTTGTAGACCGGTGGCTTGTAAACTGGTGGCTTGTAGACTGGTGGCTTGTAGACTGGTGGCTTGTAAACTGGTGGCTTGTAGACCGGTGGCTTGTAAACTGGTGGCTTGTAGACCGGTGGCTTTTCTACAGGTGGCTTGTAGACTGGTGGCTTCTCTACAGGTGGCTTGTAAACCGGTGGCTTGTAAACTGGTGGCTTGTAGACCGGTGGCTTGTAAACTGGTGGCTTGTAAACTGGTGGCTTTTCTACAGGTGGCTTGTAGACTGGTGGCTTCTCTACAGGTGGCTTGTAGACAGGTGGGCATGGCTTCTTTGGAGGCTTGTGAACAGGTGGATTTGGCTTATAAACGGGAACAGGTGAAGGCTTGTAAACGGGAGTCGGTGGAGGATGTGGCTTGTAAACAGGAGTTGGTGATGGCTTGTAAACAGGAGGAGTTGGAGGCGGCTCGTAGACAGGAGTTGGTGGTGGCTCGTAGACTGGAGTTGGTGGAGGGAGAATCTTAGGTGGCATTGGTGGAATGAGCCAGGGGTGGCCAAAGTGCTTAAGCCATGGATGAGTGCTGGGTAGAGGGGGGTACTTGAAATATGGCCAGAAAAACTTGGAAGTGCACAATGCAGCTGAGAAGTGTAGTGTTTTAGTCGGGCCGAAGGTGACTTTGCCGTTGCTTTCAGATTTGAACTCGATCTTCGACGACTCTAGGCAGGGAGTTGCAGCTGCACTGTGGAGCTGTCCATAGCATTCTTCCTTGAGTGTCTTCCCATCTTCCACAACTTCTTGTGGAAGCGACACCACGAATTTCCCTTCATTGTCGAGCTCGCCCGCTCCCACCCTCTTCGTCTCCCCGTTTTTCAGCTTGCAGTCGATCGTCACGCCAAGCCCTGCATACATACATTACAAACATTAATCTATGAATAAACCTTAATCTCTAAGATAACAGGACAAACTATTAAGATGTCATTCAATGCATGCTCATGTTAATTTATATCGAGTGGGTTCAGTAATATCATGTTTTGAGATGAACATACATGAAAGCATTGATCTTTTTTACCACTCATGCATTCCCACACGTGCATGGATGGTTAATAAAGAAAGAAGAAAGCCCAAATCATAATTTCATGAGAGAGAGTACCTGAAAAGGCCTGAGCAGTTTTCAAGAATTTGTTGTTACAGTCAGCACATTGTCCATATCCGACAACCTCGAATGTCTTGTGATCTGCGTAGCACAAACTTGCTGCAAATAATAAAGACAATAAGAAGAAACATTTACTGAGGGAATGAATCCCCATTGCCACCTTCTAAGTTTAATTCTGAAATGTATGTGATTCTTGAGTGGTGTATCTATATATAATGGTTGTTGCAGTGGTGAATTTGGGTTAACCCGACATCATCTTAAATGTCATCACATGAGCTAAGGGCCCCCATTCATCGTCACCCAAATATTATACTCCAGTAGTGTCTACCTACTTGTAAATTTGCTCTAGATCTTTTGGTGTATCACTACATGTTACTATACAGTATACAGATTGATGAGATGATATTAATATTAATGTGAATGTATGTATTTTATAATTATAGATGGAAAACATGGGCACATTCAAACGCCATTATCTTCATTTAATGACCTCTCAACTGCACCACTCTTGTCTTTTCTCTCTATCTGTAAACATATTTAATTGCCAATATTTTCTCCTCACCTTAGAACCCTCTTTAGAACAAAATACAATAGCTGGGGGTGTGGAAATTGATGGCATTAAGAGATTGACAGCATGTTTCCACTTAAAAAATTGGAGTATACTGTATACTAATTGTATTGAGCATATAATAAATATGTGTGAATCGGATTAACACGTGATTAATAAGAATTGATACTAGTGTAATAAATTAATTTATTAACAATTTGCAATATAAATAAAAATTAATGATAATGTTAAGAAAAAATAATAGTAATATTTTTTTATTACAAGTAATTACTACTCCAAAATATGTAGTATAAATAAAAACTAATGATAATTTTAAGAAAAAATAATAGTAATATTTTTTTTATTAAAAGTAATTACTTCTCCAAAGCTTGGGAGTACTATTTAAGAAAATATAAGAATGGCAGTGTCAGAATATTCTCGGACCCAATGTTATTAGGATTCACATCACATGAATGAACTTATTTACTTCACCTTAGTACGTCATAGCTCAATCATCGCATCCAAAAGTATCACCCTATTTATTTTACTTCACTATTCTTATATTCCTCACCATTTTAAGTTTTTATTATTTTTTACGTGAAGAATAGTATTTAATAATTGGCAAGATATTGCTAAATTGGTGATTATATGACTCATTTTACATTTATGACTTATGGCTTGTATTAAAGATTTAATTATAATTTCACTTCCGTATGTAATATTTTACTTCTAGAGTTGGACTTTGTCATTAAAATAAAATATTAATTTGTTGTGTATAATTATACTTTAAATTCAGCATTTATGCGTATAACAGATTGCAAATATATTTTAATAATTAAGGGCCATTTTGGGGTGGAACATGATGCAAGAAGCAGCTGTCGAAATTTTCCAGAAATTAATTAAGAGAAGCTCAGAAAGAATTGAGCAAACAAGTAATGTGAAATTGGAAAGAGATTTGAGAAAGAAAATGGAAATATATATGCATGTGATAAAAAAAATTAAATAAAATAAAGAATGCTGATGAAAAAGAAATTTCAACTAATTAAGGCAGCTCTACTTAAATACTTGGTACAACTCCCACATGCACCACCACTTAATTCCATCCATTCTTAATTATTTTATTTAATTTTCAGATTATGTCTGATATATTAGTAAATGACTTTTGTCATTATTTTTATTTTTATTTTTTCTTAAAATGTAGAAGACGTTTCCTCATTAATTTTACTTAAAAAATTATTTTTAGTCTAGTATCTAATTTATATTGTTATTAACTAATAATTGCAAGAAACACTTATCATTTTTAGTCTTATTACAAATTAATTCTTTTTTTGAAAAACTACATAAAAAAATCTTATCTTTAAATATTGTTGTAAAACACATTCAATGTATAATATATTTCTTAAAATGAATTTCTTTCAAGTTTACTCCTAATTTATTTATTCTAGCAAAATTAGTGAAAAAGTAATTTATATTTTTTCAAACGTCCTTGATTAATCCCTCCACTAAAATAAATTGTGGTACAATAAATGAAAGCAAGGATAGAGCAGATGATATTCAAAGACTGAGGTTAATGATATGAAATCCTAATTATATATTTTAATTAGGTGCTAGTTTATTTAATTAATTAGCCTTTTATTTCTTTGACCTGAATTTCCACATAATTGGTCGATGGTTCAGTTGTACTCCACGTACAAATAATTATGGCAAAAATTTGTGTGCCCGAGCCTCGGGCATACACCGTGTCCCAATGGGAACATAATTCTCCCTCTTCATATTCTATTTAATCCTATGTATTGTTAGGGGTTTAAATTATAAAGAGTCACGGTGTTCCCGGGACACAAGAGCAGTGACGGAGCCAGAAATTGGGTTGGGGGGGCAAAATGACACTTAAAAATAAAATGTTCATCCCGTTTTGTGAAATCATTCATATAGTTTAAGAAAATTTAACCTCTTTTACGAACTTTTATTGATTTTTTATGAATAAATTGATATTGTTACATAACAAATAAAATATAGTATTAATGTGTGTTAATATTGTGACATTTTTAAAATTAAAATATAAGTAATCTTTAAATTTATTATTGATGTTATTATTTTTGGTAAATATAATACAAATAAATGAGTAAAGTGTAAATAATTTTATTAGACAAAGAGTATTATGTTGTATATTATAAATAAAATAAATTTATTATTATTATATGTAGAATAAAAGCATACTCGAACACGATACCTCATTCCTTGAAAAGGAGTGATGAACCATTAAGCAAGCAAGAACTTTAAGTAAACTTGTATATATATTATGAAACTACTAAATTTCCAGGGGGGCAACGATCTATTCCTTAACTCCCTACGTCGATGCACAAGAGTCTCACTCAATAATTATTTTACTAATTAATTATGTTTTTAGTTTGATTTGAGGGTTATTCCGTGTGCACTTTCCACTAGCACCCCAAAATTTAAGAAATTTGTATTAAACCATTCCATGAAAGGAGTGTTTTAGACAAGTAAAATTTCAATAAAAAAGTAATAGTGTAATCAATGAATAGTAACAATAGCACGATAAATTATTTTATAAATAATTTGTAGTACAACAAAAAGTGGTACCCTCTTCATTTTGGAGAGCTCTTCACGTCTATTGTAATACGTATTGGATTTAAGAAAATTGTCAAAAATAATCAAAATGGAAAGTCAAAAATCATTGGCACTCATCAAATAATTTATATAACATTCATATCCAAATGACTATTTTTGGACAAAAATACCTTACCATGTCGGAATGTTATATCGGGATTCAAACATTGATTCTGACAATATCAGTTGTCGGAACTCCGATATAGCATTCCGACAAGGTAAGGATATTTCATCGGATGTCGAAATCGATATCAGAATCCCAACATAGCATTACGATATGGTGGGGGTATTTTGGTCCATAAATGGATAAATGAGTATGAATATTATATAAGTTATTTGATGGGGACAATGATTTCCAATTTTTAAATTTGGTTATTTGGGCTATTCTCCCAAAATGATTTATTAATTTTTGAGGGTATATAAAGTTGTATTTTTAAGTGATAAAATAAATAATAAAGTAAGTTTTGTGTGTTAAATAATAGTGGTACTTTTAAAAACAATGTATTGAGAGATTATTTATTTTGAATTTTTTATTATTTTTAGAGGATGAGAATTGTGATGGGATAAACAAATGAGAAAAGAGTGAAAATTTTATTTGCAATAAGGGAGTAATATTAATATTAATCTTTTATATTGTTACTTTCGTTTATCTCAGTACTTCATCTTTGTTTATATTGTATTCTATACACAAATAAATAAACAAACAAATTATTAATAATACTGTAATAATAAAATAAACAACAACTTTGTCCATTTGGTCTCGATTTAATTACACTCTCTCATCCCACCCCCTCTCTAAACATTTCTACATCATATGCAAACTCTTACAATTTATTAGGCATAATTTTCAACTTTTTTAGGTGCTTCTAATCTAGAAATAAAAATAATATATATGTCAATCATATATTTATTAGATGGTTGATTGCATAAATTTCATGATCTTTTAGTTTTTTTATTATTTTTATTTCGGTCATATATTTTAAAATATTGCAATTCCATACAATTTTACAAATTCAAATTTATTGGTACTTAGTGTTAGTACCATAAAATTAGAGTATTAATTAATTTTTTGCAAATTTTCAATGAGTTCGACTTCGACTGGTCAAATTTTCAGCCCTTCAGTTGAAAAAACTCCAAATTTATTTGATGTAGGAGGACGTTTTAGTTAATCTTATATATTAGTATATACAAATATGTAGTCCACTTTTTATTTTATATGTATACAAATATTTACCATATATTTCTATTAAATACTAATAAATTGTACGTTCCACTTAATAAGTTGTGATACACATTATGTCATTATAATTATATATATACGCATGTATAAAAACAAACTTTTTTTCTTTCTTTCTTTTCTTTTTAATTAATATATGTATGAGGATGATAAAACAAAAATAAATGAAGGGAAGGGTTATATTAATAAACTGAGTAGAAACGTTAGCCGACATCACTTCTTAAATTATTACCCTAAACTAAAATGAAGGCGCTTAATTGTCCTCAATAAATTCTCTTCCACACCCTACCATTTTCTGACACGTGGCACTCACATTACCTAATTTTAAACACATATATTATATAGCCCTATCTTATAATATAACATGATTCCCTATATTTTTTTATGAATAAATATTAGTTGTTAGTATAGTTAGTAGTTACACAAAACATACATATTCTCCTTTTCTCAAAGCCTCCTTATAATTCATATTTTTTTCGTTCTCAAATGAAATTGAATCTGAGTTTATGTATTTAAATCAAATTGATGATGCTATGCAACCTTAATTTTTGTTGTATTAAGTTTAATGTAAAACAAAAGTTAAAATAAAAGTGAAAGTATTCCTTGCATTATATATTTTACATAATGCACTCAAGTAGATAATGTTTTATTAAACTCTTATATAGTTTAAAATATAATTGAAATTTTTTTATGGTAGTTTATGATCTTATCCTAATAGTTTGTGATTAATGGCATATATATATACATATTTAAATAGTAAAGTTTACATTCACCGCCTTTCACAAGATACAAGCTTATAATGAAAAATTAAAAAAAATTAAATGGTTGGCTTTGATTATTTAACCTTTCTTAAAATTAATTTGCTGAATAATTAGGTGGGAGATATCATCATTATGACATTAGTAACTCAACATTATATTTCTTACAATTGTTGCTCATATGCACATAAAAGGAATTAAAGAAATAATAATAATATATTTAGGACATTTCTCCATCAATCTCTTCAATATGCTAAAAATATCTAATAAACTTGGTTCGAGTTGCAAACGCCATTATGAAGGACCTTTGTTCAGCCATGCATCATTTGGTGAGGCAGTTGAATTATAAATTATTGGTACCATTTTTTTTTTTTAAATATTGTGTATATTTTGGAAAGTTTTTATTGATGTGATTTATAGTTGATTAATCACCGCAAGTGATGCTCAAGAAAAAAAATCTTGTATGGTGTAATTAATATTGAATATATGATGGTCCCAAATTTTAAAGAGAAGTCATCATTTATTTTATTTAAAAAATTAAATAAATAAGTATTCAAGATTCATAAAGCTTTTAAAAAATATATGGAATTTTGGAACAACCTTACAAGGACGCAAAATGAGTTAATATGAATTTAGATAATGTATTTTTTGTTGAATTAATTTTGTTCTTTTAATTTTCTAACATTTTAAAATTTAATCATTTTGTAAATTTTTTACTACTATCACTTTTTATTAAAATATTGTCATTCTTATTTGTTTCACAAAAGTCTTCTTCATCCGTACTCTTAATATGTATCAATTTTGTCATTTTAACTCGTCCATTACAAAGTGTTAATTTCATTTTTGAATTAATGTAACCCACAAAAAATAGTTATTATACTCAACAAACTATTATTTGTCCTACATATTATCTCAAAATTCATTATACATTAAATTATTATATTTCTTAATTCAAGTACAAAAAATAAATATTTATATATTAAGGAAACAGAGGTAGTACTTAATTGATAAAAAAGTAATAATGGTAAAGCAAACAATTTTATAAACTATTTATAATGTAATATATGAAAAATGATAACATTTAAAATAAAAATAGTAATATTTTAATAAAAAATATTAATTAATTAAAACACGTAAATCTCATCATGACGAAGCAAAATTTTTTTATATCATGCGTAGGCATTAGCATACAAAGAAGGTCTATAATGAGGCAAACAAGGTAAGCAGCAAAAAATAGAAGGCGGTTAATAAATGCTAAAAAGGACAATACATAGAATAATTCTCAATAATAAGGTGTCAGAGTTTTTAACTATGTAAGGACGTAAGTTCTAAAATGGAATTGCTAGTTGTTGCGTCAACCAGTTTTATCATAATCCCATCCAAAATCTAACCTATAGGCACTGCTTTAATCAGAAAATTAGAATTCATATATATTTTAAAATTATATTTTATAAAAATATTATTTATAATTATACTAGTACAAAACCCTCGTATTACGCGGGATGCAAAGTTAAAATTTTTTAAAAGTACATATTATAAATTTAATATAATTATTCAATTTTATAATTAAATTCATAGGCTTAGAATCTAATTTTGATGTACTTTCATTTTAATCCATAGTATTTAAAAAGAGTGAGGCTTGTGTTCGCTCGGGCGCACGGGAACACATTTTGTGCTCCTTTAGAATTTAGTATTATGGGTAAGAATACATTACTTTGGTCTAACACCATTTTATTCTAAAGGGTATACACTTTATTAATATTTTTTATTTTTCTTCAGAAAATAAAGGGTACACATATTTATACTAAAGAATATACAATTTAACACAAAATTTCAAAGGCACACGGAATGTATTCCCGTGCGCCTGGGCACACACAAGTTTTCGCCATGGTACACATCTTTATACTAAAGGGTACACAATTTAACACAAAATTCTAAAGGTGCACGAAATGTGCTTCCGTGCGCCCGGGCGCACACAAGTTTTTGTCATTTAAAAATTGGAAAATTATTAATTAACTATATTAAAATATAGGGTTATTTTATGGTACATCGGTGCACTTGAGAGGTTATAGAGTACAAATTAGCGTATAGTGGGTAGTTATTGTATTTTTTTATTTTATTTTATTTAATGGTTAAGATTAAATAAAAATCTGATCTTACGGATTAAATTATCCAGGTGCACCGGTGCACCGATTGCAATGTAACTCTAAAATATACTACTTATCTCAAATCATTTGTAACGTTAAATTCCATTCCTAAGAGTAAAATTCAAATAAATAGGATTAATATACAATAATTAAGAACTTTATTATTTGGGTGATTATTATTCTAATTCTAATTTATATACATAGTAGTATATGTTATATATTTAATTTCAGTAACTTATTTTTATATATAGATCAATCTTTTTAAATTTGTAGAGTATATATAATTCATAATTCATAATAATCACGATTTAACATATAAAATTAAACTTTTAAATAAGTACAAATAATATACATATTAAGATACAATTATAAATGCAAATAAAATATAAATTATTAGAATATATACGGGAAAAATTATATAAGTGTTGATAAGATATTTTAGTATTTCGAACTTTAATACCAAATCATTCCCGTGAATTATGATGTAATGTAACTTCAATTTTAAATTGT
This sequence comes from Pogostemon cablin, assembly GCA_023678885.1. NCBI lineage: Eukaryota > Viridiplantae > Streptophyta > Magnoliopsida > Lamiales > Lamiaceae > Pogostemon > Pogostemon cablin. The sequence goes on along the minus strand of CM042954.1, from coordinate 20,545,389 downwards.
TTTTGTTTTTAAATTGAATTATATTTCAAAAAATAATATGTACTATTATCACATACATATAAATTATAGGATAAATATCAAAATTAGTCCTGTAAGTATGACATTTTTCAACTTTAGTCCTTTATCATTTGCAATTCTCAATTTTGGTCTTTTTTTTTGTAAAATTTTAGTCATTTTGGTTCAGTTTTAGTCGTTTTGGTCCAGTTTTGGTCATTTTTTCAAAATTGAGAATTGCAAATGATAGAGGACTAAAGTTAGAAAATGTCATACTTACAGGACCAATATTGGTATTTACCCTAAATTATATTTGTTGCTTTTACTCTTTATCTAATAATAATTTAAAATTTTAATTATGAGTAAGTTGTATGTGGATGGGGTAAACATGTGAATCCTATTTTTACAAAATTAATATTTTAAGAGTTATATATCTTATAATATACTAATTGTGACGTGATTAATTGTCGTGTATATATATAATATCAGATATATAATCTTTCTACTTTTTTTATTTATTTATATTATTATATTATACATGTATATCTATAAATTAAATATCACTTTTAATTATATTTTTTTGATTGGTTAGGAATAGATAATTAAATCAATCTATAAAAATATATCCAACTTATTATTATTATTAATTATATTTTTTTGATTGGTTAGGAATAGATAATTTAACCAATCAATAAAAATATATCTAATTTTTTATTATTATTATTATTATTATTATTATTATTATTATTCATGTATATATTCAAATTAAACACCACCTTTAATCATACTTTTTATTGGTTAGTAGTAGATATTTTTATTTTTATTTTAATATCACATATAATCCTTCTATTATTATTATTATATATTATTACTAATGTAGTATATCTTTATATTTAGAATTATAAATTAAACTTTAAAATTAGATAAATAAACCAATTAATAAAAATATATCTTCAAAAATTTTAAGTATATCCTTATTATTAAATTATTACAATATGCATTTAATATTGAATTATCTAATTAATTTTATTATAAAATATAATGGATTCACATGAAATTAATAATAGAATCATATTACACGAATTTTGACAAAAAAAAAAAAAAAAAACTCCTATCTAAAAGGAGATTTAGTCCTTCACGGAAGAAATCATCATTAATGTCCTATAAGTTCATGAATATCAATTTCAAATATTCATCCATCGTTGTAGAAAAATAAGTAATATTTAAGTATTGCATTACATAGTCAGACAAAAACTAAAATAATTAAATTATCTTTTAATTATATTTGTTGCTTTTATAATTAATTTAACTTTTAAGAAATAATTATACAGGCTCGACTGCGCCTATTGAACCTTGTGATTGAATCCTTCGACACCAATTGAAATTAAAAAAATATATAAATATAAATATAAAAATATAAAAATAAATAAATAAATATATATATTGAAATTAATAATAGAATTAAAAAAATAATCGATTCGAATATATACAACTATACAAATATCTGCACATCTATAAAAGTTACTTTCAAACATGCAACTTCCTTTAAATTTGTTTGACGTGGAATCCACCATTAACTAATAACCCTAACAGAATTAAAACCAAAATAAATAAATAAAATATAATTAAAAGTGAAAGCATAACAAAATTAATTTAAAAAAAATTATAAAATTAACTATGAAAAAAAGTTAATTACGTAAAAATTTTCAATTTCAAAAGATTAAAAAGTTACATACTAACAATTGAAAAAAAAAGCTAAAGCCAAAATAAATTAAATAAAAAAAATTAAAAGAGAATTTAAATAATATAAAAAATGGTAAAAAAATCAAAAGTGAAATTATAAATAAGTTAGTTAAAAAAATTATAAAATTAATCATGAAAATAAAGTTAATTAAAGATTATAAATATGTAATAAAGTAACTAAACGATTAACAAAAATTAAATAGCAAAACAGAACTAAAAAATATTAAACAACAAAAAAAAAGAAATTAAAAAATATAAAAGAAACAACAAAAATTAATCAATAATAAATAATAATAATTGTAAGCAAATAAAATTCATGGTCCAATCAAATGGCGACACGTGAATTTTCATGGTTAAAATATCAATTTTAATTTATTATATTTTATTTTGGGAATTTAATAAATTAATTCCTAAAATAGATTAATAAATAATTGATAATTAATTTAAACCCAATAAATTAAAAGGGAGTTTAAATTAAGTAAAGCTTGCCTCCCAAGTCAAATAAAGTCTGGAAGGTTCCAGAATCAAGTCAAAATTAAGCAACGACCAATCAAGATGTGTTATATATGGAAAGACACAAGCCCGCATAATCAGGTCAAATCTGTCACTAACCAATCAGATTGCGAATTATTTATGGGACGTCCTCACCCTTCACCTATATAAGGAGCCCTCCTCCATTCATTCTAGACACACATTCAAAGGCCTGAAGACACAAACTCTCTGAAGAGATTGAAACACGAGCAACGCTCCTCAAGATCTTCAAGCATCTTCAAGTCAAGAACGGCAAACGATTCGGGATTAAGGTGCGGAGCCCCCAAATCAAGCATTCTTCATACACTAAGTTCTTCGGTGTTCTTCGTGCCAAGAACAGCATACGACCATGGATTAAGGTGCTAAACCCCCAGATCGAGTGTTCTTCGTATCAAGTACGTTTAATCCAAACAAAGGCTCGACGCTTCTGGATTAACGTTATAAGGTCCCAAATCCGAGTTCGGACAAGGTTCATCTGAAGATCAGACTCAACACACACAGTCAACGTGGTCAACGCGGTCAACACAACAAGTTAAGTCAAAGTCCAAATTGGTTCGAGAGAAGAATCAGAGGATAGATATATATTGTTTCCTAAATTATCAAGTTTAATCCTTTGGAATATTATTGTAATTCATTTGTGTTTATTTTAATATAAATACGAAAATTTATTGTTACAAATTTTGGCACGCCCAGTGGGACCGTCTCTACCTCTCATCTCTTCTCTCTACAAGCTCGAAGATATAAATAACTCCTCTCAAGATTACTGTGGGAAGGACTGCTGTTTCTAAGCTCTCAGAGTTATTGAATGAATATGTTGATGTTGTTACGAGGAACATGTCAGAAAAAGCTCGGTCGGAAGCCTCATCTGAATCCAACCCTTCGGTTGAGGAGGCTTCAAGAAAACAATCACCTCTTAAAGAGGATAGTGATGAAGATTCTGCATCTTCAAGCTCATCATCTTATTCAATTGCAGCTCCAGTAGTGATGGCAGACGCCTCAACTATTGAAGAGCAGTTAGCAAGTATGATGAAAGCTATCGAAGGGCTCACAAAACACATAGAAGCTCAAGATTCGAAAATCTCCCAATTGATGGAAAAAAGAGACATCGCGGAGACTAGCCGTGCAAACGGAAAAGAAGTCATGGACGATAGTGAAGTGGAAGAGGTCACAAGGCGCCAGACTATTGAAAAGGAGCAAACTCAAGGAACATTGCCACTTTCAGCTGATGGAATGCTCCAAGTTGATCAGTTGAAGGATATTATACTTGGAACAATAAAAGAAAGGTTTGAAGAGAATTCCAAGCCCACTGTCACTTATAGCAAACCATTCACGAAAAGAGTGGACAACTTGAAATTGCCAGCTGGCTACCAACCTTCCAAGTTTCAACAATTTGATGGCAAGGAAAACCCAAGGCAACACATAGCACACTTCATTGAGACTTGCCATGACGCTGGTACTTATGGAGACCTTATGGTGAGGCAGTTCGTTCGCTCTCTCAAGGGAAATGCCTTTGATTGGTATATCGACTTGCAAGCTGAATCCATTGATAGTTTGGCACAAATGGATCATGAGTTCCTTAACTGTTTCTATAGCACAAGGAGAACCGTTAGCATGACTGAGCTAACTAACACTCGTCAATTGAAAGAAGAACTTGTGATTGATTATATCAATCGATGGAGGAATTTGAATTTAAACTGCAAGGATTGATTATCTGAAGAGTCCGCTATTGAGATGTGTATCCAAGGGATGTAATTGAATCTCCTTTATATACTCAAAGGAATTCAACCTAAGATAAACAAGATTTCAAAAAAAGGGGGCAAGCCCTATGCTAGAAATTCCATCAAAGAATCAATGTCCACAAATATTATGACGGTCAAAATTCGAAAGAAAGGAGATGATAAGAAAGATAAAGGTAAACAAGTTGCCCAAGAATGGGGGCAAAGAAGATTAACACTGAAAGAGATACAAGAAAAAGAGTATCCATTTCTGAACTCAAACATTTCTGGCATATTTGATGATCTAATGAAAAATAAACTCCTTGAACTTCCTGAGATGAAACGACCAGAAAAAGCCAGTCGAACTAATGACCCAAAATACTGCAAGTATCATAAGTTGATGGGCATCCAATTCATGATTGTTTCGTTCTCAAGGAAAAGATCATGCAGCTGGCCAAGGAAGAAAAAATCGTGTTAGAAGATGAAGCAGCCACGAACTTCATTTCTGTAAAGAAAAGTCATGATGAAAGCTCATGTCACGTTGTGAATGAGGAGGACAATGAAAGAGAACAATCTGAAACTAAGGGTAAAGCTTACTCCATGAAGGTGACCTTCACGGATGAGGATATGTTGTTGGGTTCGCAATCTCACAATCGACCACTATTTGTGACTGACTATACTAAAGAGGTGCAAGTGAATCGCATACTTGTTGATGGAGGTTCGACGATGAATATTCTATCTTTAAGGATATTAAAAAGTTAGAAATACCGGTGGATGAACTCAATCATAGTCGATTGATGATTCAAGGGTTCAACCATGAGGGGCAAAGAACTCTCGGCACAATAGTTCTTGATTTGCTAATTGATGAGATGAAATCCACAGTCCTCTTCCATGTTATTGATGCAAAAACTTTGTACAACATGCTTTTAGAGCGTCCATGGCTACATGAGAATGGTGTGATTCCTTCCACATTACACCAGTGCTTCAAATATAGTGAATGTGACAATGTTAAAAGGGTGTTTGGCGATGACAAGCCGTTTACTGAAGCTGAAGCTTATTTTGAAGATGCTAAATATTTCTTCAAGAGTACAAAGGAAGTGAAACGTGAAAAAACCCTAGTGCCAGATAATGGGGGCAATAAACAAATAAAGGATGAGGAAGGTAGTACATCATCTGCCACTCTCAAAGAGAACAAAGGCAAAAGGGTTGAGACATCGGAAGAGTTAACGTTGCCTTTAACAAAAATTGATGCTAGTAAGCCTTCTTCTCCACCACTCAAGGGATTCATACGTCCTGTGGAAGGAGCTAAGACCGAACACGGTGAAGTGTTTGAAGCCGAAATAACCAAGTCACATAGTCCACAAGCTTATAAACTCCTTATGAAGTGTGGGACGACCCCGTGTAGCCGTCCCATTCTTCATGACCAAAAACTCTTGGGGGGTTGAGAGAGGTCACTTTGGATATTCAAAAATCCATGCATCGGACTTCTCGGGTTTTGTTGCTCTATACTTAACTGACTATTTTGATCGCTACAGCATTTGTTGGTTCACTTATATATACATCAGATTTCTAATTTACAACCTACAACAACTCTTAAGAGTACTTTATACTTTCTCTGCTTTCACTTATCTCACAACATTTTCAAGATATTTTTCCTTCAATCTATTTCATAATGGCTATTATTCGAATGCTGAGGTGATCTTTATCCAGCGTGTTCCGCTTCATCAGGACTTGATATTACAAAGGGCCATTTTGCTGTTTATGTTGGGGAAAATGAAAAGAAACGCTTTGCTGTTACTTGAACCGCCCTTCGTTCCAAGAATTGCTATTTCAAGCTGAAGAAGAATTTGGGTTTCATCATTCCTTGTAGTGAGGATTTATTCAATGATGCCATCTCAAAATTAAGCAGATCATGATGTATATGCTATGTCTTAGAGCAGAACAATTTTGTAAATTAGTTTCTCAGAGAAATTCATGGATAACTTACTGATCCAATTCAGATGCAAAATATTTTCCTGTTTTTGAGTTTTTCAATTCTTTTCACATTCATCTAGTAAATAATTTATAGGTTTCCTTTAATTTCTAAACTCTATGAGTGAGTTCAATTTCTGAATATATAACTTATACACAATAATATCAAGTGAACTAAAATTTCATCCCGGGCTTTTGCTCTCTAACAAGTCCTATCTACAAAAGTACCGTAAAGAAATACTTTAAGGCAGTGTAAAATTCTGAAAGGTAAAGAGGGTAATAAATGAAGATAGAGGCATGTGAGTATATCCAACGATGACCAAAACCAGATAACAAGTCCTAAAATGTGATCTCTGTTTCTGCTTTGTAATAAATTAGCATTCTACCTCTGTCAGCAGATTTCAGAGTCTCTCTTTCACATATAATTTTTATTCTTACAGCAACATGACTAGACAAATACATGTGATCTCTGTTTCTGCCTTGTAATGCTTTCTCTCTCTCAGCATTTTCTCTTAACCACAAACTCTACAAGTGGTCCAGCCACTCATGTTCATCAATACTACAAACTCACTATTTCGATTCTTGAAATCTTAATACTTTTGAAAGACGAATCCATGTGATTCTGCAAGTGGCTATGTTTCACACCCACCCCACCCCCACATCCATTTACACCTTCACCACTCAATCTTAATATCTGAAGGATGCAGTATTCCTTTGCACATGTATATATACCAACATATTTCTGGATTACAACCAACACCAAGTTCTTCCTCTGCTTTCACTACATCCATCCCTCACAAAGCCATTCATTTCAACCAAGAAAAGATTCACTATTAGAGTCATACCAATATACATGAAAACTTATTGGCAAAAGAATTCTCTTGTTTTGAATTGTTTCTGAAATTCTGTTTATACTCATTCAGTCAACAAGCTCAGTAAGAGTGCATAGCTTTAGGCTGATACACGCTTAATGATTTCTGCTGAAAGAACTTCTTTTGCCACATGTGATTCCAAGGATGATATAAGACCAGATAAACAAGTATCTCTCTGCTAAATGGAAGGGGTCAAGCCCATTTCATTTCAAATTCAATTCCATTCCTTACAAAAATACCAAACCCCCCAAGATAACGAACGTCATGTCCATTACATGCATTCATCCCTTTGGTGCAATGGAAATTATATTTCTGTTGATAAAACTTTTCATGAGGCATGTACAACTACACAGGGTATATGAAATTTAAACATAAGTATAGATGAGACCAGTGATGTCCTATACAAGTATGAAAGAGAAAAAAGAAAGAAAAAAAAAACCATCTCAGGACAGATGACAACAGGGCAGTACATACTGACTTATAACTTTATAGAAAATTTAGTCTTGATGAACATTTACCCACTTTTTTTTTTATGCTAACTATTGTAAATATATCAATTTTAATTTATTTACCTTGGAAAGATAATCGTGTTCTTGTCGGAGCAAATATGATCAGAAGAGTACATTTTTCTATTTCAATTTATGCTGTAAGCCAAATGTTTGATTAATGATAAATGGAGGAAGAAGGTCCATAGGGCCACACTTTTATATTGGTTATAGATGGTGCTAGTTTATATCTTGGTTTAGCTTAATGTGAATCTTTCTCTTCCATTTTCAATTTCTAGGTAATTAGTTGCATGTTAGGGTTATGGCAGCTTCTTATAATTGTTTGAATTTTTTACAGCTTTGTTAATTGTTATTCAGCCTCTTTTGAACCCTTTCCACATCCCTTTCTCTCACATTGAAAAATGGGGTTGATTTTTTGCAAGTAAAATCGATATCGGTTCGTCATTTTTGTCGTATATCATCTGCTCAAGTAACCACAATTAGTGCTGCTAATGCCCCGCTAAAAAGTTCACATTCCCTTATTTAATAACATTAAACGTTTCCAAAATAGTAAAATCACTCTAATAAAATGCATATAGTTGGCCAGTTTTGTGCTACTTTGTAATGGATAATTGGTAGATATATAATTAATTTCCCTTTCCCTATCAATTTTATATTTTATTTTAGATTACTCTTTCTAACAAATTGGGTTACTATGAATAATTTTTGAATTACTTTGTTTTAGTCATTATCTTATACATTATTTTTTTTAATAATTGGATTACTCATAATGAATTATATTACTATAACAAGTTTTTTATTAGTACTCTTCTTGTTGATCATTATTAGTTCTTTTTTTTGTCAAACTATGATACTTTTTTTTATTAATTAGGTTATTCTTTATAAGTTTTTATGTTACTACCTCTATAAGTGATTATGTTACTCTTTAAATTTAATAGGTTACTCTTTATAATTAATTGGATTACTCTTTGTTTTGAGACTTTGATTTTTTAACAGTAGTTTTTTTTATAATGAATTAATTGGATTACTCTATATTGCTCTATAAAAATAATTAGGCTACTCTTTGAATTTTATTAGGTTACTCTTTAAAATGAATTGGATTACTCTATGATTTTATATTTGATTTTTTAACAATAAAATCTTTTTTTATAATGAATTAATTAGATTACTTTATAAAAATAATTAGGTTACTCTTTAAAATTTATTAGGTTACTCTTTATAATAAAAATTGGATTATTCTACAACGATAAATAAAGGCTATCAAACCCAATATTGAGATGATTTGGTTCCTTACATGCAACTGTGTTCACAGCGTAATATTTAAAGAAGATTAAATTTCAAGAACATGAATAAAATAATGCAACAAATAATGATAAAACAAGTTCTTTGATAAACGACAATGATCACCAAAAAAATTGTTCCTACAACTTTGATCAGTTTCAGTTTCCACTCATAAAGCTTGTTTCACTGAACTTGTATTCCTACCAACTGGTAGGTATTCTAATATTCCACCTAAGCCATGTGTTGGAGTCAAAGCTGCGATTGCTGCTTTTGGGAAACATAGACTCCAATTTCACTCTCTTCCGTTTCAGTCACCTTGGTGATCTCAATTTTTTCAACAATGATTTCTCCGCCTCTAGAATTTCAATGAAGTTTGATAAAGTCTAAATCATGATTCCAAATAAACTTGATAAAGAGATCCATATACTCAAGTCACAATCATATACAAGAATAAATATGGAGCTTAATGTTATCGAAGAGCGAGTTGTATTTGGCGAGAACCAGCTTGTCTAAAATGAACTCCTCTTGGAGTGTCCTTGTGAACAACAATCTATACCAAAAACCAAAGCATAGTTTCTATATTTATACACACACATATTATGAGAATGAGAGACACCCAACAATTAATAGAAATATCAAACAAGCTGTTTTTTCCTTTATTTGAAGACATTCAAATATTGTTCAATTACTAAAACTCTTAAATCTCAGTAGATTCTACATATCAACCAATGTAATTCAAGTTTGTATTTGTTAAACTCTTAAATACAGTTTAATAGAACAGTATTGCATAATACCACCTACTTATCCGCTACAATAATGAGTGCTAACTTTCGTCAAAGACTTGGCGTGCATAAGAAATCAACCAGAAACAAACAAAACATGGAAACAAACACACACCAAACAATTAATTTCACTTTAAAACAATAAAAAGATACTAGTATTTACCAGTCAAGAGGGGTGATAATGACACCAGCCCAAAGGGGAAGAACACCGTTGCTAAGGATCTTGATGTCAATGGCAGAGCCAATAACCTTCTGAATATCATCTCCGATGAGGGCGAGTTCTGCCATGACCCAAAGCAACAGCCTCGCCCAATTAGGATACTCTTCCCAGCAGAGCTCGGCCAGGTGTCGGTCCAGTAGAGAGCAGAGGCGTAGATTTATTCGGCAGCGGGAGTGTAGTATCCATTGTGGTTGATATGAGAGGAGAGAGAAGAGAAGGGAGTACTGGATGCAGTCTCTTTGCGGTGGCGCAGCTGTTTCTAGTGGTGGAAGTGATGAAATTGAGCGGCGATATTTGATAGAATGAAGAATTGAGAATGAAGGGTGGTAGGAATTTCATTCGACTAAATTCGGGCTGGCAGGTGGAAAGAAGGGTATCTAATTGTATCAAAATTTTGGTAGGACCGGTTGTAATTATTATTATTATTATTATTATTATTATTAATAATATGTTTTTTAAAGATGGAAAACAAAACTTGTGTTGGATAGTAAGATAAGATGGGTTTAAATTTTTTCCTAATCATCATGTATTAGTAGTATATTTTTGCTAAGAGATTTATAATTTTTAATCTTTAATAATTATTCATAAAAAATAAAGTACTATTATTTTTATTTAAAAAAATACATTATTGTGAGACAATTATCATTTTTACTTGTTGAAATTCATAAATGGCAGTGTATTTTAAGTGATTCAATGTTTTTGTATTACATTCTCCTATGATTGGATTTCATGGTGGGGCACTGGGATAACAACGTTATTAACATTAGGATTCACTCAAACTTTTAGTAATATTCGGACGACTTATTAATAAAACAGATTAATAATTTTCATGGAGAGAGTGGGGTACAACTGTTATATCAATGGAATTAATACAACCTTGGTCTCACCCTCTTAATTAATTTCTACTCCTTCATTAATATTATTTTTTATTTTATTTTTAAATTTATTTTATTTAAGTGACTATTATATCCTAAATCATAAGGATAAATTATACTATAAACAACAAGGATAATATTACAATTATACCCTAAACCTTAAACTCTAGAGATAAATTATACCCTAAACCACAAGGATAAAATTACAATTAAACTTTAAATCATAGGGATAAATTATACTCTAAATTATAAGAGTAAAATTGAATTTATATCTCTAAAATTAAATAAATAATAAAAAAACAATAACTACATCAATTAAAAAAAAAGAGAAAAACACACACAGAAAGTGAAGGAGGGAAATTGTAGCAGGGTTGTACCAATTGGAGGATCTACCCGAGTCTTTGTCATTTTAATGAAACATAAGTATTAAACAAAAACGAGTCTTAGGCAAGAAGTAGGTACCCAAAAAAAAAACGTGAAAAGAAAAATTCGGAAAGATATTCAAAAATTGAGGAATTAAATCCTCGTGATTATTGTTAGGTTTTTCTGGTGATTATCAGAGAAAATGCTACAAACGATGGTAGAGAGGTTTAAATACAAACCCAAGGATAGGGTGATGAAGGTACAACTTCATATCTCTACTAAGGTTTATTCAATGTAATAGCATTACAAGGTAGTTGATGGTAATCGATCTTCTTCTTCTTCATGTTCTGGAATAGAGATAACGTACCATCGATTACCAACGAAATGGCTCGTTACTTTAGCCGCACCAACGTATACATATGCTACAGTCCATCTCTGAGCCATTTCCTTAAATGTTGATCCAGATCACACAGCCAATTTCTTGGCTGTCACGGAGTTGATGATTGTTGCAAACTCGGGACCCTACATCAAAAATAAGTGAGAAACAATGGGTTTGATAGAATTGAACAACCTGGACGAAAACACAGAAGAAAATAGAAAAATACGTGTAGACTGACACTACAGAGAGCTTGATTATGATACCTTCAGTGATGCACCACCTACAAGAAATCCATCAATATCTTCTTTCTTGGCAAGGTCAGCTGAGTTTCCTCCATTGACGGAACCTGTGAAATTTTTTTTTTTTTCTTTTCAGAAAGTTGAACAAATTGGAAGATATACATATGTTCACTAGCACTATATATTTTCGACTGAGCTTATTCTTCAAGCTCCATTATCAATGATTTCTGGTAATTGTAACTTATGTGCTGAATAAGTCTACGCGCTTTTCTTCTGAACTAGAAAAAAATTAAAATAGATGTTACACACCTCCGTAGATAATGCGTGTCTTAGAAGCCACTTCTGCTGATACATTCTTTGCCAGCCAATCCCTAACAGCTACATGCACTTCCTGTGCCTGCTCTGGTGTGGCCACTTTACCAGTTCCAATTGCCCATACGGGTTCATAGGCAATAACAATGTTGTCCCAACTTGGGACGGCATCTGCACATCATAGAAGCAAAGCAATTGAATGGTGAATAAACCCTGGAAAGAATGGGAGGAGGGAAGCAATTTAAACTATACGTGCCAGCATAGGCCTTCAACTGCCTAAAGCAAACATCAAATGTGTTTCCAGCCTCTCTTTCTTCCAGTAACTCCCCAATGCAGGCAATCACTCCTAAACCCTGGCTTAAGGCATATGCAGCTTTCTTTCCGATGAACTGCACAGAACATAGGTCTTGATCAGGCTTTGAGACAGAGTAAACATTTGTAGAAATCAGAACAGCAAGTTGCCACAACAAAGCAAATTGGGAGTTTTTTTTTTTTTTGCATAAATAATATTGCGCAAAAACTATTCTGGAACTGGGGTTATTCTTTAGTACAATGGAGGTTACTCTTTAGAACAATGAAGGGTAACTCTTTAGTATAAAGAGTAATATTACCATTGTATATGAACTCTATCGAGTAGAATAACCCTTAATATTCTATAGTAACCTTTAATATTTAAGCCTTGGCTAATTATAGTGTGCACCCTAAGATAGGGTGCACCCATATACAAATATAAACATAAACATATACAATTAAGAGCAAAAATGTATACAATTTAATTGTTAGATTTTTTAATGAAAAATTGAGTGTAAAAAAATATACAATTATTAAAAAACATGCATACACTATTGAATAAAAATTTATACACATATGATGTTAGTTTTTTTAATAAAAAACTTAATGTGAAAAAAGTATACAATTATTACGAAACACGTATACAAAATTGAATAACATGTATATAAAATAAAATAAAAAGTTATACACATGTGGGTGCACCCGGGTGCTCTTAAGCCTTTTCAGAAGGGTGCACCATACAACTGGTTCTACCCTAGCATTACTCAGAATATTAAGCAAAAAAAGTTGAAAAGATCTTTGAATTTACTTGATCATCTTCTCCAATGACATGTCTTCGCTCAGAATGACCAAGAATAACCCACTTGCATCCAAGGTCTTTCAACTGTTCTACACTGCAATAAACAAAAAATTTTACTAATCATTTCATGTTATATTTCACCCTCCATGCTATCAAACCAAGCAAATCAAGCACGTTATAACTCTAAATTCCTCAACCAAAGCAACAAGAAATGATAGCATGCAATCAAATAAATAACTGTAAATAGCTACTTCAAATTACAGACTGTATTGAACACAAGAACACATCAATCAATGATAAAAGCACATGATACACAATCCAACAATTACATCCATGTCACAAACATGTTAGTCTCCTTTTAGGTGCAAATCAAGGTAACCAGCATGTACCAAAGCAATACCTGATTTCTCCAGTAAAAGCACCACCTTTTCCAATCCAACAATTTTGGGCAGCTACATCTATTTTGTCAGTTAGAGAGTCCTTAACTTGACCGATGTAGACAAATGGGGGTGCAACAACAACATCTGCAATGGTTGAAGGTAAATACGGTATTATCAGCCGCAACGAGGATAACTTCAAATTAGAGATGTGAGATACTCAATAAACTAAGATAAAACACAACATCACACCATGTTTTATAGGTTGGAATAACTTACCAACATCAGGCTCCAGTGTTGCACTGTTTAACTCAGAAATAAGCTTGCTTATGGAGTCTTTAGTTCCATTCTAAACATAGAAACGGAAGTGAAGTCAGAGACAAGAAACAAAACTAACCCTTCAAAGCTCATATGATTCGTTCATGAATTAACAATAGAACTGGATAAGGGTCATAGGATTGTATACGATTAGGAAGCATCTATTTGGACACAACATAGTAAATAAAAGGCTAAACTAAGATGAAAGTTACTACTGCCTAAGTAGTGAAAATTCCATGTCCAGATGTCCTGAAAAGCACAATTCTTATGGCTCAAAAAATAATAAACATGGTGTCTAATGGGGGAGACAAGCCAACTGTGTAACGTATCATAGTATATTTCTTCAATCTTGTAGATTTTTTTTTCAGGTTGCTATCATTTTACTCATTTTTAAAAACAATGATTTTTTTTTTAACTAATAAGTCCTAAGTAAGATTATTACATCATAACTTTCTTAGATCTTTCTTACTACTTATCATGTTCCTCAAAGAATTTGTCACATATGGATGATACCAAACAGGTGCACTGTAAATGATAACACTTGCTTTCGAGAGCAGCTTGACTCCATATTAATTTTGCTTCAAATATAAGATTTCTGAACTAATTATGTAACACTCTTAATATGCAAATGACATCTCAATGTCAAAATTTATATGCTACAAGTTACTCCCACTAACAACATGAACAAAGAAAATGCAACCAAAACAAAAAAAAAAAATTGGAATCAAGAGAAAGTAATACTTACACATTTCCAATTTCCACCAACGAAGAACTGCAAGGAAAAAGGAAAAAACAATTACATTCGAACAAGAAATGTACATGATTCTATTCACTTGATAACATAAAAGACAATCTGGAGGATGTAAGAGGCCTTTTCTGAAAATAACATCTTTGCAAATGTTTAATTACATTTTAAGACAGTAAAAAAAAAAACATAATCAGGAGACAACATTGCAAAACCGTATATCGTCTTTAACAACTACTGAGAAAATTGATAGAATAATATTTGAAATGTGCACGCCTCTCCAAATTGATTATATTCATATCATTCACAAATATCATGCACAAGTATTTCTTGTTGTAATTTCGACTTATCAATCAATTGCTCACAAAAGCTCCAATTCCTCAAGAATTGAACGCAGATATATATGAATAAATAAAAAATTCCTCAAAAGTCTATCCTTTTCACAACCTCTACCAAAATGCAATTGATTGAACAATTCCAGCGTTTCCAGATCTGAAACACACTCGACACAAAAGAATCTACTCAAATAAAAATAAATAACAGAAACAAAACCACCTTTCCGGAGCCTGCCATTGTAATAACACCACGGCAACCTTTATTCGAGGAGGCGTGGCGAATATGCGAGTCGACATTTTGGAAAAAAGAATGGGTAGAGTTGGAGTTAGAGTGATCGAGTTTTAGAAACGATTTGCGAAGACCGGAGAAGTGAGTCAATTGGGTGGTAACGGCGGCGGCGGCGCTGAGTGAGGTTGAGACTACCGCCATTGGTGGATTGTCGTACGTCGCCGAGTGAACTCAGTTTAAAGTCTCTCTCTCTTTCTATCTGGAATCCAGAAGATTGCGAACATGTGGCGTCGTATTTTAGGCTAAATCGCCCTAACGGGGCTTCACCTACCACGGAATCCCACGCGATTATAGGGGCGTGTCACTCACACGCCTCCGTTTTAACCGCCGCAAATGACATTCTTCTAAAGTTACTCCATCATCGGTCCATACATTGTTACGTTTCCTCTTCATTTTCTTTAGGATCATTATGCTGTGCACCCGTACATTAAGGTGCATAGGAATCAGACTCTTTTCTTTAATATAATGAATTTTTCTTTATTGTTACTTCCTCCGTTGTCTTATCTTAGGTGGTGTTTGATTTAGGATTATGTGGGGTTTAAAAACTATTAATAGTGTGTTCTATGTTTGTTTTGGATTTTGAATAGGATAGGTTTTAACTTTATGTCAAATCAATGTATTAATTTATTTAAAAAGTTAAAGGAGAGATGAGAGATATATAAAAGAGGTTTTTAAAATTTGAATGTGGGTTTGAAAACCAAAATCTGGATTTGAAATTCGAAAACGAATATAGCCTTATTGACTGCACAATTTTTATTTAAATTCTTCCATAAAATACATTTATAAAGTAAAAAGTCAAAAACAATTATCATTCACAATACATTTTTTATGTTAAAAAAATTAGACATACCTAAAATACTAAACATATTTTATTATTTAATTTATTTAAAAAGAAATATTCATTCATCTCATTTCATATATCATACTTTCTATTTTGAGATGTACCACAAAAATTTGCAGATTTTTCTATTAAAAACAAAAGGTAAAAAATAATCACTCTTCCCCTACATTTTATTTTTTTAAAAAAACATCCTTACCTGACATAATTTATCTTTTATTTATTACAAAAAAATATTATTATACCCCTAAAATTATCACTTTCTTAATCTCCTTGTCAAAATTGTGGGTGCGCATGAAAGGATTATATTATGATACCCCTAAAAATTACTAACATTTTTCTTAATATTCATGTTGTGGTGCAAATATATATAGTAGTATGAGACGGAGAGAGTATTATATTTTTAGTGAATTCAGTTCACACAGTAGGATACTCGTACCTTCATTTTCAATCACTTGTATATATACCCAGTCACCTTAAAAACTTCATTATGATAATCGTATTGCATAGTCTAAAAATTGTTTATCAATACTCGTGGTATCTATACCAGTATACTCCCTCCGTTTCCTTTATACGTATTCATTTTGCAATTTTGGTCTGTCCCATTACAAAGTACTCCATCTGTTCCGCCCAAATTGTTGTTTTTGCTTTTTGGAACGTGAATTAAGGAGTATTATTATTAAATGTGTAGTAGATAGTTGTATTAGTAGGAGTGTGAGCTCCATATTTTAATTGTGTTAGAGAGGATGTGTTGGTCTCATATATGTAAAAAATAAAATGTGACCCTTTAAGTGAGACGACCAAAATGGCAAAAAGAAACTCTTTGGATGAGACGGAGGGAGTATTCATTTCATTTTTTAGATTAATGTGGCCACACATGGTCTCACACACAACACTAATACAATTACCCACTACACTTTAAAATATTATTTCTCTCACCTCAAAATACATTAAATTATTATACTCATTAACTCACGTGTAAAAAACAAATGATTATGTTTAAGGGGACGGAGAGAGTATATATTAATATTTTTTTAGTATTTAAATTAATATTTAATAGAATTTTTATTAAATAAATATAATATAAATTTTGAATAAATGTAATTAAATGAAAATTATAACTATTACTATTTAAAAATAAAATATTTCATAATATATATTTCCTCCGTCTTGTTTTAATGCTTACACTTGCTTTTTGCACGTTGATTAATGAATATACTCCCTCCGTCCCTAGGTAAGAGTCTCATTTTACCATTTTGGTTGTCCCACTCAAAGGATCCCATTTCTTTTTTTATACATGGGACCCACCCACACTCACTAATACAATTAAAACATGGGGCCCACACACCCACTAATACAACTATTCATTATGCATTAAATAATAATACTCATTATTCTACATGCCAAAAAGCAAATGCGACTCTTACCAAGAGACAGAGCGAGTAGTATTTTAATGGATAGTTGCACGTTGATTAATGAATATAGTATTTTAGTGGATAATTAGTAGGAAGATATAATATTTAATATAAAGTTGATAGGTATATTTGTGTTGGATGTAGGTCCTATGATAATTTATTAACCGGTGGGTCTATTTATCAAAAGAAAAATGTAAAAATTGAATTGAAATACTCAAAATAAAAAAATGTAAATATTGAAATGAGATGGATGGAGTAAATTATACTAATATATATATATATATATATATATATTAAAATTTGTGAAATTTTATCTATACCCGAAGATATATGTGTTTATCCCGAAATTTAATGAAATTTTATTAAACTACCCATACTCGTATCAAACTGGGTAAAAATTATTATACTCGTATAAAATTGTTAAAAATTAGGCAATTTATTGTTGTGCACCCGGGTGCACCTAAAGATAGTGTGCACCCATATACAAATATAAATAAAAACATATTTAATTAAGAGTAAAAATGTATACAATTTAATTGTTAATTTTTTTAATGAGAAATTGTATATATTATTCAATTAAAAGTTATACACATATGAATGTTAGTTTTTTTAATGAAAATTTAATGTAAAAAAGTATACAACTACTACAAAACCGTATATAAAATAGAACAATATGTATATAAAATAGAATAAAAAGACATACACATATAAGTGCACCCTTGCACCCGGGTGCACCCAATATACACTCTAAAAATTATCTGTGTACTTTCTATTAAGGTTAAGGTAGATCAGAAACTCGAAAATACATGTCTTATTATCATCCATACGTACATGTGCTCTAATTTATTGAAATTATAATTTTAAAGAAATAAATTATTACTCTTTTAAATAGAAAAATATTTATTTTCAAGAATTTGTATTATAATTTATTGGTAACTATTTAGTCAAATATTACACCCCTCAATCTTTTTGAAAGGTACTATTTTTTTATTTTAATTCGTCACATTACAAAATATCAATTTATTTATTTTTGGTAGATCATAGATGTGCCACACACAAACTAATCAATACATCTTTGAAAAACTTACACACAAATTAATACAACTACTCACTACACATTAAAATAATTGATATATCAATATCTTAATAGGACTTATCGAATCGAATTCAACTTGACTCGTTAACAAAAACAAACTTGAATAGTTACGAATAGAGTCGAGCTCATGACTTGAGCTATCGATTAACTCATTAAACTTAGCGGCTCTAGATTATGCTACAATCGGGAGGAAAAAAAAAACTGGATATATATTTAAAAAATAAAAATAAAAATTTAATGGATTTATTAGAGGGGAGGAATTCGGGTCACTATTACTCGTTCAAATTCGTAGAAGATATGTAATTTAAACACAACTATAGTCGCGTTTCTGCTTAGCGTTTCATCGATCCGGGGCTTAGCATAGTCGCCGATAATCCCAGTTTACAATTTCCACCGCCGGTTTCTAAAACCTACTATCAATCGATATTTATAAAACCCTAATTCACCGGAATTCGCACTCAGGATTCATCATGGCGGGTATGGGAGACGGTTATGTCGGCACGGCGCAGGACGCCGTTCGGATTCGGCGGCTGGAGAAGCAGAGAGAAGCCGAACGCCGTAAAATCCAAGAGCTGAAGAACAAAACCGCCTCTTCCCAAGACCAGCCGGGTCTCCTCCAATTCGGCTCCAGTACCTCCGAGGTACGCTGCAATTATCATATAGACCAGTAGGAATGTTCCAATCGTAATTGGTTCTCCGTTCTTGATGCATATGAAATTCATTCAGAAAGCTGATAATGAAATGTGCAAATGCTCGGAAAATATCATATTGATTGCTTGATAAAGTAAATAAATAATCTTGAAAAAGTTGATAGGTGTATCAAGCGAGCTCCAGCGGTGTAGTATGTGTCTATCAATAATATGAAACAAATAGACATTGCTAGTAAATTATGATTATTGCTGGTTGTATAATACGGGCGTTTTGTTGGTCAGATACTCGAGACTGCATTCAAGAAGGAAACTGTTGGTCTTGTTACTAGAGAACAATATGTTGAGAAGGTAAGGCATGCGTACCTATTTGCTTGGTGATTGTTGCTCTCTTTCATTGGATGTTTGGGTGGTTGAGTTTTTTTTTTTTGCTGCAGAGAGTAAACATAAAAAACAAAATTGAAGAGGAAGAGAAGGAGAAGCTTTTAAAGTTGCAGCAAGAGTGAGTAAACGTTGTTTTCTGTATGTATTTTTTTGCATTTGCAGGATTTTATGTTCACTTTTTGATATTCTTGTATCTCCTTTTCTTGCAGGGAGGAGGAGCTTCAGATGCAGAAATTGAAGAAGCGGAAAATAAAAGCAGACCCTCGGCTATCTTTTGCTGATGATTTTGAGAATGATAATGAGGAAGAAGATGAGGAAAACAGTAAGCAATACACCTTGAGCTTTATGGTTCTATCTAGTGGTCATAAGCATTTATAGCCTGGGAAAATGGTCACATGTAGTTTATAAAATATACCTAAATTTTAATCATAAGTTCACCTGATATCAACAATACTGAAAAGTAATCTCAACGTCCAAAACTAAATGGAGTTATACCCTCATATTAATATTTATTCTCATTTATGTACTAATTTTGTAGCTAATATTTTGTAATAGATAGTTTTTATGTATATTACCGAATAATTTCAATAGTTTGTCAAACTCTGATTGATAAATAACTGCTGTATAGCATTTATAATTACATATTAAGTGTAACAATCCATGGCATAACCAATTAATTAAAAGAAATGAACTTTTCTTAAACCTTCCTCTTTCCACATCTTGGTGTTCTCTTAGTCTATACCTACCTCTTATTAGGTGTTACTACATCAATGATCACTTTCAGAAACTTTCTGGAGCAGTTCTATATAATTTTGTGGCTGAGAAGTATTTATTGACCCATTTTCACAAGACATGCTTAGGAGTGCACATTTTGCTGCTGTGGAAGAGTTTTCATTTAATTACAAGCTCATAGTGTTTTTATATATCACAACACATTCAATTTATATTGCCCCTAATACATTATCTTGTCTTTTGGTTCAAGAAGATGAACCTGAGAAGTTGGCCCGACTCAAATTTGGAAAATATGGAAAAGATCCTACTGTAGAAACCAGCTTTTTACCTGATAGGTCTGAGACTTCTCCCTTATTCTGTGTATGCTATATGCATATATATTTTGAGATCAGGTGTCTTTTCTGCTCTTCAGTTCTTTACTTATCCCTGGCCTTTGGGTTTTGAAGTATACTCTTACAGTGAGAGAGAGGCAGAGGAACAAGCTGAGCGTGAACGGTTGCGAAAGCAGTGGCTTCGTGAGCAAGAACAGATCAAAAGTTAGTTTTAATGTCTAATATTCTGTCGTTGGGTCTTGGGAGTACTTTTCATTCTAAACAACTTTCTGATGTGAGTCGTCTTTCTGCTTTATTTTTAGATGAGCCTCTTGAAATCACTTACAGCTATTGGGATGGTACTGGCCATCGACGAGTAATTCAGGTATAAACAGTTTGCCCTAAAATAATGATGTAAGTTTGTCTATTCTCATGTATAGCGGCTCTGTATACTTGTTAAATTGCTCATTACATCTACAAGGTACGGAAAGGTGATGCCATTGGGGAGTTCCTACGTGCTGTTCAGCAGCAGCTTGCCCCTGAATTTAGAGAGGTTCGGACTACTTCTGTGGAGAATCTGCTTTATGTGAAAGAAGATCTCATCATACCCCATGTAAGACATTGATACAATGAGACACCCCCCCCCCCCCCCTCCGTCTTTATCAAACTCATCCACATGACTGCTGAATCTTCAATGTATTAAAAGTTCTCCTGCATATGCTGTACTTAAAGTAGTTTTCTTGTTTGATGCAGCAACACAGTTTCTATGAGCTGATTGTGAACAAGGCTAGAGGAAAAAGTGGGCCGGTAATGTCCAGTTTCACAGTCTCAATCAATTGCATGTTAGATAGATAATGAAGTAGATTTCATTGCAGAAGTAGACAAACATTCTAGTTCATGGAGCAACTTGCCACCAATAGGTGTATTCCTACATGTTTGATATTGATTTTTAAATCGATGATCATATGATCCGTGTTAGACACAATTTTAGTTGCAACCCAACTATTGTATGGCATGCAGATGTGTAATTTATTTTTTATCAAGACAGTGAATTTCCAGTCATATATGGAGTTGTTTTTAGCAGAAAGAACAAAATTGGTACCTTAACTCCTGAAATTTAGTAGAGAACTCAGATACTCATGGCATTATTATGATGTCTATTACATCAATTATTTGGTACTCTTGCATTATCAGTTGGACTTTTGTGAATGCAATATATGAGCATGTATTTTCTGGTTTTCTTGCAGCTTTTCCACTTTGATGTGCATGAGGATGTCCGAACTACTGCTGATGCAACAATAGAGAAAGATGAGGTAAGTGACCCTGACCTATATAATATAAGATTGGTTTAGTTAAAAGATTTGTAAAGTACTAGCTTTGAGAATCTGTCTCTAGCTTTGTTTTAAATGTGAAAAGGAACAACCTTTTTGAGTTGCACATCATATGCTTATTTGGTTTGCATTGGAAGCAAAGTTGATTAATAAATCTTTTATATTGTCTGGATAATTTGAAGTGTTTCCCAATGTTAAAACTTAAAATTGTGGATCTTATGAACATGTTGTCTTTAGTCTGTTCTCTGCATTGTCTAAAATTGCACTGTTTACTTTTTTGTAGAATGTATGTACATGATGCATGTATACTATAACCAAACCTTCTATGCATTCTTCTCCTGGTCATTGACTTATGATGCTATAATTACTAAGATGCTTTTCAAATTGTTTTTATCGCCATCTCATACTTTATATAAAATCAATTGAAATAACCAAACCATTTATTCTACAGTCACATGCTGGAAAAGTTGTAGAGAGACATTGGTATGAGAAGAATAAGCACATATTTCCAGCCTCAAGATGGGAGGTACTTTCTCTCTCTCTCTCTTTCTAGCTCACTTAATTTTACATGTCCGGTAGCTGAAATGGTATGCTTAAGCATCAAATTGTTAGGCATATTTTGTCCTATATATTACATGTGAAAGATGTGATGTGATTATGGTTGGTTTTGATGCGTCTACAAAGAAAATGTACTAGTAATGAGAAAGTCTACGCTTTGGCTGAAATTTTCCTGATTATGCTGGATTGTCATGCAGATATATGATCCTACAAAGAAATGGGAGCGATATACAATTCATGGGGATTAGTTTGAGGAAAGAAATGCAACCTCCCTGCCTTTGGCTTGAATTGCGTGCAGAAGCTTGTGTCATCTATTAATCTCCACAGGCAAAATCAGTGTTATGTATTTTTGTAAAAGATCGGCAGACTGCATCCTGCTTGGACATTAGTATTGTTTCGTCTCTCATTGAGTGAAGGGAATGAACGAACTTAGGTCCTAATGTCTGTTATTATTGGCAACTCCATTGCGCACAAATGGATGATGGACTTAAATATTATGTCCTACCTAACAGAGGTGGGGATTATGTCATGTAAAAGTTGTACGGACCGAATTCATCAATTAATTAATGTTTTGAGTCCCCAAACTATTGTAGTATTTGGGAATAATTCATGAAAAAAAAAATTGGGAATCCATTGTTAAGGGGCTTCTACGGTTTTTGCTCCGAGGATCGAATTGGAGGAGGAAAATCACATAATTGGCTTGTTTAGGGTTGAAAGCTCGTCGTTTTATTGAATTTGTAAGGAGTATTTTATTTCTATATTCCAAAATCCAAATACAGGAATTGAACTGCCACAGGCTTAATTCTCAATTGAATGGTTTTATGATTTCTTCAACCACTTGAGATATATCCGACTTGGCTCTTTGATCTTCTAGTGAATGCTGATCTAAATTTTAGCCTTAAAATTTCGAAGTATATTAATGAGATGTCTTTTTCTAAAGGTAAAAGATTTTGAAATTTATACCATAATTTTAGGGATTTTCATACCATAATTGCATTTTATGTTAAAGATAAAGATTAAAAGAAATATTATTACAACGCTTAAATAGCCAATTGAGAATTTTGTGTATTGCCTTATTACAATTGTTTAATTGTGATTAAAATTAAACATTCAATCTTTTTCTTGTTGATTGTTCTTTTGTAGACTGTAGTACTTGTGATGTTCAAAATAATTGACATTTTAGGAACACATAATATAATCATTTTATGAAAAGGAAAAAAAATATATAAACAGGATTATGATGATCTGATATTTTAATTGAATATTTGTATTAAAAATAAAGGGCAGTCTTTCTTTTTGGCAATATTTTCATTTTAAGGGGTTAAAAAATCATTTTAAACATTAGTTTACAAGTGTCACACATGAAGTGATTTTCCAATCTTGCCCCTGTAGTACACGCGTTATTTGTTAAAATTAAAATTCTCTCTCTTCTCGGTCTTCCCTCACTCAATTCCCCCATTTCACTCTTCTTTTTTGAGGTAAGCAATAATAAAGGAAAATGACAATTAGGGCTTTTTGCATCCTCGCACTGCTACTGTTCTCATCATCGTTCCTGCAAGGTAAGAGTTACAGATCCATCCTTTTATTCTCACAATTCTTTGTTTTCTGATTTCGGATTAAATTTCTAAGAAATGGCTGATGCATCTGTGCGCGAATAATTGTGAATTGTTTTCGTGAGTTTTTCTGATGTTTGAGGCTGTATTGCATTGGGATCTGTTTGTAATACTTGTATATCAGATCAGATGCCTTCTCTTTTTATGGTTGACTTTGATAATTTCTCTTTGTTTTTTTCTTGATTTATGTATACGATTTGGATTTGAGTGGATGTCAGTTGTGAGTTGATGCTGTTTAAGCATATTTATTTTGAAATGTGTGCTGATGTTTCTTTTGCCTTCATTTTTTTAAATGAAATTTCCGATACACTCCGAAGTTTAATTACATCTTCAATTTGTAATTAGGTTATCAATCAGATATGTAGGTGGTTTCCAATTTGTTGACTTTGCTAATTTTCACCATTTCTACCTAATTCCGACTTTTCCCTTTTCCATTGCTGTACTGATTTCAGGACTAGTTTTAATTTTTGTATTTGGTCCACACAAGAAATGTGGATTAAGGTTTCTTTACTGATGCCCAATCTATATTTTTTTTGTGTTTCGCTTTGTAGTTGCAAGGTGTGAGCCAGACCCTGATGCAGAGGTGGCCGAAGAGTCTGGGGATGTTGGGATTGTTGGTGACGATGTCCAAGATTTTGGTACTGGGGTCTTTAGTCCATCCCCTGACGTGGAAACAGTTTGTGTTTTTCCTAAAAACCCCTCGAAATGTAAGTAATTTTTGTTGAAATTTGAGCTTTCTTAAGTTAAC
This sequence comes from Pogostemon cablin, assembly GCA_023678885.1. NCBI lineage: Eukaryota > Viridiplantae > Streptophyta > Magnoliopsida > Lamiales > Lamiaceae > Pogostemon > Pogostemon cablin. The sequence continues at coordinate 20,520,779 of CM042954.1, read as the reverse complement.
CTGTACCTCTTTATCAGCTGATGGGGTCTGGTTTCTCTTTATTGTTTATTAACTTGCACTTCTCTTTTCTTTTTGCAGTTGTAGTAGCTGGTGAAGAAGGCGAACTTCTTGTTGGGATTAAAAATGATGGTAGTCTTTTATTAAATGAATGTTCTTTGTTGTTTTTCTGTCGATTTACAATATGTTGTTCAAGATTTGCTAACATTGGTATTTTAATTTTTCAAAATTTTGTGAAATTTGAGTGTCATTTGCGTATCTAGTTTCGTTCTCTTAAGCTGCTCCATCCCACTCCCTAACATTAGTAGGGAAAAAAATATTGTATGAGAATCTGATTTTAAATATTGTTGATATTATCCAGGAGAATCAAGCATCAATGTCATTGCCATCGAGGCTAGTGTTCATCTTCCTTTTGATCATCGCTACTTGCTGCAGAATCTTTCAGCCATGGTATAACCATATATTCTTTTTCCTCGTTGTTCTGTGTTATTAACTGTTCACGTTCTGAGAATTTCCCTCCTAGATATGCAGCCTGTCTGTTTAGTCGTAGCCAATACTCAGAAGCCTTAGTGGAGTTGCTTGAACTAGACTAGGAATGTTTATGTTGTCAAATATTGCAAACAACTCTACAAAAGTCTTAACTAATGCAGAAAATGTTTTTGCATGATCAACAAAACTTAAACAAGTCTTGATTTTTTAATTTTAATAATATCCTGTTTCGATTGATGCCTCACTAAAATAACTTTTGCTATATGATCTGCCGAAGTCTTAACTACCCTTGATAACACTTGAAATCACGCATGCTGTTAATTAATTAATTTTGCTATTTTGTAATCTATGCTTCTGGTGGTTGTAGTGAAAGGTGATGGTAGGGAGGTGAATGGTCAGGAAGTAGATAGGTACTACCAGCGTATAATATGTTTTGGATGCTTTGGGATTGGTATAAGATGGATATTGCATGCTTGTAATCATTGCATTTGGTTTTTCAGCATAATAGTTGTATTTACATGTGCCATCTGCAGAGATTGGTGTTGAGAATGACACTTTTATCAGTTTTGTAATTATTCTCAAATATGAACAAGACACTTTGTAACATAGAAATGTCACCAATATTCTTATTTCAATATTTTGATGCACTAGACTTTCAACAATGCATCGGTTCCCCCATCGGCTCAAGCAACTTTCCCTTACATATTTGGCGTGAGCAAGTTCTTGCAAGTAAGTAGGCAAAATTTCTTTTAGAAACCTTGGATTTACTGTTGCACAAAGGGTATATTCTCACTTTTGTCTTTTTCTTTCATGTACAGTCTGGTGCTTATGATCTTGTGGCGACTATTCTTTATGAGATCGACCAAAATCCATACCAGAATACCTTCTACAATGGGACAATTGAAGTGACCGAGGCAGGAGGCATGTTCAGTGTTGAATCAGTGTTCTTGTTTTGTCTTGGAGTATCCCTTCTTTTTCTTCTTGGATTTTGGATACGCAGTCAAATTCAAAATCTTTCCAAGGTGAGGACTGTCTTTTTAAAAACATTTTGCAAATTATGTGCAGGAAACACCTAATAATGCAAGTTCCTATAAAATGGTCGCTGAGTATAGGTAAACCAAGAGATGCCAACTCCAAGTCACTAATTGCTGATTGTACCATGCTGGCTGTTATGTTCTGAAATATATGTGGTCATCCTGTTTAATAACTGTAATTGTTTTTTATGACATTATCAGTTATAACTTGTTGCTTGTGTGAATGTTTGGCTTAATTTGGGTTAAAGGTTGGGAACAAAATTTTGGATCCACTTTTGCTGCTGCTGTGTCGTCTTTATATATTTTATCCTTCCTTTTTTATGAAGAAGTGTGTCACAGTTTATTTCTCTCTTCTGATGATCAGAAAACCAAGAGGGCACCAAAGGTGGAAGTTGGAACTGGGACAACTGATGCCTCAATGGATGAGTGGTTGCAGGTTTGTGTGTTAACTCAAGAAATTCTTTGAGTTTAGAGTTTTGATTCTTCATTTATTTTACATGAACGACACCACTTTGAGAGTAAGACGATGGAACAATAGCTGACAGTTGTCCATATTTTCAGGGAACTGCTTATACTCAATCTGGTTTGAGCAAGTCGAAGAAGAAGAAGTAAACGCTCAAGTGCAACCATTCCATTGTAAGTTGCATATATTGGGGCAGATGTTCGGTGTAACAAAACTAGGGACTCAAATATCAGAAATGCTAAAGGAAGAAATCACTCTGGAAGTACTTACCTCACTGTTGTAGCATGAGGAAGAAACTTGCATATTTTATCTTTCTTTTTTTTTTTTGAAACAATTCCGGTATTAACATTCAGAGTTAAACTTTAAGAAGCTGACAATTTTGTAAACTAAGAGTTATGGTTAGATTATGGATTTTGAAGTTCTATTTTTCTACTCCTTTCAGCTGGTTTAGTGGTTCAGTCATGATTCTTATGTCTTCAGAGGCTTGCTGATTCATATGTTATGGTTAGATCATACTTTGTACCCGCAAATACTTGTGATTCAGTCTCAAAGAAGATAGTATCATTTTCAATTTAGTCTCTGATATAGCCCAACCTTGAATGGATATTCTCTAGAGATGTGATCTTAGTTCTTCAAGAAAATAGAAGAAATATAAAAATTAGGATTAACATTCAGAAATTCTCATTTACTTATACGCGTCTTCATCGAGCATAACGCTTAACTTTTATATTTGGACTCCAATTTAAGTGATTTTTTGGTGACATAAGCCTTTTTTTTTTGTTCTTACAAATCTCACCATGTAATTTAATCTTGATAAAGACATTTTTTGAAATTCTCCAATTATCTTCAAATAAAACCCACCAATATACAATAATTAAGTGTATAACATGAGGAAGGGAGTGTAATTATTCACATACAATAATTACAAAAGGTAGTTTTCAACCCACACCATGCACAAATAAAGTGGTTGTAAGAAAACTAATATTCTTGTTTAATGGAACAATTGAAACAATCTAGAGCCTGAGGAACAAGTAGTTAATCTGTCTCTGTTTCTTTCTTATCTTCCAGTGTATATTCATTTTTAGAGTATGCATTTTTTTAAACTTATATATTTTGTTGGCAGACTGGGAGACCTTAGGAACTGGTGAATGCTGTGAAACTTGTTTGGACTAATTGGCTGATACTAGCAACTATTGGAGCAAAGGAGTGTGTGCCTGACTCCCTCACTGAAACTTTTCATGCAGCTGTGACTTTTGGAGATTATAAAGTTTTAGAGTGCTTTCTTAAGCCTGATGATGCTCCTACTGAATTCACTATTCAACCCTCCTATAGTCCTATTTATGACTTACCCTATTACTGGTTACGACTACCCTTGTGTAGAGATGAACCCTTGTCCAGAGCCTCTGGACTGGCGGAAGGGGTTTGCAAAATCCAGATTAAACCGACCAAAATTTTAATATGAAAAGACTAGGAATATAATGGGGAGGAAAAGTTTCTAAAATCCTTTTAATTTTTAAGATTATGATAATTGCACCTCCAAGGGTCTTTTCTATTTCTTTCTAAAATTTATGGCTGTTGTTTTAAGCTTTGAACAAAAGAGCAATGCACATACTTGACAATGTAACTATCTAATAATATATATATTTTATTAAATTCAATTTTAATCCTGTAATTTTTTTGTACTTTTAATTTTAGTCATTTAAATTTCAATTTTAATTCTATATTTTTTAAAATTTCAATTTTAATCATATTAGTTTCAAAACTAGTTCTATATTTTTTTTGAACAATCAAAGATTCTTAAGCCAAAAAAAATGAAATAAATTTCACATTAATCAACAATTTCAATAGTTATCTTAATTTTAAAAATATCATTCTCACTTAATATACATTATAATACTTTATAATATATTTATTACTTAAAAATACTACAATAAAAATCAATAAAATTAATCAAAATATAAATTTTATAATTTATTTATTATTTAAAAATACCATAATAAAAAATCAATAAAATTAATAAAAAATAAATTTTCTTAAATTTCATATTCAACGTACCCGTGAATATAGCGATATCCTTCCGCTCCCCCGGCACTGTGATAGGAGAAAAAATGGCCACCGCTGGAAGACTGCCCGCAATATAAATACGGGTGGATATTACCCTACGTTGCTAGTAGGTATTCGTGGGAAGACGATGAAAACAGCCAAGATTGGTATGCCATCTATTCAAAATATAATTTTGAATAATCAAAGAATGTTAAGCCAAAAAAAATGATGCAGCACATCGAAAGTGATTATGGATTCTGATCTCAAAGCCACCAAGAAGTTTCTGATCTACCAGGTATGTTCTCATCTTCTCAATTCCTGCGCTTTTCTTTTACTTTGTATCATATGAAATGAAATTAGGGCTTTTCTTTTACTTTGTAATATATGAAATGAAATTCTGTTGTTTGTTAATAGGGCAGGGTTACGGTTATAAAACCTCACCTTACTTGTTTTTCTGAGTTGAAACGAGACGTCTCTGATGACTCTACCTTCGACGAAACAGTTGGCACAATTCTGGCTCATATCTCAGAAAGGGTGCGTTTTCTCTTTGAATTTGTAATTCTAACTGGATTTGATGCTTCCACCTCAGTGATTTTCGTTTAGTTTCTGGTTTGTTTTGCGTATTTAGTCTTGAATTTGAGCTCAACCTCTCAGATTCGCTTTTTATTTTTCCAAAATCTGATGAATTGTGCATTTTCAGGGTTTTCCTACTCTTTTCAGATCTCATTGGTTTTCCAATTTCTTTGTTTTCCTTATGCATACCTAGCCTGTGAATTATTACAGATTTGATGAATTTCTGATTTGTGTCCTTCTCTTGTTGTGCTTGTGACCTAGCAAATCTAATGATACTCTGGTTGAATTGATCTTATTTATGATACTCTGGTTGAATTGATATTTTTTTTTATTGGGGAAAAAAATTCTCGGATCACCATCCATCTTTATAAGTTTGGAGATTTATAAATTTCTGAGTAATTTGAAAGAAGTTTTGGCTTATAAAAATCTTTACAATGCGAATCGAAAGTAGTTTTCAACCACATCAAATAAAGTGGTGGTAAGGTACGTCAACACTAAAAACTTGTTCGAATGGAACAATTGAAACAATGTAGAACCTGATCAACAAGTATTTAATCCATTCTTGGTGTCTGTGTTTCTTTCTTAGTGCTGTCTTATATTCCTTCCAGTGTTTTTTCTTCTTATATCATTTATAGAGTATGCATTCTTAAAAACTTATATATTTTGTTGGCAGACCGGGAGAGCTTACGAACTGGTGAAATTTCTTTGGTGTACTGGCTGGGTGATGCTAGTAACTATTGAAGCAAAAGGAGTGTGTGCCTGACTCAGTCACTGAGACTTTTCTTGCAGCTGTTGGAAATGAAGATGATGAATATGAAGGTTTTAGAGTGCTTTCTTAAGCCTGATGAGGATGCTCCTGCTGAATGCATCCCGCTTTTTCATGGCTTTAATTGCCCTGAGAACAAACCTATTACTGGTTATGAGAGCATCCCTGGTCCTGAATACTACCTCCCTGGTGAAGAGATAAACCCTGGTTCGATTCCGTGCTGGTCATCCTACCGTCTTCGTTTCAGGTTCCGGTTCCGCTGCCTACTAGGATCATTGACAACTCGAATGTAGCTGCCGGTTCATTTATGATAGTATTTCCTTGATTTTTTTACTTTTTTAAAAAAAAAAATATATTTCGTTCTATTTGCATTAATTCATTAAAATATTTGGTGGTGATACTTACCCTACGTTTGGAAAGTCATTAAAATATTTGATGGTGATACGAACCTTACGTTTGGAAAGTCTATTCTCGTACAATGTACGAGTATGTTTACTAGTATTCATAAACCCAAACTTGAATGTTCTGAGCTATTATGGATATAGGAAAAAAAAATTTTAATCACCGTAAATAAATTACCAAAACCAATCTCAACGTGCAAAGAATATATAAATAAATTTAGATATAAAAAGAAAGGGTGGCGATATTGCCATACTTAGGGTACCCAATTAATTTTTTTTAAATGATTAAAAATACTATGGTACGACCTTAAAATAACCCACAAAATGTATAATATTATATTCTTACTTTATCCACCCAAATTACTTTCAATTCTCTACACCCACTTTGACACCCACTTTATTGCGGTGGAGTTCCCTGCAATCGGAGCAGCTGACGACGTTGGTTTATTGCCGCCACACTAAAATTGTCCACCGCCTGCATCTCACACTTTCCGGCGACAATGGATTTTAATAATTGGAAATAGAGCATCACAGCAGTAGAAGGGATTCAACCCTCCTTATTAGTTGGGAAAGAGAAGGGTGCGAATTAAGAAATCATATTAAATTGTTTTCTAAAAATCATTCAATGAAAAAAACATTTTTTCTAGACGTAACCCACTTTAATTTCTATTCCTATTGATGAACACAGGGTGAGATTGTGCTCTTTGTTCATCACTATTCGTGAGACACATCTTCACCAGGAAAATCCATAACAGAGAAAGGCCCTTCCACACGATCTAGATCCACATAAACTTGGGTGAATTTAAAAACAATATTTAGATCTAATAAAAGAGGATCACATTTAATTAATTAGATCTAATTATTCGGTAGAATTGGTTACACCAAGGTGCTCTCTATAGATGGATTTGATTCCTTTTATTTTAAAGGGAGATATGATAGGATATTTTTATATAATCTAATATTTATGGACAATTCTTAAATGACCCACCCATAACCTTTATGGGCAATTCTTAGCTGATTCACCCATGACCCAAGTATCAACGTAAGATGAAATCCACTTATTAATGTAAATTAATATGTTATTATTTTAATTTCACATTCATTCTCTGCAGTTGCACCTTTTGTATTAATTAACTTTTCACATTTCCTTATGTGCACTTAATTGATTTTGCTTATTCCAACCTTTCACTTTTCATCATTTTATGCACATCTTTTATTAATTCGCACTGCTCCTCTTATCTCATATATTTTCACCATTCTTAATTAACAAAAAAACATATATCTCCAATATATTAATATGTTATATTTTAAATTTCATTATTAATCTATCATCATTTTATTATTATATTTTAATTTAATATTAATTAAAATATTATATCAATATTTCTGTAATTTTTTTAACATTTAACATGAACTTCTAAAAATAAAAAAAAATCCATAAATTAATTTATTTTTTTAAAAGAAAATGTGCTTATCCGTTATCTCTTATGATTCCATTCCATAGTATATGTATATTTTATTTATTAATATACAAAAAATCAAAGGAATTAACTATTACTTGTCTAAATAAAAAGATCAAGCTTATGAGTGGCTAAAACTTATCTATTCTCTGGACACCGTGCCCCGAATCTCATATTTTCTGAAAGTTGTATCCTTTATTATTAAATGTTATACCCTTCACTGTAAGAACTTATTCCCTTTATTTTTTGAGAAAAAAATAAATTTTTATTCAAATATTTATACTATTAATATTTTACCGACCTTTTCAAAGAAAAAATCACACCCTTATTTAATAAAGTGTATACTTTTAAAACAAAATTTTATACTCTTATATACCATGTGCATCCGGATACATAAGAGACCAACTCTTTTTTATTAAAAATATCATCACATTTTTTTATAATTATTATCAATTTTAATATTATAAAATTTTTAATAGTAGTTCACCACTTTTCATTATAAAAATTATAATTTCTCATTCGTTTCACAGGTCATTTCATAAAACAATCTCACAAAATTTTTACTTGAAGGCAAAAATTTGTGTATCCCCAGAGACACACCGTGCCCCCATGAGAACACAAGAATTTAATATTAGTTATTCTTGTGTTCTCATGGGGCACGGTGTGTCCCCGGACACAGAACACCCACTCTAAACAATACTCACATGTATCATCTCAAACGAAATGTAAAAAAAAAAAGATAATTATAATAATAACAAAATTTGACTAAAAAAATAAATTTTTATTTAAAAGAGTAATAATATTTTACTCTAAAAAAACTCAACTTCTTATATATAAAAGAAACTTGTGTACACGTTACAGTACCATGTAAAATGAATAAATTGTCTTTTTTTCTCATTATATATTTATATACTCCATCTGTCCCATTCAAAGAGTCTTTTTTTTCCATTTTGGTCGTCTCACCTAAAGAGTTCACTTTTCTTTTTTACACATATGGTACCCACACATACTCACTAATACAATTAAAATATTGGACTCATACTCCCATTAATACAACTACTCATTACACATTAAATAATTATACTCATTAATCCACGTGCCAAAAAGTAAAAACTACCTTTAATGTGGAACGGAAGATATATATATATATATATATATATATATATATATATATATATATATATATATATATATATATATATACTAGTATGAAATCTGCGTACAACGCGGGACCATTTAATTATTATTCTTATTTTTATAATTAAATAATTCGTGTTATATAACATAACAACATTAATTAAGAAGATTTTTTTTCTTAAATAAATAAAATAAAAAATATATTATTTTAAAAAGAAAATATTAAATAAGGAAGTTAATGATAAGTAAATAAGAAAAACATAAAAAAAATTAAAATTCAAAAAAATGAGAAAGTTACACGTCATAATGGAGCGCTCTGGAGACGACACGTAAGCAAAAAAGTTTCTGCTATAGTATACTTAATATATATATATATATATATATATATATATATATATATATATATATATATATATATATATATATATATATATATATATATATATTTTGCTTTTATGAATGTATGTTAATATTTTACACGTAATATAAGATTTTATTATTTTTTTTTCAAAAGAAAATCTATTGTGATAGCAAATGGAGAAAAATTGAAGATAAAAATAAAATTTAAGTTCAATTTATATATTTATAGATAGATAGATGTATATGAATTAAAAGTGGGTTGTGAATGTGATATTTTGCCTTTATATTTAAAACCTCCATTTAATTTTAGAGTTAAACTGCTATGCACTTGGTGAATCGGTGCACCCGAACGAACATAACTGTTAGATTAAGTTTTAATTTTTTCTCAACTATTAATTAAAATAAAATAATAAAATAAAACAAATAATCACCCACTAACCTTTAATTTATGCCTATAAACTCTAGATGCATCGATGCACTTGTTGCACTCTAGAATTACCCTTAATTTTATCATATAAAATCTTTATCGAAAATTTTAGGTATTTTATTAATTTTTTAAACACTTATAATATTATTAAAGTGTATATTTTTTAAATAAAATGTGGGAAAGAACTTCCAAATTAAAATTAAAATTTATTAATAAAAGCAATATTAAAACATAAATATGAAATACAAGAGTTATATCTTGTACAATAAAAAAGAGTCATATCTTGTACAATAAAAAAAAGATATGGTTCGCATGGTTAGTTATATTAGCAAGATTAGTTTTCTTTCAAATCTTTTACTTATTAAAGATTTATATATAATATAACTTTATAATATTAAAATTAAAAAGTACTATTTTAATATATATATATATATATATATATATATATATATATATATATATATATATATATATATATATATATATATAGTTAGAGACAAGATAGTCATATCTTGTACAATAAAAAAAAGATATGGATGGTTAGTTATATTAAAAGGATTAGTTTTCTTTCAAGATCTTTTACTTATTAAATATTTATATACAATATAACTTCATAATATTAAAATTTTAAAATTAAAAAGTACTATTTTATAATATATAGATAGAGACTTTATAGAATGTCACCTACAAAAAAATTAAAGATCGTCATCTTGTGGAAGAAATAAATGAGGATAAAAAATAAGAAATAAGAGAATGATACTGCCGAAAGAAAATAAGTATTACAGTGCAATGAAAGAGAATATGAATGAGTATGCACTGCACCAATGAACGAGAATGAAATTAATGAGTATTCACTGCAATGAAAGAGAAAGATAATATGAAACAATGAAAAAGAAAGATAATATGAGACAAAGAATAGAGTATGCACTGCACACACAAGAAGAGCATGTAAGGAAAGATAAGAAAAAAAGACACTGCCGAGCCTTCCAATTAAATATATATTATATAGTTGATAGCAGGTAAGGAAAGATAATAAGAAATTAAGAAATGAACAGAGCCTCCCAATTAAATATATATTATATAGTTGATATGGACGTCAAATTAAAAATTTTTAAAAGACAAATAATTTGATGTATTATTCATTAATAATAAATTTATAACAAGAGAGTTAAAAGAAATGGATAGAGAAGAGAGAGAAATAAGTTATTTAATGTTTCATTTTGATATTCTTTTTAACCTACTGCTCAAGTATCCAAAACTCCACTTATGTGATCTTATGACTTATATTAAATAGATTGAATCTAATGGATGAGGATGTTTCGGGTTATGTGTGAGCCCGAGTCAGCTAAGTAGCCCCCAATATTTATATAAGATTTTCATTCACTATACACCAATTTTAAATTATTATTTTTTAGTACATAAAAATTATTTTAAATACATAAATTATTATTTTATAAATGAGAAGGTTATCCTTTACATTATTGTAAGAGTGAGACTTGCGTGTACTCGGGCGCATGGGAATACATTCCGTATGCTTTTAGAAATTTAGTACTATGGGTAAGGGTTCATTGCTTTGTTCTAAAGGGTATCACTTTAATTAATAAAATATACACTATTTTATTCTAAAGGGTATACACTTTTCATTTATAATATAACTAACCATGCGAACCAAAACCTATTTATTTATTTTGTGGCTTAAAGGTTCAGCCCACTTAATGGCATAACATATTACCCACTGAAAGAGCCTCATACATCATATTTCATATAAAAAAGAAGAGAACGGGAGAAACAAATAACAGAAGAGGGAAAAAAGGAGAAACCATTCCGATCAAATTTTCTCTTACAACCCTCATTCTAGGTGGTTTCTAAGTTATGTTGAGGTAAGTAATATGTGAATCAAACTTCCTTCTTCCATGGTTTTGTAATTTTGTGGGGTATTTCTTTTTGGTATTGGGGTAATTCACAATTACTGTTCAAATAGTGTTTGACATAGTTATTGCTCTTAGAAATTTGAAAACTCAATTTCTATAAGTGGCTGAACTCGTTAGCTTTCTGTAGCTACTTGAAACACCTCAATCCGATTTTTCTACAATTAATTAGGATTTTTCTCGTAAACTGCCGCTAGCTGGAAAATTTCAGAATTTTATGTCAAATTCAAATTTATTTCCTATCGTTTCGTTTAAGTGATGAATTGAAAACGGGTTATGTGAGATTGGGAACTGATGTTGAGGAGTTACATGCTGTTTTATTTAATATCGACTCGCTCGAACTCGATTAAGATTTGTTTTTGACAATGAAAGGCGATGTTACCGCTAATAGTAATGTATATTTGATTTGTATTTAATTGCTCATCTCCTTTCTAGGTAAAGAACCATCGACGAAGGGCAAGAGACCGACTTCAGATTCCAGAAAGAGTTAGTCGCTTTTTTTGTGAGTTGATAATTCGAGAACACCTTCTCTTGTGGGAAGTGTGAACCCTCGATAAATTTGCATTCATTTTATTTTTAGTTAATTGATAAAAAAATTATTTGGTAATATGTTATGTGGTAAAGAGCCTGATGGGCTCGATTGTTCTGGTTAGAGCCTGATTGGCCTAATATGGTCAATTGATTATCTTATATCATTTCATATGGGTATTGTTAATTTTAACTTATGTTGAAGAGCCTTGTCGGCTCGATATCTGGTAGTCTTTATTGTGAATTGATTTCTGGTTATTCTTGTGGCTTGTGTGCCAATTAAGACTATGACTTGAGTTGTTATTCATCTCATGATGCATATATATATCTGGTACCGAGGTTAAGTAACCCGAATTAGTCACGGTTCAAGTGAGTTGGAGCGATATTGATTAAGTAGACTGAATTGTCGCGGTTCGGGTGAGTTAGAGTGACAAACAAATCGCCCGTGGCTTGGCAAACCCGGGTGAGTTAGATCTAACGGGGCACCTATCCATTTGCCAAATACTGATACTTTGGAAGGTGATCGTTAGATGGATCAGTCTATTATAGGCTCAATCAACGTCACCGGTGTGGGACATGCATGTCATATATGTTTATATGTTTGATCATTTCAGGGATTACATCGATATTGAATTGTGAACTTTAGCACTTGGTGTACGTTGAGAAAGAACATTAGCATGCATTTTATTTAGAGTAACGGTGACGAGCTCGGACTGACTCTCGATGGAGAGCTCAGTTCGAGGAGAATATTGGCTACCCATAATTCTTTTATGTGATAACATGTTGTTTGAACTAATTGTGTTATTCGTAACTGTGCACATATGTTTTATTTTCATTAATTTGTATACTGAGTGAGAAATAATTAATGTGGGACGAAAGGTTGGATTTTATGTTATGAGCCGCAAGTGTGAGTACATGCTTCGTATAAGGGTTGAGGTGACCGGCTTATCACCTCATTGAGCTAGTGGTTTTGCTCATCCCCATCATTCATTTCCTTTTTAGGCTGTTGATATCTGTGTGGTTGGAGGTTGCCTATCGTTGCTCGTCATCTGATCAGTGCTTTGGTACTTTTCTTTTTTGTGTAAAATTTGGCAGATCAATTGGCAAGATTGTATAGTTTATATCTGGTAACCCCCTTGATGTATCTTTTTTAGCTTTCGCGATGTTATATCGTTTGTGTATATTTTCTTCAAACTGAATTATAATGTTGTATTTTGTACATTTGTAAATCCTCGTTGATACGTTATGATAGTGTTGTCCTCGGGTGGTACTCGTTGTTATCAGTTGTTCAGTCCTACAGGTACTTGATAGCAAGCCTTACGTTTTCTATAAACTTTATGAAGTGGAGTACACTCATTTTGCGAAATTTATGGTTAACGTGGCGGTTCTCGCGTTCCGTTTGCGGTCGGGGCGTGACATCATTAATATTTTTTTTTCTTTAGAATATAAAGGGTACACATTTTTATACTAAAGAATATACAATTTAACACAAAATTCTAAAGGTGCACGGAGTATTGTCCATGCGCCCCGATACACACAATAATTTTCTTTAGAAAATAAAGATACACATCTGTATACGAAATGATATATAATTTAACACAAATTTCTAAAGGCGCACGGAATGTGGTCCGTGCGCCCGGGTGCACATGAGTTTTTGTCTTATTGTAAATTCTGATTTATCAATAAATATTTTTTAATATATGAAAAATTTTCTTTAAAGATGATGAATTATAATTCTTTTATTTAAAAAATAATTTTTTATATATTAAAGTTATATTACCAAAGAAGATTCATGTATAAACTATAAACCCAGTTCACACTTGACTTATTCTTAAACAAAGTAAACTTAATGGTCTAAGAATACAGAGTAATTAAGATTTATTGTCTAGCCGTGTTCACACATAAATAATATTTTCGATTATTAGTACTTTTAAATGAAAATTAATTTTTTATAAATATAAATTATTAGTTTCTTAAATGAAAAAATTACCTTTTAAATTAATGTAAACCTAGGGTTCATGAAAATTATTTTTTGAGATATTAATTATTATTCATTTAAATAAAATCTTCAAAAAATAACTTTTTATAGTGGGAATATTTGTTTTACAATGTACAGATGCATAAAATCTAATTTTATATTATTTATATTTATATTTATTCTCATATAGCATGTTTATAATTATCTTATTGTGTTTCTAATATATAATTATGTGTGAGCCTATGACTATATGAGCACCATCTTTCAAATGGTGCCCAAAATTTATCATGAATCTAGCTAGATTATGACATACAGTAAATAATTTATTCTATGACTACTAGGGACAATAGAACTAGTTCACCAAGTAACAAGTAGAGTGGGGGTGTTATCATGATTTCTAAATATCAGTTATTTGTTTAATTATTTTTAGGAATTAATTCATTTAAATTTCTTAATACATAAATATATAATATATTTTTCTTTGTATTTTTTATTTATTAGGTAATAAAATTTAATTGCCTATAAATGTCCCTTTGCATTTTGTTCACTGAAGTGGACAAATTGCAATATTTCTCATACTCGTATCATTCTTCTCCTTGACCCATGAACTTTGATTTGTGTTCTCTTTTTATACTTCATTTTTACTTGGGCATTCGTCAATTCTATACTTGATATGGAATTCTCTTACTCCCTCCCTCCAGGGTTATTTTAGCCATTTGTACGGACATGAAAATTAATACGTGTTATTTTTTTAATATATAATATAAGAAAAAGTAGAGATAAATTAGTAGTAATTTAAAAAGAAAGTAAATAAAGTTATTGAGAATAATGAATAAATTGTGAAAAAGTAAGTGAGATTGATGAATAAAAGGTAAAAATAGGTAATATAATATTATATATTTTTTCATTAATGGAATGAGTAAAAATAAGTGGGACAACCCAAAATGAAAAGTGGTAAAAATACGTACACTCTACATGGAATCCCATTATATCTTCTCTTTTTTAACCAAGACTCATGGGGACGTGCTTCACTTATCTTTGAAGAAAATGTTCAAGGTAACCACTTGTTATCTCAAATATGACGTAGCATATTGATCTCTGAGATTTATTCAAAATTCAACATGATAATCTTAAATCTCCATATAATCTCTGGTAACAAATATTTATGTTATCTTCCAAGGTTTATCCATGAATCCATTTTTAATGACTAAATATATAACCAGCGCCGCCCATAGCCATACCGTCGATGTGTCTCAACCTTCCTGTAGCGCATTCTTCTTCTTACTTTATCAGGCTCTCTCGTATTAAATACGGGTTAAGGCACAAAAGGCTAGATTCCCCTGTTCATTTTTATTATTGAAACTCTTACGGTTTGATGGGCTTTGCCTGTTTTGTTCTAATTGGATGAGAAAAGGCCATTTTTTCTTGGTATAGAGACTAGTTTTCTTGCATCTGATTGTGTTGATGTCAAGATTGATGTAAGGACCACAATCAGATTGTCTTTTTCTGCAACTTTGGTTTCACGGGTGTATTGGAAATTTGTAGTAACAGAATCAATGTTCATACTTCCTAAATCTATGGAATTTTCAAACTCTGGACATTGCTCCTCTTGGGCAGTGCTTTTCAGCATGTTGGTATATGATTGTAACTGTAGCTCTTCTAGTATACATATTACGTGGATAAATACATATATTAACTAATTAGATTTATTATATATTTATTTAGTTATTAAAGGATTTGAATCTTCCTGCATATTCCTTCCTTCCATTATTTTCTCAACTTCATGGCCCTTATCCCTTAGAAGTAGGAAACGTTCTCATCAAAAATCTCTTTCCCGATCACTACTTGCGTCTCGTTTTGTTTAATTAGACGAGTTTTGCTTTACGTCTTACACCTCAGAAAAGTCCCCATATGATATTCAACGTTCTTCTATTAGTGAGCAATACAATGTGATTGCACGGTCGTCTTCTTTGTAGGGTTCTTCGAAGTGTAAGTTGTCCATTCATCCATATCGTTTCAACTATAGAACTTTGTTGCCTTTTGGCTAGTTAATCTTCACCCTTAGTATATAAGTGTTGTCTTCCCGTGCCAACGAATTGTATCTTCTTTCTTGAATACGTTGGCGTTCTTGATATACTTCCTATTATGAATCTTCTAGCTATGTGTGGAATTGTTGATTGAGTTTTCTTAATTCTTTTGAATTATATTCGGAGTAGTAAACTTATTATTAAATTCATATTTTTCGTTAGCCATGGGACATATATAGATTACGAATGGATCGTCGGGTATAGTTACACGATAGCACGCAGTTTCATTGTTTTACTTCGTTTTCATCGAAGAATCACCCAACACCTTTGCAAGTAGTGCTTCGTGTTTACTGATTAATATGTCAAACTGCCACGTTCCCATCCTACATATTCCATATTTATTTTTACCCATTAAGTTAGGTTTATTTTATTTGGTGTTTACATACATGATATAAAAGGTTGAATCCAATCCTGTAGGTTGCATGGGCCAATCACCAAATCACCATTCTTGCAGTAGTTGTTTACCATGATTTTTAAAGTTAATATTTAGTACTTTATTTTGCATTACTTTAGATATTAGACACACATATTTAATTGAATTTTTGTGGATATCTATAGTATATTTATTAATTTTGTTCACACACCATAACTTGCCCACCCAATTATTATCTTGACTAGCTACATTTTCTTGAAATATACCCCAGCAGTTCGTATAATCCTTAGAATTATTTAATTAGTTATACTTCAGTATATATATGTCTAATGATGTATTATGTTTAACTAATTTTATTTGATTGTCTACTTAGATCAGAATTTCGTATTAAGAATATTAAAATAATTATATAATTATAATAAATTCAATCCTCGCCATCTATTTTTCAAACAAATCTCAATTTAATGTTTCCAAAGGATTTATGGTTTAAGGTTTAGAGTTTTAGGGTTTATGACATAATGTTTCCACAGGGCAAAAATTTGACCATCTATTTCTTAAACAAATCTCAGTTACCCATTAAAATAATTAAATAATTATAATTATGACTTTTAAATTAGGAAATAAAATATTATTTATTAAAAAATTAATTATATTAAATATAAATTCAATCCTAACTATCAAAGAGTTTAGGGTTTAGGGTTTTTGGATTTTTGGCATAATATTTCCAGAGGGCCAAATCTTGGTCATCTAAATAAATCTCAGCAATCCATTAAAATAATTAAATAACTGTAATTATGATTTTTTTTCAAATTAGGAAATAATTTAGTACAAATCATGACAATTTATTTTCAAACAAATCTCAGTCACCTATTAAAATAATTAAATAATTATAGTAATGACTTTTTCAAATTAGGAAATAAGATATTATTTATTAAAATTTAAATAATATTAAATATATTATTTGAATATATTCAAATTTTTCAATCAAATCTCAGCCACCAATTAAAATAATTAAATAATTATGATTATGATTTTTTCAAAGCAGGAAATAAGATAATACTTCCTCCGTCCCATAGTTAATTTCACCGACACTGTAGATACGTAGTTTAAGAAAAGTTATTTTTTGACCAACTTTATTGACTTTTTATGAGTATTGTGATATTTTTAGGTAATAAATAAATTATAAAGTATGTTATGTGTGTTAGGTGGAAGTGATATTTTTGAAATTAAGATAATTTTTGAGGTTTTTAGTTAATGTGAAGTTTCCTTTTTTGGGTGGTGAACATAAGTGTGGGACGGATGAAAACGGAAAGTGTGAATATAAGTATGGGACTGAGGGAGAATTTATTAAAAATTGAATAATATTAAATATATTATTTGAATATATTAAAATTTTCAAACAACTCTAATGATTGTTTACACGAAACTTTAGATGAATCTTTTAAATTATCTGCAATGGAAGTTTGTTTGAGTTAATTAATAGTAAAATATTTCATTAATTGATTGGTGTTTATAAATTAGTAATATAGAATATGATCTTATAATTTTAAAAAAAGTAAATTTTATTGTTGCATTTTAAATTGCTAGAATTCTGCATTATGACCTCATTGCAAAAAATATTACTAAACTTATACGAATTGATCAACTTAACAAACTCACAAAGTTTTATAAGTGTTTTTCCCATAACAACATTATACTATAATATTAACACATTAGGTTGGACAAAATTCAAATAAATATTATTTAGTTCAAACATCATAAAATCAAGTGAAATTGTTGTCTTAGAAATAACACATTCTGTGCAATGCAAGAGTTCAATTACTAGTTAAAATTAAAAGATACATTTATAAATTACTAAATGAACTTCATTTCGAATAATTTTACCCTTTAATTATAAAAAAACAAAAGGGTCCCGCTATTTACCCTTCCAAATTTATTAAATGTATCACATTATTAAAGGTACCCAATAAAATTAATAGATACATTTATAGATTATTAAATGAACTCCATTATAAATTATTTTACCCTTTAATATTTTAGTAATAGTATATCACTAAAAATATCCAATTAAAACGATTTTATCCTTTATTATAAACGTAATTCATTTTATTAATTGATTTGCTCATCCACGATTTTGATATTACTGTTTTTCTTTTATTATTATTATTATTATTATTATTATTATTATTATTTTTTAATCTTTCTCCTTGTAAAATTGATTCATACTTAGATTGCGAGAGTTAATGGGTTATTCCCCAATTCAACGCTGATTAACTATAGCTTACTTTGCAGGTCATGCAAAAAGGATAACCCTCGGGCCTTTTGTTGCCTGGTTTGAACAAAAGTTGAAAAGGGTGAATCCAACGTTTCGAAGAACAAGGTTTAACACATAAAATTATAATTTTAGTCCTTTATCACAAATCAAAAAAACGATTTAAATTCCTCGCATAGTGAACCCAATGCCGCCGTAGTGAATTCTGTGTCCATCTTCCCCAAATTTTCAAACTCAATAGTAAACCCAATGCCGCCGCCGGTATTTATATATCCTCCAAATCCCCATGATCCACTGGAGAAAGGACTGCCCGGGCTGGACGACAAGGCGGCAGGTGACGGAAGGGGATACCGGCCAGGAATCGTCCGCTCCTTCTTCCCTCTCATCGGAGTTCGCAACTCCAACGGCGTTTCTCAGCCGTTGTTGACGGAGCTGGTGGAAGGGGGTACCGGCAGCCGCGCTTCCTTCAAATACTGGCTTAGTGACGCTGGTATCAGTTCCTCCACCGTGGCCAAGTTCCTCTGTATCGTCACGTTGAGCAACAACTTGGTGAGTTTTGGTGGGGTAACTAACAGCTCCTCGGCGGCTCTTCTGTGGGAGAGTAAGTTCTGCACTGTTCTGGACAGTGGGAGCATCTCCGGCCCCTCTGCCATGAAACGACGATGCTCCTCATATAACCTCCCCTTCTTGTTTTTCTCGTGACCTCCCTTTCATTTTATCACTCCATTTTATCTTCCAAATCAAAATAACACCATTTTGAAGCTCCCAATTCTTTAACGAGATTGGGTTAATCTTGATTTGATACTCTATTCTGCAAATTTCATCTTCGTCATCAATATATTTCTCTGAATTGAAATTTCCAGAACTCTTTCTCTGAATTGAAATTTTCAGAATTCTATTCCCATAATTCACCATTTCTCCTCAACGTATAACAAATAATCGGATGCTGACATTACAATCTCGTAGATGATCCACAAAATATTTTGTGAAAGGAGAATTACTCTCGTAGACGATCCACAAAAACAAATTAAATATCTTGAACAAGATTGAGTTAATCTTGATTTGATTATCTGTTCTGCTAATGTCATCTTCGTCAATAGATGGGCAAAATAATTGAAAAATATCACAAATATATTTTAATATACTATTTCTAGGGCCACTTGAAAGGTAATCATTTGTTGTTTATACGTGGACAATTCTAAGGTCTTTATTTACTTTTTGCATGTGGATTAAGGAATATTATTATAAGTAAAGTGGGTAGTTGTATTATAGGAAAGTGGTGGGTCATATTGTGTACTTTCTTTACTAAATAGAGGAAATTGATACCTTTGAAGCGTACACAAGAAATAGAAAAATGAATACCTTGTAAGTGGCCGGAAGGAGTATTTAAATAAAGAGTATTATAGTAAAATGTTTTAAAATAAACCCTCAGATAAACATTATACTTCAAGTTTTTTTTTGACGAGAGGAAACAGTTTAGTAAGCTGACGAATCAGCTATTACAATATCCTTAATCCTCTAGGAGATCTCTATAGAAAAGAAAGGAGATTCGCAAGAGAGTGCCATTAAAGGCAACTTATGAGCCACCAAGTTAGCTTTTCTTCTAGTCCAACTGTATTTAACATCCAACCTTTCCCGTTCTTTCTTTTTAATGCTCTAGACAATTTTCTCAAGATAGAATAGATTAGGAGAAAACTTTTGCAACGCATTCACCACTATTTGTGAATCTGATTCTACCTCTATTCTCTCACACCTCCGTTCTTTTGCAATATTTCTCAATCGACATCGCCTCTGCAACCTCCACCTCGTACAAACCTTCACACCTCTCTGCAAAGCACCATATTACTTCTCCTCTGTTATTTCTCATCACACCAGCTATTGTAGCTCCATGCCCCCTTCTCAAAGATGCATCTACATTCAACTTCAGCTCATTTTCAAGTGGAGGACGCCATCCCCCAGGCTCATGCTCAACATTTATTTTACCCACCTGACTCTTCATCGCTTCATGGAATTGACATCTATGTAGCTCCACCTTTTGCCTAATTTCAGCATGTGTAAAACCTTTTCCCCTAAACATGTAATCATTACGTCCCCACCATATAAACCACAAAGTGGTAGCAAACAGGCCTCTCATATTTTCATCTAGTGTTTTCAAAAATGTTAATACCCAAACATGCATAGGAGTATCATTTAAAAAATGAGCAAAATTTGACGATTCCATTCACAATCTCTCAAGGCATGTTCAGCAGTTTCAATTTCTTTTCCACATCTCTTGCAAGCTGATGAAGTAAATTCAGATATGAGGGTTCATGATCTACTTTTGCTGAATGGGAGTGGATGGGACATTCCAAAGCTACATGAATTATTCTCTAATGTTGATGTGGACCGAAGTCTCACTTCCAGTAGGAGGAGAACGGGGTAGAGATTCGCTAGCATGGAGATTCTTAAAAAATGGAGTTTTTACGGTTCGATCTGCCTATGAAGAATGTCGAACTCTCCCCACAGCCGAAGGAAGTGAAGAGAATGGAGGGATGCAATGGAATAGAGCTTGGAATCTTAACACAAATCTAAAAATTTCCTATTTTATTTGGCGTAATCTCCATGACATTCTACCTACCTCAATCAACCTTGCTTCCAGGTTGTTAACCATTCTGATTCATTATAATTCAACCTCCACTCAACCCTTACTAAAGGTTAATAAACCTTAACCTCAACCCTTCAAGTAATGTGTATGGATTATTTATCTTGGCTGGAATCGTTGATGGATGCTACACAATGGAATCATGCTCATGACAATTATTCTCGATTTTGAGTTCTGGATTTGATCTATGTTCTCAGAAATCAAAAGAAAAATCATCACAGCCTCTCCAAACCCTACCCATTGTGGATTGACGGATTTTAAATCCAAAAAAAAAACCCAATCTTTCATTAGCATTCAGCAACTTGTGTAAGTGGTGTAATCGAATTTCTCAATTGAGATTTACCAATTAGGGAAAATATATTGTACAAATTTAAAAGTTTTGAGTTATGATAATTGAGATTTTAACTATCTAAATATCATAGTGGTGTTTATGTTTTATTGATTAAGAATATTTTAATTTAATTATTTACGGGTATATTTAGTAATATTTCGGTGCGAATAGCTGTCCCATAGTCAAATTCCCTCAATTTAGGCATTTCTATTCTTCATCATCATCTTATTACCTAAACCAAATCTGCAAATCCATCCTTACATCACTTCTAACTCATTTTTCTTTCATGCTATTATTACACTCTACACATCATTATTTAATTATTATTATCAATCAACACATAAAAAATAAAAAAAAAAATCTTGAAAAAGAGCAAAAGATTAAGATGAACTGCTCATAAACTAGCAAACCAATTAATCAAATTAGCCAATTATAAAAATAAAGAAAAAAGGAAAGTCCACTGTCCATATATTATTTTTGTACAGATACAAACCAGCTTTCAAGAAAAGAAGACTGGTACTGCACCAGCAGCAGCAGCAAGATCAGCGCCGCCACCCCCCACGGCGAGCCCCCCTCCGACGTCGAACTCAGGTAGTAGTATCCCCCGTTGCGCCTGTACCACGGCTGCGTGGCGGCGTAGAAGGGCCACCAGGAGGGGTTCTCCCAGGTGGAGATCCAGCGGACGGCGAGGAGGAGCGGCGCCGCCATGAGCAGCCAGCCCATGCTGTCTTCGGTGGCTTCGACGACGGACTCGTAGGAGACGTACCACTGGAGGCCGAGGAAGAGGAAGGTGACGCCCAGGATGAGCAGAACCGGGTAGGGTAGCGGGTTTAGAGAGAACCCGTCCAAGATTGTGCTTCGGTTGTATTGATACGCCATGATTGGTGATATACTGAATTGGGTTTGATTGCCTGTGGTGATGCATACGGTGTTTATGGTGGGTCTGCTGTTTCTGCCCCGTTCGAAATGGGTGGGTCGGTCCAACAATGTGGGTTTGGAGCTTCGGGGTTTTCATTTAATTATTGGATATTCAAATAAGAAATTAACTAGTACAATGCACACACGTGAGAAATACCGATTCATTATTAAAGTATTATTACTTAGCTAAAATATACTTTATCAATTTTTAAAAACATATTTTTATTACCAAAATGTATATTTTATCCATGTTAACCATTAGAGAAACTCTCATGTGAGACGAATTTTTTGTGAGACGATTGTGAGATGGATCGATCCATTACTAAAGTATGTATGCTTATTTGTAGTTAAGTATGCTAATAATTAATCATATTATAACATTCTAAAATCATACTTTAATTCATCATTTATCATACTTTAGAAAACATACTTTAACAATCATCAAGCATACTTCATTTATGTAATAAATATATTTTAACACGTCTCACATACCGTCTCACATATATAACGTCTCATAAGAGACTTTGTCTAACAATTATACCTTAAACATCTCACAAACTATCACATAAATATTGTAGGGTTAATTGCAAAAAAAAAACATGAACTTTACTCCAATTGCAAATTAATCCTTACTTTTAAGAAATTGAAAAAAAAAACCACAATCTTTAAGTATTGTTGCAAAACGCATCCAAATTTTGATTAAAAGTATGATTTTTTGGGTTTTTTTTTGCAACAATACTCAAAGGTGGTGATTTTTTTTTTTGCAATTTCTCAAAAATGAGGATTAATTTACAATAGTAATATAGTTCATAATTTTTTTTGCAATTAACTCAATATTTTGTATCATAAGGAACTTTGTCCATATTTTCATGGTTTGTAATTTATTAATATTTTTAGGGTATGATAATTTTTAGAATTTTAAATGCATGTTATATATTTGCCACATGTTATATATGCTTATCCTACACGAAATTTCACTTCTTGTATGAGAGTTTGTTTTAATCGTCGTAGTGGGTTTTGAATGGATCTTTGAATCTAATTAAAAATAATTCTTATTTTTGATGATTGTTATACAATCAATTACAAAAACAACGTCACTATAAAAGACAATTGGTGCACTTACAGTACTTCATATATATCATTAAATAAAGATCCCTGACCCCATCAAAATATAATCCCACCAATTAATAAATGTATTCCCCCTCCCTAGAAAAATAATGTAATCTACAAAATCCTACTTATGAAATGATGCCAGCTTCCATTAGTTGGTTAGATGAAAAGAACACATATGGAGAGAGTAGTACATCATGGTACAACATAACATTGTGAAATCAGACTTTCCCTTGAAACTGGAAATGAAGCTTGTAATCATGCTGGAGAGCTGCCAGTGTAGTTCTGCAAGGACCCTCTAATGAATTGAAGGCATTAAGGAAAGCATGATTAGCATATAAAAATAAATAATAATAAAGCTTATTTCAGAATTGTTATGAGTTTAAACTACACACCTCCAAATACAGTATGAAGAAGTTGGAGATCATCAGCCGAGCATGAGTCTATTAAAGCGTAAACACCCAACTTCAGAGCTTCGTCGACTTCCCTAAAACGAGTAGAAAACGGTCCAGAATTGTGAAACCAGTTTAGTTCATGTCGTAAGGAAATGGAAGATAAAAAGTACTACTGAATACTCCGATCAATTGAAGGGTTCTGAAAGTACCTCAAGATGCCGGTTCTAGCTGGGCTTAATCCACAATATACCCATATGTAACGAGAGAGAAACTGGAACGAACATTGCCCAAATACGTCTTTTTGCTGCCGAACCTGGAGGGGTTAAACAAGATGGACAGGAAAATTTAGTAGTACGTACATACAAAATCTGTCCTAAGAAACAGCATGCTACACGGACAAGTAGGAGATGGATGCTGGTAATAAGCAATGAAACTATGCAGTGTCATAGAATTTAATCAGGTCTTCGAAGTCTTTTTGTATAATTAAAATCCCATTTATACAAACAAAACCCCAAGTTTCAAGCAGGGATATTGATTCCCTTGAATGGAACATCATTGATACCAAATCTGGGATTCTGGATAACAAGAAATATAAGAGAAGGAAAAACTCAATACCTCCCCCCACTAAGTATTACAATTGCTTCACTTACTGTATCCATCATTCTCATCTAGAACGTAGCTATTCAATGGAAGACAACACCTCAACAACAACTAAGTCTTTATCCCACCATATAAGACCAGCTGAACGGATCAAAGTTCGTGATCATGTTTAGATAAGAACACGTTTTCAAATAGCTATTAGAGCAAAAGAACTTATGAAATAAGAGCTATATGCGATGGGTGTATGCATACACCTGGGTCCTTTACAAGAAAATGCATGACCCAAGGACAAGGGATTAAAATAGGCACACCACCCAGCGTATACATACACCCACTGCATATAAGACTTTGAGAAAACGTCATAGGATGCATATATAAATCCTCCTCCCAAGTGATAAATGCCGGTTGCAAAGTGAATAGTTAAAAATATAAAAAACTAACTCAATTTCATGAGTATTAGGAGAGATGGATTAGAAAATAAAAAAGGACAACAACAAAAAAGGATATTGAGTAAAAAACACACCTCTTCAAACACTCTTCGTAGACTACTGGCACAGATTACAGCTTCCCGTACTTCCCATGCAGAAAAGCCTCTTTCAGCGACATGGTCAGTATTTACAATCTCTAAACAATGAAGAAGAGTGCTAACTGAATCTTCAAGTAGAACTATAGACTGATGAGTCTCACTATGTGCACAAGAAGAAAGAGGAAAGTTAGTAGAGATGCTTCTGAGACATTTACATAAGAGCTCTGTGGCTACAAAGAAAAACTAGCAAACCTTTTATGATGCTTAAGAGTAGTACATAACATACGGCAACAGGCAGCATATAGATCCACTGAAATTTTCCTATCTATAGAAGAATGGATAAGGTCTTTGGATATCCGAAGTCGAAGGAAATATTGAAAGAGTGCCCCAGGGACACGTAGGAACTGTGCAATCTGGCAGGCATCTATTTGGAAGAAAGAGGATTTCCCGGAGATTTTCATCAGTATCTCAACGCACATGAGGATAATTGAACCAGAATCAGGCTTCTCATTAGCCTTGATTGGGTCAATATATCCATAGAAGATACTGGGACCCTGCAAATGCAGGATGATATTTAAAAGACAAGCAACTAGGCCCTGGAGGTGTTTCTTGATCATATTTAAACGCCTGGGACCTGCCAGGAATAATAAATAAATCAGAATACTAAATTTAATAAAACGTCATACTTAGTGTTCAACACAGAGCAAAAGCTGGCAGTGGGAAGTCATGCAGAGAGCCTCAGTTATTTAATACTCACAATTGCTTGTCTTTTACGAGTAGTTCAATCATAGTAGAGAAATTATTTGCTTCACTCAAGTTGTGCTTCCTAAAGACACTAATTTCCAACTAAACTCATATTTTCAACAATCATTAATGCAACAAGAAGCAATGCAAATTCAGATGTAAAGCATAGAAATGAATGCCAACGTAGGTAGTTAACCAATGAGCTGTTTAGAAACCAGTAAGAACATGACTAGGTTGTGTCTGCCTGATAAAGATTAGCAATTGCGAATAAATACTTCTAATTCCAATATGTGAGATAAAAGCTTGTTTCTCTTCATCTCTCAAATATCTGAATCTGAAATTACAGATGTGCTCGTGATTTTCATTAAATAAGTTCAGATTCAGATATTTGAGAGGAGTAGAGAAACAAGCTTTTATTAAATATGATAAACTAAAATGCTATTACGAAATTGATAATGCTTCATGAAACAATCTAAAGCTATGAAAGAAAATTCAACAGTCAAATGAAAAGTCCCATGCATTGCCTTTATGTGATTGACTGCACTCGAGATGGTGCAGAAGCTAATAACAAAGTCAATGAGCACTTTTTTTTTTGGTTGGGGGGAGGGTTTGTGTGCAGCTGATACATAATGGTCGAGATAATACCATCAAGCACGATAATAACATAGACAATGAGGATAGTTACCTGTTACAAACTCGAGAATCAAATCAAGGGCATCAATACCAGCAGCAACAACAGAAGAAACCTCTCCTCCATTTGAACTTCCAGAAACTATTTCATAATTTGTCATCAAGTCTTCTTGTACCCCAGCCAAAGCTCTCTCAACAGCCTGAATGGCTGATAGTAAGTGCAACTCAGATGATTTACTAACATATTTTCTAAATGACATTCTCAATTTGTCCTTAAGTTCACTTAATCGACTTGTCCCCAAAGACTGCATCTGATCTGCCAGCTTGGTATGTGATTCTCTCTCTTGAGAAGCTAACTTTGCTTTCTTCCCTTGTAAGCAGATGCATTTGCCAATGCCTTTCAAATGTAAGCCTATCATCCGGACATAAAAATCTCTGGACAGCAACGGATCAAAATGTGGAAAGTAACTACCAAGCTCTTCAAGAAATTTCACTACACCATCTAACAAGAAAAATGCAAATTGATGTGGCACTGCAATTCTAAAAAATTCCAACAGCAGAAATTCAGAAATGTCTACCATGATTACAAACAAGCTCCAAGATGAAGAAGTAACATCAATCTGCATATTCAATCTCAAAATCGCTGAAGAAGCAATAAACAGTTGTCGGAGAAAGAAGGCCATCTCAGCATTCTTACTTTCAAAAACTTCCATTAATAAGGACTTCTTAAGATAAAGTTTCTGATTTTGTACCATGGTCAGAAAAGCTTGAAGGTCGGGAAGAGCTGAACCAGATTTCCTATTAAGATCAACCTTTGTAAGATCACCCTTCATCTCAGAGGGTACCTTTTCCCCAGAAGGGCAGCCCTCATCTGATCTATCCATAAAAACATCATGCTGACCAGATGGGGTCTCTCTTAACCCTAATCCATTACCACAATGTGCTGACATGTTCATAGTTGGATCATCCTTGAGAAACAATGCTTTTAGGAATAAGGTCGCAAAATCCACGCACAAATCTACATATGAATTAATTCTGGTCAGCAGTTCAGTATCAAATCTAGAAGACTTCATTTTATCACTACTTTTAACTGCATTTCTGTCACCCAGAGTAAAGGCTAGACCCCAAAATAGTCCTTGAGAACAAGCAATAATGGATGATAACTTGCTTAAATCCTGAAATCCAGCCACTCTTGCTACTTTTTTATCAAGGCATGTCCCCCTTAAAGAAGTAAAGAACTTTTGCAGGTGTTCTTCTAATACCTTTGCCAATTTCAAGAGACTTTGACTTGCATCCATGTTCTCTGTTGGACTTAAGAGACCCTTGCATCCTGATAGGTCCGACTCCACAGTGGTGGGGTCTAAGCCTTTTCTTTTTGCATTAAGCTTCTTAACAGAATTAAGGGAGCTGATTGCAGATTCAAATTGATCTCTACTTACAGTCAGCAACAAATTAGATGTCTGATCCAACAATGAAAAGTATGCCACTTTATCTTCAAGAACAGATTCTTTAGGACATGAATGTTGAAATCCAATTACAGCTGATGATGATTCCAGAAGCCATAGCAGAGGAAATGAGCATAGGGGAGACTGAACCTCACTTGCATCATCTTTGCTAGAAGCTGCAGCTAATATCTGAAGAACCTTTCGACAGGCCACAAACAATCTGAAAATCTGATAAGGATTCTGTGAGCTTATTGCAGTGTGCCAGCCTAACAAGCTACCAACCAGAAGCCTGAAAAGCACAGGTACAGTTCACTCTTTCAAACATCAGATCTAAGAAGGCACATGCAAAAAAGAAAGAAATTGAAATAGAGAATTGAGAAAACTGCAGATGCCGATGGCAATTGTCAAGTCACCTATAACTCACTCTAAAGAAATTGAAGGACAGATATGCAAGTATCTACAACAAGCTCCATCTTGTATCATTTCAGCCAATCATACATGTCACTCTCTATGGTTATTTTTGTTTCTTTCCTCATGAAGCATAAGTTTGAGAATGAGAGTGGGAAATACAGTAGACAATACCTTTCTAGGTTAAGAACATGGTTGATGTACAATGATGAAGATTTCAATCTTAGATATTCTTCAGGCATTTGCATCAAAAGAGTGAGCAAACATTGGCATCTATCGAAACAAACATTCAGTTGCTTATTGCAGTGTTCAGCAGACACCATATTGCATTTACTCTGTGTTAAAGAGCCTCCTTCAACTGCAGACACAGCTTCAGCCCAATCAGGCGACTCACTCAAATTAACTTCAGAGTTGGAAAATACAGAACGCACCGATTCCTGCAGGATCTTGCAGAACCTTGATGCCATATATCTACGGACAAACTGTTATAGAAGTCAGTAAGAACATGCAGACGGAAATACAAACAACTAAGAGAGAGGAAAAAATTAAGATTAAAAATAGGTAGATTATCAAATGAGGATGCCTAGGAAAATTGACCAGTTCAGTAAATATCCAACTTTAGAAAACACAGATCATGATAGCATAAGTAGCCCGTTAATTTCTGGCCTCCACCTTATCAGACCACTCTGGATCAGGAAACCAAATTTCCCATTTAAACTTTATTTATTGAAGTAATCTAACTAATATTAAATTAAAAACCAGGAACAATTGCAGGTATTTTACCACTCCTGCTACTCTATTACCAGGAACCTTTACACAGTCTCTGTTTGCAATCATGAGAGAAATTGTCCAGTAAATCCCCTTGTTCTCTTTAATAATTAGATTATGTGAAGATTAGTTATTTACCCTAATTCCTTTGCACATGTTGGTAAGAAATATGAAAAGATGTGATGTTTTTATAGTCAATTATTGCATGCTATGAAATCATGGCCAGCATGTAGTATTAAAGTTTTTTTTTTTCATCATCAAATACGATGTTAATCATACAATTAATCTGCACTAATTATTTTTCTTCAACAAGCTGTACAAATTGCATAGTAATTTATCCAGTCTGTGGAAAACATTTTGTCTTACTCTTTGTTCATATGATATGGTGTTGCTGAGAAACTCTAGGGCGATCCGATGTGCAGTTACTTTCTTCAGGTGCCCGGTCTTGCTCATGTTTTGCTGACTGATGTGACCATCATCATCGTTTACAGAGGAAAGGAATCTCTGGATTATTTGGGTAAGAAAATTCTTTGATTGCTTCTTGGTAGCATGAGAGCACCAAATATCAACATTCTTGCAAATGATCCACCATACTACAGATGGCAATGACTTCTCATCCAGGGAGCCAACAGAAAATTTTAATTCGTCATTATTATGTAGGTAATGGATGAGAGTATCATTTATTTCCCTATGTACGGAGCAAGAGGAAAAAAATTCCATCACAGACTCTGTAAGACCTGCAGCTTCTTTTCTCATTTTTTTCAGAGACTTTGACCATCTGCGGATTCTCTTATCACTATCAACTTTTAACATAGTCTGACCCCAAATTTGAGTCCACTGAAGCATGTACTCAGAAGAATTTATCAGCCTATTTAAGTCCACAAGCCGCTGAAGAGCCATTGAGCTTAATACATACACCAAGGGTGCGCAAAGTACAACAGAATTTTGAAAACAGATATCTGAAACAGAATGTATAACTTCAAGAAGAGACGTTGAAGGCTGGAGAATCCAGGAGAAAAAGCCTTTGTCATCAGAATGAGTCATCCCCAACCAGTCTTTTCCAGAGTGAATGGTTAATGAATCACTCATTACTCCAGAACATAATTTTTTTGAAGCATCAGGAGGCATTAAGCTGATTGCTTGCCGTAATAAACTTCTGCAGGACAATACAAAACGAAAGAAGAGCACTAAGATCCAGCACACTGTTACATTGTCAGTGCCAGTGCTCTTGCTCAAAATTCTTTCTTCAATCAAAACAGCGAATTCTTTGCTATCATCCGGCTGTTTTGAAACCAGCCTACTCAAAGAAGGGAGCATGATTTCCATCAGATTCTTCAAAGAAACACCAACAAGATAACTATTTCCAGAAGTGACTGTTATTGAGTCTAGAATGATTGAATATGCTTCACACAACACCTTTCCGAGGAGTTCTGCTCGCAACTGATTACCAAATTTCATCCACTCAAGAGATTTCTTTACATCTGAACACAAATGCCGAAGGCATGCAGAAGCTTGTCCTTCTGGTATGGCCTTAATAGCGTTGTTGAGAGAGAGCCTAAATTCTGAAGAACAGACCAACATGCTCAATGAATATGAATATGACGAACAAACTCCAGGGGTACAATCTGCTTCACTTTCCCCCGTAACGAACGAAGACTGCCTCACTGCTCTACAAAGTGCAAATATAGAAGAATCCACCTACACTAGTTCAACATACAAGTTGATAAGTCTGAAATATTCAACTCATACAATAACAATTTCAATATAGACAAAGATAAGTATCAAGTTTCAAAAAGAGAAGTTCAGTTCCATAATTTCTGTTATTTTCTAATTTTGGGCAAATCAAAAAGTGTATGACAGATTCTATCAAAATCAAAGAGAAACATGGTCAGTTCATCAGTTATGGGATCTCACTGTAAAGAGGTTATTAGTTGTAAATAGGTATAAGGCAATGGCTGATTTTAAACAAAATTTTGGTTTAGCCAATGCTACAATTAAATATATAGCATATAAGAAGCGGCTTTATATTTTCTGCGAGGCAATATGAAAATCTTCACTACCCTCCGGTTTCAAAAGTTGCCAAAGAAATTTGCAAATCAACATTCATATTAGAGACGACAACATCAAGCAGATTGAAGTATGAACATATCAGAACATAATGCTGTAAAAAATGCAAAATGAACAAATAGTATTTGATGCTCTCTAACCTGCCGAAGATCACTATACACATCAATTAGCCTACAGCTCAGACTCAGTATCTCTGAGGATAGCAAGGGCTGACCTGACACATCCATTGAATTATAGCAACTAGCGGCAGAGCAGAACACCACGGTCCATAAGCTCTCCAGGTCATCTCCAACAACCTCATACTCAATATTTAGCAAATGATGTACAGCCACAATAATCATTGTCCTGACTGAAATCACGAACTCTCTGTTTGATTTTTCATCTGAATCACGCGATAGTGTTTCAATTTTGGCAGATAAAGGCAGGAGCATAGCATAGATAGACCTCAGAAAATTTCTAAATGCCCCTCCAGTGGTATCCTCTGTTCTTAGATATAGCTTATCACGTATGATGTTCGCAAGCAAGTTATTAATGGACTCCAGCCCAGACATATTAAACAATACAGTTGCTACTTTCTCTCCCGATTGAAGAAATTTACTCAGATCTGAAAGTGGATATTCCAGAAGCTGTACACAATAATCTAAAATAGATTTTCGAAGTTCTGCATTCATGCTATGGCTTAAACGATTCATTTTCGAAGTCATTGCTTTGCCTTGATTAGTGTTGACAGGAATTTGACTAGTGGCGGATTGGCTAAGGTCTCCTTCAGTGGCTAAAGCTCCTTTATATTTGGTCACACAACCAACAAACAAGTGAAGCAGATCTCCTAGACCAATTACTGCCAATCCAGTCTTCTCAGCAATCATCTTCTCCACTTTATCAAACAAGTGCCTATGATAACTTTTATTTACCATTCTTTCTTCCTTCAGTGCTGCATCTGAGGAATTTACGTATCTAATAGTACTCTGTAGGCTGAGAAATCCATTGATGTGAGTGGGGTGGAACAGCCCCTGCGCTAAAACCTCTTCTACTAAGTTGGGTAAATTTGTTCTCCATTCATCATTAGTGCCACAAGAATTAGAGTGCAGGACATGTAACAAGTGAAGCAGAGGCTCAAGAAGCTTATCAATGAAATTACGGAAACCACTTTTATGTGTGGGATGGACACTCAAAAACTTAGCAAATGTTTCAAATATATAACAAGATAACTGCAATGTGAAATTCCCCAATTTGCTGCCATCAAGCTGGTCTGTAACAATTTTTAAGGCCAGTTCAAGCACTTTATCCATGAGCGAAATCCACAAGTCTAAATTATCGTTCGCAACTCCACCATGGGTTGAGAATATCATTGAGATACAGCCAAGTACAGCATCATAAATTTGCAGCCGCTCACCTGAAAGTGTTCCCTCACAAAATATGGACGCGTTATTTACACAAGATAGTGCATCCTTTGCAATTGAATGTATCACCCGCAAGAAGTCCTTAGAACATGTCAATGGCATGTGAAGTTTTTTTGACTCCTCCAAGCAGAAATGAAAAATCTTCCAGCATCTAAGATCCAAAAATGAACCAGGAGTTTCGACTTCAAGCTTATCTTCTTCAGACCTCCTTTCCTTTTCTAGAGAAATGAGAACTGATTGAACCCAATTTTTCAAGAAGACTATTGTCCTCGAAGTATCCAATACCTGCGGCCGACTTATATCATCTACATCTTTAATACTATTTGATTCTACATAATCAAATGCCAAATCAACCTTCCTGCATTACACATTTGTTATTCATCCAACAAGTCTTGTATTCCAACAGAATAAAGTGTTTAGTAAAAAATGAACAATTCCAGACATTGAATTTCAGGATAAGCAAAACGGAAGCAAAATGTTGATTAAAATTGTTCATGAATTCATAAAACCAGTAATACACGTTCTTTAACTATACTCACTAAAATTTATTTGTCAATTTAGAAATTTCATTTTCTATACTAACTTATTATTGTTCTGAAGTCTCTGGCATCACTACAAATAAATTTCTTTCTTCTTAATTTTGCTTAGTATTTTTTTTAGTCATAAATGAACGCAGTCTTGCGCATCATTTTCAGAATTCGTCGAAAGAAACCACTATTTCAGTCATATCTTAGACGAAGTCAATCATTTTGATCAGAGCAAACACAGATTAAATAGCTAAGAGTACGTACTTATGAAGGTCCGTATTTTTGTCCTGTAATGACAATATCAACTGCAAGTTATTCCATGGCGATTCCTCCTCGCTTCCTCCAACCGATTGATCGATACGAGCTGATTTCAAACACTCTCCTACATCTTCTTCTCCAGCAGTGTGCGTGCTTCTTTGCTTTCTTTTCTTCTTGTATGGTCTATTTTCGGAGAATGATTCTCCATAACTGGAACTGTGTGGTCGTAAGTGTGGAATATCGTCGTCCATTACGTCGCTCCCAAGTTTTAGGCGCGGCGGAAATAAACTGGGACTTACTGCTTATGTTCTTCCGTCCTTCAATCCGCAAAGGCAGAGCTAGCGAGCGGCGAGCTTCAGGTGCGAAGGCGACGACCGGCTGAGAGGGCTAGGATTACAACGTAGCTCTTCGGCGGCGGGATTATCAGTCGGAAGTTGCAGTGTTGGCGCCGCTTTCAGTGAATTCGACGGCTGATTTTAAGAGAAGGCAGCGTGTTTCTCTGAGAGATGTGGGCTTTGACATTTATTTTGTTAATGGGCCTACTTACTTGGAGATAAGTGTGATTGGGCTTAATAGATATTGTTCACTTAATTATAACTTTATACAAGTATTTAAATTTTTTTTCCTTCAATTTTTATTTTTAATCCAATTTTAATTCACTAACTCATTTTTTATTTTATTTTTTTTTGTCAATTTTAAATTCTTTTGTTAATTTTTTGACAAATCATAGGACTAGAAAGTCTATTAAGTTTGAATTTTCTTTTTTCATACATGGTTAATTATCGAACAATTATTTTATAATGTGAGTAACATTGTGTGATAGGCATAAAGATTCAAGCATATACTCCCTCCGTACGTGTTAACATTTATATTTCCTTTTTGCCTGTAGATTAAAAGATATAATAATTTAATGTGTAGTAAAATGAGAGATATAACATTTAATGTAAAGTGAGTAGTTGTATTAATTAGTATTGTTTGTGAACCTATATGGAATAAATAATTGTTATTGTGTCTCCGACTTTATAAAAAAAGAAAATGTAAACATTAACTTGGAACAAAACAGTAAATTTTAACACGAGATGTAGGAAGCATATTTGTGTTAAAATTAATCTAAAACAACCCAATTGAGACATTGTCGAATATGCTAAACCTCTCTTAATGTCTTTTTGAGCAAGAGCTAAAGTAGCTCCTAATAATACTGTGATTATGCCAATCAACGCAATTAAATTCATTATATAAGGTATAACTATAAAAAGAGGAAGAAGGCGAGATACAAGAAAAATATCCGTTGCTACCATGGTAGCAGCATGTATAAGAGCCGAAATAGGAGTGGGGCCATCCATAGCATCGGGTAACCACACATGAAGAGGAAATTGTGCAGATTTAGCAACTGCACCGGCAAATAATAGAGCAGCAAAGAAAATAACAAATGGAAAATAGAGAAAAGGGATAATTTTTTTAAAGAAAATGATCACATGAATTAGTTAATGGTGTAAAGTAATAACTCTCGCTGAGATATCTTTGAGAAGAGATACATAGAATGATGTTAGATTGGTAGGGACAAAAGTGTAAAAGTGTAAGTTGGGCATCAAGCATATGGCAGCTTGGCATCATCCCATGAAGAATTGACATGAACTCCGATATCACGGAAGCTACCGATTTCTCTTCTCGATTTTTTCCGGTGCAAAAACTCCGCAGCCAAAGGGTTGCAGTCAAATACTTGTATATTGTTAAAAAACTTATGGAATTCCAATGCAGATCTTCCAACTGGTAGCAGTGTTTTATGGTTAAACTTCTAAGCCGATGGAAGCTTCCAAATCCCACTTTCCATTGCACCAAGTCAGAATCTTCTAACACCAACAACTTAAGAGCAGTGAACTGGTTGTCACTTATTTCCCAAGTAAGGCCTTGGAAGGCGTAGTGTCGCAGTTTGAGCACATTGAGATATGGTAATGAGCTGATGAAGTTGGTGTACTCCCATGGATAGCCCATGCCACTCAAGTGCAGCTTCCGCAGGCTCGACGGGAACATCGAACGAGGAGGCGGTAGGGGGACAACCTCGGACCTCAGTTCAGGATTAACTAGAACACACTTGAGGGATTCAAGCTGGTGGAGCTGATGAATGTGGTTCAAGTGATGGAAGGGCATGCTGTCATCGTCAGGCACGATTCGAATGCCTAGCTTGTTGAGATTGGGGACTCTGTTAACAACCCCCGTGCTACAGCTGTGAGCACTCACATCCAGAAGTGTTAAGAGGTTGTCCAAGGATGCAGTACCAATGTCCGAATCAGGGAGGTCGTTTCCACTGATCTGAATGTGTTTCAATTCTTGCATATCCCAAATCTCCAGGGGTACATTGGGAAGTGATGTAATGCTCAGATGTCTATGGATGATCAAGAACTGAAGGTTCCACAGTTTGGATATGGAAGTAGGGAGGCCT
Source organism: Pogostemon cablin (assembly GCA_023678885.1). Lineage (NCBI taxonomy): Eukaryota > Viridiplantae > Streptophyta > Magnoliopsida > Lamiales > Lamiaceae > Pogostemon > Pogostemon cablin. Next base: position 20,485,255 of record CM042954.1, on the reverse strand, counting down.
CCGTCGCAAGTTAAGGCAAGGTACCTTAACTGCACGAGTTCAATTAACTCCATTGGAAACTCGTAGAGACGGATCCTCAGGGCGACGAGCACCCTGAGCAGCCTCAGTTCCGAATACATTGGAACCGGATATGGATGATAAGGGCCGAAACATAGGAGGGAACGTGCGGTGGATGCACAGTTCTTTACCACTGCATTGTGTAGATCTTCCATGCCGAGTAAAACGTTGTTGTGGAAGCACAGTCTACGGTGTCGTTTCGTTCCTTGGTCGCCATCCGCGCAATTGCTAAAGATATGCGAGAACTTGTTCTCCCCAGCTACTCTGTTGCACAAGTGCCACAATGAGGAGTGAAGGTTGCAAGTTTTTATATTTGGTACCAGAGTGGAGCTACTCCTTTCATGGGTGATAACAAGACTAACATAATCAAGTTCCTCCAAATATTTATTACAGCATTCTTCCAAAATCAGCAACCCACATGTTGTAGAGCTTGGACCGAGGGATCTCATACTTGAGTGGGAAAAGTCCCATATGGAGAAAGCAAGGCTTTAAATGCTGGGGCAAGTACTGGTAGCTAGGAAACAATGTATCCGATATTGCATCATATGCATCCACGAAGAGTGAGTTCTGTTCCTCAGCAACCTCGTTCCAGTACTCCGAGCTCCTGTCCACCTCGGACAGGAGACGAGCAACTGCGACAATCATGAGAGGAAGACCCTCACACTTCTCGGCAATCTTTCTTCCAACTTTCATAAGCCGAGGTGGGCATGATTGATATTCCTCACCAAACACCTTCTCGAGAAGAAGATCCCAACTCTCATTCTTATCCAACAACGGAACAAGTCTAAGAACAGCATAAGATGTCACCAGGGCACGATAATGCACCTGTTGTAGCCTAGTCGTGAGCAAGACTCGACTTCCATGATCAAATTCGAGAGAAAATGATAATTTCAGACAATCCAAAACCTGCGTGTCCCACACATCATCCAACACGATAAGGTATTTCTTACCCTTGAATGTTTCCTGCAAATACCTAGCTAAATCCTCATCCCATTCTGTCACATTGTAATGATCAGGACCATCCGCCTGAGCTAGGATACTTCTTGCAATCTCATCCAATTTATAATTTCTTCCGACAGTCACACAAACACGAAAGTCGAAACATTCTAAGACATTTGGGTGCTCGAAAACCTCTCCAGCAAGAGTAGTCTTACCACATCCACCCATCCCAACAAGTGAGACAACAGGAAATCCAGCATAGTTGCGGACGGTGAGAAGATTTATGATTCCTCTCAGAAGATCAGATAATCCCACCAACCTAGATTTCTTACCTACGAATGTAAGTGCAGGGGATGAAACATCGACATCTTCTTCTTCTTCTTCGGGCAATGGATTGTCCAACATCGTCTTCACTGTTTCAATGAAGGAATCCACATCTTGTCTCAGATCCTGCAGGTCTAGGGTTAACCGAATCCCATCCCCAATTCATACATTTTGAGAAATTACCTGATCTGAGAGGTGGGATTCAAGTAGATCTTCGAAATTGCAAACGGCTTCTCTGATTTGTCGATCCAAAGCGTTCCTTCTGCTGTCGATGTCCGATCTTTTGAGGGATTCTTGCAGGGACTTTATCTCATTGTCCGCAAATTCTATGATTTCTCGAGAGCTGGCAACGATCGAAGCATGACGAGATTTTAGAAGACGCTGAACGGTGTCGTGTAGAGAAATCACAGCAGCATATGCTAGACATCCACAAATGAACGGTAACCGGCGGGGAACCGCTGGTTTTAACAGGAATCGGAACTGCCAGTTTCGGAACCGGCAAAAAAAAAACTTGAACCGGCTAAGGAAGATTCGGTTCCGGTTCCTCATATTTGGAAAAAAAAACCGGCGATTCCGGTTGGCGATTTTTTTATTTTTTACGCTTAAAATCCAAAAAAAATAATTTAAAACCGAAACCGGAACCGTCGGTTCCGGAATCGAAAGCTTCGTACCCCGGTTCGATTCCGGTTCCCCTATCTTGGAACCGGAACCGCTGGTTCCTAACCGGGGTGCATGTCTAGCATATGCCATCTTTCTCACTTCATCAAAAGAGTTTCATCATTTTCCAAAACTCTTAACTTGTGATCATTAATTAAGCACGACCACATGAAATTTAAGTCAATCTGTAAATCGTGGAAAATTGTTACTCATGCCATCTAAGTCAAATATTTGTGTTCCCTCCACACGTGGTTGGATATTTAGATACACTCTACACACCAATACAAACTCTCGAGGGTTGAGATGGATTATGGTGAGAAAGGATAAAATCTTTACATTATCCATTAATTAGGTTTAAAATATATAATTAATTTACATTAATTAGTAACTCGTTAAATTTAGGAATTAATTAATAAATTTTTTAATTTAATTGTTGTTTGAAATTCCAAAATAACCGATTACCCTACCACTATCATCCCTGCTTGAGAGAGTGCAATATATAAAGGTTGGAAACTAACATCTTTTATATGAATATTAAATTAAAATATAAAATAATAAAAACCCCCAAGAAAATTGAATCAAAACTGGTGCATTTTATGTGATCTTAGTGAGCAAACTGACGGTTCAACAACATTGGCCATTTGGGCTTCAAGCCTTCAACTAATTTTTTCCGGTTGATCTACCCTAAACCAACTTAACCAAACCACAAAATTCAATCTTTATTTACCAATTAGTTCAACCACAAAAAAAATACGTTTCTTTCCCTTTCCTTTTTTTTTTTTAAGCTTTTCTTGCATACTCCATTTTTATTGGTTGGATTTTAAATTAATGTTTCAAATTTTCTATAAAAAATTGCATTTCAATTATACAAATCACAATTTCATGCCACAAATCCTTTGAAGATAATGCTCTTCTCCTAATATCAATTTGTAAGAAAGTATTATGGTATTATCGTTTCCACAACTATGTTACGCGTGTATCTTATGCTTAATGTAGTGTTTCGCTTGAAACACATTGATTAATTATACTAGACTTTCTCTATACATCATACTGGCTGCGCAATAAAATTTATTTTATTTTATATATATATAAAAAACTATATGACTCTTGTGGTTTAATCATTGAAAAATAATTTATTGAGTATGATTGTAAGAATTTAATTAATAATTTAAGAATAGATTAAATTTATGAATTGTTTTTGAAATAATTCACATGATTATCACTTTTTATTAAAATATAGAGTATTTAGGATAAAACTTGTTTGACATGGGTGCATCGTGCGTTCAAATCCAACGGTCTCAGAAAGTTATACCTTTTAATAAAAATTGTAGTTCATTTAATACAAAAACTTATATTTTTAATTTAAAAAAAAAATTTTATTCAAACATTAATATCATTCACATTTTAATTGAATTTTTCATTAAAAAAATAATACATTTATAAAGTAGACAAAGTTTCTTGTGAGACGGTTTGTGAGACGTGTTAAAGTATGTCAATTATATAGATAAAGTATGTTTAATGGTTGTTAAAATATGTTTTCTAAATTATGATGAATGATTAATTAAAGTAGTTATTTTAAGGTGTTATAATATGATTTATTATTGACATACTTTAAGTACAAATAAACATACTTTATTTATATACTCAGCATACTTTAATAATGGGTCGACCCGTCTCACATCCGTCTCACAAAATATCTGTTTCACAAGAGAGTGTCTCTATAAAGTAATGTATATCATTTAAAATAAAATGTTACTATTATTTTTAAAACACCTTATCCGCCGCACATATGAAATGACAAGTCATTTATTTAATAGGTAATGTATTAAGCTTTTTCTTTTTTCAAAATATAGTACTAGTATCTTAAAATGTTTTTCACCATTAGTTAACATTTTCTTTTTATCTATTTTAATTAAATTAATTAATGTTATTATTGGACTAGAAAAGGAAGAATTTGAAGGTGTTGAGGGATTTGTTTGCAGCCTGCGTTCTTATAATGCAATCTACAAAATTAGAAACCAAGAATTTACTCCAATCACACACTTCCCCTTAAATCAATCGCTTTCTTCACCTAATTCCGTTTTCCCCAAATCTGCATTCCCTTTTTAATCGGTAGGAAGAAAACCGGAAAGAGAGAGATTTGTTGATTCAACTGCGTAAGCTGAAGATGAGGCCACCGAGGAGGCCGATCCAAGCCGCGTCCACGTGGGTTCGCCGGCAGCCGCCCAAGGTTAAGGCGTTCCTGGCGGTGATCAGCGGCATGGCGGCGCTTGTTATCCTTCGCGCAATTGTTCACGATCACGATAATTTATTTGTTGCGGCGGAGGCTGTGCACTCTATCGGAATTTCGGTTCTTATTTACAAATTGATGAAGGAGAAGACTTGTGCTGGTACGACGTCGATTTGTAAATATATTTTTTTGCTTTATCATTAGTTGACAACGGGTAACAAGGGGAATTTATAATTTGGGGTGTGTAGAAAGTTTGAAGCATTAAACAAATTCATTCTAGATTTTTTCCTGTTGTTTGTGAGAAGCTTTGAGATTTTCTTTTTTTTTTTCATCTGCAGAAGCTGTATTGTGGTGATCGTGGATTTATTGTGCCTTATATATAATTTTTTATAAAAATAGTAGGTGGTTGATAGAGAATTCCAATTGCCAATGTTGAAGCTTGTGTGAGTTGGGACATTGGAGGGAGAAACTGCTCTAATTTTGGGATTATTTGAAAGGAAAGATTTTCTTAGTGTTTCCATATCTTTGTCAAGATGCATTGTTTCTTTATTTTGTTTTCTCAAGTTCAGGAAGGTTATGTTTTTTGTGTGATTTTTCCGTGTCAATATTTCCCTTTGGGAGACGTTGCAATGTTTTCTCTATATAATTGAAGCTCGGACTTATGCTGACTTCTTCATCCATTTAATTTGTTTGAACTTACGCGGGTCATTTTGAAGATTATGTTCGTCTTCAGTTTTTATACTCAATTTCTTTTTCTTGTATTCTTCAATTTGTGTTATGTAATGTTTTCTTTCCTGCGCTTGAAAGAAATTTGGATTGGGCGTAATTGGTCCCTGTTATTCAAGATTTCTTGGACTTTGACTTCTTGATAATGGTAGATGCTGATGTCCTTTATTTTTGCAATTTACATTATGGCAGGGCTTTCACTCATATCCCAGGAGCTAACAGCTATCTTTTTGGCTGTTAGATTGTATTGCAGCTTTGTCATGGAATATGACATACATACTGTGCTTGACATGGCTACACTAGCCACTACCTTGTGGGTTATTTATACAATTCGGTTTAAATTGACATCGAGTTATATGGGAGACAAAGACAACTTTGCTCTGTATTATGTGGTAAGTTCTTTCGAAATAATTACTACAATTATTTTTAACCATTTATTTGACTAGTAAAAGTCCATATGATGATTCATCCTACATAGTTTTAGTTTTAACTTGTAATATATTGATATTTGTGGAAGGCCTGTCTATCGGCATTCCACGCGAAGCATTTCCTTTCCAATTCTAACTTCTTAGTTAAACACTGTGGACTGTCTTTATGTCATGCAGTTGATTTGATGGGTTTTTTTTTTCTTCCTTTTTTCTGAGTGGGTTACTCTGATGCAGTTCTTATTGTCTGTGTATAAAAGAGTCTTAAAGAAGTTTACAAAGAGATGTCTACGTTGATACTTTTGAATTATTAGTTCTTTCTAATATTTAAACTTAATATTAATCTGCTATTATTAGTGGTTGGTATTTCATACTTTATTTGACTTAGTTTTCAACGACTAATACATGTACCTTTTCTCATATTTTTTCTTACCCTTTGGATGGATATGCAATTGGGCTTATCACATCATGACAAAATTTACTTCCTCAGTCTGTGCTTATAATCCTCGCAGAATTTTGAAATTGGTTTGCATGTTGTGATACTTGTTAAACGACCTTTATCTCTTCTAATCTCTACCACTTTGTAGTTTCATGTTTGGATTATTTTTTATATTTATTTGTAGTCACTCTGTCACTAGCTTCCTTCCCTAAAGTTGTTCTGTTTTCCTGCGGTGTATGGTAAGATGCCACCCAAATCACTATGGGCTTTATAATTTGGACAATTCGTAAATGGAGTAGTTGTGTACTTTGGGTATGAGAATGGTATGGATAATAGATTATGTTGCAGATTCTTGAAAAAAAGTAAACAGTTGATATTTACTCCCTCCGTCCCTCTATAAGGTATACATGTTTCCATTTAGGGCATCCCATGACAAAATACATGTTGCCTTTTTCAACAAGTTAGGATCCCACACTTTTAAAATTTCATAGTATAACACAATTTTCCATCAATTTAATTTAAGTTAACGGCAAAAAGGTCAAAGTTCAACTAAAACCTATCCACTAGACATTAAATTACTAAATTCCTTACTCTCGTTGCAAATGGCGTACATTTACCTTGATTCGGGATGGAGGGAGTGGTATTTTTCAAATGGCTCTTCATATTATCAAGTTTTGGTTACTTTTTCAAGTTCGACCATGTAATATTCTTGTTGTTTTGGCTTGGATTTTTTAGATTTATGTATTTCAAACTAAGTATGATAAATATTATTTTTTCGTTTAATTTTATTATTTGATTAATCCTGTGACTTTAATTATCATGCACTTTAAAAAAAAAATGCAAATGCATCCCACTACTTGTATCCTCATACATATATTTGTTGTGTGTGTGTATGTATAACAATATTCATTTTAGCCTTATTATTGTATCCTAAATCTTAACAGACACATGTACAACATAATTGAATTCAAGCTACATTGAAGCTTTGAAGCCTGCATTGTTATTACTGTGACATCTGGATTTTGCTGCTGTATGTTTACCAGAAAAAAGAGGAGTAACATATGGTGTAATATTTGTCAATTTTGTCTGTGAATGAAGCTGTAATCACAGTATGACACGTGGAATTTTTGTTGTCTGTCTAAACAGGATTTATGTCTTAAACTTTCATGAATTTTCTGTCATGACATGTATCCATATCGGTTTTGGAATCTCCTGCAAATTTTAGCTTCTTTTGTGTAAAAGAGTCTTTTGTCCGTGCAGGTGGCCCCTTGCGCTGTTTTAGCTTTACTAATCCATCCATCTACATCACATCACATCATTAACAGGATTGCTTGGGCCTTCTGTGTCTATTTAGAAGCTGTGTCTGTGCTACCACAACTGCGAGTGATGCAAAACACAAAGGTAGAATTTCTTGGAGAATGCTGATTCCATTTGCTCACTGGCATTTATGGTTTCAAGTTTAGACAGGTCTGATGTATGATCTGATATGTTTTTAATGTCTTGGTGACAGATTGTTGAACCATTCACTGCCCATTATGTATTTGCATTGGGTGTTGCGAGGTTCCTGAGCTGTGCTCACTGGGTTCTTCAGGTTTGATAGCATGGACATTTCTTATATTATATTCATAAAATATTGTCATTGGTTGATTGCAGAATACAGACTTCTTGCAAGCATCCATAATCTGATAAAGATTTCTGCTCTAACCTTCCTAGTAAAATCATGCAGTTCATATGAACACACTTTGTTCCTTTTATTTTGTCATTGTATAAATCTCTCTCTCAAGTCAAACAGCGGGTTACATGACATATTTGTGTTAGCAAATTTCATGATAGGAAGGAATATGTCTCTCTCATTGAAACTTTAGATACTTGACAATATAGTTCAATAGCATAATCTGTCGCGCGTGGCAGGTTTTGGACAGTCGAGGTCATCTCCTTGTGGCACTTGGCTATGGACTTTGGCCTTCAATGGTTCTCATATCTGAAATTGTTCAAACCTTCATTCTCGCAGACTTCTGCTATTACTATGTAAAAAGGTATGCAGCACTTTCTACCGTAGCTGGTTTACACCCTTCTAATGCCAATGCTTCAAATCACCTTATTAACCCTTTTTTTATTTTCATCCCAGTGTTTTCGGAGGTCAGCTTGTATTACGCCTTCCTTCTGGAGTGGTTTAATTATGTGCTGCATAGCGTTGTTTTGGTATTGTCAATCTGGTTTGTCAGCAGAAATTGAAAGGTTGGAAGGCTGTTGAATTACCGGTAACCATATTGGCTTATATCATACTAATTTGGTTCTCTATAGAGTGGATGCCATTGTAAGCATTTTGAGTCTGCAGTAACGATGCAATACTTAGCTTAAACACGTAGATTTTATGCAGTGAAGAAACGACGCCCCTGCCTTCTCCTGCACTGCACTTTCAGTTGTAGCTGTATTCTAACAATTTAGTTTTAGTTAGTATTACTCTCTTTTTTCATTTGGAGTTATACCCCCCTTTTTTTTTGGCAGTTGTACGAGTTGGATTCATTTGTTTGTCTATACTCCTGCATATTTAATTGCTTCATTTATATTTTCAGTGCATGGGATGAATTAAAATCTTAGCAATTACAATTTTGTCGATAGGCTGTGTTGCATGCTGTCTCGGTGAAAATACATCCAGTGTGACACCATCAAATGAATGAACGATGATATATTTGGTTTGGTTTGAAATTTTGCTCAGAATTAATAAGGTTTGCAAGGTTGATTTTCAAAATTTAGCTGTGGATTTCGTAACTTAGATTTTTTTTTTTTTAATTCGAAACAAATACAACCTAAATGAATATAATCTCTGGTTTATAACTTTATTGTATTCTTTCAGGCTTAAATCCTAAAACTAATTGGAGCATGTATAAACTATACTCCCTCCATCTCTAGGTAAGAGTTCAATTTTACCATTTTGGTTATCTCATCCAAAGGATCATATTTCTTTTTTTTATATATGAGATTCACCCACACCCACTATTACAATTAAAACATGGGCCTACACACCCACTAATACAACTACTCATTACATGTTAAATAATAATACTTCTTAATCCACGTATCCAAAAGAAAAATGTGAAACTTTGATGCGGACGTTCAAAATGGCAAAATATGAACCTCTCGAGCGGATAGAGGGAGTAGGTAATAATTTGTTGGACCTTCTAGGTTTGTGAATCCCAATTAATTAAAGATTGGTTAGTAGGGAGTTGTAGGAAAATACGTATGAATTCCAGCAAGGAGACAGCTGTGAAGCACAAATACCAAAATACTTGAGAAGACTAATAATTAGCTGCAAAGCTTCTTTTAGTACATGAAAAATCGAATCTAATTGAACAGAATGTTGGTGAGAGGACCCTTTGATATCAAGTATACTCTTTGCCGACTTGTTGACTCGTTTTCTTTATGCTACCATCATCATCCTTATCTCATTTTGTCTACTAAGGGGGGTGGGTAGCTATTAAGGGGGTTGTGTACAAAATACAGATTTACTAGTATTTAACCTTATCTTTCCGTCTCCCGTCTCTTTTATACATGTACATTTTCTTAAAATAATTTGCATATTTCTGAAATAAAATAACTTACACAATTAATATCTTTTACGATACTTTAAAAATATTAACTGTTTACTCAGGTAAAAATATATTGGTACAAAAAGGTGGAATTGTTCATACCAGACAGACGCTCCTACACCCCCACCCAATAGAATGGTGGAGAGATAAATTATGGTAATTTGACGGATCAATAGAGGAAAAATATTACCCTACGCATATAAAAAATTCACTCATTTTTTGAGAGATTGCTACTGAAATAGTGAAATTTGATTTTTAATCATTAGTATAAGATGTTACCATATAACAGTTGAGCTCACATTGGCAACCTAAAATTATATTGTTGGTACAGAAAGGGGTAATACTAGTGCCTTATATGAGGTGGAATTCAATAAGAATCTATGTACGTACCCTACATATATGAATTATGATTATACAATTGACTTAAATTTTTTTAGAAATGATCCCACTTGAGTGTAAACCCCTGCTATGTACTCAAAAAAAATCTCTCATACTTTGACTAATTTCTTGGATCTGCCCCTTACCAGTTACCACCCATCTCTCCTTTAATATATTATTTTAATTTAATATGAATAATTAATAATTGGAGTACTATCTTTTAGGTAATGCCAGGCTACACTTGACCAATAATATTTGCATGCATGGCTCCATCTCCAATTCATTCATCCCATTCCCATCCCCACCACTATAAATACTTGCTATGTTTCCCATCTCATCCTATCACACAATCCAATTGCAATTTGCGACTCATATATATACACACCCAAACACTTCCCAAGTACTCTCTTTCTCATTAATGGCTCTAAATTCCAAACTTGTTGTGGCTTCAATACTTCTCACCGTGGTACTGCTGCTTCTGCATGGAGTACAACCCATCCAAGCGGTACTATAATCCGCTTATTTCACCATTACAATTGTTGTTATGTTACACTAACTAATGTCAATGTTTTCAGACAGGAAATAGTGCAGCAGGAACTGCATACACCCCGACTCCGAGTATCGGTAAGCGATCGATTTTCTTGGCATTTTTATGCATGAAAGTTGGGTTAATTAGTGAAGATGGATTAATGTGTGCGTGCAGATTGTGGAGTAGCTTGTGGGGACAGATGTAGGTTGTCTGGAAGGCCAAATCTGTGTAAGAGGGCGTGTGGGAGTTGCTGTAAGGAGTGCAGCTGCGTGCCGCCTGGCACCTATGGCAACTATGAAGCTTGCCCTTGCTATGCCAAATTAAAAACTCATGATGACAAGCTTAAATGCCCTTGATTATTTTAGTATTTAAATCTTGTTCTTGTTGTTGGATTTAATTGTAATGCCATGTTGTATTGTAATCTTTTAGTGAATTAAGTGTAATTTGGGGGTGTTCTCAATATGATCTTCTTGCAAGTATTAGCCAATATTGGTGTTTTGCGATACTCCCTCCGTCTCGTCCTAATAGTTACGTAAATTAAAAAGGAAGCGTAACTATATAAGGATGGGAAGGAGGGAATATTATGCAAATGAGTTCACCTATTCTACTATTCCTTAAATTAAATACTTACTACGTGTTATAATTAATTGCCAAAATTAAATATATGTATCAAGGGTTTAATGATTATTTATAGAGTATAATTTTTTTTATATTGTGAAAGGAAAATATTATGATGTACGTTGTACAATAAAATAAAATATGGACTAGCTTTGTATTGTAGTCACTTTCCAAACGTGGTATTAAATTAAATAAAAAGTAAAATAAAATTTGAAATGAGTCTTCACTGCTTTGTGAGTTATATGTGGTATTTTGTTGGATAGGATTCGTGTGTCGCTTTTGTACACCTTCTAAACTATTATTAGGGATGGAAGAGAAATTACTAATCCCTCTATTTAATTAACAGTATTAAATCCTAAATGTAAAGGTCAGATCTCGCTCTTTTTTCTTTTTTAATTATCAAGTAAAAACATTTTATTAAAATGAATATAAAAGTAAGAAAGATTTACCTTGTACAATTATTACAAGTAAATATATCTTGTCAAATCACAATTCTATAGAAAAATGTCATGAATCCCAAGGATTTGCATCGAGGACCACAATATATATATATATATATATATATATATATATATATATATATATATATATATATTATTTCACACATGGTTAATGCTGGTATTTCATTAAAATCCTGGAGCTTGCTATCTTACTGTATTTAACATTATTTAACTGTTACATACTTATCCTTATCCTAATGCAGCACTTCTTATATTGTGGTCGCTTAATATTTTATTTACATGAAAGAAACCGCGTTACATCGCTTATATATTTTACTTGGATTGATATTATTATTATTTCATGATTTTAATTTGTGCATAATATTAATTTGAGTAAGAATAAAATAAGAAAATAGTGGATAAAAATAACTACCGATACCACAGCAAAGTTTACATGACTAACTGTTAAGACGAATATTAAGAAAAATAAGTATTTTTCAATTACTTAAAATTTAATAAATAAATAATAAAATATGTTATGTGTATTTGATAATTTTTAATTAATTAAAATATTTATAATAAAATTATTAAGTTAGTGGTAGTTTTCTTTACGTGTTGAAGACAAACTTATAACAAAATGATGATAAAAATATGAAGTAGTATAATTTATGACACGTAATTAAATTTAGGATTTTAATGACAAAAAAATGTGTGGTACTAATATGTGCAATTATATTTTAGTGAAAGGATGATTCATGCTAGCAATAACAAAAGATTAGGTGACCGATTTATTAAGCATAAGATGAGATAATTTTGTTGTGTATGTAAAAGAAGTAATATACTCCCTTAATTTCAAAATTATCTTAACATTAGCATATGTATGATTAAGTCCGTCTAATAGTAAATAGAACCCTATCTTTATTTATATAATCTAAAAATATATTTTAATTTTAAAATTGATGTCTCCCAACACATTGTCAATTTTATTTTCTAATAATCGTACGTATTATTAAATTATTTTATATTTTTATATTGCACAAATCATTATCATGTCGTTTTCACGCTGCACGAAAACACAATTGACACGATTTGGGTGGGCCACATTTAAAAATACTACTTCCTCCCTCCCGGAGAAATTGATGTATTTTTTTTTGCACGGAAATTAAAGAGTATAATAATTTAATGTAGAGTAAAGTGAGAAAAATAATATTTAATGTGTAGTGGGTAGTTGTATTAGTGGTGAGTGTGATGTGTGTGTCGACTCATGTAAATAAATAAATTATTTTTGTGTGGGTCTCATATCCTTAAAAATGAAATATGTCAATTTCTATAGAACAACCCAAAAAAAAAGTGTGTCAATATCTTTGGGACAGAGAGTATGTTTTCTTTATTTATTGACAAAGAGAATGAATAGAGTTTACATATTAACTCTATTTTTAATTATTACTCTTCATTAAAAATTACTTTTTTAAATGAAAAATACTCTTCAAATTATTGTAAATCATAATTAATATATTACTTTTTTAATATATGAAAAAATTCTTCTTTCATCATTACTCTTCTAAGAATAATTTATTACTATATATACTAAATAATAATTTTGTAAAAACAGTGTTTACATGTAAACTCGATCCGCACTATCCTCACTTTTTTTTCCTCTTTTGAACGAGTAAGGAAATTGAGAGAAATTTTGCTTTTAGGATATTGTTTTTTAAGAATAAATAAATAATAAAGTATGTTAGGTGCGTTAATATGGGTAATTATTTTTTTAAAATAAAATGTATGAGAAAGAATAGTTGTTATGACATTTTAATATTATGTCTTAAAAGATGAAAATGTTTGGGTAACGGACCAAAATAAAAAAGGTAAAAAAAAACCAGAATGAGAAATATATATCTTTGATTAGGACAAATTAAAATGATGATGTATACTAGCTCCCTCCATCCCATTACATTTTCCATTTTCATTTGTTCCAAATAGAAAAGGTAAAAAAAAAACCAGAATGAGAAATATATATCTTTGATTGGGACAAATTAAAATGACGATGTATACTAGCTCCCTCCATCCCATTACATTTTCCATTTTCATTTGTTTTAAGTTAAGTATATTCTTAGAAGAGTAATATTAATACAACTACCCAACACACATTAAGTATTACTATATCTTTAAACTCACTTTCAAATACATTTATGTAAGGGTTGAAGTACCCCTTGTACTTCAAATTCTTATTATAAATTTTCTTTATTGATCAAAAATTATATATCTCTAAAATCAATATCCATTAAAATATTATATTTTTTAATGTACAAGTAAACAGATGTATAAATTATTTTGACTATAAATTATGAGAGTTAGTCTCTTAGAAATCAGATTTACATCATAAATCCATGTAAATCATGTAGTCCTCTTAAATTGAACATCTTATCAATACATAGAGTATATAAGATTGGAAAATGGATCACAAAGTTTATATCGTTAATCCAATTTACACAAATATTTTTGAAATTGTGATGAGGATGGAAAGAAGTGGTGGAGCTATGAGATGGCATAGCAGCAATTTGCATGGTTTCGAAGAAAGAAAATGTGGAGTTGGCAACTCCATTTGACATATTCTCCTCAAACTCATAAACTACAAATCCCAAAACATTAATTTTGTAACCCTAATTAATAAACCAACCCCCCCCCCCCCCCCCCCCCCCCCCCAACATCAATTTCCATTGTTTTAACCCTCCCCCCACTAGCACACTCCAGAAGGAGCACAGCTGGCAACCACTACAACGACACCGTTTCTTTGACTACTTTTGTCTTCAGTTTATAATCCCTGTACGCGTGGACTTGGAACAGCTTCCCTTTATTATTATTTTTTTTATTGTGTGCAATAATCCCCCCTTCAACTTATTTATTTTACGCTAATTATATAGTGTATTCGGGTGCTTCATGAGATAGGTGCATCCACTTTAAAAAATGTATACAAATATAAACAAAATTGTATACAATTTAATTGTTAGTTTTTTAATGAAAAATTGGGTGAAAAATATACAATTATTAAAAAACATATATACACTATTGGATAAAAAGTTATACACATATGAATGCTAGTTTTTTTTAAAGAAAAATTGAGTTTGAAAAAATATACAATTATTAAAAAACACGTATACAAAATAGAATAACACGTATACAAAATAAAATAAAAAGTTATACACAAATGGTGCACCATTGCACCCAGATGCATCTAATATAAACTCTTTATTTTATCATTTTGAATCATTTCGACTCTAACTAATTCATTTAATTTAATCATTTTAAATGTTTATTTGAAGATAAATATTGGTGTAAAATCATTTTATATTTTCATAAAATTAATATTTAGATTAATAAAAATAGTAATGGTGTAGTAAATGAAGTATTTTATTAACATTTTATAATATAAATAAAAAAGTGATAATATTTTTAATAAAAAGTTATAACTATATTAAAAAATATAAAAATAATTTCATGTGAGACCTCATTTTAGACTTTCTCTATTTCAACGCTCTCTCCTTCTTCTTAATTTGTTGGTGTTATTATGCTCCCACCCTCCAAAATAATACTTTTCCGGTACTAATGAACCTTTAATTATTTTCTCATTTATTTGTTCTATTAAACTATTCACTTTAAAAAAATAGTACAAGTTTCAAAACAAATAATCACTCAATAGATCATATTTAAAAAAATGTCACTCTCATTTAACAAAAATAACTTCATTCATCATTTACTAAAAATATAATTTATCCTCAAAAGTCAATAAAATTTGTCAAAATAATATTTCCATATTTTAAATAAAGGTGAGAGTTTTCCTTGTAAAATTTCAAAACATATAACTTCTCATTTCATCGTTTCTTAAAAAATGTTACTTTTACCTAAATCAAATACTCCTTTATAAACTCTGTATTTACAAAAAAAGTAAAAAGTTATTGGATGGAGAAAGTATTTATTTTAAAGAGGAGAGCTACATATACAATTAATACTCAAAAAGTTCTTACAAAATTAATCTTGTATGGATAAATTTGTTTAAATACACAATATAGCAATCTACTGTATTTAAAATAATACTCTCAACGTCACATTATAAGTGTCTTATTCTATGTTTTTATTCGTTTCATAATAAATATTATATTTTAAAACTGAAAACTTTACATCAACCAACAATCTCAAAAGTTTATCTTAATTTTAAAAATATCACTCTCACCTAACACACATAACACACATAACATATTTTATAATTTATTTATTACCTAAAAATACCACAATACCCTTAAAAATCAATAAAGATAATAAAAAATAATTTTTTTTATCCCTATCTACAGTAATTAAGATAACTATTCCGCGATAAAAGGAATAATATTGATCATTAATTCACGTGAAAGAGTAGAAGCAAGTGGCATACCTATTAAATTTACGGAGGAATGTATTTTAATGGATCAATTCATTCCGAATATGCTTGTTTGAGGCTTCCTTTTATTCTATATATCTAATTTTATATGTATATATATTCTGAAAATGAATTTTTATTATAGTTAGAAATCTTAAAAAATAAAGAGAAAGGTAAAACCATATTAGTGAAACGAATTGAGAGGATTCTTTAATTATGATTCATTGTATATGTAATAGCCAGCTCGTTTGAAAACGATATTCTTGGTAGTAGGATGGCTACAATGTCGTGTTTTGCGTAGATAAATTTGTAAACTTTTAATGCATTTAAAGAAATATTCCACCATATTTTGATGAATTAATTATTATGTTTTATATAAGAAATAAATAAAAAGTAAAGAGTTTGAATAGTGATCGGTTGTAGAAAGAGGGACCCATGCATTCATTTAAGAGATGCCTTCCCACGGACTCGCCTATCCATCATTTGTTATCCATCACTTTTATCTTTTGCAAATGCCTTTGGTTTGGTTTAGTTTGGTTTAGGGGAGGGGAGGGGAGGGGTGGGATGGGGGTTAGTAGTACCTAATGTTAAAATGGTGTTAATGTTTAGATTTGTTACATAAATTAAGTTAAGTGATATAATATTTTAATGTGTAGTGTGTGAATTTATATAAGAATTTTAATTGTTTTGTTTAAGAGATCTCACTTGTCAAAAAGAGAAATATAGTGGTATTTTTTTTAATTAAAATACTACTCTTTTCATCAATTATATTATATCTATTTGCGTTTTGCACGTAGATTAATGAGTATAATGGTATTGGGTGAGTTGTTGATGTTATTTTACCTTTTTACCCTATTTTTTAAATAAAAGGATGATATATTGAGTAGTTTTAAATACTCCCTCCGTCTCGTTTAATGAGAGCCTTTTGCTTTTTTGCACGTAGATTAAGGAGTATTATTATTTAATGTGTAGTGAGTAGTTGTATTAGTGGAGTGTGTGGGTCTTATGTGTGTAAAAAAGGAAAGGGTACCCTTTGAGTGAGACGACCAAAATAAAAAAAAAACACTCTTTAAATGAGACAGAGGAAGTAACATTTTCGAGTTTTGTGGATGAATGTCAGACCATCTTTACTAAAAGATGTTATAAGACGAATCAAATGACAAAATTGGTCATGACTTAAGAGATCAAAGAAAATATATTTTAAAAATAATAATTAAATTCTTGAACATCCAGTATAAATCAAAGGAACAAGTTATATGATTGTAATCAATAAAATAAAATAAAATAAATTATACTTGTATAAGATTATCTCATCGTGAAATAATTTTACACCTTTTTAATTAACTACTACCTTTTATTTTTTGTGTATCACTTTTATTAAAATATTATTAATTTTTCACAAAAGTCATTCATTGAGATTATGCATGTCTACCAAAATATATTATATCTTGGAATATGCGATTCGAAGTGGGCAGGGTTGAGGCTACCAAATCTTGAACTTTTATACTTCAATTTCGTGTTACGTAAATAAATTATACAAGAACTAATTAGTTGTTGGCATTAGACGAACTCTTAGAATATTAATAATTATGATATTTGGTAGTAATAAAACCTAAAACTTTCAACAACAATGTAGTTAAACATTTGTGGAAATTAAATCTGATTATCTAGAGCCTAAGCCAGCCATAGCATACTTGTCTTTTGAAGAAGGTCGTTGAAAGCTTAAAAGATTTTTAAAATCTTACAATATTAGTATATTATATTTGGGCCTATAATTAGGCGGCGCGAATAATACTTCCTCCTCTTATTGTAAAAAATACTCCCTCAAGAGAGTTTTTTATTTTTGACACGTGAATTAAGAAATATTATTATTTAATGTATAGTGAGTAGTTGTATTAGTGGGGGTATGGTCCCATATTTTAATTGTATTAGTGGGTGTGTGTGAGTCTCATATGTTTAAAAAATGAAAGGGGACTATTTAGGTAGGACGCCCAAAATGGAAAAAATATCATCTTTAAAGGGGACGGAGGGAGTACGTATTTTATCATTTTAATCCGTCTTACTATAGAGTGTGCATTTTTATTTTTGTAAATAAATTCTACAAACAAGTCAATGCATATCTCTTCATGGGCCCACACCCTACATTATACAATAACCTTTCTTTAAATTAAAATATTATATCACATAACCACCGTATATTAAAATATTACATCTCAAGTATGATATTTGTATTCCTTGCTTAGATAAATGGCAAAAGCTCGTGTGCCACAGGACACGGAGGGATACTTCATGTTTCCATGTGAACACAACTCTCCTCCTCCAATTTTATTTAAACCTATGTATTGTTAGAGGTTTAAATTGTAAAGGGGCATGAAAATTACAAAGGCTCACAAAATGTGCTCTGTGCGCCCGAGTACACAGTAGCCTCACCCTAGATAAATTGACACAATAATACTTGCTTATTGATGGAGAATGATATTTGTATTCCTTGCTTACATAAATAAAGTGACACAAGTGACACGATAATACTTTCTTAGATAGGGCAGATAAATAATTTAAAATATAATAAGTAGTACTCATTCCATCTCATCGAAATATCCCCAATTTTATTATATTGGGCGTCCTATCCAAATATCTTCATTTCTCACTTTTAGTAAAAAGGTATTATATGTGGCCGACCACTCACTACTAATACAACTACTCACTACACATAAAATAATAATACTCCTTAATTTACGCACAAAAAACATATGACCACCTTTGGGCGGGACTGAGGGAGTACAATATTTTGATCATATTGTTGGGTTTAGCGGCCTAGCGGAAAATTGAGTCCACTCAATCCAATAACATTATATTGTACTCGTACGATTTTACTATTTGAACTCACCCAAAAGACCTCATGTTAGGAAGAATCTATTCCACACTTATAAATTTATCATCATCCCCAATTTTAATCGATGTGAATTTTGGTTGACACCTAACCAACACATGTATCTATATTACATGAGAATACTTCTATTTGTTGCCAAGATGTTAAATTATGTCTAAATAAAAGTTAGGTGAGACATTTCTTTTTCTTAAACTAATCATTTTTAATCACAAAATTGTCATTATCAACAAAGTTCCACAGCATTATTTATTAAGAAAAAGCTTCCAAGGTAATAACGCGCCCTCCCAATGTTTCATTTATTCTTTATATTTATTTATATTTAATTAAATTTACTTATAGGATGTAATGATAATTTTTTTAGTATTTTTAAATTTTTTTTTGAATATTTCAATTACTTTTTATTTTTTGAATTTTAATATATAATTATCATTGAAGTTTTATTACATAAATCTTAAATAAATTTAAAAGTGCTCTCGTGATTTTAACAATTTTCTTCCAGGCATTATTCTATAGAATCTCTTGTTTTTTATTAATGAATTTAAAAATAAAAAATGTTCACATAAATACAATTAATATATGAACTCTCTTATTCTCTACAAAATTTAAAGCTATTTTATGATATTAAACGATACGTAATTTTATTTTGCAAATTCGACACATCGAAAATAATAAGTGAAAGCATATAAAAATAATAATTAAACATATTCAGACAACATCTTAGTACTTTATTCAGGGTTATTTACCCTAATCTATAATTGACAGCTTGATTAAGTGCATTTTCACCTATTCATGTTATCCAAATATTAATAATAATATTTAATGAGCAGAATACAGCATTGATTAGATAATTTATCAACCTAATTTTAATTTCATTTATTGGTTAAAAATCTCATCTTTCTTGTCTATCTACAAGCACATTTTTTAGTGCTAATAATACACCTATTACTATTTCAGAACCCTAAGCCCCCACCCCCCTTAAGAGTATCTATTTAGGTGGGGTGGGGTAAAACGCCAGGCTACGTTAGGCCAATTATTTGCATGCAAGACACTTTCCTTGTACTAGCTTTCATTTCTTGAGTTTATCTGTCCCTAATATCACCCTCCACTTCTCTGCTATAAATACTCTGCTCTCCTTCTTATCATTTGATTCCAACACAACATTTCACTACCAAACAAAACCCTCAATTCTCTTACCACCACCTCTTCAATGGCAACTCCTAAAATACTCCTGTCATCACTCTTTCTTGCTCTGCTACTCATCCATGGAGTCCTAGCAATCCAAGAGGTAATCCCACCTCATTTCTTGAAAACTAATCAAGAATATGATCAATTGATCATGTTATTGCTATGATACTAACTAGTGTTGTTAACCATGTTCTTGCAGACTAGCCAGGATGTAGCAGCATCTGCAAAGACCAAACCTATTAGTAATTCTTGTTGCATGCTCTAATTATCCACTTATGTACTATTGTTTCATGTAACTAATCAATTTTTCTCTCTCTTCAGATTGTGGAGTAGCATGTAAAGCAAGATGCAGATTATCAAGCAGGCCAAATCTATGCAAAAGGGCCTGTGGGACGTGTTGTGCCCGGTGTAGCTGCGTTCCACCGGGCACTTATGGCAACTATGAAGCTTGCCCCTGCTATGCTAAATTGACTACTCGTGGCAACAAGCCTAAGTGCCCTTGATCAATCAAGATTTTAAGAGTTGTATCATGATCATTTTTCCTTTTGTATTAAAATTTGAGCTGTAACATCTCTGTATATGGAGGAAATAAGGGTGTATATGTGTTGTAATAATGGTTGCAAGTACATGGGATATGTCATCTGCAGTTTAATGGAAATTTATTGGTTGTTACCAGAAGTTGAGTAAAGCTTCCTGGTGAGAATCCCTTCAAAGGTGATCCCTGGTCCAAATGCAAGAATCAACCCCCACTCACTGTCATCCAAGATTCCATCTTCCTTAACATTTTCTGCATCTTCTAACATGTATTCCAGGACATAAACAATTGTATTACTACTAGCATTCCCATAATCAGCTAATGCTCTTCTACTTGCACTCAGTTTTAGTGGCAAAAGCTCCAACTTCTTCTCTAGCTTGTTCAGAATGGCAGGACCCCCTGGATGAACTGCCCAAAACAAGCTGTTGAAATCCTTTTCTACAAATCCACCAAATCCCATCAATTCAATACAGAAATCTTGAATATTGTTCTCAATTATCTCTGGTAACTCCCTGTCCAGCCTGAAACTGATCCCTTCTTCTGTCAGCTTCCCGTCGATGATCTTCTCCGTGTCGGGCAAGAAATGCTGCAGCGCGGTGTGCAGTTCGAAGAGAGGATTCTCGTAGACCAGATAAGGTTTTAAACCAATGATCATAGCACCAGCTCCATCTCCAAATAATGCAACTCCTACTAGATCGTATGGCCTGTCGGCATTAGGTGGTCTGTATCCTATGATGGTCGTCTCTGAAGTGGCTAGTAGTACTCTGCTCCCTGGATTGTTTTCAGCAATGTCTTTCGCTACGCGAAGGCCCGCCACACCTCCCGAGCAGCCCGAAAAGTAGAGCATGACCCTTTGAGTACTGCTGCGGAGGCCGAGCCCTTTTGCAAGGTAAAGATCGCCGCCTGGAAGCCGGGCTTCGCTGGATGAGACATAGACCAAGTGAGTTATGTCTGAAACTGATCCACCCCATTTCCTGATGCAAGATTTTGAGGCTTCGATTGCCATTTCTGTGACTGCTGAGTTGCAAATATCCAGCCTTTGTTTCACTGTTGGGACACCTTCCATTGCTAGTTCAGGATACTTCTCTAGGATTTCCTCTGACATTACAACATACCTGGTTTTCACTGAGGTTGTTTTGCCTGTAAATTGCATCCCAATTTTTAAATGGTTATCACTGGAATTCATTAATCAACACAAGAAAGATGCATACATTTGAACTTATTCAAAGCAAGATACTACTACTTACAGAGCCGGGTGAGCTTCTGCTTCAAATCAGCATCGTCTCGGTTCGTGCTCCTAAAATAAGCATCGACCAAGAAATCCTGAAGGACAAGCTGATGGGGAAAGGCTTTCCCAAGAGCAAGAATGGTAGCGTTCTTAGAATCAGCACCCTTCAAGCATTTCATGGATTCCTCACTCCCCATCTTTATCTATATATACTTGTAAAAAATCAAAAAATACACAGGGTGTTTTGGTTTTCTTTACCTGCAGGTTTGATCTAGCAAGATTGGTTCTATATATACTAATCAAACTGAGTTGTGAAGGGAGCAAGAAATTAGCTATGGTGTTTAAGAATGAATTAGTTCAATGGTGAGAAATGCATGATCTATGTTAGTAGAATCTTGGTGGAGGCTTGGATTGAATGTAAAGAAACATCATCTAACAGCATTACAGCACCACTTTTTGATCACTTCTAACTTGAATCTGAATTAGATGGTTCTTGAATTCATCAAAACCACTAAATTGTAACTCATTCCTAAATTGACCTCCCACAAAATAGCTTAGATTATTTAATTAATTCATTTCTGATATGGCCTTCCAAAAGAAGTTGTCAATCATAAAATATCTAATAGCTTAGATTTATATTGAATTCTAAATTAGGGTTATTCTAGGTGCACCTGGTGTATAGGTGCACCTTAGAATTTAAAGGCTAAATGTCTGGGTAGTGGGTGGTTTTTTTATTTTAATTTTTAATTATTTAAATTAGTTAATGGTAGAGATTAAAGTATAGTTTAATCTAACGGCAGAGATCGTCCAGGTGCACCGGTGCCACGGGTGCACCGCAGTCGAACTCTCTAAATTATAACTAAGCTCATTTGTTCTATACATGGCACAATAGTTCTTACAAAAAAAGCCATCTCACAAGAGAGTCCCTAGTATCTTAAAAGAATGGAAGTGGAAAAAGTATAACTCTTATATTGAGAATAAATTACAAAATGCATCTATGGAATTGTGTCTTATCACATTTTCCTCCAGCTTTATGCAATTGAATCAAGCCTGGCTGAAGTGCTTGAAAGAAAATATATGTCAAAACTCAAGAAACATTAGTGTTGGATAAGAAGAAGTAATCGATATTGGAAACTAGCCGTTCGGCAGGGGCCACTGTTTGGTAGCACCGGAAAGGTGTCTGGAAGCGGCATCTGACAATTCTCACCATTGAAATATACTCTTCTTGGGAAAGGCCAACCATTACTCAGAGTAAATGATTCTAAATCCTTTTTCAGGAGAACATCTGTTGTCACTGATCCCAATTAATACTCATCAGGTTGCAATAGTTCAGTGTTGTAAAAGAGTTTTCCCCAGCAAAGAACAGTTTCCAACACACGCACATAAAAACTTCCAGAATCATGAATCATAAATCTGAAACCTCAACTTCTTAGTGATTTGTTACCTGGGACACCAATAGTTGGAAGGATTGTACTGTTGAAGCCTGAAACAGCGGAGGGCTGTCGGAAGCCAGGATGTTGAACAACGACATTCCAGTTGGAGTAGTTAATTCCGTAGTGGTTGTTGGAGACTGTTAGTTTCAGTTTCCAGTGACTCACGTAGTTGGTCTTAATGTGCCAGTGAATCCTATGATCAGTGCACTCAACTAGATCAGCATCCGTAGCATTTAAGGGGAGTGCACCTTCTCTGTCCAATGAACATAAAGAAGAATGCTGACGCACATTAGGCTAGGTAACCATAATATGAACAGAAGAGTTTAAAAAGGTGCTTTCTGGGAAACCTGATGCATGGTTTTGTGGATTGATCAGATGTTCGACATCCGCAGCTGCATGAAGGGCAAGGCGTGATGTAGGGATTGTAAAATGTTGAAAGTGAAACACAACAAACTGGTGTTTTACTAGATAAATAGCTGGAGTAAGTACATGTAGATTTCCACGTTCCTGAAATAACAAAAGAATCTAATCATCAAGAGAAGTGGTAGGAAATCATTATAGGCTACAAAACTTTGAAACTGTCAGACCATTGATACTTACTGAAAACCTGCTCTTGTCTTCTACCTCCGATAACCGAGGAAACTGTGGGACTAGTGTCCTTAACTGGACCGCAAGTGTAACCAGGACCGGGAGCCATTAGGGTGAGGTTCATGGGAGGGTAGACAGTGGAATTTGGCTCCAAATTGCCAACAGTAATCTCAAAGGTTGAGGAAGACATGGAAGGGTTGATGGCCCAAGCAGCAAGGACACCGCCACGACAACAACCATCCGATCTGTTTTGGGGAATTGCATCTGGCATCTGATCAACTATGATAGGATCTTCTTTGCAAGAATGCGGTACCTGATATATGAAGGAAGAACAATTTCCTTGTTCAACCGCAAAAGCACCAGAAATTAACCAAATAACCTCGTTCTTGGCCCATTTCCACCCTAGTTTCCAACCTGGTTTCTCTACGTGACGGTACTGGTAGTAGTTTTGGATGGTTACTCTTGCCTCAAGCAAAAGCATATAAACTTATTACTTTCCCTTGGGGTTAGTGGGTGAATGATGATGCAAGCAAAAATCAATAGAAATACCAACCACATAGCCAACATTTTGAATATGCTTGATTATGTCGTAGGTAACTGTAATATTACCATTAGGATCCAAAGGGTCATAGCAATCTGCAGCAAGAGAAGCTCTCGGGTGAGGATAAAAGACAAGTTTTTTCCTTACACACAGTAGTTGAAGCAATAGAAGCAGAAGAACAGAGGGTTACAGTACCTGAAAGTTTAGCTTTTGCAAACAACAATGTTAACATCAGCAAATAGCCCATGAAATGTGCTGAACGAGTGCTTGAAACCATTTTTACTAAAACACGAAAAAGTCGACATTCTCAAAAATGGGAGAGATCTTCAAGAATATTGGAGCTGACAGAGAGGATTTATTACAAGATTTCCAGAAAGGAAGACGGACTAAAAGACAGATCATTGGAAACATCTATGTCAATGAAACAGACAAATGAAAAGGTTAAAGTACCACAACATTATAAATGGTAGATTCTCAAATGGCACATTTAATTAACAGAAAACATTACAACATCACCAGGCTTCCCTGGTCCTTTCCACCATCTCCTATGTTATTACATCATTCTATAGCATCACATCTCTTTCGATGTCCCTGATTTCAGGAACAACTGTTCTTTGAAGTTTTTGATGACTAACATGGAATAACATTCCGGTAATCCCTATATATGTTTATCCAGTTCTTCATTATAAAAGTACGAGGTATATACTTTATGTTCCAAATTCCAAATACTCACATCTACAATCCAATTGGTGGATACTCTGCTCACGTTTTCTTGTTCCTAACTTCCTAAGCTTAGCAAAGTGGCAGAATATTTTATCTGATAGAATAGCTCAAGAACCTCTTACAAGAGAGTCAATGCTGTTAACCAATAACAATAATTAACTTGTGGGAATAAAATTTAATCAAAAGTAGAGAAATAAATAAATGAAAATCAGACATTCATCTCCAAAACAGTAGATCATCAATGATATGTTACAACATAAACACAAATACAAAATACATGTACAATTATGTTCAGTGTATGTGATGGATATGACTTCCAGAAATGCAGAGGCCTTGACAAATTCTCTAGTAAGAAACAATTAAAATATTTAATGGTAGTTAAATATGATTGTAATACATGTAATTTTATATATATATAAAATTTATCATTTATCAGGTATACTTTTTACATTTCTTAAAATATATTTTTTTAAAAAAATACTCGTAATATTAGCCAAAAAAATTGTTTCAAAATATTTAATATTTAGTATAATCCTTTTAAGAACAGTCTCATTAATAATTAATAATAAGACAAAGATTTATGTAAGACCGTTTCACGTAAAAAAGTGAAAATTTTTATAATGAAAAGTGATATCCAATTAATAAAAAGTGATAATATTATTTCATTAATTAACAATTTATAATATAAATAAATAAAAAAGTGATAACACTTGAAAGTGAAAATCAATTACAAAGAGTAAAATGATTCTATATAATTTATACACATTAAAGTAAAGATATAAAGGGTAATTATTTCAGATGATCCCATGTTATTCTTACTTTCACACGTAATTAATATGATGATAAGCAAATACGTCGCCCAAATTTTTAATAAGTAAATAAAAAGAATTAAAATAAACTTCGCTCTAACGGCTGGTAATCTTAATTCTCAGTAAAATACATTATGTAAAATAACACAAGCTGACAGCACAGTTAAAAAAAGCTTTGAAATCCAACTGATATAAACAGTAATATTATGATGGTATATTTCTGCTAAAATAACTACACAGCAGCAAGGAGTAGTTTGAAGCTAACAACCATGTCAAAAATTACACGACCGTGGTTGATGTTTTTGGTTTCATACAGACAAGACTCACATATGCTAGGGTGAGGAGGGCTGGAGGAGAGTGGACGACGAAGCAAGTGGCTCGTGCACGACCGAGTTTATAGATATCGACACTGGGTTGCCCTCCAACTGCAGCATTATACTGCCCAGAACCTCAGTCAGCAACTTCTTGAACTCCTCTTCTTTCACCGTTTTCCCATCGCCAGCATTGAACATTTTGAGAGCTTCGTTCACAATGTTGTCCATCTGCAAGCATGCATTGAAACTTATAGTCTTGACAGAGTAATGTTTTGTTGAAACGTGGACAATTAACTAGGACACATTGGTCTTATAAGACGAGGATCAGAGTAAAGTGTGTAGTGTAGTCTCGAGTTTGTTTTGAAAGCTCATAGCATGTCTTAAGCTATTTGCAATTTTTTTCAGATAAGAACTCATAAACTATTCTTTAGAAAGCAGGGAGACAACCGGAAATAAATTTATATCACTGAAGCTTGAGCTTTTAAACGAGGTGATTCAGTTAACAGAAATTCAATGATCTAATCTTATTCGAACACTTCAACAATCATAATAGAAAATACCCACCTGTTCAACAGCACCGAGTGGAGGTAAGCCAGCCGAAGCAGCAATAGAATCGAGTGCCACGCCCAAATATTCTTTCGAGATTTTCCCACTGCGATCTTTAGGAACACCCTTTATTGCCAAGTCCAGTGTCTGCATTTGTATGGAGCAAAGATTGCATTAATTTACATAATTCGATCCAACGAGGGGGTTTAGAATATCTCATAAGCAGTGTCACTAACCTTATCCAACTCAAATTTGTTAGACAGCAGCCTCTTAATGCCACTCCCATCAAAAGTATTCTGACTGTGAGCCACAATGGCCGGTTGTTCCTTGAGAAGTACCGCCACATTTTCAGCTGCTCGTTTGAACTCCGCCAAGAATGTCTCCTGTGCAACCGGTTGATTAAGGGAAGCCCCAAGTGATTCCAAAGCTGGTTCAAGAATGTTACTCACAACCTACAAAAGATGAGAGCCTCAAGTTGTTAGAACGAACACAAATATCATTGGTAGTTAAAGCAGTGATGTTACCCAAGGATCTGTAGCAGGAGGCATCCCCTGATCAACTGTGAGTTTCTCAAAAGCCTTCATGATATAATCTTTCAAGGATCCGTTTGGCAATGCAATTTCTGAAAATACTGAAAGAATTTCAGGTTCAAACGAGGGAGTGTTAACAAATTCGTGAAGGTCTTCGCCATCTATTCGAAGAATCACCACAGGATCTCGTTTCAAGCCAGCAGCCATGCCCAGTAGAAAATCTGAGAGAACCTCTTTAAACTCAGTCTTGCTTATTTTTTCTTGTTTACCATGAGTGAATTCATTAAGAACCTGGATCGTGAAGAAAAAATCTGTTAGTTGATGACTTTCATGACTATTTAGATCAAACGTGCCCAACCTCGTTCTGTCACAAACACTCGCATTCAATATTCTATGACACTACTGCCATGAATAGAGGAGTCTAGCACAACATGGACTTGCCTTTTGTACAGAAACTAACAGTAATTGTTTCTATCCAAACTTCCATTACAACATCTTAAATTTCTCGTCAATATTCTCATTGAAAACAACCATGTCAACTATTTGCTTCATGGTCGGTGTGAGGTGATTAAAAAGTTCCCACAAGGGGCCAAAGTATTCCAATACCTTGTTATTCACACAGTACTTATATTCTTTTTCTTCCTTCAAGCCAAAGTAAACGAGGGTAAAGGTTGAAATGGTCCAAATCAAGCCTTCAATTTTAGCCCAAAAAGACTCCATTTTAGTCCCATTAAAAGTAAAAGTTTCCAGATTCCAATCAAGGGTGTTACTTGATATATATGTCCACTAAAATTGGCCCTTCATCAAGATCAATGGTTTTAGATTTCCTTGAGACATTAACTAGGTTTATCTCATAAAAGTTGTACAACATTCAATCTTCCCTTAAGACTAAACAAAGGGTAATTACACAGCCAGGGCCAACCCACAAAACAATATTCTCGAAGCTCAAACATTAACAAGCTAAAACAAGAAAGCAAATACCATAGTAATAAATGAAAAGACGTAGAAAAGCTGATTTCAATATACTCCAGCAAGAAAGTAATTAAGTAAAGAACTAATCACTGATCCAAAATTGGTGCAGAAGAAGTGCCCAAGTGTGTCCTAGAAAAGCTTCACAATTGCAAATTCCAGTTAGAACAAGGCAAGGGCTTATGAGAATCAATAACATTTTTAATTCTACAACAGCCATCCTCCTTCATAGTGATTTTATGCAGCTATACAAAAAGAACCAATAGATTCAAAAACCCAAGAATCTGAGTAGTTACTATTTCATCACTCATAACCTAGCCTTCTTCAAAGCTCCACCTAGATTTCAATAATATGAAGGTTAGCCAATTTTGAAATCTTTAAATCATAAAAATGAACCCCCACCCCCACCCCCACCCCCAAAGAAAATAAAACACTGAATCACCCAACAGAGATAATTAAAGACATAATAAAGATGAACAAATCTAAAATGAGGGGTAAACAAACAAGCAAAATCAGCAAGAATTGAGTGAGAAATGAAAGGGGGTGTGGCAATAAAAACCTCAGAATAAATATGATCAGATTCAGCGGAAGAACCGTGAGCTGGCAAGCCAAGAGCAGTACCAATGTCTTCAACAGCGGGTTGCAGCTCTTTGAGAGAAAGCTGACCGTCGCAATCAGCGTCGAGTTTTTGAAACTTATGATCGACAAAGTTGCTAAAAACTTTGTCGTTCTCAACTAACTCCATTATATCCGAACCGTCCATCACCTCACGACCAGTGTTACTTTTCTCCTTCATTGAACTCTGCATGATCTTAAAACCCCAACCCCTCGGCTTCTTTTTTCTTTAATTAATGCTGCTCTGTTGAGAAAGGCTTTCAGTCCACCCTACTTTCCAGTGTGATTCCCGTGATTGTGTATAAATAGCTGCTCACCCCCTCTCTCTCTCTAATGCGGCCTTTTCTTGATTGTTCTTTGGTGTGTGTGCTGTGCTTCTTCACTGACGGTGAGTGAGTGTGAGAGAGGAACAGACTTTAATTACATCACTATTGCGAATATATTACGTATCTCATATAAACAAATTCATACTCCGTCCCGTTTCTATACTCTAATCAACCTAAAAAAAATAAACGTAAATATTAAAATGATCGAAAAGAGTACATTTTTTTTTTCTTTCTTTTTATTCCCATGAATAAATTTACGATAAAAATTTTAAAAAAATAATAAACAATTCAACAAATTATATTTTAATTTCAAAATTATAATTCATACTCCTATAAATTACTACTTTACAATTAATTTATTATTTAAAAATATTAAACTAATCCTACCAAGTTAAAAACAATGGGTAATGGATACATGGGAAATCAAATGAGATCACATGTTACACTTTCTTGTTTCATCTAATATTTCATATATTAAAATATTGACACGTGTCACAATCAATAACTAAAATTCAATATTTACTTCAAGGGTTTAATGGTATATTGTAGAGTATAGTTTTATTACTTTATGAAATACCAATAGAATATGGAAAATGTAACACCGATTCAAGTTGATATGAAATAGGTAGACCATCGATGTTGGATTGTTGTTGGTTTGATCATTGCAAGAGTATCCATTTTAATATTTTAACAATGATAAACATATTTCATACATATCCGTTTCATGAGAAAATATTCAAAAACTGAATATAAAAAGTTCTATTCTATATTTTTAAAAATTAAATAAAAATTGATACAGATATGAATGCACGCGTGTACCAAATTATTTTTACTTTTCATTTCTATTACGAATTATTCATGAAATAATCTATTAAATCACTATCATTTTTCATTAATATAAGTATCACTTCTTATTAATTATTTTTCATTAATATAAGTAACACTTTTTATTAATAAAATATTATCCTCTTTATTCTTGTGACAAAATATTACTATCACTTTTTATTAATTTAAATATCATTTTCATTACAATATTACCACTTTATCTATAGAATATTCCCATAATGTTTGCCTAATTTTATTAATCTACATCATACTAACCCTAACCTAGTAACCTTTATATACTATTTCTCCTAAATCAATCAATATACTATTAATAAATTTTTATTTCATTTCCTATCTTTTCTTCTACACATATCACCACTCTCATCTCACAATTTTTTACATAAAATATAATTTATCATACCAAATAGATTACACCATTTACAATATTCAAAGCCTCTAAACAAATATGGACTTATTCATGGATAAATTATAAAAAGATCAACCCCTCCCATCACTTTCAAACTAATCTAGAACATAGTGCCTAATTTTAGAAAATGTAGGCGAACATATCATCTAATTGACTAATGTATTCCATTCATTAATTATTACTAGTAATAATTTCAACTTACTTACTAAATTTAAAAGTGAAAACAACCAAACAGAGCATAATACATAAAGAAAGTTGTGGCCACGTATAGGTGTGTGGTTTAGACACGTGGGACGGCGTAATGGTGGCAAAAGTGAAACGTGTCAACTTCTCATCGATTGCGTACGTCACAGGAAATCATATGTTGTAGCGGGCTGGCCCCAAATGTGACGGGCCCTCGATGGGCCAGGCCCATCATTGCACTTGTTACTTTCTGTTTTAACCTTTTTCAATTCAATGTTGTTCATTTCATGTGTTGTTTAGATGTTTTGATTGGATGAACCACATATAAAAGAGAGTGAAATATACTCCTCTCCCAACGCAAAAGGTTATTATTTATTTATTTATTTATTTTTCTCTTTTTCACGTAAATTAAAATTATTATTATTTTATTTATAATAATTAGTTGTATTAATAATATGTATATTTTCTTTCTTTTCGGAAAAGAAAATAAAAATTGATAAATTTAAGATGAACATCAAAATAATAATTTGGATACTTTAAAGCTGGACGGAAGCAATTTCATTTTCTAATATGATAGTATAAATTTTAAGGTGTATTTGATTCATATTTATGGTATAAATTGTTCATAACTGCACTATTATTACTCTTAATCAATTTAGTATCATTTTTTAAGGGTGGGTATAATTTTTTTTAAAACATAAAAAATCTCTCAAATCGCACCACATTTTACTTGACTTAGTGATACTTTTTACATAAAAAATTTATTGAAAAAAACAGTACCGCTTAGACGGAGCATTTTTTTATTTTTATCTAAAATTGCATCACTCCGTATCACATTGCCATTTGTTATTCAAATTATATACATAAGGTTAAATGTATTCTATTGTAAAATAATTTTAATACAAGTTTGCTTTATGAATTATAATATTTGAGTTGTTTATGGAGGATGATTTGATACCTTTAAGATCGTCTCATTTAATTTTATGTCTCATAATACTTTTTTATAAGGATGAAAAACTCTTGAAATTATCTATGTACTTTTTCCCTTTTGAATTGTTATATGATAGTCCTAGTATGCTAGTATTTTTTAATCGTTAAACCAATGAAAAATCATCTAAAACTGCATGATAAGTTTTATTTGATAAACCATGGTTTAAAATTAGTCGTCAGATCGATATGAAAATGCTATTTAAATTTTATGAAATAATAGCCAAATGCACCGTGATCAGCCTATTAAAATACTCCTTTTATTTTTTAGATGATACACTCTCAATTTTAGATTGTTTCATAGGAGTTTGCCCCTCCAAAAAAATCATTTTTCCCCATATACTTTATTAATAATTAAATAATTCTCACTTAACATATCTAACATACTTTATAATTTTTATTACAAAAAAATACCATAATAAAGTTATCAATTTTCTTAATATCCATACGGGGAAGGGGTATAATTTTAAATGGGATGGAGATATTATTACATTTTATCCTTTTCACGGAAGTCATTTTGTGACATTGTCTCATACATTTTTTTTAGATAGATCCACACAAAATAATTAAAATATTACTCCCTTCGATCCCAAATTCAAGTTCACATTTATTGTAGATACGGAGTTTAAGAAAAATCAATTTTTGACTTACTTTTGAGGGTAATATGATATTTTTGGGTAATAAATAAATGATAAAGTATGTTATGTGTGTTAAAGAGGTGATGACAAATTTGAAATTAAAGTATGTTAGAGGGATATTAGTTTGTTGCCTTTTCCTTTTATGGATATGTGAAATTGAATTTGGGACGGACCAAAATGGAAAGTGTGAAGTTGAAATTGGAACGGAGGAAGTATATTAATTCATTATATATTAAAATATTATATTATTTTATTGAAAGCAAACATTTATATTGTATCATAGTTTAAATTTATTTATATAATTAATAGGATAAGAAACAAATCACGATGCGTATACAACATACTTATGTTCTTTTCCTATATAATAATTGGATTAGATTTTAGAGTTAACATTTGGATAATAATTGGATAAGATTAACTTGCAAATGAATTTTGTCCATAAATTTTTTCTAGAGATTTCTTTTCAACCTTGAAATTTAAATATTTGACTTCTTGGCAAATGACATGCTCTTTATAATCCACATGATTAATTTCATTTCCTCTTTCCAAAATTTTCTTTCATATTCAGTGTTTATTATTTGTTTTTTAAGCTATAATTTTATGTTAAAAAGTACAAATAAGGTCCTTACAAATAACGTTCAACGTGTAATCTTAGTCAAATTATTCGTGTGTAAACTTAAATTTTACTCTTTAATAATTAATGAATTATTATTTTAAATAATAAATATTATTCTTATTTATAATAATCTCATTACGTTGTAATTTTTCTAAATTCCTATTTAGGTGAATAATATAAAATTAGGACTTTTTATAATCCAATACTTAAAAAAATAATAAACTATCAATGGGTTTTAATTATTTATCTATTAATTAGGAACTTAAAATATATAAAATTTCAATCTAAAATCTAAATTTAGGTTCTGAATTAATAAAATAGGAGACAATATATAACAAATTTATATTTCGAATTGATAATTTTATGTATTCAAGATCCAATTAATAGAAAGAAAGAAAAATTTCAGGATAATTTATCCATTTATAAGCCCATAAATGCATATTGTGTGACACAATCATATAATTTTGAGTTCTCTGTAATCATCGTTTCTGTAAGGTAAGAAAATAGAAATAATAAAAGAACCTTCCAAGTGTAATTTTTTCGTAAACTATATTACGAGTGGTGTAATAGCCCTGATGGCAAATTAATCTAGGCCCAATTTTATATTTTTATAAGGCTTTCGGCCCATTATAATAAAACACGCATTTCATGTATTCAATAAAAACGTTTCCAGTAGAGTGGGCTATTTTGATTTAAGGCCGGTCCAATATATATTCTTGGGTTTATCGGGCCCGTTATATAATAGTAAGAGGTAATAATGTGGCACCTTAATCTAATTAGTGACTATTCTTCAAAATAATAATAATAATAATTGACTCCTATAATTTGTTTATAAATCATTTGGTATATTAATTTTCACTCTAACAAATCTTATGCAGCATTGCTGAGAAAAAAAAATCATTTTAATGGAAAATTGTAAGAGAACGAGGATTCCTCAAAAATAAAAATTAATATATAAAAAGAGATAATATACATCAGATTATGACACGAAATTTAATGGTAGGATACAGCATGATCATTAATTATTTATTAATATATTATTATATAGATGATATTACATAGATTTACACACACCAAATTAATACATCATACCAGCTGTGACTAATTAAGTTCGATATATATTACAAAATACTACTCCCTCGTCCGGGTATTTTTACATGTATGGGTACGGAGATTAAGACGTTTTATTTTTTTAATATATAATGTAAGACAAAGTAGGAATAAATTAATAATTTAAAAAGAAAATGTGAATAAAGTTACTGTGAATGATGAATAAAGTGTAAAAAAGTAATTAAAGTTGGAATTGTAAAAAGTAGGTAATAAAATATTATGTATTTTTACTAAAAATGAAATGGGTAAAAATACGTGGGACACCCCAAAATAGAAAGTGGGTAAAAATACACGGAGGGAGTATTCAAATTCTTAATTAATTATAAAAGGGACGTCTATTGTCCCTAAATTTCTCTAACAATAATTCTTCCGTCGGACTAATATATAATGAATTAATTAGGGCAAGTTCAAATATAAGTAACATGGTAACATGTATCACTAGGTTAGTGGTTAGGCTCCTAAATTTGAGCATATGTTTACCCTCTACTACACCCCTTTTTTGTGTTTTTTTATTTATATTAAGTAAATTCTTGTTTTTTCTTGTTTTTTTTTTCTTTATTATGGATCCGCGCCTCATAGATTGCATTGGATGGAGTCCTCCACATTATTTGTGAGATGTTTGAAAATTGTTTACGTTAAAAAAAAAGAAAAGAAAGTTAAATTAAGCATAAAAACATTAATTATAGTTAAACATCACATTAAATTAAAGTGTCCTAATTTCCGTGAGCAGTCAAATTCTCAAAGAAAATAGACGACCAAGAAAACGAAATAGATTCTGCTGGGAGTTCAAATATTATTTAAAAAATAATATTTTAAAAATCAAAGTACATTTTGTGAGAAGTGCCAAGGGTTCGAAATTTCTTAAATTGAAGAGATAAAGATGAGTAGGAAATAGAGTAATTTAATTAAAATTTGGAAAAAAAGTGGAGAATCTAAAAAACTGCCCAATTTGGACATTCTCGAAATCAACATGAATGAAGCCAACAAACTAATTTTATTACAGTAGGCACAATCTCATTCTGTCTTACTAGAATTTTACTCATTCACATGAATTATGTATATACAGTTTGCGTCATCACCATCTTTTCTTCTCAAATCCCTTTCCTACCCTCAAACCACCTCTTCCGTTTTCTGATGCTTTATTAATTTCAGTTTCATCTACATTTTGTTACTTCTGAATTATCATCATCTGCAGATGGAGAACATGACGGAAGCCGCCGAGAATCTGCTGATGGGGAATTACTTGCTGAGCTGTAAGTCCTTCGCCGTCAGGGCCCACGACTCCGACCAGACTCTAACCCATGCCCATGATATCCTCGCCATCGTCGACACCTTGCTCGCCGCCGATCGCCGGCTGGCCAATTGCCATCCGGACTGGTACGCCATTCTCCGCCTCACGCCGCTGCAGGGACAAGACGCCGGGGCCGTCGCCAACCAGTACCACAACCTGTTTCACCTCCTCAACCCGAAACGGAATCGGTACCCGTTTGCCGAACGGGCCATCCGGTTCGTCTATGATGCTTGGTCCGTTCTTCCGACCCGGTGG
Organism: Pogostemon cablin; assembly: GCA_023678885.1. Classification (NCBI taxonomy): domain Eukaryota; kingdom Viridiplantae; phylum Streptophyta; class Magnoliopsida; order Lamiales; family Lamiaceae; genus Pogostemon; species Pogostemon cablin. The sequence goes on along the minus strand of CM042954.1, from coordinate 20,449,928 downwards.
CAAAATCGGTGTACGATGAACAGATTGGTTTAAGTTCTCAGCAGTCCGACCCGTTTACTGGCCCAATACCCACAGTTGATCAGCAGCAGTTAGTTTTCTATGGAGGTGGTAGCAGCAGCTTTCCTGAACCCGTGGTTGGTGGGTCGACCCGAGAACCCGGCGAAAATCCCATGAGCTTCACTACTACAGGTTATACCCACATTAGCTGCATTCGGGTCAGGGTCTAAATCGAGTTATGATCTAATTATTGGACATTTGCAGGTAATGTGGATTCAACTCCGGTGGTGAATCTGGAGCAATTGCACGATTTAGTGTTAGAAGATCTCCATGATGTGGATGAGAGAGAGGATGTAGGAGAGAGAAAGAGTAGAGTGAAGGAAAAGAGACCCAATTCACCAATTCTTGGCGATGGATCATCTTTCTGGACTGCATGTCCCTATTGCTACTACATGTATGAGTACCCTCAGCTCTATGTTGACTGTGCAATGAAATGTCAGGTGTAAGAAAGCATTCGAGGCTATTAAGGTTCCACCACCTCCACTGGTGGACAGACAAGAGGCTCACTATTTCTGCTGGGGTGTTTTGCCATTTGGGTTCGACTTGAAGAAACATGGACACCCTTCTAATGCTGCTGATCAAAATTGGACACCCTTCTCTCCCATGATCAATTTCCCAAGAAATGGAAACACTGCCAATGAAGGGGGTGGTGGAATGAGGAAGAAGAAAGGTGTCCCTAACTCCAAATCTAAAGTTGATAAGAAAAATCTGATGATGAGTTGGAGTTGTTGATAAGAAGAAGGAAAAAGATGTTAGGAAAGGAAAGAAAGTATGTGTTGGTATTGGTAATAATGCCAATGTCCAATATAGTGAGGAAACAAGGGATCAGCTGAGTGAGGTGGGGGTGGCAGCCAATGCTGGGATTAATCAAGCTGGAAGGAATGTTCATGAAGGATTTATGTAGGTTAGATTTGAATGAAGAGAAGGAGCCTGCAACTGGGACGAGTGGATCGGGGCATGATAACATCGAAGGAAATGGTTTCTTTGAGGGTCTTGAAGAATCTTCCGATTAATTCTTAAGGTTGTGCGCGACGCCTCAACACAGCTTAATAAAAAATTAGGCCTTTTTAAGTAGGGCTGCTTAGTTTAGAGAAACTTTGTTTTTCTCTGAGTTAATAATGATTGATGTACATATATATATATATCTAGATATTGCATAGAGTTGTTTTCATTTGATATTATATTAAATTTGCTTCTCTGTTTTACTAGCTAACTTATAAAATGGTTTTAGCTAGGAAATGAAGTTGATATCCTTTAATTAAGTTTGCATGCCATCTCCCACATGCCTTATGTTTGTTAGGGACTTATCCGTTCGTTATTTGGAGTTTAATTGTTGTGCCAGCGTATGATTTCCAATTAACAGTTACATAGATAGCATGACGTAGCATGCACGCGATTGCATATATATTTATTAAACGCCCACGTGACGTTGCTGGCGTCATGAGTTTTTCTAAATTCCATGCATAAATTCTCCATAAATTCTGTAATTCGAGTCGAAAGTAGGAGTTGAGAGAATATGGATTGTGTCTTTAATTAATTTTGTTATCTTTAAGTCAGCTGAAATCCCTCATTCTAAAGCTTGTAACAGGCATATGATTTGAGCTGGTTGAAGTTAAATTAAGCAGAATGTTTTAATATTTTTATTTTGGAAATTTTGAGGTGATAATCAGAATTAGGAATGTGCATGTAATAGAGATGACATTGCATTGTATTATGATAAAAGTGGATACTTTCTCCTTTGGATGATTTTATATATTGACAGCTTATTAATGCAGTGTCTGATTATCTGATAAAATAAATGATGCTTATTCTAGTAAAATAAATATTATAGGAAACTCTAGTATTGGTAGATGATAGATAATTATCATAAAGTAGAATTATCTAGAGAAGATCTAATCTCCAAAATATTGTGCAAGAATCTAGAACATAAGTAATCTAGATTAGTGAAGAGTGATCCATTTAAGGATCTAGAATCATCATCTTGTAACTATATATATGTGATCAAGTGTAATGAATGATGGGTGGTAGAAAAACCATTCCTGCAACCCACTATCCCAATTACTTTCCAAAACTAAATTACTCCTTCCATAAATTCATGCCACACATCTATCTATTTCTCTAAATTCCAACATTTGTAAATAGGTTTGTTGCTTATTGTTTTTCCTTTACTACATCATTTAGACTTTTTTGGCCTTGATTTTCACTAATACAAAAAACATATGATGATTTCTGTGGCATATATCTTCAGAATTCATGAAAAAGAAGTACACTCAGATTAATTAACAGGAGGATTTTCAGCTTGAAAGGTAAATTCTGCTGATTATTTTAGCTGTTCTGGCCAGCTGGTTTTTCGAATTTTGATTCGCATAAGGTTGGTTTCTAATTTCTTGTATGTATTGCCTTATGAAAATATGTCAAGATTGTAGTTGCTACTGCTGACTTTTATGTTAGAATCAAGTCAAAACTGATATAGATTGGAAGGTGAAGTATGCATATGAAAATTTCACTTTTTATTTCCATGTTTTTAAACAGTATAAGTTCATTCATCAATGTTTGCGAAGCTCTCAACTTCATTGGTTCGTGCAATGCTCTGCATTGGATGATTGTATTTGAGGGCAAACTCTTCCATCGTCTTACCATTCGAATGCAGGATGCCTCAGGTACTAAAAGTATGAAATTTAGTGGTGAGTTTACACATTGAGAGGAGGCAACATCAGTTCCGCCGGAGACCATAAGACATGCCTGCTGCATATGTAGCCTTCGTCTACTTCTATCAAATATCCTACAAATTCAATATACACTTACCTGATCTGTTGGTCTTAATAGGGCAATCTCTTAAGTGCAGTGAGGGAACAGTGAAGATCTTCATCTGCTACTCATTCCACAGCTTGCTCGATCCGTTCTCTAGCTAGAAGTTAGAACCTTGATCGATGCAACATATGCATGCATACTGCCATCACTAGTACCTCCATATAAAACAAACTTCTGTTTTGCTCATCAAGTACAAAGGAAGTTTCACATTCACTAACATTCATGTGTGCATATATTTATTTAAAATTCAAATATAAATAAATCAAAACTAAATCTTATATAAAGATGAAAAATAAAAAATTTATATCTTTTAACCCATTATAAATATAACTCTCAATTCATTATTTAGAATTAATAACATTCATTCTTTTTTTAATTTTATTTTTATTAATTAATTATGTTATAATAATTTCATTATTTTTATTGTCATACTTTAAAAAAAATTAATTTAAAGTATACTATATTTTTTAAATTATAAATTTATATCTCTATTAAATTATATATATATATATATATATATATATATATATATATATATATATATATAATTTAAATTTATTTATGTAAGGTTTCTTAAACTCTAAAATTACCATATTTAAAAAAGTTATATTAAATAATAATAATAAGAAAATGAGCCTATTTACTATATTGTTCGAGCCTATTGACGAGCACTGTTCGAGTATACTATCTAGCACGTCCGCAAGCCTAATACTGAACACGTTCGCGAGCCTATAAACGAACATGTTCGCGAGCATGTTTGTGAACCCGTAAACGAACACGTTCGCAAGCTTTCAAGCCAAACACACTCAGACTCGAGTTCTGCTCGAAAAAATTATCGAGCTCGGCTCGTTTAGTTTCACGAACGAACTCGAATGAATTTTTTTCGAACCGAAATTCGAATAGCTCACGAACAATTTGATTCGTTTATATCCTAAAGTGCAGATGAACATTGTGTAAGAAATACTTTACCAATTCAAATTTGGCTAATCGAATTTTATTATATTTTGGTGTTAAATTTCTATTTTAAACTATTGGATAAATAACATGTACCTAAGAGACAACATCTATTATTCGTTTGTTTTCAAAATCCAAATAATCAAAAATAAACATAGCGTGGTTATATTTGTTTTTTATTTATGTGGGTTGGAAAATTTGAGTTTGAAAATCTGGATATTGAAAACCAAAATGTATAGCACTAATATATGTTTGTTAATTTGAGTTTTTAAATTGGGTAGATTTTAACTTTATGTCACTAATGTCAAGATGTAATTAGTTATATATATATATAGAGGTTGATGTGGCTTAAAAAATCTAGGGTTTTCAAAACCTAGACTTCTAAACTAGAAGCACGTGTCATTTGGCATGAGATCCTATTCCAATATGGTTTTTTTATCTTATATTCTATTGACAAACACTTGTGTGAATTGGGTTCACACGTGAACCCTATTTTTACATATTACTACTTTTTATGAAAAATTACTCTTTAAGAAGATAAACTATTATTATTCAAATTCTTGTACACCTTAATTTATCGATTACTTTTTAATACATGGAAAATTACTCTTTAAATAGATTAACTATTACTCTTTTGAATAAAAATAGTTACTCTTCAAAGTGTAATTTTTTATAAAAAATAATTTTATAAAATTAGTGTTCACGTGTGAACACTATTCTATTTTTTTTTAAATGAATGACATGTGTCAATATTACTTTCTAGATTAAAGTGGCATGTCTTAAAGGGTTTAACGATCATTTAAATAATATTTTTTTATGTTATGAAACACTAATAAATATAAATGGTGGAATAGATAATTCAATCACGTATTATTCATTTAATTTAATGCATATAATAAAGATTAAATACCAAATGTAATCACATACCATTTTAAGACAGAATTATTTGCCAAAGATTTATGAATAAATAAATGTATAAAGAGTGATTATATTTTTAATAAAAAAAATTATTAATTAAATGAAAAATAAAATAATTTCATTGTGACACGATACACATGAATTTATAATAATCCTAAATAATTTAAAGGACGAGAGTAACATTTTTAATATATATATATATATATATATATATATATATATATATATATATATATTAAATGCAAGTTTTACCATTATAGATCTAGCCGTTTCTTTTAAGAAATGGTTATGGAATTATTACTCGAAAATACACACGTTCTGCAATCCCAATTTAACATGATAAATAATATACTACCCTATGTTAGTATGCTCTGCCTTTTCTTATTGTATATGTTGCACAAGTTGCATGCATATCTATAAAATACACCATTTGGTATATTATCTGTCTAAATTAATACACATAGGGTTACAACTCACAATGAATGATAGACAGGAAAACACGTACTCTTGTGCCAAAATGGCAGGATCAGAAGAACTTCTTCATGCTCAAGCACACCTCCATAACCACATATTCAGCTTCCTCAACTCTACGTCGCTAAGATGCGCAATCGAGCAAATCCAACGCTCTCTATCGCCTCATGCGCATTCTAGTCCATTCCAAATTCTTCGACACTGTACACCTAAAGATATTTCCTGCTTTGATCAGACATTGATGTTTGAATCGAATACCCCTTACATTGTGCATTTTTCTTCCATACTTGCAAGTCTATGGCTCTGCTGCTCAAATATGTGTTCTAATTTTACTACCTGCATACAACGAAATCATGAATTAGTAGTACATTTTGGATACTTCTTTCGGGTTTTTTTTTTGTACGTACCAGATAATCTTCTGCAGGAGCAGACTGTCATCTTTCTAGAACCAACAAATATGTCCTTCCTTTTCTGAGAACACCCAATTCCTACTGTAACATTATACGGAGAAAGGCTTTCGACAGAGATTCATAGAAGATAGTCGATTCTTCCTAGTTAATAAAATTTAGTAAGTTAATTCAAATGGTAACAACCATTAAATGTCAGCCACTAAGCATAATCAATATTTGGCAGCTTGAGCAACAGAGTTACAAATCACAACATTTACATCTGATATCACAAGAACTACTGAACGAGTGATAACGAATAATGGTATATGCCAACCTGTTGATAAGAGAGAGGGTGTATAACAACACTACTCACTTCAAGAAAGTAATCTGTAGTGACACAGTGCAAATCCTGAACCTGAAATTTAAGGAGAAAGGAATTGCAGCAATAAGTCAACATATCCTGAATCTAATAAGAGCTAATCTATGTGGTCTTGAAAAGAATTTATAGATTTATAGTGCATTACAAGAAGTCCCAAAACAATCATCATTTGCAGTTCAAGACCCATACCTTATACCACATCATGAGTATGATATAGTTAAAAACAGATATAACTATGTATGCCTAACAAAACAGAGATATAGACATAGTATAAGAAGCCACTAAAACACATCAAAGGTTCTATACTTACCATGAATTTAAAATAACATAGCGGATAGACTTTCTCGAACACGAAGGACATTAGTATGGCATCAACAATAATTATCTATTTTATAAATACAGAATCCCAACCTTCAAAATTCAAGGCACCTAAATGAGTAAATTCAAACTTGAAATAGAAATTATTGAATATCCAATAGAATCAAACGAATTTTATCTATCAATCAACACAAAACAAATTGTGTGAGAAAATTTATTTTCACCACCTAAATTCAAATTCACAAATACACGATAGCACATTTGGAAGGAAAAAATAAAAATAACCTGTTGATCCATGTCAGGAAAGAGCGAGACAAAATGGTCAATAGGCGGCGGCGGCGGCGGTGGCGGTGGCTCTGGACGAAGAGAGTTTGACCAAGAGACGATGAACAACAAATTCACTTGGACTAGCAAATGAAACACACGGAGGGAAAATAGAGGAAACCTAAATTTTGAAAGAGAAGAGAGAATCGCGATTCACGGGATTAGCTTCGTCATCTTGCCCTGATTTCTTCGCGAAAGAGAAAAGTTTGCCCTAATTTTTGCCATTTTGGCTGGCCCTCATTACTTATGTAATTTTCTTTTTTTTTTTTTATTAAAATCTTATCAGATGCTTCGATACCAAAATACACTCCATCCGTAAAATTATGTTTTAAACAATTAAGATTAGTATCCGTTAGTTCCGATACTAATAGAAAAACCTCAAAAGCAACAAAAAAACTTCCGCTACTAAAATTAGTATCGAAATATACTTTGATACCAAAAAGTATATATGGAATGCAATTTAAAACTATTACAGCAACAATATCAATTAACTTTGATACCAATGCAAGATAAAATTATTGGCAATTAAAAATTTTGGATACCAACTATAGCATAAAAAATGATGCTACCAATAGAAAAATTATATTATATTTTCAATAATAACAAAAGGGGATACTAAAAATTAAAATTGTATCTATTAAAAAGATATGATGCTAAAATAAAATTGTATCAAAAAAAGAATTGTTACTACAAATAAAATAGTATCATTAAAAACATTTCTGATGGTGATTATACTAGTCTCATGAAATTGGTATCCGAGTAATTAAATTTGCTACAAAAGAGCATTTTTCGTATCAATTGTTTAAGTGATAGTAAATTTTCCGATACCAAATCCCTTTTTTAGTAGTGTGTCTTCTTGTCTCACCCCTGCTTCTCGTCTCTTGGTGAGAGACAACCCCTTGTGCATGGCATCCTTTGCTATGCAAGTCTTTCTTGACTCGGGTATATTTGAGTGCACGAGTGAATGGTTTCAAAACGAAGATCCCAATCCATTTTCCACTAATTATGGGTACACTTGGTGGGAGTATGCTGGGATCAACCAAAGGAGGAATCAAAATTTTAATGAGGCAATGACTAGTGATGCCCGGATAGTGACATGTGTTCGAGGGGCTGGAAACGATGGTGGATGTTGGAGGAGGAACTGTGACGGTTGCCCGCGAGTTTCCGAACATCAAATGCACTGTACTTGAGCTTCCACATGTTGCTAATGGATTGCTAGGGTCAGAAAATTTGAGCTATACCAGTGGGGACATGTTCAACTTTATTCTCATGCTAATGCAGTTTTTCTCAAGGTGCATATATGCTTCTATTCTTGGGATTTTAAAAGTCATCCTAAAATAATACATCGTATCTTCTTCATCATTTTCATATATTATTTTTTGCGTAACATGTTATATGATTGACACGTAAGAGGGAAAAGAAATCCAACCAAGACCATAAGACAAGCAAGAAGAATGAGAGAAAGGTTATTATCGTTGACATGATAGTTGGTAATCACAAACAAGACCATAAGAAAACACAAACTCAGTTCTTATGGGACATGACAATGATGTCTTATGCCTTAGGAAGAGAGAGAACTGAGAAAGAGTGGGCTAATCTCTCCTTAACTGCTGGCTTTACTACCTACAAGATTAATCCTCTTTTAGGATTGAAATCTGTCATTGAGGTTTTTATTTGATTGTCTAATAGTTTATTTTAATTTATTATGTGTAATGTCACAAATAAATTGGTGACTGGTCTTGCTTGACACTTCGACCGTTTATACCTTTTAAATTAATTATTGTTATAAAATATTATCACTTTTAATTTATAATATAAATTATTCATGAAATAATATTATCAATTTTTATTTATTGAATATTACATTTTATTATAAAATTTATGACTTTTTATCATCACATAAGTATTTACGTGAATCATTACCACACAAATCTTTCGCAATAAATTGGGAGTGATGATGCATTGCTTTATAGTTGTTATATAATTATTAAAACATTATTTTTAACCATTAATAGATTAATAAATGTGAATTAAATTATGACTAGCTAGTACATACATACTATGGAAAAAACAAGGGGCCTTCGGCTAATAATTAATGACATCATTTGTATTTTTAGGGAAAAAATTTCGATGTAATTAAGTATATATACACAATTTTATCCATTTCAATTTTCTGTAAAATTAATGTGTCATATTATATTAATAAATGATTGCAAAAATATCAAAATTCGTTATTTAAATATAATCATTTTTTATAATTTTTTTTTTATTTTCAATTTTCAATTTTGATCATTTTTGTTCTATTTTGATCACTTTTTTAAAATTTAGTTCTTTATATCAGAATTTGTTCGATTTCGATTCAAAATTTGGGGGAAAAAGTAGTAAATTTGATTAAAATGAAAACTAAATTTAAAAAAAAAATAATGGAATAGTAATTTTAATATAAAGTGGTTTATGATGATCAAATGAAAAATAAAAGAGTCTCATTTATTACGACACGCAAATTTGTTGGGAAATAAAGTGATTACGACACGCAAATTTGTTGGGAAATATCACTTTTTGCTCAATATGGAAGTGCAATATCTAAATTGCCTTAAAATTTGCATTACATCTAATTTGCTCACTAAATACATGTAATGTCATGAATATCCCTAAAGAATGACCCACCCTCTAACATTGGGAATTAGATGAGAGGTACATTTGGAGGACACAAATTAAATGTACTTTTATGACATTACATAATAATAAATCAATTTTTAAAATGATATCACCTGATATCATTTTATCAACAGACGCAAATTAATTTAAAAATTAAAAATTATAAGTGGACGCAACTATTTAAATTATTATCACCCGATATCATTTTAAATTTATTTAATTTGTTATTGAATTCTAAATTACCAGCGGACGCAACTTAATTCCCATTGAATTTATTTAAATAATTTATCAAATAATGAAGTGAGATACACACATTTATATTTAGCACTATGAAAGATTGATACGTTATCACATAATAACAAACCACGTAATCATCCAAGATAAAACAATAGATAATCCACAACTAATGGTAAGTGACATGCAATTACATATGAATATTATTGGCGGACAAGTAAATTAAGGCTGAAATTGGCGGAGGATATGTCATTAAATATCTATTTCGTTGGCGGACACGATATTTAAGGATCAATCAATCGACGGACATGCGATTTTATTACAATTTCTTCGGCGGACAAACTTTTTAAATGGTAAAGTAATCGACGAATATGAAAAATTTAAAGAATTTTGTCGGCGGACAACGAGTTCAAGGCTTATTTTTGAGCGGACATGCAATTACATATTAATTACATTATTGGACACGTTATTTAGGACTTAAATTATCGACGGACATACAAATTAAAAAAATTTCATCAGCGGACAAGGTATTTAAGGCTTAATTTCATCGGACATACATATTTAAAGAAAATATAGATAATTATAATTATTACATAATTACAAATACTAACATAAAAAATAAATTATTTTAATAAAAAAAGATATCTAATTAATTAAGAATAACACATCGTATACATGTTATCTAATTATTATTTTTGGTGAACATGCTTTATTTTTAATAAAAAATAAATATTCTCAAATATTTTGTTTCCAACCACCTATAAAAATAGGTGGTAAATTATTTCCTTTATCTTCATTAACATTTATTTATGACAAAATCTATTAGTTTATATTAAATGATTTTAAGGAACGATTCTAGTGGTACATGTCCAGTGATTATTGGTTGATGGAATAAAAAAATTACATGTTAGAAAAAAAAATTTGTGTGTGATGTCCGCTGATAGAAAAATAAAAATAGAATTCTGTTGGCGTATGTCTGACGATGATTATTGGCCAGAGAGAGAGTTTCTGCCGTGTCCGCCGAAAAATTGAGAGAGAGAATGCGGAAGAGAGAGAAGATACCCCTATTTGAATTGCAAATTTAAAAAACGGGTCAAATATTGAGTAAAAAGTGATAACTGATATTCAATGCCACTTTTCAAAAAAGTCAGAGAATATATTATGACATGTGTAAGCGAGTGAGACTAGTTCAAGTAATTGAATGAAAAATTGGACAAAATAGATATTTTTACAACCTTAGAGCAAAATTGATGTACCATTCTTAAAATATGACATTTTGAGTGTTATCCCAAATTTAAATTTATTTTGTGAGATGGTATTGCTTGTTGAAATTTCCGGTATTGCGTTGGCTCAAAATTGGACAGTAGTGAATCGTTTGTCGATCCTATAACACAAAAAGTGATTATACGAAACAATGCAAGTCTTTTGCCTTGAATTTAACCCACTGTCTTATTGTTGACTTATACCACATCCACGCTTTTCCGCAGATTAAAATGAAAACGCTACAAAAGCCCCCACAAGAACGTCAATATTGCAAAGAATTGGATTATTCTGAACCGGAGAGAATGCAAACGGCTACATAATCGTCTATGCCTTGGATTAATATCCACTGCTGCTCCACTCCCATTCTATCCTTAACGAATCATCTCACTCTTTTCCTCCACACTCATCAATGGAGTCGAGTCTCTCTCTCGCTCCTCAAGCATTTACGTTAGTCACTCGCTCTTCTGTTTTTTCGCCTCTCCCTTCCCGCAGAGTTGGACTCCGCCGCAGTGAATTTATTAACAATGGCCACAATCTCCGGCTGCCATGGAGGACGTCCAAAAAACTGCGGCTCAAATCGGAGTCCAATTACTGCAGAATTCTCTTCAAAGCCTCGCTTGACTCGCAGGCTGTTCTTGTGGTCGCCGCCGCCATTGCCACCGTCTCTGCCATGACTGCAGTGTATGCGACTTGTTGGAGAAATCAAAGCGATATCAAGCTGGTAACCAACTATTTCTCCTTATTTTTCTATGTTTGGGTGGAATTTGAGCCAGAAATTATTCAGAAACGTCAATTCACTGAAAATTTATTGAATTTATATGTTTGTCCTTTATTATAGAATTAGAAGTCGACATTTTTTGTTCCGGTTTCCTTATAAGGATTTGTGTTTTTGATTTGATGAGTAGCTAATTGTATAGCTTAGTCTGTCTTGAATCTTATTATCTAAATAGTAAATAGACATTGGGTTATATTGTCTGCATTAAGTTAAGTTCTACATGTAGACTGTAGTCATGTACTATTTAAATGAAGTAGAATGTTATGATTGTTAATATTAGCAAGTAACCTTTGACTGCATGCTTTTTCCATATTTACTTGTAATAGCAGGGAATCCATGCTCGTCTATTTCCATATTCAAATGCCCTAGGCATCTTCTGATTATTGAAACTTTTAGCTGTCAGAGAGGCTAAAACTTGCACTTTCGGAGCATATGAGAAGCATGACAGGCTGGATTCTTACAAATTCTCATCGTGTGATTTCGAGGAAGACAGAATCTATGCATGGGAATAAAAATATTATTAAAGAAAGTGAAAACAATGATGGTTCTGATATCATCTTTGGGGAAAGTAATATGGTTCTTGGAGGACCTCACCTTGCAGAGGCATCAGAGTTTCATCAGAATATCTTAGCTTCTAACATCCATGATAGTTTAACCTCCTTGGCATCTGCAAATTTGGAGATATCATCTGCGCCTTCTGTCACGTCTGAAAATGATGTTTCACCTTTCTTTCAATTAGTTTGTGAAGTGCAGCCAAATGTACATGCACACTCCCATTCAATTGCTTCTGAATTTACGGTTCCAGTAATGCAGGCAGAATTGAGTGCCTCAACATCATCAGTAGATCGCAAGCAGGAAGAGACCACTGAACTTGTTGGAATAAATTGTGATCTTCTCAAACACAATAATATGAACAGCTTGAATATTATTTTTCTAGACTCTGGACGAAAAGAGCTACACACAATTACTGAAGCTTCTTTGGAAAAGTTAGATAGTTTGGAAAAAGTTTCATCTTGTGCTACCCTTCAAAAGAACAACAACTTTTCATCTTTCATGAACAATTCGTTGGCAGAAGGATCACATCATACTGCACACATCTTACCTATAGGTGGTGATACAGGGCACATTATGCTTATTTTTTAGTTGCAGGAGTATCTGGATGCTATGAATTATTTTTCTCTTATTATTATTATTATTTTTTTTGGTTATTTGATTCAGAATATTTTTCTTTCTTTCTTCCCAGATAAACTTGAAGGGGAAAGACCTCTTGGACATCACAATCCGGTCTTTCTCTGCCAGCAGAAGGATTCAACAAATCGAAAAGGTTTAAGAAAACAGGACAAAAGCATGATCAATAGAACCAGAAACTCGCCTCCATCTTCTGATCCCAATCAGAAGAATAATGACAATAAGCATAATTCTACGTGGCAATTACGTGTTTACAACCAGCTTTTGCGGGAAGGCAGGTAATTGCTTTTAAGTGACAGTGTTTGTCCTGAGATTTGTTAAGGTTGAGTTATTAAAATCTGACTTTACTATCTTTGCATGGAGCGTTTAATAAGATATATTCGTTACAAGTATACTGTTTTTCTGCATGTGACATTAGACATTCTATTGTGCTGTACTATTATAATATTGACAAATATTTGTATGAACTGTATGGCATGAGCGATACAAAGAAAACAAATATAATTTCAATAAATAACACTTCAAATCACCTGAAAACAAAATCATGTTTAGGTCTGAAAATTCATAATTATGTATGCAATATGAATGTCAAAATTATGATCTTTAAATTTATTTATCATGTGTTGAAAATGAACTTGAAACGACAAAAATATTAAGATTTGTTTTTTTGGTGGAAAAGTAAACACAATTCTTTTTTAAAACAAATTATTTGTTAAATATATATAATAAAAATTCCATTCATTATGTATGTATGTCTGTCTGTATATAATTTAAGCATGCTATACTGATGACAGAGAAGTATCATGGGGTAATGTTATTTAATACTTGTCTCAACCTACCATCAGTATCTTCCTGTATACATATCTAGCATATGTTTGCTATAAAGTTCACCTATTCATAATTTCTTGATTATAGGTTAAAGAACTGCATTGAATTGCTTGAAGATTTGGAAGAAAATGGTTTGTTAGATACGGACAAGGCAAGTTCGCATTTTTTTAACTCCACACTGCTTATGTATATGAAAATCTTTACTTATTTTGTTGAATGCGATGGTTCAGATCTATCACGGGAGGTTTTTTGATGTCTGCAAACGCCAGAAGGCTGTCAAAGAGGCGTTTTGCTTTACTAGGCTTATCCCAAATCCAACGCTAAGTACATTCAATATGCTTATGTCTGTTTGCGCGAGTTCTCAAGATTCAGAAGGTACCTTTTTTCCTTTCTTTCCTGTTAATTCAGTATTTTTAACTTATTTTCCCATGCTTTTTACATAGGTGCTTTTAAGGTTCTGCAGCATGTTCAGGAAGCTGGATTAAATGCTGACTGTAAACTTTACACTACGTTGATATCAACTTGTGCTAAAAGTGGTAAAGTGGATGCAATGTTCAAGGTATAGTGACCTGTATGAGATGGTCATTTCTGCCCAAATCTCCCTTGCCAAAAGTGAGATGAGAGTATCACACATGGATCCTTTCATTTTCAAATACATGGATCCTTTCATCTTTCCAAATTTAGGTTCCTCAAATTATTGATGAAACTATAGGTTTTTCATGAAATGGTGAATGCTGGAGTTGAACCAAATGTCCACACATATGGTGCACTCATTGATGGCTGCGCAAAAGCAGGGCAAGTTGCTAAGGCTTTTGGTGCCTATGGAATCCTCAGATCAAAGGTGATATGTCCTTTGTCTTAGTCTCTTCATCATTCATGTAAAGCTAGAAAGCCATTTCATGCGTCACAATTCGGGTATTTATTGGGTATTTTGCACTTCTATTATTGATTCATGTCTATCCTGGTTGGGAACATAGTAGAATGTGAAGCCAGACCGAGTAGTTTTCAATGCGCTTATCACTGCATGTGGTCAATCAGGAGCAGTGGATCGTGCCTTCGATGTGTTAGCTGAAATGAAGGCAGAGACACATCCCATAGACCCAGATCATGTCACTGTTGGTGCTCTAATGAAGGCTTGTGCTAGTGCTGGCCAGGTAAGTTATATCTAGTTTCTATTTGATCTACTTGAACTTTGGTCCTATCTTATTTTATCTGGCTGAAACCTCTGTGGGTCTACAAAATTTGATTTAGGTTGATCGTGCACGAGAGGTCTACAATAAGATTAATCAGTATGATATTCGCGGCACCCCTGAGCTCTACACTATTGCTATAAACAGCTGCAGCCATAATGGTGATTGGGAGTTTGCCTGCAGTGTATATGATGATATGATTAGAAAAGGTGTCGCCCCTGATGAGGTAGATACATTAGTAAGCATTTATTGTATTCAACACCTGTTTTGTTAATGGTGTTACTTACTGTTGCTTCTGATTCCCGTATTTCTCAATTGTCTCCAGCCTGTTTCAAGCTATGCACCTGTTTTATTTCCTAGAAGCTGTTTGTTTTCTTTCTTAACATGGTGTGAACAAAGTGATTATCATTATAGAAAGTACCATCCAGTGAGTGTTTATAATTGTTCAACGATTACATCCCTCAAATCATTAATGGATATCACATGTCAAAGCTACATTCCCAATTTCAGCATTAATTGTTTGACATTGAAAAGGCTATAATATAAATTTTCATAAAGGCTTCTAGTGTAGATTTCATCTTAGCGTGAGATGTAATGCAGCAAGGTTATGCAATTGTAACGGGACAATGATTATTTCTAATAAGAGAAGCGAATAACACTCAGATAAATGTTTGGCACAACACAACATCTGAAATTTTGTCCAGTCAGCATTCTAGTTTATTTTATAATATGGGTTCTAGGGTAATCTGAATATTGCTGGACCAATGAAGGTGCTAATAGAACTGTGCGTCCTTTGTCTTCTAAAGCTTATGAGCAAATCATGCAACTATGATATTTATTGATTTGTCGTGATTGATCAAATTCCTCAAACTTTCCCCTGATGCTCTTTTTACTCTATCGGTAGCATTATGCGTTTATTTATGAATGCCTACGTTTCAGGTTTCTATTAAATTGATTTAGTATAACTTTTATAGTTATCTGCTTTTCTTCATGATTTTTTCTTGGATCACAATTACAGATTAGATATATGATGATGATAACGTACCTTTATGATTTTTCTTGAAATATAAACATACTCTTTAATTGCTTACTTTGTTTTCTTTATCTAAACCAGATGTTTATCAGCGCATTGATAGATGTCGCAGGCCATGCTGGCAGAGTGGATGCTGCATTTGAAATTCTACAGGAAGCTAGGGCTAAAGGAATGCATGTTGGAATTATATCATACAGCTCCTTGATGGGAGCATGCAGTAAAGTACAGATTTACTAATCACGTCCAATTCGTTTTTGCTTGTTCTTCAAAATGAAGGATAAATAGGGTATCAGATGGGTTTAGTGTTAGCAAGGTTGCACTTTACATTAACATTAATTAGCAGGTGAATTATTAAATTAATTTTGGAACATGAGAGTAAAAATAAATGATAAATAAATTAATTAAAACAAGAAAAAATAGTCTACTAACTGATACTTTTTTAATTCTTTTAATCACATCACATTTCTTTAAAGCTGAAGTCTGAACTTTGTGATAGTAAGTTCATGCTTATTGTACATATCCAAGTTAACACTACACATGCATTGGGAGCAAGAAAATAATTTATTTATGGTGTTGCCAAGGCTATTTTCTTACTACACTACCAATTCATTTTGTACATTACATTTCTTTGCCTTGTTTCATTTAATTTGCAACAAATTCACTGGTCTTACCAGCCTATGACTTGGTGTTTCCTTAAGTTTTATTGGCCCATTTCTGCATATCGTGTATGAGAAACTTCATGCAACATAATATATCTGTTATTTATCAGGCTAGAGATTGGCAGAAGGCACTGGAGCTGTATGATGGCATTAAAAGGTTGAACCTGAGGCCCGAAGTTTCGTTGATGAATGCCTTGATAACTGCTTTGTGTAAGTTATCACCCAATAACTCAATAGATCACTATAGTTTGTGTTTTAGTGCAAGATTAGTATTTTCATTCAATTGTCTGGTTTTGTTATCATATACACAAGCTTGTTAAATCTAACATAATGTGGTTTAGGATTGTCAAGATTAATAGATAAGACAGATAAAAAATGTGCTTCTTTATGGGGATAAAAAATTTCACAGTATCAAAATCTAAATTTATCTTTATTTTCCCATCGTAATGGGATATAGAGTGATGGTCATCTTTAATGCAGGTGATGCTGATCAACTGCAAAAGGCAATGGAAATTTTACTGGAAATGAAGGGCATTGGATTACGCCCAAATACTATAACTTACTCCATTCTTTTTGTGGCGAGCGAAAAGTAATTGCCTTTTTTATATCAATGTAGTAGGATATTTCACTTTGCTTCAACTTGGAACAATGATTTGCATATGCTGTTTACAATCTGCCCAGAAAGGATGATCTTGAAGCTGGCCTCACTCTTTTTTCTCAATCAAAAGAGGATGCTGTTGCCCTTAACCTTGTAATGTGCCGGTGCCTTATGGGTGAGATTAAATTGATCTTCCTTTTTTAATCTTCAGATAATGTTATCGTGAGTGAGAAATTGTGAACATGACACAAATGATTGGCTACTGTTATCTTTTATGTATTAGATAATTCATTAATATATTAGTCATGCCTCTAGTTTTATGGTAACAGCAATTTTACATTGGCTTGAACGAATGAACTTTGATTTGGGTAAAGCCATTTCTAATTCTTGTCTGAACTACTTAGTCTACTTTTGCTGACAATATCGTAGTTTAAAATAAGAAAAGAAAAAGACTCATGATGCTACTAAATACTAATTGCGATGATAATATTGAACTCTGCATTTCAGTCATATGCAAAAAGTCTCATGGACGTTCAATTCATGGTTAATTGAATTACTGAATCTTCTGTGTTCTTTATGTACTTCATGCTTTTAGAGCATTATTTTATATTTTAGATTGCAACTTCCCATTACCTGTAACTTTTCTGCAATCACTCAACATGTCCCCCTGAACCGCCCTTCTCTGCTCCCGTCCCTAGCCTATAATTAAGAACAAAAAAGAGATGCTAAAGAATGTTTATTCTAAATTTATATATTGTCTTATTGAGTTCTTTCTTGTTCGTGGATTTATTAAGTTTCTAATAAAGCTTATTTTGTCAAGCTATGTGCTTACGGAGATTTCAAACTGATTGCTCTACTGGTGAACCTGTTCTATCTTTCACCTTTGGGCGAGTTCAGCTGAACAGTAGATGGTATTCATTCTTGAAACTCTATACTAGTTCTGATTTTTATTTTTTAATTACCAGAAAATTTGTTAATCCCTTTTTATGTTAATTTGTTTTATATTCCGAGAAAAAGGCTATGGCATACCATTTTAATAATTGCACTGTTATGTTGTTTGTTATATACTCCCTCTGTCCTGTAGACGTATTCACATTTTTTTTGCACGCAGAATAAAAAATGGTTACTTTTGGGGGTATTTTCATTTTTTTGGTAATAAATGAAAGGTTAAGTGTGTTATGTGTGATGGGTGAGGGTGATATTTTTGAGAATAAAGTGTATTGAGGGGTAAGTTATGATGACTTTATTACCATTTTTTGAATTTGAAAACTTTTATGGGACAAACATAAATGAAAAATGTGAATACTTTTGTGGGACGGGAGGTAGTATGTGATTTTTGATAATTATGATGAAATATAAAATAGCAACATAAACCTTAGTGGCACATACATCAGCAATTTATATATATTATGTGATTATATTTTTATATTATAAATATAACTAGTATAAGTAATAATAGTGAAATGGATCAATCCTTAATACATTCATGACCTTTTGACGCATCGCAATTTATTCCAAATCTGTTTACCTGTTGCAAAATCATACAACATACTATTCAATTTTTTGTAATTCTATCATGAGGCTGTTTTATGCTGCTACTAGCTATTCGGAACTTGTTAGAACAATTGCAAATAAATTCACGACCTTTCAATGTAATTTATTTTCATTCACAACCTTTTGATGTTATAACTTTGAACATGACTTTTAACTTTAAGTTGTCGGAATATTGAATTGCAAAATTAAAAAGTTCGTGTAACAAATTGTAAAAATTAAAAACAAGTGATTTAATTGAAAATAACTTCTAAAGGTCATGTTTTTTATATATAATAAATACTGTGTTATGAGATAAATATATGTATATGTACATATACATACATACATTCATGTAATTCATGTTCTGCTTTGATATGACCATTAGCCATTAGGGGAGTAATTAGATGAGATATGACATCTTGAAGGTGTCCAGTACTGTTTGTAGACATTTCGTTCATGAAACTTTGACATCTTACTAATTTCCTACTCCTATTATTCTGTACGCAGGAGTTTTAGTTTCTCATTGTTTATTCTCATCGTAATGAATGTTCTATCATTAATTTATTGCCTCAGACATGGTTTATTTGCAACATGAGGCAAACATCCTCTTTCATTGTTTGATACCTTTCAAAATTTTAATAACACTTAAGTTTGTGGTGGTTGTTACAATAATCTTTAAAGATAATCATGAAATTTAATAGCTTCCATCATAGAGAAGAGTGCTTCTATTAGTTATCAATCTCATGTTAATTTCCGTTGGAAATGGTGAAGTGAAGGAATAAATGGTTTACAAGTTAGGACTATATTTCTACAGGACATCACTGGTCTTAATGGTCTATAGAGAAGCAATTGCTGCAGGTGTGGCTCCTACAATGGATGAACTTTCATTAGTTTTGGGTTGCTTAAAGATCCCTCATGATATATCTGTGAGGAAAAGACTTGTTGAGAATCTTGGATATAATATTCGTGCATCCAAAGGTGCAAATTTCTATTCCATGATAGATGGATTTGGAGAATATGATCCCCGTGCATTGTCTTTAGTTGAGGTCCGTGAACCCTTTAAAAGAGCTCTTTATTTTTTGTCAATTACTTGAAATCTCAACTATTTGGAACCTGCATCTTAGAAAATTATGTGATGGTAAAGTTCACAGATCTTCTTTGAATATTTAGGAGGCTACTTCCCGTGGAGTTATACCATCAGCCTCTCTGAAAGAGAGCCTAATTTTTATTGATGCTAGAAAGCTTCAGCTTCATACAGCAGAGGTTAGCGGATATTTCTTTAAAATACTTTTGTTTCTATGATAAAGTTTTACAATCTTATCTGCAACTTAATTGGATTTAGCTACATAAGTCTTTGTTTTCTCCTCACTCTTGAATCTTTCCTTAGACTTCATTCTGTACATTTTTGGGCAATTGCTTCCTTAATAATGCTTTGTGGAAAATATTACAATGATTCAGAATTAGATACTGCGCAGAAAGTAATATTTCTCTGTAGCTTACTGAATAACTTTTTTCTTATGTGAGAATTACTATGTATGGACGTGTAAATGTGTTTTTATATTGGGGCCCAATCAAGGCGTAAGCTGCAATACTAACAATTCTATGCACCACCAAATGTCTTATGTGTGTTACTAACAACAACTTTAACCTGAGTTGCAAATATGTGCTAGGTATACCTCTTGACGGTTCTGAAAAGTCTCAAATATCGCTTGGCTGCTGGTATGTTCAATTTACCCTCTATTTTAATATTGATGTGGAGCATTTTCAAGAATTACTTGCCTTTATCCTTTCAGTAGGTGCTAGTAGTTGCTTTCAACTCAGTTGATCATTCAGCATAAATGGTCAATGAGTTGGAGAAACTTAAAATAAAGTTTCCCGTTTTATGCCCTAAATCAGCAACTTCATTTGGCTACAAAGACAAGGAATATTTGAGAATTCATGCAAATCTTTAGAGGATGGTGCAGGATTAAATTTAAAGTTGCTCTTTTTATCGGATTATAGAAGTTTTTAAGGATTTAATATCTTGGATTTAGCTTGAAGTTGGTACTATGTATTGCAATGAATGCTTGTATTTTGTGTAGAGGATTCTTCATCTCTTTTACTCTTTGTAGTTTGATAAATTATTTGATTCTAATAAAATTATAAAATATAAAATTCAACAGCATCATATAACATTTCAAAAGACGAGTAGCTTGTTGTTGTATGGATGAGGTACATGATAATAGCTTTGGTCGGAA
This sequence comes from Pogostemon cablin, assembly GCA_023678885.1. Classification (NCBI taxonomy): domain Eukaryota; kingdom Viridiplantae; phylum Streptophyta; class Magnoliopsida; order Lamiales; family Lamiaceae; genus Pogostemon; species Pogostemon cablin. Next base: position 20,429,111 of record CM042954.1, on the reverse strand, counting down.
AATGGAAAAGACGAAAATCATGTCTCTCAGCATTTTTTAAATTATTTTACGAATTCCTGTGCATAGTTACATTAACTAACCTTTTAATTCCTTATCTGTTTCTAAATGTTGAACAGGTGCAAAGTTGCCTAATTTAGTTATTTTATTGCCGGTAAAAAAGGCACAAATTCAAACTTCTTCAGTGGAAAAATCTATTACTGTTGCGGGCAGGTGAGAATATGTTCTTTACAAGGTGTAAACGAAGCTTCTTGTAATGTGATTACCTGATTGCACCTACATAGTTTCCTAATAATGGTAGTTTGGGATAAAGGCTTTAATGGGGGATTCACTAGTGACTGTGGCAGCATAATCATGCTTTATGGCTTGCTGTCTGCATGTGGTTTCCGAGGGCCTTATAAGTGGCTTCTAGAATAGGCAACTGGAAGAGGATTTTACTAGTGACAAAGGCTATGTTGAGGGAATTTACACGTTATTTGGCATCAGATCTTGGGTTAATGCTTTTCTACTTTCATCAAGAGTGCAAGAGCCTTGGGGGAGGCTTTTCTGGATAAGAATTATGAATCCCCCAATAAGTTATTTCTTTTCTTGACATCTTGCTATTGATTTGGAATGTGACTATTCTAAGAAAATATGCTCCAGATTATATTATAAGCAACTATGTGTGGACTTTACCTTCAAGATGCATAAGGCATCAGAGTTTTGTGGTAATTTATGTTTTACTTGTTATACAATTATCGCCTGAAAGCTGTATTCAACTTTCTATTAGTTGGGTTATCCCCGATCAAATAGTTCTTAACTGGTAGCTTTTGAGGTTAAACTGACATAAAAGTCCGTTGAATGTCTCTAGCTTTACACATAGATGATCATGAGTCTTTTTTTTTTTTTTGGTTGGTGGGGGGGGGGGGATCTTTGATTCTTGAATTTTTTTTTCGCCTTTCTGATAGACACTTGTCATCTCTTCATGCATTTATTTGTTGAACTTTCAGCAGTTCAGTTATTGGTATACAATTATGGTTGATTCATTTTTTAAACATTGGTTAGCTTATAAAAAATAAAATATTCTGAAAAGGTTTCATTTGCTAAACAGGATAAGCCAAGCAGTTGCAGCACTGTTGAGGAGACTTGGATTATCTTATCAAGGAAATGAATCATATGGAAAGATCCGTATAAATGGTGTTACAATAAGAAAGTGGTTTCAGCCAAAGCTTGTATCTTCTTTCCGTGAAAAAACTCTAGAACTTCCCTCACCTCTAAGACATCTGGGGTCAGGAATAAGCCGGCAACAACGTAAAATCAGAACTGGTCATTTGTCATTGGAATGAGGTTCACATTTGTTGGTGTATCGCTGGAAATCAATTCATAGAATTTTGTAATTTATTCCCTAATTTGGATATCTAGTGATATGTCCTCCAGCAATTAGGTGCCCTTCTTATATGATAGAATGGCTGCAGTCTTCTGTGCAGAAATTTGCAAAAATTCTTGATGTGATGGTATCATTTTCAAGGAAGTAGCACTGTAATTTGAGTCAAATGTAGAGAGATGACTCAGATGGGGATACTGGAGGTGTCTTTGGATTTTGCAAGTTTGATGAAAGCCCTTGAATTGCTAAATGTAGCTCAATTTTAGAGTACGTAGCTTGCAGATGGTTTTGCGCTGCTTAGCATTGAAGATAGGCACTGCTTCTTTACTTTTCTTCTTTTCGTTCTTATGGAGGGGGTGGGTGGGGGTTCTGAGTTGAAACTAAAGGGTATATAACAGATTTTATATTAGGATGGAATATTCATCGTTGATTGTATTTCTGATATATATGTAATGTTGGATGAAGCCATTACCATAATGATAGGGAGATTTCTTTCTACTTATGTGCAGTCAATAACTGTTTATTGTACTTATGGACGCCCCTGTAATTAGCTATTATAACCTTTTGTATTTGGATGCTTGATCGTTAGGATTATTTATCTGTTGAGTTTTACTCTGGAATTGATGGAGACATAAGATATTGATGCATTTGATGCTCATTTCTTATTATCTTAACTGTTATTATTGCATATGACCCAAAAAAAAAGACCAAAAAGCTTGTTGCATATCAGGGAGACTGAGTCAGTGAATTAAGAACTCAGAACTCTAAGCTAGCTGACATTGTATTCTAAATTTGTTATGATTGTATGGATTTGAACCTTATTATTGGCTGACAGAAATTTGCAGGTTTTGTTAAAAATATCCATAAAAGTAACTGCTTGAGTAGGTCATAAAGATTGGAGAACACAGCCTGAAAACTGTGCCGATGGGCAGTGTAGATGTCTATTGAAGTTGAAGTCTGGATTAATATGGTGTCTGAATCTGTACTCTTGATGCTCTGTTATCAGTAATCATTTGAATCTTTCAATAGGGACTCACAGCAATTGTTGATGAGGTAGAAGCTCAATTGGCGCTGAACATCATGCATTTCTTCAATGAACACTCTTGATTAAGGCTGATTCTTCGAAAATACAAGACCAACCCCACAAGTAGGATGAAATCAAATACTTCCTTTGCTTGCCATTACAGATCTTAAAATGGATGATGATGAAGGTATGATATTTTGACCGTATCTCTTTTTATTCTTCCGTGTAAACTGCTGTTATGAGCTTTAGGGGCACTTGAGGTGGGTTTCTGACCTGAAGTGAAGTTGAAGTTTGTGAATATGATTGGTGTTGATGTTAGCTTTCGATGGAGAACAAAGTCGTTTGATTGATATTGATATTTTTGGAAATTATGGTAGATAACGATTATAGCTTTATGCACACGATGTCCAAAATGCCATTAAAAGTACAATTTGTGGAGTGAAATCAGGGCCATGGTTGATAAAGCTCACATGCCTTTCCTCATATGTGGCTTTTAAATATGTCAACGGTCATATGACGCCGTTCATTAACACATCTTTGAAATAATATATCCTTTATTCCTTCTTATCCAAGAATTGTGGCCTTATTTTGCAACCCACTTTTTGCCATGATAGTGATACTGAAAGGTGCCTTTTTTTGTGGGATTTTGCTTATCCGAGGCCTTTTACAGCGACGTAGGAAGAGGAATAAACATGATGACAATATGACAGCAAGTTGGTGTGCAAAATTATTGGAAGACCATTCAAATGACTTTCTAAGGCGTGTTGGACATTTTTTGATGATTTAGGAAGTAATCATTTAATTAAGAATATCTTTGTTTTGGATATCTTAGGAGCCATTTGGTTTAAATTCCGGATTGATAATGGTAATGAGAATCATTGATAAGGGTAATGGTAATGAGAATGAAATTGATTAAAGGAGTGGGAGTATACATTGAATCAATGAGAATGATTGAGGATTTCGAATTCCCATTACCTCATTACCTCTCACCAAGCATGAGGAATGAGAATTAATACCCTTTCATTCTCATTACCCTCCCCCATTACCCTTTACCAAGCGGCCCCTTATACTTTTTTCCCTTATACTTTTTTCCCTTAGATGTGACTCTGTTGGTCATGGATAGGTGAGTTTGGAGATTGAGATTCTAAGTTGTAACCCTCACTTGCTGCCGTAGAATGCTTCTTATGAAATCTATGGATGAAGAGTACTTGCTAACATTTCACATTCTGGGGATATGATTCATTCACTGATCAAGAAAGATAATGTGAATATCTTTATGAATACTCAATCTGATAAATCTGCACTTATCATGTGGTATTAAGTATTAACCCTTACAATTTCGAATGAATCCGCAAGTGGCATTGTTTAATTGTTTTGTTGGTTCACAAACTTATCTTAGTTTCTAAAACCAGATCTGTGAAAAAATTATCTTTGTGCAGTTTCAAGTGTTCAACTTCTTTAACAGCATGATAATACTAGAAGTAGTGAATTGCATGTTCCAAGTGCAGAAACTCTATTAACCGAAAATTTGAAATTTTATTGTGTATATATGATATAAAATGAATATAATATCTTTCTCTTTTACATCAGTGGGAGACTCTCAACATTGAGTCTACACCCTAAATCCTACAGGTATTGTTTGAAAACCAAAAAATAGTCAACATTGTTGTTGATTCTCTGTTAAATCAAGACAGGTGCATTCTTGAAGTTAATTCAATGAAGGCATTCTCACTGCAGGGTATTGTTAGACCTCCCATGGGATGATTGAACCCGAATTCTTCTTCTGCTCGTTGTAGCAAATCTTGAAAGGAAGGATGATTCAGGTATGATATTGGCACCACATACCTTTTCCTCTGATACTCTCCTACGTACACTGCCATATGGCCCTTGGGAACATCTGTGTGATTTCTGTTTAGGAGGGATTGAAGCTTGTTGAATTGCTTAGCATTTGAAATCAAGGCTGTTAAACGAATAGCCATTGCTCGTTCTAAGGTGTGTAACGGGAGATGTTGGGCTTAAATAACTATCTAGAACTCGTTTTTGTTACGTTGTTGAACTGTAAAGTGGATGCTCTATTTATATTTGCTATTGCTGGAATCTGGAGTCCAACGAGTTGATCCTTTCAAAAGGGGTCTACCTAACCAAGGCATGCACATGGCTTTTGTTATGGGAATTCAAAATTAAATTTTAAAATAATAATAAATAAAACATTTATCCACACATCATCACATGCTTCTGGAACCCCACTTGTACCTTTCGAGTTATCGTGAAGTAAGTCTACTTATTTATTTATTTATTTTTTTTTCAGATTCCTGAAAAGAGGCTTCAAACAATTTTCATGGTATGTTCTGGCAGCTATCAAAGTTTGTGATTTAATTTAAGGGTAATTTAATTTAAATCTTTTTTATGGGTCCTATTATTTTATCCACCTTCCAGCATATGCCAACCTTTTCTTGCAATCATTGGGGATTGTAGGGTACGCCGCGATATATTTCTTTCATTTTAAAACGAAAACTATTCCTTATTAGCCTTATCTTTTCAACTTTCAATATCTATCCCACTTATGTTATTATTAACTTCTCAGTTTTAGTTTACTATTCTCGTCTATAATATATTATGCCAGAATATTTCGTACAATGGTTCCACAAAACTAGTTTAGTGGATCTATATCAACTTTATACATAAGAAATACTCATCATTACACATTACAATGATTATCTTTTAATCTTTTTACATGATAAACTATTTTCTTTTAAAAACTATTAATAACTTGAATTTTCGAGGGGTAATACTCTCTTTTTACGGAATTTTTCATATTTTCCTCATTTATTTGTCCCATAAAATTTTTCACGTTAAAAAAAAAGAGGAAATATCATTTTGTACAACAACCTCAAAAGTTACTTTAATTTCATAATTTTCACCTCAAACATTATTTATAACTTCAATTTTCGAGTAGTAGTAGTTATCTTATCATGCATAATAGCATAAGATTAATATTATGGAATTTGGTTTCTTCATGCCATACTTTCTCATTATATTACACTTAGAGTTGATATTGGGTGCACCCGGATCTCATATGTGTATAATTTTTTATTCTATTTTGTATACGTGTTTTTTAATAATTGTATATTTTTTTCACACTAAGTTTTTCATTAAAAAAAATAGCTAGCATCCACATGTGTATAACTTTTTATTCAATAGTGTATACATGTTTTTTAATAATTATATATTTTTTACACTCAATTTTTCATTAAAAAAACTAACAATAAATTGTATACATTTTTGTTCATAATTGTATATGTTTTTGTTTATATTTATATAAGTTTTTGAAAGTGGATGCACCATATCTTAGGGTGCACAATATAATTAGTCTTACACTTATATTGAGCATCGTTTTTAAAAAGTTAATCGCATAATAGAGAACATTTTGGCAGTCAAATGAATTATCATGTGAGATAAACTAAGAGCTAGTGAACTTATCTTTTAATAAAAATGATTTTGCTAATTAGTTTTTTTTTTTAATTTGATAATTTTGCTACTCTAAAAAAAAAAAGAAGATAATTTTGCACACTGTTTTTGGATCTGGGATGTATTGTGAATAAAATAGAATTCCAAAATTAGCATCCGTTTAAACTCTTGATTTTCTCTTTCATTGATTGGGTCATATGCACATGTCCTTGGAAGTGCTTGACGTTATGATAGTTATCTTGATAATCGTATAATTGCAAATTATTGGTATATATTATACTTTATTCATGTGCTGCTACCTCAATACATCTTCTTATTTCACCATTAAAATAATACCTCAATATTTATTTACTTTTACTTCGGGCGACCTCATGCATTTTGTGTTCATACTGTGAACAATGTTTATTTTTAGAGTATGTTAAGGGTGAAATTAGTTGGATGATGCAATTTTTTTTTAAAGGACTATTCTAAAGAGTTATTCTATAAAATACCTAAAAGTTACTCTATTCGATAAATTGGTTCAAACACAATATCAAATATTATCACTTAACCTCGAATATATATATATATATATATATATATATATATATATATATATATATATATATATATATATATATATATATATATATATATATATATATATATATATCACTTAACCTCGAATGAATTTAATAGTATTTGTGATGGCATGGTTCCATAATAGCACTTGCCTTATTTTTATCTCATATTCTCAAGTCCAATAAAAGGAGAACACTGACATGACCTTGTTTGTTCCATAAGATTTTTTACTCACAAAAAATGGTGAAGTGTATATCAAATTTTATTAGTGGTATAATAATAATGGTGAAGTTTATCGGATATGAGTAAATAAAATAAAAATCACAATATTATTATCTTCTGAAAAAAAAAACACACACACACACCCATTCACAATATATATAATGAATGGGTTCAATATTAATCATAGGTTTATGATTAGATTTGATCCATTGAACAACGTACTTAGTAACAAAATTAATACAACTATGGACAGTTTCATCGGATGCCTTCTTTGCCATTTATAATTGGATTTTAAGTATTCACACTGTCAGAACTCTTTTTTATTATGTTTCAAAATTCTTGATCCAACTTAAGTACAAACTTTATTTTCAGGCGTTGACATTGACGATTTCCAGATTGGATGTAGTTAAAGAATATTTTCATTTGTATTTATTTATATAATAATAAGTTAATTAATGAAGGAAATTGTATAAGTAGAAAAATAGTATGTCTGTTTATATATGAACACCGCCTTCCACCACTCTTGTGGTTTACAAGAAACTATTACTCTATTAAGTCAACGATTATGATTAACAAATAATAGTAGGTAAATAAATAAAAAAAAATCAATTTGTGTTTACGCTTGAAATGCTTTACAAAATAGACGATATATTTTTTTAAAAAACGTTACCTAATATGAAGAAGAAGAAAAAAAAAAAAGAGGTGTATTTCATTAGGGGTCGTTTGGTTGGGTTGATTAATTTGGTATTGATGCAGTATACCACGTAATACCACGTTTGTCTCGATATATTAGTAATGCTTGTCAAAGGTATTAAAATCTCCTTATATTAATAATAACATTCCTTTGGTATTGTGTATCCCACCTTAATAGGTGGGATACACAATACCACCATTTAATACTTAGATATTAAATGTAATTTTACCATTATGCTCTTATCCAATAATAATAATAATAATTATTATTATTATACTAATAATAATTAATATAATAATAATTAATAATATATATTGATAATTAAAATAAATAATTAATAATAAAAATAATACTTTATAATAATAATAATAATAACAACAACAAAAATAATAAGGGTAAATATGTCATTTTACTTATTATCCCATTTGTTAATACTCAACAACAAACATAAAATAACCAATACCTAATTATCAACAATCACATTTTTTCATCATACCAAACAACAATACAATTAATCACAAGTCAAACAAATCTCATTATATACAATACCATTATATCACATACCTACAAACTAATGACCTCTTATTGGACTACCAACGTCCCGAGATTAATGGAGAGGGAAATCATTGTGCTTTACGATGAAGAGGGAAATTACATATTGTGCTTTAAATGGCTTATTGTTTAACTTTGCTAGAGGTTTCCTGCAATTACCAACTGAATTGGAAAACTTTTTAATCTGATCTCCTCTACCGATTGAGCTACTAAAACCTTTTTTTCTTTTACATCCATTTGTAAGTTGCATTTTTTTTTCTTTATTTTGTTGTATAATGCATCTAGATTTTTTTTTCTTTATAAGAAAGCAATTAAATGTTATTTTTTTAATCTTATGATAATTTGATTAAGTACATTATTTTTATGATAAAGGTTTTTGTCAAACATTACTTATGTGAGACTAGTGCCCATTTTTTATTTATTAAATAAAACCCGTTTTGACTTTTGACCCATTAAAATTTGTTACTTCCTATCTCAAAGAAAATCGCCCAACAAATATTCTAATTGAATTTTCAATAACAATACTTTAAGAGATATAAAGGGATTCATAAAAACCCAGAAAAAAAAAACTCTCCCAACAAGTATTCTAATTTAACTTTTCATAACAACAAGATCAACAGAGAAATAGGATTCAAGAGAGAGAAAGGGAATTTACAAGAAAAAACACGTTAAGATGGAGATAGAGGGATTCAGGAGAGAGAATGGAGGGTTTGCATACAAGATATAGTATAGCCCTTTTAACCCTTGCAAATTGTATTATAACTCAAAATCGACATATTATTTGACTAGTACAATTGTATAGATTACATTTTTTTTATATATATATTACTAACGATATTTTACAATAATGTCTAAAATACTATAAGATATAACTGATATACATACTAGATCTAGCATAAACTGATAATACTTAGTCATCTGTACTTGTATAGTTTTGATCAACATACTTTATATCTAAAAAGAATACCTTTACATATAATAAAAATACACACATATTCATCGTCATTTTCTTCTTCTTTCTCGTAATATGAAACAATATACATGGTTTCAACACATTATTGTAGATCAGATCGATTGACGTCGATTTCAGTTCACGGTTGAACGTGAACATAATAGTTACGGTGACAGTTAAACTATGGGTAACTCCGGTGGAAAACTCTTATGGATCAAACACAACAATATGAAATAGCAATGCTTTGATCAACAAGCTTGCTTTAATCAACCCTATATCTAATGTTGTGTGTGGATTTGAAACAAACTGAACTTAAAACTTGAAGTAGGAAGACAAGAATTATAGTGGTTCGATCATGTTGATCTACATCTACTTTCTAAAGGAGAGCAATCACTATATGAAGAAAACATGATTACAACATGAAGATGATGATGAACTTAAATACTTAGAAAACCCTAATTTGATGCACTAGCTTGTATGGTGATGATGATCAATCTCACCCCTTTCTGTGCATGATACATCTCTTATATACCACACTGATGCACCCAAGAATGCACCAGCAGTTTCAACTTCTCCATGTGATCAGTTGAGTTGGTTATAATCAACTTCCAAGCTACTTAACTGTCTAACACAGCATCTTTCTTGATCCTATGACTTAATCTTATAACTGATCATACTGTGTTAAATCTTCACCCTCAATGCCTGCATCTTATCTTCTGAATTCCAGCTGATAACTGACTGATGGAATGATGAATCAACAACCGAAGCATCATCATGTTAACTGCTTGCATCAGTTCCAACTGTCATCATGTATGCATGTGAGCAGCTTGCCTTTATCAGTTGGTTATAGCTGATTATTCACTCCTTCTGGCTGTTACCAACAATAACAACTAACTTATGCTTCACTCACTTAACTCAATGCATGACAACACACTTATTACTGTTGAAGCTCACTTCTTCTTATGCAGCTTGTTGATCATACTCACTCAACTTGCTGCTTCTGTCAAACATCACCTTCCATGCCTCTATTGCTATATGTTACACATGATCATGATCATGCTTCCTCTTATGCATGGTCTACACATACAACAAAAACAATTGTTCACCTTCGTTTTAAGGTTACGACGGCAACAATGATTCACCTTCGTTTAGAGGTTTCGCCTGTTTGTTTCGTAAATAGCGGAAGAAGGAAATTGATTTGAATAATCCCACAAATTAGGAATCTCTTAGAATCATGAAATTGACGAACCTTAAATATATTATTATAATATTATTATTCAATTATGGATAATATATTCTTAATTATTCATCACTTTTTATTAAGAATGTTATTACTTTTTTTAAAAAAAATGTTGTCACTTTTTATTTTAATTATAAATTATTTTAGTGCATCATTATCACTTTTCATCAAAATGAGCAGTATCACTTTTTATTAAAATATTATAAATTTTTATACTTGTGTCCTTGCACTTTTCATATTTAATAATAACAATAATTAATTAATATGGAAAAAGGAAAGTAATGATTAAACTTATTTTAGGATTAATTATCCGATTCAACACATCCATTATAAAATCATATAATTAAATAAAATTATTGGGGAAACATTTAATACTATCAATTAAAATCTTCTGACTTTCCAAAAAAACAAATAAATAAAAAAAAATCTTCTGACGGGGCATTTAGTGTTCTAGATATTCACTATTGATCGTTCAAACTGGCAGTTCACTGTTTTAGCAGGGAGACATAAATTTTCTCTGTCAACAATTATATCATCCATGCAACATTTACTTCTTGATGAAAAAGAAAAGGAAAAAAAAAAATAATGCACACATTTTCTTGAATAAAATAGTATGTGTACGTATGCAAAATTTGGATTTATTGAAATACATAGGAATCTCTCTCATTCATAACTCATAATTAAGTACTAAAACTAAGTCATACAAGACTATTTCACCTATTTTTATCTTTATTGATAGTTTAACCCATCCAAGTAATAAGTTACATTCTTGAATGAATTTTCACTGCATGGAATAGTCAAGCCTCCCATGGGATGAACAAACCCATATTCTTCTTCCGACCTCTTCAACAAGTCTTGAAATAGAGGATGATTCAAGTAAGAAATCGGGACGACAAACCGATTCTTATGCTTATTTTCCCCCACATAGACGGCCAGATGACCCTTGGGAACATGCTCTACAGAAGGAGAAGAAGAAGAAGAAGACGAGGACGTAGCATGGTGATGGCGACGAACGAGGTGCTTAGCATGATGCAACATGGTATGGAGTCTAGAACCCATTAATTATAAGATGGATATTCGAATATTGATGTTAGAGAAGAGATGACAAGGGTTTGACGGTGACGGTGTGGATGAGTGAAGTGTGATATTTATAGGGTATATATGAAGTAGCTTAGCTAGATATAAATAGATTGGTTAAGAGAAGAGATGGTAGAAGGAATTAGGGTCCATCCAGTTATTGTGGGGTCTTCCTTACATGATAGGGTACATCATGCATGCATTATTTAGGTCACTCTTCATTCAGACTGCCTTCACTTTTCCCAACTTTGATTTACTTCCTATTAATTAAGTCTGTCGAATGTCCATCATTGGCCCATTGTTTTGCACTTCTAATCTCCATTTTTGTTGCTGAAATTTCCCGAGATTTTGGGTTTAAAAATCGAAACTCGATCAACAATTAGGGGCCAATTCATAGAGCGCAAAACTCTGATTTAAAATGAGTTTCCACTAGTAGACGGTGAGTTCTGTCTATCCCCATGTTAGTCGGTCTTCAAACAGAGTATCAGAGCACTAAAAAAATAGGAAAAGAGACTCCCCTCGTGGAACGTTTCTCAAATGAATGGTGGGAAATGAAATTCTACTGCCAACTAAATTGAAGTATTTCTCATTCTTCCCTCAATCAATTGAGCTGTATCTCGGGGGTGAATAAGTTAGTAACATAAAACATAAATCAATTTCCTTTTTTTTATGGCCTTAATTACAATAAATTATATATGATTTTTTTTCTCAATTAATCATCAAAATTTTCTTTTATCAATTATAAATGATTTTTTTTCTCAATTTAATCACGAGTTTTCTTTTTATAAATTAAATATACAACTTTTTAAACCTTTTCAATTTAATCACGATTTCTTTTTCAATCAAATACATAATTTTTTTATATTTACAATTTAATCATAGGTTCTATCATTAATAAAATATGTGACTGTCTTGCTTAATAAAAATAAATACACATTAAATATTTAAAGTATTTTGCATAAATTACATATTAAATATTAACAAAATATATACAAATAAATAATAAATTTTAAATAATTTTTTTAATATTCAAACATTAAATTTTAAGAGTAATGCAGTAAAATCATACACATGTAAGTCGTTTTTGCTATTTTATTAATAAGACAAAGTCTCTTGTGAGACGGGTCGACCCATCACTAAAGTATGTTTATTGTATAGATAAAGTATGTTAAATAGTTGTTAAAGTATGATTTCGAGAGTATGCTGAATTATGCATTAAAGTATGATTTTAATGTGTTATAATATGATTTATTATTAACATACTTTAACTACAAAAAAACACACTTTAACTATACAATAAGCATACTTTAGTGATCAGGGCCGATCCTATAAATTTTAAGGCCTGAGTCGTATTTTAAATTTGGACCCCTTATTTTGCTTCTTATTAAAACACAATATATATAATAAAAAATTAATAACTAAAGATAATATTACAATTTTTAAAATACAATACGCCTAACAAATTTGATGGCAAAAATATTAATAAGATCAGTATAATGAAGTTTGATGGCAAGTTTTTTTTTTGCAATTGATAACATAACCAATCCATTCAGTCTTTCTTGTGACATTGTTAATCGAAGAAAAGTCTTGATGAGCTTCAACTTTGAAAAACTTTTTATAAGCAATTCTAAAAGATAAAAAAGGTAAGAAAATAATATTAAAAGAAGAAATTCATAACAGACATAAATAAATAAAAAATCATGTGTAAAGATATATTAAAAGATGTGATTACATATATAAACTAAGAATATATAATTAAAAATAGTAATAATAAGAAGATATTAAAAACAAATAATTAGAAATAAGTAGAGAGGTTTAAAAAAATGTTTAAAAAAATAATTAAAAGGATAGATATTGGAATGGGATAAAAAAAGGAAAAGAGAATAAAGTGTGGATTTCCTAAATCATTAAATTCCGTGAATAATGAACAGTAAAGGGTTATTAAAAAAAATTAAAAAAGGGTGGATGGAAAATGATTCGAACCATATACCAAAATATAAATGTATGCTTTCATCAACCACTTGGACAAGACTCTAATTTTACAAATTCCACCTACTATATATATAAGGGAATTTTTAAAAAATATGCGCCCCTAAATTTCACCAAAATTTTTGGGCCTGAGTCGAGCGAGCAAAGACCGGCCCTGTTAGTGATGGTTAACACATCTCATATCCGTCTCACAAGATAGTCTTTCTTTTATTAATATAGCTTTGACACTGTATTTTAATTCTAAATTTTAGCTTTGACACTGTATTTTAATTCTAAAATTTACGATTCTTATTTTTGAAGTTTTAATAATTAGTTTTTAACAATCGCCAATACACCTTTTATGTGCATTAATTTATGCACTGGTTTAGAGTGATGCAATTTTATTAAAAAAAAAAATTCTATATAAAATACGGATTGAATCAAAATGAAACGTAGGATTTCAAATTGCTTACCAATGTTTAGAAATTTTCAATCGGTGCGCAGATATATGCACCTCTTGTATTTAATTAAAATTTGAAACTTAATTATGTTCATACATGCATTTATGCATTGTTCTCTTACACACTGATCAAAACATTTTAATATAATAAAATTATACCAAAGTGATGAAAAGTTGTAACCGTTCGATTAAACAATTGCACAAATAATTTGTAAATAAATGAAAAATGATAAAATATTTAGTAAAAAGTGATACTTCATTTAATTAAAAAAATAAAAAATCAAACAGTCTCACCTTGAAACAATTTCCCCACAAAACTAACTTAATTATTCATGCAAGTCACACCATCATACCAAATCCATGTATATATATGCACAAAACATAATTTTAGTTAACAACTATAACTACTACTCCCAACTAAGATCTCAATTTATTTTTTAGTTCAATTTATTTTTTCACCCATATTAAGGAGTATTTTATTTCACCCTAAAATCTAAAATCCTAAAAACCCTAAAAACCAAAAAAAAAAATCCTAAAACCCTAAAAATATTGTACACCTTTACTGTATCTGAATATTTTAAAAAAACATTTTCTGGCTAACTTTATTGATTTTTAAGGGTAATGTGTAAAGAAATAATGTCATTTTTTAAATTAATGTGTACTTTTGGCGTTAGATTATAATAATATTTTATTTTTTTAGGAGTGAACAATTATTGGACGAAGTAATAAGGGAAGAGTGGACAATCTTTACGAGAGAGTAATTACGTACTTTTTCTATCTCAAAACTGATCTCAAGTTTCATCTCTCAACACACTCTATATACTGTAGATAATGTGTAGTACTCTATAAAAAATGATACTCCCTCCGTCCCGTTTCAATGTTTACGTTTGCTTTTTGCACGTTGATGAAGGAGTATAATATTTTAGTAGATAGTTGGTGGAAAGATATAATATTTAATGTAAAGTGGGTATGTGTATTAGTGTTGAATGGTAGTATATTAATTGTTTTAGGTGGGTCCCATATTCCAAAAAGGAAAACGTAAACATTGAAATGAGACGTGAAATATAGAAACATAAACATTGAAACGGGACGGAGGGAGTATATATATAGTATATTACAAATTTTATTCACTTTTGAGTTATACATATATACTAAAACAAGTTATTTGTTATATGAAAGTGACTTTTTTTTAAAAAAAAATAATGTAGTGAATAAATTCGTTTTGAAACTTTTACATATTTTTTAAAGCGTGAAGAGTGTATTGAATGGACTTATGTAGACGAAATTGTAAAAAATATATTGTGATGGACTAGTGTGGAAGGTGTGTTGGGATAGGAGGAGTATTATTTTAAAAATTATGATAATATAGTTTGCCATAAATTAATTAAATCAAAATTAAATAGTTTTCCAAGTTGGAGATTTTTATATGTCCATGGCCATCCCTGCCCCAGCGTTGGAAGCATCACCCACACACAAACACATGTATGTGTGTGCTTACTGTCCTTTAACGTACAAGTGGAAATATTTAATTATAAATAGTGATATTTTGTGTTGAATTCTGCTTTTCGTTATAATTACTTGTTAATTTATCATATTATTATTGAAATATCAAATATATCTCGTCAATATTTATTAAATGAGATGGTTATTGGTTAGTTAATTACAGCATGTGCGTGAGGTGTTGAATCTTTTTTTATTGTTTTAAAATAATTATATATAGTGTATACTTGAAATTAAACATTTTAATATCTTAACATTAAATTTTTAATCTTTTTTTTTTAATATGAGGTACGTGAACTATAAAACTACATTATCTTTGAGTTGGGTCAGAAATTCAACTCTGCGGCTCAGCCCATGGTATTTGTATATATCCAATCATCATGAAATCTATTTGTTTTTTAAAATTTAATTTGTTGCAACATTTAATTATTTATTATAAAAGCCTTCCACAATCAGTTCCGAGTTTTATACATGAATAATGTGAATATATAGCTTTTTTTTTTTTTAAAAAGAGTTATATTTTATTAGGGCGTGAGTCTTGCCCTTTTTAAAATAACAAGTTTACAATATATCAATAAAATGATGATTCCGATTAACTACAAACATATAAAAAATAACAATATTAAATTTCTTCTAAGCAATAATAAGGATCTGCAACTCAATCTTTATAAATCATGTCTCTTTTGAACCCTTTCCTTCTCCAAACCCACCAAAACCAAACATGTGATTTGATCTCGTCAAGCATTTTCTCTTCGTTGCGTTCACTCTCCTCAAACATTACTTTATTTCTACTTCTCCATAAAGACCAAATAATGCATATCCATATGTCTATCACTAACTTCCGTCTTACTTTAGATTGAATATATAGCACTCCCTCCGTCCCGTTTCAATGTTTACGTTTGTTTTTTGCACGTTGATTAAGGAGTATAGTATTTTAATAGATAGTGGGTGGAAAGATATAATATTTAATGTAAAGTGGGTAGGTGTATTATATTAATGTTGGATGTGGGGACCATGGTGATATAATAATTGTTTTAAGTGGGTCCCGTATTTCAGAAAAAGGAAACATAATATTGAAATAGGACGCCCAAAATAAAAATATGTAAACATTGAAATGGGACGGATGGAGTATCTATTATCTAGTATGTATAGTTTGTAGGAGTATTTAATTCATTGTTTTACATAGAAATGTAATTTTAGTATATCTACATAAAATAATTAATCTTAAAAAAAAATTATTACCCTTCGAAAATTTAGCATAATAATTCATATTTAATTGAATGTGTGAAATGTGACACTTGTCCCCCATCCCATCCCATGTAACATTAGATGTAATATGGGGTGTAATAGGGGATCCCACTTGGCAGAAATGTGATAATTTGATGTAAAAAGATAATATTTCATCGCTTGTGTGATTAAATTACACTTTCATACTTAATCATACTTTTCATTAAAAGTTTTTTATTAAAAATGTTATTATTTTTCTTTTAAAATATTATCACCTTTCAATTATACTTTATTCATAAAATAGATTATACTAACACTGTTGTCACTTATCATTTTTCATTATTAAAAATATCATTTTTTAACTATTTCACGAAAAATAGTCCCACATTAATATTTGTGTATATAGGAATTTAAATTCTCAAATCTTGCACACTCGATGCTATTATTAATTTTTTTTTTTTAAATCCAAACCCACTTCAATTTTGTATTTATCTCATTAATGTACATATAAATCCCGTTGTATGATGTATGAATTGATAATGTGAAAAATAGAAGAATTCGGGTGGTCAATCATTAGTCCAGTATTCTAATAATTTATCCGTGGGGTTGTGAGATCGATGCTAAGTTTCAATTTTCGATGAATCAAGTAGCAGCAACAATGGTTGGTTTGGGGTGGTTATTTTCAAATATTAAAATAATTAAATATTCACATTTAATTATTTAAAAAATTATGTATTTACGAGCTTGATTTGAATTCTTCCATCGGAATGTTTACGGGTATTATTATAAAGGAGCTCAATCATAATTGAAATGAAAAGTAATTGAAGAGTGTGTAATAGTTATTGAATTAATGGAAGTAATTGAAGAAGTTTAATTCTCATTAAATCAAACAAGTATCAACAATGAGAATCAATATACATTCATTTTCATTAACCCATCCAATACCCTAATCAAATATCCTTAATTTATTAAGATCATTTAAAAAGAAGTAATCAAGCTATATTAAAAATGAACCAGTCAAAAATTCTTCTCGGCTTGATCCATAAGACCTCAAACTCATAGTTGATCCTAGCTACCTCGACTATATAGCAATGTCCAAATTTATTTATGTGCTTTAAAATATATATGCATGTAACTTGGAATAAAATAAGATTGTTAACTAGAGGATTAAAATATTACATGAATTTAACTATTATTCTCTCCGCTATATAGAACCCTTACTAATTATTTGTCTTATATATAAAATCGGTTCGATTCTTCGGTTACGTTTTGGTTTTGGTGTTACATCTCTTGTTGCGTATTGTTGGATGATTGACATGTACTATAATATAATAAAATATATATCCTAAAAGAAAAGGTTAAACCATAGGGACAATGATTGAAATTTTCTTCCTTGCACACGTGTCACACTCATCTAACGTGTGTAACAGGAGATGTAACATCAAGTGTAACAGAACATCCAAGATCATATAAAACACTTCACACCCCAAAATAAATAACATATTTACCGAATAATCTCAAAAGTTTTAATTTTAAAATTGTCAATTTCTTCATATAACACACATCGATCATTACCTTATATTCTGTAATTACTTAAAAATACCATTAAAAATAATAATATTGATTTTAAAAAAAAGAAACTTTTTCAAAAAAGGTAAGATAACGGAGAGAGTATTATACAATTATTACTAAATCCCAAGAATAAAGACTAACCAGCTTGTGTGTGAAAGAGTACGTGAACTATAAGTTTGTGGAACCTTTGTATACACACAGTATATATATAATCTCAATGTTGAATTTTTACAACTGTAAATTCTCCAGAGATTAGTTTGTGGATTCCGTAAGTAGTGGCACACAGAAACACTCCACCCACCCCACCAAAAAAAAAATTAAAAAAAAAATTGCTTCACTTTCTAAGTTCAAACAAAATGGAGGTAATTAACTTATGAGAAATCAAGAAAATGCACCAAAACCAAAAATTGTTTTACAATTGTAAATGAAGGCAAATAGTATTGAAAGACACGATCTAGTTTATGATCATCATCTCAGCTGCCTCATCACTACACTATTCACTAAATATGAATAAAAAAAAAAAGCCAATTTAAAGAGCATCACTTTATCAGTGTTGCCATAATCTGATCTAACATTACATTACTAGTGCAAACTATCTGAAAAAGATGGAGCTAATGATTTGAAGAAGAAGTGAGTAAAGTTGTAAGAGTAGAGAAATAATCCTCTGTGCATGGTATGATTAGGCTTCCAGTGGGATGATCGTACCCGAACTCCTCTTCAGCCCAATGCAGCAACTCCTGGAACAACGGATGATTCAGGAACGAAATCGGGACGACGAACCGCCTACGCGATTCCCCAACGTACACCGCAAAATGCCCCTTGGGAACATCGTTGCATGAGAAGCTTCCACTACTTTGCTTCTTCTTTGCATGACCTGTCAGCTTGATTCCCATTTCTTCTAATTTGATTTTTCTAAAGTATACGTATACGTGTGTGTACGAATGTATAGTATGAGGGACGACGATTGGAATGAATGGGGGGATGATCAACGCGACGACTTGTATATATAGAGAGGTAGCTAGAGAATTAGATATATACAGTATGTGCATAAATATGATGATTGATGAGATTTAGTAGTGATATTGGATCATATATACATTAGAAATTAATGATTAAGAATTAGGAAAGTTTTGAGGACATATCAGGTGAAGTTAGTGGCCAAGAATCACATGGTTTTGACTAATCTGTAGCACAACATTCTGCCCTACCACTTTAGGGTATATATGCCAATGTTTACTTGCTCTTATGCAGAAACAACCACTCAATAAATTTTCAAATTATAATAATTATAATATGGTTAATTAATTAGTTATCTTAAAGATTGATATACATGTATAAAGTTGCTTTGTTTTATAAATTTAGAAAGAGAAGCATTGAACTTAGACTTTGGGTCTTTTATGCTAGTGCCAATATTCAAGAAAGTCATATGTCTATAGGCCCTTGTAAAAATACAATGTCCCAATGATTTGTGATGCTTATAAACCCCTCTATGTTCATAACTCTTGTAAGAATCTAGTGTTTTAGGTTCATGGAATTCTGGCAAGTAAAAAAAAAAAGTGTCTGTAGGCACATGAATTTTATAACTTATTAAAAGAAAATATGTGGCAAATTAATGCAATAATTATCAATTAATTATTTATTTATTAAGGAATTTAAATAAATCTATTCCTAAAATAAATGAGTAAATAATTGATAATTAGGTCAGTCAAATAAGTCTGACTTAAAGACTAAGCAAGTGAAAGACCCAAGCCTTCAGAATCAGGTCAAATCAGCCATGGACCAATCAGACTGCGAGTTATTTATGGGGCATCCTCATTCTTCACCTATATAAGGAGCCCTCCTTCATTCATTCTAAACACACTCAAATATCTGAAGACAAAAGCTCTGAAGAGATCAAGAATACGAGCAGTGCTCCCTTGAATACTTCAAGCATCTTCAAGCGAAGAACATTCACCAAATCGAAGACCAAGGTTCTAAACCCTTTCGATCCAGCGTTCTTCAAAAGTAATAGCTACCAATTGGAGATCAAGGTGTCAAGCCCCTCCGATCCGACGTTCTTCAAGTCAAGTGAAGATCAAGATCAAGCGAAGGTCAAGATCCAAATCAAACGAACAAAGGTTCAACGCCTCCGGATCAACGTTCAAGACTACACACTCGAGCTCGGACAAGCTTCATTCGAAGATCCAGCTCAACTCGACGTACGCAGTCAACATAGTCAGCGTAGTTAACACACACAAGTCAAAGTCAAAGCCAAATTGGTTCAAGAGAAGAATCAGAGGATAGATAGAGATTGTTTCCCTAAATTCTCAAGTTCAATCCAGCTGGATTATCATTGTAATTCTCTTGTATTTATTTTATTATAAATACATAAATTTTGTTGTTACAAATTTTGGCACGTCCAGTGGGACCGTCTCTACCTCTCATCTCTTCTCTCTACAAGCAAAAATAATGACTACTCTTAGGATCGCGATCAAAATGTCATCCACCTCAAAGCCTTCAGCGCTGCAAGCTGTGAAGACTCAAATAATGACTCCATTAAAGATTGCGATAAGAAGGTCTATTGCATCAAAACCTCCAGAGTTGCAAACTGACAAGGTTGAAAACTTTACAAGAAGTATGCCCGAAGGCTCCTCAAAGACAAACCATGTGGTGGGGATTACTCTCAATAAGCCATTGCAGGGCAATAAAAATGGTGATGATGACTCTGTCTGCTCAACTCCTCGCTCCACGCCAAGCTCACCACTTGCCTCAACTGAAGCTGCAGTGATGACGACAAGTGCTATGACCATTGAGGATAAACTCGCAAGTATGATAAAAGTCATTGAAGGACTCAACAAGCACATGGAAGCTCAAGATTTAAAAATCTCTGAACTTATGAAGAAAATGGAGAATGCAGAGATAAATCGTACAAATAAGAAACAAGTTGAGGATGAGCATGAGGAGGAAGACTCGACGAAACATCATTCACCTGAAGAAAAGTTAGCTGAGGATAAGATACAAGTTTCAACTGACGGAACGCTTCCTATCAACCAACTAAAAAATATTGTGATAAATACGATAAAAGATAAGTTTGAAAGGAGCTCCAAATCTTCTTCAACCTACACCAAACCATATACAAAGAGGATTGATAGCTTGAGGATACCAACTGACTACCAACCTCCCAAGTTTCAACAATTTGACGGCAAAGGCAATCCAAGACATGTGGCGCACTTCGTCGAGACATGCAATGATGCTGGGACCTATGGGGATCACATGGTGAGACAATTCGTCCTATCTCTAAAAGGAAATGTCTTTGATTGGTTCATTGACTTGAAAGCCAACTCCATTGACAGTTGGGGGCAAATGAAAAAAGAATTCCTCAACCGTTTCTATAGCACACGAAGAACTGTTAGCATGATAGAGCTAACAAATACTTATCAAAGAGATGAAGAATATGTCATCGATTACATCAATAGATGGAGGAGTCTAAGCCTCAATTGCAAAGAAAAGCTATCAAAAACTTCAGCTATAGAAATGTGCATTCAAGGGATGCAATGGAATCTTAGCTACATACTCCAAGGAATTCGGCCTAAAACTTTTGAAGAGTTGGCTTCAAGAGCTCACGACATGGAGTTAAGTCTGACATCAAATGACATCGAATGGCCCTCTATTCAAGACTCTTACGAGTTTGAATACATGTCCTTCGATGAGCCCTTGGAAGAGGAACCACAAACAAAGGCTACAGTTTCTATAAAGATTCATAGAAATGAAGTGGAAGCAAGAGAAAATTGTGCATCCCAAGATTGGGGGCAATGAATTGTTGATAAATCAAAGACAAAGCTCCTTGACACGAGCTAAAACTGTCTACATTACGCTCCTTGAAACGAGCTTAAACTATCTAAAATCTACAAGTCAAAGCTCCTTGACACGAGGTAAAACTGTCTACATTACGCTCCTTGATATGAGCGTAAAACTATCTAAAATCCTCACAAATTCAAAGCTCTTTGATACGAGCTAAAACTGTCTACAAATTAAAATTCTCAGCTCCTTGATATGAGCGAACACTGTCTACATTATGCTCCTTAATACGTGCTTAAACTATTTATACATTAAGCTCCTTGATATGAGCTAAAACTATTCATGCAATGCTCCTTGATACGAGTTTAAACTGTCTAACTTAAATTAAATCTCCTTGAGAAGAGACGAAACTCTCTACACATTACGCTCCTTGATGTGAGCTAAAACTATCCATACAACGCTCCTTGATATGAGCTAAAACTATCCACACAACGCTCCTTGATATGAGCTAAAACTATCTACATGTTACGCTTCTCGACACGAGCTAAAAATATCCACACAATACTCCTTGATACGAGTTTAATCTATATAAAATTCTCAAGTTACGCTCCTTGATATGAGTATAAACTATCTACACATCAAATCAAATCTCCTTGGGAAGAGAATAAACTCTCTACACCGAAAGCTCCTCGACTTGAGTTAAAAATATCCACACAAGACTCCTTAATACGAGTATAAATTGTCTACAAGTTCAAATTCAAGACTCATTGACACGAGTATAAACTGTCAGCAAATTCAAGTTCAACGCTCCATGATGCACAAGCCTAAACTGCATGTTACTCCTGGCCCGTATGACTATAAAATGTGTACCGCCCCTCATCCAAACCAATTCATGTTCCTTTGAACTACGTTATCACTTGATCCTCTTCAAAGAGGTACGTAGGCAGCTTAGCACTTCACTAAGTTCAGTCATAATTCAGGCTATTTATATCAAGTTGGTGAGACAAGCAATAAAATTCAATCATATTGATCAAGAATGGATTATCGCAATTTGTTCACTTCAACACAAAGACGCCCTTGAACAAAATGGGAAGGGGCATTTGTAGGCACATGAATTTTATTACTTATTAAAGGAAAATATGTGGCAAATTAATGCAATAATTATCAATTAATTATTTATTTATTAAGGGATTTAAATAAATGTATTCCTAAAATAAATGAGTAAATAGTTGATAATTAGGTCATATTCAGTTAAATAAGTCTGACTTAAAGGCTAAGTAAGTGAAAGGCCCAAGCCCGCAAAATCAGGTCAAATCAGCCCTGGACCAATCAGACTGCGAGTTATTTATGGGGCATCCTCATTCTTCACCTATATAAGGAGCCCTCCTTCATTCATTCTAAACACACTCAAATATCTGAAGACAAAAGCTCTGAAAAGATCAAGAATACGAGCAGTGCTCCCTTGAATACTTCAAGCATCTTCAAGCGAAGAACAGTTGCCAAATCGAAGAGCAAGGTTCTAAACCCCTTCGATCCGGCGTTCTTCAAAAGTAATAGCCACCAATTGGAGATCATGGTGTCAAGCTCCTCCGATCCGGCGTTCTTCAAGTCAAGTGAAGATCAAGATCTAGCGAAGGTCAAGATCCAAGTCAAGCGAAGATCAAGATCCAAGTTAAGTTCAAGTTATATTCAAGTCAAGAGCAACAACCGATCAAAGATTAAGGTGCTAAGCCTCTTCGATCCAGCGTTCTTCAAATCAAATTCATTATCCGTGAAGTCAATGTTCCACCAAATTGAGCGGCATACTTCACAACAAATTCAAGTCAACGTTCAATCCGAACAAAGGTTCAACGCCTCCGGATCAACGTTCAAGACTACACACTCGAGCTCGGACAAGTTTCGTTCGAAGATCCAGCTCAACTCGACATACGCAGTCAACATAGTCAGCATAGTCAACACACACAAGTCAAAGTTAAAGCCAAATTGGTTCGAGAGAAGAATCAGAGGATAGATAGATATTGTTTCCCTAAATTCTCAAGTTCAATCCATCTGGATTATCATTATAATTCTCTTGTATTTATTTTATTATAAATACATAAATTTTGTTGTTACAGTGTCATGATCACAAATATTATTCTACTAGTACATACAAATTTAATTAGAAAATTAAGTTGGTGTGTCGTTGATTATTAAAACGTGTATTAATTAAAGACGGTGAGACGAAGACAAACCGTGTTCGGATGGCCAAATATTAGCTAGCTAGAACAAATTGTGGAAGGTTGATAGGAGAGGAAAACAGTATGGAAGATATGTTGTCCAAAATAGGGAAAAAAATAGTAGTTAAGAATAAGTTCTTATTAATTTGGTTGAATTTTGTCTTTCCATGTTTCCTTCCAGTTGCACATCTCCATTTGATCAGTTAGGGTTATCGACAAATTTAAGGATGTAATAAAATTCAATTTATAAATGGCTAGTCAGGAATTATGTCGATGGATGCATGAATTAGACTATATATATAAATAAAAAATGCATGAGTGAAAGGATAAGGCTAAGTAATATATATAATTAATGTTATACTAAAATTAAAACTCTGGGAAGACAATTATGTATGTATGTGTATATGTATATGTATATGTATATAGTGTAACAACAAACTCATATGATGAACATAATTCAGCCAAACAGGCCCCAATTGTCGAGTTCCTCTGCTCACCAGCTAGACCATTATGCTTAGTTTGCATATATACCATTAATAGGTACTTAGTGGATTCTGATTTGAAATTCTTGTGAAAACGTAATTCATCATCTCTCTCTTTAGTCTTGATGTGTGTAAGTCAACCCTTTATGATTTTAACTAGAGAAGCTAGCTTCATAATTAAGTCAGCAAAAGAAGGTCAAACTATATGGGAAGTCTCTGTTAAATTTGACCCCAAAATATTTGATTATATTTTAATATTACATTTATTATAGTACTACTAATTTATTGAAAAAGTGATACACAAACACTTGTATAAATTAGGTTTACGGTGTAAATCTTGTGGTCCCCATTTTCAATTCTGTATACCCTATTGATAGGGTGTTTGAGTTAAGGGGGGACTACAATGTTTAAAAGGATTTACGATATAAACCCAATTTACTAGAGACTAACTCAAAATTATATATATAAGAAGATAAAATTTAAACGGTCTTAATAGGCTAGGTTTAAGATTTCTCCTCAATCAATTTTATACATGTCACTGCGGATTTCATGTTACATTTTAATGTCACATTTTTATTTTAAATTCTAGAATGAGTTTACATGAGAGAATGCATGCATACTTGGTAGAATTTATTTATACATAAAAGGGAACATTTTTTTCTTTTCTAAAGGAAGTATTTTTTTTTTCTTTCTTATTAATAATATGAATGAAATAAGAAATGTAATACTCTCTCCTCCCACTGTTGGTAAGGCATGAATATATTTTTTTATGATCCTATATTAGGGAGTATTATTATTTTATATAAATAAGTAATTGTATTAGTGGTGAGTGGTGGGTCATATATGTGTTATTTTTTTAATAAAGTGAAAATAGATACATTAGTGGAGGACCAAATTACAAAATTGATAATCAGAAGTATGGAAAGAATATCAATATATATATATATATATATTAAAAGATCTAATGTGATCACATGCTACTAATTGGTCCAATTAATTTAATGATAGGGGTAAATAATATCAAAATGTGATAGAAGATTGAATTCGAAAATAACTGGGTAGACATAAGTCCCACAAATAAATATTGTACTCATGTACTTGTTAATTGACTCAGATTTGATTCTTCGAATCCATTATATAATGGTTAATTAACGTGTATTTAATTAGTTAATAGGAGTTTATGAGTTAGTGAGTTGACTAGGTAGTGGTTTTTGTGTATATGCACTTGAATGTGCAACATGTTTGAGTGTAGACCAAATCTAGCTCCTCGAATTTCTAAAAAGATAATTATAAATGGAAAATAAAAATAAAGATGAAATCTTGAAAGTGGATTTTGATTACTATTTGTCGACGATGAGTCTGTATCAACATAATTTCCAAGGAGAAATTGTGTGCTGTTAGTTGGGTTGAGTGGTGGGACTTGTGCACTCACAACAATTTGTATTTAAATAATTAAATAATTAATAGTATACATACATTTGTATTTTTAGCAAGTGATATAGTTGGAAATTAATCAAGCAAATGCATGTGAGGCTTCATGTGCAATTGTCCTTTTGTACTATTTCAAAATGAACCCTTCACCACAAGTTTAAATTAACACTGGCACAAAATTACTATTGTGTACCCTCTATCTACTCCAGTGCTCCATTTTAATCTACTATTATATATTTCCACATTTTACCCTCGCCATCACTTCTACTTTACTCCCACAACTTTTAAAATTACTTCAATTTAGTCTAATTTTACTGAAAATTTGAAATTTTGTTGAAATCGCCCACGTGGCTCGTGCATGGTGTCCATATGGCAGAGTGACACATGTAAAATTTATCATTTCTGAGGAATTTGAATTAAATTGACGTTATTTTAAAAGTTGTGTGATTAATTTAATTGAATATAATAAACATTTGCATGAGCATTTTTGTTTTTAACTCTAGGATAAAGTTAAAGTTGTGTGATTAATTTAATTGAATATAATAAACATTTGCATGAGTTTTTTTTTTTTTTTTTAACTCTACGCAAATAAATTTATCATATGACTGTATAAGAAAATTCAAACATAGAACTTAGTGAAAGATGGAATGTGAAATATGTACGCGTATTGAAAGTTGAAATGAACTAAGGTGTCTCTAAACGATAATATCATAAATTCTAAATTTAGAGTTCATAGTCCTTTCAATTAAGCTCGAAATTCTTATGTTATTTTGGTGTAACATTATCTATGTCACATAATTGGATAGATGATATACACGAGATTAAAGAAAATTATACCCTAAAAAAAGATAATTTAAACTCTTTTGAACAATAGCTTAAATGGCATTTGATTTTTATGAAGACATCAATCAATCATATAATATTACAAGTGGCACATAATATAATATACGAAAATGGAGTAAAAAATTCTTTCCCTTCCAATCATTATCGTATCTCTACTTTAAATATAGGGAAAAAAAAGTATTTTTTACATGGAATATCCAGTAAAATTATTGAAACAAATTAACTCCTGAAATTTTAAAATTTTAAATTTAAGTGTAACAATAAATTACATGAACGATACTTTAGAGGTGTATCCCCAAATTGCAAATTAAAATGATCCTAGTAACAAATTTTTTATATCAAAATTATGAATATTATGGTTATATCATTAAAAAAATTACTCTCTTCATCCCCTTGAAAGGTATTCATTTCACTATTCCTGACATCTGCTTCAAAAGCATCAATTTCCTCTATTTAATAAAGAAAATACACAATATGACTCACCGCTTCCCTCTAATACAATTACTCACATTATCTATAATAATAATACTCCTTAATTTAAGTGCAAAAAGCAAATAAAGACCTTAGAACCATCCACGTGCAAACAGCAAACGAGTACCTTTCAAGGGGACGGAGGGAGTATTTTTAACAACGGAATTTACCAACAGAATAACAATAAAAATAATATTTTTTCTTTAGCAATGGAATTGCCAACGGATTTATTTTCTATTTTACCAACGAAATTCAATCTGTTGGTAATTACCAAGGATTACCAACTGAATCATTATATAAATTACTACCGAATTACCAATGAAATTGAATTTTCGTTGCTAAAAATTTACCAATCACCACTTTACTAACGGAAATTTACCAACGGATTCCGTTGTTAATATTCCGTTAGTAAAAAACGGTTTTTTTGTAGTGTATAATATTCATCTGGAAATATGAAAGATTAATATTTTAGTGTGAAACGCATTAAAATTTTAATATAATGATTTTGTACATGAGAGTATTGTATATTTTTAAACATTTGATAATTATAGCAATAATTTTATTAAAAGTGCTTTAAAATTAAATGTATTCTAAATAAAAAATAATAAATAAAATTATTAATATAGGGTTGAATGTGGATTGAAAATACTTTATCAAAATTTTAGGGGTTAAAATTGGGTTGAAGATGGAAATAATTTATCAAAACTTTATATATAGACTTTAGAGATAAAATTGGATTAGATCGATTTCCTTACAATTTTAATCTTTCTGGCCGGTGAGATTCTTTTATAAGTGGGGTTTTCATAGAGTTAAAAAATAAAAAATAAAAAACAAAAAAATTGTGTGATACAGTCTCACGTAGTGACTTTTGTGAAAATGTTAAAAATGATATTTTTATAAAGAAAAGTGATACCTAATTAATGAAAAATAATACTGATGTTGTGAACTATTTAACGAAAAATAATACTGATGTTGTGAACTATTTAATGAATGATTTATAATATAAATAAAAAGTGATAACGTTTTAAAAGAAAATTGATAACATTTTTATTAAAAAATAATAATTAATTACTAAAGTATAAAATGATCTTACCGTCAAACAGTCTCAGATTGTCAAGAAAATATATTTTATTGACTTTTAAGAAATAATTTAATATTTTGAATAATAATTAAAGCATATTATGCGTGTAATAAGAAAGAAATTAAAAGTTCAAAATTAACTAAAATGTATAATAAGGGAATATATAGTGTGTTGGGTGATATAGTTTGTTTTGCAGTGTGAATAAGATTTTAGGTTCTAATTTTTCATTTTGTAGTTGGTTATTAATCTAAGGATAGTCATGTTAGGTGTTAGGATGTAAATTGTTGTAAACTTGTTAAATTATGTTATTATTATTTTTTTTATTATTATTATTATTATTATACCATAATTGAATTTTATTTATACTGATAAAAAAATTAAAACGAACAGAAATTAAAGGAAGGGGGTATGAAGATAATTATATACTCCTATATATCACTACAACATAAATGATGTTATGTTACACTTCACAGTAATACTTTTATTATATATAACACTTAATTGTAACATTGTTTAAATTTTAATAATATGTAACACTTGTTTTATATGTAACATCAATAAGTAATATTTTTATGAAAGTAACACTTTTTAAATAACACTTTTATAAATATAACACTTTTCAGATTACACTTTTTTATATGTAACATTTTAGTAGTATCATTTTTCATATATTACACCTTTTATGTAACACTATGAAATTTAATACTATTAGATTATATTTTTAAATAATATTTTATATAAATGAAATATGTAATATTTTATATAGTTTAAATAATTAAAAAAATACTAACACACTATTAAACAATTTATATTATTATATAAGTTGAAAAAAAAATATACGCTCATATTAATAAAATGTTTAAAAATATTATTAGTGTTGTATGAAAAAATATATTTATATTTATTTAAAATAATTTTAATATCTATAAATTTATTTATAATAAAAATATATTTTAATTATATAATATGATTATTTTTAATTATTTAAATTATTATATTTCTTAATAAAATTACATTGTATAATATAATAATTTTTTAAAATTAGTTAGTATAATAACAGCTTAAGTTTAATTGTATTAGATTATTTTAAAAAATATATTTTAATAAATTAATAAAAAAGTGATGTGGTCATGTTTAATAAAATAAAAACTCAAAATAAAAATTAAGTTATAGTTAATCAAGGTGGTGGAAGTAACTTATTCTAAATAAGAGGTCAAAGATTCAAACTTGGTAGATGTATTTTTTTTCCTTATAAAATGTGTTACATAAAAAGAAAACCACATGTAACATTCATAAAGTGTTAAATAAAGTTTTTCATCTATTTTAACATTTTTTTAAAAGTGTTATTAATGATCAAAATAGTGTTGCTTTAGACAATAAGCAGTACAGACAAACATTGCACTTTAAAAAATGTTAGACATATTATCTACAATAACACATTTTTGCTATTAAGAATACCACATGTAACATTCATAAAGTGTTAAATAAAGTTTTTCATCTATTGTTACATTTTTTTAAAAGTGTTATTAATGATCGAAATAGTGTTGTTTTAGACAATAAGCAGTACGGGCAAACATTGCACCATAAAAAATGTTAGACATATTATTTACAATAACTCATTTTTGCTATTAAATAACAATTTTGACGTGTTATATAAAACAAGTTATGCTGTAGTATATGGGGCAATAAAAATAAATAAATTTAATTGCGTAATTTAGAATTTTGGATTATATATGATTTTGTAGATTGTCATCGAATTGTTTAGTGTGAGAAGCAGTACGTAGCACATGAGGAATCACATGGTTTGGTCTTTCAATCATCAGAAAACATTTTAAAGCAACAAACACAAATTACTTTTAGATTCTTACTTACCACCAATATTTACAGTAATATACTCCCACTGTCCCGATCACATTGAATCGTTTGACTGTATAAAACTCTCACAAAAGCTATAGTAAACGTAACAATATGGGCGGGACGGAGGGAGTACATCATAAAGAGTAAATTATTATTATTATTATTATTTTATTAAATAATATCCATGGTGATTTTGTAATAATTAAGGTACCATCAAATCGCACCCTCAGGCGTCGTTATGATGTGAAGCAATCCTATTAGTCAATTATTCAAGAAACACATAAAATAAGATCTTTTGTAAATTGAAATAATTAATTGAATCATGTTAATTTATTATATCAAAGAAAATATTGTCCATTAATACGTACTCCCTTCGTCTCCTTTCAGATGACACACTTTCCATTTTTGAGTTGTCTCACAAAAGTTTGCACATTTCAAAAAAAGCAAAAAGTAAAAAACAACCACCATTCCCCATACACTTTATTACAAAAAAAATCATCTCTACCTAACATATTTTATCATTTATTTATTACAAAAAAATATCATTATACCCCTAAAAGTTACCACTTTCTTAATCTCCGTGCCGTGTTGGGGGTGCAATCTTTTGTGGGACGGAGGGAGTACATAGTGATCATCATATTGAAAGAGTATATATATAAGGCAACATGTATGTAATAAAAAATGAATTAAGATTATATTCATTAATGGATAGATTAATTTACAGACTAGCTAAATGATATAGATAGAATGCAAAGAAGAAACAACTAATCTATGATCATCACAAAATTGTGGTGACTAATCTAGGATTAATAAATAATTAATTGAGTGATCATCATCATGGTGATGCATGTAAAGTTGTGGCTTAATTTAATGAAAGTGGCATTGTGAGCTGAGAAGTAAGTGAGAGAAAGTAATCTTCATGGCATGGAATAGTTAGGCCTCCCATTGGATGATTGTATCCAAACTCTTCTTCAGCCAAATGCAGCAGTTCTTGAAACAATGGGTGGTTCAGGTAGCAAATTGGCACCACAAATCTTCTATGCATCTCCCCAACATACACTGGGAAGTGCCCTTTTGGGACGTCGTTGAATGTCGAAACGTTGCCTTTTCTTGGTGAGATTGTCCTCCTCAGCCTCTCTTTGGTCTGTGTGGACAAGAATCCCATGTTTAGATAGCTAGGTAGAACTAGTTGTGTTAATTTGAATGTGTGTTTTGAGATGAGTTGGTGTGTGTTGAGTTGGAAGTGGAGTATATATATAGAGAGAAAGGGGGTAAGTTTAGACATATCAGGTGAAATAATTGGGAGGGAGTCACATGGTTTAATTGACTAAGGACATTTATGGCCTACCATAAGAGAGAGAGAAAATGGGAGTTTATAAATTGGACAACCAAATCTAATAGAACAGCATTATTTTTAAATCATGGTTATATGTAGTCCATGTCAACATGATACTTTGTTTGATGCTTAATGGGGAAATCATTCATTTATTTCACTTTTTCCAGATGCATTGAACTAAGCTTTTGTGGTGTTAAGTGTTGCAAACCAAATTAACTTATGGGGGTCCTTGTTATTACACATTGTCTTTGTTTTGCTGCACAAATTCATTCATTTCTGCACCCCCTTGTGTCTGTGTTTGTAATCTTGAAATGGATTAACTTGCAAGGTTACCTTCTGCAATTAAGGCTTGGAACATGTTGGGTTAAAACTCATTTAGTGCTACTTCTTATGAGTTGTTTCCAGATTATAATATGAGAAATTAGTATTTTAAAACAAGTTAATAAATTTTGTTTGTCTAGTTTGTAAGATGTTTGGATATATTGGTAAGTAGTATATTAATAAGAGAGATGATGGAGACAGTGGCAGTAAAGGTGGAAATGGTAAAATGGAATGTCATAATGTAACTATTGAGAATGATTAGATGCATATAGAATTTTGAAAATAAGTATATAGTTATATAAGTCACGAAGTAAATAATGTGATCCTCCTCCTAATCCTATTACTCCTCCTAATTCATGTGATTCTCCTCCTAATCCTATTACTCCTCCTAATTCTATTATACTCTATATTTTGTTATAGTTTATATTAAAGATGATCATAAGATTTACATTGTGAACTAAATTTTCAAGAGACTAACTCCAAATTAATTTAAAAGTTTCATGATATTAAAAAAAATCAATTATAGACATAGAATTGTTAAAAAGTCCGATTCACATGGCCGTTCTATTAACTTTCTAAAAAAATAATTAAGACTCAAATTTTACAGCCCATTTAAAAACTAGGCCTCTTGACTAACCGATTAGCTCGCGGGCTAATAAGCCTAAGAGTTATTATTATTATTATTATTATTACTTATCACCTACACATCAATCACTCTCCTCTTACCCTACCCCTAGCCAATCATGGGGACAAGCTTTATCGTCCTTTAATTCAATACACAATCTATTTAATATTTTTAATTTTATCACGGCCTTTTATTTTTGTCAATTCAATATGTGATCTATTTAATATTTTTAATTCTATCACAACTTTTATTTTTGCAATTTCGTACCCCACTTTATTTTATATTTTCAATTCAATTAAATTCATTATTATTATTTATAAAATAGTGTTATTATTATTATTAAAAATTATTTAAAAATTAATTAAAACACACAAACCGATCATTTATTTCATAAGATTTTTTTTCTGTTATTATAGTAAATTAATATGTGATTAAAAACTTATCTTAGTTGGTCGACCTTTATGTAAAATTATTTTTAACCATAACTAATAAAATTCTATTATTATTATTATTAATATTGTATTTATTATTAAATCTGTTCGAACTTATCACTATTATTATATAGTAAATCCACAACTCTAATAAAAATATAGTATAAATAAAATTATTTATTGAAAATAAAAACTTTATAGCAAAGGAAATTAATTAGTAACCAATTTAAATTTAAAAATAAAAATAAAAATTTTGGATGGAGTATTAATTCCATTAATTAATAATAACTACATAGTTCTACTTTTATAATAATAATAATAATAATAATGAATTTAATTGAATTGAAAAAATAAAATAAGTGGTGTACAAATAGCAAAAAATAAAATTTGTGATAGAATTGAAAATAATAAATAGATCGCGTATTAAATTGACAAAATAAAAGTTTGTGAAAGAATTGAAAATATTAAATAGATCGTGTATTGAATTGACAAAAATAAAAGGTCGTGATAGATTTGAAAAGCCCCAATAAGGTGGTGAATTTTTTAATAATTAACCCAAAGTTTTTTTTATCTCATAACTTTTTAAACTTTAAATTTTGTCCCAAAAAATATATGTGTATCGATTTTGTCCTACAATTATGAGTTTTATTTTGATTTTACCCAATTTTTGCCGGAACCCTCAATTTTAGCCGGAACACCCATATTCATCCGTCACGTGCAACGCACGTGACCAATTTCAGGCGAAAATTGAGAGTTCCGGCGAAAATTGGGCAAAATTGAAATAAAACTCATAGTTATGGGACAAAATCGATACAAATATCATTTTTGGGACAAAATCTAAAGTTTTAAATAGTTATGGGACAAAAAAAACTTTAACTCAATTTTCATCTCTTTTTCTCACTCTAACCTACAATTTTTTCTAATAAATAAATAAAATAATTTTTAAGTAAATATATTTGAATTAATTTAATATCACAAATTATATTAAACATATATTTTTTAACAATATTTTACATGTATTAATTTTAATTCTATCAAATTTTAAATAATGTATGAGTTAATTTTGAATTTGTTGTATTATTTATAATAAAAATTTAAATTTATAATTTTTTTATCGTACAGCCCGATGGCCAGGCCTGTAGCCCCGAAATTTGTAAGAGTTAGGGTTATATTCATCTTTTTATAACCTATTTAAATATATTTGATTAATTCGATGCCCGATTAGCCCGAAATCCATTAGAGCTAGTCCTAGTTCACCCGTTTCATTAACAATTTAACATGCACAAGATCACTTAAAATAAAACTCTTCATATTGATGTATTAAAACAGTTGTGAGGAAGAATTGGAAGTTGGAACTTAATTTTTCTTGTTAAATTTATTTTAACAGTATTTTAAAAATTATTATTATTATTTAAATATTATTTTCATTTTGCTGTAAGCCTGTGACACAAAAAACTAGTACAACTTTGTCTTCAGCGGTCCAATATAATGGGCCAGGCCCATAATATTAATAAGCATCATATTAATTGGATCGGGGTTTAATAATTATGGATTTACACCGTGGAGGCCCAATTTGTTAAATCTTAAATTGATAAACCCTCGTATTTCCCATTTCCATCTTCTTCCTTTCCACCTGCTACATCAGGTGCATCCAGCCGCCGCCGTATCGAAGCCATGCCGAAGCACTACCGGCCCGCCGTAAGTTCTAATCCTTCCTCACCTTTAATAAGCGAGCCTCGCATTCACGCTGCAGGCAAGCTAATTCTGATATGCTTCACTATTTTATTAGGGGAAGAAAAAAGAAGGAAACGCTGCGAAATATGTGACGAGATCTCAAGCTGTGAAGCATCTCCAAGTTAGCCTTCCGGTCTTCAGGTGCTCAATATCTATCCATTTATTTTCTTTGTTTCATACTTTAATTAATGTCGATGAGTTTCTAAGATATGGCTGTAATGTGAGTGTGTTCTCGGATTCTAATTTCTGGAAAAAAGATTTCATTTTGGAAATTTTACACCTTGAAATTTTTGTTTATGTTATTTGCTTTTTTTTGATTGGCAGCAATTATTTTGCTGCTTTTAGTATTTAGTGATATTCTCATGTGCAGAGATATTTAAGTTATTGAGTTTTCTGATATTCAGTTGTTTGCAAATCCCGTGAAACTAACATCATGTGCATATGCTCTTCGCTGTATACTGTGTTAGTAGATTAAACATTCTTTATGCTATGATAGATGTGATTTTTGCAAATGTTCAGGAATTAGTAAAATATTTTTCTTCATATTTTCCTAATTTTAAGATAATTATGTTCCCCTTATATATATATAATTAAACCAGTATCTGTTTAGCTGATGCTTTTGTACTTTATGCCATTTGATTTCTCACCAATCTTCTAAATTTGAGCATGTTGTGATTGTTTATTGAGACTGAATTAGTTGCAGCGGCTTAATTGATTTTACTTTTTTTTTCTATTTTTTTTCCTAGTCCAGCGTGAGTCAAGCTTAACATTCCATGGTGATTTTGTTTTGCATTTATCAAATGTTGTTTGAAATTTTGGTGAAGATCAATCTTGAGTTGTGTTGAAATTGAGGGGCAAGTACTTTGTTTTGGTTTTAATTCTCTAGTAATTTGTAACTTTTTGGATTCCCAAAAAAAAATAAAAAAAATCCTTATATTGAATTTTGCTTCAATGGAAGTTGATGTTTTATATGGATGATGTGAAAAAATTGCTGATGACATTTCTATATTCAGGAAATTATGCATACTCAAAGGTGTTTTTCCTCGTGAACCAAAGAAGAAGGTGAAGGGGAACCACCATTCGTATTATCACACGAAAGATATCTTGTTCCTCAAACACGAGCCTTTACTTGAGAAATTAAGAGACATAAGAGCTTATGAGAGGAAAGTGAAAAAAGCCATATCAAGAAAGAATAGGGATCTTGCTGAACGGTTGTTGACCCGGAAGCCCACTTACACTCTTGACATGCTTATCAAGGAGAGGTGGAAATCAGTCATTGATAGTTAAATTTATCTGTTGGTGTTTTTATGGTCGGCTATTGCAGCTTGTTTACTATTTGTTTTGCTTGGTGATAGGTATCCAAAATTTGTTGATGCATTGAGGGATCTTGATGACTGTCTTAGTATGGTACACCTTTTTGCTTCATTGCCTGCTGTGGATAGGGCTGTTGATGGAGAAAAGATCCCTGTAAGCTGTGTGCATAACTGCAGGAGGTTGGATTTTTTATTGTCTGTGTACTAGTTAAGTTTTGTGATATTTAAAGGATTCTGAATCATGTTGCATGCTCAAGGCCATTGATGTTGTTTATTTGTATCTTATTCTTCAATGATCCAAATAGGTTGAGTCATGAGTGGCTGGCCTACATATCTCGCACCCATAAACTAAGGAAGACATTCATATCTGTGAAAGGAATATATTATCAAGTACGTTTGTTGCAATTCTCTGTTCATGAATTGTCTATGTTATTGTTGGATGTTATACCATAGTATTGCTAACATTACAGGCAGAGGTAGAGGGGCAAAAAATTACTTGGTTAACTCCGCATGCATTACAACAAGTGCTGCCTGAAGTTGATTATAGAGTCTTGCTAACCTTTTTGGAATTTTATGAGGTTAGTTGTTACACGTCCATATTTGTTATCCTAACATTTGATTATTATTATTATTTTCTTTTTTTTACGTACCTTATCCGATCTGTAGACCGACTCATCTGGGGGAGGCTAGAACCAACCGTCCACTTGGGGGGAAATTATTATTATAATTATTACTATTACTATAATAATAATAATAATTATTATTATTATTATTATTATTATTGTTCTACCTCTAAGTAAAGGCGTGAGCTAATGTAACTTGTTATGTAGTTGGAATTGGGATATCAATTACTTAATCTCTCATTAAAATTAATTGTGAGAAAAATAAAATCTTATGGAGTATATTTTTAGTTTTAAATAAAGGTTAGTTTTGAGATGCCACGACACAGCAATACATTTACTAGGGGTGTAAGATTCCCACTTTTCCATCTCTGATGTTGTTTGTGATTTGATCCTTGTGATTTTTTCGAAGATTCCTTGAGTTGTTTCTTTAATTAGGTAGTAGCTGAATCTAATGTAATCTTGTCTCTCTTTTGTGTTATGTATTTTCTTTGTTTTAATTGTTATTTTTTTCTTAAATCTATATGCAGACCTTGCTTGCATTTGTTAATTACAAACTTTATCATTCAATAAATGTGAAGTATCCGCCCATTCTCGACCCTCGACTTGAAGCTATGGCAGCAGGTGTGATTCTACTATTATCACAGTTTTGTGTTAGATTCTTTTTTTACGTATTAGATCACATGAAATTTGTAGTGCTGTATAATACAGAATTAAATCAGGGCAGCACCTTGCATCTTGG
Organism: Pogostemon cablin; assembly: GCA_023678885.1. NCBI lineage: Eukaryota > Viridiplantae > Streptophyta > Magnoliopsida > Lamiales > Lamiaceae > Pogostemon > Pogostemon cablin. The sequence goes on along the minus strand of CM042954.1, from coordinate 20,391,954 downwards.
TAATGCCAACTATTGATATTGTTGGAATTATGCAGATCTATATGCCTTGTCAAGATACTTTGATGCAAATGCTCAGAGTTCCTCAATGATGTCGAAAGCTGATACTTCTGCTCCCTCTGATCAAACTGAAGAGTCTGAACTTAGACTTGCCCAACTTCAACACCAGCTGCCTTCTAATGAACCAGGTGCTTTAATGCACCTTGTTGAAGATTTTGCTAGAGAGGATGAGGAAGACTTAGAAACGCTAGAATGTAAAAATCTTTTTAAGAACATGAAATTCTTCTTGAGTCGTGAGGTGGGTGCTATGTTTTCTTGCTATTATATTGTGGCATCTTTTCTCCTCTCTCTCCCTGTCTCAATTGCTCTCTTTCTACCTCCGCTCTTTTGCCACTGATAACCTTGTTTCCTCTGCCACTGTTTAATTTTATGTTCTAATCCACCTCCTTTATGTTCATTCTACTAAGATTTCTGCCGGTCTAATCATTTGTTAATCAGGTCCCTAGAGAATCGTTGCTGTTTATCATACCGGCTTTTGGTGGCACGGTGTCCTGGGAAGGCGAAGGAGCACCTTTTGAGGAGTCTGACCAAAGTATTACACATCAGGTCTGTCATTCCACAAGCTCTTACAAAATTTTGCTTGAAGCAGCCACATTATTGATTTAAAAAAAAAGAAAAAAAAGTCTTGGTACAATTTGTTTTCTAGGTCAATATTTTGTCGAATGTTTTGTACTCATTTTTCATGTATATTATACTTTCATGATATAAATCTTAATGTAAAATATCCAGCAAGTAGCGAATCGTACATGCCACTTGTGGAATCAAATATTTAGGTGTTCAGATTTATGATACTATGTTCGAATCTATTTACCCCTTTGCTATCTTATTTTGTCTATAGCTTTATTTCATGTGCATTGATTATTTGGCGTTTCAGATAATCCTCTGCAGAAATAACGCTCTTTTAGTATCCTGTATATAGCGTCTGGTTTAATATGATTGAATCATTTGTAAAGTCCCATTTTTTCCCTCAATATTTCTGACTTTTTAAATGCATTTAAACATTGAAAGTTTTCCATGCTTTCGGTAAAAATTATACTTCTCTTTCTTGATAAACGTTCCAAGGGGATTACTATTTTGGTCTCATTTATTGATAAAAATTTTTAGTTTTTACATCTGTGTCATTAGGGAACTTTAATGGCATGGATTATGTGAACCTCTGATATCAATTATGTGTTGAATGTATTGATATGTGGTTGAATGTATTGTGCTACCTGTTAAAGCTATATTATTTGTGTTTATAACTTAGCTGCTATTTTTGCTATAAGAATATCAAGAATGATACCTTGTTGAATGCTATGCAGGTTGTTGATAGGCCAATGCAAGGGCACAAATTCCTATCTAGGGAATATATTCAACCGCAGTGGGTGTATGATTGTGTAAATGCGCGGATCATATTGCCAACTGAGAAATATATGGTGGGATGGTTAGTTCCCCTCACTCTTCTCAATATAACTTAGTCATAAAGAGTTTTCTTTTATGTGACTACTGAAAAATACTTGAGTCGAGTTTTGAACATTCTAGCGCTCAAGCTCAGAGCTCTCTTGGCTCGAATAACAGCCCTATACCTAGCTCCTTTATGGATTTTAATGTAAAATAAAATTCTTGGTTCTGTCAATGATTTAATCCTTTACTTTTGAGTGTGAGATTAATTGTTTTTGGTGTTTATACTTTTTATGACAGTGTTCCTCCACCGCATTTGTCTCCATTTGTTGATAATGAAGCAGAAGGTCATGTTCCTGAGTATGCTGAAGCTATTGAAAGGCTCAAGGCTGCAGAAAGAAAAGAAGTCCTCCCATTGCCTGGTATGGGGAAAGAAGATTTAGAGGATCCTCAGAGTTTACTTGGTATCATTGATCGAGCAGAAGCTATTGAAGCTGCTAAGAAAAAGCAGAAGGTACTTCTTGTTGGACATGATTTGAATTATTAAATCAATGATCAAAGTTGGTTTTCCTATTTATATTGTGATACTGTTTTCCAACTGGTTCCACATAATCTTTTGTTCAGCTCTGTTTAAGTGTGTTTGTAACAAGCAAGAGTTGATTGGTGCTGAATTCTATAACTGACCTTAAATGACTGTTAAGCTTCTTGATAATACTATCTTTTTGTTCCCAACTCCCGATCTTATTAAGGAAAGAACAGTGGATATTATGCGGGAATGTGACATCGGTGATCTTCATATTCATTTATTCTAACTTTCTTGCGCATGGGACGCATTACCCTTTAATACACGATTCAATAGTGAAACAGATGAGTTATCCTCTTCTAAGAACTTATTATAGTCCTTGCAGCTAAAATATTTCTGTTCTTCCTGGATTCAGATATTAAAGGAGGAAAAACAGTTTCATGAAGAACTAAAACTAGAGCTCCAAGGTGTGAAGTACACAACAAATTCAAGTGATACTGGGGGCAGAGATGCTGAAGAAGAAACTATTGCTGAATTGGAGCAAGTTGTCAAGGATGCTGCTAATATGTCTGAGGTTGGAATGCCTCGCAAGAAGAGAAAGCTCTTAGAAGCGATGATGGTGAGAGAAACAATCATTCTATATTTCTTTCTGTGGATTTGTTGCAACTTACATCAAAATTATGGCCTTTATATTGTTTGCATCTTCTGGATGTTTTATCAAACCAATTTAACTGGAAAACTACTTGCAATGTTTGTGGACATATTTTGCGTTTTGGTTAGAGTTTGCTTTAGAATAGCTAATGCGTTCTGAAGAGTACATACCCACCTTAATTTCTCCTCTTTGCACAGCAACTTTTGTGATTCAAGTACAACGGGTTTTGCTCTAGGCATCTTACAGTTCTTGTATTTAGCTTATATACGAGTTTGTCTTGTTTCAGATTGGGAAAGGAAGGAAAAGAGCTCATAACGATCTATTGAAAGAACGGAAGAAAAAGCTTCGTGAAGCCAAGAGTTTGTCATAAATGTTGCACTAGTCGAGATAATTTCAAGTAACTACTAAAAATTTTCTTGTGTTCTCCTCAGTGAGAATAGTCTTAAAACTAAATCTTGTATATCTAAATGCTGGGAATCCCTATATGATTGGCTAAAATTTTGAAGCAATGCTAATTTATTCTTCGTTTGATCATACTTTAGCTCTCTCTTTTGCATGCATCATTTCTTTTTGTTCCTTTTAATTGAATGTAAAAGCTCGATGTGGCCTTCAATTATTGTCTCAATGAAACATGAAATACTGGAGCCATGATGCTTCAAGTTTAGGTAACGAAAGCAGGTATACTATTAACTTACCAGATGACTTTTACTATACATAATTTTGGTTCGATTCTATCTCGTTGTGCTATTTATTTACTTGAATTTTTTTAATTGATATACTGTTGCAGTGTGCATGTTTTGTAGAGTTGAAATGACAAAATTAATATTTTTTGCCCTTGCTTGTGGTCGAGCGTCAGGCTACATGTCCTGCATCAGTGAATACTTTAGTGTAGTGGGCGAAATCATTTTCTGTATTTCTTCCTAGAACTTATTAAGACAATAGATAAACCATGTGGAGTAGTATATTCACTTTTATATTTACATGCTTTTTGCAACAGAATTAATCATTGCCTTTATTTGGGATATCTAGGAGTCTGCACTGCTCTACCTGAGATTATTATTTTTGATAATTTATATATTTGGATATAGTAACACAGACATCTGCATGTTTCTTAAAGGTAATATGGTCTCTATGTAGGCATGTTCATTAAGAGATTCAAGCCTGTATGTACATTTCACTTGTATAGCTTGGTAATGTTATTTTCACATGATGCATTCTTGCTTACAATCTTAAGAACAGGTTTCATAAAAACCATCATTTTACGTGAGTAATACGGTTGCTTGTTAGTTCAAAAAACATAAATGTGGACCATTCTAGTTGTACTAAGATGCTGGAGAACGGAATGCCTACTTTAATGATGTATATCTGAAGTTGATTCATGCATTCAACCAAGAATGTTGTGTGTTCACATACATGACTAGATGGATTAGTAGATTTCTAGAGAGATTGGGGGGTTGACGAAGCAACGAATATGCTATACGAAATATGATCTTATTTTAAGTCGGATTAGGAAGATTGAAGAAAACCAAACAAGCCATTTTGCACTCAAATTTGATCTTGTGGGGCACTTGAGAACTGTGTGTTTAGGGTTGGTAAGGAACAATGTGTCCATTGCCTTAAAAACTTCTCGTTTTGTTGCTTAAAAAATCTTTGTAAGGATTGGTTGACAAATCACGTGACTTCAATGGGCTAATGCTTCCCTAGTTTTATAAGCCATTTAATATCTAAAATTCTCAACGATTGATAGCAATTGTTTAGCACCATATAAGTATATATACAGCATATATCTTTAATACAACCAACAAGTCTCCAAACGTCTCCTTTCAACGCAACTCCTAAGAAAAACTTCCATTCTTAATCCATTACAACAATGGCCATCCATAAGATGCTAAAACGATCCTTATCAAGCTGAAGATCAGCTGGTGTTCCAAAGGGCTGCGTTGCAGTTTATGTTGGGCAGAACGAAAAGAGACGATTTGTGATTCCGATTTCATACTTGAATCACCCTTCATTCCAAGAATTGCTATTTCAAGTTGAAGAGGAGTTTGGGTTTCATCATCCAATGGGGGGCCTAACCATCCCTTGCAACGAGAATGCATTCCTTGAACTCATCAACGGGTTAAGCAGAAGTTAATGTTTTAGCTATATTTAAGAATAGGACACTTTTGTAGAATTATTTCTTTAGAAATGTATCAACGACAAAGTCGGATGATATACTGAATATACTTGAAAATTTTTCCATTTTCATCTTCAATTCAACACAAACTCATTGTAGTCTAATCATAGTCAAGCATATGCTGCTTTCAATTTTCTTACAATTCAGTTCTAATACTGAGTATTAAGTACAAACACAAAACCAAGGATCAATGTACTTCAGATATGTTGTGAAATTCTATGATGATGATGGTGAAAAAACGAGCTCTCGTTTCCGATGCCATTTCAGGGATTGTTTAACCAAGCTGAATTTGATCATCAATTGAGAGGCCTTACAATTCCAAAAGGGAAGAAGTACTCATTGTTCTCACTACTCAATTGGTGGCTTATGATAATATAATTCCAATTAGAGAAATACTTCCCTTTTTTGAAGTAAAACTACATACACAGAAACCCACCCTCTTTTGACTTCACTAAGTCCTAAATTAGCTGAATTTTTAATCACACAACATGGTAGCTTTAATCTTGGGAAACTATCATTGAAGCACCATCTTTCTAGACTAAGTGTTCAGATAAATTTAGTTTATTTACTAATCTCTAACTCTGTTGACAAAAATATCATAAAAATTGGGATGTTTCTACTCGGTTACTGATACCGTGATCTTTGAGAACAGGCGAGTTTTCGTTCACATCTTGGACCAAGTTAATGCTATATTCATCTATGAGATACTTTGAATTAGGTAGACAATTGAGATATTGTGAACTCGTTTGGAGAATAAGACCTCCCACAGTTGATTCATGTGGGCTCTTTGAGGCCTATATTTTTAGAGTAGGTAGGAAACAGTGTTTCCATTACCATTAATTCTTCATTTGGTTGCTTAAAATCTTTAAATTCCATCATAATGATTAATGGACAATTCCATGTGATTCCTCATGTGCTAATGTTTATCCACTTTCTCTGTCCACAGGTTAACCAAAATTTCTTAAGTATATCACTCTTCTTGGTAGCCTATATATTTAGCACATATCTGGATCACAACCAGCAGCAAGACTTCAACATAAGTTTGCTTACTTAATCTTCAATTAATTACTTCAAGATACTCCACTGAGTCATTCATTTCACTTTAACAAGATTCAATTCATACAACAATGGCGTTGCAAAAAGTATTCAGACGATCTTTGAAACGAAAGACGATCAGCTTCTTCAGGGGCTAAAGTTACTAAGGGTCACTTTGCAGTTTACATTGGGGAGAACGAAAAGAGGCGATTTGTAATTCCATTATCATACTTGAACCATCCTTCATTTCAAGAACTGTTATTTCAAGCCGAAGAAGAATTCGGTTTCCATCATCCAATGGGTGGACTCACCATTCCTTGCAGTGAAGATTTGTTCTTTGAACTCATCTCTGGCTTGAGCAGAACATGATCCATTTGCTATGTTTTAAGTAACCCCAATTTTGTAAATCATTTTCTCTTAGAAATGTATCAAACAACATAGTTAGAACATATATTATGAATATACATGAACATTTTGGGACATTTCCAGATATACAAGCTCTGACTTGACTTGTCACCACTAATCTATACAAACTCAACAAAATTAATCTTTGTACTGTCTTCCTTCTCATTTCCAAATCTCCGAAAGTGCCTTATTTATACATTTAAGGTCAATTATTCTTTTCAAGGAAATATTGTCATTCTGATGCCCTCAATCATATTTCCATTGTTATCATACCCCAGCTAAATGATTCCAATTTAAGCATAGATTTACTAGAAGAGATAAAATGTGTAAATAACCTTATTATTATCCTATTAAAAACACATTTATAGGCCATATCAAACAAGCACTTAGAGTACTTGATCATCTTTTGAATCACACGAACTTGAATATTGCTAGTGATGTACATTTGATTATAGAAGAGGTGGATTATGCATTTGATCAACACGATCTTAGTTTGCTATGTTGTAACATGATAGTTCAGAATATGGAACAACAAGTGGTTAGAATTTGTGTTAACCGCCTAAAATAAGTTTTTTTGACCTACTATGTTCACAAAATATGAATTATAGTGAGATCATTTTATTATTCATAACACCACCAAGGTGTGTATTTTCATGTCAGATAGATGTGAATGTAGGTAGATACGAGAGTAATATAATGGCATATCAAAACTTGAAAGTAGATTCTAAAAAATAGCATCATTTGTCATTGTTTAGAACAGGATAATTTGTCCTTATTTAATGTCTTGTAGAATTAGTTAACCCTCTTTAAATACAAACTATGTAGCACATTAGATGTATCAAGTAGAAAGATTATCCAGAAAACTAAACAGTCATATCTGGAGTGCCTCTGAAAACATAATCACAAGTAGCTGCTAATTTCATATCTTTCTTAATAAATGCTTGACAAATGTGGACCATTCTGTTAAACTTGGTTCAGTACCATAGTTGATAGAATGCATAATTTAATGGAGATATTCAGAAGTTATACATCATAAACAGCACCAATTTCATGCTATGTTTACAAACCATATAAATAGATGGTTTAGTAGGCCAACTGATGGAGTTCGGTGGGATGAAAATGCAATCAATAATGTTCGATGGATCTTTTGTCGGACAGTCCATGTGATCCCTCATGTGCTTGTGTTTCTCTATGTTTTAATAGAAACCACATATGCAATGTAAGAAATGATTTCTTGATCACCTATATATATACACAGCATATATCTTGATTACAATCAACAAGTCTTCAAAGTACTTCAGATTTCTCTGCTTTCTCACTAATTTCATAACACACTACATAAAGTCGATTCCACAATGGCCATCAGACAACTGCTGAGGCGATCTTTATCCAGCGAAAGGAGATCAGACGAAGTGCAAAAGGGTCATCTTGCTGTTTATGTAGGCGAGAATGAAAAGAGGCGGTTTGTGATTCCGGTAACATACTTGAACCACTCTTCATTTCAAGAACTGCTATCACAAGCTGAAGAAGAGTTTGGGTTTCATCATCCAATGGGTGGCCTTACCATTCCTTGCAGAGAGGATATATTCTTTGATGTTATCTCTGGATTGAGTAGAACATGATTTAAATGATATACTTCAAGGGTAGCAAAATTTTGTAACTTAGTTTCTCTTAGAAATGTATCCAGTGACAAAATTAGTGGATATGATGTACACATTTGACAACTATTGATTCTTAATATTTCTATGGATCACACTTTTAAGTTCTTTTTGCTGTTTATCTCCCACAAATACAAAAAACTACAAGTTATGTTGAACCTCCAAGGAAAAGTGTATAATATATACTATATACTCCCTCCATGCCGGAAAAGTTTTCACTATTGACTGGGCACGAAGATTAAGAAAAGTGCAACTTTTGGGAGTATTATGGTATTTTTTAGTAATAAATAGTAAATGATAAAATATTGACTGGGCACGAAGATTAAGAAAAGTGCAACTTTTGGGAGTATTATGGCATTTTTTAGTAATAAATAGTAAATGATAAAATATATTAGATGTGTTAGGTAGGGGTATTTTTTTTTTTTTGTTAAATTGTTTTGACTTTTTTACTTTTTTTATGAGGTGAAAATTTTTGTAAAAAGGACCAAAATGCGAAGGGTGAAAACTTTCTTTTCTAGGATAGAGGGAGTACATAATAAGTGCTCGAGTTGATCATTTAAGCTAGAACTCAATGAGATTTACCTTCACAGAAAGAACTATACATGCAATCATATAAAAATGGGTGGAACATAAAACTGCTGCCATGAAATAGTTTGAACAGGTGATGGGGAAAACCAACAAAAATGCCTAAAAAGAATTTCCCCACAGATTTCAAATGATCAACTGTGTCATGCTTTAGCATGTTTCACGTACTCAGAATACTCAAGTAAAAGCCAGGGTTCATGCAAAACAACAAGTAATCTTAAAATAAGATTATTTAAAAGTTTAAGTATAACAAATAATGGAAATAAGGATATACGCACATCACATTCCTGCTGTCTGATAGATAGTTGAGGTCAAACCAAGCAAATATGATCACCTATTCCACAATGGTGTTTCATCTGCTATTCCACAAATTAAGATAAGAGCGGCAAGCAGCAATTGAGATTAAGATAAGAGTGACAGGTGAATCCCTTTTAGATATGAATTTAAAAAGCTTCCATCCAAATCAAATAACTACTTGTAAACAAAGAGTAGCACCAGCAACATGGACACAAGCATTAGGAATGTCAAATGCTCTGACCTTATTTCTAGTCCCATAAACCATGAGCACAGAGAAATGAGGAATTTAACTAACATTCATTCAAGAGTAAAAAAATCTGATACATATTTTAATATTCATGACTCAATATGCACCAAATAATCAGCAAGGCAAAAAGAATTTCAAACTTACCATAACCTTACTGTGTAATAGATCATACGACACAGCATCAATCTTAGCATCTAAAAACTTAATTTAATCAAGAAAAGTAATCTCTAATTAAGTGAACTCCTGCTTTTTCTGTAATTTCAGAGATAAAAATAAAAGTCATAAAGCAGTATCACCTTGTTCTTGTGTTATCTACAGTAGAAGGCCTTCATTTTAAATTATTACTCTATTTAGAAACTTAATCACTTGAGCTATAAATTTCTTGAATAACCACATCTGTATCACTTATGAAAAAGAATTAAAGATGTGGATCATTCAATTTGCTTAGTTGTAAAAAACGTTATGGAACAGAATGCAGAGTTTAATGCCAAAAAAAATTAAAAAAAATACAAAAATGAATACAGAATATCTATCTAGTCTCAAGAGTAGGTAGGGAACAATGATTTAAAACCACAAATTCTTCATTTTGATGTTTAAAATTATCATAACCATCCCAAGACAAATAATGTGCCTACTCATGTGCTTATGCCCTATGATCAAGACTATAGGCCACACTAAGGTCTAAAATTTTCAAGTGAGCATATTGTTATCTATATATACAAGCCATTTCTGAATTATAACAAGCGACAGTTTTGTAAATTAGTTAGAGCATATACTGAATATATACAAGAAACAAGTCATTGATCCATTTTCAGATGCAAAAGTATTAACTGGTTTGACTTCACTAATGCTTAAGCAAAAAAAAAAAAAAAAGTAAGAGATGCAGATCATTTTCCAAAGAAAGATTCATTCTGTTCTTCCAAACTGGATAAGCTGTACTGTACAAGAAGATGGTTTTGATAACTCCACAAATAAAAGAATAAGTTCACATACATTACATGCTATTGATTTTTGAAGGTAAGATAGATGAATGTTGTCAATTTTTAAAAATCTGATGTAATTTCATGAATTTTGTTCTGTTTTAACTCTGTTAAAGAGATAGCAATTTCTTCAAAAACATGTGCCTCACTGGCATCTTCCCCAACATATAATTTAAAGATAAAATATGCTGGTCACTTATCTCGAATTTAACCATGTAATTGATCATGATGATTTCTACAAGACATAAACATGTGAATCTTAATGTGCTAATATTAAAGTCTGGTACCCACATACAGACTCTTCACCAAACCTCATAAGTTAAATTGTGACAAGATTGATCGCTCGATTAAAAGCAGTAGATAGTTTTCTTGGAGCACAGAAACCTCAAAGAATAGGCACGCTATTGACCAAAGGAACTGGAAAAACCAATGATGTGGTAGCTAAAGATGTGAGTGTATATAATCGACACATATCTAAATCATCTTACACACTTCATGCTTTCTGGGATCCAAGAAGTAATGGGTGTTCAATGGGTAAATCAACATATGGTTTTGTCTCTGAATCATCTACTACCTAATAGGAAATGAGATGTCACATGATTTCAATTTCCATGATCTTTATCAGAAATATAGATTTGGAGGTTTTTTTTTTAAGAGCATAAAACCCTACAAATTATAAAAACAAAAACACAACAGAGGCCTCTGACTGCAAAATGGCTACCCCAACAAGGCACACACATGAAAGTACCTCTTTCATGTATGCTTTTGGTTAGTTGACACTTTGAAATTGTAGTGAATGAAGATAAGGAAGGCAAATCCATGTGATCTTGTCCTATGGAAAAATTTCAATTTTACAAACTCATTTTGTTGTACCATTGGTTTCTGTGGGGGTTTTTTGAGGGCTATCTAGTCTCTAACATTCATTTCAATCCACAAATTCTTCAATTTTGCTGTTGGAAATCTTCATAATTGTTTTAGAAGATGTTTTAGAAGACAAATCCATGTGAGTCCTCATGTGCTTATGTCTATTAAACTCTTAGGCCACACTCTAGTTTAATTTCTTGATGATACAGCATATTGTTTACCTATATATACAAACCCATTCTGGACTGCAGCCAACAACAAGCCCTCATCACATTTCATTTTTCTCAGCTTCGGTTTTTTTAACAACATTTACGACAAGTTATTATTTCAGCACAACAACTTTGTACGAAAATGGCCATTTGCCAAATGTTGAAACGATCTTTATCCAGTGAAAGGATATCAGCTTCATCAGGAGCTGAAGTCCCAAAGGGACATTTTGCTGTTTATGTTGGTGAGAATGAAAAGAGGCGATTTGTAATTCCAGTATCATACTTGAACCACCCTTCATTTCAAGCTAAAGAAGAATTTGGTTTCCATCATCCAATGGGTGGCCTCACCATTACTTGCAGTGAGGCTTTATTCATTAATCTCATCTCTGGATTGAGTAGAATATGATGTTTACCCCATGTCTTCAGAGTAGAACAGTTTTGTAAACTAGTTTCTCCAAGAAATGTAAACCAAAAAATTAGAGTGCATGAATATACATGAAAAATTCTAGCCATTTTCAGATGCATATGAATTATCTATTTTAATGTTTACATTATTTTATACATACTCATCAGGTCAAATCCAACTATGAATTCTTGGTTTGGTTTCACTTTGTTGTCTACAAGTGAATTCTGTCACAGTGAAAACCCTGAGAAATATTTTGCTTTCTGAATGAAATAACTTGGCATTATACGAAAAAGATAAATAATAAATACCAAGTGTATTCTAAGTAACTAAAAAACAAAATAAATTAAAATATAGAATTAATTTCTGGTAATTGATATATTAGTCTAAAAAATGACAACTTCGGTTTTATCTAAAGAGTGGCTCTTTGAATTTTATAGGCTGATTCTTCATTACTTTTGGTCTCCGGACCATATGTGTGAGGTCTTTATCTTAAAACCTAAAGATAGTTAAAATTATTTTAAGGCATTATGACAACCTTAAACCTGAAATTATGATGGTAAAATTTGAAGTCTTATAACAGTATCACCTTAGAAGCCACATACTTGAGAATAAGGACTGTTGAAGGTCTTTGGTTTAGTTAAGTACACCTCCAGAGAAATAATCACATGAGCTGCTGCTAATTTCTTCAACATCTACCTATGTATCACAATTGAAATAACATTAAAAAATGTGGTCCATTGTGTTAGATTAACTGTAAAACTATATCAGAACAATTTTTTCTTCGAACCATGGAACAACTTAATGCTTACATTCTGCTGTACCATTGATTTCTGTGGGGTCTTTTGAGGGCTATCTATCTCTAGTTTGGTTAGGGAACTTCCATTTCAATCCATAAATTCTTCATTTTCTGATTAAAATCTTTATAACCATTAGAACAAATCCATGCGACTCATGTGCTTATGTCTATCCGAGTCACGTAGGCCACACACAAAGTCTTAATTTTTGAAGGATACAGCATTCTATTTAGCTTGTCTATATATACAAGCCACCAAGTCCTCAAAATACTTCTACTCTCTCAGCTTCCATTGATTCACAGCATTTTTTTCAGAAAGTTTTTATATATCAAGAAGCAAGAATTTTATACAAAAAGGCCATCCGCCAAATTTTGAGACGATCATTGTCCAGTGAAAGAAGATCAGCTTCCTCAGGTTCTGAAGTTCCTAAGGGCCATTTGGCTGTTTATGTTGGGGAGAACGAAAAGAGGCGGTTTGTAATTCCAGTATCATACTTGAACAACCCTTCATTTCAAGAATTGCTAATTCAAGCGGAAGAAGAATTCGGGTTCCATCATCCAATGGGTGGCCTCACCATACCATGCAGTGAGGATTTGTTCAATGATCTCATCTTTAGCTTGAGTAGAACATAATGTAATGTTTATGAGGACTCTAGTTTTGTGAATTAGTTAGAGGATATACTGAATATAGAAGAACCAAATTATTGAACCATTTCAGACGCAAAAACATTATCTGTTTGGCATTTTTACCAATAACTACAAACAAACTCTACAATTCTAAGCTTCTATTTTTTTACAATATTCTACCTTTATTGAAAACTTTACTAATGAAGCAATTAAGATGTTCAACAACTGCATTAAAGACACAATAATAATTTTTCTTTCCATAACTTTTCTTAGGGTTTTCAGACAAATTCAAATAATGCATAGATATCCCAAAAATAAATAAATAAAAAGAACTCGCTTGTTTCTAGATCATATCTGCCAAGTAAACTGCGTTTCTAGATCATGTCTGCCAAGTTAACTGCATCTGTTACTATCGATGGTTAGATAGAAAGACCATGTGCTGAATATTGATGATTAACAAATTTTAAATTTTTTCTCAGAAGGAAACTGAATTTAATTTTATTGGAGGAGATTATCCTGTCACAAATAAGACAGTTAGTCACAATACCTGTGTCAAGCTTAATGAAATTAATATAAGCTGCTCCAATATAGTGATATGCCAATGAAATAACAGATATATGATGTAGATAAGAATAACTCTGAAACTGCTGGATTCAGAGCAAAAAATTTTCTCCAAGTTTTCTGAACCAAAAGGCAAAATTCTTATGGAGGTTACTTTTGACAATTGGAATAACAAATTTTCTTGTCATCCCAACACAAACAGGATGAAACAATTAGTGTGACAACTACACAGTCTAAAAGAAGAAAAGCCAATTGCTAGACTGATGGAAACTAATATGATTTCGAAATGTGGAATGACTAACCTTCCAAGCACCATAAGCATCCTAGATTTGATGGAAACCATCGATGGATACCATGTGAACAGTATTCTTTGAACCATTTTAGCATGATTTGAGTGAAAACTGAAAAGAGGTGCAGAATAAGGTCCCTACAGAGTACCGAATCACAATTATCTTCACATTATCCTTTTGTTGTGTTTCCAGAGTAACTCTGACTACCAAGTATAGAAATGGACAGTTTTACGCCCTGTGCCAGCCGAGAGGTCATACGTCTCATCCCAATCAGTTTATCAGACCTTGTATATAACACATTCTCCTGTTTCCTAAACATTATACTCTCTGTGTAAATCATGTTTGGACCATCTTATTAAATATACTGCTACATTGTCTATTATGCTGGTTGTGTAATCATTAGTGTTCTAAACTTCTATGATTCTGGTATATACAAGTGATCAACTTTTCAGTTGAGGAACTGCATTACTTGTTTTTCAAATATCTGATAGGAAATGAGACAGCACACACAAGTTTCTATTTCCATCTTATTACTATGGACCTGCAAGTTTGTTGAAGAGCACAAGACCCTACAACAGATGCCACTGACTGCCAAATGGCTACCCCTGACAAAGCCCAGACATGAAATTAGTCTTTCATGTTTACTTTTGGTTAGTTGATTCATTGAAATTGTAGTGGATTGAAGATAGGGAAGATATATACATGTGATTTAGTCGTACAGAACTATTTCCTCCTTACAAACTCATTTTGTTGTACCATTGATTTTTGTAGGGTCTTATGAGGGCTATCTAGTCTCTCACATTCATTTCAATCCACAACTTTTTAAATTTTTCTGTTGGAAAGCTTCATAATTGTTTTTGAAGACAAATCCATGTGACTCCTCATGTGCTTATGTCTATCAAAACTCTTAGGCCATACTCTACTTTTAATTTCTTGATGTTAAAGCATTTTGTTACCTATATATACAAGCCCTTTCTGGACTGCAGCCCACAACAAATCCTCATCACATCAGTTTTCTCAGACTTTGATTTTTGTTTGCAAAATTTAAAACAAGTTATTATTTCAGCACAACAACTTTGTACGAAAATGGCCATTCGTCAAATGTTGAGACGATCTTTATCTAGTGAAAGGAGATCAGCTACAGCAGGAGCTGAAGTCCCAAAGGGACATTTTGCTGTTTATGTTGGTGAGAATGAAAAGAGGCAATTTGTAATTCCAGTATCGTACTTGAACCATCCCTCATTTCAAGAACTACTATTTCAAGCTGAAGAAGAATTTGGTTTCCATCATCCAATGGGTGGCTTCACTATTCCTTGCAGTGAGGCTTTATTCATTGATCTCATCTCTGGATTGAGTAGAATATGATGTTTACCCCATATTTTTAGAGTAGAACAGTTTTGTACACGAAATGTAAATCACAAAGATAAAGTACATGAATATACATGAAAAATTCTTGCCATTTTCAGATTCATATAAATCATCTATTTTGAGGTGTTTCCATTATTTTATACATACTCATCAGGTCAAATCCAACTTTGAGTTTTTGTTTGGTTTCATTTTGTTGTCAACTTCTCTACAAGTGAACTCTATCACATTGAAAACCCTGAGGAAATATTATGCTTTCTGAATGAAATAACTTGACATTATACGATCAAGATAAATAATGAAACCAAGTGAAAACTAAAATCTAAAAAACATAATAAATTAAATATAAATTTAATTTATGGTAATTGATCGATTAGTCTAAAAGAGACAATTTTTATTATCTAAAGACTGGCTCTTTGAATTCTATAGTATGTTCTTGATTAATATTTGGTTTCACAAATATATATTGAGGTTTTTTTCTTAAAACCAAAAAATAACTAAATTATTTAAAGGCATTATGACTTATGATAAACTTATTTTCGGTGCTTAAATTAAAAGTCTTGAAACAGTTTCACCTTAGCAGCCACATACTTGAGAACATGGACTACTGAAGGCCTTTGGTTTAGTTGATACACCTCCAGAGACATAATCACATGAGCTGCTGCTAATTCTTTCAATATCTACCTCTTTATCACAATTGAAATAACATTAGAAATTCGGAACATTTTGTTTGATTAGCTGTAAAACAATACATGGGAACAGATTTTTCTTTAAATCATGGAAAAACTTAATGCTATGTTCACAAACCCTCTGACCAGATGGACCACTAGACCAGCAGACAAAGTTTGGCGAGTAGACAAAACAATTAATGTGTTCTTACAGATTACAAAGATCAAATGGAATTCGCAAATATTTTAGATGAGACGAGCTATTCCCTTCAGTTGTACCATTGATTTCTGGGTGGGGTCTTTTGAAGGCTAATTAATCTCTAGTTTGGTTAGGGACATTTCAATCCACAAATTATTCATTTTCTGATTAAAATCTTTATAACAATTAGAACAAATCCATGTGACTCATGTGCTTATGTCTAAGTCTTAATTTTTTAAGGATACTACAGCATGCCATTTAGCTTTCCTATATATGCAAGCCACCAAGTCCTCAAAATACTTCAACTCTCTCAGCTTCCATTGATTCACAATAATTTTTTTCAGAAATTTTTTATATTTCAACTAGCAAGATCTTTATACAAAAATGGCCATCCGCCAAATTTTGAGACGATCATTGTCTAGTGAAAGAAGATCAGCTTCATCAGATGCTGAAGTTCCAAAGGGCCATTTGGCTGTTTACATCGGGGAGAACGAAAAGAGGCGGTTCGTAATTCCAGTATCGTACTTGAACAACCCTTCATTTCAAGAATTGCTGTATCAAGCAGAAGAAGAATTCGGGTTCCACCATCCAATGGGTGGCCTCACCATACCATGCAGTGAGGATTTGTTCACTGATCTCATCTTTAGATTGAGTAGAACATAATGTAATGCTTATGAGGATTGCAGTTTTGTGAATTAGTTAGAGCATATACTGAATATAAATGAACCAAAATATTGAGCCATTTCAGATGCAAAAGCATAAACTGTTTGGTGTTTTTACCAATAACTACATACAAACTCAACAAGTCTAAACTTTAATTTTTACTTTTCTCCGAGTGAGTTGGTGACATACAGGAAGAAATTGGTGATAGATACTAAAAGAAATAGAGAAAACTCCACACTAAGCGTCGAACTCAAGAAAATACCTCGTCCTGGTCCTGTAGAGATTCAGGAGGGATGGTATTCTTAAAACCATAATCCGGACAAAGCCACTCAATATCACTACAAGAGTCAGTAGGGTACCTCACATATTTGATCTAATCGGACAATCTTTTGGCTATGGCTCCCCTTAATATCGATTGATTTCAGGTGGGGGCAGCCATTAAGAATGGCTACCAGCCCCTCGTGATCCAAAGGTTGATTCGCCGGAGACGACTGGATCGATCAACGATGTAGTTGAGCAAATCATCATCGCCTGTGTAATACATATTGAGATCGACCAACTGTCCCTGGCTCTGATCCACTGCGCGACGCCAAGTGTGGTACTGGTCGACACCGAAACGGTTCAAGAATTGAACGTGAATCACTTGCCACATCGATGGATCTTGACAAATTCTCCGCCAACTAGTACACACGTTCTGTGCACTCTCCAGAATCTCTACATCGCAAAGCCGTCGGAGAATATTAGTGGTGACGTCGTCAGGCAGTTCAATCCAAGGCGGCGGCTGCCGGGGCGAAAACGCGGCTGGGTTTTCATTTCTTTTTCCAGGATTTTTATTTTAACCTAGTGCCTTAAAGTATGTACCTGGGCTAGAAGTTGAAAAAATATATGTACGACTGGGAGCATAAAATATAATTAAGCGGTGGAGGAGAGTTGAGAAAACACATGTACAAATGAGAGCGTAAAATGTATTATTCGACCAGGGGAGCGCCGATGTCTCTTTCAATTTTTGTAGTAAATTTAAGCAAAAGAGATAGCCTTGGTTCAGGTTGAAGTAGACGTTGAAAGATAACAATGAATCCTGGATTTTGAAAAAAAAAAAATTTACAAGTTTTTCGACTTCTTGGTTAAAGTTGAAAAAACTTACCTATTTATTTAAAATTGATCATCAATCTTTTATTGCCTTACACTAAGCAACAACGTTGCCGTTGGGTCTTTGCCAGATGTAAAAATGAATGTGAATGTGACTGTGCTGATAGTGTTCTTGTCTTTCTCCTTCTGATAATAGAATTTAACATAGATATGCAAGTGCAAAGAAGAAGAGTCTTCTAGTATGGTGGACGGATTGCATTGGTATACTTGAAGAATCATTAAACTCAGTATGTGTTCTATTGCGTGGAAGGATTGTATTCGTGTTTCGGAATGATAGAGCAGTCGTGGAAACTCTAACATCATGTTATCTAGCAATATACTCGTGAACTTGTTATTTAAGCTGGTCCGTTATTTAAGCTGGTGATTTACCCTCTTTTATGAATCGGTTATTTAAGCTGGTGGTGATGTACTATTTTTATCAATCTACTGCATTATTAAGATATTTTATAATAGAATTTCTTGAACATAAAAATTGAAGAAGTGTGAAAAAGAGTTAGATAACCAATCTCTTTTATCAAACTATTTTATTACATGATTTTAGAATTTCTTGAACACGCATAAGGTTTGAGGTTTGTTCTGAAACCTCTAAAACAAACAAGGTCCTGAAGGTTCTGAAAGAAATAGGGGTAATGCATTTTTGTCGGAAACTCAGGCATGGTCTATTATTCCTTTTTCCCAGTGGGTGCAGGCTTCATCGAAAGGCTCGTGGCATTATTGGATAGAAATTGAAGAAGTGTGAAAAAGAGTTGAGATAACCAATCTCTTTTATCAAACTATTTTCTAACATGATTTTTTGAACATCGAAATTGAAAAAGTATGAAGAAGAGTTGAGATAACCAATCCATTGTGTTGATAGATTGTTGCATTTGTGAAACAATACTACCATTTATCGTATGGAACTCTCTAAAAATTGTCGTATAATCGAGCGATATACTTTGATATATTTCATTAGGGGATGACTATTTGCACCCCAAAAATGTTAAGTGTACCCCAATAGAATTTAAAAAAGATAAGATTTGTATTATATGTACCCCATTCATTGACTATTTTACCCTTTTTAATTATACAATCTAAACGATGGCAAACTCTTTCTTCCTCACTCCAAACCATGATAATCTCATCGTTACAATACACCTTCTCGTTTCAAACCTCAAGTCAAAGAAGATGAGAAAGAAGAGAAATTCTTGTGTTGTTCGGTTGTTGAACACATATTAATTATGGGTAGATTATATCACCCTTTTATGGAGAAAGTGATCATCGCTTCACAATAGCAATATTCTTCACGCCAATGTTCTATTACCGGTGTATCTTCGGAGCCAGAAACGATTCTTCATTCCTTAATTGGAGTTTTTTTTTTCTTTGTTAATTGAGAAGTTAAACTTAATTACTTTATATTTTTTGTTTAACATCCGATTGGAATAATTTTTTTTTTATTGTGCTATGCAACTGAATTAATTTACCAGATTGATGAAAAAGGAGATAAATCACATTACCAATTTACATATTCATCCGTTACGTGAAATCGAAGCCATTAATTGCACTTGATTGATCTGGCCTGAAATCATTTCTTCTTTGATTTCTCAAATTGTTTAGGAATTAAGATTGTGCAGCAAATTTGAATGCCTAAAAAAAAAGTTTTCATCATCTCTTTAATTTCTTAAATTTTTTTTTTAATAATCAGCCTCTATGATTTTTTCTCTTCTTGACTGTGATCATCCTCTTAATTTAATTGCTTCTGGTGTTCAACGCAAAGTTACAGTTTCAATTAAGATTTAATATAGGAGTATGTTTAATGATTTTAGTTATATTTAATAATATATTTTTTTAATAAGGGTAATTAAGTAATATTAATTGAGATATTTTAATCTTAAGCATTTTTGTGGTACGTTCAACAATTTCGGGGGTGCGAATAGCCGCCCCCATTTCATTATTAAAGAAATATACCCTCTTATATCATGGTATTTGGAATTGCGGGACAATACTTTTTTTACAGTCCAAAATTCTTAAAAGGGGTCGGTTATTCGCACCCCCGAAATTGCTTTTCATATCCAAATAATATTTAAATCAAAACATTTTAACTTAAAATGATTTAAATACCCTATTAAGAAATTTATTACTATACAAACCCCATAAATACTAAATACACCCCATAAACCCTTATTAGCTTGCCCTCTTCCATGTGTTAATTCCAGTTCCATGAAATACAATACCTCAAGCTCCCAACTTGGAGATATGTCATCACTAATTTCATCATTTTCCTTTTCTTTTCTATCACCATCATTTTTCATCAAACAATTTTTGCCTCTTCCTCCCACAATTTATTGGCCTTAATTTCCCTAATTCCTCATCACAACACCCATCCATCGTCGGAGCAGTCAGCGCACGCGAATTCCATGGCAACAGAAATCATGGGGAGGCAATTCATTTGTTGGCGAGGCGCAAGTGGGGGTTGTATTCTCAAATGGCTTCACTTCGCAAATGTTATCAGTGCCAAAGGGAGGATTTGAGTATTGTGTTAAGCAATGGTACGAAGCATCCAACTCAGAGAGGTTTAATATAATCAAATTTAATTTCAAAAATTCAATCCTCCAACCTACCAGAAAAACAAGAACGAAAGTGAAAGTGGATGTAGGTGAAGCCATTGTCGATTGTTTGCTAAAACACATAGACCAAGAAACACTTTTTGCAAGCTATCAATATTTTCTCCATTCAAGAATCAATCTTTTTCCAATTTCTCAATTTACAATTATTCCATTTCTTCAACAAGAACTCTATAGCAATTTGTTGTAGATACCTAACAAAATTAACAAAATTATTTTAAAGCATAAGCACTAAGAATTCGTATATTATAATTTGAGGATTTTGAATATAGAAGAAGAAACAAAAATTAGGGGACATAGTATTAGAGCTCGTTCTGAATCTGACTGCCTTCTTTGAAACGTCTTTGTCTTTTATGGAATGTCGTTATTTTTCTCCTGCCGATTCTTCTTTGAAACATCGTCATCTTATTTTCTATTTCTTTGGAACGCAGATATCTTCCCTGCTCAAGTTAAGTTATTATTCTTATTTTTAGTAAATAGATTTTAAGGGCATTTAAGTCATATTAGTTTAATATTATTTTAATTTAAGCATTTTGGGGTATGTTCAGTATTTTCGGGGGTGCGAATAGTCGCCCCCTTCTTAAAATTGTCATATTATCGACTTTGATATAGTTATCAAGCAAGTATACTCTGCAATATAAAATGATATAAAATGATGATATAATATGATGATAAAATGATAGTGAATATAAAATTTATATATAATATGATGATTTTTAATGGAATATATATATATATATATATATATATATATATATATATATATATATATATATATATATATATATATATATATATTTTCTTGAAATTCTAATAATTAATCAACCTGTTGTTATAAAAGATTACATAGCTATTAATTCGAATACAAGAATTTAAGTATTTTAATATTATTGTTGGTTTGAATATGTTTTTTTAAGACAAAAAGTTATGGTAAATGGAGTATCACATTAGTATAATTATCGATTTATCGTTATTTGTGTTTTACTAGTGAACACAAGATTTTATTTTCTTTAAAACTCTAAAAATTATCGTTAAGAGTTAGACTATATACACGCCTTCCTGTTAAATACATATCCTACTTATAATATTACTAAAATAAATATATTTGAAATATAAAAAATAACCCTTTTGTTTATATACATTCTTTTTCTGCACTCTTTTTCCTTCTTTTTTTCATGCACCCGTATCGGATTCATAGACCAATTAATATGGGGATGTCATGATCCACCGTCCACTAGCGGGGACTTCCATTTTAAACCAGAGCTTTGCGCACTGTATGGACTGGCCCCTCAGTGGTTGATCGCACCTGAGATGTAACGTCAGTATATTTTTATGCATATAATATCCATATATTTACTAATTAGATTTATTATATATTTATTTAGTTATTAAAGGATTTGAATTTCTCCTGAATATTCCTTCCCATATTTTTCTCAACTTCCAACCCACATCTCTTATAGATAGGGCATGTCTAACTTGTTCTAGTATTACTCAAACCTTCCTCGAATAAAATATCAGACTCTAATCACCATACTCACAATTTTCAAATTCTCTTTCAAATCATAGTGGCAAGCTTTCTAGTCCATGCTCTCTGAATTGTGCCTCCTACTCTTCGACTCATACTGTTCAATTTCATTATCATTAGTAAGCCATCTGTTATAAACGCATTACTTTTATAATATGTTTATAACCTATTTATTCTTGTAGAAATTTATTGGTTTGATTTGTGGGAGTTTAGGTGCGGCACTGTTCATAAGTATGTATACGTTTTTCCTCATCTACTGTTTGAAATAAATTTAGTTAGGTTAATTTTATTGTGTTGTGGCTCATATTCCTTAAAGTTGATTACCCTTATTTTTCTGTGGGTGATCAGCAATTCAGTCCGTTTTATAAAATTTATTTTATGATGCATATTTTCATTAATATTTCATTAGGGTCTCATAAAAGCAACTTCGCTAATTGAACTATTCCTAATGTTCAAATATGTTGAACTTTTTTTTAATTAGATAGATTGATCAGGAATACTTGTATATATATTGTTTCCAAATCCCAAGTTTTGGAACTATAGTCCGTAAATATTCATAATTAGTGATATTAATAATAATTATTATTTTCTTCATTTTTCACATCAACCACTGTGAAATTCCGTGATCCTACTTTCCATTTAATTACTCATGGGGCATGATTATGTGTGTATTCATATGAGAATATACTCTTTGATTTATGAGGCTTGCAGCATACATATATACACGTACATACCTATATAACATTTTTACACATGTCAATCCCTTTATAATTATATATGCACATATTCGAGCCTATCCTTTTCCTTCAGGATTAATTAAATATTAACCCAGATTTCACTGCAGAATTAGAGCATCAGTACACATGTATATATATATATTAGAGCATACATAAGTTCATTATTTTGGAGTTATATAGATATTATCTCTTATTTACTTATTTAATTTTATAGTCATTAGTTTAGATATTACATTATATTATTAAGATAGGGCAGTTTGTGTGCCACTAGATTTTACTACTTTCCATTTATTTGTATTATTAATGAGACTTTCCTTTGTTAATTATATATTTTCTTAGCTTCTAAGGTTATTGATTCGCAGACTTAGTGTTGGACTCTTGGGCTATTATTTTGATTTACCATAAGATTTTATGATAAGTTAGATATATGATTATTATTTCAGTTTAAGGAGATTAGTTGAGTATGAGACCATAGTCTTATTTCATATTTTATTTTGACTAGGCGATGAAGAGTTCGTGAATTAGGGTACCAGCTGCATTAATATTTGAATTTCAGTCAATTCAATCTATCTTGAAAGGTGGGGAAATTCTTACTTGACTCTATTAACTACTATTATGTGATATCTTTGAGTTGATGCATGTACATATAGGTCTCCTGACCTTTATAAACGAGACATTTACTACTTGAATAATTGAGTAATCTTAGTCAGTACATTTACATCTACATGATTCATGTTGCTTATTTGGTATTTACATGTGATATTTAATGTTGGCAAGTATGTTTCTCCACTGAGCTTGTGGTTTTGCTCACCCCAAATATTTTAACATCTCAGGTGGAGGAGCTGACGTGGTGGGACATAAGGATGATGCTTAGCATAGTTTCATTTTTATTAAAACTTTATTATTATTTCTAAATTTTTGCTAGACTCAATAACCTATGCAATTTATTAAAAGTTTTACATTTGGATTTTATTTCTTGGATTTTGGTTGATTGAATTTTATTTACTTTAAGCTTCCGCTAAAAATTATTTATTTATTTAAATATGATGCTTTTAAATAATTAGAAATTTAGGATGTGATATGAGACCTTTGAGAATTTTACCCTTAAGCACCTTAAGTCCTAGGCCAACCCTGGGTTCTGCACTCCTTTTTTTCTTCTCTCTTGTAAATTAGAGAAAGATGATGTCAACTGTAGTTATCATCTCATCTTCAATTCCTACAATGAGACCCAAACCAAAATAATTGGCTATTCTACGTAAACCTTCACCGTCATCACCAAAACAACCCCACGAGGAACGATTCTCCAACGGTTGGTTTCCTTTGTGAAGTCTCATTTCACTATCAAAGGTAGAATGTTACCTATGTTACAGATCAATATCAGAGATGTTAGAGTGTCTTTAATAAATATTAAACGACTCTTATTTAACATGATATCAGAGCCCATGATTAACAAAGGAGGTCCAGGTTCGAACCTCACCGCCACCCATTTGGCCCTCCTCTCTAATTCAGGAAATTCCAAAAATAGACAGGCTCCGTTCTATAATAAGACTACAATAGGATCAAAAACGTACAAGAATGTTGACTTGTACATAATAGCTTTATCAAATAGACGAGCAACCAAGGGTGTCCAATTAATTCAGGTTTTATAACTTGTTTCATTTTTATAGCCAAATCATATCTTACAGCTTTGTCATACAAACCAACACCAGGCTCAAAGTAAAGAGCATAGTTTGTCAATGTCAAACGCCCTGAATTCGTCAAACAAAATAAGATAGTAGAAAGATGGAAAACTTATGACAGACTGAAAATTTGAATCTAGCCTAAAACAAAAATTATAAGAATGCAAATCATAGAAGAAACCTTAAAAAAAAAAAAAAAAGAAGTCCATTCAGATATTTCAAATAAGCTCAGCCAGTTGGCAAAGGGATTTTACTGAGTTTACCTACCAAATCAATACTTGAACCATCCCTCATTTCAAGAACTACTATTTCAAGCTGTAGTAATTCGGTTTCCATCATTCAATGGGTGGCCTCACTATTCCAATTCCCTGGAGTGAGGCTTTATTCACTGATCTCATCTTTAGATTGAGTAGAACATAATGTAATGTTTATGAGGATTGCAGTTTTGTGAATTAGTTAGATCATATACTGAATATAAATGAACCAAAATATTGAGCCATTTCAGATGCAAAAGCATTTGGCGTTTTTACCAATAATAACTACATACTAACTCAACAAGCTAAACTTCAATTTTATTTATTTTTTTGCTTTTCTCCGAGCTTGATGAGTTGGTGACAGAGAGAGAATAAATATAGCTGACATACAGGAAGAAATTGGTGATAGATACTAAAAGAAATAGAGAAAACTCCACACTAAGCGTCGATTCAGGAGGGATGGTATTCTTAAAACCATAATCCCGACATAGCCACTCAATATCACTACAAGAGTGAGTAGGGTACCTCACATGTTTGATCTGATCAGACAATCTTTTGGCTATGGCTCCCCTTAATATCGATTGATTGGAGGTGGGGGCAGCCATCAAAAATGGCTACCAGCCCCTCGTGATCAGAACAATCTCCAGAATGGCTAAGTCCAGAAAGGCTAAGTTGGTGCAGATTGGGCATACTTGCTGCAATTGCTCGAGCATAATCATTAAACTTAATCCCATAGTAATCATTCAGGAAAGGAATCACTGGAGACGCATTAAAATTCTCATATTTAAATGACTTCAAATTGGGGCAAGATGTGCCAATACTCTGAATTTCTGCAGCAGAGAATCCCCCAACCATACTAATACATATCTCTTGCAAATCTGGAAGTTTCTTAACGGCATCTGCTAAACCTTTTCCCGTTATACAAAAGCAGTTGTAAAGGTTGATACGCCGGAGACGACTCGATCGATCAACGATGTAGTTCAGCAAATCATCATTGCCTGTGTAATACATATTGAGATCGACCAACTGTCCCTGGCTCTGATCCACCGCGACGCCAAGTGTGGTACTGGTCGACACCGAAACGGTAGTATTGAACGTGAATCACTTGCCACATCAATGGATCTTGACAAATTCTCCGCCAACTAGTACACACGTTCTCTGCATTCTCCAGAATCTCTACATCGCTAAGCCGTCGGAGAATATTAGCGGTGACATCGTCGGGTAGTTCAATCCACGGAGGCGGCTGCCGGGGCGACGACCGACAAAACGCGGCTGGGGTTTTCATATTTTAACCTACTGTCTTCCTTTTTTTTTTTTTTTTTTTTTATCTAACCTAGTGCCTTACCTAAAGTAGGTACCTGGGAGTATAAAATATATATTTAAGCGGTGGGGGAGAGAGAGTTGAGAAAACATGGAGTATTTACAAATGAGAGCATAAAATGTACTCCATTTATATCCGTTGGGGTTGAGGTCTCTTTTAGCTTTTCACACCGGATCTTCTGTGTTATTTTCGTGCATCATCTCCTGTGCCACGCCTTAAGTGATTGACACGTGAGATGGGAATTAAATTCAATCATTGCCCTTAGGGTTTAAGGATTAGAGTATAGTTTCCTCTCTCCTACGTGTCGTCCATCCAACGATTTGACACAAGAGATGATTTACCAAAATGACACCGAGAATTCGAGCCGTTAACTTTTGTAGTAAATTCAAGCAAAAGAGATAGCCTTGGTTCGGGGGCGAAGTAAATATAACGCTAAACCCTGGATTTTGAAGTAATTTTTTTACAAGTTCTTCGACTTCCTGGTCAAAGTTGAAAAACTTATCTGTTTGCTTAAACTTGATCGTCAATCTTGCATTGCCTTATACTGAGCAACAACGTTGTCATTGGGTCTTTGCCGAATGTATAACTGAAACAACGTTGTCGTTGGGTCTTTGCCGGATATAAACATAACTGTGACTGCGTTGGTAGTGTTCTTGTCTTTCTTCTTCAGTTTGGATTTGAGCAAGTGCAAAGTAGAAGAGTCCTCTACTATGTATTCTGGTTGATGAATTGTATTGGTGTTTCAGTACGGTGGACTATTGGTGTCCTGAATGGTGGAGCAGCGATATACTCAAATAGTGATTAATTGTATTAGTGTTTCAGAATGATAGAGCAGTAGTGGAAACTCTAACATCAAGCAACTCGCCGGCACGCCTTTGACCCCACGAAGAACCACGTTGGATGTTCTATTATATTTGGTGTTACATTTTCTTTTACGCGCGTTAAATGATTGAGTCATAAACCCTTGTAAACTATGTGGTCTCCCTTAATTTAAATACCCTAGCAATACATATGGTATATATATATATATATAGGATTGGAAGAAGGATCACAAGGTTTACACCGTAAACTCGGTTTACATAAGTGTTGATGATTCAAATTTGGTAGAAAA
The DNA here is from genome assembly GCA_023678885.1 of Pogostemon cablin. Taxonomy (NCBI): domain Eukaryota; kingdom Viridiplantae; phylum Streptophyta; class Magnoliopsida; order Lamiales; family Lamiaceae; genus Pogostemon; species Pogostemon cablin. Next base: position 20,364,938 of record CM042954.1, on the reverse strand, counting down.
CGTACATGGATGTTGACTTGTACAATACAGCTTTATCAAATAAACGAGCACCCAAGGGTGTCCAGTTAATTCAGGTATTATCACTTGTTTCATTTCTGTTGCCAAATCATATCGTACAGCTTTGTCATACAGGCTCTAAGTAAACAGCATAGTTTGTCAATGTCAATCGTCCTGAATTCGTCTAACAAAACAAAGAAAATAAGATAGTAGAAAAATGGAAAACTTATGACAGACTGAAAATTTGAATCTAGCCTAAAACAAAAATTATAGGAATGCAAATCATAGAAGAAACCTTAAAAAAATATGAATTTGCATGATGGTTTCACCTGCTTTAAGAAACCAAAGAATCACTATTAAGCGATTAATCATGTTTAGACGTACCGAGTGGTAAAAGAAGAAAAAAAAAATCTTACAATACATTTGTTTATGGATTAATTTTTAGGAAAACAGAATGGAATACAATGCTGGTTGTGTAATAATTAGAGTTCTATTCGGAAATATACAAGTGATCGACTTTTCAGTTAAGGACCTTCATTACTTTGTTTTTCAAATATGTGATATGAAATGAGACATCACATAGTTTCTATTTCCATCTTATTACTATGGACCTGTTGAAGAACACAAGAAAACCAAATAGCTAACCCAACAAGGCACCTCTTTCATGTATACTTTTGGTTAGTTGATACTTTGAAACTGTGATGGATTGAAGATAGGAAAGACATATACATGTGATCTTGTCCTGCAAATCTATGTCATCCTTACAAACTCATTTTGTTGTACCATTGATTCTGTGGGGTCTTTTGAAGGCTAATTAATCTCTAGTTTGGTTAGGGACATTTCAATCCACAAATTATTCATTTTCTGATTAAAATCTTTATAACAATTAGAGCAAATCCATGTGACTCATGTGCTTATGTCTAAGTCCTAATTTTTTAAGGATACTACAGCATGCCATTTAGCTTTCCCATATATATATATATATATAAGCCACCAAGTCCTCAACTCCCTCAGCTTCCATTGATTCACAACAATTTTTTTCAGAAAGTTATAATATTTCAACAAGCAATATCTTTATACAAAAATGGCCATCCACCAAATTTTGAGGCGATCATTATCTAGTGAAAGAAGATCAGCTTCATCAGATGCTGAAGTTCCAAAGGGCATTTGGCTGTTTACATTGGGGAGAATGAAAAGAGGCGGTTCGTAATTCCAGTATCGTACTTGAACAACCCTTCATTTCAAGAATTGCTAATTCAAGCCGAAGAAGAATTCGGGTTCTACCATCCAATGGGTGGCCTCACCATACCATGAAAAGAGGATTTGTTCACTGATCTCTAATGTAATGTTTTTAAGGATTGCAGTTTTGATAATTAGTTAGAGCATATACTGAATATAAATGAACCAAAATATTGAGCCATTTCAGATACAAAAGCATAAACTGTTTGGTGTTTTTACCAATAACTACATACAAACAAAACAAGCTAAACTTCAATTTTATTTATTTTTTTGCTTTTCTCCGAGCTTGAAAAAGTGAGATGGTGACAGAGAGAGAATAAATATAGTGACATACAGGAAGAAATTGCTGATAGATACCAAAAGAAATAGAGAAAACTCCACACTAAGCGTCGAACTCAAGGAAATACCTCGTCCTGGTCCTGGTCCTGTAGAGATTCAGGAGGGATGGTATTTTCAAAATCAAAATCCGAACAAAGCCACTCAATATCACTACAAAAGTGAGTAGGGTAGCTCACATGTTTGATCTGATCAGACAATCTTGCTAGGGCTCTCCTTAATATCGATTGATTGGAGGTGGGGACAGCCATTAAGAATGGATACCAGCCCCTCGTAATCCAACCAATCTCCACAAAGAGTAAGTTGGTGCAGATTGCTGCAATTGCTCGAGCATCATCATTAAGCTTAATTCCATAGTAAGCATTCAGGTAAGGCATCACTGGAGGGAGACCCATTAAAATTCACATATTTAAATGACTTACTTCAAATTGGGGCAAGATGTGCCAATACTCTGAATATCTGCACCAGAGAATCCCCCAAACATACTAATACATATCTCTTGCAAATCTGGAAGTTTCTTAACGGCATCTGCTGAACCTTTCCCCGTTATACAACAGCAGCTGTAAAGGTTGATACGCCGGAGACGACTCGATCGATCAACGATGTAGTTCAGCAAATCATCATTGCCTATGTAATCCATATTGAGATCGATCAACTGTCCCTGGCTCTGATCCACTGCGCGACGCCAAGCGTGGTACTGGTCGACACTGAAACGGTTGTATTCTCCGCCAACTAGTACACACGTTCTCTTCATTCTCCAGAATCTCTACATCGCTAAGCCGTCGGAGAATATTAGCGGTGACATCGTCGGGTAGTTCAATCCACGGCGGCGGCTGCCGGGGCGACGACCGACAAAACGCGGCTGGGGTTTTCATATTTTAACCTACTGTCTTACTTTTTTTTTTTTTTTATCTAACCTAGTGCCTTACCTAAAGTAGGTACCTGGGCTAGAAGTTGAAAACACATGTATAAATGAGAGTATAAAATGTACTCCATTTTATTGTTGGAGTAGCGTTGAGGTCTCTTCTAATTTTTGTAGTAAATTCAAGCAAAAGAGATAGTCTTGGTTCGGGGCAAAGTAGATGTTGAAAGATAACGGTGAACCCTGGATTTTGAAGAAATTTTTTTTATGAGTTCTTCGACTTTCAGGTCAAAGTTGAAAAACTTACCTGTTTGTTTAAACTTGATCGTCAACCTTGCATTGCCTTACACTGAGCAACAACGTTGTCGTTGGATCTTTTGACGAATGTAAATATGACTATGATTGTGTTGGTAGTGTTCTTGTCTTTCTTGATTTGAGTTTTGAATTTCTTGTGTTTTTCCTCTTCTGATAAACTCTTTCTTCTTATAAGATTTAACATAGATATGCAAGTGCAAAGTATATACTCGATGAGTCAGTGTTCTATTTTGTGGATTGTATTAATGAAACTCTAACATCATGTTATCTAGTAACTCTAACATCATGTTATCTAATAATATACTCGTGAAGTTGTTATTTAAGCTGGTGATTTATCCTCTTTTATCGATCTACTGCATTATTAAGATATTTTATTACAAAATTTCTTGAACATAGAAATTGAAGAAGTGTGAAAAAGAGTTGAGATAACCGATCTCTTTTATCAAACTATTTTATTACATGATTTTTTGAACATCGAAATTGAAGAAGTGTGAAGAAGGGATCGAAATTGAAGAAGTGTGAAGAAGGGTTGAGATAACCAATCCATTGCTTTGATTGATTGTTGCATTGGTGAAACAATACTACTTTTTACGGTATGGAACTCTAAAAATTGTCGTATTATTGAGCGATATACGTTGATATATTTAGTTATTAAACAAATATACCCTCTTATAGTCATGGTATTTGGAATTGTGAAACAATATTTTTTATAGTGCAAAACTCTTAAAATTGTAATATAATCGAGCAATATACTTTGATAGAGTTAGTTATCAAGCAAGTATACTCTGCATACAGTCGCTGATTTAGTCTGTAATTTACCATACAATTAATCTTGTTTCTCGATCTATCCGTGTTATTAAGAATGACAGTGAATATAAAATTTATATATAATATGATGATTTTTTATGGAATATTATCAAATGATTTTCCACTAATACTAGCTATCATTTGTTTTTTTTCTTGAAATTCTAATCATTAATCAACCTGTTGTATAAAAGATTTTTAGAGCTATTAATTCGAATATAAAATTTAAGAATTTTAATTTGGTTTGAATTTTTTTTAAGACAAAAAGTTATGGTAATGTATAATTATCGATTTATTGTTATGAGTGCTTTACAACGTGAACACAATATTTTATTTTCTTTAAAACTATAAAAATTATCATAAGAGTTAGACTATAGATACACTCCCTCTTATTAATTAATACACATCCTACTTACCCTAACTTTTATTTATACACATTCTTTATCTTTATTTTTATACCCTTATTTTTAATTATACACATTCTTTACTTTTATTTTTAGGCAAAGACTTGTGTGAGACCGTCTCATGTATTTATACCCTTATTTTTAATTATACACATTCTTTATCTTTATTTTTAGGCAAAGACTTGTTATACACATTCTTTATCTTTATTTTTAGGCAAAGACTTGTGTGAGACCGTCTCACGTAAGGACGTACATGAGACGGTCAGAAAGTGATAACTTTTATATTTGAAAAGTGAGATTAAATTAATATAAAGTGATAATGTTATTTCATAAATAATTTATAGTATAAATAAAAAGTGATAACATTTTAGAGAAAGTAATAATGTTTTGTAGCGAAAGTGATGAAGTAATTTAAAAAAAAATTAAAATAGTCTCACGTGAGACGATCTGATGCGAGACCCACACTTATTTTTATACGCACTCCTTTTTTTTCTTCTCTTTTATCTTTATTTTTATACACTTATTTTTAATTATACATATTCTTTATCTTTATTTTTATATGCACTCCATTTTTTCTTCTCTCTTGTAAATCTGCGGATGATGATTTCAACGGGTAGTTATCATCTCATCTTCAATTCATGCAATGAGACCCAAGCCAAATTAATTGTCTAATCTACCAAACAGCACAAGCAACTCGCCGGCACGCCTTTGACCCGACGAAGAACCACGTTGGATGTTGTATTTGTTTACACGCGTTAAATAACTGACACGTGTGCGAGGAAGAAAATCTCAACTATTCCCCTAGTGTTTAACCTTTCTTTTGAGGATATATGTTTTATTATATCGTGTCAATCATCCAACATACGCAATAGGAAATATAACATTAAAATGTAATAGAGAAACCGAAAGAACGATCCTCCAACTGTCGGTTTAGTGTAGTTCGATTTCACTATCAAATGTAGAATGTTATCTATTGTACATATCAATATCGGGGGTTTCCTTTACAAATCGTCCCTGCACTCATCTATCACGAGGAGATGCGGAATGCTTCTCTAATTGCACCATATCGAAAAATTCCAAGAATTGTTCAGATTTTTTATTTCCTTTCAAATTACTTCCTATAGAACCTGGAGCACGGAGAATCTCCAGACAATCTTTACCCAATAGTCCCTTCTTGAGCAACCTTTGAATTCAGGAAATTCCAAATAAACAGGCTCTGCTCTATAATAAGATTACAATAGTAGGATCAAAAAATGATTTACACAGTTTTAAAATAGCATATTCAAATTGAGTTATCTCTCGTAAATCGAGTTTATATTATAAATCCTTGTAAATCTTGTGGTTCCCCTTAATTTAAATACCTTAGTAATACGCAGGGTATATAAAAGATTGGAATGGTGGATCACAATGTTTACATAAGTGTTGGTGATTCAAATTTGATAGAATACGTACATGGATGTTGACTTGTACAATTCAGCTTTATCAAATAAACGATCACCCAAGGGTGTCCAGTTAATTCAGGTTTTATCACTTGTTACATTTCTATTGCCAAATCATATCTTACAGCTTTGTCATACAAACCAACACGAGCATAGTTTGTCAATGTCAACTGCCCTGAATTCGTCAAACAAAACAAAGAAAATAAGATAGTAGAAAGATGGAAAACTTATGACAGACTGAAAATTTGAATCTAGCCTAAAACAAAAATTATAGGAATGCAAATCATAGAAGAAACCTTAAAAAAATATGAATTTGCATGATAGCTTCACTTGCTTTAAGAAACCAAAGAATCAATATTAAGCAATTAATCATGTTTAGATGTACCGAGTGGTAAAAGTAGAAAAAAATCTTCCAATACATGTGTTTATGAATTAATCATTAGGAAAACATAATGGATTACTATGCTGGTTGTGTAATAATTATACAAGTGATCGACTATTCAGTTAAGGACCTTCATATTACTTTGTTTTTCAAATATGTGATGTGATATGAAATGTGACATCACATAGTTTTCACTTCCATCTTACTACTATGGACCTGTTGAAGAACACAAGACCCAAGAACAAATGCCACTGACTGCCAACTGCCAAATAGCTAAACCAACAAGGCACCTCTTTCATTTGTACTTTTGGTTAATTGATACTTTGAAACTTTAATGGATTGCAGATACCTTTGGTTAGTTGATACTTTGAAACTTTAGTGGATTGCAGATAGGAAAGACATATACATGTGATCTTGTCATACAAATCTATTTCATCCTTACAAACTCATTTTTTGTACCATTTATTTCTGTTTGAGGGCTATCTAGTCTCTAGTTTGGATAGGGACATTTCAATCCATAAATTATTCATTTTCTGATTAATTAAAATCCTAATAACCATTAAAACAAATCCATGCGACTTGAGATACTACAGCATGCCATTTAGCTTTCCTATATATACAAGCCACCAAGTCCTCAAAATACTTCAACTCTCTCAGCTTCCATTGATTCACAACAAATTTTTTCAGAAAGTTTTTATATTACAACAAGCAAGATCTTTATACAAAAATGGCCATCAGCCAAATTTTGAGACGATCATTGTCTAGTGAAAGACGATCAGCTTCATCAGATGCTGAAGTTCCTAAGGACCATTTGGCTGTTTACATTGGGGAAAACGAAAAGAGGCGGTTCGTAATTCCAGCTTCATTTCGAGAATTGCTAATTCAAGCAGAAGAGGAATTCGGGTTCCACCATTCAATGGGTGGCCTCACCATCCCCTGCAGCAGAAGAACATAATGAATGTTTATGAATTAGTAAGAGCATATACTGAATATAAATGAACCAAAATATTGAGCAATTTCAGATGCAAAAATCTGAAGAAATTGCTGATAGATACTAAAAGAAATAGAGAACTCAAGAAAATACCTCATCATCTGGAGGGATGGTATTATCAAACCCATGTCTTTAGGGTACCTCACATGTTTGATCTGATCACACAATCTTTTTATGGCTATCCTTAAACAGAGGTCGCGGCAATTGCGAATATCGAGTGATTCGAGGTTGGGGCAGCTATCAAGAATGGCTTCCAGTCCCTCGTCATCCAACCATTCTCCAGAAACGATAAGTTGGCGCAGATTGGGCATACTTGCTGCAATTGCTCCACCATGATCATTAAACACTGGATGCATATCAAAAATCTCATATTTAAATGATTTCAACATGGGGCAAGATGTGCCAATACTCTGTATTTCTGCAGCAGAGAATCCCCCAAACATACTAATACATATCTCTTGCAAATCTGGAAGTTTCTTAACGGCATCTGCTAAACCTTTCCCCGTTAAAGAAAAGCAGTTGTAAAGGTTGATACGCCGAAGACGACTGGATCGATCAACGATGTAGTTGAGCAAATCATCATCGCCTATGTAATACATATTCAGATCGACCAACTGTCCCTGGCTCAGATCCACTGCGCGACGCCAAATTTGGTACTGCTGGACAACGAAACGGTTCTAGTATTGGACGTGAATCACTCGCCACATCGATGGATCTTGACAAATTCTCCGCCAACTACCACACACGTTCTGTGCATTCTCCAGAATCTCTGCAGAGCAAAGCCTTCGGAGAATATTAGCGGTGACTTCGTCAGGCAGTTCAATCCACGGCGGCGGCTGGCGAGGAGACGCGGCTAGGGTTTCCATATTTTAACCTAGTGCCTTACTTAAAGTAGGTACCTGGACTAGAAGTTGCGTTGCTTGTATACAACTCGAATCTCCTATTCCACCCCATGTTATGAGAGATAAGTGACACTTATCTCTCATAACATTAGATGTAACATGACTTATATACAACTCAAATTTTCCATCCAATCTCATGTAACATTAGATGTAACATGCCTTATATACATTTTGCGCTTTTTATGAACAAAAATGCAACGCAATTGAAAGAACACATATACGACTGAAGCATAAAATATAGTACATATTTAAACTGGTGAGGGAGAGTTGAGAAAACATATGTATAAATGAGAGCATAAATTGTATTTATGTTGGTGGAGAGTGTTGAGGTCTCTTTTAACATTTGTAGTAAATTCAAGCAAAAGAGATAACTTTACAAGATTCACCTTGGTTTGGTGCGAAGTAAACGTTGAAAGATAACGGTATCGGTGAACTTTGGATTTTGAAGTTTTTTTTTTTGTCAAAGTTGAAAACCTACCAGTTTGCTCAAACTTGATTGTCAACCTTTTCTCGCCGGATCTTTTGCCGAATGTAGACATGACTGTAACTGTGTTGGTAGTATTCTTCTCTTTCTCCTTCAGTTTGGATTTGAGTTTTGAAATTTCTTGTGCTTCCCTCCTCTGGATTAACTCGTTCTTCTTATTAAATTTCAACATACATATGCAGGTGCACATACAGGTGCAAACAAGAAGAGTCATGAAACCTCTCGTATTGACAAATTGTATTGGTGTTTCGGAACGGTGGATAGATTGTATTGGTCTCTTTGAATGATGGAGCAGCAATATACTCGAAAAGTCATTAAACCCAGTACGTGTTCTATTGTGTGGACGGATTGTATTAGTGTTTCGGAACGATGGAGCAGTCGTCGAAACTACTCTAACATCGTGATGTTATCTAGCAATATACTTGTGAAGTCGGTGATTTAAACGGGTAATCGATACATTTTGATAGATTTAGTTATCAAACAAATATACTCTCGTATAGTCATGGTGTTTGGAATTGTGAAACAATTTTTTTTTATACTTTTTACAGTCCAAAACTCTTAAAAATTGTCTATTATCAAGTGATATACTTTGACGTACGGTAATTAATTATCAAGCAAATATATATACTCTATGTATAGTTTAGTCAGTAATTTACAATAAAATTAATCAGTAATTTACAATATAATTAATCCTGTTTGTGTTATTAAGAATGATAGTGAAAATAAAATTTATATATAATATAATAATTTTTCATGGAATATTATCCAATGATTTTCCACTAAACGATCTTTCATTTTTTTTTTTTAGAAATTCTAATCATTACTCAACTTGTTGTATAAAAGATTATAGAGCTATTAATTCGAATACAAGAATTTAAGTTAATATGGCAAAAACTTGCATTCGTCGCACATTTAAAATTTTATGTTAAATTGTCTATCCTTTGTACATGAATTTAAGTTAATATGGCAAAAACTTGCATTCGTCGCATATTTAAAATTTTATGATAAATTGTATATCCTTTATTATACAGATAATACTCTTGTATACCTTTTGGAACAAAATAATATATCCTTATTAATTAAAATGTATACCCTTTAAAACATAACAATATACCTTTACTCATAATACTATATTCTAAAAAAACATAACAATATACTCTTACTCATAATACTAAATTCTAAAATACGGATGCTTTACAACGTGAACATACTATTTTATTTTCTTACCCCCTCTTATTAAATACATATTCTACTTATAATATTATTATAAAAATAGAAATATTTGAAATATAAAAAATTACCCTTATTTTTATTTATACACATTCTTTTTCTTTATTTTTATAGGCACTCCATTTTTCTTCTCTCTTGTAAATCTACGGATGGTGATTTCAACAGCTAGTTATCATCTCATCTTCAATTCCTGCAATGAGACCCAAACCAAAATAATTGGCTAATATGTTATTGTCTTATAAATTGAGTTTATATCATAAAGTTTGTAAATCCTGTGATCTGCATCACCAAACAGCACAAGCGCGATCTTCCAACTATTGGTTTCCTTCACAAATCGTCCCTGCACTCGTCTATCACGCAGTGGCTGATCCAGAAATTTTTTTTCTGAGGGTACGACATGTAATTATAAAAATATTATTCCCTAAGTCCCGATAGGTAATAAACGTATTTTTTGTATGTGAAGATTAAGAAAAATTAATTTTTATGTTTAAAAATATGTAAAGTTGCTAGAATGTATATAAAAAATGAACATTTTAGATAATTTAATGAAAATAATGTATAAAGTTGTTGAGATGTGTAAAAAGTATGAGTTATTGAGATGCATCTCTACCATTTTAAAAAAATGTACATAAGTGTTGAAATGGATAAAAGGAAAATTATGAAATAATTTAAGGAATGGAGGGAATATTTGATATTCAAAATTGTACAATAAATAAATCAATATTCTAAAATTATAATTATTGTTAATATCGTTGAATTTTTATTTGTAAAAAGCAATTTCTCACATTATTATCCCAAATTTATAGTATAAATTTATAAAAATAGTAATAAATTGAGTATAAATTTGTGTTAATTTAATAATGCGGAATGCTTCTCTAATAGCACGATATCGAAAAATTCCAAGGATTGCTCTATAATAAGATTATAATAGGATCAAAAAATGATTTATACACTTTCGAGATTGCATATTCAAATTTGGTAGAAAACATACATGGATGTTGACTTGTGTACATAACAGCTTTATCAAATAGATGAGCACCCAAGGGTGTCCAGTTAATTCAGGTTTTATTACTTGTTTCATTTCTGATGTCAAATCATTCATACAAACCAACACCAGGCTCAAAGTAAAGAGCATAGTTTGTCAGTGTCAACCGCCCTGAATTCCTCAAACAAAATAAGATAGTAGAAAGATGGAAAACTTATGACAGACTGAAAATTTGAATCTAGCCTAAAACAAAAATTATAGGAATGCAAATCATAGAAGAAACCTTAAAAAAATATGAATTTGCATGATAGTTTCACTTGCTTTAAGAAACCACAGAATCGCTATTAAGCAATTAATCATGTTTAGATGTACGTACCGAAAAGTAAAAGAAGAAAAAAATCTTCCAATACATTTGTTTATGGATTAATCATTAGGAAAACAGAATGGATTACTATGGTGGTTGTGTAATAATTAGTGTTCTATTTGGATATATACAAGTGATCGATTAATCATTAGGAAAACAGAATGGATTACTATTTGGATTAATCAAATATGTGATACGAAATGAGACATCACAGTGTTTCTATTTCCATATTCTTACTATGGACCTGTTGAAGTACACAAGACCCTAGAACAAATGCGACTGACTGCCAAATAGCTAACCCAATAAGACACCTCTTTCATGTGTACTTTTGGTTAGTTGATACTTTGAAACTGTAGTGGATTGAAGATAGGAAAGACATATACATGTGATCTTGTCCTACAAATCTATTTCATCCTTACAAAATCATTTTGTTGTACCATTTATTTCTCTGGTCTATTGAGGAATATCTAGTCTCCAACTTTCAATATCAATCCATAAATTCTTCAGTTTCGCTGCTGGAAACTTCATAATTTTGTTTTTGAAGACAAATCCATGTCACTCCTCAAGTGCTTATGTCTATCAAAACTCTTAGGCCATACTCTAGTTTTAATTTCTTGATGATACAGCATATTGTTACCTATATAAACAAGCCCTTTCTGGACTGCAGCCCACAACAAAACCTCATCAAACCAGTTTTCTCAGCTTCGATTTTTGTTTGCAACATTTAAAACAAATTATTTCAGCACAACTTTGCACGAAAATGGCCATTTGTCAAATTATGAGACGATCTTTATCTCGTGAAAGGATATCAGCTTCATCAGGAGCTGAAGTCCCAAAGGGACATTTTGCTGTTTATGTTGGTGAGAATGAAAATAGGCGATTTGTAATTCCGGTATCGTACTTGAACCATCCCTCATTTCAAGAACTACTATTTCAAGCTGAAGAAGCATTTGGCTTCCATCATGCAATGGGTGGCCTCATTATTCCTTGCAGTGAGGCTTTGTTCAGTGATCTCATCTCTGGATTGAGTAGAATATGATGTTTACCCCATGTCTTTAGAGTAGAACAGTTTTCTCAAAGAAATGTATATCACAAAGATAGAGTACATGAATATACATGAAAAATGCTTGCCATTTAAGATTCATATGAATTACTATATATTTTGAGTTGTTTCCATTATTTTATTCATACTCAATCAGGTCAAATCGAACTCTGAATTCTTGGTTTGGATTCATTTTGTTGTCAACTTCTCTACAAGTGAACTCTATCACATTGAAAACTCTGAGGAAATATTATGCTTTCTGAATGAAATAACTTCTCTACAAGATAAATAATGTATACCAAGTGAATACTAAAATCTAAAAAACATAATAAATATAAATATAGAATTAATTTCTGGTAATTGATCGATTAGTCTAAAAGAGAATTATTTTTTTTTATCTAAAGACTGGCTCTTTGAATTCTATAGACTGTTCTTCATTAATTTTTGTTGTCTGAAATATATGTAGAGATCTTTTATCTTAAAACCTAAAAATAACTAAATTATTAAAAGGCATCATGCCTTATGATAACCAAAAACCTAAAATTTTTGGTGATTAAAGTAGAAGTCTTGAAACAGTTTCACCTTAGCAGAAGGCCTTTGGTTTAGTAAATACACCTCCAGAGACATAATCACATGAGCTGCTTCTAATTCTCTCAATATCTAGCTCTCTATCACAACTGAAATAACATTAGAAATGTTGAGCATTTTGTTTGATTAGCTGTAAAACAATACATGGTAACAGATTTTTTCTTTAAATTTTAAACCATGGAACATGTTAATGCAATGTTCACAAACCCTCTGACCAGATGGATCACTAGACCAGCAGAGAAAGTCTGACGAGTAGACAAAACAATTAATGTGTTCTTACAGATTACAAAGATCAAATGAAACTTGCAAATATTTTAGATGAGATGTGTTATTCCCTTCTGTTGGTACCATTGATTTCTGTGGGGTTATTTGAGGGATCTAGTCTCTAGTTTGGTTAGGGAACATTCATTTCAATCCACAAATCCTTCATTTTCTGATTAAAATCTTTACAACCATTAGAACAAATCCATGTGACTCATGTGCTTATGTCTAAGTCTTAATTTATTAAGGATACTACAGCATGCCATATAGCTTTCCTATATATACAAGTCACCAATTCCTTAAAGCACTTCAACTCTCTAAGCTTCCACTAATTCACAACAAATTTTTTGAGAAAGTTTTTACGTATCAAGAAGCAAGAATTTCATACAAAAATGGACATCTGCCAAATTTTGAGACGATCATTGTCTAGTGAAAGAAGATCAGCTTCGTCAGATGCTGAAGTTCCAAAGGGCCATTTGGCTGTTTACATTGGGGAAAACGAAAAGAGGGGGTTCGTAATTCCAGTATCGTACTTGAACAACCCTTCATTTCAAGAATTGCTAATTCAAGCAGAAGAAGAATTCGGGTTCCACCATCCAATGGGTGGCCTCACCATACCATGCAGTGAGGATTTGTTCACTGATGTCATCTTTAGATTGAGTAGAACATAATGTAATGTTTATGAGGATTGCAGCTTTGTGAATTAGTTAGAGCATATACTGAATATAAATGAACCAAAATATTGAGCCATTTCAGATGCAAAGGCATAAACTGTTGGTGTTTTTACCAAAAACTACATATACAAACTCAACAAGTCCAAAATTCAATTTCATTTATTTTTTTTTTCAAGAGCTTGAAAAACAGAGTGGGTGACAAAGAGAAAATAAATATAGCGACATCCAGGAAGAAATTAATGATAGATACTACAAGATGTAGAGAAAATTCCACACTAAGCATCGAACTCAAGAAACCTCGTCATCTGAGGGATAGTATTCTCAAAACCATAGTTGGGATCATTCCAATCATAATCACTACAGGAATCAGTAGGGTACCTCACATGGTTGATCTGATCAGACAATCTTCTGGCTATGGCATTGGCTCCCCTTAAATAAAGCTCGTTGCATTGGCGAAGATCGAGTGATTTGAGATGGGGGCAGCCATCAAGAATGGCTTCTACTCCCTCGTGATCCAACCAATTTCCAAAAACGCTAAGTTGGTGCAGATTGGGCATACTTGCTGCAATTGCTCGAGCACGATCATTAAACTTAATTCCATGGTAAGCATTCTGGCCATGCGTATCTGGAGACGCATCAAAATTCTCATATATAAATGACTTTAACATGGGGCAAGATGTGCCAATACTCTGTATTTCTGCAGCAGAAAATCCCCCATCCGTACTAATACGTATCTCTTGCAATTCTGGAAGTTTCTTAACGGCATCTGCTAAACCTTGCCCTGTTACACAATTGCAGCAGTAAAGGTTGATACGCCGGAGACGACTCGATCGATCGGCGATGTAGTTCAGCAAATCATCGTCGCCTGTGTAATACATATTGAGATCGACCAACTGTCCCTGGCTCTGATCCACCGTGCGACGCCATGTGTGGTACTGGCGGACACCGAAACGGTAGTATTGAACGTGAATCACTCGCCACATCGATGGATCTTGACAAATTCTCCGCCAACTACTACACACGTTCTGTGCATTCTCGAGAATTTCTACAGCGCATAGCCGTCGGAGAATATTAGCGGTCACATCGTCAGGCAGTTCAATCCACGGCGGCGGCTGCCGGGGAGACGACCGCGAAAACGCCGCTGGAATTTTCATTTGTTTTTCCTATCTTTGGTTCGAATTTTTATTTTAATAATAAATATTTTCGCCCTTAAATACTCTTAAACCAAAATCTAATTTTGTCTTGGGTAGTGTTTTCCCACAAAATTATAGAAAGAAATGAGAATCCCTTTAAAACAAATTAGGATCAAATCACTATTAAGAAATTACTTAATTTAGTATGACTCATTCTCATAAATTAAGGAATCAAATCGCCTTTAATGTGGATTAGAATTACTTGATTTGGTATAACACATTTATAGGGAATCGCATCACTTTATCATTCCAATTCATTAGCCCAAAATAATTTGTCTACCTTAACATTTACATTTATTTTTGTTTATTTTATACTCTTTCCGTTCCCTTAAAACGTAAGGAAGCGCGTACGTTTCAATAAGATAGAGTGAATATGTAGATTAAAAAATATAGTCATTTAATTGATATAATATTTAGTGTATAGTAAGTAATGATATTAGTGTTGATTTTATACGTAGATTATAAAAAGCAAATGGACACGCTTGCGATGGACGGAGGGAATATTAATTGTATTGTATAGGTCTCACTTTATAATAAAAATATAAATAAATTAGTAAATGTAAATTGTAGAGCTAACAATTTGGCCCGTCTTGATGGGCCAGCTCATAAGGACGATAACTAGACTAGACTGGGCCTTAAATGAAGGCTAAAAGGGAATAGGACCTATTTAATGTGGTCCAACAAGCCTGATGGCCTAACTGGATTTGGGGTGTTTGGCCTGGTTGGCCTGAGAATTTTGGCCCTTTTTTTTACAATATTTTAATTTTTTTTATTTAATTTAATTTTGAGTTATAAATTATTTATAGTATTCCATTTATTTATTATTAGGATTATACATAATTAACTGCATAAGCTCATGTGGAAAAATAACTATTCTAAAATTATTAGGCACCTAATTGTAAACAATTATTAATAAAAAATTACTTTTTAACTAAATTTACTGACTTTTAGGGGTAATTTTGTATTTTTATTTAATAAATACAATATATATACTAGTATATTATGTGTGGAAAGAAGATATGCCATTTTTTAAATTAACGTGCACTTTTGATGTGTTAGATTAGAATGATGTTTCTTTTTTAGAGAATGAACGATTATGAAGGACGAACCGATAAGAAAAGAGTGAATGATCTTCAGGAACGGATGGAGTAATATTTTACATGAATATATAACTTAAAACTATTATAGTACATATTAAAGTAGTTGAACTTTAGATTAAAAAATAATAATAATAAATCAAACAAAAACAAATGGACATATATTTTTTAAAAACGAAAATAAATAAAGCTGGCCTAAATAGCTCTGTAGTCCAATGACTCATGGTGGACAATGCTGGGCCTAATCAAATAAGGTCGATAGGAATCGGGCCTAGCTCGATCCAACCCAAAAATATGAATTAGCCTGATGGACCGGAACGGACCGGGTAGGCCGGCATTGTCACCACTCACCAGCTGTAGTTAATATATTACTTTAACACAAATCAAAATAACAAATTTAAATTTCACAAATCAAAATAACAAATGTAAAAATGGTGGAGTATTTTGGCATTTCATTCTCATTCCTTTTAAAGCTTTACAAATGAAGCAATTAACATAATCAACAACGGGGTAAAAAAAAAATTGTAATTCGCAAAAGTGATGTTATATCTTAATAATACTCTTTAGTAAAATAATACTATTAATTTTTTGATTTTTTTTAACTTTTTTAATTAAACATTAATATTATTCATATTTCAATCGAAAAAAAAATCAATACTAATCATCTTAATTACTAAATGTACGCTGAAATGTATGATGAAGAATTTTTTTTTTTTTCAGTTTAATTCCTAGGCCTAAGTATTTTTTCTATTAATTAGAAACTTAGAAATATACAAAACTTCATAAGACATTATGCCTTATGATAAACCTTAAACCTAAATTTTTTGGAGCTTAAAATAAAAGTCTTGAAACCGTTTCACCTTAGCAGAAGGCCTTTGATTTAGTAAATACACCTACAGAGACAATCACATGAGCTGCTTCTAATTCTTTCAATATTTACCTCTCTGTCACAACTGAAATAAAATTAGAAATGTGGACCATTTTGTTTGATTAGCTGTAAAACAATACATGGGAACAGATTTTTTCTTTAAAGTTTAAACCATGGAACAACTTCATGCTATGTTCACAGACCCTCTGACCAAATGGATCACTAGACCAGCATATAAAGTTTGGCGAGTAGACAAAACAATTAATGTGTTCTTACAGATTACAAAGATCAAATTAAACTTGCAATTTTTTTTGTACCATTGATTTCTGTCATTCTGTGGGGTGTTTTGAGGGCTATCTAGTATCTAGTTTGGCTAGGAACATTCATTTCAATCCACAAATTTTTCATTTTCTGATTAAAATCTTTATAACCAGTTGAGCAAATCCATGTGACTCATGTACTTATGTCTTAAGTCTTAATTTTTTTAAGGATACTACAGCATGCCATTTAGCTTGCCTACATATAAAAGCCACCAAGTCCTCAAAATACTTCCACTCTCTCAGCTTCCACTGATTCACAACAATTAAATTCAGAAAGTTTTTATATTTCAACTAGCAACAACTTTATACAAAAATGGCCATCCGCCAAGTTTTTAAAACGATCAGCTTCATCAAGTTCTGGAGTTCCTAAGGGCAATTTGGCTGTTTACGAAATGAAGTGGTTTGTATATCCAGTATCATACTTGAACAAACCTTCATTTCAAGAATTGCTATATCAAGCTGAAGAAGAATTCAGGTTCCATCATCCAATGGGTGGCCTCACCTTACCATGCAGTGAGGATTTGTTCACTGATCTCATCTTTAGCTTGAGTAGAACATACTGTAATGGCAGTTTTGTGAATTAGTTAGAGCATATACTTGAAAAAACAGAGTCTGTGACAGAGAATAAATATAGCAACATCAAGGTAGAAATTGGTGATAGATACTAAAAGAAGTAGAAAAAATTCCACACTAAAAACATATTCGAACTCAATCAAACAGCTCCGGAGATTCTGGAGGGAGGGCATTCTCAAAACCATAATCCGAATAAAACCACTGAATATCACTACAAGAGTCAGACATGTGTGATCTGATCAGACAACCTTTTAGCCACGGGTCCCCATAAATCGAGCTCGCAGCATTGGCTGAGATCAAGTGATTCAAGGTGAGGGCAGCCATCAAGAATGGCTTCTAGTCATCCAACCAATCTCCAAAAAGGCCAAGTTCGTGTAGATTGGGCATACTTGCTGCAATTGCTCCAGCATGATCATTAAACTTAATCCCATAGTAAGAATTCAGGCCGAAACGGACGTGAATCACTCGCCACATGGATGGATCTTGACAAATTCTCAGCCATCTAGTGCACACCTTCTGTGCGCTCTCCAGAATCTCTACGGCGCAAAGCCGCCGGAGAATATTAGCGGTCACATCGTCAGGCAGTTCAATCCACGACCGCGAAAACGCCGGTGGGATTTTCATTTGTTTTTCTAAACTTATTAGGTTCGTTTTTATATTTTCACCCTTAAATATTCTAAACCAAAATCTAATTTATTAGGATGAGATACTCAATATATCCTTATAAAAATATAATCTCAATTAATAATTTCAATTATCTTTTTTTTCTCTCTTTCTTTCGATTTTTTCTCTGTCTTTCCTGGGTTTTCAATTATCTCTTCTTTCTTATCTTTCCTTCGCTCTTTCTTCATCTTTCCAGAAACCCATTTTCTCCAAATTTTCTGCATCCAAATTTTCAACTTTGAATTTCCAAAAATTTAGACAACTCAATTCTAAATTTTGAATTCTCTATCCAAAGTAAATACACATCAAAGTTCTTTATCCAAAGCAAATACACATCAGAGTCGGAAGTATTCAAAAGAGTTTTATGTTATTCAAAATGTGTATTCAATATACTACTCTCACTACAAAAAAAAGCTTTGATTAGAGACCAAACTTAGAGACGGTGTATTAGCCATCTCTATTTGAGACGGCTTTTGAGACGGCTTTTTAGAATTAGAGATGACATTCTCGTTGATTATTGGTCAATAATAATACAAATTTAATATTGAGACGGTATTAGAAATGGCTTCACGTTGAGACGGTATTAGAGATGGTTTTTTCCGTCTCTAATTTGAGATTGTATTAGAGACGATTTTTAAGTTGTGACGGTATTAGAGACGATTTTCTTCCGTCTCAATTAGAAACGGAGTTTTTCCGTCTCTATTTGAGACGGTTTTAGAGACAGAATGTGTCGGCAGGCTAGAAAATCGGATCGTGTAATTTTGAGACGGTTTCTGACCGTTTCAATTATTGAGACGGATGTAAACCGTCTCAATTTGAGACGGTATTAGAGAGGGTTTTAAGTTGAGAAGGTATTAGAGACCGCCTTTTGCCGTCTCAAATTAGAGATCGCTTTTTGCCGTCTCAAACTATTGATGGTTTATAATTGAGACTGTATTTGAGACGGTTTTCTTCCGTCTCAATTAGAGACGATTTTTAGCCGTCTCTAAAGCCCTTTCTAACCATTAAATTTGCTAAAATTAATGAATCGAGGTTCAAACCATGTCCAGCATGAGCAAAAATAAGTGTATGTATACATATATAGTGTAATGAATACTTAATAAGAATAACTTCTAGCAAAGTTGGCATACATGATGTCCATAAGGGCTCTAAATGCCTACAAGTCGTAAAAAGCCTACAAGGTATCCAAAGTAAAAACCGTACAACCGTCTCAGACTTTTTTTGTAGTGTCTATCCAAAGTAAAAACCGTCTCAAATTAAACCGACCGGTCCGGTTTACAACCGTCTCTAATACCGTCTCAGACTTTTTTTGTAGTGTCTATCCAAAGTAAATACACATCAGAGTTGGAAGTATTCAAATGGGTTTTGGTTATTCAATTTACGCATTAAATTTGATGTGGTATTCAACCTATTATCGTGAATTCAGAATAGTAGAAAAAGGATTTCAAATGGTTTTACGCATTGCATCACCAAATTCAGCACAAAATCTGAATATAATTTACATGCATATTCAAAAGGGTCAGAAATAAATTGAATACAAAATTCTACGTGGTAATGAGTATTCAATTTATTTCATTAGTGTATCGATATTGAAAGTCAGATTGCTACCTTTTTTTATTGGATTGACTGATCCCATCCTATTTCATATTATTAAGGAGAGATTAATGATTAATTAATTTTTTAATATAATAAACTTATAATGGGGTTAAAATAGGTATTTGATAGGTTTAATTTTTAATGGATAATATTTTAATTTGAGTATTATACCTACTAGTAATATAGATAGATATATTGTACTTATAAGTAATGAACCCAATTTATTTTGTTTTAGGGAGTGTTTCTACGAAATGATGGAATGAATATAGAATCCCTTTAAAATAAATTAGGAATCTTCCATAATTCCATTTCCATAAATTAAGAAATCACTTGATTCGGACTCATTCCATAAATTAGAGAATCAAATCACCTATGGTGGAGTATAATTAATGATTTGGTATGACATTTATAGGGAATAAATCACTTTTTCAATTCTCACTCATTAACCCAAAACATACTTCTCGCATTAATACTTATATACAGCAACTTCTTTTATGTATACTTTTGGTTAGTTGATACTTTGAAACTGTGATTCTCTGGGGTCTTTTGAGAGCTATCTAGTCTCTAATTTCAATCCATAAATTCTTCAATTTTGCTGTTGGAAACTTCATAGTAATTGTTTTTGAAGACAAATCCATGTCACTACTCATGTGCCTATGTCTATCAAAACTCTTAGGCCACACTCTAGTTTTAATTTCTTGATGATACAGCATACTGTTTTCCTATATATACAAGCCCTTTCTAGACTGCAGCTCACAACAAATCCTCATCACACTTCAGTTTAAAAGCTTCAATTTTTTTTTTTGCAACATTTACAAGTTATTATTTCAGCACAACAACTTTGTATGAAAATGGCCATCCATCAAATGTTGAGACGATCATTATCTAGTGAAATGAGACCAGCTTCATTAGGAGCGAAAGTCCCAAAGAGACATTTTGCTATTTATGTTGGTGAGAATGAAAAGAGGAGATTTGTATTCCAGTATCATACTTGAACCATCCTACATTTCAAGAACTATTTCAAGCTGAGAAGAATTTGGTTTCCATCATCCAATGGGTGGCCTTGCAGTGAGGCTTTTATTCATTAATCTCATCTTTGGATTGAGTAGAATATGATGTTTACCCCATGTCTTTAGAGTAGAACAGTTTTGTACACTTGTTTCTCAATGAAATGTAAATCACAAAGATGGAGTACATAAATACACATGAAAATTTCTTGCCATATTCAGATTTATATGAATTATCTATTTTGATTTGTTTCCATTATTTGTACATACTCTGATACTCATCAGGTCAAATCCAACTCTGAATTCTTGGTTTGGTTTCATATTTTATGAGGATTGCAATTTTGTCAATTAGTTAAGAGTATACACCAGACTATATATTGAGCCATTTCAGATGCAAAAAGCATAAACTGTTTGGTGTTTTTACCAATAATAACATACAAAATCAACGTCTAAACTTCAATTTTACTCTTGGAGCTGGTAAAACTGAGTTGGTGACAGAGAATAAACATAGCAACATCACTGCTGATACATACTTAGAGAAGCAGAGAAAATTCAAGAAAATAGGTCGTCCTCTGGAGATTCAGGAGGGATGGTATTCTCATGAAAACCATAATCCGAACAAAGCCACTCAATATCACTAAAAGAGTCAGTAGGGCACTTCACATGTTTGATCTGTTCAGACAATCTTTTACCAATGTCTCCCCTTAAATCCAGCTCACGGCATTCGCGAAGATCAAGGTATTCGAGTTGTGGGCAGCCATCAAGAATTGCTTCCACTCCCTCATCATCCAACCAATCTCCATAAAGGCAGATTGCCCATAGTTATTCCAATTGCTTGAGCACGACCATTGAACTTAATTCCATAGTAAGCATTCAGATCAGGTATCTCCTGAGACACCTCAAAATTCTCGTACTTGAATGACTTCAAAATATGTCTACAGCATTGAATCCACCCATCATACTAATGCGTATCTCCTGCAAGTGCGGGAGTTTCTTAACGGCTTCTGCAAACCCTTTCCCCGTTACATCACAGCTAAAGAGATTGATACGCTGGAGACGACCCGATCGCTCAACGACGTAGTTTAGCAGATCATCGTCGCCTAGGTAATACATATTGAGATCGAGCAACTGTCCCTGGCTCTGATCCACCGCGCGACGCCAAGTGCTGTGGCGGGGGTGGAGGAAACAATGGTAGTACTGAACGGTAATGACTTGCCATTACAAACTCTTCGCCAGGTAGTACACACGTTCTGTGCACTTTCCAGGATCTCTACGGCGCAAAGCCGGCCGAGAATATTATGGATGACATCGTCAGGCAGGTCAATCCACTGCCGGGGCAATGGGAATTCCATTCGTTTCTCCATGGTTTCAACAGAGTTGATCTTCGCACTCATTGTAAATAAAGGAAATATTTGGGCACATCTTTCCTCGCCATAAGATCCGCGAGGATTTCACTCGATTGCACAACTTTAATAAACAATAGGGGAATGTTTGTTCCACTTAAGATAATAATAAGTGTCAGCATTAGAATTTCTTTAATTCCATATTAGTTTTGTGGGATATTGTAATACACTTCCCCTCAAGATTGTATTTCACCGGGCCCCTTCCTTTTTACTAATGAGCTTAGATGAAAATTAAGCCCGCATAAGTACAATTAGTATATAAATTTTCTAATTTTTTTAAAAAGTTTTTAGGTCCAATGAGTATTATTAATTCAAAGTAAGTAATAAATACTCCCTCCATCACCCTTTTGCTTTTTTCACGTAGGATAAAGAGTATTAGTATTATTTAGTGTGTACTGGGTAATTGTATTAGTGGGAGTGTGAGCTCCATATTTTAATTGTATTAGTGAGTGTGTGGGTCTCATATGTTATAAATAGGAAAGGGAACCTTTGGGTGGGACACCCAAAATGAAAAAGAGACCCCCTTTAAATGGGACAAATGGAGTAAAATAATTGAATTGATATATTTAAATACATAAAAATTTACTTGCCAATTTCATATGCATATATGCATGTCTATTTTGAGTTATTTCTAATATTTTACACATGAGTGAGACTCTTGTGCCCGGTGTCCCTATGTGAATACAAGAGTTTTAATGTGAACACAAGAATTTTAATACTAAAACTCTTGTGTTCACATGAAGACGTCCCGAGGTCACAGATGTTTTTGCCTTTTTTGCCTTTACACGAGTGATACTCATCAAATCCAACTATTCATTCTTGTTTTGGTTTCTATAGACAATTTTACCCATTTACTAATCATACTCATAAATAAATTTATAAAAATAAAAAAATATCAACTGTAACCTTCAAATTATCCATTCCAACATTGATCATCCCTCCATTTGCTTCAAGGTGTGTAGCGAAGATGATTAAATGAACAAAGTGTAGCTTTTTGTTTCTTGATTAGTTATCTATGTTCTGGTTTTTTTCATATATTCTTGATTTTATAAGTTTTCGATTGCATATTGGTGTGCTATATCTTTATATGAATATTTAGATCTGGATGGAAGGATCTTTTGAATTAAGGGACATTTGGAAACAAGTTCTGGATGTATCAGGGACTCCCTGAGGCGGCGATAAGATAGGTTCTGGAATTACAGGTCCAATGCCATCCTTCTGAAAAAAGACATTTCTTCATTTAAATTCAATTATAGTTGTGTTGCAATTAATTATTGAATGGATTTGAGCAGTGTTTTGATCCAATTTCAATTCCCATATTTGGTTCGTAATTGTATTTATTCGAATTTGCAATAAAAATCAAATCCAGCATTCGTCTATTCTCATCCTATGAACACACAAAAAGAAAGCAGAAGAAGAAAACTGATGTATATATCAATGAGTTTTTGTCCAACTGAAATGATCAAAACTGATGTATCAATGAACGCACAAAGTGTAAATGACTGCATCTACTGGAATGGCTGGACGTGTTCTTAGATGACAAACACTTCATTCTTTTGTTGGTTTTTGTCTTGATAATACAGATTGCGATGGTTTTTTAATGCACGGTAATAGTTTCTTAATGTATGGGGTAAGTTTACATATTTAATGATAATAAAGATGAGATCTTAAAAATATATTATTAATAAGGATATTTTAGTCTTATTAACTAGGGATATTTGTGTCTAGAACTTTTATAGGGGTATATTTAGCCTTTTCGGAGGTGTGAATAGTCTATTCCTAAATCTAAAAGAAACAATTTTTTTTTAGAAATGTTGTCTGTTGCCCTTTTGCATTAAAAATGCCTATTTTAACTTAGAATGAGCAAAAATACCCATTTTGAAGTTAATTTTACTGAATTATCCATACTCTATACATGTCAGACATCTCAATCTACAAGACAAAACAAAAAAGCTGGGTGACCGAGTGGGAATTGGGCTTTTAACTTGCCTATTATTTTTTTTGTGAAGAAAAGACCGAATGCCCTGACAAGAGTTTATAATTAAATTTATAATAATTAAAGTGAAAAATTGAATGAGCAGCAGAGTTTATAATTTAATCTATAATTATAATGGAAAGACCGAGTGTAAAGATTATTTTTCCTAATTCATGAAAATTGAGTCAATGTATTCAAATTTAATGGTTAATCAATATTTAATAGTATATAAGTATCAGCAATTATTATTATTATAAATGGTGTAATTTATATTTTGATAAAATATTAATTTTCTTGATATTAATTATTTTATAATTTTAATATAAACTAATAAATGATTTATTCTTTAAACTTTAAATGTTTTTATATATAAATATTAATATGCTTTATGTTGATATAATTTATTCTTATAAATTGTTTTCTCAAATAATTTGTACTCAAATAGTGTATTTTGCGCAAATTGGATACACACAACTTATTTGGATAAACCTATTCAAACTATCAAATATTGAGTTTAGTAATTATACTATTCGGACATGAAGTTTTGTCGAACCCCCTTGACCAAGTATGTATATTCTCAAAACAGTCCGAGTGTGTAAATTTAAGGTATCGACACCACGTCAGCACAAATCTACTTGTATATTCTCAAAGCCGAGTTCGAGTGTATATATATTCTCAAATCAAGACCGAGTATTTATATTCTCAAAGTCGAGTCCGAGTGTGTATATATTCTCAGTATTTATATTCTCAAAGCCGAGTGTGTATATATTCTCAAATCACATGACCGAGTATGTATATTCTCAAATCAAGACCGAGTATTTATATTCGAGTGTGTATATTCTCAGTATTTATATTCTCAAAGCCGAGTGTGTATATGTCGTATATTCTCAAAGCCGAGTTCGAGTGTGTATATATTCTCAAATTCCCTTGAATGACCGAGTATTTATATTCTTAAAGCCGAGCATGTGTATTCTCAAAATCGGAGTACGCAGAAAACGAATTGAAAGACCGAGTGAAAGAGCTCTGCAATAAAAAAGAAATCATGCTTTTTT
Source organism: Pogostemon cablin (assembly GCA_023678885.1). Classification (NCBI taxonomy): domain Eukaryota; kingdom Viridiplantae; phylum Streptophyta; class Magnoliopsida; order Lamiales; family Lamiaceae; genus Pogostemon; species Pogostemon cablin. The sequence goes on along the minus strand of CM042954.1, from coordinate 20,339,892 downwards.
CACGTCAAATTAAGGGTATCAGAGATTTTTTATTTCAAAAGTGGGCATTTTTGCTTTTTTTTTTTACTGCACCGGGCATATTTGAATATCATCTTTTGACAGTGGGCACTGTAGCCTAGATCCTTTTTTTTTTTTAAAAAAAATAGAGTAACTCTTTGAATTTTGTAGGCTGTTCTTCATTACTTTTTGAGTCTGGACCATATGTACAAGGTGTATATCTTAAACACAACAATAATCAATTAAAAATTTGAAGGCATTATGACAACCTTAAACCTGAAAATTTGTTGCTATAATTAAAAGTCTTGAAATAGTATCATTTCATCTTAGAAACATACTTCAGAATGTAGATTGTTGAAGGACTTTGGTTTAGTTTAGTTAACCGCCAGTAACATAACCACATGAGCTGCTTCTAATATCTCCAATATCCATCTCTATGTCAATTGTCACAATTCAAATAACTAAATGTGGACCAATCTGTTTGATTAGCTGTATAACAATAATGGGTACAGATTGCAGACTTTTATGAAATTTATACAAACTTTTGTTTAAACAATGGACCTACTTAATGATATGTGGGAGCAACTTAATGATATGTCACAAACCATATGACCAGATGGATCACTAGACAAGTAGATTAAGGTTTGGTGAGTTCACAAAACAATTAATGGTTTTGCACTAGATCCAAAAACCAAATAAAACTTGTAAATATTTTAGGTGAGACTGGCTATTCCTCTGTGTTGTACCATTGCTTTCTGTGGGGTCTTTTGAAGGCTATCCAGTCCCTAACATTCATTTCAATCCACAGATTCTTCATTTTTTGTTTAAAATCTTTACAACCATCAGAACAAATCCATGTGACTCATATGCTTATGTCTATCCGAGTTTCGTAGGCCACACTCAAAAGTCTTAATTTTTGAAGGATACATGATCATGCATTAGTTTACCTATATATACAAGCCACCAAGTCCTGAAAATACATCAACTTTCTCAGCTTCAATTAATTCACAGCATTCTTTTTTCAGAAATCTTCTAATTTAACAAGCAAGAGCTATATAAGAAAATGGCCATCCGCCAAATTTTGAAAAGATCATTGTCTAGTGAAAGAAGATCAGGTTCATCAGGTTCTGAAGTTCCTAAGGGCCATTTGGCTGTCTATGTAGGGGAGAACGAAAAGAGACGGTTCGTAGTTCCAGTATCATACTTGAACAACCCTTCTTTTCAAGAATTGCTAATTCAAGCAGAAGAAGAATTTGGGTTCCATCATCCAATGGGTGGCCTCACCATCCCTTGCAGTGAGGATTTGTTCACTGATCTCATCTCTAGCTTTCCCTTGCAGTGAGGATTTGTTCACTGATCTCATCTCTAGCTTGAGTAGAACATGATATAATGTTTATGAAGATTGCAGTTTTGTAAATTAGTTAGAGCATATACTTAATATACATGAACCAAAATATTGAGCCACTTCAGATGCAAAAGCATAAACTGTTTGGTGTTTTTACCAATAACTACATACAAAATCAACAAGTCAACTTCAATTTTATTCTTGGAGCTTGTAAAACAGAGTTGATGACAGAGAATAAATATAGCAACATCACTGCTCATACATACTTAAAGAAGTAGATAAAATTCCACACCAAAAACTTAAGAAAACACCTCTCCCTGTGGAGATTCTGGAGGGATGGTAATGGTATTCTCATGAAAACCATAATCCGAACAAAGCCACTCAATATCACTACAAGAGTCAGTAGGGTACCTCACATGTTTGATCTGATCAGACAATCTTCTGGCTATGGCATTGGCTCCCCTTAAATAGAGCTCGTTGCACTGGCGAAGATCGAGTGATTTGAGATGGGGGCAGCCATCAAGAATGGCTTCTAGTCCTTCGTGATCCAGCCAATCTCCACAAATGTTAAGTTCATGCAAATTGGGCATACTTGCTGCAATTGCTCGAGCATGATCATTAAACTTAATTCCATAGTAAGCATTCTGGCCATAAGTATCAAAATTCTCATATATAAATGACTTCAACATGGGGCAAGATGTTCCAATACTCTGTATTTCTGCAGCAGAGAATACCCCATGCGTACTAATTCGTATCTCTTGCAAATCTGAAAGTTTCTTAACGGCATCTGCTGAACCCTTCCCCGTTACACAATTGCAGTTGAAAAGATTGATACGCCGGAGACGACTCGATCGATCAACGATGTAGTTGAGCAGATCATCATCCCCCATGTGATACATATTGAGATCGACCAACTGTCCCTGGCTCTGATCCACTGCGCGACGCCAAGTGTGGTACTGGTCGACACCGAAACGGTAGTATTGGACGTGAATCACTCGCCACATGGATGGATCTTGACAAATTCTCCGCCAACTAGTACACACGTTCTGTGCATTCTCAAGAATCTCTACAGCGCAAAGCCGTCGGAGAATATTAGCGGTCACATCGTCAGGCAGTTCAATCCACGGCGGCGGCTGCCGAGGAGACGACCGCGAGAACGCCGCCGGAATTTTCATTTGTTTTTTCAAACTTGGTTCGAATTTTGGTTTTAATATTAAAATTTTGAAATGGAATAAGAAATTAAGAATCCCGGAGTGGAATCACTTGATTTGGTATGCCATTCCCATAAATTAGGTAATCAAACATTCTCATTCCGAGGAGGTGAGTAATCAAGTATGAATTATGGGTAAACTATTAATTTAGTGTCTAAATTATTTTTTTATCAATCCAAGATCTTAAATATGTAAAATTATTAATTCAAGACATGAATTTGTCAAATATTATCTCCTATTTTATTAATTTAGGGCCTAAGTTCAGACTTCGAATTGATAGTTTTACATAATCCAGAACCCTAATCGATATAAAACATAGTTCAAGCCCCGAATTGATAGTTTTTATAAAATTCCTAATTATATTTTTGTATGTATCCCAAATGTAAAACTTTATTTTCACCCAAATTATAGCAAATCTAAACCTCTGATAAAGGGACTATTTTGGCATTTCGTTTCCATTCCTTTGAAAGCGCTTTACAAACTAAGCAATTAAATAATCAATAACTGACTTAAAAATAAATAATTGTAACTAGGCAAAGAGGTAATCTTATATAATTATTCCTTCCGTTGTAATGTTTATGTTGTGATGTTTATGTGTGCTTTTTGCACATCATTATTAAATAATATAATATTTTAATTCAACTGATAGTGAGTATTTTGGCATTTCGTTTCCATTCCTTTGAAAGCGCTTTACAAACTAAGCAATTAAATAATCAATAACTGACTTAAAAATAAATAATTGTAACTTGGCAAAGAGGTAATTTTATATAATCCTTCCATCCAATTGCAATGTTTATGGGTGCTTTTTGCACATTATCATTATTAAAGAATATAATATTTTAATTTAATGGATAGTGAGTTGAAAGATATAATATTTGATGTAAGTTATGTATGTGTATTAGTATTGGATGTGAGTCCCATAGTAATATATTAATTAGTATTTTGGATGGGTCCATATACCAAAAAATGAAATATAAAGATTGAATTGGGATGTCCAAAGCAGAAATATGTAAATATTAAAATGGGACAGAAGGAGTATTTTTTGCAAAGACCTGTGTGAGACCGGTGAGACCTAAAGGTGAGACGAATATAATGTGATAGCTTTTTTTAAGGAAAGTGATAATAAATTGATGAAAAATGATAATGCTATTTCATGAATAATTTATAATATAAAAAAATGTAACAATATTTTATAAGAGTAATAATATTTTATAGTGAAAAATAATAACTATTTTAAAAAGTGAAAAATGGTTTCATACGCAACATGGTGTGTTGTTTGTTGTTACGGGGAAGAAATTGGATCAAGCCCAGAAAGAGAAACAGAGAGTTCAATCTGTTCTTGAAATTATTAAGAAACAAGCTCCACTTACTATCAAACAGGTTTGTTCACACACTCACACCTTCTACTGCGTGTTCTTGGACAACATCTTTTAGCTGATGTGTGTGTTTATGTAGGAAAAATTCTGTAGTAATGCTTGTGTGGAGAGGTTTCTGAAAGTCAAGAACTACCCTATTTCTTTTTTATAATACTCTTTAATATAAAAATTTATACTTTTGATTTTTCGAGTTTTTTTTTTTAAATTAAACATTAATATTCTTTATATTTCAACATATGAAGCAGTGTTCTGAAAATCGGATCGGACCAGCCCGTTCAACCGGTTCAACCGGGAATCGGAGCCGAGACCGGTCCGGAGTGACATATGTAACTGTTTTTTGATTGAACCGAAAAAAACCGTGTTGAATCGGTCAAAACCGGTAAACCGTGAAGATCGGTAGAACCGAAAAATGGCTGGTTTTATTTCCAAAATCAGATCATATCATCGGAAATTATAAATCTTGTATACGTATACCCCATTCTTCCTCACATGAATTTGGTTACAGAGGGAGAAAGAATAAAAAAAATAGAATTAAGTAATAATCACACAAACTTGCATCACTCTCTCAATTTGTATCCATACAACATCAACTGAAACTCACAAAAATATAATAAATTGAAGAATACAACGAAAAGCCCTCGCCTTCTTCTCCAGAGGAATACGCCACTGAAATCCATGTGACTCATGTGCTTATGTCTATCGAGTTTCGTAGGCCACACTCAAAAGTCTTAATTTTTGAAGGATGCATCATGCTTTAGTTTACCTATATATACAAGCCACCAAGTCCTCAAAATACATCAGCTTTCTAAGCTTCAGTTAATTCACAGCATTTTTTTTTCTCCAGAAAGTTTCTAATTTCAACAGGCAAGAGCTATATAAGAAAATGGCCATCCGTCAAATTTTGAGACGATCATTGTCTAGTGAAAGAAGATCAGCTACATCAGGTTCTGAAGTTCCCAAGGGCCATGTTGGGGAGAATGAAAAGAGGCGATTCATAGTTCCAGTATCATACTTGAACCACCCTTCTTTTTAAGAACTGCTAATTCAAGTAGAAGAAGAATTTGGGTTCCATCATCCAATGGGTGGCCTCACCATTCCTTGCAGTGAGGATTTGTTCACTGATCTCATCTCTAGCTTGAGTAGAACATGATGCAATGCTTATGAAAGATTGCAGTTTTGTAAATTAGTTAGACTATATACTGAATATACATGATACATTGAGCCATTTCAGATGAAAAAGCATTATCTGTTATTTATGTTGTCCAATAACTACGTACAAACTCAACAAGTCTAAACTTCTATATTATTTCTTCCTTTATTGTTAACTTCTAATGAGTTAATTAAGATCATCAACAGCCGTTATATATTTTTTTAAACAAAAATAATGAACAGAATTTCCAAAAATGACAAACCTCTCCTCCCCCCACCCCCACCCCCAAAAAAAGAAAGAAAAAAGTAAAGAATAATGTGCTAGATGCAAGAAGTATGTCCTGAATTGATGCTTAGAAAATTTTAATTTTTTCTCAGAAGGAAACAGAATTTAAGTTTATTGGACCAGAGCACCCTGTAAGGAAATAGGGTTGTTTCTCATAATGCATGTGTCAAGCTTAATGAGATTGAAAGGAGGTACTCAATTATATGCTAATGAGAAATAGCAGATTTATAATTTTAGGTAGAAATAATACTGAAACGGATGGATTCTTTTTTCTAATATCAGGAAAGCTTAAATTTTCCTCCAAGATTTTCTGAACAAGAAGAAAGGCAAAATTCTTAACAAATATCCTCTATAACACTGCTCTGTACAAAAGAACACAAGATGTTGAATCTCAGTTGAAACAAAAAATATGATCAATGATACATTCCACAGCCAGAAGTCTAAACTATAAAATGACTAGTTCTTCAGCTTGATTTAAGGAGTCCTAAAATGAATTATGAAGGTTAGTTTTGGCAACTGGAATATTTAATTTTTCTGTTTCCTAAACATTATAAGCTCTGTACAAACCAGTTAGGACCATTCAACTCAATGTACTGATATATATATATAATCCATTATGCTGGTTGTGCAATCATTAGAGTTCTAAGATTGGGTATATACATTTTTCACTTGAAGAACTGCATTACTTTGATTTTCAAATACCTGATAGAAAATAAGACATTAAATAGTTTCTAATTCAAAGTTTGTCCAAGAGCATAAAACCCTACCACTTATAATACTACAGACAGAAGCCTCTCTCTCTCTCTGTGTGTCAATGTTTATAGAGACCCCAACAGAGCCCAGACATGAGGGTACCTCTTTCACATGTGTTTTGGTTAACTCAATGCTTTCAAGTAGTGGTGGATTGATCAAAGGAAAGACACATATCCATGTGATCTCTATGGTGGAGATTCATCTACATATACACCAACTTACATCATGCCACCTAATACCTCTCTAATCCTTCAACTCTCTTCTTATTATCTTATACAATCCATGTGATTCCTCATGTGCTTATGTTTTCCTAATTCTGTCCAATTACATGTCCACCACCCAATTAAATGTTCAGTGATACAGCATATCTTGGTTCACCTATATATATAGCAGATTATCTAATTTACAATCACCAACAACTCCTCAAAACTACTTCAGACTTTCTCTGCTTTAACTTATCACACAAACAGTCTTCTTGAATCTTTACTGCAATGGCCATCCGCCAAATTTTAAGGCGATCTTTATCCAACGAAAGAAGATCAACTTCATTAGGACTTGATGTCCCAAAGGGCCATTTGGCTGTTTATATTGGGGAAAACGAGAAGAGGCGCTTTGTGGTTCCGGTCTCATACTTGAACCACCCTTCTTTTCAAGAATTGCTCTCTCAAGCTGAAGAAGAATTTGGTTTTCATCATCCAATGGGTGGCCTAACCATTCCTTGTAGTGAGGATTTATTCATTGATGTCATCTCTGGATTGAGCAGAACATGATGCTATATACTAGAGTAGCACAACTTTTGTAAATTAGTTTCTCTGAGAAATGTACACAATGCCTAATTTAGATTATATAAATATACATGGAAAACTTATTGATCAATTTCTGATGCAAAACCATTATCTATTATGAATTGATCCATTATTCTATATAATTTCGTCAGGTTAAATTCTAATAATCTAGTTTTTGTTTCATTTAGCTGTCATGACAATTTAAATGATGCATGCATAGTCTGATCATTAAAAAAAAAAAAAGTACTAACACTCTTGTCAAATTAAGAATGCCACTGTGTCATTTGACAAAATAGAAGGCCCATCCTGAGTACCTAAACCTTTCATCTTCACATAATCCTCTTGTTGCAAGTCCAACGTAACTTCGTCACCAAGTATTCGAATGGCTCATTTAAGTCCCTATACTGCTTATCTTCCATAGAAGAGATCCAACAAGAGGCGTTACGGCTCATTTCAGACACTGTCTAACACATGGTTTGTAGCTTCTGTTTCCTCACCTTTCTTATGCTCTGGTTTTACCAGACTTGAGACATCCAATTCAATAAACATGAGACATTCAGTGTAGTAAACTCTTTGCACACTATCCATTATGCTGGTTCTGTGAATAATTTATGTTCTAAAATTCGAGCATGTATGAGTGATGATTCTCTTTATTGTGGAACTGAATTCCTTTGTTCACCAAATAACCTATTTCATATATACTTATGGTAAGTTATTACGGTAAATATTGTGGTGGAGTTATTATAGTCAAGACATAACCATTGAATCTTGTCCCTACAGCTATGACTATGTGTAAGTAAGAAATATCTTTATCATCTACAGCTTCAGGCATCCTGGGTAAGGAGTAATAAGGTAGAGCCACATAGATAAATTAGGAAGAACATGATTTTGTCTATCAATTATCTACCACATTAAGGCATCAAATGACTTACCTTCCATCTCTAAATCAGCAATATGGATTTGTAAGTTTGTTGAAGAGCATAATTCCCTACCACTTATCATAACAGTGGAGGGAGTTCTGCAATGAGCTGTGTCCCTTTCAACTCTCCGAACTTCCCTACGTCAGCTCTCTTCATATTGTTGCTGAAAATCTTTATACCGATCGATACACAATCCATGTGATTCCTCATGTGCTTATGTCTCCCCATGTTTAATATCCACCACATATCCAAATAGATGTTCACCACTTGATCGCTACAGCATTTGTTGGTTCACTTATATATACATCAGATTTCTAATTTACAACCTACAACAACTCTTAAGAGCACTTTATACTTTCTCTGCTTTCACTTGTCTCACAACATTTTCAAGATATCTTTCCTTCAATCTACACTACAATGGCTATTATTCGAATGGTGAGGCGATCTTTATCCAGCGAAAGAAGCTCTGCCTCATCAGGACTTGATATTCCTAAGGGCCATTTTGCTGTTTATGTTGGGGTAAATGAAAAGAAACGCTTTGCTGTTCCAGTATCGTACTTGAACCACCCTTCATTCCAAGAATTGCTATTTCAAGCTGAAGAAGAATTTGGGTTTCATCATCCTATGGGTGGCCTAACCATTCCTTGTAGTGAGGATTTATTCAATGATGTCATCTCAAAATTAAGCAGATCATGATGTATATGCTATGTCTTAGAGCAGAACAATTTTGTAAAATAGTTTCTAAGAGAAATTCAACTCTATTGAATATACACTGATCCAATTTCAGATGCAAAAAATTCCCTGTTTTGAGTTTTTTCCATTCTATGCACATTCATCTAGTAAATAATTTATGGGATTCCTTTAATTTCTAAATACTCTATGAGTGAGTTCAATTTCTGAATATATAAATTATACACAATAATATCAAGTGAACTAAAATTTCATCCCAGGCTTTCTGCACAAAAAGAAACTTATAACTCTTTTAAGTCTCTAACAAGTCTTATCTACATAAGTACAGTAAAAAAATACTTGAAGGCATAAACTTAAATTCTGAAAGATCAAGAGTATAATAAATAGAGGCATGTGAGTATATCCAAGGATGAAAAACCAGATAACAAGTCCTGAAATGATGGTTCAGGCAAGTAATTACTAACCTTTTCTTGGCATGACTGACCTTGCAAGTAGCATAACCATCAAAGATTTGCAGTGATCCCTTAGATGAATCTCATAAAATCAGCATTCTACCTCTATCAGCACTGGGGGAAATTCTGATGTAGCTTTCCACTCATAAATTTTTATCTCTGATATCCAGTCGAACCAGCATTTTTGAGGTAAGAACAGATTTTCACTTGAGGGGCAGTTAGAAAATACCTCATATTTGAAGAAAAAACATCCATTAGAGTAAGGATGATACGGATGATTGACTTTCCATTAATCACATTTGCCATCAACTTGTCACGTTCGCGGGTAACTTGATCTACCGAGTAAGAAATTGCTCCATTTTAATGCCTACTGGCTCATCTCATTCTGTCTATCAGACATTTTGTCAGACACCTTTTGTGCATCAACAATTTCCGTAGTTTGCTTAACCTGGACTTTGCCATCCAATTCCATACCATGTTTAAACGGATCAAAGCAATATATATACATGTGTGTATGTATCACTGGTCATTTTCTCATATGAATTTTCAAATGAACTTGCAAGCTTGTTGAAGAGCATAAGACCCCACCCACAACATGCAGCAGATTCCAGAGTATCTATTTCTCTTAAAATTTCTATTCTTACAGCAACATGACTAGACAAATACATGTGATCTCTGCTTCTGCCTTGTAATGCTTTCTCACTCTCTCTTTCATCATTTTCTCTTGACCACAAACTCTACAAGTGGTCCAGCCTCTCATGTTCATCAATCGTTTCACCGGTAATCCTACAAATCACTATTTCAATTTTTGAAATCTTAATACTTTTGATAGACAAATCCATGTGATTCTTCAAGTGGCTATGTTTCCCATGTTTCACACCCACCCCACATCCATTTACACCTTCACCACTCAATCTTAATATCTGAAGGATGCAGCATTCCTTTGCACATCTATATATACCATCATATTTCTGGATTACAACCAACACCAAGTTCTTCACAAATTACTTCAGCTTTCTCTGCTTTCACTACATCCTTCACCAAGTCATTCATTTCAACCAAGAAAAGATTCATTCTTTGTAGCAATGGCCATCCGCCAAATGTTGAAACGATCTTTATCCAGCGAAAGAAGATCAGGTTCATCAGGAGTTGAAGTGCCTAAGGGTCATCTTGCTGTTTACGTTGGGGAGAACGAGATGAAGCGATTTGTTATTCCAGTATCATACTTGAACAACACTTCATTTCAAGAATTGTTATATCAAGCTGAAGAGGAGTTCGGGTTCCATCATCCAATGGGTGGCCTAACCATTCCTTGCAGTGAGGATTTATTCATTGATCTGATCTCTGAATTGAGCAGAACATGATGTGTATGCTATGTGTAAACAGCACACTTTTGTAAATTAGTTTCCTCTAGAAACTTAACCACTGACAATTAGAGTCATATCAATATACATGAAAACTTATTGGCAAAAGAATTCTCTTGTTTTGAATTGTTTCTGAAATTCTGTTTATACTCATTCAGACAACAAGCTCAGTAAGAGTGAATAGCTTTAGGCTGATACATGCTTAATGATTTCTGCTGAACTTCTTTTGCTAAAATCAATAGGGGCATGTGATTCCAGTCAAGGATGATAAAAGACCAGAAAAACAAGTACCTCTACTAAATGGATAGGAATAGAATACTATAAACAAGAATTGTGTGATTGGTATAACAATAATATAACTTCTATTCCCATATTTATGGAAATACTCCATACCTCTACTAAATGGAAGATATCAACCGAACCCCCTAAGATAACGAACTTCATGTCCATTATATGCATGCACCGAAGTAGAGTGGAAGGTATCAAACCCATTCCACTTCAAATTCAATTCCATTCCTTCCAAAAATATCAAACCCTCCTAACATAACGAACGTCATGTCCATTATATGCATTCATCCCTTTGGTGCAGTGGAAATGGTATTTATTTTGGTTGGTAATAAAATTTTTATGAGGCATGTACAACTACTCGGTATATGCAATTGAAACATAAAGTGTAGATGAGACCAGTAATGTCCTATACAAGTATGAAAGAGAAAAAAAAAAAAATCTCATGACAGCTGACAACAGGGCAGTACATACTGATGTAAGTAGTATGAAGCCATGACTTATCTTTGTAAGTAGAATAAGTATCCAAAGATTTGCATTGAAACTCTGACGAATCCCATACTGAGTGGGAGAGTTTATTTTGTATTTTTCATTCAATGATTTTCGCATCCAAAATCCAGTTGAGTCCATTGTAGTGTTGGCGAAGAAAATACCTCAAGGCCCTCCAAATTTTGAGAGCTTAAAATCAACCATTCAGTGGAGTAAAAATTATGTTGATAGTTGAATTTGCACGAAACACATTCTCCAAAATTGCGTACACATCTTCAATTTGTTTTGATTCGAGAGTAACTTGGTCCGTCAAGTATTGAATTGCTCCAGTTTAATGCCTGCATCTCCTTCTTTTTTTCTAATGATGTTCAACCATAGGGCGTTGAGCTCAATCAGTTGGGTCTGTCAGACACTATGTCGAACACCTTGTGTGCATTAACATTTTCCATTTGCATATGGGGTCCCAACAAAGCCTCAGATATGAGAGTACATCTATCAAGACAATGACATAGAAATGTGACTTGTTTCAACCTAGTTATGCTCTCTCACACATACCTACTCCTACAAACTCACCTTCCAGTGATTGAAATCTTCATATTTATTGAAAGACAAATCCATGTGGTTCCTCATGTGCTTATGTTTCCAAAAGATTGGTACCCACCACACATCCAATTGCACCTTCACCACTCAATCTTAATATCCAAAGGATGCCAGTATTCCATTGTTCATCTATATATACCCACATATCTCATGATTTCAACCAACACCAAGCTCCTAATCACCTCACTACATTTTCATAAAATCTTACATTTCAACCCAGAAAGATACAATCTTTATAAACAATGGCCATCCGCCAAATTCTGAGACGATCATTATCCAACGAAAGAAGATCAGCTGAAGTTCCAAAGGGCCATTTGGCTGTTTATGTTGGGGATAATGAGAAGAGGCGTTTTGTGATTCCAGTATCATACTTGAACCACACTTCATTTCAAGAATTGCTGTATCAAGCTGAGGAGGAATTCGGTTTCCATCATCCAATGGGAGGCCTAACCATTCCTTGCAGTGAGGAATTATTCGTTGATCTCATCTCCAAATTGAGCAGAACATGATAAGATTGCTTTGTTAGAGTAGCACAATTTTGTAAATTAGTTCCTCCAGGAAATGACAGAATTTGAGTACATGAATTTACATTAAAACTTGCTGACCAATTCTCAGATGCAAAGCACAATCTGTTTTGAGTTCTTTATGTTATTCTATATATACTCATCAAATCGAATCCATATCCAACCAACATAATAAAAGAAGAAGAAGTTGATATAATAGAGATGATAAGAACCTGAATTTCATCACACTGATCATTAGAAAAAAAAATCAATTTCTTTCAAGATATAATGATGTAATTTCAGTTGGACTTGAATCATTTTACATCAACATCCAGATGGGTCTCCTGAATGTATGCAATGCAAGCATGAGAGAATCTTCAATGCAAAAGAGATATCATATCATGTATCAAATCATACATTTAAAAATGAAACATAGTTGGAGAAATAGCATCACTTCAGTATTCAATTTAAATTAGTATGTGTGTCAATGAACATGATCACATGATCTGATGAGTGTTTAACTCAATCCTATCTTCCCTAGAAAAATACGAATCAGTGGTCTGACCATCTCTAGCAAAAATGAGTTGTAGAAATTTTTTATCCTCTACCAATGCTGCAAAATGTTGGAATTCAGAAGCTACAGTAGAAAACTACATTTTCTTAAATATACAATATTATGATTAATTATATATATAATTTTTATATACTTTTGTTGTAATGTCTCAGCTCTCATCATGATTGCATTCACTTTTTAATAATTATTTTTAATCTCAATAAAGTGTTACTGTTGGGTTCTGCACCAAACACATATATATACTACCATTCAGTGTCTCAATCCAAAAGGTGCAATGAATTATTTTTAGGGTAAAATGAAGCAATTAGTAGAGTGATTTGAGGGTAAAGGTAGGCATAAGAAATGGTTATAGGTTGATTTAAAGTAGGTCCCTTTGAGAATTATTTTGCTACGGTTGGTGGAATGCAATGTTTTTGGATCATACATTCTTGTTGCTTAATAAAGACTGATAGAGAAATCCATGTGATTATGTTTCTCAAGTTGTTCACCTATTAATACACCACATTTCTCTGCTATATCCACCAACAAATCCTCAAAATACTTGAGCTTTCTCTCCTCTCAACAATTTTCATAAACTCTTTCTTTTTATCTCAAAAGGTTTCATTCAGATTATATAACAATGGCCATCCGCCAAATGTTGAGACGATCTTTATCCGGTGAAAGAAAATCAGCTGAAGTTCCCAAAGGCCATGTGGCTGTTTACATTGGAGAAAACGAAAAGAAGCGGTTTGTAATTCCAGTATCATACTTGAACCACCCTTCGTTCCAACAACTGTTGTTCCAAGCTGAAGAGGAATTCGGATTCCATCATCCCATGGGTGGCCTCACCATTCCGTGCAGTGAGGATTCGTTCGTTGATCTCATCTCTGGTTGGAGTAGAACATGAGTACTAAGTATTAGAGGACACACAGTATTGTAGATTAGTTTCTAGTGCATACGTTATAACAAAATGTAATCTAAATTCAATGACAGATTATATTGAACATAAGAACTTACCTGTCCATTTTCTTGTGCAAACTTTATGTTGTCTCACTCATAAGCCCTGTTTTTTTTTCCAAGTTAACTTCTCCTTAGTTGAGCTTCCACTTAGCAAATACCTCATTCAAATCATTAGATCAAACTTCCATAAGCTGGATAATTCACATCAACTGTAATACATGTTTATTACCTTAAAAAAATTGGCACAATTGTATCTAAGGTATATGTATAACATCCTTTAGTAATACTTTAAAAACAGAATCATGTGATTCTTCATTTCCTAATGTTTCAATCCACTGTCCACTTTAATCAAACAGTATAAGAACAAGTGTACTTTAATGATCAACATTTATTTTTAAAACACTACCATCTTCATTTTTCTTGAACCAGACCAAAGAAAACTTCAGGACAAGGTGATATTTTTCTAGTTCACATGGTTGAGGTTGATGTTGTCCTAAACATGATGACAGTGTAGATTGGGTGACCAGACAATACATTTAAGGAGGTCAGTAATTTTAACCTGTCATTCTTTTATAGTTTACATCCGTAGTAATCTTAGATAGGAAGATCACAGGAAAGGTGTGGGGTTGAGAGTGATTAGAGGCATCAAATCTTGTTATCAATTTGATTAATGTTGAGGGGTCATTTGAAGGCTAGTTTGGCAGTGTTGATAGGATACAACGTCTTTCGTTCACACATTCTTGTTGCCTTGCAATCTTGAAAGACATAACCATGTTCTTCTCCATGTGCTTTTGCTTATTAACTATCCTATTAACAGCCAATTCTCAAGGATAAAGCCTTCCTTTTTTTTTTTTTGCCTATATATACAACACATCTCACAACTGCAACCACCATCAACTCCACAATATACTTTGGCTTTCTCAGCTTTCACTTATTACACAACATCTCTCACAAAGTTTTTCACTTCAAACCAAAATGGCCATCCGTCAGATTTTGAGACGATCTCTGTCAAGCGAAAGAAGATCAGCTGCATCAGGAGCTGATGTTCCAAAGGGCCATTTGGCAGTTTACATTGGTGAGAACGAAAAGAAGCGGTTTCTAATTCCAGTGACATACTTGAACCACCCTTCATTTCAAGAATTGCTATTTCAAGCTGAAGAGGAATTCGGGTTCCATCATCCAATGGGTGGCCTCACCATCCCCTGCAGCGAAGATTTATTCATTGATCTCATCTCCGGAATGAACACAAGATGAAGAGTTCTACCAGAAGAGAGTTTTGTAGATTAGTTTCTCTGATCAGCTAGCATTCTTCATAGGAAAACAGATGTATATTAAAGGGCTAATGTATATAATCACTTATCCATTTTCATATGCAAAAATCTTGGGGTACATGCATTTCTTATCTACCAGTTATTAGCCTTGTTTCACTTTCAAGTTAACTTCGCCAATAGTGAGTCTCCACTAAGATTGAAAGTAATTCAAAGCAGATGTCCATATTTCAGATAAACTAATAGTTTATCTTGTAAGGAGATGACATTGAATCAAACTTATGAAATGCTCAAGTGCGATGCCCAATGGACTTAAGAGACTATGGAACTTACAAGATGAAACGCCAATTCCTGATAGGTATAATCTGCTATTATGTTTGTTGATGCTTTCATGCTTCTTTAAAATGTTTCTCGTTCCAAGAAAGCTATTTTTCTTTAGAAAAAAACTATGTATCAGTCCATTTGCATATGCAAAGACAGCATTTGTCATATATAAGTAATTATAATCTCTAGTTCTGTTTTACTTTCAGTCGAGCCTTATAAATGTTGCTGGCTAAATGCTGTCAAAAATGGCAGACGCATTTTCCTTCGAAGACGATCACAAGTCCTTCTGTTATGACTTACAATCACATGATAAAGAAAACATTGCTTTAGATGGGTGGGCAAGTGACTATAGCTCAAATATAGTGCATCCAAACATCCTCTATTCTCACTTGAATAAAGTGGTGACTTTATATTGTTTGCAATATTTTCCCAGTATTCTGTTGTCCTATGTGACTTCCTAAGAAGCCCCTGTTAGAGTAGTATGCCCAGCGCACCAATTAGATTGGATAATTATACTCTTTATATTTTGAATATAAACAATCTCATTGGAAATTATATTATTAAAGGCTGTTTTAATTTATCTATTTTTTGCATTATAACAAATGATTATTAGATAAAGTCCCTAGACCAATTAAAGCTAAAATGTATGGTTACGCATATGATGGTGATCATGGAATTTATACATAGAGCTTTGGTCTTAAACATAGTTCCGAGTCAAGAATTTTTCTAAATGGGACAAAGAATAATTCAGTAAAGACTCGTACATATGATGAATGCTCGTTGGACGAGAATATTGTATTCCATCAATATTAGTGTTGTGACACAAATTCATATATGTAGATACTTATTAGAGAATAAGTTTATCGAACATGATCCGTAGAAAATTCTTATTGGATATGTCGAAATTAGAATTTTCTAATTACGATAGTACACGATTAGTCTTTAGACTTGAAGCACCATGGTAGTTTTGTGTACTTCTTCTAATACTTAGATTTATCTTCTGATTGTTTAGCAATCATAAAGGGGATATGTTGGGTATTATATTGATGTACATGGAGACTTATGTGTGGCTAAGATAGAATCTAACACTTGTCTAGGACAAGAGAATCTCCTGTGTATTTCATTGTTAATGATTCAAAGACCTTGGCCAAGGCAATGAGAATAAAGATTCACAATGAATCATTGTAACATGGAATAGAAACACAGTTATTGAGTTAGTAGAGTTTCGACTAATATTCCTACTCTAGACTCAATCGGGAGATTAATTGTTAGAAAGACCGTACGTGTATGTCACTCGTTAATTTACAGGTTTACTCGCTATTCACCTAACACTAGAAGATCACGCTACTTGCTAGGTGTTACCGTGATTAGTAGGTTCTTGAAATTAATTAGTTAATTTTAAGTGGATTAATTAATTGGATTAATTAATATAATAATTGTTATTTATAAGTTACAAATGTTGTAAGCCTACTACTAGAGTTAGAAGTGAACCTAAAGGATCACACCTTAATTTGAATGAACAATTTTTATCAATTGGAATAATAGTTAAATGGTTAACTATTTATTATAATTAAATAATTTGATTATTTAATTAATATAAACAAAGTGGGGGACATCCATGCATTATTAGCAAGTGTTAGTGGCATGTATGATTAAAGTTAGTGGAGTGAAAAGATAGCACTCATGTCCACTCACTATTAATGTGATTAATTTTTCATGTCATGTACCATTTTTTCTAACATTCATAAATGCATGTGTCGGCACTTTCATGTTTTAAAAGGAAGAAAAGTTGATACTTCATGTACCAATTTTTGATAAAAAGTATCGGCATTTTGTGTTTTAAGAAAGAAAGGAAATAGTTTCCTTTCAAGTTAGAAATTTTTGCTTATTCAATTTTGGTGTTTCAATTCACAAGATTTATACTACTAGCAAAGTATAAAATTTGTGTTGTTCATTCAATTGGTGGATTACTTTAGAGGGGATACACTTGGATCCCTTATTGAGAAGAACGGAGTTTTAGCCACAATCCGGGAATTGATTCCCTCACTCCTTACATCAATTGGAAGAAAGTCTACGAGGGTAAAAATTTTCTTTACGTAGATTTCTTTCAATATATTTTAACACCGGATCCTATAGTCATTTGTGAGCATTCGGGTTGAAACCTTTTCATGTATTTAATAAATATGATTTATTAATTATGAAAATTTTTAAATTCCGCTGCATTCACCCGGATCGCTATGACGAACCCAACAGTGGTATCAGAGCCTAGGTTCACGGTGTTGAAATATATTTGGTACTAAAATTGTTTTAGTATTATTTAATGGTTAAATAAGAAAACTTGAAACAACGAGAAAAGGTTTCTCGACAATTATTAATTACTCTAAAATTTCAACTGTTGTAGTATGATAAGAATTGTTCTTAAACTACTATTTATACAGTTAAAATTTTTCGGTAATTTTAATAAATTTGACTAAATATTAGTTTATGACTATATTGGTTTCTCATGTGAATATGAAATATTAAATAAAAGTTATTTATATTTCTTATTCAAAATATTCATTTGGAATGAAATATAAGCAATACGTTGTATTTAATGAGAAATTGTTTCTTAAAATATCATTGTTTAATATAATAATTATTATTGATAATTTGTTATCAATATTTAATATTTAATTTGATATAAGCATTAGATGTTTATTATCAACAATGATATTTGATGGCTATTTCTAGAAATGAGTTTCTAAGAAAAATATTTCTAAGTAGAAATAATTAGCTATCATTGAATTGATTTGGTTTTATTAATTTAGAAATTGTTTCTTAATTAATTAAGGCCAACAAAATTCTTAAAGTCAATTCTAAAAATTTAGTTTTATAATATTGACTAATTGTTAGTCATAATTCTCAATTAGTATTATTTTAAAATGAGAAATAGGAATAATTGTTATTCTTATATCTCGTTACGGTATTATTCATTGTGAATGGATATAAATAAATTTAATATGTTAAATGCATATTTATTTATTTAGGGATGATCATGAGCCTTGGACTTTATGTGATGGTTGTAATTTATTTGGATTTTATGGGGACTGCGAGCCTCTTTAATTTACATTTGTAAGTTCTTTAAATTTATGCAATGAGAGTAGATTAATCCGTGAGGATTTAATTTTATTCATTGTAAATTGGAGGACTTGAAGGAAGCCCAAAAGAAGACCCAATTGTTGATGGGTAATTAAATGTAATAGAATAGATGCTCAAGGCCCATAAGTGTATGGGTTTTATATTATGATGTAAAAGTTCTCATTATCCCTTAGATTGACCATAGACCCGTTTTGGCTCAAACGGGTCGCATAGGTTGGCCATGATCATCCCACCGCTTTATGTATGTATAGGATATATGCATGCTAGAATTTATTTAATGCACTCATTTGATGAACATTAAATAATTTACCTTAATGGAATGATGAGGTCTTGGAAATAAAATAATCCCTAAGTTTTTGAAACTTATACAAAAAATTTTCGAAAATTTTATTTCAAACAAATATGGATATGATGAGTATGACCCATCAATCCATGCCTACTATCAAAAGATAGAGACATGATGATGCTACTACACTTAACCATTGGCCATGAGTCGTGGGGTGGGTTTGTGGAAGAAAGTTGTGTTCTTTATCTATCATAATGATGCTCATGAATTAAATGCATCACTGCATCGGCCATGAGTCGTGGGGTGTTTTGATGTTTTAATTGCATGAATGTTTGATAGGTATTGTTTGACACTAAGTAACGTATGGGCTCATAAAATTGAGGTATACGTGAAAGGTGAGGTAAAACAAATTGAGGGTTGTATAGTGATACAATTGTAAAACGTTTTACTACCGAAGAGAATTTTTCATGGGCTCATAAAATTGGGGTGTGAGGAATTCTATTTGGGCCTCAAACCTACTAGAAAATTATGATTTTCCGATTTTCATTGGGATTATGAAATTCGAATAAAATAGTGGGAGACATTTAATATTGAAGACCTTATATTAAATTAATATTAATTTTCATAGTTTTCTCATTTTCTGCTTCATCATTTTGTAGATTCATCTACTGAAATGGCAAACAATCCTATAACCGCTTTAATTGGGCAAAACAAGTTAACTGGACCAAACTTTAATGATTGGCTGAGAAATTTTAAAATTCTCTTAAAATCTGAAAGAAGTGAATATGTTCTTGATAAACCAATCCCTGACGCACCTGGTGCTAATGCTACGTCTGAGGAACTTGAGAAGTTCAAACGTCATCAGGATGACGATCTGAAAGCTCGGTGCTACATGTTAGCATCTATGTCAAATGAACTGCAGAGACAAAATAAGGATCAAACCTCTGCTTATGCTATTCTTAAACGACTCGAGAACTTGTTTGGTGAGAATAGCAGGCAACAAAGATATGAGATATCTAAAGAGCTCTTCCGCAGTCATATGGCTGAGGGCTCTTCAGTCCAGGAACATGGATTGAAGATGATAGCCCTAACGGAACGACTCGCTTCATTGAAAGTTGAGGTTCCACCTGAGCTTTGCACTGATTTGTTGTTGCAGTCTCTGCCCCCTTCATTTGACACATTTGTTGTCAATTATAACATGCATAACATGACGAAAAATCTCACTGAGCTTGTTAACATGTTAAAGACAACTGAGTCCACGATGAAAAGTGACAAATCAGTCATGTTTGTTGGGTCCACTTCTGGATCTAAGGCTGCAAAGCCAAAGAAAAAGAAGGGAAATAGAAAGGGTTCTAACAATCCCAACAAACTGAAAGCAAAGGGAGGTGTCAAGAAAAAGAAAACTTCTCAGTCCAATGATAAGTGTCACCACTGCAATCAAACTGGACACTGGAAGAGGAACTGCAAGGATTACCTTGCAACCCTGAAGAGTTCAGGTATTTATTATGTTGAAGTTAACTTATCAGTTAACGATACTTCTTGGGTATTGGATACCGGTTGTGCCTCACATATTTGCAATGATTTGCAGATGATAGAAAGAAGTAGAAAGCTAGAAACAAGAGAAATGGTTCTAAGGCTGGGGAATGGAGCAAAGGTTGCTGCATTAGCCATAGGAACTATTAATCTAGCTTTAAGTAATGATTATGTTTTGGTATTGAATAATTGTCTTTATGTTCCAGAGATTATTAAGAACATTATCTCTATTCCTGTTTTGGATAGAGAAGGTTATTGTTTTAAATTTGAACATGGAAGTTGTTCCATTTCTAAATGTTCTTCTTTAATCACTACTTGCATATTGACGAATGGTTTATATACCTTAACTCCCCAAAATTTCATTCTTAATCTTCAACAGAATAAAAGAAAATTAGATAACCGTAGTTCTATCACATTATGGCATGCAAGATTAGGTCATATTTCTAAGAAAAGGATAAATAAGTTGGCAAAATTGCTTGACCTAAAGGACGAGCAAGAACTACCAACATGTGAGTCCTGTCTCAAGGGAAAAATGACCAAATCTCCATTTGTTGGACAAGTGGAGCGAGCTACACATCTATTGGAATTAATTCATACAGATGTATGTGGGCCATTAAATGTTAATGCTCGTGGGAACTACAGCTACTTCTTAACCTTTACCGATGACTTCTCTAGGTATGGTTATGTGTACCTATTAAGGTACAAATTTGAAGTTTTTGAAAAGTTCAAAGAATTCAGAACTGAAGTAGAGAAACAAACTGGCTTAAGTATAAAAACACTTCGATCAGATCGAGGGGGTGAATACTTAAGTGCAGAGTTTCTAGAATATCTAAAAGAGAATGGGATTCTCTCACAGTGGACTCCTCCTGGCACTCCCCAACTCAATGGAGTTTCGGAACGTAGGAATCGAACCTTGATGGACATGGTTCGATCTATGATGAGTTTCACATCATTACCTCTTTCTTTTTGGGGCTATGCTTTAGAAACGGCAGCTCACCTATTGAATAGGGTGCCTTCTAAGGCCGTTCCTACTACACCTTATGAGATGTGGTGTGGTAAAGCACCCACATACAAATACCTTCGGGTATGGGGGTGTGATGCTTACGTGAAGCAACAAATGGGAGATAAATTGGATATGAGATCCAAAATATGTAAGTTTGTTGGATATCCAAAGGAATCAATTGGATATTACTTCTACGATATCTCGGAACAAAAGGTGTTTGTTTCAAGGAATGCTACATTTCTTGAAGAAGAATTTCTATCTGATAGAAATGGCAAACTCGTAGAACTTGAAGAAGTTCAAGAAACAACAAACCTTCCAATTGCAGTGAGTGAACAACCAGTAGAAACTGGGACATCTGATACACAACCTCTTAGGAGATCCGAAAGGATACCTAAGTTACCTAGTAGGTACACTTTGTTATTAGAAAACAAAGAAGAGGGAATCCTATTGGATAATGATCCAAGAAGCTATGGAGAGGCAATGTCAGACATTGACTCAAAGAAATGGCAAGAAGCAATGCAATCCGAGATGGACTCCATGTACTCTAACAAAGTATGGACTTTGGTAGACCTACCAGAAGGAACAGTTCCTATTGGATGCAAATGGGTTTACAAGCGAAAGCTTGGAGCTGATGGGGAGGTAGCAACCTATAAGGCAAGACTGGTTGCTAAAGGTTATTCTCAAAAACAAGGAATTGACTATGAGGAAACCTTTTCACCAGTAGCAATGCTAAAATCCATTCGAATTTTATTAGCTATATCTGCATATTATGACTATGAGATATGGCAAATGGATGTAAAGACTGCTTTTCTTAATGGTAACGTTAAGGAAGAGATCTATATGAAGCAACCTGAGGGCTTTATATCCAGTGGGAGTGAACAAAAGGTTTGCAAGCTCCAAAGATCCATTTATGGGCTTAAACAAGCTTCGAGGAGTTGGAACATTCGATTCGATGAAACAATCAAATCGTTTGATTTTCAAAAGAATCCGGATGAACCATGTGTATACAAGAAAGTTAGTAGAAGTGCAGTTACTTTTATTGTGCTCTATGTTGATGACATCTTACTTATCGGAAACGATATAGGTATGTTGCAGTCAACAAGAACTTGGTTGTCTAAACAATTCTCCATGAAGGACTTGGGAGAAGCATCATTTATTCTAGGAATAAAGATCTATAGAGATAGATCTAGAAGAATGATCGGACTATCCCAATCCATGTACATAGATAAGATACTAAAGAGATTTAGTATGGAAGAATCCAAACGAGGATTCTTGCCAATGAGTCATGGGGTTTCACTTTCTAAGGCTATGTCTCCTAAGACGCCTGAAGAAAGAGAAAGAATGACTCGCGTGCCTTATGCTTCAGCAATTGGAAGCATAATGTATGCAATGCTATGTACAAGGCCTGATGTCGCGCATGCTCTAAGTGTCACGAGCAGATATCAGTCAAATCCAGGTGAAGAACACTGGAAGGTCGTTAAGATGATCCTTAAGTACTTGAGAAGGACTAAGGATATTTTTTTGATATACGGCCCTGGAGAGCTGAAATTAGAAGGATATACTGATTCTAGTTTTCAGTCTGATGTGGATGACTCTAAGTCAATGTCAGGTTATATATTCACTTTGAACGGTGGTGCAGTAAGTTGGAAGAGTTCCAAACAAGAAACCACTGCAGACTCCACCACTGAAGCTGAATATATAGCTGCATCAGATGCAGCAAAAGAAGCTGTTTGGATCAGAAACTTTATCCAAGGGTTGGGTATAGTTCCATCTATTGTTGATCCAGTAATGATATACTGTGATAACAATGGAGCCATTGCTCAAGCAAAGGAACCAAGATCTCATCAAAGATCCAAGCATATCTTAAGAAGATACCACTTGATTAGAGAAATCATGGGGAGAGGCGATGTCGTTATGGATCGAGTCGCTTCAGCAGAAAATGTAGCAGACCCACTGACTAAGCCTTTGTCTCAAAAGATATTTGAGAAACATCTTGAAAAGATGGGACTTAAATATATGGGTAATTGGAGCTAAGGCAAGTGGGAGATTGTTAGAGTAGTATGCCCAGCGCACCAATTAGATTGGATAATTATACTCTTTATATTTTGAATATAAACAATCTCATTGGAAATTATATTATTAAAGGCTGTTTTAATTTATCTATTTTTTGCATTATAACAAATGATTATTAGATAAAGTCCCTAGACCAATTAAAGCTAAAATGTATGGTTACGCATATGATGGTGATCATGGAATTTATACATAGAGCTTTGGTCTTAAACATAGTTCCGAGTCAAGAATTTTTCTAAATGGGACAAAGAATAATTCAGTAAAGACTCGTACATATGATGAATGCTCGTTGGACGAGAATATTGTATTCCATCAATATTAGTGTTGTGACACAAATTCATATATGTAGATACTTATTAGAGAATAAGTTTATCGAACATGATCCGTAGAAAATTCTTATTGGATATGTCGAAATTAGAATTTTCTAATTACGATAGTACACGATTAGTCTTTAGACTTGAAGCACCATGGTAGTTTTGTGTACTTCTTCTAATACTTAGATTTATCTTCTGATTGTTTAGCAATCATAAAGGGGATATGTTGGGTATTATATTGATGTACATGGAGACTTATGTGTGGCTAAGATAGAATCTAACACTTGTCTAGGACAAGAGAATCTCCTGTGTATTTCATTGTTAATGATTCAAAGACCTTGGCCAAGGCAATGAGAATAAAGATTCACAATGAATCATTGTAACATGGAATAGAAACACAGTTATTGAGTTAGTAGAGTTTCGACTAATATTCCTACTCTAGACTCAATCGGGAGATTAATTGTTAGAAAGACCGTACGTGTATGTCACTCGTTAATTTACAGGTTTACTCGCTATTCACCTAACACTAGAAGATCACGCTACTTGCTAGGTGTTACCGTGATTAGTAGGTTCTTGAAATTAATTAGTTAATTTTAAGTGGATTAATTAATTGGATTAATTAATATAATAATTGTTATTTATAAGTTACAAATGTTGTAAGCCTACTACTAGAGTTAGAAGTGAACCTAAAGGATCACACCTTAATTTGAATGAACAATTTTTATCAATTGGAATAATAGTTAAATGGTTAACTATTTATTATAATTAAATAATTTGATTATTTAATTAATATAAACAAAGTGGGGGACATCCATGCATTATTAGCAAGTGTTAGTGGCATGTATGATTAAAGTTAGTGGAGTGAAAAGATAGCACTCATGTCCACTCACTATTAATGTGATTAATTTTTCATGTCATGTACCATTTTTTCTAACATTCATAAATGCATGTGTCGGCACTTTCATGTTTTAAAAGGAAGAAAAGTTGATACTTCATGTACCAATTTTTGATAAAAAGTATCGGCATTTTGTGTTTTAAGAAAGAAAGGAAATAGTTTCCTTTCAAGTTAGAAATTTTTGCTTATTCAATTTTGGTGTTTCAATTCACAAGATTTATACTACTAGCAAAGTATAAAATTTGTGTTGTTCATTCAATTGGTGGATTACTTTAGAGGGGATACACTTGGATCCCTTATTGAGAAGAACGGAGTTTTAGCCACAATCCGGGAATTGATTCCCTCACTCCTTACATCAATTGGAAGAAAGTCTACGAGGGTAAAAATTTTCTTTACGTAGATTTCTTTCAATATATTTTAACACCGGATCCTATAGTCATTTGTGAGCATTCGGGTTGAAACCTTTTCATGTATTTAATAAATATGATTTATTAATTATGAAAATTTTTAAATTCCGCTGCATTCACCCGGATCGCTATGACGAACCCAACAGCCCCCTGTTACAACAAAGGAAAAAGGGAGTCCTTTACCTTGTTTAACAATCTCCTTTCCAATTTCCACTAGCTTAACAGGACAATCTTCTTGACCAATCTTGACAAAATAAAATCCAACTTTTATCCTCATCCAAAAAATTGATTCTAGCACAAACAGAGTACCACGTCCGACAACCTAGTAGTTACAACAACAACCTGACTTCCTTTGCCACTGTCCGGAAAGTAAGACTTTATGGTATCCCAAACTTCAAGACTCCACACATCATCTAATATGACCAAATATCTTCTACTGGATAAATTTTTATACAGACGTTCTCCTAACTAATGTTTGTACCATTAGTTAAAGAAAGTAATAGTAATATAAATTTTCCTCTGTTGAGATATGGTAGCCCAAGAAAGAATGTCAAAGTATTCCTTAATGAGAGAACTTAAAAATAAATCAACGGAACCAAAAATGTACCAATAGTAAAATGGGACTCCTTGTATGGGACAAATAGTGCAATTTTCCCTTTTATTATCTCATTAGCTAATTGTGCTAAGTTTCAATGGGAATACATAGTTAACCAATTTCTTACATGAGGAATTCCAAGTCTTTGTTTTGATTATGTAATATTCCTATATAGCAAATCTATATTTGCAAGTTTGCTAAAAAAATAAGACCCACCATGCATTATGATATAATGAAGGTATCCCAACTTTCAGATTGTAAGACAAATCCATGTGAATTCAGACCAACAACCTAATTTTTGCTTAAAATCTTTATGATGATGGATGGACAAATCCATGTGATGCTCATATGCTTACATTTTACCAAGCTGTTTCATAGGCAACCCCACTTATCCAATTTCATGTTCACAACTCAAATCCAACTTTCTCAAGGATACAACACTTATTGGTGCACCTATATATACAGCACATTTCTAGACTACAACCAACTTAATTATCATCTACTTATTTCACCACAGTTTAAATTCTTTCATTTCAATTCAGAAATACTCACTTTATATTACAATGGCCATCCGCCAAATGTTGAGGCGATCCTTATCCAGTGAAAGAAGATCAGTTGAAGTTCCCAAGGGCCATTTTGCTGTTTATGTTGGTGAGAATGAGAAGAAGCGGTTTGTCATTCCAGTGTCATTCTTGAACCATTCGTCATTTCAAGAATTGCTGTATCAATCTGAAGAAGAATTCGGGTTCTATCCTCCAATGGGTGGCCTAACTATTCCTTGCAGCGAAGACATGTTCACTGATGTCATCTCTAGATTGAGCTGAACTTGATATATATGCTGTTTTTAAAAATAGCACAGTTTTGTAAATTAGTCTGCATTAGAAATGTATTTAATGACAAACTAGATTGTAGTTTGAGTTTTTACTTCCAAATCTATACAAACTCAACAATTATCATCTCTATTTTCTTTGCATGATTTCCTTTTGCTAATAGCCAAACATTTAGTTATTTTAAAATGAGATTATTCAGTACTCACACAGCATATTTTTCAAGTAGACATACTTTCACAAAGATATATTAGTACTTAATCCCAATTAAAATATCAAATGTCTATGGTATACAGAGCAGATTCAACTTCTTGACAAGATTTTGGATGGATATGCTTTAGAGCCAATATTATCTGAGTATTCAAAACTAAAAAAAAAAAAAATTTGTATCAAATAAACATCAATGTTTTAACACAGGAAATGTTTAGATTACCCTCTATCAATCATCTTCCTAATTAACTAGACATACCTTTTCAATGTATTTTACAAGTGAAAATATTGAAACATTACTATAGCTAAATAGAAGTTTCTTGCAAGCATGTCTTTCATAGACCTACTCCAAGTCAAGTTTGTCAAGAAACAAAACCACATGATCTGCCTAACATTATCTACAAGGACAACATTGAATTTATAACGTACTCTAGTCGATCGCATGGTGGGTCGCGTTAATGGCAAGAACCACTTGGTAGTTCCAACCAGCCATGCTTTAATGAATTAGGAAGGTTAAATGACCACTAACTAGCTGGATTTGAGGGTGAGATGAGGCATCAAATCTTGTTATAACATGATTATAGTACAGGGGGTTCCGTTGGCAGAGTAGGTGGGTACAATGTATTTGGATCACACATTCTTGGTCTTAAAATCTTGATCATTGTTGAAAGACAAATACATGTTACTCTAGCTCCATGTGCTTTTGTTTCTCAACTTAATTTCTCCCATATACCCTTTCTTTGTTCACATATATATATACTACACTTATTTCAACTACAACCATCAACAAATCCTCTAAAGCTTCCACTTCTTTTTCCAAACTTTTTTTCAGAAAGTGTATTATTCCAACCAGCAAGATTCACTTGATCATACAAAATGGCCATCCGCCAAATCTTGAGAAGGTCTTTATCCAGTGAAAGAAGATCATCAGCTTCCTCGGTATGTGATGTTCCAAAGGGGCATTTGGCTGTTTATGTCGGGGATAACGAAAAGAGGCGGATCGTAATTCCAGTATCATACTTGAACCACCCTTCGTTTCAAGAATTGCTGATGCAAGCCGAAGAGGAATTCGGGTTCCATCATCCGATGGGAGGCCTCACCATTCCGTGCAGTGAGGATTCATTCATTGATCTCATCTCTGGCTTGAGCAGAGCATAAAATCTAAACTTTGTTATAGAATTAGAACACAGTTTTGTAAACTGACAAGTGTTGGTCTTGTCTTAAGGACAGTTCAGTAGGAAAAGAATGTAAATTCCAACAACAAATTACAGATCTAAAAAAAAAAAAAAACTTGCTCATTTTTATTTTCGCTCTCACAAAGCAACCAGTATGTTTATTATACACATTTTGATCTTGATCTCCTTAAGCTTTGTTAATGATGAAAATCATATTGCCAAATTACAGGATTGATTGCTGCTTAAATCACAGAATTATTGCCACCCATTTGGTTGTTTCCTTATTTGTATTAATTATATCAGACATGTAACTGTATATATATATGCATACAATTAGTTGATAGAAATACACAGAAAACAATTATTAAATTCTCTATGTACTCAACAAGCTTCAATTAAAACCAAATTAACTATGTTTATATCCAACGACTATTGAAATCTCAATATAAAATAAAAAATAAAATAAATCAAATGTTAAAAAGGTTAAGGGATATATATATAGTTCCAATAAATGAAAAATTAACAATTTGAAACAAAACTACACAATAGTTGATGCCTATGGCTATGGACTCAAAACCTGCATTAAATTGATTCACGTAAAACAATTAGATAATATATATATATATAATACACATATCATGAATGATAATTAATTTATTAGAGGTGGACATTTTGATTAATTTGTTAATTACATGAGAGGAAGTGAAGAACAACACTGCCTAGATGCAGCAATTCATAGTTTTGATCGATTGTAGTGTGGCAATACGTATAAGGTAAATAGTTACATACTTAATTGCATTAGTGTGAGAAAATATCATTCAACATCCTATATCTTTTCCAAAATCCAATTTTAGTCCTTAACTTCATTGTTTCTCAATTTTAGTCCTATTTATTTTAGTCCTCTTACCTTTGAAATCGGGTATTTGAATTCTGCCCCATCATCTGTCCTAGTAATCCGCCACGTCACTATACCTCTTACAGCAATATTACTTTTATACATTTTTTTTCATCATCCCTGCAAATTTGTCAATGGGTTTTTTCCCTCCATACATCCGAATCTCAAGACAAATCTAACCTCAATTCACTCCTCACCTCTCTTTTCAAAATCAACCTATAAGATAATAAAAATCCAAAATGTCAACTTTAATTGCGGAATTTGATTCAAAAAATTTATAAAAACCTAAACAATAATAATAATAATAATGGAGAGGAAAGAGTGAACACAACACATGCTATCAGAAAAGAATGTCTGCAACTAATTCAAGGCAATGGCTATGTAGTCTTCCTCTGTATTGCTGGACAGTGTGACTTCTCTAATTCCATTGTCAAGCACTCATCAATAAGCATTCAAAGATTAGGTTATGACTTACTATAAACAATGCTTCATTTACTTCTGAAATAATGAGGGAAAAAAAAACTATTAATATATTTGCAGGGGTGGAAGATGAAGGTTTTCTTTTGTTTATGTTGAATTTGATAGGTGTTGGGTTTTACCGTTTTAGACTTCACATGGGTGTTTCAAGACGGGAGGTGACGTGGCGGATTATTAGGACAGAAGAAGACTAAAATTGAGAAATATAGGATTAAAATTGAAATAGATAGGACTAAAATTGAGAAAGAAAAAGATATAGGACTAAAATTAATTTTGATAAAAGATAAAGGACGTAAAATGATATTTTCTCGGATTAGTGTATTTAATATTCATATCTTTGTATAAATTAACTATATTCTATTGAGCTATAGTATATTTCACAATATATTCATATGTTTCTGGACTATATTTCGTCTAATTCATTTTTGAGTTGATTTAACATATAGGTCTGAGAAAGAGTACGCATATGGAGAGAGAGAATGAATGTGGGAATATTTAGTTAGATTAATATATATTTGTGCCACATAGCGTATTCAGAAACACGAAATAAGTGATTGAGTAGAGTTATGAATTAATTTTACTGAATTTTGTATGGCATTGCTTCTAACCCCTTTGTCTTAATAAGCCAAGCTAAAGGATCCCTCTAATTTGTGAATTTATGGGAACTTAATTTGACACAAACCTAACTTATTGTAGGCCATTGGTGCTTTAATCTTGAGGGTGAGATGATGCATCAAATCATGTCAAGATGAGTTGCAATGTTTTTGGATCACACATTTCTTCCATGTTGCCTAAAAATTTTGATATTTGAAACACAAATCCATGTTACTCTCCATGTGCTCTTGTTTCTTAATTAAATTCCTCTCACATATCTCAAAAAATACACCCTCTCTTTATTCACCTATATATACACTACACACTTCTCAATTACAACCATCAACAACTCAGAATCATTTCAACCAACAATTAGATTCACTTCACACAAAATGGCCATCCACAAAATTTTGATACGTTCTTTGTCCAGTGAAGCAAGATTAGCTTCATCAGTTCCAAAGGGCCATTTGGTCGTTTACATCGGGGACAGTGATCAAAAGAAGCGGTTTGTAATTCCAGTATCATACTTGAACAACCCTTCGTTTCAAGAATTGCTATTGCAAGCTGAAGAGGAATTCGGGTTCCATCATCCGATGGGCGGCCTCACCATTCCATGCAGTGAGGATGCATTCATTGATCTCATCTCTGGCTTGAGCAGAACATGAGATTAGTACTAGGTTTTAAAATTAGAAAACAGTTTTTTGTGGATTAGTTTATTACACAAACGTTCTTCTTGTATAACCAACAAACTTTTATTAGGGAAGAAATGTATATTCAACAATAAAATATATTGCACATAAAAAAATAATACTTTCCCATTTTCATTTGCAAAAGCCAAGTGTTCTGTTCTCATAGTTATTGACCCTGTTTAACTTTTTCAGTTGTATTCTCTTATAGATATTAAATATTAATCATCAGAATATTATGAATTACTCCCCACGTTTGTATCAGAAAAAAGGTTTGCTAATTCACTTTTGAATTATATATTGAAAGGAAGATATGCTTATAGAATAAAATTTAAATTCTGACATGCAAAGATTTAAGTAGTAATACTATAAATTTGAATACATGAAAAGCCAGAGATGATATTCATTATATATATGAAAAAAGTAATTACTGCAGCCTATATACAGACTTCATATATATCAATCCAAATTTAAGGACTATCAACTATATATGTAGTCATCATAACTTCCAAAAGCCAATCAAAACTGTTCCTGAAAACAAAAAACAAAAAAACTATGTTTAACAGCTAGCATTTATCTGTTTAATGCTGCCTATCTTATCCATACTGGTAAGTACTTAGAAAACAAAATCAAGTGGTTTTGGTGTTTGGTGTGAAGTGCTAACGGAAGGATTTGGGAGCGTTTAAGAAGGAATACGCGTCTGCTATTATTGACAGCACTTAGCCAGCACATTAGACAGCTTTATTAAGAAGGAAACACAACTAAAAATCAGAATTACTTATACAGATGCTGGTTTTGCATATTCAAGTGGAATTATACACTGTTATAGAAAAATTAAAAAGCATTCTTGCAACATAAATGTCTTCAAGAGAGGCATGAAAGCATCTATAACAGTTTATTCCTGTAAAGATTTTAGTGTTTCATCTCGTATGTTTCAATGTCATGTCCTTACTAGATAAATTACTATGTTTTCTGAATATATTATATATATATAAATTAGTAATTATCTGAGTGGAAACTAACTTTTTGGTGAAGTTAATTTTAAACAGGAAACAAGGCTAATAACTGGGAGATAAGAAATACTTAAACCACATAAGTTTTTTGCATATGAAAATGTATAAGTAATAATATACATTTAGACCTTTAATATACATCTGTTTTCCTATGAATAATGCTAGCTTCTCAGATAAACTAATTTACAAAACTCTCTTCTGGTAGAACTCTTCATCTTGTGTTCATTCCGGAGATGAGATCAATGAATAAATCTTCGCTGCAGGGGATGGTGAGGCCACCCATTGGATGATGGAACCCGAATTCCTCTTCAGCTTGAAATAGCAATTCTTGAAATGAAGGGTGGTTCAAGTATGTCACTGGAATTAGAAACCGCTTCTTTTCGTTCTCACCAATGTAAACTGCCAAATGGCCCTTTGGAACATCAGCTCCTGATGCAGCTGATCTTCTTTCACTTGACAGAGATCGTCTCAAAATCTGACGGATGGCCATTTTGGTTTGAAGTGAAAAACATTGTGAGAGATGTTGTGAAATAAGTGAAAGCTGAGAAAGCCAAAGTATATTGTGGAGTTGATGGTGGTTGCAGTTGTGAGATGTGTTGTATATATAGGCAAAAAAGAAAGGGAGGCTTTATCCTTGAGAATTAAGAGGTTGCCAATAGGAGAGTTAATAAGCAAAAGCACATGGAGTAGAACATGGTTATGTCTTTCAAGATTGCAAGGCAACAAGAATGTGTGAACGAAAGACGTTGTATCCTACCAACACTGCCAAACTAGCCCTCTAATGAACCCTCTACATTAATCAAATTGATAACAAGATTTGATGCCTCTAATCACCCTCAACCCCACATCCTTTCCTGTGATCTTCCTAACTAAGATCAACTGCGCGTAAACTGTAGAAGTACATGCATGGTTAAAATTTTCAACCTCCCAAAATCTATCTTGTGGTCATCTAATCGACGCTGTATCTTGTTAATACAACCTTAACTCAGCCAACCATGTGAACTAGGAAAAAATTCACTTTGTCATGAACTTATCTTTGGCTTGGTTCAAGAAAAATGAAGGTGGAAGTGTTGAAAAAAGTTGTATATCATCAAAATAAACCTGTTCTTATACTGTTAAGATGGCATCCCAGAATTATATTCCTGAATAATCCTGTTGTGAACTGTAGGCCGGTTCAATGTTTCCCAGATAATTTTGTGAATATTACAATAAATTGTAAGAGACTTGACTATAGAAGTCTGATTAAAGTGGACATTGGATTGAAACATTAGCGGAAGAAGAATCACATGATTCTGTTCTTAATGTAATCTTAAGTACGTTATATATATACCTTAGATGCAACTGAGTCAATTTTTATAAAGAAATTAACATATATATTACATTTGATGGGACTTATCCAGCTTATGGCAGCTTGAGCTAAATAATGATTCTAATCAGGTGAAATCTCACCTATGGAGAAGTTAACTTAAAAACTAAAAAAAGGAAGGAAAAGAAAGCAGGGCTTATAAGAAAATAGACAAGGAATTCTTGAATTCAATATAATCTGTCATTGAATTTATATTACTTTTTCTAGTAAATTATGTACTGGAAACTAATCTACAAAACTTGTGTGTCTTCTACTAATTAGTATTATTTCATGTTCTGCAGCTAGAGATGAGATCAATGAAGGAATCCTCGCTGCAAGGAATGGTGAGGCCACCCATTGGATGGTGGAATCCGAACTCCTCTTCAACTTGAAACAACAGTTGTTGGAACGAAGGGTGGTTCAAGTATGATACTGGGATTACAAACCGCTTCTTTTCGTTTTCTACAATGTAAATAGCCACATGGCCTTTCGGAACTTCAGCTGATTTTCTTTCACTGGATAAAGATCGTCTCAACATTTGCCAGATGGCCATTGTCCCTTTTGAATTATAAAGAAAGACTTTATGAAAATTGTTGAAAGCAGAGAAAGCTCAAGTTTTGAGGATTTGTTGCTGGTTGTAGCAAAGAAATGTGTTGTATAAATAGGTGAAAAAAGATATATGAGAGTTGAGAAACATAATCACATGGATTTCTCTATCAGTCTTCACTACGCAACAAAATGTATGATCGAAAAACATTGCATCCTACCAACCATAGCAAAATAACTCTCAAGGGACCTACTTTAAATCAACCTATAACAGTTTCTTAAGCCTATCTTTACCCTCAAATGACCCTACTTGCTTCATTTTTTCTTTCTTCTTGATCTACAACCTTACATGAGTAGTATATGTGATTAATCCAAAACGTTGATCTTCATTATGGATATGACCCAGATTGATAGTTAGTTAAACAACATGACCATAGGGATTAGGAGACAATTAGATATAGAGTCTGGTTTGGTTGGTGGACATTGCAATCACTTGAATTTAAGGGTGATCTCTTAGGAAGATATTAGTTTAATTTTTTTAATTTCTTATAGATGGGAAGAGGGTCAATGTGATTATAATGGGGTCTTCTGAAACTTATGTTTCTGAGTAGGTAAGGACAATTGATTCATCCCATTGATAATATTGCAAAAAATAACTCTTTTCACTACCAAATAAATATATCCAATTATGGAACACACGGAATCATTCACGGTATCATAATGGAACCACCCTTCATTTCAAGAGCTATTGCAAGCTGAACATAAGATTAAAACTAAGTTTTAAATTTAGAACATAGCTTTTTGTAGATTAGAACATGAGAAATGTCTCAAAGTGAGGCATGAAAGCATCAACAAACATAATCTATAACAGATTAGACCTGTCAGGATTTGGTGTTTCATCCTGTTCTGTGGTGTTTAAGTCCATTGGGCGTCTAGTAAAGGCAATTGAACGTTTTATAAGCTTGATTTAATATCATATTCTTTCAAGATAAACTACTCCGTCCATCCTCTAAATTAAGCAAATTTACTTTTTCTGAAATATACTACATATCCACATCAAATTAGTTACTAATATCTTAGAGGAAACTCACTTTTGGAGAAGTTAAGTTGAAAGAGGAGACAAGGCTAATAACTGAAAGATAAGAATCACTTAAACCACATAAGATT
Organism: Pogostemon cablin; assembly: GCA_023678885.1. Taxonomy (NCBI): domain Eukaryota; kingdom Viridiplantae; phylum Streptophyta; class Magnoliopsida; order Lamiales; family Lamiaceae; genus Pogostemon; species Pogostemon cablin. The sequence continues at coordinate 20,305,406 of CM042954.1, read as the reverse complement.
TTTGCATATGATAATGGATAAGTAAATGATATACATTTAGTCCTTTGATTTACATCTGTTTTCCTACGAAGAATGCTAGCTTGTCAGAGAAACTAATCTACAAAACTCTCTTCTTGGAACACATTATATTTTTCATCTTGTGCTCAGGCCAGAGATGAGATCAACGAATAAGTCCTCGCTGCAGGGAATGGTGAGGCCACCCATAGGATGATGGAACCCGAATTCTTCTTCAGCTTGAAATAGCAAATCTTGAAATGAAGGGTGGTTCAAGTATGTCACTGGAATTACAAACCGCTTCTTTTCGTTTTCCCCAATGTAAACAGCCAAGTGGCCCTTTGGAACATCAGCTCCTGATGAAGCTGATCTTCTTTCACTTGAAAGAGATCGTCTCAAAATCTGAAGAATGGCCATTTTAGTTTGAAATGAAAAACTTTGTGAGAGATGTTGGGAAATAAGTGAAAGCTTAGAATGCCCAAGTATATTGAAGAGCTGATGGTGGTTGCAGTTGTGAGATGTGTTGCATATATAGGCAAAAACGAAAGGGAGGCTTTATCCTTGAGAATTATGAGGTTGCTAATAGGAGAGTTAAAGCAAAAGCACATGGTTCTTGGTTATGTCTTTCAAGATTGCAAGGCAACAAGAATGTGTGAACGATAGACGTTTTATCCTACCAACACTGCCAAACTTGCCCTCAAATGACCCCTCTACATTAATCAAATTGATAACAAGATTTGATGCCTCTAATCACCCTCAGCAACACATCCTTTCAAGTGATCTTCTTAACTAAGATCAACCGTGCATGTAAACCGTAAAAGAATGACCGATTAAAATTGCTAACCTCCCAAAATCTATTTTCTGGTAATCTAATCTACACTGTCATCATGTTTAGGACAACATTAACTTGGCCAACCTTGTGAACTTGAAAAAACTCACCTTGTCATGAACTTCTCTTTACTGTGTGTGGTTCAAGAAAAATGAAGATGGTAGTGTTAAAAATATTGGTAGATTATTAAAATAAACCTGTTCTTATAAGGTTAAGATGACATCCCAGTAATTATATTCCTGAAGAATCCTGTTGTGAACCAAAGACCAGTTTAATGTTTCCAGATATTTTTGTGAATATTACAATAAAATGAGAAAGACTTCACTATAAAAGTTTGATTATAGTGGATTGAAACATTAGCAAATCAAGAATCACATGATTCTGTTTTTAAAGTAATACTAAAGGATGTATATATATACCTTAAATGTGACTGTTAATTTTTTCAAATAAATAAACATATAATGTTACATTTGATGGAACTTATCCAGCTTATTGCAGCTATTTGAGTCAGGAATTTGCTGAGTGAAATCTCACCTATGGAGAAGTTAACTAGTAAAGATGAAAAACAGGGAAAACAGGGCTTATGAGTGAGACAACATAAACTTTGCACAAGAAAATGGACAAGTAATTTTTCATCTTCAATATTATCTATCATTGAATTTACATTACTTCTTCTAATAAAGTATGTACCAGAAACTAATCTACAAAACTGTGTGTCTTCTAATACTTGCATTATTTCATGTTCTGCTGCAGCCAGAGATGAGATCAATAAAGGAATCCTCGCTGCAAGGAATAGTGAGGCCACCCATGGGATGATGGAATCCGAACTCCTCTTCAGCTTGGAACAACAGTTGTTGGAACGAAGGGTGGTTCAAGTATGATACTGGAATTACAAACCGCTTCTTTTCGTTTTCTCCAATGTAAACAGCCACATGGCCTTTGGGAACGTCAGCTGATTTTCTTTCACTGGATAAAGATCGTCTCAACATTTGGAGGATGGCCATTATTATATAATCTGAATGAACCCTTTTGAATTAAAAAGAAAGAGTTTATGAAATTTGTTGAAAGCAGAGAAAGCTCAAGTATTTTGAGGATTGTTGCTGGTTGTAGCTGAGAAATGAGGTGTATAAATAGGTGAAAAACAATATATGAGAGTTGAGAAACAAAATCACATGGATTTCTCTATCAGTCTTCATAAGGCAACAAGAATGTATGATCGAAAATCATTGCATCCTACCAACCGTAGCAAAATAACTACCAAGGGACCTACTTTAAATCAATCTATAACAATTTCTTAAGCCTATCTTTACCCTCAAATGACCCCACTTGCTTCATTTTTTCTTTGTTCTTGATCTTCATTATGCATATGACCCATATTGATAGTTAGTTCAACAACATGACCATGGGGATTAGGAGACAATTAGATGTAGAGTCTGTTGATTTAATTGCAACCAACATGAATTTAAGGGTGTTGTTCTTGATCTAGATTAGGAAGATAAAAGAAATTTTTTTTTTATTTGTTATACTATGATAAGAGAGATCCACATGCATTCCCGCCATGTCATCCAATTGATTATAATGATTAATGGGATGTCTTCTGAGAAATATATTTCTTAGTAGGTAATGAACATTTATTAATCCTTCATTTTCTTGTCCTTAGATGTGCTGGAACGAGGGAGTATTATTAATGATTTATTGTAGGGTAGATATATCATGTGCCTTTGGAATCACTTATTGAATATATTTCAGATAAATTTAGTCATGAATATTGTTGCTGTGTATAATAACATGTCACAAATTCCTAAGGACTTATTTTACAACAAGGGTTTAACATAAAGTCCCCTAGCTAGCTCCGAATCAAAGATAATGTGTTAAAATGTACATATTCTTTGTCTTAAAAAGCCATGCATGTTGTACACTAAATTTAAGATTGAAATTATTCAACTTCTCAAGTATAGTGAGGTGAGGTAAATGAAGAGTTCCTCTGTGCATGGAAGCGTAAGCCCTCCCATGGGATGAGCAAACCCGAACTCGTCTTCAGCTCGTTTCAACAGCTCTCGAAAAAATGGTTGCCTTAGAACTGATATTGGAACAACAAACCTCTTCTTCTCGCCTTCGCCCACGTACACACCAACACACCCTTTACGAATTGTACGCCTTTCACCCCGCGAAGAACGTCGAAAAATTTGAGGCATCCGGATGGCCATGGTTTTGCCAAAGTTATGATTGCATATGAAGTTGTGTATGTTACTTCTTCAACTCTATATATATTCATTTAAACAGAGATCATCTGATATATTTATATATGTTGGTTGCCATGTAAAAGATATGAATTGCCAGCCATCACATGTAGACTTTTTGGTGAAGACGGAAAGTGAATGTGACCAGACCACAAGTGAGAGATCATTTTGATCACATAATTTTTGTTTTATTTCCAATGGTCTAAAAAGTTTGCTCTTTTTCAGTTTAGTCCTGTTTATATTACAATTGTTTCATTTCACTCCGTTTTAATATGCTAGAATTTGCACTCGCGTGAATTACACAGCAATTTTTCAATGTTTTTTTAGACAGTCCTCCTTAACATAGTTATAACTTATAATTGTATTATATCTTGAAAAATTATACTCTCTACTGTTCCACATATTTGATTAGTTTTATTGACTTTAGAGATTATTTTCTTTTAAATAAAATTTAAAGTGTAGATTATGTAACTTATGTTTTTTGAATCGAGTGTGAATAATAATTTAAAATAATTTAGTATTTTGAGTTTATTGATTGAGATGATATTATTTTTTTTGCAGGACAAATAAATAAAATAAATTACTAGGGAGGAGAAGTTATTTTTCAAGAGCTTATCTCTTGTGAATTCATGATACAATAGATTTTGATTTTATCGAAATTACTTATTAATACATGAAAAATTACCTATTTTAAATTAAAAATATTACTCAAGTCAAGAAAAATATAAATCACAACATATCAAAATTTGATAATATTTTTCATTTAAAAAATAATAGTTAATTACTTTAAAGAATAAATTTTTATGTAATAAAGAGTAATATATATATATATATATATAGATCTTACGTGAGACCGTCTCACGTAAGATCATTTTTCTCTTTTTAAAAGAGTTATCACTTTCCTATATAAAAGTTATTACTTCCTGACCATATCACGTAATATATATATAAAATGTGAACCCATGTGCAAAGCATAACTTTGGTTGAATTCAATTTTATCATGCAATAACTTCTTACTTTTCAATTTTTATACTATAACTTTTTTGCCTTTTTTTTTGTTTTAGTCCTTTTAATAAAAATTCAAATCTTATAGGACTACAAGTTATTAACTATGAGTTTTAAAAAAAATGCAAAACGGCTAAAAATAAAAGAATTGCAAAATTAAGATTGATTTGACAGGATCAAAAATTGTACTACAATGTAAATTTTGAAAGAAATCTATTATGGACTTTTTGCAAAATAGACAAAAGTTTTGGAACCAATTAATTTTAACTCCGTGTAAATTTTGGACAACACTGGAGTCTTATATAGTTATTACATTTTCATTAAAAAAAAAACGAACACTTGTGTGAACATGGTTTACAAGTGAACCTTGTTTTTACCGATTCATCTTAAATATATGAAAAATTACTTTTTAGAGAGATAAACTATTACTTTTCTAAATGAAAAAATTACTCTTCTAATTTTCGCACATCCTAATTTATTGAATATTTTTTAGTACATGAAAAATTATTCTTTAGAGTCATGAACTATTACTCTGTTGAATAAAAATTATTGCTCTTCAATGAGTGATTTTGTATACTAAAAAGTAATTTTAAAGTATAGGATTCACTTGTGAAACCGACTCACACCAGACTCACTCAAAAAATATTATTATTTTTTATTAAAAATATTATCACTTTTATTTATACTATAAATTGTTTATGAAATAATTCACCATAACGCTAAAACTTTTTATTAAAATAATATTATTTTTTATCCGTTTCATACAAATCTTTGATGAGATGATGAAATTGCTGTAAATATTTTCGCAAATACTTGTGTGCGCCCGGGTACACGGAAGCATATTTCGTGTGTCTTTAGAATTTTGTGTTAAATTGTATACTCTTTAATATAAAGATGTGTACCCTTTATTTTACAAGGCAAAAACTTGTGTGCGTCCGGGCGCACGGAAGCATACTCCGTGTGCCTTTAGAATTTTTGGTTAAATTGTATATATTTTATTATAAAGATGTGTACCCTTTATTTTCTGAAGAAAAATAAAAAATATTAATGAAAAGTGTATACCCTTTAGAACAAAATAGTGTATCCTTATTAATTAAAGTGTATACCTTTAAAACAAAATAATGTACTATTATCCATAATACTAAATTGTAAAGGTGATCGGCGTGCACGCAAGCCTCGGTCAAATATTTTTGTAGTAGTACTAAAATTAGGTGGTGACAAGAAAGGTCAGGATTACTTTGTTTTTTAATGTTATAATCTGATGGATTCTAGCTTTAAAATATGATCTTCACAAATTTTAAGCCAATTGCAAACGTCCCTTAATATGCTTCAAATACCACAAGTTGTGAGAGGTGTTGTGCTAATATTACACGTGTCCAGTTATTGAAAATCAATTGGAAAGCCAAACCTAAATAAAAGAAGATGCCTCTCTCATTTGCTATCATTCATTAAGCCTCACCACCTAATTTTTCCTTAAGCAAAGATTTGTTGCAGACTTCTCACGAAATACATTATGTGCAACTTATAGAATTGATAATATTTTTTAAATAAAATTGATATCTAATCAATAAAAAATTTAAAATAATTCAATTAAATGGATTCATGAACAATTCACAATATAAATCAGATAACATATTTAATAAAAATTAATAATTAATTAAGAAATGGTTAATTGCAAAGAACCCACAGCCACTAATTAAGAAATAGTATATCGCAAAGAAACCACAATCATTATTTCAATTGCAATTTGGTCTCAAATTTTGAGATTTGGTAAAAAAGACGGCTTTGAAGTATGTCTTGAATTGCACCCATCAGACAGTCAATATTGTCCAACTGCTGATGTTGTGCTGACCTTTGCCATATCAGGCTCCATTTATGTGTTATCTTTGGATTTATTATATGAAAATTCACAATATTTACTTAAATTGTGATTTAGTTCACATCTGTAAGATTTTGGCAAAAAACATTAGGTTATATTTTTTTGGCAAGTTGCACTCATCTAATAAAATTTAAATATTTATATTTAAATTTAAATTTTAAAAATTATTATATAAAATAATAAAAATTATAATATTGATTTAATTTTAAAAAAAAATATTTAAGTCATTAAATTTTATTATGTAAACAAAATTAACTATTTCAAAATTTAATTATTAAAATAGAAATCTCTTATCAATCTAAAGAATTTAAATTTCATTATAATAATAATAATAATATAAGAAGTAAATTTATACTCATACTAAATTTAATCATCATATAGTATAGATTGAACCATGTAGGGTCCTTGACATTTAAAGGTGGGCATCAGAAGTTATTGGTTGATTACAGCAGGGTTATTTTGCTATGGCTGGTAGGATACAATTTGTTATTGATCATACAATCTTGTTGCCTTGTGAAGATTAATGGAAGATTTATACATGAATTTATTACATACATTTGAGTTCATATGGTGGGACAAAATGTTGTCCTAATGTTGATTAACAAACAACTTAGATTTTCAAAGGCTGGCAATTTCAATGTCATGCTCTAACAATTTTAATGTGTGTTGCCCTCAAATGTTGATGATTGTTGAAAGACAAATCCATGTGGTTTTGTTTCTCCTCTCTCTCTCTCTCACTCATAAACCCCACACCATAATTCTCAATGACATAGCCATGCTTTGTTTCACCTATATATTCAACACATCTCTAAACTACAAACCAGCAGCAAACTAAACCTTCAAGAGCTCACTTATTTCACCCCATTTTTCACAAAGTTTATCATTTCAACTAACTGTCCATTCACTTCATACAAACTAAATGGCCATCCACCGAATCCTGGGACGATCTCTATCGAGTGAAAGAAGATCAGCTTCATCAGGATCCGATGTTCCAAAGGGCCATTTGGCTGTTTACATTGGGGAGAACGAAAAGAGACGCTTCGTAATTCCAGTATCATACTTGAATCACCCTTCATTTCAAGAATTGCCGTATCAAGCTGAAGAGGAATTCGGGTTCCATCATCCGATGGGTGGCCTCACCATCCCCTGCAGCCCGGACGTTTTCGTTGATCTCATCTCTGGCTTGAGCACAAGATCATGAAACAAGTACAATGTTTTAGGAAGATTAGTTTCTATGACAAGCATTACAATGTCTTTGTCTTAGAAGTACATACTTTATTATGAAAGCAGACACAAATTTAATAGAAATACATTGAATATTAAAAGTTAATTTTTTTTGGTTTATTTCTGTGGTCTTACTTAATTAGCCCTGTTTCCTTATTCCAGTTAACACCTAATTGTAAGTAGATTTTTTTCTGGAGAAAAAGATTAATCAGGAAAATAATTACTGGTCCTGAAAGTTGACAAGAAAATTCGAATGAGTTATATATTGTAAGATATTTATTGTTCAATAATCTAATTCAAATCATATATATATTTCATGTTTTAGTGAAACATCAAGGGCCAACCGCACTTAAATAAACATCGTGTAGGTCCATTTTCTGCAAGAAGTATGAACAACTCATAACAAAATTAGTATACTTTCCAGTTGGAAGATTGGAATTTTGCCATTATACTTTTTCTGTTTCCATAACGCGGTTCATCTAATTAGGAAGACCAAACAAAAGCAGTAGGGTCGAGTCGACTACACACCGGATTTCCCGTGCCACTTTTGTATATCATCTCCTGTGCACTACTTGTATAACCATTGCCCATAAGGAATTGGGTATGGTCTTTTAAGTGTCGCTCATTCAACGTTGCAATTCAGACATCAAATGGCACAGGAAATCCGAACAAGGTTGAGTGAGGGTGCTACAAGGCATCAAATGTTGTTATCAGAGGATTGATGAAGAGGGGTAGGTTTGCCTGATCTGGTAGGATACAATTTTTTTGGATCACACATTCTTGTTGTCTTAATTTCATAATGAAGATGGAAAGACAAATGCATGTGATTACCCATGTTCTTATGTTTCTCATCACCCTTTACATTTTCACCTATATATACAACTCCATTATGTGCTACAACCATCAACACAAATCCTACCTTTCACCACATTTTCCATCACAAATCAGCAAGAATCACTACGTACAACAATGGCCATCCGACAAATGCTGAGACGATCCTTATCCAACAAAAGAACATCAGCTGAGGTTCCAAAGGGCCATTTGGCTGTATACGTTGGGGCGAACGAAAAGAAGCGCTTTGTAATTCCAGTGACATACTTGAACCACCCCTCATTTCAAGAATTGCTATTTCAAGCCGAAGAAGAATTCGGGTTCCATCATCCAATGGGTGGCCTAACCATCCCTTGCAGCCAGGACTTATTCGTTGATCTCATCTCTGGATTGAGCACAAGATGAAACAACACTAGTGTCCTACAAGAAGAGAGTTAACTTTTAGATTAGTTTATATGACAAGCTTAACATTGTCATTGACTTTGTAGTACATACTTTATTAGGAAAATGAATGCAAAGTTCAATGGAAATACATGAATACAAAAAATTTTATATTTTGATTTATTTCTTTGTTCTCTAATAGTAGCCTTTTTCCATAACCAATTTTCCACTTTGCAAATACCTCATACTATGCACATTGTTTTCAAGAGAGTGTAGTAATTTTACTCAATTTTGGTGTTTTCTTCATTTCTTAATTCGTCAATCCACTGGAATTGAGCCCCAATCTCTTACAATGTGCTAGGCAATCCTCTACTCTAGCCCATGGTATTGAGGAAGAGCTAGGCCATGTAATCTTGGTATGGATGTGATGTGAATAATTAAGAAAAAAAAGTATATGTAAAACATTATTTATAATATTTATAACTACACGGGGCATGGGAAGACCCAGACTCGAGATAGAATAACAAGTATGGTTCAGCATATGTAACTTGCACCCTCCCGGCCCGTTGACATCCCTAGAGTTTATGTAATGCGGTATTTTAAATCATTACTAACGCAGGGTGAACAATTTTACTCAATTTTTTTTTCAGTTTCACCTCCATCACCCTAATCAAACACAGTATAATGAAACATAATCACATGAGCTGCTAACTACACTTAAAGATGTGGGTCCATTTTCTGCAACAAGAATTAACAACTTGTAATTTACAAGGTTAATTTTCTCTGTGGCCAGGTTTTTTAGATGTTGGCAGCTTTAATCTATTACACTTCTACTGTTCGAATACTCGGTTTATCTGAATTATGAAGATCAAAGACAAGCAGTAGGGTCATATGAAGGTGACATGAGGCATCAAATGTAGTCTGATTTGGCAGGATAGAATTCTTTTGGATCACACATTTTTGTTGCCTTGAAATCATAATGAAAATTAGAAGACAAATGCATGTGATTATCCATGTTCTTATTTTTCTCATAACCCTTTCTATTTTCACCTATATATACAACTCAATTCTGTACTACAACCATCAACACATACCCTACCTTTTCACCACATCTTTCATTTCAAATCAGCAAGAATCACTTTTTATAACAATGACCATCCGACAAATGCTAAGACGATCCTTACCCAGCGAAAGAAGATCAGCTGAAGTTCCAAAAGGCCATTTGGCTGTTTACATTGGGGAGAAAAAAAGGAGGCGTTTCGTAATTCCAGTATCATACTTGAATCATCCTTCATTTCAAGAATTGTTGTATCAAGCAGAAGAAGAATTCGGGTTCCATCATCCAATGGGTGGCCTCACCATCCCCTGCAACGAGGACTCATTCGTTGATCTCATCTCTGGCATGAGCACAAGATCATGAAATAATTGCTATATATGTTAACACAATTTTGTAGATTAATTTCTTTGGCAAGCATTCTTCATTGTCTTAGAAGATCACACTTAATTAGGAAATTAAAAATGTATATTCAACCACAAAGCTGTATTTCATTGCATATAAAAAATATACTTATGCATCCAGCCATCGACATATGCAAAAGCCTCATATGATTCAAGTGTCTATGATCTCTCAATTATTTGCCACATTGCCTTCATTCATATAAAAGTTATGTCACATATAAAGACTTACCCTTTTACATATGCAAATATCTAGGTCAATACTCTTCACCCATCCAAAGCTCCACAAATGATCCGGCCCACAAAAACTTAACCTGCAAATGATCCGGCCACCATAACCCAGGCCAACAAATGGTTAGTCGGGGTGAACTTATTTAATTAAACTTCATCTGTACTAGGATTAATATTCAACATTATAATAATTATGTAGTCTATGTTAAAAATTTTCACAACATTATAAAAAGTTACAGTCCCTAACTGGTCAGGCTTTGAGAGTTTGACAGCTTTACTTTTTTCATACTTTTTTCTGTTTCCATGCCAAGTTGATCTAAATTAGTAAGATCAAAGAAAAGCAAGTACGGTCATCTGAGGGTTACAGGGGCATCAAATATTGTTATCAGTTGATTAATGTTGTGGGGTATGTTGCATGATTTGGTAGGATACAGTATATTTGGATCACTCATTCTTGTTGCCTTCAAATCATGACAATGATCAAAAGACAAATCCATGTGATTACCCATGTTCTTATGTTTCTCATCTCTCAATGCCCATCACACATTCCTAAAGGACTCATCCTTTCTATTTTCATCTATATATACAACACAAATTCTTGATTACAACCATCAACACATATTCTAGCTTTATCTAATCTCTATGATATTACATTCTTCAAAATGTTTGTTCATTTCAGCTTAGAAAATCAACAATGGCCATCCGCCAAATGCTAAGACGATCTTTATCCAGCGAAAGAAGATCAGCCGAAGTTCCAAAAGGCCACTTGGCTGTTTATGTTGGGGAGAACGAAAAGAGGCAGTTTGTGATTCCAGTATCATACTTGAACCACCCTTCATTTCAAGAATTGCTATTGCAAGCTGAAGAAGAATTTGGGTTCCATCATCCGATGGGCGGACTCACCTTTCCATGCGACAAGGATTCATTCGTTGAACTCATCTCTGGCTTGAGCAGAGCATGAGATTAATATCATGTTTTAGAAGAACATAATTTTGTAGATTAGGTCCTCAGACAAGCATTCTTCATAGTCTCAGAAGTACATACTTTCATAGGAAAACAAATGTATATTCATTTTCACCAATAGATTATAATATATTCAAAAAATTACTTGTCCATCATTATCTGTTCTAAACTATTCTTATAAATTAATAATCATATCTCTCTGTTCTAACTTTTGTTTCCAATTTCAATCAAGCCATTTTATTCACTGATTAATAGCTATCGAAAAATTCAGGCGCGCATTCCTTCTAAATGATCACATATATTTCTGTTATGGCTTCATATCTAACATCAATATAAGAACGAAGCTAACTGTTATAGATTCGTTGTTATAGATCATTGAAACTTGGAACAAGTTCACCTTTGCGAGGGTTTATTTTGGCTGACAATTCAAATGATCAAACATCATTAAGCTTTTCAGATTGTTTAGGAAATTTTAAGACATTTAAACTTTATAATTTAATTGTTCAAGTACAAATAATATGGAGTTAAAGACTTATACAGTCTCAATTTATTCCTAATTTAACTGAAATGTCCATTATATAAACAATATTGCTAGGTAACATGATCAACTTAGCAGCAACTTTTCTCCAGTAAATTTAGTCCACAATTTACTGTTTGCAAAGAAGCATTACCATATGATCTGTTTATTTCCTTGACCCTTTCATCAAAATACGTGGACCATTTTAGTTTACATTATGATCATAATGCATAATGAAGTCACATATTTTAGTTCACATGTTAGGCAAAGTCAAGAATGTCCTACACCAGTGACATCAGTTGATTAAAGTAAAGGGGTCATTTGAGGGCTATGTTGCCTCATTTTATAGGATAAAATTTATTTGGATCACAATTTTTTGTTCCTTTGAAATCTTGATTATTGTCAAAAGACAAATTGATGTTGTTCCATGTGATTTTTTTTCTCAACTCTCTCTCATATACCCACCCTATATTTCAGAAGGATACATACTGCCTTTCTTCATTTTCCTATATAAGACACTCATCTCAACTGAAACCAGCAACAACTTCATATATGAAAATTGACAAGTTAGCACTAATTTGTTAACAAAGGAGGAATTCATAGAGTGCAGAGAGAATAACCATTTAAAATGTACTACCACAAAGTGAACATTTGAAAAAAGTCATGGCATAAATAGGGCTGTTTCTAATAGGGTTGTACTTACGCCTTTTAAAGGCATAAATAGGTAGAGCATCTTCATCAGGCTTAAGAAAGCACTCTAAAACTTTATTATCCCTACAACTTACAGCTGCATGAAAAGTCTCGATGACGGAGTCCGGCACAGACTCCTTTGCTTCAATAGTTGCTAGCATCAGCCAATTATTAGACCAAAGAAGTTTCACAACATCCACCGGTTCGTAAGGTCTCCCGGTCTGCCAACAAAATATAAGTTTTCAGAATGCATACTCTAAAAATGATATCAGAAGAATATACACTGGAAGATAAGACGGCACTAAGAAAGAAACACAGACACCGAGAATGGATTAAATACTTGCTAATCAGTCTCTAGATTGTTTCACTTGTTCCATTAAACGAGATTATTAGTTTTTAGTGTTGACGTACCTTACCACCACTTTATTTGATGTGCGTAGTGTGGGTTGAAAACTACATTTGATTGGTATTGTATTGATTTTTATTTATGAGCCAAAACTTAATGTTAAGCGTTCTTTCACATTACTCAGACATTTATGAATCTCCAATTTATAATTTATAAAGATAGATGGTGATCCAAGAATTTTTTCCTCAAAAACAAAAATCAATTCAACCAGAGATCATCAGATTTGCAAGGTCACAACTCACAAGCACAAAAAGTAAAGGCCACAAATCAGAAATTCATCAAATCTGATAATAATTCAAGTCTCCTAGGTTGAAGGAAGTGAAGAAAACCAGTTCGATAAGTATGCATGCATAGGAAAACAAAGAAATTGGAAAACCAACCTTAAAAATGCATAATTCATCATTGGAAAAATAAAAGGCAAATATACATGGAAACTTAAAGAATCAGGCTTTAAATTCAAAATACGCAAAAAAAAAAAAATGAATTGAATAAATAAAAGAGAGAAAAAAAAAATTCAAAACCTGAAACTAAACAAAAAAAATCACTGAAAAAAAAAAACTAGTGGAAGCATTCAAAGATGACAAATCCAGTTATAATTACAAATAAACAGAGAAAACGCACCCTTTCTGAGATATGGGCCAGAATTACGTCAGCAGTTTCTTTGATGACAGCCTCATAATAGTTGTCTTCGACATATCCGGGATCTCGTGCCAACTCCATATAAGGGAAATTGAAGAATCGAGGTACGGTTTCATAACCGTAAGCCTGCGGCCCAATTAACAAAAGAATTTAATTTCATATTACAAAGTAAAAGAAAAGCCCTAATAAAGCAGGAAGTGAGAAGTGCGGAAGATGAGTAGATACCCTAGTAGCACGCATTTCATGAAGAAACTTGTTGGTGGCTTCGAGATCAGAATCCATAGTCTCTTTTGATACGCTGCCGGGGGCGTACTTGTCGTACCAATCTTGGATGTTTTCCTTGTCTTTCCACGAATACCTAGTAGTAACGTAGTAAGTCATTTACCCGTATACAAATTGCGGGCAGCTTTCCAGCGGTGGCCATTTTTTCTCCATCACAGGAGGAGGGCGGGGACAGAGGGTAGACTGGAAGGGGAAGGGGAGGGGTTGGCGGGGGAGAGAGATTTTCTGAATTTCCAAATTCGATTCTGAGCGTTTCCTTTTAATTTATCGTATATATGGAGTATTTAAAGAATAATAACAAGGCAACTGGGTTACGGGTGATATTGGGCCGGCCCATCACATGATAATACTAATAAGCATAGTGGATTATATTTCCTTAACTTGTATAAAAATTTATAATTTTTTTTATATTTAATTCAAATTAATTGCACAAGGTAACAACTAACAAGGTAGACTATTTTATATTTTTTAAAATAGATATCACTTTTCCTATAAAATATTATTATTATTATTATAAAATATTATTCATTTTCATTTGCAATATAAATTGTTCATAAAATTTCATTATCACTTTTCATTAATTCAATTTTTTTGTTATAGAAACTATCACTTCTCATCCGTCGCAATCTCACGCTATTCTTTGCCATGTAATAATTATATATATTGCATGTTGAGATCGGTTTTGATTATTTGATTTGAGTGATTAAGCTTTTTTTTTTTTTCATATAGTGGCTTAAAAGAACATTCAAGTTCATTACATAAATTAAATGATAAATACATTTTTTTTATTTATTAATTTTATCCAATTTTGAAATTGATCCATCATATTCACACTTTTAAAATTGATCCATTAAGTTTACAAAATCAACAAATTCATCCCCTAACGACTATAGTGGGTCTCCCACCTGATATTGCTGACATGTAATTCCTACATGGCTTTTTTCTATTTTTATTTTTATTTTTAAGACATCTGTCGTGATTCTGTTCCTCCCCGCCCGCCAACGCCACCCACCCATTAACACCTCTCCTCAAGCTTTTCTCGTTGAAAATCAATTGGAAAGCCAAACCTAAATTAAAGAAGATACTTCTATCATTTGCTATCATTCATTAGCCTCGCCACCTAATTTTCCTTACGCAAAGATTTGTTGTAGACATCGAAATATATTATGTGCGATTTATATAATTGAGTGATCCAGGTTCGATTCTCATTGAGTAGGAGGGGAGATATAAGGGAATAAGAGTGTATGAGTGCTTGGTAAACTAAGTACTAACTATACTAACAACTAACTTTGCCCGATAAAAAAAATGATATTCAATCAATGGAAAATGAAATAGTTAAATTAAATAGTATTATGAACAATTAGCAAGATAAATAAGAAGATGTAATGTATATAATAAAAGTTAATACTTCTTCTGTCCCGTTGCTTTTTACATTTAGATTAATGAATGTAGTATTTTAATGTGTAGTGAGGTAATAGAAATAATATTTTAATGTAAAGTGGTTAGGTGTATTAGTGTGATGTGTGGGCCATGGAGAAAGAAATAATTAATTTATGTGGGTCTTATTTATTAAAAAGAGAAATGTAAAAATTGAAATGGGACGCACAAATTGAAAATATGTAAAGATTGAAATGGGACGGAATGAGTGCTTATTAAAAAAAAGTGAGTTGCGAAAGAAACCACGACCATTATTTCAATTGCAATTTAGTCTCAAGTTTGAGATTTGATAATTTGTGTGCCCTCGGGGGCATACGCCGTGCGCCTTTAGAATTTAGTATTAAATTGTGTACCCTTTAGTATAAAGATGTGTACCCTTTATTTTCTGAAAAAAAATAAAAAAAATATTAATGAAAAACATATATTCTTTAGAACAAAATGGTGTTCTTTTATTAATTAAAGTATATACCCTTTAGAATAAAATAATATACTCATAATACTAAATTCTAAAGGCGCATATTAATGCACGCAAGACACGGCTTTTAAGTATATCGTGAATTGCACTTATCGGAAATCAATGCTATCTCCTGTTGCGCTGAGCTATCCCATATGTCATCTTTGGGTTTATTATACTAAAAACCACAAAGTTTATTTAAATTGCACTTTATTCCAAATTTGTAAGATTTTGGTGGAAAAAAATCAGATTATATCTTGTGGCAAGTTGCACTCATCTAATAAAATTTAAATATTTTCATATTTTATTTTAAAATATAAAAATTATTATATAAAATAATAAATTTTAAGATAACATTGATTTAATTTTTTAAAAAAATATTGAAGTCATTAAATTTTATGTAAACAAAATTAATTATTTAAAAACTGAATTATTAAAAAATAAATCTCTTATCAGTCTAAAGAATTTTTAAATTTATAAAAATAATAATAATAATAATAATAACAATAATGTAAAAAGTAAATTTATATTCATACTAAATTTAATCATCACATTTAAGTCATGTAGGGTCCTTTGATGTTTAAAGGTGGGCATCTGAAGTTATTGGTTGATTATTACGGCTGGGTTATTTTGCTATGGCTGGTAGGTTACAATTTGTTGGGTAAAGGATCATTTTAGACCTCCAATTTATATTATAGGATCATGTAAGCCTTGATCTATTATTTTCTTCATTTAAACCCTTTTTGTTATCAAATTGGATCAAAGCAGCCCTTCTTATTATCTAATTAAAACAATGAAAATATTCAGTAAAAGAATTGTGAAACGTCGTTAGAGATTTATTTGGAACCCAGTATCTTTATCTTTCCTTATCTTTCAGATTTTTCTATTTTTATCATCAGAGCTGCAATAGCCGCCATTTTTTCAGTCATTATGGTTCTCATACTCCGAATCCGTTACAGCAGTCCTCGGAAGCAGTTGGAGAGGCAGATTGATTCGCAAGGCCGCAACTTTGGAATGAATTCAGTTTGGGAAAAGGGTGAAGTAGCCCCTCAAACTTATTTCAAGAGATCAAACTACCCTTTCACCTATTTTTTCGTATTATATCCCTTTTTTATCTTAGTTGGATCAAATATGACCCTTATCTTTTAAACTATTCTTATAAATTAATAATCATATCTCTCTGTTCTAACTTTCCTTTCCAATTTCAATCAAGCCATTTTACAAAGCTAACTGTTATAAATTCAGCTCGTTGATGCTTGAACAACACTAACTCGTTATAGATCATCGAAACTTGGAATGAGTTTGCCTTTGCAGGGACTTGTTTTGGCTTACAATTCAAATGATCAAACATCATTAAGCTTCTCAGATTGTTTAGGGAAATTTTAAGACATTTAAACTTTATAATCTATCTGTTCAAGTACAAAAATCGTAGAGTTAAAGACTTAGAGAGTCACAATTTATTCCTAAATTAACTGAAATGCCCATTATATAAACAATATTGCTAGGTAACATGATCAACCTAGCAGCAACTTTTCTCCAGTACATTTAGTCCACAATTTACTGTTTGAAAGAAGCATTATCATATGATCTGTTTATTTCCTTAACCCTTACATCAAAATAAGTAGACCATTTTAGTTTACAGCACAACATTAATTCTTCAGAATTTTTTCATTTCAACCAGCAAGAGTTGCTTTAGATATCTATGTCAAGTGAAAGAAGATCGCTGAAGTTCCAAAGGGCCATTTGGCTTGGTGAGAATGAAAAGAAGCGTTTTGTAATTCCATTTTCGTATTTGAACCACTCTTCATTGCAAGAGTTGCTGTATCAAACTGAAGAGGAATTTTTTGGGTTCCATCATCCAATGGGTGGCCTCACCATCCCCTGCAATGAGGACTCGTTCGTTGATCTCATCTCTAGCATGAGCACAAGATCATGAAATAAATATTATGTATAATTTAGAAGAACACAATTTTGTAGATTAGTTTCTCTTGACTAGCATTCTTCACTGTCTTAGAAGAGCACACTTGATTAGCAAATTAAAAATGGGTACTCAACAACAAAAATGTATTGCATTGCAATTAAAAAAATATACCTTTACATCCTCATGCAAAACCCTCATGTGATTCAAGTGTTTGTGATCTCTCAATTATTTGCTTTATTGCCTTCATTCATATAAAATTTATATCACATATAAAGACATACTTACCCATACATATGCAAATATCGAGGTCAATACTCCTCTTATCCACCCCATTAAAACTTAACATGCAAATGATCCGGCCCATTGTAACCCAACCCAACAAATGGTGAATTATGGAGTCATTTATTTAAACTTTAATTACTTTTATTAATTTCGATATATTTATGTTTAATTGTTAGTTCTAATTCTAGGATGTGCTTTGTAGGATGTGAAGATTTCACTAAATCTAAAAAGTTACAGTCCCTAAATGGTCAGGATTTGAGAGGTTGACAGTTTTAACTTTTTCATACTTTTTTCTGTTTTCATGCCAACTTGATATGAATTAGCAACATCAAAGAGAAGCAAGTAGGGTCATCTGAGGGTGATAGGGGCCTCAAATATTATTATCATTTGATTAATGTGGGGTATGTTGCATGATTTGGTAGGATACAATATATTTGGATCACTCATTCTTGTTGCCTTCAAATCATGGCAATGATCAAAGGACAAATCCATGTGATTACCCATGTTCTTATGTTTCTCATCACTCAATGGCCATCACACATTCATGAAGGACTCTCCCTTCTATTTTCACCTATATATACAGCACAATTCTTGATTACAACCATCAACAAATATTCTAGCTTTCTCTGCTTCACATTTTTCAAAAAGTTTTTCATTTGGCAATCCGCCAAATGCTAAGACGATCTTTATCCAACGAAAGAAGATCAGCTGAAATCCCAAAAGGCCACTTGGCTGTTTATGTTGGGGAGAACAAAAAGAGGCGGTTTGTGATTCCAGTGTCGTACTTGAACCACCCTTCATTTCAAGAACTACTATTGCAAGCTGAAGAGGAATTTGGGTTCCATCATCCGATGGGCGGCCTCACCATTCCATGCGACGAGGATTCATTCGTTGAACTCATATCTGGCTTGAGCAGATCATGAGATACATACCATGTTAAGAAGAACATAGTTTTGTAGATTAGGTCCTCAGACAAGCATTTTTCATTGTCTCAGAAGTACATACTTTCATAGGAAAACAAATGTATGTTCATTTCTCACCATAGATTATTATATATTCAAAAATTACTTGTCCATCAGCATCTGTTTTAAACTATTCTTATAATTTTTTAATCAGAACTCTCTGTCCTTATTTTCGTTTCTGATATCATTAAAGCCATGTAATTTGCTGACTAATTGCTATTGAAAAATTGCAGATGTACTGCATTTCTTCTAAAATGATCAAAAAATACTTCTGTTATGACTTCATGTCTAACATCAAGATATATAAGAACCAATCTAACTGTTATAGATTCTGCTTGTTGATGCTTGAACAACACTTACTCATTGTATAGATCATAGAAACTCGGAACGAGTTTGCCTTTGCAGGGACTTTTTCTGGCTGACAATTCAAATGATCAATCATCATTAAGCTTTTCAGATTGTTTAGGGAAATTTTAAGACATTTAAACAAAATAATGTACCTGTTTAAGTACAAATATAGTGAATAAAAATTCACTATTTATTCCTAATTTAACTACAATGTTCATTATTTAAACAAAATTGCTAGTTAACATGACAACTTAGCAGCAACTTTTCTCTACTGAATTTAATTAGTCCAAATTCACTGTTTGTAAAGAAGCATTATCATATAAGGTATCTATTTCCTTAGCCATTTAATCATGATCTAGTCTCTGGTAAATCAGGGCGTTTGTAAACCCTTCTTATTTATAGGTCGAAAATTATAATAAGACATAAACCACTAAGGTGCACATAATTAATTATGTGATCCCGTTGCAAGGAATAATTTGTCTTTCATCAAAATAAGTGGACCATTTTAATTTACATTTCGATCATAATGCATAATGAAGTCACATATTTTAGTTCACATGGTAGGCCAAGAATGTCCTACACCAATAACATCGGTTAATTAAAGTAGAGGGGTCATTTGAGAGCTATGTTGCCTCATTTTATAGGAAATTTTTTTTGGATCACAAATTCTTGTTGCCTTGAAATCTTGATTATTGTTGGAAAACAAATTCATGTTATTCCATGTGATTTTGTTTCTCACCTCTCTCTCATATGACCCACCCCATATTTCACAAGGATACATACTGCCTTTCTTCATTTTCCTATATATACAACACTCAATTCAACCAAAACCAGCAACAACTCAAAAGCTTTCATCTACAACACAACATTCTTCAGAGTTTTTTCATTTCAACCAGCAAGAGTACTTGCCTTAGTTTTTCAAAATGGCCATCCGTCAAATGTTGAGACAATCTCTGTCAATCGAAAGAAGATCAGCTTCATCTGGAGCTGAAGTTCCCAAGGGCCATCTGGCTGTTTACATTGGGGAGAACGAAAAGAGGCAGTTTATGATTCCGGTGTCATACTTGAACCACCTTTCGTTTCAAGAACTGCTATATCAAGCCGAAGAAGAATTCGGGTTCCATCATCCAATGGGTGGCCTCACCATCCCCTGCAGCCAAGACATATTCGTTGATCTCATCTCTAGATTGAGCACAAGATGAAGTAAATATTGTGTTCTACTAGAAGAGAGAATTTTGTAGATTAGTTTCTCTGTACTTTATTAGGAAAACAAATGTATATTCAACCACAAAACATATTAAATATTAGAGACTATCTGTCCATTTTCCATATGCAAGATTCCTAATGTGCTTCAGTTAACTTTCTCACAAAGTGAGTTTTCACCTAATTCATTTACTGAATAGTTTCTCAAGGAGGACACATGGTGATGAGAAACTTAGAATGAAGTGTCAAGTAAATTTATTACATCAAAAATATTACTTGTCCTTCAGTATCTGTTTTAAATAATTTTAATAAATTTATAATCATATCTTTATATCCTTTCTTTCATTTCCAATCAATCAAGCCATGTAATTTGCTGACTAATTTCTGTCGAAAAAAGCAGAAATGCATTCCTTCTAAAATGATCACAAATACTTATGTTATGACTTCCATTATAATCTAGGGCAATATATTATTATACAATTATATTAGCTATTCAATTATATTATGGACTTAATTAAGTGATCCAATTAAGGTTAAAGGTCCATGGGCTATAATAATAAATGATATGGGCTTATTGAGTAGATACCCAATACTACATGATTAGGTGATTATGGGTGGTCTAGTCAAGTAGTATATAAAGGTTACCCGGTTATGGTCCCCAAAATACTAAGCCGCACATTGTCTTCCCTTCTCCCCATCGGGAGGGATTACTACGGTCCCCATAAGGAATAAGGAGGCTTAGTTGAGGAAGGTCATATAACCACTGATCCTAAGTTCGTGTTCCGCCTAGAGACTCATCGGATCAGGTACGCTTCCGCTTTACGGTTTTGATCTCGGTTTATCATAATAGGGTTAAGGTCTCATGGATTTATTTCCAACAAGTGGTATCAGAGCCACCCTATTCATGATTCTCTGAGATTGGTAATTATGCCATGATTTATAGAGATACTTATGTGGTATGAATGACAACATGGGTGTTGTTTGCATACGGATTATATTAAATTTAATCATTCATGTGCATTAAATGATGTGGAGTATAAATTCAATTTCGATATCAATGATATCAAATATTCACTGCATTTCAGCAATTTTAAAAGGATTGTAAATGGAAATGGGTGGGATTTGTCTTCACTGTCAATATTATTTGGATTCGATTAATTTTGAAACTTTAAATTGAATTTATTTGTTAGATATCAAATAAATCTTCAAATTAGTGATTGGTGTACATAATCTGTTCGTGATTGAATACGGATGGCGTAATTAACATACTGTATTTTATAATTGATCAAGTAAGAGCAAATATAATGATTTATTTGGGAGTACTTGTA
The DNA here is from genome assembly GCA_023678885.1 of Pogostemon cablin. Taxonomy (NCBI): domain Eukaryota; kingdom Viridiplantae; phylum Streptophyta; class Magnoliopsida; order Lamiales; family Lamiaceae; genus Pogostemon; species Pogostemon cablin. Next base: position 20,283,905 of record CM042954.1, on the reverse strand, counting down.
TGAATATCCATTCTGATAGTAATTTCCAATGTTGGAAGCAATTGTGATAACTCATAATTTTGGATATAGCAAATTAACATTTGCAACAGAATTGATAATTGATTACACAAGGATGTTTAGTCGTGTCATGGTCATGATATCATTTTAAGGTTATATATGCTGCTCATTATTTTCTCCTCTATGCATATATAGATTTAATATTAATTAAATTGTGATATCTTATTTGCTCATTTGGAGAATTGCGTCAATTCCATATTGGTCATATTAAATAAAGAAAGCCGGTTCATTCAGTTTAATAATTGATTTATGAGACAATTATGTGATTCAATAATATTTGGTTATATTCTATTTATGGCGTAAGAAATTAATTGTGCAATATTTATTATTGATTCTGGAATCAATTACGAGTCCCATTATTTTGGAAAGGATCGAGTTTTATATTAAATTGGGATTTTGGAATCCCTAATTAAGTAAAGAAATCTTTCATTATTTTTTAAGTTGGTATGAATCATCTAATATTCCTATTTGGTTAGAGGAATAAAATTAAATTAAATTGGGGAGACAGTTAAATGTCGTTTAATTAAATTAAATATTTTAATATTTATTTAATTAGTCTAGTAAACCTTCAATCTAGTCAATCGAAGCACCATGTTGCCACAGCAATATCGTGTGTGGAGAAAAGCTTTATTGAAATTACATAGATGGGTGTGGTATTATTTATGTGTTCTGTGTTCGGCCCATAGGTAGGCACAGTTTGACAGAATAATAACACACATGTGATAATAAGTATGTGATAATTATTTGGATTATTCATGTGAACATGAGTCGGTCCACAGATAGACTCTTGTTTGACAGAACTTATTGTCAATACTTGATTGTTACACCAAGATTACCCCTACAGTTAATTTTTGTCCACAGACGAGGTTAATGTTGCACAAGGTGTCCACAGTGTATTTTCATGCGGGTATTGATCGGCCCATAGGTAGATTAATATTTGGCAGAAATACACAAGCACATGTGGTGGTAAATATGTGACGATTATTTGTTTAACATGTGAGTAATAAGTCGGCCCACAGGAAGGCTATTGCTTGACAGTTTTATTGTCAGTATTTGACTACTACGTAGAGAGTGTCACTTACAAGTTAGTATTGTTGTCATTGGACTTGATACTAATGATGTGATAGATTCCTTAAGATGATTCTAAACTATTTAAAATTTGAAAGATTATAAAGTTTAGTACAAGCATGATAATCATTTTGGATTAATTCTCTATACTATTAAAAAGTCTGTTAATTAAGTTTAACCTATGTCAACAACAAAATTATACATGATGAGAACTTCAACAATAAGAATGACCTAATAAGTTTCTAACAAACTCTGTCTCAATAAAGTATAAGGACAACAAAGAAAAACCCGTTTGGAAAGCTGTTAAAAAAAAAAACTAAAGTATAACCTTTCGTTTTCTCCTAAAGGCTTGTGGAATTGTTTTATAATACACCACATTAAGATTACTTAGTATGAATGGTGTTGTGGTGTAGTTAAAAGACAAAAATAGTACTCCATATTATATGGTTACTAATTGGAGAAATACTAAGAATTGCAGCTTATGGTCTCAATAAAGTTCCAACCAAAGTAGTTGTGAGAACTCTTTGAGTTTCACATATGGTGATATCCAACTAAGGCTAGATCATTAGGATCTACTAAAGAAAATTGGATTCAAATAGATACAAGCTACTTTATTGGTATTAAATAAAGATAATAAGTTTATGATCCAATTGATCGGATCATATTTGAGACGGGTAATACGGTATTATGTGAGGATGTTGATTTTGGGGGAAGAATAATATTAGAGACATTGTCCTTAAGGGGGAGTCGATTCGATCCCCACTTATGCTTTAAAGAATTGGTGCAAATTCAGAATAATGATATGACAATGTAAATAATATTTAAGGAATAACAAATTCAACAACCTCAAGAATTAATGTCACTAAGGAAACCACTAGAGTTGGGTGAAAGACAATTCGAATGATTATGTAGTTTTTCTCTTAAATAATGAGGACACTATGGAATTAATGGTAGAACATTCAAACAATGTTCATCAAGCCATGCAAGGTCCAAATACTCGAAAGTGGGTTAATGCTATAATTTATGAGTTTAAATCAATACAAGATGATTAGGTTTGCATCTTGATATAGGATTATACTCAAAAGGGAAGGAAGTCATTATTATAAGATAATCGTGACATTAGTAGCACATTTTGATCTTGAATCATATTAGATGGATGTAAAGATAAAGTTCCTTGATCGCAACACTGATGATACGATCTAAATGGTTTAAGAACTAATAGGAAATCCATCTATGCATTCAAGCAAATTTTTTTTTTCGTAAAGGAATCACAAGTATCATCATGAAGTAAGTGTCTCATTTGGTTTTAAGACAAATGTAGATGATTATGTGATTCAGTGGGAGAATGTTTAAGTTAAACTAATGGAGACAAGTGCAGTCTCAATCAGGTACCCTAAAGTTAAACTAAAGATTTAAGAAATGTAGAAACATTCCATATTCATTGGTTGTTGGAAGTTGTTGTATGATGAGGTCTCTACAAGACCTAATTAGGCTTATGTTGTTGGTATATTAAGTAGACATTTAATTAACTCTAGTATGGATCTTTATAAAGTATGTATAGAGAACTAAGAATAATATGCATGTACATCAGGGATCAGATTTGTTAGAGATCATGAGGAATTCTGATTCTGAGTTTGTTGGATGTCAATACAGTATAAGATCCACTTGATGCTATATTTTCTGTTGGTCGGAGAGCTATACAAGTAAAAGTATTAAGCAAACACTTTAGCTCATTAACCATGACAACAGAATTAGTAGCACACTAAGGGTAAAAGTTGAGAAGATTTGTCACATAAAGTTCATTGTGACAGTTAGTTCGCAGTAAAGTATTTATGACAAGAATACTTATAAGTCAAACAAATTGACATAGAATTCTTGGTTGTTAAAGAAAGTGTTTTGTGTAGATAAAATTTTAGAAGAGCATATTATGATAGACTCCAAATATGGATCCACCAATTATGTATTCAACGCCCTGCAATTTTATGAGCTAGCTAATCATGTGGGTGTTATATGGTTTTAGAATACATTAGTTCAGTGGGAGTCTATATTTATTGTTCTTTAAAGTTTTCAAGACACTTTGATTTGGATAATTCAGTTTTCTGCAGAATAAAGTTCATGACTTTGAATTCATTGTGAATTCACTTAAGTAATTTCATTTTGTAATATTTTACATTATGGATTGATCTTACTAAAGTTTAAAGTTGGACCAGTTGGAAATAGACATGATGTTGATCACATTTGACATGTAATTTCCATACTACTCACCATATTTGATCTATGTCATTGAGTATATTGATATTGGTAATTGTCGGGGTTTAATCACGATTTATAATGTGGTGAATGCCGCGGTAGTTCCATATTAGTATATGAGATGGACCAGATTGTTAAGTATAGCCTGAAGAGGAATAACATAAAGTTGCGCAACTAAGGACTCTTGATATAATTGCTAACGGAAAATATATAGCCCAAGTGGGAGATTGTTGGAAATTATTAATTTTCATTATAATCTAATTGTGGGCAATATATTATTATACAATTATATTAGCTATTCAATTATATTATGGACTTAATTAAGTGATCCAATTAAGGTTAAAGGTCCATGGGCTATAATAATAAATGATATGGGCTTATTGAGTAGATACCCAATACTACATGATTAGGTGATTATGGGTGGTCTAGTCAAGTAGTATATAAAGGTTACCCGGTTATGGTCCCCAAAATACTAAGCCGCACATTGTCTTCCCTTCTCCCCATCGGGAGGGATTACTACGGTCCCCATAAGGAATAAGGAGGCTTAGTTGAGGAAGGCCATATAACCACTGATCCTGAGTTCGTGTTCCGCCTAGAGACTCATCGGATCAGGTACGCTTCCGCTTTACGGTTTTGATCTCGGTTTATCATAATAGGGTTAAGGTCTCATGGATTTATTTCCAACAACATCAAGATAAGAACAAAGCTAACTATTATAGATTCTGCTTGCTGATGCTTGAACAACACTAACTCATTACTATTAGAGCAAGCCCGTTTAACATCTCGAATAGTTATAGATCATCAAACTTGTAACGAGCTTGCCTTTGCAGGGACTTGTTTTGGCTGAACAGTTCAAATCATCAATCATCTTTAAGCTTTTAATTAAGATTATTTAGGGAAATTTTAAGACATTTAAACTTTATAATGTACCTGCTCAAGTACAAATATTGTAGAGTTTTAAAGATTTATACAGTCACAATATATTCCTTATTTAACACCAATATCCATTATAAACAATGTTTCTAGGTAACATTATTAACTTAGCAGCAACTTTTCTGCAGTGAATTTAGTCCACAAATTATGGTTTGTAAAGAAGCATTATCATATAAGCTGTATATTTCCTTAACCATTTCATCATGACCTATCGTAAACCCTCCTTATTTATAGATTGAAAATTATAAGAGGACATAAACCGCTAAGGTGTACATAATTAATTATGTGATCCCGCTGCAACTTGCAAGAAATACTTTATCTTTGATCAAAATAAGTGGACCTTTTAATTTACTTTATGATCATAATGAATAATGAAGTCACATATTTTAGTTCACATGGTAGGCCAAGTCAAGAATGCCCTACACCAATAACATTGGTTGCTTAAAGTAGAGGGGTCGTTTGAGAGCTATGTTGCCTCATTATATAGGATACAATTTTTTTGGATCACAAATTCTTGTTGCCTTGAAATCTTGATTATTGTTGCAAGACAAATCCATGTTGTTCCATGTGATTTTGTATCTCAACTCTCTCTCATATAACCCACCCTATATTTCACAAGGATACATACTTCCTTTCTTCATTTTCCTATATATACTACACTCATCTCAACTAAAACCTGCAACAACTTCTCAAAAGCTTTCATTTACAACACAACATTCTTCAGAGTTTTTTTCATTTCAACCAGCAAGAGTTGCTTTAGTTTTTCAAAATGGCCATCCGACAAATGTTGAGACAATCTCTGTCAAGCGAAAGAAGATCAGCTTCATCTGGAGCTGAAGTTCCCAAGGGTCATCTGGCTGTTTACATTGGGGAGAATGAAAAGAGGCGGTTTGTGATTCCTGTGTCGTACTTGAACCACCCTTCGTTTCAAGAACTGCTATATCAAGCTGAAGAAGAATTCGGTTTCCATCATCCAATGGGTGGCCTCACCATCCCCTGCAGCCAGGACATATTCATTGATCTCATCTCCAGCTTGAGCACAAGATGAAGTAAATATGGTGTTCTACTAGAAGAGAGTTTTGTAGATTAGTTTCTCTATACATTATTAGGAAAACAAATGTATATTCAACCACAAAAACATATTAAATATTATACACTATCAGTCCATTTTCCATATACAAGATTCCTAATGTGTCTTAGTTAACTTCCTCACAAGTGAGTTTTCACTTAATAACAGTGTAGATCTATACTATATAGTCCCTCAAGGAGGACAAACTGTGTCAAGTAAATTTTCTAGATATATGGCAAGCTATAAATTAAGATATTTTGAATCTTGACAAACAATAATCATTCCAAATAATATTGAGTAAAGTTCAAGCCTTACAAGGATATAAAATAATCTTGCCAACTTATCAGCTGCTTACTCCAGCCAAATCTAGGTCCCAATTTCATGTCATCACTGACTTGTCCATTTTTTCAACCCTTAAATCCTTTCTCTAAACTACATCAAAATAAGTGGACCTAATTTTCAGAATGCATAATGATCTAAGTTACATATTTTAGTTCACATGGTGGTGGACCAAGTTAATGCTGTCCTAAACCAGATGACTTAGCAAACTATTAGTTAGATTGTTCAATCAATCATGCAATTACAGCTTTCATGAGCATGATCAAATCGACTTAGGAAGATAAGATGATCATAAGAAAGCAAGTAGGATCATCTCAGAGAGAGAGAGGAGCCATTAAATCTTGTCATCTGTTGAGTAAAGTAGAGGAAGGTTTGAGGGGTATGCTGCCTTGTTGGTAGGAAATGAGAAAATCTTCGATCACACATTGTTGTTGCCTGACATTTTAAGATGATAAGAAGACAATCCCATGTGACTTACCTAGTCAAAGGAAAAACCTTTTTATTTCTTTTTTACTTTCATACAGTACATTTTTTAACTAAGGCCAGCAACTCCTCTAAATATAGTTGATTTCTCAGCTTTCACTTATCACCCCATCCGCCAAATTTGAGACCATCTTTGGCTTCTTTTCATAGAACGAAGATGGTCTCAAATTTGGCGGATGTTAAACCGGTCGGGTTATATATTTCAATTCTCATATATATACTCAATTTCATCTGCCTAGTACTTATATATCCATTATTTTTCATTGAAATGTTCATCATATACTGTATTAAGTTATTAATACATTCTTGTTTTTACAGTTTTTGTATGTCTGGTTTTGATTTGAAATAGAAAACAATAGGTGCATTTAAGGGTTAGAATAGGCATCAAATTATGTCACTATATAAAAAAATCATAGTAATTACTTATGAGTATCAAATTACCCCAAAAGTGATATTTTTCTTAATCTACATGCAAAAGGAAAGATTGGAGGATGAATCAAACAACTCACCATTTTAATATGCAATAACCTTGTGTTGGTTTCAGTATTTCCTTTCTCTCAATTCTTTCCCCTGTTTCCTTAATTAAGTAAATTCTCCACAAGTGAACGACTAATTCAAAGTAAATTTTCTGGATAGCCAAGAGATCGAGTCATTACCTTCGACTCATTAGCCAAATAATGTTGTTTATATATTTTCACTACATTATTATTTAACATGTTGATTCTTGATAATGAGCCTGTTAAGTAAAATGCACAACCTATTCCTCATTTAATTGAAATCTCCATCATATAATTTTTTTTAAGTACATTCAATGGCAAATTTTTTTGGTAGATATATAAAAAAATTCTTGTCCATTTTCATTTGCAAAAGATTTACAAGAAAAATTAAGAATTACTGGATTGCCATGTTAACACAAAAGATTTTAGTACTTCATGACCTAATTAATTTAGGGCTTCGTGATTTCTCAGGCTATGATTATATATTCAACTCAACCCCACAAGAGCCATTACATTCCTATTCTTACTCTTATTAAGGATATCAAGAAATGGATAATTTTGATGTATATACACACAGTGGCAAACACAGTATGATTGGGTAAAAGATGGTGGGCCAAGATAATGGTGTCCAAAAGCTAGTAGAGTAGACAGATTTGAAATGCATGCAATTTGAATGAGGTGTGCTTTAACAGCTAGCTTTGATATGAAATGGAAAGGTTAAATGAAACCAGTTTAGTGATTGCATTTGAGGGTGAAAGGAGGCATCAAAACTTGTTATGGGTTGATTAGAAGTAATGGGGTCATTATATTGTTGGCAGAGTTGCATGGTGGGTTACAATGTATTCTTGGTGAGTCACACTTTTAACAGTTTTTATGTTTGCTTTTGATATGAAATGGGAAGGTTAATTGCATTTAAGAGTGAGATGTGAAGCATCAAATCTTGCTATGGATTGATTAGAATATAGGGAGCATTTGAGGGTTATGTTGGCAGAGTTGGTGGGATGCAATGTTTTTCTATCACACATTCTTGTTGCCTTTAACATCTTGATGATTCTTGAAACACAATCCATGTCATCCTCCATGTGCCTTTGTTTCTCATCTCTCTCTCTCATAAATGTAGCCTTTCCTAATTATTTGCCTTTATATACAGCACATAATTTCTCAACTACAATCAACAACTTCTGATTAAAGGCTTTCACTTATTTCACCACACCTTTCGCAAAGTTCATCATATCAACCAGCAAATCTTTCACTTCATACAAACTAAATGGCCATCCGCCAGATTTTGAGACGATCCTTGTCCAATGAAAGAAGATCAGCTTCATCAAGAGCTGATGTTCCAAAGGGCCATTTGGCTGTTTACATTGGGGAGAATGAAAAGAGGCGTTTCGTAATTCCAGTATCATACTTGAATCATCCTTCATTTCAAGAACTGCTGTATCAAGCTGAAGAAGAATTCGGGTTCCATCATCCAATGGGTGGTCTTACCATCCCCTGCAGTGAAGAATTATTCATTGAACTCATCTCTGGCTTCACTACAAGATGATAAACATATCATGTCTTAGAAGAACATATAATTTTGTAGATTAGTTTATCTGACAAGCATTCTTAGTTCTCTTACTTTAAGAGGATAACACATGTATATTCAACAATATATATATCAAAAGAATTACTCACTCATTTTCAGGAAAAACCATGTACAGTTTATCTGTTTCCATAGTCTAAAATAATTTATATATTAAATTGAATCAAAACAGGTGGAAAATATATGGACAGCTGAGTTCAGAATCTACAATCCCAATATTTTTCAATTTATGCACACATCAACCAAAAGAGATACCTTGTTGAAAAGACTTACTGTAATGCCAACCACATAATAATATGGTATATTTAATGATCTAATGTTGTACTTCAGTTTCTTCTAACCTACTGTATGTTCTAATAAACAATTGTCCTGAAAGTCAAGAACTAGATTAACTTTGTTCAAAAATTATTACTCCCATCATTATTAATTTGTAAATATGCCTCTTCTCTGTATTTACAAGTCACCACACTTTTTTCTTTAACATTAACAATGAATACATAGTTCATGTCAGGAAAAAACATTGTCTATTTACCACTAATTTTCTACAGTCCATTAGGCCTCCAATTCCATCAACCCAATACAAGTCACATATACATGTTTGTAGGAAACATAATCACATGGAGCTGCAACCTTCATATTTAGACTTACATCCTCATCATGTATGTCTTAATTAATTAAACACAATCAAATGTGTAGGCCTTACAATTTTCCATGGTTGGCCAGCTTTCTAGAGGTTGGCAATTCTAATCCATCATAATTAATTTTTAGCTCTTGATCTGAATAAGAATGATCAAACAAAAGCACGTAGGGTCATTGATGTTATCACTTGTGGTCCTTTTGCCTGATTTGGCAGGATGCAATTGTTTTCGATCACTCGTTCTTGTTGCCTTAAAGTCATGAGGACGATCAAAAGACAAGTCCATGTGATTCCCCATGTTCTTATGTTCTCACCATTTCTTTGATTCGCCTATATATATATAACACAATTCAGGACTCCACAATCACCAACAAATCCTTAAGTATTCTAGCTTTCTCATCTTTCACTTACTCTCACAACATTCTTCAGATATTCTTACACTTTAAGTACTAATAAAGATTCACTTGATAGATCAATGGCCATCCGCCAAATGCTGAGACGATCCTTATCCAATGAAAGAAGATCAGCTGAAGTTCCCAAGGGGCACTTTGCTGTTTATGTTGGGGAGAACGAGAAAAGGCGGTTTGTAATTCCAGTATCATACTTGAACCACCCTTCATTTCAAGAATTGTTAAGTCAAGCTGAAGAAGAGTTCGGGTTCCATCATCCGATGGGTGGCCTCACCATTCCATGCAACGAGGAATCGTTCATCGAACTCATCTCTGGCTTGAGCAGAACATGAAAACATACTATGTTTTAGAGGGACACAGTTTTGTAGAATAGTTTATCTGACAAGCATTCTTCATTGCCTTAGAAGTAAATAATTCAATGAAGTGATGAAATGTATCAATTTATTACTACATGTTAACAAAATTACAAATCCATTTTCATATGCAAAAGCCCTATGCAGTTTAAATACTTCTGTTCAACTTCCCAGTATTTTACATACGGATCAGATCTAATAGTCTTCATATATTTAACTGTTATAAATTATTAACATAAATTTAAACTATAAAGAAGAAAAAAAACCATTAAAATGACGCAAACTATCCAAATAAGGGATATTCCAGCAAGAATATGTTGCACTCTCATTATTTTCGTCCATCAATTCATAATTCTCCATGCGCAGAAAACCAAAGAAAAAATTCTCTATAGCTTATAAAACTGGGTGAGTCTATGAGAATAAAGTTTGAGAAGTACCTAAGAAATTAGTCTGATAGATGAGACCTTTACGTATTTACGAAGTTTTTAACTAAATTCTAAAACTACAATTAAATAATAACCAATTCTTCATTTTTGAGTCCTTATTTTTAATTTAAATTCAACTTACATTTGTATTTTCTCATATATGAGACTACCAAACTTCGATAACAACTACTATTTTACATATGGAAATATTTGACTAAAGTGAATTCACTTTCACCCGTGAGAAACCAAAAGAAAATGCCTGACAAATTTAGTAATTAGTAATAAATTTAATAAAAGTTATATCTTTTTCATCAATATTAACCATTTGCAGAATCTTGTTCCCCCTTACCATGGAGTTGGCTTGTGCAATACAAGCATGGTGGGCTGAAAAATTATCAGATCAACAATTCATTGATTACTTTAGTAATTTGGGTTCTCATGGGGAGCATGATTTTGACGTGATCGAACAAGTCTACATCCATGCCAAAATTATGCTCCAAGGAGAACACAAATAAAAATAACATCTCACAAACTGTTATACTAGTAATTTTTCAACCCAATTATATACAATGCACATACACACAATTTACAATTTACAGTAACAAAAGAAAAACAAAAAACTGCAAAGATTGAAAAATTGTTAATATTAACAAAATATATATTATATTAAATTTATTATTATTAATTACTACATCGGTAATAAGGTAGGTCCTCTTCTGGTTTCTCCAGGTAAAAGTGAATTCTAGTGAGTCAAATATTTGAAATAATGGTCTAATAAAAGTTTTGGTTGTGTCATCTTAAATAATACAAACGTAATTAAATTATTGATTTATTTAATTGAAAATGAGAACTCAAATATTAAGAATTTGTAATTATTTTAAATTTTCGTGCTTAAGAATTAGGAAAACTTCTAAAATGTCAAAAGGTCTCATCTATCAGATTAATTCTTAAATTTTTTCACTGTAATAATGATAATAATAATAATAATAACCTTTTTTTTTTCACTGGAGACTGCTAAATTCCATTTTTATGAGGCATTCTGCATTGAAATGGGGGTAAAAAACTCAAATTGATCAAACTGAAATTAGGGTTTCTAATTTGGATCTTACCAACAAAGAGTAGATCTTCAGCCATGGATGAGAAAACATCAGTCCAAGCATACATACAACCGGAAAGAAGGGATCTAGGGTTCTCCAATAATGAATCAGAACTTCCAACCACCTACTTCAATATGGAACCAAGACAGATGTCAATAACGGAGGGGGAGAAAAATAGGAGAACTGGAGTATAGGGTCTAGGGGAACTCGCCGGCGAGGGCAAGTGAGGGGCGCAGAATGAGAGAGTTTAAAATTTGAAATGTTGTACTCCTTTAGTCAAACTGAAATTAGGGTTTCTAATTTGTATCCTGTAGGTATAGGAAAGTACAGGCGGGGGAGGATCCTCTACGGACATGTCTAACTTTTAGGTGATGTTTGATTTTAGAAGAAAAAATGTTTTTATAATTTGAATATGTATTTTGAAAATCAAAACTTGGGTTTGAAATCCTATTAACCAATAATGTTATGATTTATGAGCAATTCTTGTGTGAGACGGTCTCACCGAATATGAAGATGATAATATTATTAATGATATGTTATACTTAATTGATGAAAAATAATAATACTATTATTTCATGAACATTATAAATGATACGTATTTGGTGACACAGAATTTAAAAAGAGTAATTTTTTTGTTGTAATGATATAATAAAATGGGTATTTCGGGTAATTGAATAAAATAAAATACGAGTATGATATAGTTGATTTGACTATATTGTGCGTAAAAATAAGATGATATTTTTATAATATTGTAAGGTTGTTGATTTTGTGTGCGGAATATTATATTTTCACTTTGGCGTGTGCAAGTATTTTTTTTACGATCAAAATAGAATGTGTGTAAATATTCTTGAGACGGAGGTAGTAACATTTTATTGCGAAAGTGATAACATTTTATAGCTGACACTTTTTATCCGTGTCATGTAAGGTATTACGTGTGACAATCTCACACAAATATTTGTCTAATGTATTTGAGAGGAGGTTTTATTAGTCAAATTAAGGATTAAATATGTTATTCCTTCTGTCCCACTTATCCATATCACGTATTCATGCACATTTTTCATTTTGAGCTGTTTCATGTATTTATGCATGTTCCATTGACAGAAAATACATTATACATCTTACACACTACTTTATTTATCAATTTCAACAATTTTATTTACATTTTTACATATTTCTAATTAGTTCCAACAACTTTATTTAATTTTTTTTAATTATCAATTTACTCCAATTTTTTTCTTACATTATACTCCCTCCGTCCCAACTTAAGAGTCTCATTTGCTTTTGGGCATGTGGATTAAGGAGTATTATTATTTAATGTGTAGTGAGTAGTTGTATTAGTGGGTGTGGGGGCCCCATGTTTTAATTGTATTAGTGGGTGTGGGTGGGTCCCATGTGTCCAAAAAGAAAATTGGACTCTTTGGGTGGGACGACCAAAATTGTAAAATGACCCTCTTAGCCTGGGACGGAGGGAGTATGTTCTTAGTCGCATTTCTTGTAAAATGTTTAAGAGTAAGAGACTCTATCGTTGTTGTACACGTGTGACAGAGTAACAAAATTTATAAGTATGTCGTCCCAAGGGAAAGTAAACTTGTGGTTATATCCGAATTTGTCATTGATTTATGCTTTGTAAGGATGTCAAGATTGAAGATTGGGTATTTAAACTGCTTATTATTCTAATCAATTAACTAAGAATTCAACTAGTAACGAAATGTATCAAACAACGAACAAATGATGAGTAGAATGAAAATAGAATTCACTTAAGAAGAGGGCAAGACTAATCATAATCATGGTTAAGAATCTAGCTAGATATGAATAATTCTTGATGGTGAACTTCATTAATTTTGGACTAAAAACAATCATGTTTTACCCCTAATCCCTATGGCCAAGACAATTAGGTTCTCGACTCTTTTACAAGTCTAAATCTCCTAAGATTGTTCTTAATATCAATTCCCTTAAGGTACTATGATTATAAGTTGGTTCTTTTCACTCAATTTCTTAAGTGTCATTCTATGAATGTTCTAAGCATAAGAAGTGTATAACTTACTTCCCCTTACACTAACATGCATGTTCATCTTAATATTTGATTTAATTAAACATTTACTCATAACATTAGAATGGTCATCCTAACACTATGAATAGAAAATTCAATCACACAAGTATTTAAATGAACACATGATTCATTAATCATAAAAGGAAATTCAAAATTAACTCAATTCAACATCTCAAATCCTACAAATCTAGCATTCTTCTCAACCAATCATATGATTAGCCCTACTATAGGACTAGCCACTACACATTGTGTTTAGATCACTACATTCAAAAGCTTACTCCATTTGAGCCAAAATAAGAAGAAAATCAATAATTGAAAAATAGATTTGCTTCCCTTTTATGGAGGAACCTTCATTCTCTTCAAAATGCTAACTTCTTTAATCCTTGATATTTTCCTCTTCTCAAGTGGTGGATGGATGGATTGATGTATGGATTGTTGAATATCAAGTAGAATCGATGGATCAAATGTATGGAGATGACTCAAATGGATCTAGTATGTGAAAATGTGGTGTGGAGTGTGTGTAACTGCTCTAATCTGATCTCCCTCTCTAATTTTCGCACAAGTCATCCTGTTATATCACTTAGGGGTCTTCTAGAAGCTTTTGGAACATTCTGAAATTTGCACTGCCTTTTGCACCTACACGGACCGTGTAGCAGCGCACAGCTCGTGTAGTGCACACCTAGTTCGGCGTGTTGTACGTGCTCCTGGACATGGCTCGTGCTCCCACACACGGCCTCTCCCATGGGCGTGTAGCGTTTTCTGACGACTGTGCACGGCTTTTTCTAACAGGCTCGTGTTCTGCACACGGGGTGTGCGCTGGTGCACGGCTCGTGCGCTAGAACACGGCCTTTTTCCTGGGCGAGCTCGGCGTTCTGATGTCAATACACGGCCACCTCGAACATGCCAGTGTTCCGCACACGGACCGTGTCCGAACATGCTCTGTTCTTCCTTCTCCGTTTTGCTCCTGATTCCGTTTTACTCAATTTCTTGACCTGTTTTGCATATATTTAAGTTTATTTACACATTTCTATCAATCCATACCACATTTCTCATAATAATTACAATAACTCCACCAAAGGTCACACGAATACGGATAAAACATCCGAAAATCCACAAACAAAGACACTAAAATTTAGGTGAAAATGACAACGATCACATTATATAAACATTCTTAATTATGTGATCCCGTTAAAACTTGCAAGGAATACTTTGTCTTTCATCATAATAAGTGAACCATTTTAATTTACTTTATACATGATCATAATGAATAATGAAGTCACATATTTTAGTTCTCGCCAAGTCCAGAATCTCCTACATCAATAACATCGGTTGATTAAAGTAGAGGGGTCATTTATGATCTATGTCGCCTCATTTTATATAGGATACAATTTTTTTGGATCACAAATTCTTGTTTCTATGGTTGGCCAGCTTTCTGGAGGTTGGCAATTCTAATCCATCATAATTAATTTTTAGTTCTTGATCTGAATAAGAATGATCGATCAAAGAAAAGCAAGTAGGGTCATCTGATGCTATCACTTGTGGTCCTTTTGCCTGATTTGGCAGGATGCAATTGTTTTCCATCACTCGTTCTTGTTGCCTTAAAGTCATAACGACGATAGAAAGACAAGTCCATGTGATTCCCATGTTCTTATGTTTCTCACCATTTCTTTGTTTCACCAATATATATAACACAATTCTAGACTCTAAAATCACCAACAAATCCTTAAGTATTCTAGCATTCTCATCTTTCACTTACTTTCTTCAGATATTCTTACATTTCAAGTACTCATAAAGATTCAGTTGATAGATCAATGGCCATCCGCCAAATGCTGAGACGATCCTTATCCAACGAAAGAAGATCAGCTGAAGTTCCCAAGGGGCACTTTGCAGTTTATGTTGGGGAGAACGAGAAGAGGCGGTTCGTAATTCCAGTATCATACTTGAACCACCTTTCATTTCAAGAATTGTTATGTCAAGCTGAAGATGAGTTCGGGTTCCATCATCCGATGGGTGGCCTCACCATTCCATGCAACGAGGAATCGTTTATTGAACTCATCTCTGGCTTGAGCAGAACTTGAAAACATACTATGTTTTAGAGGGACACAGTTTTGTAGATTAGCTTATGTGACAAGCATTCTTCATTGCCTTACAAGTAAATACTTCAATGAAGTGATGAAATGTGGAGTATATTCAACAATTTATTACATGTTAACAAAATTACAAATCCATTTTCATATGCAAAAGCTCTGTGCAGTTTTAAGTACTTCGGTTCAACTTCTCAATATTTTACATACTAGATAATTAGATCTAATAAGTCTTCAAACTTTTTATTTTAAAATTCATTTCTTAACTTTGATTCAAACAGCTGATTAAAAATTGCAGCCCAAGTCCCTCCGGCTTTATTTCCTTAAAATTATATCATATTAAAAATCTGTTCCATTTGAAATAATTTATATATTATTTGAAGACAAGAAATATATGATTCTTCATTGCTAATGTTTCAATCTATGTATCAGAAAGAAAATGCTTCAATCTATAGTCCACTTTAATCAAACTTCACAAGTGAAGTTTCTTATATATTTACCCAAAAAAAATTAAAAAAAAAAAAAACTCCATTTGATAGTAACAAAAGTATTACCCAATTTAGAACAAAGGGTGAATAGTTTAATGATGAATCTTCTCACATATTCTTGCTTACTCTAATATACCAAATCTAAATAGATGAAAAACTCAAACACCCAGCCCCACCCATAACATAATATGGTGGTGGTTCGGGTCAGGCCAAACCCGACGATACGGGTGAATGAGCACTTGAAGTATAATGATTCAAGACTCTTATCATCTTTTTTCATTCGAACCCTTTAATGCCCCTTGCTAAGGTAACAGGCTCACGCTACGGACCCCGGCTGGTTAACCTATTCCATCACTTCTATTCTTTATGAGTGTATATTGGGTGCATCCGGGTGCAATGGTGCACTCATATGTGTATGACTTTTTATTCTATTTTGTATATGTGTTTTGTAATAATTGTATATTTTTTTCACACTAAGTTTTTCATTAAAAAAATTAACATCCATATGTGTATAACTTTTTATTCAATAGTGTATACATATTTTTTTAATAATTGTATATTTTTTACACTCAATTTTTTATTAAAAAAATTAATAATTAAATTGTATACATTATTGCTCATAATTGTATATACTTTTGATTATATTTGTATATTGGTGCACCTTATTTTAGGGTGCACCCTGATGCACACTATAATTAGCCATTCTTTATTAATGACTTTAAATTTTCTTAGTTTTAGATGTGGGATTCTTTAATAGAATTTTAAACAATTTATTTTCTAGTATATAATACGCTGAAAGATTTACCACAATCTAAAACTTTATTCTTTAGATCGCGAATTCTGTTTATTATAAATAAGATTATAGGATAAATACTAGTTTAGATTAGAATAAAACAGCGTCCAGTTGGAGATTTTTTATTTTTTAAATTTATAAAGGAAAAAAAGAAATCCACTACATTTTATTTGATTAAAGAGTATTATTATTTTGGTTAATTATAGTGTGCACCCATATACAAATATAACAAAAAACATATACAATTATGAGCAATAACGTATACAATTTAATTGTTAATTTTTTTAATGAAAAATTGAGTGTAAAAAATATACAATTATTAAAAAAAACATGTATACACTATTGAATAAAAACTATACACATATGAATGTTAGTTTTTTTAATAAAAAACTTAGTGTGAAAAAAGTATACAATTATTACAAAATACGTATACAAAATAGAATAATATGTATACAAAATAGAATAAAAAGTCATAAACATATGAGTGCAACCTTGCACTCATGTGCACCCAATATACACTCTATTATTTTTAATAAAGTAATTAATTTTATTAGAGATAAATTATGTGTGTGTCTCTTTTACTAAAAAGGAAAAATAAATATTTTTAAAATGTACATTTAAAATATCAAAATGAATACTCCCTCCGTCTCAAAGGGCCATTGACTTTATGCTTAACATAAGGTCAACGACCCTACTTTATCGGGGAGGAGGGAGTACATTATTAGTGGATGAGAGTAGTATTAATTTAAAGTCCTAGGGTAGATTTGAAGTATTTTTAGCTGTTAAATTAAGTTTGAATTTAAGCTCAATCACTAATTTAAATAATTAAATATTTTATAAAATAACTAGCCACTACATTTTATTTTAAACCTATCAATCCTAAGATGCACCTCAAAATCATCTTAAAGTTTAAGAGTAAATATAAAATCATATAGAACGCTTTTTGTTAGATACAGTAAATTATTTAGTAAAATATTTTTAATTATTGTATATATCTCTTGTGATTTATATATATATATATATATATATATATATATATATATATATATATATATATATATATATTAAAAACACACCAGCAATCTTCAATTGAAATAGAGAAATAATATTTACACTTTTAATCTTTATTAAAATTAAATTTAGAGTCTACTATTTGAACGATCTCTACTATTAAATTAAATTTTAATTTAATTTTTATCATAAAATAAAATAAAATAAAATAATAAAAAATTTTAAAAAATAACTACCCACCATATCCTATTTTTAACAACCGTTAACCCTAGATCAACTTTAAATAGAATTTACTCCATAAGTTGTGTATGGGGAATTACTAGTTTTCCTAACAAAATTAGTGAAAATGGGCCGAAATTTTGGATATATATATGGGCCAAAAAAAGAGATTATGTTTTTTAATTTTTGAACCGTAGGGCACATTTTCACTCATCCTAAAGCCCATATCAACATTCGTAGAAAGAGGCCGAGTTTCGCTTCACTTTCATCGTATGATCAGAGTAAGAAGAAATTAAGCAGCGTTAATGGCGCTAGGTCCCAGCGGAGAGTTTTTTAAGCGACGTGATGAATGGCGGAAACATCCGATGCTAACCAATCAGTGGCGGCACGCCACCCTAAGTCTTCGCACGCCCCTCTCCTCTGCTTCTCAGTGAATTGGTCTGATTCCTAATCTGGTATTCTCTTCGTCTTTTTGAATTTGCAGGTGTGGTATGTCTGGTTTGTTTTGTGAATTGAGTTGAGTCACGGGTTAAAAGAGGCACTGTGGAAATAGTTTGTACGTTGGCTGACTTCCAATCATATTCCAACACGTTTCATCCAAGATTCCAATCCAGCACTCCGGACTCGGAAGCTCTAACTCAGCTGAATTTGAGAAGTCTTTGACGTCCGCCAGACATTTTACTTCACAATCATCAGAGAGAAGCAGAGAGAGTCTAGTGAGGGAGAGAGAGATCGGTTAGTCAAATTGTCAAAGCTTTTGTTGAAAACGAAAGCTCTTGTAAGCTCGCACCGCCCATCCACCACCCTATTTTTTAGTCCATCAGTTGTTTTTCCTGCTGACTCTGGAAACTTCTGAAAATTATTCGGCTAGTCAAAGCACTATGTTAATCAACTGTGCGTAGTTTGAAAAGCATGTCTGATGCGTAGTTGTTGGTGCGATTTCCTTGTTATTTGAACCGCTGCTGTTTACTGAATGCTAAGTAAATTTCTGAAGATTGTTACTGGAGAGATTGTGTAACATTTTTTCTGTAATTACTAATTTCCCTTACGCTTTCGTTCCTGGTTAATTTTTTCACTAAAGTATTCAATGATTGCTTGATTATTTTTACAGCTGGGCTCGAAAAGCTGGCTTCCCTCACGCTGGGAACATCGAGTATGAATATAACCAGCTGTTCGAGGAGCGGCTACCGTTGCTGTTCTGGGAAGCCACGCCGCTGATAAGCCTGTTCCTGCTTTAGAGATGTGCGGCTCAACCCCTGAGCCGTTGGGAGCCGCTCTAAAGCGACACTGAAGCAGAGCTTCAAAGCGCAGCACTGCAGTGAGTGGCTAGAATTGGGGTGGGAGCGGATGCATTCTTGCCTTATGTGCCTGCTTACGGGAACAAGATTTGCAGTAAGGTTTCTCAAACCTTTAATTTTTTAAGAAAATTGTTTGAGTTGAGTTTTGGTAATGTTTCTTGGACTATCTTGAACTCCCCATCAGTAAAAGCAGAAGACTACAGATACTGTGAGTAAATTATGATTTTGAAAATATCTTGTGTTTCTAAAAAACAACTTTACCAATGAATTATTGATTTCTAAGTGTGGAATTTTTAGATGGATGATTTGACTTGGAATTCCATTGTCATAGATATAACACGCACAAAGATTGGTTTTAGAAAATTCTTGCTAGTGACAAGGTTTTAAATTTATATTTCAACTGTTTTTGGCTAGGTATTATTTTCACCTGGCTGTTTAATCTTCCTTCTGGTACTATGCAAATACCTTTTTTTAAAACTTTTTTGCTATCTGTGTATAGTTCTTCCATAGTGGTGAGTTGAATTGTTTTTTCCCTTTATTTTTGAAAAATGGAACTAGATATTATGCGATTACAGTGACTCCCACCCAACTTTATTTTTAATTTCCTCCATATGAATAGGCTTATTGGATGTATGTTTTAATTGGCTTGATATGATCTTCTAATCTTCTTTTGCAAGTATCTTATAGAGTTTGGTAAGATCAATGAGACATTCTCTACACTTCGTAAATGGTATCCACAGATCATTCAGGTACCTGATCTTTAAGCTCATTATAATATCGTTAACTTAGGATCAATCATGTTGATTGTTTATCTTAATGACCTTTTGAAATGGTTAGTATGAATGACTTCTTTAATAGCTCTACCAAAAAAAAGGGTGCCTTTATTTTACAGGCTATCAATCTTAAGATCTCATTGTATAAGTGTGTTGAGCATTGTCATACCGTAAGATTTCTTCATGCCAAGTTTTTTTGATTATTATGAAATGCTATTGGGAAAAAAATACTTCCAAAAAATTGTTTTATTTTTGTCTGTGTTTTATCTTTTTTGAAAATAGTTTGTGCTTGACATCACATAATAAGCATAAACTTTCAATATTATTGTTAAATGCAGTTTAAGGAGTTTGGTATACCTGTACTGTTGCTCAAAACAGATAACAATAATTTGTTTTGCTTCTATGTTTTTCAATATTTTTCCAATTTATCAGGTTTATTATTAAAGTTGACACAGTCACCTACCAAAATACTCCCTTCCATTTCTTCTGCAATTCATTTTTCCCTGAAACTGAATAAAGAATTTAAAAATGAATGTCCAAATATTTTATAATTGGAATTATCTTTTATCTCTTTAAAGTTGTATAAGGCTAATCTTAACTGTCCTATTGCAGTTCTGCCATCATCTCTAGCTTCTAGATCTTTACCTGAATTTCTTCAGAAAATGTAGTCTCATTTGTCTCATAAACTTCATTATTCTTCTTCATCACTGTCCTCATATTCTTGGGAGCATTCTCCTTCATCATCCGTTTCATACACTTCTATTATTCCCTTAATTGTTATTTAAAACCAAATGTAAAGCTTCTTCCTCTTCGAGCTCAACATAATCAAGACTTCCTAATACCTTTATTACCTTGTTGTTTTTCTTTTCACACTCATTGGCATAATGTCCAATTTCTCCACATGACCAATATTTGCAACTCTCTTTCTATCAGCACAATAAAGAGGCTTTTTCTAAAAACCTCCCGAGGGTTTTTTGTTCCTTCAAAATGTTTTTTTCTTATACTCTTAACCTTTATTAATCTTTTAAAAAAAAATTGTCTTCTATAATGCTTTCTTCTTGTTGGACTTATTTTGTAATCGTTGTTATTTGGAATGTCCCTACAAGAGAGAACATTAGTAGCTTTAAGGTAATCCGATGACTTCTTAGACAAGTTAATTAGGTTCATGTAGATGTTTATAAGAGCGATCATGAAGGCAAAAGCTCAAACCATTTCCCTTCATTTGTAATGGTATATTCTGGATAAAATGGTTGTACATCCATTTTTATTAGGTGGAAATCTAAATGGAAATATATATGCTCCCTTTGTTCAAATTTTTAATTAAATCGCAAACCCCAAAATTTACTATCATAAGACCTCATATGTAACAATTGTTTATAATATTAACCAGTGTGAGAAGTAATCGATTGAAATCAATATAACTTTAAAAAAAAAAAATCAAAACGACTTTAGAGTTCGGTAGGTAAACCGTTAAGTAGTGAATGTAATTTAACTATATTGACTACACGATTACAACAACTAAGTGGAGTAACACATCAGCATGGATCTTTGAAAACTCTTTTTGCAAAAAATAATTAGCACCCCCAGGAGTTCTTCACTAGATAAAGCTACTGTGATTCTCGAAACCGTAGCCGTAAGGGCATGAGTGCGTGAGGTACGATAAGAAGTAGGATGATCACCTTGCGATATTGATAATCTCTTCTCAAGTATTCTCTTTAACACTTTGCTCAAGCTACTTAAATTTAACCGTTAGAGATTATTAACATTAGTTTAAAATTTAAAAAAGTACCGTAAACTATCCAATAAGGGAATATTTCAGCTCAAGGATTTCCTTTCAATCAGCTCATAGTTCCTTCCGGATACTGAATTTAGGAAATCAAAGAAAAAAAATTTCCACAGGTTATAAAGTTGGGTGATTCCTATGAGAATAAAGTTTGAGAAGAATTGGGTAACCCATATAAAATAAAGTTTAAGAATTAGTTTAACATGTGGAGATTGTTTTTCTTTAGTTTCCTAAATTTTGTATCTAGAACTATGAAATAATTGAAGGAAATAAAGCCTGAGCCCAATATATCCTTTGGCTGGGATACCTTATTGGGATAGTCTACCTCACGAACGCTATAATGTGTTTTTAAGAGGTATTTTTTTTAGTTTGAATTTATGTTAAAAAAATTTTGATAGTTAAATTTATATAGCGAGAGTTCAGAAGAATACTGTAGAAGTGATTGTGAAAATAAGAGTAATACATTGCAACCCTAAAATGGCTTGATCTCATCCTATTGCTTACCCTGTACCTCACGCCCTTATAGTAGTTGGTTTTGAATTTAAGAACCATGAGTCTGGTGAAGAATCCTAGGGGTGCTAATTTTTGTCAAAAAGGGTTCTTGAAAATGTTAATGATGTTACAATTTTAGTTGCTATAACCGTGTAGTGATTAAAATACATTCACTAATTAAAATACTTTGAAAATTTTTTCAATTTAACATTTCTACCAGTATTGGAATTATCTTATGTCTCTTCAAAGTTGTATAAGGCTGATCTTAACTGTCCTATTGAGTTCATCTCTAGCTTCTAAATCTTCTACCTGAGTTTCTTTAGAAAATCTCGTCTCATATGTCTAATAAACAACATTATGTTCTTTATCACTGTCATATTCTTGGGGCATTTTCCTTCTCATCCATTTCATGCACTTCTAATATTCCGTTATTATTACTTAAAACCAAATGTAAAGCTTCTTCCTCTTCGAGTTCAACATAATCAATAATACCTTTATTAAATTGTTTTTCTTTTTACACTCATTGGCATAATGTCCAATTTCTCCACCTGACCAACATTTGTAACTCTTTTTTCTATCTGGACAATCTAGAGGCTTTTCTAAAAACCTTCGGGATTTTTGGTTCCTTTATATATTTTTCTTATACTCTTCACTAGACATGTACAAATGAATCGGAACCGGCGGTTCAAACTGGGAAACCGCCGGTTTTAACCGGAACCGGAACCGCCGGTTCCGGAACCGGAAAAAAAGAAACCGAAACCGGTAGAACACGGTTCAGTTTTGGTTCCAGCCGGGCACGAACTGGAGCCGCCGGTTTATCGGAACCGCCGGTTCGCCGGTTTATGGTTAAAACCGGCGGTTCATCTATTTTTTTTTTTTTGGGGTGGAAATTTTTGAATTTTGAAAATTCTAACGTGCGGCCGAGATCGTGTGACCGTTGAA
Source organism: Pogostemon cablin (assembly GCA_023678885.1). NCBI lineage: Eukaryota > Viridiplantae > Streptophyta > Magnoliopsida > Lamiales > Lamiaceae > Pogostemon > Pogostemon cablin. The sequence goes on along the minus strand of CM042954.1, from coordinate 20,260,769 downwards.
GATCAACGGTTGAGATGGAGGGCGGAATCGGCGGTTTCGCTCGATTTTTTTTTAATACATGTATGATGTATAAATATAACATAATTACACATAATAACTGATAACGCATGTATGATGTATAAATATAACATAAAGAAACAAAAAAAAATCGAAAAATTGGCGATTTCGAACCGGAACCGGAACCGCCGGTTCACGAACCGTACTCCTTATTCCCCAGTTCAGTTCCGGTTCCCCCTCCCTTGGAACCGAAACTGCCGGTTCGGAATCGGAACCGCCGGTTCCGAACCCAGGTGCATGTCTACCTCACTGTGAGGTTAGCTGCATCTGTACTATAGACTATAGTCATGATCAAACGTATTTTTATTAATCCCGTCTACTTAAAGAGTCATTATTTAATGATAACAATAATATGAAGTTTTATTATTAAAAAAATAAATTATTGATCTAATCAGGAAATAAATAACTTTATTTTGTACAACTATATTACTCCAAATCAATTAGAAATAATTGAACAAAATTAGATTAACGAATTTTATGGTACGTTGAAATCTTCAACATATAATTAGAAAATATTTTATTTGTCCAGTGACTGTGAAAGTCAAAATATATCACCTACCCTATTTATATTTTTGTATTATTATGTAAAATATACTTTAAAAAAATAGTAAGTTTTTAATTATGAAAAATAATCAATCTCCAACTAAATGACAACATGATTGAGTCTTTTTTTTTTAGTATTTTAATTAATATAAGGCAAACTTAATTGAGGTGATTTTTTTTTTTTAAGAAAAACTGAATTTATTAAATTTAATAATTAAATAGTGATAATATACAAGGGAAGAGTTGAGAGAGGATAAAGAAATGGAGGAAATTTTCAATTAATGATAGGATAATATACAGTGGCTGAGTGGGTTGATAATTTATAAAATTTGTGGATGTATGTATGATAGATTTTTAAAATATAAAAGTTGATTTTATAAATTTAAATCTGGACTATATAATCCAAAACGAGAAAAAGCTTACCTTAAACCCTGCATTCAAAATGGCAGAAGCTTATACAAGCTGCTTGCATGGGTTTAGGTCGGTAAGCTAGATCAAGATTCGAGTATTGTGTAATGCCCCGTCCGGTCATAGGTTCTTATTAGCTTTTTGTGAGTGGATTTAAGGGTAAATGGATCATCTATTTTATTTTCATATATTCCATCTCTTACCTCATTCATTAAATTATTGTTATGTGTTATAATTAATGCTCAAAATTCACCACATACTTCAAGGATATTATTATTATATTATATGTATAGTGGGTAGTTATATTAATAATGAGTGGTGCATCATACGTGTGACTCTTTTACTAAAAGATATAATGAGGACCTTTAAATGAAACGGTCAATAATAAGTCCATAAATACCTATAGTAGCATTATTTTACACTATTTATTTATCTATATTCCAAATCCCAACAGAATAGTATATTTTAATAATTATTACTCTCCACACCTATTTTAATAAAATAACATTCACTATAATAAACTCCAATATTTTTTTTAATAATTAGGTTATATAAAAACTGAAATATATAATTGTTATTCGAATTGAGCGAGTTCGAGTGGTGCATACTCGAATTCGGCTCTATAAGAAAATGAGCCTAAAAAAAAAACGAGCTCGAGCTCGTTTAAATAATTTTCGAGTCAAGTCAGCTAGAGCTCGATTGGTTTGTTAAATCAAATCAATAGAATCAAGTCTTATCAAGCCGTAACAGGCTTTTTGAGTCTTATCGAGCTGATTTTAATAAATTATATTATCTATTATTTAATTTAATAATTATTATATTATTATATAAAATTATAATTAAATAATATTTATTAATAATTATAATTATAATTAAAATAATTGAGCTTTATTAAGCTGAATTCGGCTCGACTTGTTAACAAAACGAACATAAGATAAGCTCGAATTCGAATAGTCACCAACTATACAAAGCTCAAACGAATCGACTCGAGCTCTCAAATAGATTGTTTACTGTATAAGCTATACTGCGATAAACAACCGTTGAATTTTCTCTCACAGAGAAGAAAATAATTTGGGAACATAACAAAAACTAAAATGGCTAATTAATTTGCCCTACCTCTAAAATATGACATTGTGTGACTTGATATGAAAGATTAAGAATAACGAATTCCGTATTTATTTTTCGTCTTGTTGTGTAGCAATAATTCAATAATACTTCCTCCGTTTCGGAGAAGTAGGTATAATTTTTTTGGGCACGGAGATTACGAAGTATAATAATTTAATGTAAAGTGGAGTAAAGTGAAGTGAGATAAATAATATTTAATGTGTAGTGGGTAGTTATATTAGAGGTGATATGTGGAGCCCATGAGAATAGATTAATTGTTTTTGTGTGGTCCCATGTATTAAAAAGAAAATGTGTCAACTTTAATGTGATAAACTAAAAAGTAAAGTATGTCAACTTCCACGAGGGAGTAATAGATAAACTTGGCCCTTTTTTCGATGTGCACGCGCTTCAAGATGACATATTTATTTATCTCGGGTGAAAGAAAATATTTGTTGCGGCAAGTTTATTGTATAAATTTGGAATGGATGTACAATAAAGATCAAATAATAATTTATTTTAGAAACTCAGATACGATAATGCGAAAAGAAACGAGTATAATCCTAAATATAGGGGCATTCTTGTGAAAACGAAGCAGAAATTCAAAGAAAAGAGATTGACTAGCTAGTTTTGTGGGAGAGAGAGAATAGGCAGCCACGTAAGAAGTTGAAAGTTGAATATACCAAAAAGAAAACACAGGCCCCAAATATTTGCTACATGACAAGTGACCAAATACTGCCTCATACATCAATAAATACACATGAGAGTCACAGATATTGAATCAATTCTTTGCAAGATCATAGCCCTATAATTTATGTACTGTTTACACTCGTTCTCATTCTTAAAGTCATCTTATAATTGTCCCACTCCCTTTAAGCATACATAATTCAAAAGGAAGTTATATATAGGCTATAGCAAATTAAAGAGGTAGTGAAGTCAATCTAAATAACAAAAATCAACTCTTACCGCAGACCACAGGACATTAAAAAAATTAACTAGAGAGTAATTGTTAAAGTAATATTGTAGCGTTTTAGAAATCAACGTATTCCACATCAGAACGAAATGGAAAAACCAGCTTAGCGTTGCTCAAATAATTATCTAATCTCTTTGTAACGAAGCTTCCATCTTCAACATTAACAAACACCATATTATACTCTGACATCATCAATGCCGTATCCTTACTGCACAAACCAATTGGTACTACCCACTTATCCAAAGCCTTGTTCAAAACTCTAGTATCCAACTTCACATTCATCCTCCTCCACTCGTAGTTACTCGTCAGCAGCCACACCTCCATGATTCCATCTTGTGTCACGCAGATGAATCCGAGCTCGCCTTCATACTCCACCACTCTCTTGTGCTTAACACCCTTGTTGCATGCACACTCAGGCAGGGAGAATTTATGGAAGCTTTCTTCAACCACATCATACTCTAGTATGCTGTCTGAATATTCTGTTAGCCAGTAGGCCAACTCACCAACTGAGACAGCAGATTCCAGGTAAGCTGGTTGTTCTTCTCGATGAAGATCCACCACTTTTGTTTTTCTCCAACTCCAACTCTCTGAATCGAATACTTCAAACAAGTGTGGCAGATTATCCGACAACCTGCAGTGAATGTGAAACAATAATATTACTCCTACTACTTAATATAAAAGATAATATTCCTCAAAGAAAGAGATCAAGCACATGATCTTACCTACGAGGATCCTTAATATTAATCTCTGATAATCTGACAATGTTGAAGTGAAGATTAGGGCTGGATTTTAAGATTATAAGCGCCACCCCACGTGTGTGGTTGCCAAGTTTAGGATTGGGCAGAGGTTTCCACTGCTGAGTTGCCGGTTTTCCGACGTACCAACGATAATTACAACGAGGCATCAATCTTTCACAACACAGAATACCTTGATTGCAAGAAGCAAGAATCTTCATATCATCACCAGGCCAACTACGGGTATCGTTGATGCATGATTCCGAGCGATCGTGAATTGCAGGCACGAACTTGGATATGTATTTACACTTTCTGATATCTTGCATGTAATAACCAAACAACTTGTTGCTCCTCTTCGAGTATTCAGACAAAAAATACGACTTGTGAATCATCCCCTTCAACTCTTTGGACACACCCTTGCATGTATCTACTACTTCCAATGTACACCAACTAAAAATCTCGTATAACATCTCCAATGGAAGATCAGAATTACTCATCTTTGAATATTGTGTTGTATTATTGTATTTCCTCGAGGGTGTATATAGGGCAACCAACCCTAATCTTACAAGGATTATAATCTAATATTGGCAATTACACAAATACGTTAATTAAGTATATATGGAAAAAAGAGATAAAGTATTAATAGTACGCTAAGATGTATATATGGTAAAAAGAGACAAAATATTAATCGTATTATATATATATCTTGATAATTAAGGAATCAAAGATTACTTACTATCGAGGATTTAGGAATTTAAGATGGTGCATATCGGTCTTGGTCTTTTACTTAGTATTCTAAGTATTTATTTATGGAACAATTTTATCCATTATTTTTTAGATTTAATAATTATTAATTTTAGTTTTATTTTATTTTATTTTTCTCTAAATAAATACATACATGTTTAATTTAATTTGTTTAAACATATACTGATGAAACCTTTTGATTTTATTTTTTATTGTCAATTTCTATATACAAAACACAAATTTCTATACTCATATTAATATAAGATAAATATTTGTGTAAGATGATAATTATTCAAATAAATTATTTCACGAATTATTTATAGCATAGATAAAAAGTAATAATTAATTGATGTTCGGTGTAATTTATATATAAAATTACTTTTGTTAATTTTTGCTAAAATTTATGATGGGGTGGGGGGATGGGGTTGTAATCAAACATGCATAATTTTCTCCTACCTGTGAGTGGAACTTTTGTATTTGTTGATCTTCACATTAGTTGTTTCATAGAGTAACTTACAGTAAAAAAAAAAAAAAATGAAAAGAATGAAATATTCTCCTTATATGAAGAAGAGTCCCTTTCTCAATGGAGGTTCACATATTTATATTATCTTGGTTTTCTTCAGCTTGCGCCACTTGTCTTCTTTTAGTGGGGGAATTTTTTTCTGTTAGAAGTACACACATGAATGTGAGCATTCCATCTCAGTTCAGAGATGCCATAACGACGTGGCATTTTAGGTGTAAATAAAATTATTACTACATGAGTTTATTAAAACACGTTTTGAGAACAAAACTTCCACTACAGTTTTGCTGGTACAACTTTTAAAAGCTTAAATTAAATACATCTTCAAAATTAAGATTTTTGCAATAAATAATATCAGGACATCAAATAATTATTAGCAGGAAGTTAAAAGTAATATCATCCTTCATAAATGAATATCGAATACCATAATAAATAGAGATGAAAATTGCTAAAACGGTAAAAATTGTCGCTCGGTCAGATCATACGCTCATAGCAAACCAATTTTGTTTAAATAGAAAAAAATTAGAAAAAGAAGAAAGATAAATAACAATTATTTCAAGAAAAAAGACAAGACAAATCATGTTCAAAATATAATAATTTGATCGGCAAAATTTGGAATGTGGAAGAATTAGCTGTACACTGCAGAAAAACTGGGTAGAAATATAGCTTTGAGGCTATCTGCAGTCAGCTCCAACAGCCTCGTATATTGACTTGAAACCATCCCTCTCTAAGCATTCAGCAAGTTCAGCCAACAAAATCATAGAAAACCATGAAATGAGAGAGAGAGAGAGAATTCTAGTCAGTCATTTGAATATCTAACGGAGAATGACCAAGAATATCACAGTTCATGATAGGAGAATGCAACATATGCATTTATAAGATTTCTTTTTAACCGGAACCGGAACCGCCGGTTCCAGAACCGGAAAAAAAGAAACCGAAACTGGTAGAACACGGTTCGGTTTCGGTTTCGGTTCCAGCCTCGCACGAACCGGAATCGCCGGTTCAAACCGCCGGTTCGCCGGTTTACGGTTAAAACCGGCGGTTCATCTATTTTTTCTTTGGGCGGGAATTTTTTAATTTTGAAAATTCAAACATGCGGTCGAGATCATGTGACCGTTGAAGATCAACGGTTGAGATGGATGGCGGAACCGGCGGTTCCGGTTAACCGGAGATTTCGCCCGATTTTTTTTTAATACATGTATGATGTATAAATATAACATAATTACACATAATAACTGATAACACATGTATTGTGTATAAATATAACATAAAGAAACAAAAAAAACCGGTTCCGAACCGGAACCGGAACCGCCTGTTCACGAACCGTACTCCTTATTCCCCCGTTAGGTTCCGGTTCCCCCTCCGTTGGAACCGGAACCGCCGGTTCGAAATCGGAACCGCCGGTTCCGAACCGGAGTGCATGTCTACTCTTCACCTCTTGCCTTATTAAACTTAAATAAAAAAAATATTAAAAAAATTGTGACTTCTATTATGCTTTCTTCTTGTTGGACTTATTTTGTAATCATATGTTGTGTCGGTTTTCAAACTCAAAACAAATAAGGCTATAATAGGACAAATTATGTCATTTACAATATACTCCCCCGACAACTTGAAAGGTAATCGTTTGTTTTTTGCACGTGAATTAAGGAATATTATTATTATATGTAAAGTGGGTAATTGTATTAGAGGGAAGTGGTGGGGCATATGATGTATTTTTTTACTAAATAAGGGAAATGAATATCTTTGAAGTGGACATTCAATGGTAAAATTGAGTACCTTGTAAGTGGCCGACATTTTTTTTAAGGCTACAAGAATACCTTGGTTCGCCAAATGCAAACAAGAGATCTATTTCCAATTTTATTAAGGGTGGAGTAGCTGTGGATTTTGTATAATTGCATACGAGGAAAGGAATACATTTAATAATCCTTGCATGTTTTTAAAACAGTCAAGTGAAAATTATTGATTATAATGTATCGTATATTGATATATTTAAGTTTGTAAACACTGTTTTTATTCTGTGTATTAATAGTTTACAAGTAAATAACAATGTAGTTCAGAACTTGTTTATGATTTAAAAGAATTAATTTTATTTATTTTAATGATTGTGTTAATATAAAATACATCTGAATAAAATTAAAATATAAGTATTAATTTATTCATAAATGCAAATTTAAATAAATCTAAGAATTATATATATATATATATATATATATATATATATATATATATATATATATATATATATATTTTTTTTTTTTTTTTTTTTTTTTTTAAAATGAATTGTGAAAATCACCTTCATAGCTTTTCCTGAATACATATTTTTGATCTATTTGGATTAATGTAAAAGTATATAAGAGGATTAAAGTATCTTTCTCCATGCAATAATAATATGTGTAACGCTATTGTCAACTTTAATTAAGGGCATCTGATATTCTAATTTAATTTATATGTAAAGACTAAAATAACCTTACAACAAAATTAATTTAGGAACCACCCAAAATTTAATTGACAGTCCACAATCTCTTTCCCATCTGTACATTTTCATCTATCTGTTAATGCCAAAGAAATTCAAGCAAACAGAGAAATAATAATGGTATATTCTGGATAAAATAGTTGTACATTCATTTTTATTAGGTGGAAATCTAAATGGAAATATATATACTCCCTTTGTTCAAAATTTTTAAATAAATCGCAAACCCCAAAATTTACTATCACAAGACCTCATATGTAACAATGGTTTATAATATTAATTAGTGTGAGAAGTAATCGATTGAAATCAACATAACTTTCAAAAAAAATTTCAAAACGAATTTAAAGTTTGGTAGGTAAACCGTTAAGTAGTGAATGTATTTTAACTATATTGACTACACTGTTACAGCAACTAAGTGGAGTAACACATCATTGTGGATCTTTGAAAACTCTTTTTGCAAAAATAATTAGCATCCTTAGGAGTGCGTGAGGTATGATAAGAAGTAGGATGATCACCTTACAATGTATTTCTCTGATATTGATAATCTCTTCTCAAGTATTCTCTTTTAACACTTTGCTCAAGCTAATTAAATTTAACTGTTCGAGATTATTAAAAAATTTAAATATTATTTAAATATTTTATTATTTAAATATTAAAATTTAAAATTTTATAAAAAAAATTGGCGGGGGTGAGGTGGGTAGGTGGTAGGCTGTGTGGTAGAATTTCGTCAAAAATAAATTATCAAGGAGTTTAAAATTCATTTATTTTCAAATCATTGGATTTGAAATAGCTCAATCCACTACAAAAAAAAGTATTTTTTAGCAATCGAATTTAGCAACAGAATTCAATCTGTTAGTAATTACCAATGGATTAGGAACAAAAATGACATTTTTGTTTTAGCAACGGAATGCCAACAGATTTATTCTCTATTTTAGTAATGAAATTCAATCCATTAGTAATTACAAACGGATTAGCAAGGGAATCATTATATAAATTACCAACGGAATTATTTAGCAGCGGAATTGATTTTTCATTGCTAAAAATTTATCAATCACCACTTTAGCAACAAAATTTTATCAACAGATTTCATTGTTAATCCGTTGGTAAGTCAATTTAACAATGGAGTTAAGACTTTTAGCAACGGAATATTCTGTTGTTAAAAAACAGTTTTTTTATAGTGATCCAAACACAATCTTATTTTATTTGAAACCAAATGTAAAGTTTCTTCCTCTTCGACCTATTCAAGGCTTCCTAGTTTTTTTTTATCAGGAAATATATATATATATATATATATATATATATATATATATATATATATATATATATATATTAAAAGGATATAAGGCATAACCAAGTTATAGTATCTCCCAAACATACATTCACAAGAAGATATCAAAATAGAAAAACTAATTCTCTTGGATCATCCATCCAAAGTTTCATATCAACTCTTCTTCATTTTTTATTTGTCTTTCAAACAAAATATATATATATATATATATATATATATATATATATATATATATATATATATATATATATATATATATATATATATATATATTAAAAGGATATAAGGCATACCCAAGTTATAGTATCTCCCAAACATACATTCACAAGAAGATATCAAAATAGAAAAACTAATTCTCTTGGATCATCCATCCAAAGTTTCATATCAACTCTTCTTCATTTTTTATTTGTCTTTCAAACAATCCAACTCCAAACTCTTGTCTTCACTTCTGCCAATAGTTTGTCAAGCTTCCACTCCCCGCCATTAAACACATTATCATTTTTCGTCGTCCAAATTAACCAAACAACACTGTAACAATAAAATTTGTATTTATTAAAATAATAAACACAAAAGAAATTACAAAGATAATCCGAGATGGATTAAACTTGAGAATTTGAGTGAACAGTCTCTAGCTATCCTCTAATTCATCTCTTGAGTTGACTTCTTGACTTTTTTAACTTTCTTAGTCGGATCTTCGGATGAAACTTGTCCGAGCTCTGATTTGGGGGATTTAGAACATTTATTTGGAGGCGTCGAACCTTTGTTCGGATCGAATGTTGACTTGAATTTGTTGTAAAATACGCTGCTCAATTTGGTAGAACGTTGACTTCACGGAGACTACTGGATGAACTTGATATGAAGAACACCGGATCAAAGAGGCTTAACACATTGACCTTTGATCGGCTATTGTTCTTGACTTGAACTTGACTTGAAGGTCTTGAATGTTCTTGACTTGTATCTTCACTTGGATCCAGATCTTCACTTGACTTGGATTTTGATCTTTGCTTGATCTTGACCTTCACTTGATCTTGATCTCTGGTCGGAGGCGGCTGGTTAGAAGAACGCCGGATCGGAGGGACCGAGGACCTTGATCTCTGATCGTAGGCGGTTGGCTGGAAGAACGTCGGATCTGAGTGGTTTGACACCTTGATCTCTGATCGCAGACCGTTCTTGACTTGAAGATGTTTGAAGATCTCAAGTCTTGATTTGAAGATGCTTGAAGATCTCAAGGGAACACTGCTCGTATTCTTGATCTCTTCAGAAGCGCGTCTTCATATGCTTTTGGTGTGTTTGGAATGAGGACCGAAGACCCTTATTTATATGTAGAGAAAATAAACACTTGTAAGATATTTTCTCCTTTAAAAGATATGTTGGACTTATCTCCTTTAATTAAGTCTGCTGTACTGGATACAGGCCAATTTAATTTAATTAGGTCTGTCGGCCGATTGAATTTAATTTGCTGGGCTTGTTGACTTGAATCAGGCCCACTTGGCTTGGGCTTATTCGACTGAATTTGGCCCAATTATCAATAATTTACTTATTTATTTTAGGAATTAATTTATTTAAATTCCTTAATAAATAAATAATTAATTGATAATTATTACATTAATTTGCCACATATTTTTATTTAAAAAACAATAAAATTCAGGTGCCTACAAACACAAACCCAAATGTTCAAGAAGACATGCAACTCATTTTTATATTGAGCTAGGTCGCAAAACTGCACCAAATGATCTTGGATACTTATAGGAAGCACGGCTACCAAACCCATCCACTTCAAGGCTTCCTAGTACCTTTATTTACTTGTTGCTTTCTTAAACCAAATGTAAAGTTTCTTCCTCTTCGACATATTCAAGGCTGCCTAGTACCTTTATTAACTTATTGCTTTCTTTTCGCTCATTGGCATAATGTCCAATTTCTCCACGACCTACATTTACAACTCTTTTTTCTATCAGGACAATATAGAGGCTTTTCTTAAAACTTGAAGGTTTTTTTTTTCCTTCTATAATTTTTTTTTCTTGTACTCTTCAACTTTTGCCTTATTAAACCATTTTTTTAAAAATTGTCTTCTAATGCTTTGTTCTCGTTGGACTTCTTTTGTAATCATTGTTATTGAGCAATAAGGACATTAGTAGCTTTAAGGTAATCCGATTTAATCATACAACTTGACTTCTTAGACATGTTAATTAGGCTCATGCTCTTATGTTTATAAGAGCGATTAGATAGGCAAACTAAAACCATTTCCCTTCAGCTTGTAATGGTATATTTTGGATGAAATGTTGGACTTCCATTTTTATTAGGCCAAAATCCCTTTATTCTGAACCTTTATTTGAATACCTACTTATTAGAGAAAATATCAATTTTGGTCCTGTATCTTTTACGAAATTCAATTTTAGTCCTATAACTTTTAGTATTTTCAATTTTAGTCCTTTTAATTTCAATTTTTGTCCTGTAACTTTTAAAATTTTCAATTTTAGTCCTATAAGTTTCAAATTTAGTCATGTATCTTTTTGAATTTTCAAAATTAGTCCTATTATAAATTATATCATATTTCAAAAGATACAGAACTAATTTTGATAATTTAAAAAGATACAGGATTAAATTTGAAACTTATAGGACTAAAATTGAAAATTTAAAAGTTATAGGACCAAAATTGAAACTAAAAAGACTAAAATTGAAAATATCAAAAGTTACAGGACTAAAATTGGATTTTGAAAAAGATATAGGACCAAAATTGATATTTTCTCCTACTTATTATTTGTTAGTGGAGACATATGTTTGTCTAACATACTATTTTGATTTAAATAAATGGGAATAAAAATGATAGACATGCAAGTTTTTAAATGATTTGCAAATCCCAAAATTTATTATCTCAAGACCTCCCCAAGTTTTTAAATGATTCGCAAAGCTCAAAATTTATTATCACAAGACTTCCACTTATAACAATGGTTTATAATCATCTACTGGTGGGAGGAAGTAATCAATTGAAATTAATATAACTTAAAAAAAAAAATTTAACGAATTTAAAGTTTGGTAGGTAAACCGTTAAGTAGTGAATTTTAACTATAGGTAACATTTCAGGGATCTTCGAGAACCCTTTGTTGCATAAATTATAAATTAGCACCCCAAGAGTTTTTTATTAGATAGAGCGATATGTGATTCTCGAAATCGTAACCACCGTAAGGGTGCGTGAGGGTAGGATAAGACTATAAGGTGATCTTTGTTTTTGGGGGGGTTTTTGGAGATTTTAAAAATCATGAAAAGTAATGTTATGTTTGTTTTATTTTTTTATAGGGTAGATTTTAACTTTATGTCAAATCTATGTGTAAGAATGTATTAATTTATGTAGAAAAAAAAAAGATGAGATGGGAGGTAAAGAGAAAAAGTGTATTAATTGAGGAGAGAGAATGTGTATATATATATATATACATGGGTAGTTTTGTTATTTTTGTATTAATTTATGTAACCAAAAAAGATAAGAGATGAGAGATAAAGAGAAAAAGTATATTAATTGAGGAGAGAGAATATATACAGGTATATATAGGGGTGATTTTTAAAATGCATGTGTGGATTTTGAATTTCAATTCCGAGGTTTCAAACTTGAAAACAAACAGATCCTAACAGCCGTAAAGGTGTGAGTGTAGAACTGTAGGATAAAAAGTAGGATGGGATCACCATTTATTAGGGTTGCAATATTTTTCTCTTTATCTTGATAATCTTCTCTCCAGTATTCTTAAAAGTTTGCTACACTTAAATTTAACCGTTAGATTATTAACATAAGTTAATTTTTTTTTTTTAAAAAAAATGCTTTTAAAAGGCGCATTGCGTAGACTATCCCAATAAGGATATTCTAGTCCAAAGATAAGTCGGGCTTTTTCTTTGAAGGAAACAAAGCCCAAAAGCCCAAGTGCAATATATTGTTGGGATATCTTATTGGGATAGTCTATGTCAAAGACACTATAATCGCTCTTTAATGGTAATTTTTTCTTTTTAATTTAAATTTATGTTTAAAATCTTTAATAGTTGAATTTATGTAGCGTGTGTTCGGAGTAATATTGTAGAATTGATTATGAAGATAATCAGTGACGGATCCAAAATTTTCGGTCAGGGGGCCTAAATTTATAATAAGGAGAACACTTGTGTGAGATCGTTTTTACATTTTTTTTTAAAATAATTATTACTTTATATGAAAGATATTAATAATTTTTTTATTAAAAGTATTATTACTTTTTATTTATAATAAAAATTATTCATGAAATAATTTACTGTATTATTATCACTTTTAATACATATAAATAGAAGAAACCATTTTAATAAATATAAATAGAAGCAACAAGCCAACAATGAACTAAAAAGAAAAAAAGGTCTAAATAGAAAAAAAAAAAAAAAAAGGTATAAATACAAGAAACAATAAACTAAAGAAAAAAAGAGGGACAGAGAAATAATTAACCAAAAAATAAAAGGGAAAAATAAAATAGGAGGGATATAGAAACAATTCACTAAAAAGAAAAAAAGGTCTAAATAGAAAAAAAGGTATAAATACAAGAAGAGTGTATATTGGGTGCATCCGGGTGCAAGGATGTACCCACATGTGTATAATTTTTTATTATATTTTGTATACATGTTATTCTATTTTGTATACGTGTTTCGTAATAATTGTATACTTTTTTCACACTAAGTTTTAATTAAAAAAACTAGCATCATATATGTATAACTTTTTATTCAATAATGTTTACATATTTTTTAATAATTGTATATTTTTTTATACTCAATATTTCATTAAAAACATAACAATTAAATTGTATATGTTTTTGATCTTAATTGTATATGTTTATATTTATATTTATATTTGTATATAGGTGCACCCTGTCTTAAGGTGCACCAGGGTACATACTATAATTAGCCAGAAACAATAAACTAAGAGGTCGTTTGCTTGTGGGCATGAGATATAAATGTATTGTATATAATGAGATTTGTTTGACTTGTGATTAATTGTATTGTTGTTTGGTATAATGGAAAAATGAGATTATTGATAACTATATATTAGTTATTTTATGTTTGTTATTAAGTATTAACAAATGAGATAATAAGTAAATGATATATTTACCCTTATTGTTTTTATTGTTGTTGTTATTATTATTATTATTTTTTTACTATTATTTTTATTATTAATTATTAATTTTAATTATCAATATATATTATTATTTATTATACTTATTAATTATTATTGCTATTTTTATTAATAATAATAATTTATTTATTATTATTATGTATTATTAATAATAATATTATTAATTATTCTTTTTCACATTATTATTATTATTACTATTATTTTTATTATTAATTATTAATTTTAATTATTATTATTATTTATTATAATTATTAATTATTATTACTATTTTTATTAATAATAATAATATTATTAATTATTATTTTTAGTATTATTATTATTTATTAATAATAATAATTATTATTATTGGATAAGGGTATAATGGTAAAATTATATTTACTACCTAGGTATTAAATGGTGGTATTGTGCATCTCACCTTAATAGGTGGGATACACAATACCAAATGAATGATATTATTAATATAGGAGAATTTTGGAGGATGGGATATGATCAGAATCGAACCCTTAACGCCTAACTTAGGAATAGACAGCAAAACCACTGGGCCAAGTAAACATTAGTGATGAAAGCTTATATATAGTAAATATTGGAAAATCTCAGGGGGGCCAATGCCCCCTTAACCCATACATAGGTCCGTCCCTGAAGATAAGAGATATACATTCAAACGTAAAATGACTTGATCTAATCTTACTATTTATCTTAACCCTTACGGTGGGTGGTTCTGGTTTCGAGAACCATGTGTCGTTCAATCTGGTCAAAGATTCCTGGGGTACTAAATTTTGTCAAAAAGGTTCTTAAACATGTTAAGGATGCTATATGCTTTGTTGTTATAACCGTGTTGTTAATATAATTAAAACACATTCAATACTTAACGTTTACAACTTGAGCTTTAAAGTGGGTTTATAATTTTTTTAAGAAAGTTACTTCAATCGATATCAGTTTCAACCCAAATCTCCACCTGCCTTCAACTGAATTTACTGCAATAAACTTGGATTATTTGTACTTTTTTATGTATTAATACATAAATTTAATTTAAATCAATATTTCAAATATAAAATAGTTAAAAAGTGGGTCCTTCAGCAATGAGTTTTTTAAATTGGAGTATGGTGGGTTGTAATTGAGTTTAATTAAAATGTGTGCAAAATGATGTGGAGGTGAGAGGATGGGTTTAAACCCCAAAATGATGTGGATGCTCTTACTAGTACATAGTATAAATCTTCCTAACAATGTGTCAAGTCATGATAAACACAGATATTGATGCGTGTTTTTGGCACGTTAATTTATGTTTAATAGAAATGGATTAGGACATAACGAAACCAAGAACGATCACCATCACACACGAAACAACCACAAACAAGAGATTGTAAATGATCGAGAACTCAATTTCCACCAAAGAACTCAACCGATTTTTATTACTCTCTCTTAGAACAACACTCTTAAACCTTCAATTACAAGTGCAATGTCTAAAGTGAGAATGAATGATCAGCATCTCTCATGTGAGAGAGACTATTTATATTATCTACAAACCCTAATGCGGAGCCAATCGCCTTGCGTCATTTGGATGAAACAAACCGTCTTTAATGAAGTTGTCTGGTACGCCGACCAGTCTGGGGAGGAGTCTGGGTGCCACGGGTTGCTTTTGCAGGGTTTCACAGACCGTCTCTGTCCTCAGCTGGCTTTCCATTGGTCGTTAAGGGAGGATGTGCCAATCACTTGCTGTCTTCTAGTTAGAATTACTGTCCAAGATACCACTTCTTCCCGTTAGCCTTGTCTTCTAACCTGCTGCACTTGTCAGTTTCCATGATGGTGTCTGCGCTTTGTTCCTCCTCTCCTGTTATTCATCTGGTCCTGGGACAGGTTGACTCCCGATGTTGTGATACTCGTCCGAGCTCTCGGGCAGGAGAGGGATGCCGCTGAGGTCCCATGCCGAGGGTGTTTTGGGCTCCCTCTTTGCCCTTTACTTAACTGAGCCTTTGGGTTGGTAGTAATCTCCTTGGGCTGCCTTGGCCGTCCATTTAGCATTTATCCTCGAATTGGGTAGCCTGAAGATTGGGTCTCCTTCTTCAAGCATTTAAAGGTTATTAGGCCTTGGGCCTACTAAGCATGAGGATATAATACCCATGACAACAAATATCATATTTTAGCTACATTCCTTATTCTTTTTATAACTTCAAAATTTTCGACCACGGAAGTCATAATGATACTGAGACTAACAATTTCTCAGTTACATTAGAACTAAATACTTTTGTAAAAAAAATATAATATGGAGTATACATTATCTCATACAAACAGCATTATCTCAGTTTGTAGCCCTGTTTCCTAATTTGGTTTCATCAGTGAGTTCTAACAAACAACATCAACTAAAAATACAAATTTAATGAAGATTCAAAACTCCATTTCTTAATTAAGAAAATTGGAAATAGATATCTTGTTTGTGTTCATATAGCTTTAAACAGAATGGCCTCCTATATGGTAAAAGAACAAACCCCACCCCACCCCCCATGACAGTTGAATATCATAAGACCCTACTACTGATGAACAGGGGGTCATTTGAGGGGCATGTGCCTTATTTGGTAGGATACACAATACATTTGGATCACTCATTCTTGTTGCCTAAAAATCAATGATCAAAAGAACAATTCTAACTGGCCAGCCTTTGAGAGGTTGACAATTTTAACTTTTCAATACTTTTTTTCTGTTTCCATGCCATCTTGATCTGTAGTAGATCAAAGAAAAGCAAGTAGGGTAAGCTGAGGGTGACAGCGGCATCAAATATTGTTATCAGTTGATTAATGTTGCATGATTTGGTAAGATACAATATATTTGGATCACTCACTCTTGTTGCCTTCAAATCATGACAATGATCAAATGACAAATCCATGTGATTACCCATGTTCTTATGTTTCTCATCTCTCAAAGCCCATCACTCATTTATGAAGGATTCATCCTTTCTATTTTCACCTCTATATATAACACAATTCTTGATTACAACCATCAACAAATATTCTAATTTTCACAGCTTCACAATTTTCAGAAAGTTGTTCGTTTCAACTCAGAAAATCAACAATGGCCATCCAGAGAAAGAAGATCAGCTGAAGTTCCAAAGGGCCACTTTGCTGTTTATGTTGGGGAGAACGAAAAGAGGTGGTTTGTAATTCCAGTATCATACTTGAACCACCCTTCGTTTCAACAATTGCTATTGCAAGCTGAAGAGGAATTCGGGTTCCATCCTCACCATTCCATGTGACGAGGATTCATTTGTTGAACTCATCTCTGGCTTGAGCAGAACATGAAGAACACAAACCATGCCATTTTTTCCTTTTTTGAGTGTACATGTACATATATACAAGGATCAGAAGAACACAGTTCTATAGATTAGTTTGTCTAATAGTCTTAACAAATTTTCGTAGGTAAGAGAATGTATCAGATGACAAAACATTTTAAATGAGAATACAGAAAATATTGGAACTACAAAATTCCATAAATTAATTTAATGGAATCAATCAGAAAGTATTTCAATTCTATTTTATTTTTTTCAAAGGGTTAATTGCAAAAAATACCACCAACTTTACACCTATTGAAAATTAATCATCACTTTTGAGAAATTGCAAAAAAAAAAACCACCACCTTTAAGTATTGTTATAAAATAAACCCAAAAAACTCTATTTTTTTTATATGTGGTGATTTTTTTTACAATTTCTCAAAATTGAGGATTAATTTGCAATAGGTGTAAAGTTCGTGGTTTTTTTTGCAATTAATCCTTTTTTTTTCAATGTTAAAGCTTTTTTTCCTATCATACAAAATTAATTTCTTTGAACAAAATGCAAAATAACTCATCAACATATAGAACTATTTCCATGTTATGTAATCAATTCTTGATGCAACTTTTTTCTGTTTAAAATCTTTGAGTGTTTCACCACAGATGTTCCATTTCTCTATAGGAAAAGGTGAGGAGTCAACATTCACATCTTTGTTTACTAAATTATGTGACTAAATTGCCAATTTTATTATATTTGTGAAAGTTAATATAAGAAATTAATATAATCTTCAGTCTTTATTATCAGGACCTCTGTGTATATTCACTTAAATGCTTCTTAAAAATTAAGAAAATATTATCCTTTTACCAAACTTGCATCTAAACCAATATCATCATTTTTTCTCTAACTTTTTTTTTCCTAATCAAAATTTCTTTAATCTTTCTTGATTTTGTCCTTTTGAATTAACAAAGCACCTGATATGTTCTCAAGCTGCTGTTTTGGCTCAGTGACAACTAGGCAAATTATGAGGGACCCACATTGAAACTGGCTCATCTGTCCAAGTAATTTCAGATATGAATATGTGGCTAAAATGAAATCCAACATACAAAGGAATCTATTCCTTCTTCTTCTTCTTTTTTTGTCTATTAATATGGCCTAATAAATATCATCATCACAGCATTACATTTTGAGGGTTCTATGATGTTTTCCCACTGCAGGTGGTGGGGAATGCTGCTTCTAAGATAACAAATCATGAAATAACTCATTAAAAACTTATTCAAACTTTGGATGACAAATCCATGTGATTCTTCATGTGCTTTTGTTTCTTCCAAGTCCACTAGCCACCATACATTGATCTCTTGCTTTGCAACCACTCTTGGTTGATTCTAAAGGACACGGCTTCGTCTATATATACGTCTGCATATATTCATCCTCCAAACTCACAACCAAAACAAGTCTTTGAAAACACAAGCACTTCTCAGTTTTCTTCAACTTCATATACACTAGCATGGCCATCCACAAGATTCTTAGACGAACTTTATCCAACGAAAGAAGATCATCTTCATCAGGAGCTGAAGTTCCCAAGGGACATTTGACTGTTTACATTGGGGAGAACGAAAGGAAACGGTTTGTGATTCCGGTGTCATACTTGAACCACCCTTTGTTTCAAGAGCTGCTGGTTCAAGCCGAGCAAGAATTCGGGTTCCATCATCCAATGGGTGGCCTCACCATTCCTTGCAGTGAGGATTTGTTCATTGATCTCACCTCTAGATTGAGCAGAGAATGATGTACATTAGATCTTAGAGATATGCAGTTTTGTAACTAACAAACATTTTTAGCTTTTCAATAGTTGTAGGACCAAAACTTTCATCACTAATTGATCACTTAATGGTGATTTTGTTGCTACAAAGTAACATTTTTTCTATGATGAAGCTTGTTCTATTTATTAATAGACTTGATAAAAGACTAATTTTTCTAAATTACCAACTAAATCCGTTATTGATTTTTTTAAAATTACCAACGAAATTATTAGCTACGGATTACCAACGGAATTATTTAGCAACGGAATTGATTTTTCGTTGCTAAAAATTTACCAACCACCACTTTACCAACGAAATTTTACCAACGGATTCCATTGTTAATCCGTTGGTAAGCCAATTTAACAATAGAATTAAGGCTTTTAGCAACGGAATATTCCATTGTTAAAAAACAGTTTCTTTGTCACTCTTATTTTTAAAATTAATTATTAGAATATGTTATTATTACAACTACTGGATTTGTTCTATATAGACATACCTCAAAGGAATGATCATAAAATTGATATGGCATCCCCCCCCCCCCCCCCAAAAAAAAAAAATTACTACCCCACAAATTCACATAACATGATTTTGGATCAACTAATAAATCCACAAATATTACACTCCTGAAAAATAATTTGCATTCATTTAATCAAATTTAGTAAATTAATTTGATAGCTCCGTATTAAATGAAATTTTACTTTATAAAACATTTGTTTCAATAAAAATAGAATAAGGAATCTGAAAATATAGAACATTATTGATTTTTTTTATTATAAAAATATCAAATCTTCATATCAGTAATTTAAAATAAATAACATATTTAGGCCTTAATTTGACCAATAAACCTCTTCTCAATATAATTTGTTTCGTTTCAATTGGTCAATATAACTTTAAAAGTTAGACCTCTCCGTAGAGGATCTTCTCCCTCGTGTACTCCTCTCTCTCGGGGAGTACCGTACATTCGTACAGGATCCAAATTAGGAACCCTAATTTCAGTTTGATCAATTTGGGTTTTTACCACATTTCAATTGCAGAATGCCTCAGAAGAATGGAACTGAGCAATTGGATATCAGCGTTTCGATGGTAAAGTCTCAGCGTTCAAAAATGATTAAATCCTTGGACGACAATGAAAAAAAGGTGATTTTTTTTTTTTTTTTCAAATGCAATGTAACTTAATTATGAACGAATAAGCTCAGCAATTTGGATCGAGGTACTAAATTTAGATATTCTTGGAATTTTCAACCTTTTTCTTTAAATACTAATTACTTGGTATGTTTTGCTGATTGTATAGAATTTGACTAAGAAGCTTAAAGATACAGAAATTTGTATTCCCATAGTGTATGGTAACATTGCATTTTGGCTTGGTAAGAAGGCGAGCGAGTAAGTATTTGTGTGCCCTAACTTTTATCTACTTGAAGTATAATTGATCGCAATAGAAATAAGTGTTTGATGAAATTCTGGTTAATTTTTTTATTTATATTCTACTGGTAAGGTACCAATCACATAGATGGACAATTTATGTTCGTGGATCAACAAATGAGGACTTGGGAGTAGTGATAAAGCGAGCTGTTTTCCAGTTGCATTCGAGTTTCAATAATCCTACAAGGATCGTTGATAGCCCTCCTTTTGAGCTGTCGGAATCTGGATGGGGTGAATTTGAAATCGCCATTACCCTTCACTTTCACAATGATGTTTGCGATAAGCCATTGCACTTGTGAGTTGCTCTTGTTGCCGTGATCAATAAAAATGAGACGCACTTATTGGCCTTGCAACAATGAGGCAAGGCCATGTTGCTTGCATAATATGGCAGTGGTTCTATTCCAATCTTAGTGATTTTTAGATTCAGATGCATTTTATACATCTATGGCTAGTTAGTCATGCATAACCCTTATGATTTTATATTGACTATTAATTTCTGTTTGAAGGTATCATCACCTGAAGTTATATCCGGAGGATGAGTCTGGTCCTCTGTCAACTAAGAAGCCTGTCGTTGTGGAATCTTATGATGAGATTGTTCTCATGGAGCCTTCTGAGGCTTTCTATAGTCGGATACAGAATCATCCTGCAGTTATTGTGCCTAGATTGCCTGTGGGCTTTACTTTGCCTACTGGTTGGTATTACTTATCATGTTTCCTTTCATTTGTAAATATGTTATTATCATGTATGTGAAGATGATACCACTTCATCTCTTTTATTGTGCATAACTGTCCTTCAAAATGTGATTTCCATATGTGTTCTTACAGTGCCAATGGAGGGTGTTGATAACAGGAGAAAATATGACACCAAAGATCATCCCCTGAACCAGTGGTTTACCAGTTTTTCTGAGGCAGATGAATTGTTAAAACTCGCTGCAGCACGCCAGCAGGTCAACATAATATACTTTAGGCATCTACAAGATTTGATTAACTATCTGCTGCATTTGAGAATCCCGAAGATATATTTGATACTCTTAACCCCTAAGGTGGATAACCATTCAACTTCTGACCATAAAGGGAGGTAACATCCCTTTGACATTATAACAATGCGAAATGATAATCCATATTGTGATAATAGAATTAAATGTATTAAGCCATATAATACGATAACCTAGTGACACGGGTTATTCTATATGTTGACACCTGTTGTGGCAATATTGAAAGAAGAAATTCGGGTGAAAGGAGAAAATTTCAGGTCTTAATTGTAGAAATTGTCTACGATTACTAGTTATCATGACAACAAAGACAGAGATCATAAATGGCAAAGTTTTAAATGAGAAATGAAATGATTTTTCACTGGCTGTCCAGAGTTCACTAAAAGACCCTTTAAATAATCTCTGTAGCTAAATATGTTGGATATAAATTAAATGAAGTCACAAATATTCACAATATCGAATGAATCTTCACCAAATTTTCGTGGTTCTTGTTTGGAAAATCAGATTTCCAAGTATAGAGAAGTTTGTTGTTTGATCGAACGGCCCATTGAGATATCTAAATGTAACAAATGAATCACTTTATAGTTAGCCTTTGAACAAGATGCCATGTGTTTTTTGTGGAAAATTTGAATTCTGAGGATTTTATGTGATTAACACGGATTTTTTTAGCATTCTCATCTATGTGATATATAGTTTTGAACGTCACATTTTAACGAATCATTTCCTTCCAAAGTGAATAACAAAATGATGTTTTGATAGCGTTTATCAATGCATAGGTGCAAGCACATATTGCGAGACTTAGAAGGCAGTTGAGTTTGATTGACGGACAGCACCAACAACTGAAAGCAGCATCTGATACGTAAATGTGTATTGTATCTCATGTACGATGTTGTGATACGAAATCTTGCCATATAGAGAGATTAAAAATCAAATGCTAATGAGTATATCTTGATTTGTTGATGATATACTCTGCGGGGAAGAATTTTGTACTTGTTCCATTTTCAGCTCCTTGTTACAAGTTTTGTCAGATCAAAAGATAACAAATTATGTGCATCAAGAATGTTAATAGAGTGATCTTCTTTTGGCTCAAATAATAATGCACTTACAGTCTAACGGATTTGTAGTACATTTAATATACTTAGTTACATATTTTTATATTATTATATAAAAAATGAAGTCTTATATTTAAGAGCAAGTTGTGCTCACATTATCGTGCCTTTATGACTCTATTATTGTGGTTCTGAAGGTTTTTGAATTGGTAAACAGAGAAAATTCTGTTTTTGCATGAATATGGATCGTTGACCAATAGGTTTTCGCCTCCCGTTGTGAATCTGAAGACATATACAGCTCTTTTTGAATATTTTAATCCTGTTACGTAGTTCTAGCTACTTATGTTACACAGTTGCTGAAAAACTAAGTAAAATTTCTTGCATAATATGATCAGTTCACATAAAGGATTGTGACCAGGGAAACTATTGATTAAACTATTATCATTCTGTTCTTTATGTTATAGGCACTGTGCAATGGCTTAAACCAATATTAAATCTCCTATTTTGAGGTTTATATATGGTACTTATTGTACTAATTATTGTCCTGTTAATAGAGCTATTGTTTATGAAGCATTAGTTCGACAAATCAAAGCTTGCCAGACATGATTTTGAATAATTGATGACGTAGTGCGTTGGGATTTGACGGATCTAAGTACATGGATGTCGTAATTGATTCATACGTCAGATTGAGTAGGATAGTGTCTATCCAGTTGGTTTCTCGTTTTTCATTATTAAAAGTCTCTAACGCTTTAAAGAGTCTCTATGACCGAAGCTTACAGGGGGCCATTTCTAATTACCATATGCAGGGTAAAGGTAAATATGCTACTCTTTTGGGAAACTATGTTATTGCTGATAATTTTTGCACCTTATATGGTGCTTCCAATTTTAACGTTTTCCTTGCTTGACAATTCTGTTTGAGCTGATTTTCCTAATATTAACGGCTTAGTTTACCTGTGTCTATTACCATATGTTGTGTTAACATGCATTTTTTAAACTGAAATTTGAGCTTAAAAATCGTATTGTATACAGTGTGTTATACGCCTATGATTAAAGTCGTATTGGTGTCTGCTTAACACATATGCATCGATTATGAAGTAAATGGCGTTTCATTTTCACTCTCTTTACTCGTTGTTAGGATGCAGTTCAATCGGCGACATATCAGGTAAGGAATCACTATCCTTAAATATTAGAGAGCTTATTTCACATATTATTTGTGGTGTGGGTGTGGGTCCTTGATATTACCCTGGTCACATTTTCTTGTTTTTATGATGCTGTGATATGTCTTGGGATGTATCTATTGTTGTCGATGTATGGGATGGAAATCCAGGGATACTGTGCTCTGCTTCTTATGCAATGCAATATTTGCTGAGCTGTTGCTTGGCCCAATTCCCTTCAAGAATTGCCCCCTTCTGAAAGTGAAATCAACTCTGGGGCCATCTTAGCTTCATTTCACCTTCCGGATTTATTACCATGCATTTCCTTTTAGATGGGTTGGTCCCCCCCCCCCCCCCCACCCCCTCCCCTAAACAGGCTGGACTGACAATTTTGAAATTGCTGAAACTACACTTTTAAAGATTATGTTACTTATTAAAGAAAATCTGTAGATGTGTTCTGTTAATACATCGTATAACTATATGTTTCATGGTTGGGGTGGTGCAGACGGAAAAAATATGCACCCCATGTTTGTTCCGTAGAAAACTCGTCCTGAATGCAGACGGATCGTCCTGTACAGAAGGAGATATAAACTCTTTAGGCAGACTGAACTTTTTGAGGCTTGGAATGTAAATTAGAGCATTAAAAAGATTAGAAGGGAGTTGTTGTTGGAAGGAACACGTGTGAGGCACGTGGTTATGAGGTTATGTTGAGAAGGGGGAGTTAAGCTGACAGCTTCAAGAAGTTGGGAGTGATATCCAGGAAAGTAGTTTTAGGGTAAGAGTAACATGGGCTTCATGTGCTCTACGAATTGCTGGGTCACAATCAATGAAAAAAGGGGGGGTGGTGTGGTGTGGTGTGGGGTGGGTGGGGTAGGGGTTGGAATTCTGTTGATGTATTAGTTTCTACTTCAGACCACCGCAAATTTTGTTGATAAATTGATTTAATCTTGAAGGGACCACCAATGCACACACTTGTGTTTCACCTTATTGAGCTGATGGAACTCGAGTAGTTTGATATTTTTACGTTCGTTTGATCATTTTCGTTAACTATTTATGCATTGTTTAGTATACAAGTTTTAAAGTTTGTTCATTGTTTAGTATGCTTATGAAATCAAAGCTCAATCAACTATATATGGCCTTATGGGTACACTGTACAGGTTCGACTCGTAGTAAATCGTGTTGAATGTTGCCTACGCATGCACGTAAACGTATATGGATACATGTACAACTCGTCGCAAACAGTGTGGAGTAATTTTGCTCGATTTTTTCAATCCTTTACATACCTCTAAATCTAATGAAGATATATACCCGTCTCAGATTTTCTGTTACATTTGTTGTTATATATCTTTGTCACACATATTTGATGAGTGATGAGTGTGACCTATAAGCTGGGAAGAAAATCTCTACCATTCTCATTAGAGTTAGATATTTGATATTATTGAATTTCTATATGTAGATAAGTTTGGTTTATTGGAAATGCAAGAGATAAATTATATATCATACCTGTCCATAAATCCAACAATATCCATTAATTAATAATGTTGAATTACTATATATAGATTAGGTTGGTATATTGGAAACGAGATGGGTACATCATAGGTGTGCTTTAGAACATGGGATCGTGCTTAGGATTAATAATCAACTCTAACAACATTCTACATCAGTTGCCTCAAATTTACGAATTCAGTTTCTCTATATATAGTATGTCACGTGGCGCCTATGGTTTGCCTCTGCACAACAGCCAATACACGTGGCAGCTCTTTTTTATTTTTATTTTTTTATATACATACACTAATTTTTTATTATGCTACTATAAGTGGTGTACCCTACGGGCCCCCACCGCCCCTGCCCTGGGGATTGTTAAACTTGTGCTTGCAAGGGGTCAAATCCATAAGTGGCTCAACTAACTGTTGCAGATTCTCTGCTTGCCTTCATTAGTAAAGCATAATGGCAAAATTGAGATTTCACCAGTTTTATTATGTGATCCCAACAACTTTGTACTAGGAAATTGAGGCTTAAAAAAAATGCTAATTACTTAAATTAAAAATGCTGGTAATTGGGCGTTTCATATTAATTGAGTTAGTAAAATTGTACTGTCAAGGACTACTAGCTATCTCCAAGCATAAAACAAAATGGGAGGATACTGTGACATTAATTTAATAATTAATGTTGGTTTTTCTTGATTGTTTTTCTGAGCCTTGGAACATGCAGATATTATACCTTTCCCTTTCTCTCTCTCTTTCACTGTCTCTCTCTCTTTTTTTTTTTTTCTGTGGGCTGGGAGATAAAATCAGGTGGGGAAAACTGGAAATGGCTTAGATATGCCCCTTCTGTTATTGTGAGTGGTTCTAATTTCAGGACCACATATCATCAACTACCAACTTGCATACTTCCGGACTTCCAGTTATGATGTCTTCTCAATCATAAGGGTTATTCTTGTCTTTTCACTAATCGTCGGGCGAGGTCGAGGACTTGAAAAATAGGTTAACGATAAACTAGATTTCGCTTAAATAATTATTATGTTGTAATATAATCACGTCAATGTTGCAAAACGAAGCGTGGGTAAGAGCTTCGCGGGTATATGTATATATTTTGATTAATTTGAAATCAATTTAAAAGATATAGACGTGAAAGGATAAAAGCTCTAAAACTAACATTAAATTCTAAAAACAGAGTAAATAAACTACCTTGAAGGAATATAGGTGCTAAACATTAAATTGGAGTACTAAAGATAAATAAATATTATATTAAATTATAAAGATATAGTATAACTCTAAACCATACGTTGAGTAATAAAATAAAAAAAAATATTCTACCAATTTGTACCGTACTCAGTGTATGTATAAAAATTATTCCTCCATCACATAATATTGTTTACGTTTACTAATTCATATTGTTAAAAAAAAGTTTTTTTACTAATTTAATTGATTTTTGAGATATTTTAGTATTTTCATGTAATAAATAAAATATAAAGTAATTAATGTTACGTGTGATATGGGTAAGAGGGAAAATTTTGAAATTAAAGTAAAATTTAAGAAATTAAAGTAAAATTTAAGAATATTGAATAATGATGTTATTTTCACTATGGGAGTAAATAAATGAAGGATACTTAAAACAAAGGAGAAATGTAAAAGATTTTATGGGATTGAGAGGTATTTGTTTAACTACATGTATAAAACATGAGGTTATGCCCCTTTCAAAATTACTACTCCCTCATTCTGTTTCAATAGTTACGTCTGCTCTTTAGTACGAAGATTAAAAATAAGGTATTTTAATGTGTAGTAAGTTAAAATATATAGTAATATTTTTATGTATAATGGGTAGTTGTATTAATGTTGTTTGTGGACTCATGTAAATATATTAATTGTTGAGTTGGTCTCTTGTGCCCCTATACATTTTAATATTATACCATTTAATACTAAAATGTATTGGAACACAGGGACACACAAATTTTTGCCTTAATTGTTTTTGTGTGAGTTTCATATAAAAATAAATAAATAAATAATTGTAGCTATTAAAGTAGGAAGACCAAATTAAAAATATGTAATCATTATTTCGGACAAAGGGAGTATTCATTAAATTGTTAATTGTTATTTTTCAAAATATCAAGTATTACTCTTCTTTGAAAAGTTATATTCCATCTTACATAAAATGAGTAAAATTTTACGATGAATGTAACATTTTGTCTAGGGTTAGGCGGTATGGCATACCGAAGATTTTTTGTCATACCAAATAACGTACCGAAATTTTGGTATATAAAAAATTATATCGTTACCTTACTTAAACTTTCGGTATACCGTAGTTCGGTATACCGATATTTCAGTATAAGAAAATAGTATACCTTCTGCTTACCGATATTTCGGTATACCGTATCATACCTAAAATATCGGTATATATCATCTTATTAGATAGTTTGTTATGTCGTTATACACCTAAATTCAATAAATCTAATAAAAAAACTGTACTAGAAAAGTGAAATATAGCTATAAAACAAATTCTAATAGATAACAAATTCATAATAAGAAAATTATACGATAATGCACAAACGACCAAATTAAATAAGAGTAAGTCTTATGAAAATTGGGTTTACATGTAAGCCTAATTTTTTAATATTACTCTTTAGTATATAAAAAATTATTTTTTGAAGAGTAATAATTTTTATATAGAAGAGTAATAATTCTAATCTTTAAAAAATAATTTTTCATGTACTAAAAAGTAATCGATAAATTAGGATTTACAAGAATTTGAAGAGTAATTTTTTTTAATTTAGAAGAGAAACAATTTATGTGCTAAAGAATAAATTTTTATGTACTAAACAGTAACAGAGTTTACATAATTAATATATCTAAACCCGGTTTACACAAGTTTTGTCATTAAATAAATAATACCTAAGAGATATACACAAAAACCATATGGAATTTATATTAAAATCAATACTTTTAAATTTTCATATATAAGATAGAACTACATTATTAAAAAAGAAGTGCAAGATATTATGAAAGCCAATCAACTTTATCATCCATTTATAATTATGAAGAAATATACATTTTAGATTTAATCTTTTAATTAAATAGTGTATATATATAATTTAATTAAATATTATAATATATAAATAATAATTATAATTGGATATACCATGTAATATGATAATATCGTATCATATTACTAAAAAATTGAATATTTTATGATATTCCGGTATATACCGAAATACCGCGGTATTGATCATTTATATACTTTTATCGTACCAAAATTTTCAATACGGTATCATACCTTATCAAAAATTTCGGCATACCTAAAATTTTGATAAAATTGATATTTTTCGATATGGTAAGGGCGGTATATCGAAATTTCGGTATTTTTTCCAGCCCTAATTTTGCCACATTGAAGAGTAAAACTGCGTCATAAAATTCTACTCCCTACATGACATCTCATAATGAAGTTTAAAATATTATTCCATTCATCCCATAATGTATATAGTTACTGTAAATCTGCCGATTCCGTGAGATTAGGAACCGGAACTGAACCGGTCCTAGCACGGTTCCGATTACTTTTTTTTAAAAAACTTAAACAATGTTTTTTCACAAATTTATTTTTTTTAAAAAAAGGAAATCCGTCTGTTAGGAATCGGAATCGACGATTTTAAAAATCAGAACCGACGATTCTAGTTTACATGAAATGAGAAATCAAAATCGAACTAAAATTTATACAGTTTCGATTTTGTTTTGGCTGGTTTCGATTAGAACCACTGCTTCTGAACATTTTTTTGGTGCATGTCTATGTAATAACTATTTGAATTAAATGGTACGTCGTTCATTTTCACACAAATAGTAAGTCGTCAAGATGATCTTTTTATTTTTCTATTTGGTGAAAACGATATATATTTGTTGTTTTTGTGCTTTCCGTTGGTGCGTTCGGTACGAATACAAACGATAAAAGAATAGAGCAAAATCCTAATAGCTTAGGGAAATCTTTCATCGTTTGAAAAGAACAAGAAATAAAATTCACTTTCAAAGGATTGGAAATTAAACATAGTTAAATAATTGGGCTAATTATACAACCTTAATTAGCACCCTTTTTTTAATTTTTTTATTAATTCAATTCAACTATACCATTAATTTTACATTAAAAACCTAACATTATTTTTATAAAATAAATAAAAACTTTAAAAATTCACTAAAAATTGGAATATGATTTTAATTTACTACTATATATTCTCTCCCTCCATCTGAAAGATATGCATTTTATCATTTTAATTCATCCCAATGCAATAGATTCATTTCCCTTTTTTATAAATTGAACACATACAAAACAATTAATATATTTTCATAGAGGTCACACACAACATTAATACAACTACCTACTATACATTATAATATTGGTAATTCGTACACCCAAGTACATAAGATATAAGAGTATTATCTTAGAATTAAAAATAATATCCTTAATTTAAAATTAATGCTCTTTAGTTAATAAAAATTTATTATATTAATATTCTTAATTTCGACGAATACTCTTTTAAACATAAAAAAATACTAATTAAAATAAATATATTTTAGAGTAAAATATAATAACTTTTAATTTTTTTTGTTTACGCCTGTACACAAAAGACTTATACTTGGTATATACATTTATTTTATTTTTGACAACTTTAGATCATACTCCCCTTATATAAGTTCTAGCGTTTTTTAATTAAAAAAAATTCAAATTGAAGGTAATTTTTTTGAAAAATTGTATCTAAAACGGCTATTTTTATTTTTTTATTTTTTATTTTTGATTATAAAACTAATAAGTACTTATCAAATGTATAAAATAATTAAAATCAAGAGATATTTACGAAACTACTTTAATAATAATAAATAATTAATTAATTAAAAATTAAACTCAATTATTAAAAAATAAATAAAGAACTCATTCTAGTATATACTAAGTGAAATATATAAGGTATACGTTTATTTTTTTTACATGAAGTAAGATTGTTTTTTAGAGCAGTTTAGGAGATTGTTTTATGGTAAGATTATTTTATATTTTTTTGTTTAAATAATTTTTAAATTTTATTAAAGATATTATCATTTTTATTTGAAAATATTATCGCTCTTTTATTTAATTATAGTTAATTGTACTATTATTTCTTTTCAAAAATTGATTATTATTTTTATTAAAATATTGTCACTTTTTATATGTTTTATGAAAGTCAGTCCGTAAAACGATCTCACACAAGTCTTTGTCTATTTTTTCATGTATAGTACTCCCTTCATTCCATTGAAACATACGCGCTTCCTTTGTGACAGAGGGAGTACAATATTTTAATGTATATTATTGAATAGTTGTATTAGTGTTATGTGTGGGACCAATAAAAATATTATTCCCTCCATCCCACAAAAGTTTGCATGAAGAGATACGGAGATTAAGAAAAGTGATAACTTAGGGGTAATATAGTATTTTTTGGTAATAAATAAATTATAAAGTATGTTAAGTGTGTTAGGTAAGAGTGATTTTTTTTAACTAAAGTATATGATGAATGGTGATTGTGTTTGACTTTTTTCTTTTTTAGAAACGTGCAAACTTTTATAGGACAACCCAAAATGGAAAGTGTGTCATCTGAAATAGGATGGAGGGAGTAATGATTGTTTTATGTGTTCCTATTTATAATAATAAATGAGAAATGTATATCTTATTTTATACTTAAATAAATTAAAATAACAAAATGGAGTATGATTTATCTACATTGATATTGATATTTTAAAATCAAACAGTTACTTTAACTAATAATAGTAAAATGTCACTTTAACTAATAATAGTAAAATATTGAAAATATATACCCAGCAGTAATAATTCTTTCATAATTATATCATAAAATTATAAGTATTTAAATTTTTTAGATATTTAGAATTTAGATGGCCTCAAAGTCTCAAACCATTGTTTCTAGGTTACTCTCGTTATACTTTAATCAATTTTTGAGATGAAAAGTTTGTTCACATGAGTTGTTAGAGTCTGTTTTTTAGGGTGACAATGACATAACAGGAGCACATGTTCATTAATTAAGGTTAATGTTTTTAGATATTTAGAATTTAAATGGCCTCAGACCATTGTTTCTAGGTTACACTCGTCATACTTTAATCAATTTTTGGGATGAAAAGTTTGTTCACATGAGTTGTTAGAGTTCTGTTTTTTGGGTGACAATGGCATAGCAGGAGCACATGTTCAGTAATTAAGGTTACATTTTTAAAAAAAATGTTATTTTTATTAGTACTGTATTCTGGTTTTTAGGGTGACGATGTCATAGCAGAATCACATGTTCAGCATTGAGATTATATTTTATAAAATTTGTAATTTTTGTTAGTGGTGTTGAATTCTGTTTTTTAGGATGACGATGTTTATAGAGTAACATGTTCAGTAATTGAGATTATATTTTTAAAAAATTTGTAATTTTCATTAGTAGTGCTTTTTTTTTTTTAAGATATATATAGAATATGTTGAGTTCTGCTTTTTGGGTAACGATATTATAGCATAATTACATGTTCAATAATTGAAATTATATTTTAAAAAATATTATAATTTCATTAGTAGTGTTTTTTTTTAAGATATAACTAGGATAATGATAGTATTACGTGGCTAAAAAAATGCTACTTTAATATTTTATTTTGAGAAAATGTCATTCAATCTAATTCTTTTAGGAAAATATACACTCCATTTCTTTAAAAAAAAAAATCAAATAATGTTCGACTCACACAAATATGCCCCATTTATAATAGAAGCAAATTTCTTTAAAAGCATTTCTTTTTTCTAAGTTAAATTATAGGAAGAGGATTTCCAACTTAAAATCTTACTCAGACTTTTTTTTTTTTTTTGGTTAATGTTATTAAGTTAAGTAGGCAGTGAGACAGAATGTTGGAAATGGAAATGGAAATGGAAATAAATAGTAGTGTGGAAAATAGGGTGTTGAAACCTGAAACCGAAAACACACAATGAAAGCTAAGTCTGCGGCCACCCCTTCTCCATCCCAACAACTCCTTTATTTTACTATTTTATTTATTCTTTTTAACATTAATATTAATCTCCCATTAAATTATACTTTTCCTACAGACACATGGCTTAAAAAAATGTTATTTTAATTAATTTTATTAAAGGCTAATGTAACATTTTTAAGTGATAAATAAATTATAATGTGTGTTAAATGAGCATGATAATTTTCAAATTAAGATGTACTTCATCCGTCCCATGTTAATGTTAACTAGGGATGGCAACGGTAAGGTACCGCATATTTTGGGGTATCTGTACCCGTATCCGATTAAAAAACAACTACACGTATCCGTATCTGTCCCATTTAAAAAATTTATTATGGTACTCATACTCGTACCCGTCCCATTACCGTTTAGCAATACCCGCGAGTACCCATACTCATTTAATATTTATTTATTTTATATATATTTATATTTTTTTATTGTCTAAATAATTATAATAATAAAAATCACATTATTATTAATTAAATATAATATAAATTTTATTATTTTAAATAAATATTTAATAAATATGATTAAATGAAACTTATAACTATTAATTAAATATATAAAACATCTTATAATATATAAATTATATAATATATTTTAAATTTTATAAAAATATATATATATAATCGGGTTACCCACGGGTTTTGAGGCATTACCCGTAACCATCCCAAACCCTAATGGTATTTCTTACAACTACCCGTACCCGTCCCAAACCCGTTTACAACTACTCGTATCTAACCATTAGGGTTCGGGTAGACCGGGTACCCGAAAATACCCGTCTCATTGTCATCCCTAATGTTAAAGTTTACTTTATGCACGGAAATTAAAAAATATAATATTTTAATAGATAGTGGATTGAAGAATATAATATTAGGGGGCGGCTATTTGCACCCCCGAAATTGTTAAATGAACACCAATAATTTATAGAATTAAAATATGATAATGTGATAAGACGTAAATAACATTTTATAAATAATAAAATAAAAATAATTATAATA
Organism: Pogostemon cablin; assembly: GCA_023678885.1. Taxonomy (NCBI): domain Eukaryota; kingdom Viridiplantae; phylum Streptophyta; class Magnoliopsida; order Lamiales; family Lamiaceae; genus Pogostemon; species Pogostemon cablin. The sequence goes on along the minus strand of CM042954.1, from coordinate 20,227,629 downwards.
CAATTTCTAAATGCACCCCATTGTTATAATCACTAAATCACGATCAACCTAAACCCTAACCCTTCTGCATCAGCATAGTATCATGAAACAAATAAAATTGAGAATGATGATCATCCGGAAAAAGCAATAATCGTAAAGGAGGAGTAGAATCAAAATATTCAGAGAAATCTCAATCCATCAGCAAAAAGCAACAAATGTGTATAAAAAAATAGGTCGTTCAGTTATAACAACCGAACAGAAAAAAGGTCGTTCGGTTGTAATAACCGAACAATCTTAAGGTATTCGACTGCATCAGTCGAACAGAACACAAAGAAAAAGGTCATTCGGTTGTAACAACCGAATAACCTTAAGGTGTTCGACTGCAGCAGTCGAACAGAACACACCTTAAGGTGTTCGACTGCAGCAGTCGAACAGAACACACAACAGCAAGTTTTGGAATTCACATACGTATTGCTCAGAAATCTGTCTAATTGCTCAGAAACCTGTCTAATTGCTTCTAATTCATGGAAACTTCAATTCAAATTGCAAGACAAGTACAACTACATACTACAGAAACACAAATTCAAATTACCCATGCTTAATTTTCAAATTTTGAAATCAACTAAAACTCTAGAATTCGTGTCAATTGCAAAATAAAGAAGCAAATGACAAAGAAGACATGATACTTACTTAACATTGACGAAGTCTTGACGGTGGATAGGAGTTCTTCCCTCTTCTTTCGCTTCTGATCAATCGCTGCAAATTCTGCAAAACACGACAGTCGCGGTTCCAACGTTTTTTTTTAATTTTTCTTTAATTTGTGTATAATTAATTAAAAGGATATAATTGTCTTTGTATGGGGTGTATTTAGTATTTTAAATGTGTAATTTTTAATTTTAATGGGGTACATATAGTAATTTGGGTTCATTTAACAATTTCGGAGGTGCAAATAGCCGCTCCCTATAATATTTAATGTATAGTTGGTAGTTGTATTAGTGATGTGAAATAAATATTCCCTTTGTCTCATTGAAACGTACGTATTTGTTTTTTGCACGTAGATTATAAAATATAATATTTTAATATATTGTGAGGTGAGATAAATAATAATTTAATGTAAAGCGGGTAGGTGTATTAGTGTAATGTGTGAGCCCAAAGAGATAGAAATGATTAATTTGTGTGGGACCTTTTTACCAAAAAGGGAAATGCACACTTTGTATTGTGACGGATCAAAATAAAAAAAACGCGTACGTTTCAATGGGATGGAAGGAGTAATTGTTTTGTGTGGATTCCACTTAATAAAAGAGAAAATATAAATCTTAACTTGGAACAAACTAAAATGAAAAACGTAATTCTTAACGCTGGACAAAAATGAGTAAGTGTATGATTAATTATGAAATTTTCACTTTTAGGTCGTGAAATTTATTGTGTAACATATAAAAACGAAAATTATGAAACTTGTCATTCGACGGATGGAGTAATATAATATACTCCCTCTCTGTTTTTTTTTTTCACGAAAATTTTAGTATATCTATTAATTATTGTGTAATGAACTGGTTTTGAATGCTATTTATCCTCACATTTAAAAAAATATATATATAGCATGTTGTGCAATTTTAAATAATTTTTTTTAAGTTCCGATTGTAATTAGACTATATATTTACTAAAAGGAAAATTAATATTTTATATTGAGACGGAATTATTTTAATACGAGGAGGGAGTATATATACATACACACGCAGGTATGTTTATATATAGAGATGAGAGATTTAACTGAGCGGAACTGGTTTCAAATTGCTCCCTTAGTTTAAAAGTTAATTACTACTACCTCCATTCCAAGAAAGTTTGCACCACTCTTTTCGGCACGGAGATTAAGAAAGTGATAACTTTTAGGGGTATTATGATATTTTTTAGTAATAATTAAATTATACTAAAGTATATTATGTGTGTTAGGTATAAGTAGTTTTTTTGTAAATAAAGTGTATGGGGAGGGTGATTGTGTTTGACTTTTTGCTTTTTTAAGAAGGTGCAAACTTTTGTGGGACAACTCAAAATAGAAAGTGTGTCATCTGAAATGAGACGGAGGGAGTATATCCTAAAAATTATCACACTACTCTAAATCTAAAGATAATATGTCTTGAACCACAAAATAAAATATTATATGAACTATAAATGTAAAAATATACTCCCTCCGTCTCAAGAATACATTCACACTTTTCATTTTAGTCTGTCCCAAGAATACATTCACACCCTAAAAATGGAAACAATAAACAATATCAATAATCTTATAATACTACAAAAATATCACATTTCTACACACAATCTAGTCAAAGTCAACTATATCATACACTTTATTCTACTCAATTACCCAAAATACCCCTTCTCTTTCTTACATCACACTATCAAAAAGTTATTTTTCTTAAATTCTGTGTAAAAGAATACGCGAATGTATTCTTTGAACGGAGGGATTAATTAATACTGACCTTAAGAATAAATATGAGATTCTGAGTAAATAATATATGAACCATTCAGTATCATGATCAATGGATAAGTTATTGCATTAATTAATTATTAAAACAAAATTATAATTATACCTTATCAATTAAAACTAAACCCTAACCCTAAGAATAAGATAGTATATATATTGCATGAGTCATAAATTCTATATATGGAATATTGTGGTGTCACGATTCTTCCATTTTTAGAGAAGTATATATTATATTAGGAACTTTGGATGTTATTTCAATTAAGAGATCTGAATTTGTGGTTTATCATGTGGTGTTTATAATATAATAATATAATATATGAATAGTAGTAATTTATGTTTGTATTAGGTGTAGGTACAGTATACTCCCTCTGTCCTGCTCCTGCCTTTATTGGTTTTGGTTTTTCTTTTTGGCACGTGGATGGAGGATTATTATTATTTAATGTGTAGTGTATAATTGTATTAGTGGAAGTGTGAGCTCCATATATTAATTGTATTAGAGGGGGTGTGTGTGTCTCATATGTGTTAAAAAGAAAAGAGGACCATTTGGGTGGGACGACCAAAATGACAAAAATGAACCCTTTGGGTGGGACAGATGAAATATATAATTTTACGATAAATTAATGTATAAGAGATAAATGATGATATGTGTACAAGAATTTTAATTAGGGTAAATTATTAAAATCTCCCTCGAAATTTGTTAAAACTACCAAATAATTATGTGGTTTGAAAAACTACCAATTATCCCATTTCATTTGTTTTTTATTTGAACATTGATAAAAATATATTTTTTAAAAAATAAAGATAGGAAAGGAAATTGCATTAATACCCATGAATTTAACATTGTATTTTTAAAAAAAATATTATAATTTTTTTAATGTAGAAAATTGAGTTTAGAGGGATTTCTTTATTTTTTTACATGTTAAAAGAATTTCTAAAAAAAATATAAATCCCTATGTATTGAAATTTAAAAATAAAAATAAAAAATAAATAAAATAGTGAAATTTAAAAATAAAATAGTGTTAAAAAAATATGGGTATTGATGTCATTTTCATGTTAAAAAAAATCCTTCTAATCCTAACTTTCTATATTTAAAAAAATAATGAAATTTAAAAATATAATGTTAAATATATAGGTTTTGATGTCATTTCCACCCTTTTTATTTTGTATAAAAAAGATATTTTTATTAATGTTCAAATAAAAAACAAGTTAAAGGACGTAATTGGTAATTTTTTTAACCACATGATTTATTTGATAGTTTGGACAAATCTCGATGGGGGTTTTGGTTAAATGGTAATTTAACCTTTTAATTGATATGATAGAATAAATGAGAGAGAAAGAGAAAAAAATTCATTATAATGTATTAAAGATAGGTGGGTTGATAATTAATATTAGGGTTAATTGCAAATAAAGTCTCAATCTTTATTTTGGTTGCGAATAAGTCTAAACCTTTGAAAATTTGCAAATAAGTACCTCACTTTAAAATCCTTTTGCAATTCGAATCACCGGACAGTGGGTGACCTCTCCGGTTGCTGACCTGTCCGTAGCTTATCCACGTCACCCTCCAACAGTAAAAAAATAAAAATTAAATAATAAAACGATGTCGTTTTGAGAATCAGAATTCAATCTCCCTTCTCACCCATGCCTATAGTCACGTAAACAATCCGGCGAGACCCATCAGCGTAGTAAAAAGGGTCCAACACCGAACCGAGTTCAAGTCACACTAGATCGGCGCTTTGTCCTGTTTTCTCAAAAAAGGAAAAATTCTCCGCAATCAAATCTTCAAACTTGTAAACGCAATCTTCAATTTGCAGGTGGATTTGGTGGGCATTTTGGTTTTCTCATCAGTCTTATTAATTAAGAATCAGATTGTGTTTTGGCTAGTTGGTTTGCTTGTGATTCGTTGAAACCATATATTTTGGTGATGAATTCAAATGAGAAGCCGATCAGAACGCCTATTGCTCCGGTGAGGAAGAAGTAATCGAGATGGTCTGGGTTGCAGGATCGGCTGCATTTGCCGAGGAATTATGGTGACTTCGGAGTCTCCCCCGTTGAACCAGCAAGAGATGCTCCCCCTCGCCATTAGAACTGTGTTGCCTTTCCAAATTTTGAGATGAGAAGGAAACAGATTGTCGCATGGGAGAGAAGGAAAATTGAATCTTGATTCCCAAAACAACGTCGTTTCATCATTTATCCTTTTTTTAGTTAGAGGGTGATGTGGATAAACTACGGACAAGTCAGCAGTCGGGTAGGTCATCCGCTGTCCGATGGTTCGAATTGCAAAAGGAATTTAAAGTGAGGTACTTATTTGTAAATTTTCAAAGGTTTAGACTTATTCACAATCAAAGTAAAGGTTGAGACTTTATTTGCAATTAACCCTTAATATTATCTGTAGGTATATACCAGTAGGCACTTGAATTTTTTGGTCTATTAAAGAAAAATATGTGGCAAATTAATGCAATAATTATCAATAAATTATGTCTTTGCTAAGGAATTTAAATAAATTAAATCCTAAAATAAATAATTGAATAATTGATAATTGGGTCAAATCAAGTCAAATGAGGTCTGATCTAAGTCAAGCAAAACCACACGAATTAAATCAGGCCCAAGTAAAATAAGTTTGTTACAGTCTAATCAAGTTGGAGGCTCAAGCCCACAGAATATGTCAAATCAGCCCTAGACCAATCAGACTGTGAGTTATATATGGGGATTTCTTACCCTTCACCTATATAAGAAGTCATTCTCCATTCATTCCAAACACACTCAGACACCTGAAGAGATCCGAGGAATACGAACAAAGACGAAAGTCCAGCCTCTCTTCAAGATTTTCAAGTCAAGAACAGCCTCCGATTAGAAATCAAGGTGTTAAGCCCCTCCGACCAGAGATCAAGGTGCTAAGCCCCTCCGATCCGACTTTCTTCAAGTCAATAGCCTCCAATCAGAGATCAAGGTGCTAAACCTCTTCAATTCGGCATTTTCAAGTCAGAAACAACACTCGACCTGAGATTAAGGTGCTAAGCCCTTCAGATTCGATGTTTCTTCCAGTCATATTCATCCAGCAGTCTTCGTGAAGTCAACGGTGTTCTACCAAATTGAACGACATTCTTCATAAGAAATCTTCAATCCAACATTCAATCCGAACAAAGGCTCGACGCCTCCGGATAAACGTCATAAGATTTCACATCCGAGCTCAGGCAAGCTTCATCTAAAGATCCGGCTCAACATACGCATTCAACATAGTCAGCGCAATCAACACACACAAGTCAACAAGTCAAAGTCAAAGCCAAATTGGTTCGAGAAAAGAATCACAGGAATGATTAGAGATTGTAACTCACTTACATATCTTTAAATTAAATCCATATCGATTATCTTTGTAATTCATTTTTGTGTTTATTCCTTTATAAATACAAAAATTTGTTGTTACAATACCTTAATTATGAAAACTTTGATTAATTTTTAAAATCGAACTTAATTTTCAAAATTCAAAGTAGACATAGCATATAGCTAGTTTAATTTCAAAATAGCCTTTTATTTTAAAATCCATTTAACTCATAAAGTTAATATATAGTTTTTTTTTCTAATGTGTTAAAAGAGTAAATGAGTCCCTTTAACTAATTAACAAATGTGATCGGTATTTTCTTTATGGAGAGAAAGAGTACTTTATCGTGTAGTAATGCCCGTGACCAATGAGTATCCGTGTTCAAGAAGTACTCGATCTAGAAGGACAAGATCGAAGATAAGGGTTTGGATTATACTATCAAGTATCAACTAATAAGAACAAGTAAAGAAGCTAACAAATAAGAGTAAAACAACATGAGATATGGAATGGATGTAGGTAGAACAATAAGAGAAGCATGCAAGGCTAAAAATATCATGGTAAGATTTTCTAGGTCACACACTCAAGTAATGACGAAGACCATGAATTGATTACTATAGGCTCTCACTATAAACACTTTATAGTCTATCTTTCAAGCAACATATAGATGTAGGTACTTAGCACCTAAGATACCCCCAAAATAACACCTAGGAGAGTCTTGCTATATTCTCATTCTCTTAAAAGGTACTAGAGTCCATAGAATGTCCTATCACAAGATTTAGGTCTCATGTCTTACTATTAAGTTTCTAAGCATGCATTGAATGTATTTCAATCTCAATTACACATACTAATATAGTCGTCACATGCCATCAATGATTCAATCAATAATCATAACATACAAGCAAAGTCTTACCTCTATTTCACACTCAATCATCATACAACCACACAAATAACAACATAAGACGAGAATATGCATTCATAATCAAAAGTAATTCAACTTATTCATTTCATCAAACACTTAAAGTACATAAATCTAAAATTCCTATTCAATCATATTGCTAGCCTCACAAGAGGTCTAGCCTATTACAATCATAGTCAAATCATTACAATACAAGTCTCGCTCCATGTTAGCCATGAATAGAAGAGAATTACCAAAATAAGGTTGAATGGCTTCCCTTTGAAGGTATGCTTCTTCTCCTTTGATCATGTTAATTTCTTCACCAAATGTAGAATTTCTTCTCAAATTGGAGTAAGGTGATGAAAATATGATGGATTTGAGGAATTCAAGTGGAATGGATGGGTGGATGGAGTAGAGTTGGATTATGGATCTAAGAATGGAATGGAGAGGATGTGGGTGTGTTCTAAGGTGAAAAGTATGTGTAACTGATGTTCCAAAATGAATTCCGCTTTTAAAATCAGAACTAATCATGTATTTATAGCATAGGAATCTTCTAGAATCTCGCTAATTAAATTTCACAAAAGTGCCGAACTTGACTCGAGTCGGGTGTGATTCCTCGGCAGATTCCAGCTTTGAACAAAGCTCGGGCACAGGGTAGGTCGAGCAGGTGTCTTTAATGTGTACAGTCGATCATCAGAGGTCAACTTTTGCAACTCAACTCGAGCCTGGATCACGGACTTGAAGTCGAGTTTATCCGGGTTGATTTCTGACCACTTTTCCCGTTTCAGTTCCCGACTTCATTTTGCTCCGTTTTTCACCTATTTTCAACATATTTAGGCTTATTTTCACATATTCTACATTTCCAAACACAAATCTCAATATGAACGTAAAACACCATCAAAAAGACTACTAAATGCTATCCACACCAAATAAAATCATACGAAAATGCACATAAAAAGACACTAAAATTTAGGTATAAAAATTTTCATTTGTTTCTCACACAATAACATTCAATAATAATAATAATAATAATAAATAAAATAAATTAATCCAATACTTAACTTCGTACATTTTAATATTAAATTTATCATCTAATACACATAATATACATTTCAATTTATTTATTACCTGTGATAGGGCTACTTTTAGTGGCCCAAGCAAATAACCCAATAAACAGAAAGCCCACTTACTCCCTAGAGCCTAAATTAAGCCCATTAGGCTTCTAAGGCCATTTGTCGATGAAGCACGCGTTTGTGTGTCAAATGACCGTGCTTCGACTAGTAGCCATGGAGAATGATGGAAAAAAATTAGTGGGCAAGGAGGATTAAGGTGGCAGAAATTAGGGTTGTGAAGGATCAAGGAGTGCGTTAGCCCATTAAGCTCTTGTTACCATATAGGATTTGTACGAAAGATAATTGTATTAATTGATCATCACAATAGAAAAATATATACCGGATACAAAATAAAAGAAAATATACAACAATCAATGTAGGATTAATACTAAATACAAACATTCCCTAATAGACATTCTCTTGCCGGCCGATTTAAGGTTAGCATGTTCTTTTTATGTTCTTTGCTATTTGCTTTGGACTTCAAGAAATAAAAACCTTTTTGGAGATATTTCCCAAGATCCTCATTCCCTTGTGATGGTCGGCTCACATCTCTTATCGAATATCAAATTGTTTATCTATATTCTGAGAGAATTCTACCTTCTCTTTTAAAACCATATTGAAGAATCCCATCAAAATTAACTTTTTATATCTACTTTGATAGTGCTATCAGATTTCTATGTGCTGGCTGTGGTATTTATTTAGTTGATCAATTAAGATGGAAATTTCGTTTTTAGGTTGAGTAAGAAATATACATGCATCCAAAATTTCGAGGTAGCTGAATTTCTTGCTTTTTGTGAGAGTATGTATATTGCTAAACATTTGGAGTTAATTAACCTTTGTTTTTTCCGTTTAACGAACCAATTTCACTGTTTTAGACCACCTTGAATTAAATGCACTATCTGCTTATTGATAATCGTGATCTTCTTGATGATTTCGTTAGCCCATGCATTTTTTAGATCAATCGTTTTGAGAATTGCATGCTCATGAATATGCTCTTTATGTGAAGTATGCGAAAGTCTGTTTTATCAGATTGTATCTTGTCAGTCGTGTAAGCTGATTCCAGCCTTTTAACACTCCAATTTATTTTCCTTAAAAAAAAAATCTATCATGCATAGATTCAAATAATAAGTTTAAACTACACATGACTTTAGTGATTACAAATAGTTGAAAATGAAATTAATTAGAGAGTAAGAATAAAATTAGTACACAAGACTAATGTAGAAAGCGTCCATACAAGGCATTAGCAAACGCCAACATAGGATACTACAACGAAATGGGTCGGGCCCCACCTTGTCCTCTCATACTTTCTACACACCCCAAAACTGCCGTGGTATGTCCCCACCCCAACCCAACCCAACCCACCCCCCTCAAATCCCTTCATAAATACCTTCAATCCCTCTCCGTTTTCACCGCCACATCCACCCTTCATCCCCAACGACCACCCTCACTTTCTTGCCACAGACTAACTAACCAGCCATGGTGATCAAGAAATCCAACAAGCTCACACAGTCAGCAGTGCTGAAGCAAATCCTCAAGAGGTGTTCCAGCTTGGGCCGGAATGATCAACTGCCGATGGACGTTCCCAAGGGCCACTTCGCCGTCTATGTCGGCGAGAATCGGACCCGATACATCGTTCCGATCTCCTTCCTCAGCCACCCGGAGTTCCAGTGGCTCCTCAGCCGGGCGGAGGAGGAGTTCGGATTCGATCACGACATGGGAACACTATTCCTTGTGAAGAAGATGTGTTTCGCTCTCTAACCTCCATGATCAGGTGAATTGAGGTGAGAGAAACCAACCCACTTTTGGAGAAGAGATGGTCAGGATGGAATGCACCCATGCAGTGTCTGTTCATCTTTTTTAACATCTTTAGGTTCTCCTTTTTTTTTCTTTTTTTTTATTTTAGTTTTATGCCCAATTTAAATGAATGGGGTTAATTAGGGTTTGATTGAGGATTAGGGATTATGATCTAACCAAAAACCCATTAAATAAAGTGGTTTAATGTGGGTTGGATTATTAGTAAGCTGCTGACTAGTTTGTAGTTTTCCTCACAGAGGTGTTTGTCTGTACACCCTGAGAGAGGCTTCCATTCCATGTTCGACAAAAAAAAAATTATTTATTTATTTAAATGAATTTAATTAATTAATTGTGTTGTGTTCGATTTAATTAGTTATTGTACGATTGCGATAATGATATGTGGGCAACTGTGGCCATATTGATCGTTTTCAACACACAGTGCCATTCATTTTGCATAATTATGTTATAAGTAGCGATTAATTGGTGTGAGTGTAATAACTACATGAAGAGTAATTAATTACACTATGAACGAATAGAATTTGGATTTTATACGACGATATTAGATGGATGATGTGTTGAAGAGATTAATAAAATGTACTCTAAATTCTACGTACAATTGCTAGAATCTTCATTTCTTTTTTTACATGGTTTTTAAGAATGCCAATTGACGAAACTGGATTTTTTGTGTCTTTTAAGCGTGACATTTCTTGTGTCGATAGTGTGTGAATGATATGTAAAAAAGAATAAGAAAATTCAATCAATGTTTTTGGTATTTATACTTTCCTTTAAGGGTATAACTTTTTCGGTTATCTAACAATATGGTTCAAAAAACAACATAGTAAAATGATACGAAAAATTCAAACTCTTAATTTCACAAAATACAATAGTTCTTCCTCCATCCCAAAATTTTTTTCACACATCCTTTATAATTTAAAAAGGAAGTTTGCAAAAATTCTGGGATGGGAGAAGTATTAATTAGTACAAGAGATTGTGAAATAAATAAATGTATATTCTTTCAACATATTACTATAAAGTGAATTGAATTTTCTTTGAATAATTAATTTTGGAATTTCAATTTATGCTTGATCCCATACAAAAATTACTAATTAACATAAAACAATTTAAAATCGAAAGTCAATTTAGTTGGCCTTTAAAATAAGAATAAATTAATGTGAGGATTTTGAGGTGAAAAAAAAAAAAGAAGAAGAAGAAGAAATTCTCGTATTGATGGTGAACATACATTCAAAAATCTAAGTTAGAGAAACAGGGTATATGTGGATCAAAGAAATTGAGGACCCAAATTGGACTTCGTACAGTTGGGACGACATTTCTGCATTTATTACAGTTGGGACGACATTTCTCCATTTATTTATTGATTACAACTATATTCCTCTATTTTTTCAGTATTTTTAACTTTTTTTATTTATTTATTCAAGATTAGTATATAATTATGTTTAATTTGTGTCATTATAGTCGAAATTGTATGTATTTCGTAAATTTTAAATAGAGGGTCATTCTGTAAGTATTGCACCAGAAAAAGAAAAAAACTAAAAAGCAAGTAATGACTATTTAGTCAATTTTCTTTAAATCAAAATATATCAATATATCTAGTACTGTTGTGTTGATTGACTCAAGCGACTTCGGGAATCACATTTTAGAACTCAGCTAGATTATTTATCAAGTTGCGACTGAACTCGGTTTAAATACACAATGAGCATAAGTGGTCAACATCAATTTAAAAATTACTCCTTTAAAGTAGCACTAATTGAACCCAAGATGTATAAATACATGTCTTACTCAATTTGAGCTCAAATACTTATTGGTTTAAGGAGAAAATTAAAAGAGTAATAGGGGACGGGACTAGCACGAAATTTTGGGAGGATGTGTAGGCAGAGGACAAACCTTTAAAAGTGTTATATCCTAGGCTTTATAAATTGAATAAGGAGGAGAGGTGTCTCAAATGGGAGTGGAAATGGAACATCATATGGAGAATAGACATGAGATCATGGGAGGTAGAGTTGGCTAACAATCTTCTTGATATTATAAGCAGGTATCATATATCACACCAGACGAAAGATAGTTGGAGATGGGAGGCGAGCATCGTTGGCGACTACCAAGTGAAAAAAGTTAATCAGTTAATCCAAATGAGAGATGATGGAGAAACCGGACTAATGTTGAGCTTATACAAGAGGTTGTGGAACTATTCAGCACCATTGAAATGTATCATTCATGCCTGGAGAGTGATGAGGAGAATAATTCAATCACCACGGAACTACACAAAAGTGAAAGTCTACCGGTAAATGTTTCTACAAATTGCAATCTTTGTGGTACTACAATGGAGGGCGCACATGTGTTTTTTGAATGCCCCAAAACGGAGGAGGTGTGGAATGAATGTTTCAAATGGCTTAAGCTCCAAGTACCAATGTCAAATGATCCTAAGGTACACTTTTTGCATTTTGGTAACCTTATGTTTAGTAAGAAAAAGAATAAGCTATTTGTGGAAGTTTGGATTTGCTTAATGTAGTTAGTATGAAAAAAGAGAAATGATATTGTTTTTAAAAATGGAAAATGGAACTCAAAAGGAAATAATTCCGAATTGAAAGAACATACGTAGAGTTGAAACTTTGTCAAGAAAGGAGAACTTAGAAGTGATTCAAGCTATGACATGTGGAGTCGAAAACCTTTTATTTGTCTAACACAATGAAATCTCTTTTATGTATAGAGTATGGAGAATAAGAGGGGTAGAAGTAGAATTATGACATCTTGATCATATTACATGGTTAGAAATATTTGTAGTATTAGATCTGTTGGATGCGTCTAGTTATGCATGCTAACATTTTTCATTGTATTTGTGGATATTGTTCATACCTAGGTAATATTTCAATAAAAAAAATTTTCCTGATAAAAGAAATAAAAAAGTTAAACTCGAACTCAATTCCAATTTACAATGAGCTTATAAAATACTCAACATAATTCGAAAATCACTAATTCAATTTGAGCTAAAAAAACATATTTTATACTCTTATTTATTATTATCATCATATATTATCATTGGGAGGGACTAGGGTACAATCGGTTGTACCAATTGAATTGACATAACCTTGGTCCCCACCCTTCTTAATTAATTTTTGCTACCTCATTAATGTTGTTTTTTATTTTATTTTTAAATTTACTTTATTTAAATGACTATTATACCCTAAACCCTATGGATAAATTATACCCTAAACCACAAGGATAAAATTACAATTATACCCTAAACCTTAAACCCTGGATAAATTATACCCTAAATCACAAGGGTAAAATTACAATTATACCCTAAATCCTAAACCCTAGGGGGTGATTATACCCTAACCACAAGGGTAAAATTACAATTATACGCTAAACCTTAAACCCTAGGGATAAATTATAGCATAAACCACAAGGGTAAAATTGCAATTATATCCCTAAAATTATATAATAAAAAAAAACAGTAACAACAACAGTTTAAAAAAAATACACTGAAGGTGAAGGAAGGAGGTTGTATCGGGGATTGTACCAAAATGAAAGTTGTATACAATTCATTGTCATTATCGTTAATGAGCCATGGAACTGCTTGCAAGCTTTTCGAGTCAAGTCTTGCTTGACTTGTTAACTTACCACGTAATATATAAGTGAGCTTGAATTTGAATTGGAAAAGTCACGAGTTAAGTAGAGTTAAAGTTTTAATGAATCGAACCGTATCTTCTTTATTACAGGACATATGTAAATTAAAATCCTTATAATCACTCCTATATATATTAGCTAGCTAGATTTCAATATTCTGTTTAGGTAAAAATTGAAATTTTCTAAATACAAAAAGATTATTTCGAAGTCATATTTTCTCTTGACAGTATAAAATGTCGCACTCACCGGTGTTTTGCTGGCAACTCCGCATTAGCAAACAAGTACACGCAATTGTACAGCATCAAACATTCTACTAAAAAAAAAAATCAATTATGGATCATTAAATTATTTATTTTATTTAATATTTACAAGCATTCATACAATCTTTGGGTCCACTGAAAATGTAAGGTTGTTGATAAAAACAAGCCTGCATGGATTTAATTCTACACTTTATATATATATATATATATAGTACTATTCCATCCTTAATTAATCTTACTTTTTATCATTTATCATTACATGTTACTAGCTAATCTATAATTAATAACGTGCATATGAATTCAAAAAATAATATATTCAATTTAATTGCAAAAAAGTGAATAATAATAATAAAAATAAAAATAATAATAATAATAATAATAAACTTTTTCCTTTGATAGGAGAAAAATCCAACCCTTTATCATTGTAAAATCCAGGTTTGATCCTAGAAACATAAGATCAAAATAAATCCAACACTTTATCATTGTAGTTAAAATTCAGGTTCGATCATAACTATATATAAAATCAAAATAAAAATAAAGTAAAACAACCCAAGTGGAATAGCTCACTTGCCTACTGAGCTTCTTACTTAAGTGAGTGACTCAGATTTTATTATACCCTCTAAATCCTATTATATCCTATATCACATATAATTCCTGAAAATCCGTAATTTTCAGAGTCCTGAATTTTGGAGTCATCGGCATCATGAACCGGGCCTGGTGAAATCTTTGATGGATACATAGACCAACTTTATTCAATTGGATTTGGGACCAGTAAAACATGTTATGAAATTCAGTTTTCTTATCATATGGCCTTTAAAACTTTTCTATCTCTTTGTTTCAGCCACAAAATAATATCTAAAAAAATCTACTGTACAACTGCATTTCCTCTCTTATTTATATAACAAGTTATTCATTCCACTTGTTGTACACCAAGTAATTTACATTTGACATAAACAAATACTCGTGAGACCGTATCACACAGGTCACTCCGTGAGACGAATAAGAAATAGTAATAACCATTATAATAAAATTCAATTGATGAAAAATAATAATATTTTTAATAAAATGTGATAATTAATTACAAAAACGTAAAATAATTTTATCATGAGACTGTCTAGCACAACTTTGTCCATTTTTATTCACGATAGTGATTCGCATATTATGTTATTTTTAATTTTTTATGGTATTATATATATTTAGAAAAAAAAATACTATTGTTTTATTTTAAGATTTAATTTTTAAAGTATAATTATTTTTTGGTTTATTTAAAATAAATGCTTATTAAGTACACAATTCAAGTTCTTTATTTAATGTTTGTTTCATTACTTTTTTTTTCTTCTATTTTTCTTTTTTTGACAGATTTATGTTGAATATTTTTGTGGCTAGTCTGACACAACTCAACTATTTTGTATAAATTTGTCCCCTGAGTCATCTACTTTAGCCCACAATGTATTGATATCTTGAGCTACATCTCTGGCTTAGAAATTACTAGTTTTTGGCATTTTGAAATTAAAATATCTGGCACTATTATTGAATATGAATATATACATATATATATATATATATATATTCTTGATGTCATAATTGTTCCATTTTTCTGTCAGTGAAAATATGCCTCCAATTTGGCTTTTTAAATGGTTAATTTTTTGGAATTTTCTGACTCAATACATAATGTAGACATAGACAACTAATGAGACATACCCCTTTATGAAATCTAAAGTAGATATAAATTTATTCGTATAAATATAGTATTATTTTATATTTATACATGCATTATTATACACCATGAAACAATGTTTTGTATTTACCAACAATAGTTTGTTCTACCAAATCCATTTCAGATACTTCACATTTACATTACTTAGAATAATTGTATTTCATTTATATTTTAAAATATTTTTTATAATTAAAATACTATAGTACTATATTTTGAAATGATAATTAAATTCTTTAACACTTAGAATAAATCATTAGAGTGATTTAATTAAATATTAAAATATTCTCCTTTTTATAAACTTAAACTTTTAAATGAGTTGTTATTTAACATTATATCATATCATAATTTAGCAAAGATGTAAAATTCAAACTTAACTGCCTTATAAACTTTCTTCTCTCTATTGGCTATGAGGTTATATAATTAAAAATCTCTTATATACGTATAAATCTTAGGGGTGTTTGGTAGGGGGGTTTGGAGGGTGTGAAATGGGAATGAGAATGAAAAAGAATGTTTGGTGTTGGATATGAATTGGAATCATTTCCAATTTTGTGGGAATCATTCATTCCACTCAAATATGGGAGGAATCACTTTGATTTCATACTCATTCCTCCCCATACCCATTTCCATTCCAATTAAAAATATCAAACACCTCCTTGGATTCATACATTTAAATTCTATTCTTTCGTCTTAAAAAGTAATACGCTTATTATTTAATTAAATTAAATGTTCTTTAAAATAAAATTATTATCTTCAATTTTAGAATTTGAAAAATTATTAAGTTAATACTCTTTATATTCCAATAGTATTTCTTTTCAATAAAATTAATGCTCTTATTGATTAAATTAAATATTATTTTTAAAAATATAATATAATATCTTAAATATTACCAACTGCACAAATTTAGTTTAATACTCGATAAACCAACTCTAGGAGGCTTCCTTTTTTCCTCAAATACCCGAATGTTGGAGTTAACGTGGGTCCGGAGGATCCAAAATCTTTCTCGGGTCCACCCGTGCCCGCAGTACATGGGTCCGTGGCACGTGATTATTGGCCCACCTGTGTTTTCCGGTGCACATTCATGTGAGACGCTCGTGACTTCTAACATTTATATGAAAAAATAATTAATATTAATATCCTTAGAAAACACGAATTAATTTATTGTGTGTACTAAAAATTATTAATTTTTTGAAATAGAGTTAGACAAATAAAAAGACAATAAAATACTAATCATAAAGATTAACGGGTCCATGTGAATTCCTAATCAAACATCTAATTCAAAGATTATGAGAGACAAAATATTTCTATCAACTAAAAGGTCTATCGAATTTATCCTTATGAATAGATGAAACACCAAACCAATTGTATATTATTAATTTATTAGATTATTAATTGATGATTGATGCACTAAACAATAATTCAAGTTGATTATCACTTCTTTATGCTGGTCAGCTGTGTGAGCTTAAATTTGAACTTATGTTATTGTTTTAATTATAATTTGAAAATTCATGAATTAAACCTTAAAATTTTTATTTTAAAGGTAAACTCAAATCCTATGAAAAAAATATGTATATATATGAATTATAAGAATGAAATTACATTATACATTTAATTTAAAATTAACACCATATTTTGAAAATAAAAACTAAACCCTATTAAATATGAGTAAATGCATATATTTTATGTACGCAATACCAATCTTAATTTAGAAGTATATCATTTAATCAAGTTCGAAATCTTATGTTATTAATATATTATTTATCAATTCAGAGTAAAACTTTTCTCTTTTTTCAATTTAACATTTTCACTGAAATTTATTTCTTCCATTCATATTGTACTAAATATTACCAAAAAATTAAGGTATACCTTCAAACAAAATGATAGAAGCTACTTTATTCTTTATTTATTATCACTTCTTATGATAGTGTTAATTTTCTTAAAGGAAAAAATTAATAGAGAAAAAGAATTCTACTTGGAATTGTAAAAAATTAAAAATAAAATTACCATATTAATAATAATATATAAACCCTGAGTAACACCATTAAGTTTAAACAATTATTATATATAAAGACAAGACTTAAATTAAAAATTAGGGCTTGATATGATCTTTAATTACACCTACTATATTAATTAATAGCAAATGGTAAAAGGCCCATAATAGGTGGGCTCGAAATAAATAGTAGTGGGCCTGACAGGTGTGTAACACTACCGGAAAAGTGGGCCAAGACAAGATTGGACGTTTCCATGATAAATATTAAAATCCGGAAATATTCATTAACGGATAAGGGTTATTAAATTGGAAATTAGACATCTTTGATCAAAAAAAGAAAAAAGGAAAAAAAAAAAAGGTTTGAAATCACTTTTTCCTACTTTTCAATTTAGTCAAGATATATTTTGTCAAAGTAATCTATACGTTTCAAGATTCAATTATGTTTTTTTAAAACCCTTTTTGTATTTTTCTATATTAATTAATTTATTTGCAATTATTGTTATTCTTTTTTTCAATGAAGATACTAAGTATTTTATTTATTTTATGTATAATGATATTTTGTAGGTATCCTCTTTCATTTAAAATTAAATGTGAAAATTATTGTGGAAATTGTTTTATGCTATTTAAAAAGAGACTAACAGTATAGATGTAAATCAATTTTATTTATTAAGTCAATGTTTTGAAGTCAACTTGGACATGTTTTGGGTGCATTTTGCACTACTTTATGGTGGGATTTTTTTTATAATTTTTTAAAGGGGTAGAATAATTCGTATAAGGAATAAAATTTGTGGTTTTATTTATTATTTATTTCATCCTTAAAAATAAAGATTTAACAGTCTTAATTTGGGAATGTCCCATACATAAGTAATTCTCACATAAATATTTGGTTATGTGATAACTTTTACCCCTTCCCTCTATTTCAAAAAAAATACTTTATTTGTCATTTTAGACGTCGATCTTAACATATCAATTTTTTTTAAAATAAGAATTTGAATATATAATTAGTATAACTATCAACAACAAATTAAATAATTATACTTTTGGAAGCGTTGAGCATTGTCGATTTTACTACCAGTTATTATAACTTATAAGTCTGGTATCTCTCATACCCAAATTATAATTCAATAAAACTTTCTCTTTGCCAATAAAAAAATAATAATAATTATATATTATACTTCTAAATCCATGTAAACAAACAAATAGTACTCTTTGAATCCGAAGTATTTTATTACAACATATGAAGTAGTTTAGCTCAAAATATATCAATTATCATTTCGGAAATTGCCTTAATCTCATCCATCTTGTATTACGATATATGCACTAATCTTTACTTTATTTAGTAGACAGATCCCAGACACAGACTATGTCATTTTTGAGGGACTCTCTTGTGAGACATGTTATTTGTGAAACGAGTCGACTATCACTAAAGTATGTTTATTGTATAGTTAAAGTATATTAATAATAAATCATATTATAACACACTAAAATCTTACTTTAATGCATAATACAACATACTTTAGAAAACATATTTTAACAAACATTAAACATACGGAGTATTATTTTGGGAAGATAACTGGTAATGGTAATAACATATTATTTTGGGAAGATAACTGGGTTGGAGGAGAAGTGCTGAGAGAGAAATTTCCAAGACTTTTCCATCTTTGTATGGATAAAGAGAAAAGAATTTGCGAGGTGGGAAGATGGGAAGAGAATACATGGAAGTGGATATGGAGATGGAGAAGAGACCTATTTGAAAGAGAACTTGATAATTTCAATATATTTGAGTCTTTGGTGAATAGTGTATTATTTAAAAAGGATATGAAAGATGATTGGAAATGAAAGGGAGAGACAAGAGCATACTATTGCACTAGGGATGCATATAACATTCTAGAAGAAACTCGTGGATGTACACCTATTGAGGTGGAGAATGAGAGATGCTTCAAAATCATTTGGAATAAGTTTACACCTTCAAAGATAATAGCTCATTGATGGAGGTTGATATGGGACCGGTTACCAACTAAGAAAAATCTGCAAATGAGAAACATCTTTAATCCAAACAACAACCTAATGTGTGTGTTTTGTAATGAGAAGGAGGAAACCGGAAGGCATATCTTCTTTGAATGTAAAGTTCCTATAAGGTATGGATAGCGTGTTTCAATTAGATGGGAATATATACTGTGTTGTATTCAGACCCGGTTTCAAATCTACTTTCCATTTGTAATTTGTTTAAGAGGAAGAAAGGAAGACAGAAGGCAATCACTTTTTGGCAATCTGTTGTTTGGATTTTGTGGAAAATTCGAAATGCTATTATTCATGATGGGGTTGTGCTCTCAGTTGACAAACTAGTTGAGGAGTTAAAAGGTAGACTATGGAGCTAGTTTGTAGTGAAAGATTTTGGGTGGTTCGGATATTCCTTTAGTGAGTGGATTGAGAAACCAAAAGAACTTATGGAAAGTTAATATTGTAAATTGTAATCTGGAAGGGTATTTCTTGTACCCATATTCGTTAATAAATTCATTTTACAGACCAAAAAAAAAATAATCATTTAACATATTTTATAAGCATACTTTAGTGATGGGTTGATCCTTCTCACACCCGTCTCACAAGAGATTTTGTCGTCATTCTTTCTAATATTTATTATTTGCAACGATATTAATAAAAATTATTTTTATTTAATTTTATAAATAGTTTAGTTTTTTTAATAATAATTATGCTGTAAATTATGTTATGTATATTAAAATGGATTGCAATTTTAAAATTAAAGTTGTAGTGTTTTTAATTATTACTCCCAACGTATCAAGTAAAAATTCACACATTTCTTATTTATCTGTCCCTCATTAAATTTCATCACTCGAAAAAAGGAAACAACATATTCCATCAATCTCTTATCTTAATACATTTTAATTACAAATTTACAACTCCGACTTAACACACATAACATACTTTATAATTTATTTATCACCAAAAATATTATATTATCCTTCAAATGCCAAGAGGTGAAGAGTGGGAGTAGTTAAGAGAATGCTTCGCCTATTCTTCTCCCCGTACTAGGAGTAAAATGAGTGATTAGCATTATTGATCCAATGATAAACCTCTAAAACCTTCCCTGTTGGGGCTCCACGCAATGAGAAAATGCTGACGCGATGAGAAAGCGAACGATTAACGCGAAGGTTCAAGACTTAGTCGAGCGTAAATAAAGTTAGTCAAAAAATAAATTTTCTTAAACACTATTTTTTATAAAAACGGCGCAAAATAAATTGGAACTGAGAGAGTAAGTGTTACTCCTTTATAAGAGGTGTGAGTTTGAGTCAAATACGAAGTGAATTCAGACATGAATGCACACACTCTTCTTCTTAAATTATTATTACTTTCAATAAAAATATTATCACTATTTATCTATGTCACGAAATTCATTGCATAAGACAGTTACACACAAGTATTTATCTAATTAATAAATTATGATTTAAGTTATAATTATATCCATAAATTAAATATATACGTTAGAAATTATTCATTTAAATACTACTATTTTAAAATTTTGTGTTTATAGTATTTAAAGTTTATTATATTACCAATAATGATTCATTAGATCAAAAGTCCACTAAAATAAATTATGATTTAAGTTATAATTATATCCATAAATTAAATATATACGTTAGAAATTAATCATTTAAATACTACTATTTTAAAATTTTGTGTTTATAGTATTTAAAGTTTATTATATTACCAATAATGATTTATTAGATCAAAAGTCCACTAAAATTAGTGTAAGATTATCACTATAATTTAAAAAAAAAATCAATAATGATTCATTTGATAAGAAGACCACTAAGATTATCACTACAAATATGAGTATGTGATTTAAAAATAAAAATAAAAACTAAGCGAGTTGACTTTTTTTTAAATATTTAAATTATGTGTGAAAAATAATAAATTATCGATTAAATTCTGAATTAAATCGTTAAAATTATTTTACGATAAGATTTGTCATGTAATTAATTGAAATTCAATTAAAATATAATACCGTATAATTATTTAAGAAATGTTAAAATATAATAATATAGAATCGTTAAATTATTTTAAATAATTCTTCGCTTTTAGTCTCTAAATCGATAAATTTCATATCCTATACATTGAATCGGACTTTATATATATAAAAAATTAAATGAAAAAAAATCTCTCAACCCTAAATTGATGATTCATACTCTTTATAATATTTGAGGGTGTGACATTGAAAAGCTAAGAAAACGATTATGTTTTGAATAACATATGTGATCTTATCCAACAGGCGATTCTCAAAATTCCTCGAGAAAGTATACACAAAATGCCAATATTTGGGACTTTATCTTCTGATAGTAAAAGATTTGATGGATGTAGAAAGATCGGGTAAAGTGGTTCACCTTTATTATGGTCAATTAATTGCACATATTTTCCAATTGGAAATTTTTTACAAGGACCCAAATTTCATTTAAATAAATTTAAAAAATCCAAAAGAAAAATAATAAAGTTGATATTAGGTGCACTTGCGTGTAAGGGTGCGTGGATCTATATGTATATAACTTTTTATTTTATTTTGTATACATGTTATTCTATTTTATATATGTGTTTCTTAATAATTATATTTTTTTTCACATTAAGTTTTTCATTAAAAAAACTAGCATCCATATGAGTATAACTTTTTATTCAATAGTGTACATATTTTTTAATAATTGTATATTTTTTACACTTAGTTTTTCATTAAAAAAACTAACAATTAAATTGTATACATTTTTATTCATAATTGTATATATTTCTGTTTATATTTGTATACGTTTTTAAAAGTTAGTGCACCCAGCTGCACAGTATAATTGACCAAAATAATATATAAAGTATATAAAATATTTTAAACACCATCAAAATTAAATATTCTCATTCATTCAAAATATATGTATGTTGGTACAAGATAATGAATGCTGAAAAAAAATCATTTTGAGAGGTTACCCCTCTACATCTGTAATGAAAATCTAAATTATGATGATTCAATTTATATTTTATAGAGTGGTGAAAATGTAAATTGGATAAACTATTACCCAATGCACATAAGGAATACCTCGTTATTTCGAAAGTTTACTCCTCTACTTCCACGACCAATAGAATAGTGAAGAGATTAAATTATGATAATTTAATTGATAAAAATAAGATAGTCCACTACTCATAAGAAATACTTCATCTCATTTTGAAAGATTAATTCATATGACTTTCTTCGATTATTTACAAATTTAAACATGGGTGAGGCTATTGTACTCAGCACATAGTACGTTTTTAGAATTTAGTATTATGAATAAGGATATATTGTTTTATTAATAAGGGTACACAATTTTGTTGTAAAGGGTATACACTTTTCATTAATATTTTTTATTTTTCTTTAGAAAATAAAGGGTACACATATTTATAATAAAGGATGGAGTACAATTTAACACAAAATTCTAAAGGAGGTGCGCTCGGGTGCACACAAGTTTCTGCCTTTAAAGATTTGTTTTACTTAATATTTTGCATTTTTATTTTACATTTTGTTTTAAATTTTTATATTGTGTAAAAATAAATAAATAAAAATAAAGATCGATACTGATTATCTTAAACCTATTTGAATGAGATGAGTTAATGACTATAAAATTGAAATCGAAATTCAGGAATTAGAGGATAAGATTATTTCACTATTTGAGTGAGATGAGTATATAAATGACTGTAAAACTATTCTTGAAGTAGAAATTACGACATAAATAATGTATTTTCAAATAAGTTAATTATTATTTCAAAAAGTTAGTCTCTTCTTATGAAATAAATAAATAAATAATTTGGGCCAATTAATATGTATGAAACATAATGAGTAAAAAATTATTTAATATAGTACTCCATAATTATATACTTTGGTGAAATAAATTCATAAACAAAATATTTTAATGCATGATTTTATATAATGTAATTTAATTTTTCAAGTTTTCAACCATAGTGAAGGAGGAGCTGGGTAGCTGCTTCGTCTAGAAATTCATACTATTTCATTACATACACATACGTGAATGTGAATAAATCTACAAAATGATTTCAATAATTCAATATATAATTATCTAGAACTAAATCATAAAAGTTCAACAATATCAAAAGACGTTTCTTAATAACTACGTCTTTTGAATCGAAACTAATTAACTAGAGATGCATTGGATGGCATCTTAAGAGCCATCTCATCATACTCCAGCAAAATAATATTCCAAAAAATAAAAAAAATAAAATCAGAGGATTAAATCGTCAACGTAGATGAGAGCTTTATCAGGAGGTGAAACCGTAGAGCAACGGCCGAGATTCGTTAGGGTTCTCATTCCGGACGCCTACGTGGCAGCATCTCTGGAAATCAGATTCACGCGAAACAAATCGGAGAATACCTTCGAACAGCGATTCGTCGCACGGCAGCACCAGCGGTCCGGCGTAACTGGCGAATCCATATTCCTCCTCGGCTTGGCTGAGAAGCTGCCGAAAAACAGGGTGATTTAAGTAGGATGTGCGGACGACGAATCTCCGGCAGCTAGCGCCGACGCAGATCGCCACGTGTCCGACTGGAACGTCGGGCGGAAAACGGTGGCTCGTCGCCTTCTTCTTCCATGAGAGAAGCATTTGTCGAATTCTGACTATGTGCCCAATTTTATTGCTCTTCGCCATGAATTGAATTTGAATTGAGAAAGGATAAAGTGATGAGTGAAAAACTGCTCTACAATTCCAACTTGTGTGTGTGAGACTGCCAAAAACTTCCGTTAATATGGGATCTTATAAAGCCTGAATGCCAAATATGCCCTTTGATTTGCTTTTATTTACTTTTTTATTTATTCTAATATTTTGGGAAATGGTTCGCTTCTCGTTCGGATTTAAGATTCCAAATTTTATATACGGATTAGTACTTAAATATAAAAATGTCACTGATTAATTACAGATTAACTTAATAATGCACTTTACTCAACTTTGATTTGTTTGACTTAATAATATAATTAAATTATTCTCATTAACTCATACTCTCTCCCATTTAAATATTAAGATAATATTTATAATAATGTATTTTCTTGTTTTTATGCAAAAATTTGATTCCCTTTGACCAGTTAATTTGACTCAACATTATAATCTGTATGAAGTAAGTTTAAATTTTATTTTATTTTATTAGTTCTAATACAAATACAATTTCCATTTTTGTATATTGAAGTTATTAGTAAGTTAAAGACATAAATTTAACGGTTGGGATTTGTTCAAAATCATCATGAATAAACGTTGGTATTTACAAAAGATTTATAAAGATAAAGAGGAAACAAAATCAGAAAATATTATCGATAAACATACGTATCTGGTAAAGGATATACAAAGTATACTACTATTTCCTAATATATTCTTATTTGCATTGCACTATTTATTGCTCGTGGTTTAATTTGATACATACTTCCTAATAAATGGATATTAATCAAATTTTGGAAAAATACTAATATACAATTTAAAATTAATAATAAGTAATATGAGGAAAACTTTTATATATATTGATGAAAAATTTCTGTGTTTACAAGATTTTTTTTTCATAATTATCACTTATTCCAAAAGCATGCATCTCTCACAATTTATTTGGATATTTAAGTGATTTTTACTGTATATAAAACTCTGGCAAACATACAGTAAATTTCAAAATAAAAATGCATGATTCTATTATCTAATTGGGATTATTACTTAATTAAATAATACACTAAAGTCTCTTGTTTTGCATTTATCAAATATTTATATATCCTTTCATTAATATTGGAAATTTTGTGGAATTTGATGCACCATTTCTTTTCTTTTAGAATAGTACATGTACATGTGCACATAGTTCTATCATTAATTTTAATTTTATTAAAATTATTTTTTAGTAATACTTATAAAGTGATAAATTATTACTCCACTTTGTTGAATGAAAAAATTAATAATCTCAACATGTACATAAAAACTTAGAATTAATAGTCTAAATAGAGTGAATCTGTTTTGAACAATCATTAGATTAAGTTTTAATTTAATCTTTATCATTAAATAAAGTAAAATAATTAAAATAAAAAACCCTAATTTAAACCAATCAACCCTAAGTCCATCGGTTCATCAGGTGCACTCCAAAATCATCCAAAAATTTTTATTAAAGTTAATATTTTTATTCAAATTAAATAATAATAATTCATCACCTTAAAAAATAAATTTTCATATATTAAATAACAATTTCAATAAAATTGGAGTGTAATGAGAATCGATGTAAGCAATATTTTATCTTTTGACTTGCATCTTTTGTCTTTTGAATAATGTTATACTTTAGGATATATAGAAAATGTTACTCTTCAAAAATATTGAATAATATTATTTTCTCAAGAGTTATATATATGGTATATAAAATACAAAAAGTATCACTCATTTTTGTTTTTCTAATATAACGTTCTATCATATAAACAAATATAGGTGGTGTCACATGCTAGGGCATATATGCATTTGCATTCAACATAACACAATTTGATAACCTAAACTCTAAAGGACAAGTAGGACTTGCTCAAAGTCTAGATTTTAATAGAATTTTGAATCAACATTATCTTCTCTTCGTAACTAACCTCAACTTCAAACTTTTCATTTTAGGTTGTTGTAGCTTTAAATTCACATTTTCATGAAAGAAAAAGATGTTTAATTAATATTCTCTTAAACACATTGTAATTTTAAAGTTGACATCATCTTTTTTAATACACGTAACATACTTTATCATTTATTTATTAAAAAAATATTTTTTTTATTCCAAAAATGTTTTCACTTTTTTTTAATTAAATTTTTTTTACTTTGTAGATTAAGATAAACACTTGTGTGAACTATATTCACGTGTGAACGATGTTTTCAACTATTATTTTTTAGTACACGAAAAATTATCTTTCAGAGACAACAATTATACTCTTTTAAATGAAAGAATTACTTTTTAAATTATTATAAATTTAGTTTATCGATTATTGTTTAGAGAAATAAATTATTATTTTTCTGGATAATAAAGAGTCATTTGAAAAAAAAAAACAGAGTTCACGTGTGTGAAACCAATCATACTAGACTCACCCGTAGATTAATAGTTAATGTAGGAGCACGAATTGTGTAGGTTTTTTTTTCTATAAATATTACTTTTCAAATACAAAATTGAGTTCAATATTTCCACCATAACATAACCGTTAATTAATCGTTTCATAGAATTTTCGGGAAATCAGATACAATTAGAAGTGTGATCCAAAGGAAGAATAAAAGAGATTGAGTAGTGCGTTACAACTGTAATTATATTTCCTGTTTCACAATGACCTCTTGTCTGAATATTACACTAACGGTGATTAAATTAATTAATCTAGAAGATTTGGGGAATATATACTGGGCCTAGCCTTTGAAAATTGAGTACTAATTGTCTATTAGTGTCTCTTTAATTCATTATTAAGGGCCCCGCGCACATGCTTAGGATAATACTTAAGCATCTCCCTTTTTCTTCTTCTTTCCATTATTATATTATTATTGTAAGAATGCTACTCCAAATGTCGTAGCACTCAACACTTATTTCATAGTAAAAATAAACTAAATATAAATACAAACACAATGAGTACAGGGATTATAGTGGTTCGAGTATGAAAGTTTGCATTCACTTTGAAAAATAAGAATTACTTTTGATGAATTATTTACTAGAGAGAAAATCACTAAAAAAAATAGCGCATATTTACTTTACGATAATTGAGACGGAGGTAGTATGTAAAAACTTTTTCGCACAAGCCACACGTATCAAAATTCCATGCAACTGTTCCGATGTTACTGTCCAAACTTAAATAAATAGAGACGTTGAATGAATTTGAATCTAACATGTGTAATATCAACTTTAATATCTTAAATGATTAATGAGCTCAGGTCAAGGCAAACCGTCGAGTTAGTTTTAAATAAATTCTCATGGTTATTCGAATATAATAAGGGTGTGTATATTGGTCTTCTTACTTCTTTCTTCTATAAAAATAATAACAAGCATTATTTCATATTTAATTACACAAAAACTCTTATAAGCCCGGTTTATATAACTTAGTATGTGAATCCTGAACTTTTCATATTTTAAACTTTGGTCCCGGCCTCTTTTCAATTCTATATATTCTATGTATTGTTAGAGTTTAAAATTTAAATTAAAGAGAAATCACAGGGTATATACAGTAAACCGATTCATAAGAAACTAACTCATTTAATTAAAGGGTAAAAAAAAATATAAAAAGAAACGGTTTAATTATGATAGATTGATGGTTAATCATAAAAGCACTCCATCTGACAACATAATATCGGAGTTGATAAAGCAGCAATAGTCTAGTTGGATTAATTAATACCCCTTTTCCTATATAAATGCCAAAAAAAGGCCAGTATTTAATTTGTTTGAATTATTAAAGCATTATTTATTATTTTCGGCAGTAATTAAATTACTGACAAAACAGTTATTTGATACTACTAAAATATTCAAATATATATTGTTTTAATATTATTATAAAATATACGTAATTTATTATTATAGCATCACAATTACATACATAAATTAATTATAAGAACGAATGAGAATTGAAACGATTTTCATTGGAGCATAAAGATTTCTGTGAACGGATATACTATAACTTTATGCATCCCTTTATTTTTATGAAATTTTCATTGAAATTTTTCAATGGTTAAAATTTAGGTAAAAGGTCAACTAGACCCTTCATCTTATCTCATTGGATCAAACATGCCCCTCAACTAAATTTTTATTCATACAAACCCTTTTTCTATTCTAATAGGATCAAATATACCCCTGGTCTTTCAAACTTAGGCACAAAATGTTCTTTATTCCATTTTTTACTGAAATCCATCGCAAGTGTCTCGCACCAATTCATCCAGATCATAAGTGGAGCACGAAATAGTACATGTCACTGATTTTAGTATTTCATCAGCCGCATAATGAAGTTAAATTCCTGCCCTTTCATTGCCACCCATGTCTCATTTCAAAGTTTGTATACACGTTGAGCAACTGTTGTCTTTCCAATTCCAAGAATTTGAATTACAGAAAATTAATTGAATCACAAAATAAAACATTTGAGCAACATGTTTCTTGTCACATGCTTCATCCCAAAGAGTTTCTCCTCTAACAGGATTGGCAAGTTATCTACGTCAACTTCGGACTGCATTTCAGATTGATACTTGAAAATTATTTGTAGGATATTTCTGTAATCAGTTTCAGATTTCTTTAGATGGCTAGTGGCTATGGAAATTGCCCACAACCAATTTAAAAATGCGCAAGTCTTTAATGCTCCAGGTTTAGATGACTCTGTGTGAAATCTGCTTAATTGAAGTAAATGCTGCTTCATTCCATCTCCCAACTTTATTCACAAGTAATTGATACTAACATTGGAGGAGCACTAGTCTTTGCAAATGACAGATTCCTCAATTCGTTGCATCTCATTTATTACCACCATGAATTTCAGCTAGAAATGAAATAAAGAACAATTTGTGTCTTAAGTTTAGAGATTAGGGGCATACTTGATCCTGTTTAATTAGAAAAGGGGTTTGGATGAAAAAAAAAATTAGGTTAGGGGCATGTTTGATCCAATGAGACAAGGAGAGGGGTCTAGTTGACCTTTTGCCCGTTAAAATTTATATGGGATTTTTCGTTGAAACTTTCCAATAGTTTTAAGTTTTATATGAATTTTCGTTGAAAATTTACAATAGTTTATTAGGCTATTGGAATTAGCATTGGAAATTTCCAACAGTTTAAATTTTCATGGGAATTTTTGCTGGAATTTTCCAACGGTTTAAAAGTTTCATTAGAAAATTTGTTGGAATTCTAAAATTTTCAACAGATTTGCTTGTCGTTTGAATTTTTCTATTGGAATTTGACAATTTTCTTGTTGTGTATACATGTTTCTTAATTATATATAAATATATACATATTTTTATACTAATTTAAAGAGTGTCGTTTGCTTTTTATGTGGATTAAGAAATATTATTATTATATAATATGTAGTGAGTTATTGTATTAGTGGTTGAGTGTGCCTCATATTTTATTTGTATCAGTAAATATATGTGAATTCCATATGTATAAAAAAATGAAATAAGATCCTTTGACTAGAGGTCAAACAAAAAAGAAAAGTGATTATTTAAAGCGGAAGTATTGAACAGTATCATTAATTTTAGTATTTTAAACAAATTGTAACTTTATAAGAAATGGCTAAGAACTAACTAACATATTATATAAATTTTTTATTTAATAGTATATAATATTTTTATTAATAAATGTATATAAATTGAATGTGGGTCAAATATTAGCATTTACTACTTGAGTGTACCGAAAAAAATCGGGGCAAATTATAAACACATGCAGGGTTGATGTAATTTTTAATAAATTACACACAAAATATTATCTATACAGTACACACACCATGTACGTATATTATATATACATATGTATATCTTTGGCCAAGTATCAGAATCCAAGATAAATGGGTTACGACGACCGATATTAAGAACCCATCATTTATGGGCCATGATATGTTGTCCTAATTGTCATGGACTGGGTAAGCCCATAAAACTGAGATAATTCTTGGATGTATTTCCGAAACTACCCCCAACGGAACAACGACGAACAGATATTCTGGTTTTCTGATTTGTTCCCTCCCATTCGCTGTCGCCGATAAATGTATATAATGCCGCAGCTTCTAACCCACCGCTCAACAATCTCTATACCATGGTCAATATCACTTGCAACGCAGCCGTTTTGTCCTGTCGCCTACGTTGCTCTCTGCCGTCCGCCGCCGCACCGGATAATTACCACCACCAGTGGCGGCTGTGGTAGAGGTGGAAGAAGGGAAATTATATGCATGGCGAATCCTAGGAGAGTGAAAATGGTGGCGAAGCAAATACGGAGAGAGCTATCGGACATGCTGCTAACAGATAAGGTTTTGCAGTACGCAGTGTTGCCAGAAGCTGCTTTGGGTGCCGATAGATACCTGTCGTCGCTTACTACAATCAGCGATGTCGAAATTTCTGCTGATTTGCAGGTAATTGTTTTGATTCATTTTTTCTGGATTAGGGTAATATATCTGCTTTGTTCATGTACAACTGTGGAAGCATATTGTACTAGTGTTGAAGCATGGAATTTGGATTGATGAAAGATCTTGTGGATTGTTTAGCATTTACGATCAAATCTTACTCCCAGTTCTCCTATATTTTGATATTTCTTCTACTTACTCAAATTTCCTCTCACAATCTCCAATTTCATCTAATCCTTTCTAATCTTTAGCAAATACCAAATACCAAATACCAAATGAACTAATTTATTTCCTCTCACTTTTCAAGCTCAATCCAACGACTTTATACCGATTGCTCATCTCCTTACTCATAGGAAAATAAAGGCACAATAAGATGAATAAAGGGTCGAATTCGTAGATTGTCAGTAGATTAATATGGATAATTAGGCGCAAAAGAGGCAAACTACAACTTGAGTGAATTAATGTCGGACATTTTTAGTACTATTTTGTTCTTATTGATGCCAAAATAATATACAAAATCGGTATGTTTTGTCCAAATGGAATATTTGTTATTCCTGTTCCAATTAAATCACCTGGTTGCGAGATTGGAATGATTTTATTTTTGTTTGTTTCTCTGGTCATTTGTTAGGATTTAGAGGGTGATAACTTGAGTGATATTGGCTTGTGATTGTTAATTTGACATTTTATGACGACTGTGCTGTCAATTATGAAAAGTTCTTGTACCAATATGCATTCTTTGATTATATATTGTTGGTTTAGTTTATTCAAGCACTCAGTGCTTGATGCACATGATTAGATCAACTTGTGTACTTGAGGTTTGTAAGGTGTGTTGCTTTAATTGGGGAATTATAGAGGTTTTTGCTTTCTAATTTGCATTTCGAGCTATAGGAGAACTGTTAATTCACCTTCAAGAATTTTTATTATTTTGTGTTATCTTGATATGATACTTTCAGTGGTAACCAAAGTCTTTAATTGGCTACTCTTTTATAGTCATCTTTTTATTAAGCATCTCATTTAAATTCATCACAGGTTGTTAAAGTGTATGTATCTGTTTTTGGAGATGAAAGAGGAAAGGAGGTTGCCCTGGCAGGGTTAAAATCGAAAGCAAAATATGTTCGCAGTGAGTTGGGCAAGCGTATGAAGTTGCGGCTCACACCTGAGATTCGTTTCTTGGAAGATGAGGCTCTAGAACGTGGAAGCAGGGTCAGTTGTCTTAAGTTTCACCTCATTCTAAGTTTATGTAGTAGCTATGAACTTTTCTTCTATCCTGCTAATGCATCTTAAACTGAAGAAATTAAACACCATGTCCCGTTCGTCGATCAATTCTGAAATAATTTATACTGCTGACTTAACATTATGTGCCCATGTGGTATGTTCTTAGAAACCATTAACCCTTGATATGATTTATGATGGATTCAAACTCAACTTCTTGTACACATGGCATGGATTGCTTTGGATGTGCAAGTTAAATTGAAAGTTAATGATGAGATCATATATATGCAGTTCTTTGCAAAAGCATTATAACTGAAGTGTAATTTGAAGGCATTTTTTTCCTCTTGTAGATTGTTTAATGTTATTTCTGGTTCAGGTAATTGCTATATTAGATAAAATTAAGGATGAGAACAAGAAAAAAGACACTACTGATGGAGATTTTGATAAGGGAGAGCTTGCTGATGGAAGCAATGATGATGGCGAGTGGGAGGGCGAAGACATTGATGATGAAGGAATCATTTATGTGAAGTAGTTTGGTCTATCACATGGAATGGTGTTTGCAATGCGGATTGTTTCATCTCCGGTTAGTTCAGTTGCTAATGTACAGTACTGACTAATATTGAGTAAATTTGTATATTGATACACGGATATATTCATTAATCATTATATACGACTCAATATTGTTCATTGCATTGCTCTATTCTGCTTAGAGATGGTAGTAATTTGACACTCATTGTTGCAAGTTGGTTCTAGTTGCAGAATGTGCAGTGTGCTCTTTCCATTTGCACATGCGGGATATGTATAACTATAATAGACAATAGAGTTGTATTTCAGACAGTGCAAAACAATACTCTAGGTACCATCTCAGGATTATCTTTATGCTGTTTACAGTTGAATGATATGTGATTTGTTTCTTTATTAGGCGAATTAATTCTGCATTTGCTATTCCAAATGGGCTTGGAACCAAGCTTAATTTCCCTATTTCTCGTTGGACTTTTGCATTTAAATGTCAATTCTGTGACCAGAGAAGAGAAAATGTATTCAAGAAGGTAAATGTCAGTTTGCCTGCAAACAGATTATAGACATTGCTTCCACTGAGAACTACAGCTTGCACAAGGAATATCAAAATAGAAAATAAAAATAACAAAAAAAAATAAAACCCTATCATGTGAAAGTTAGATCAAAATGCAATTTTATTTGAAGAAGAGAAAAAAATATATATAGCCGCAAAGCACAATGCAATTCAAAGTGATCAAATTAATGTCTTTCTTGCAAGAATATGCTTCTTAAAGCACAAGGTATCGTGAAGTTTGGTATAAAACCAAGGGGTAATCCATCTGTCAAGGAACCCTTATCAGATAAGTTGAACATCTGTTTTTTTTCTTTTTTTAATTGAAGAACTAATTTTGCCATCAATTTTTTTCCATCTCCAACAGATCTAGTGATGCCCCTTTGCTTCAGATTTCTGTTGAGACTTCACCTTTGCCTGGTTTAAAAAGAACTATGTAAGTCATCACAGCAAAAGCATATTCAATAAAAGAAACATCTAATATAACAATACTTTGGTTTGGAAATATATGCAGATGATAAATTAAGGCATATTATTCTAAGGAACTGTTCCATCTATGATTTTTTTTTTCTTTTTCTGTCTATTTTGTCCCTAAAGTTTAATATTTACCCTGAGGTTTTAGTATGAATTTTAGTATAATTGTAATTAGCCCTAAAAAGGGTTGGGAACCGCAAAGGTTCCATAAGGAACTGTTCCATGGAACTCCCTCTAAATTAATAAGAACAAAACATGGAGCATCAGCTTTTTAATTGCATGATAGTCTTGTATTCCATGCAAGAGTTAGTCTAATGTGAATCACGGTGCACAAGTGCACCCTGGATCCATTTGCTGAAATAAGCTAAACATGGGTTTGTAAGTATTGGGCAGTGGGAATGAGTCCCCCACTTGCTTTCCTTGGCTGTGGATCAACCAGCTGCATATAAAACCTTCACTCGTGCGATGGAACTCAATGTATTGTAATATTCTTGACTGAATTTGAACAAACACATGGCACTGATTCATGGAATAGAAATTTAGGACTGGAGCACATTACTAACTTAAACTCGATAATTTTGCACTTTTGCACATTTAACACAACCAACTTCTTAATTTGACACAACTATCATCATTTTGAAATGACAATAAGCTTCAATGTTGACACTACTAAAAAAAATCTAGGAAACATGTAAGAACAGCTCTTCTAAAGCATCTTTGGCTTCAAGAAAATATCAAGGACACATCTTATGATTAGGAAAAATGGAGAAACTTAACTAATAGGTGCTGCAATTTAGGGAAGAAGTTATTGAAGAAAAGACTTAAATCAAGCTACTACTCATAAGAACCAATATTCTTTAGGAACCCAAACCTGGCATTATATATTAGGTTTGTAACATAATATCTTAATCTTAATACATAATGGCAAATGCACATGAATATTCATCATTCATGAACAAGACTCCAAAATAAATTTGAAATGGGTGAATTTACATTACATTCATGAAATATATCTATTTAATGTTCACAACATACATCAGCAGATCCAAAGACTTGATGACACATCTGCATTAACTAATATCAAACCACATGAATAATCTCACTTAAAATTTTCCTCATTCCTGCTCTAGAAGCCATTTTCATGGCTACATTGTATCTTTAATCAAGCATTTGCTACCTTAAATCCAGAAACTAGAGCAATACTACCATCTCGTTTTAGCTATTCCTTCCCAAAAATTAAAATAAAAAATAAAAAATCAATCAAGCGGTAATAGAGTAGGAAAAATCAAAACTAATATGCCAGATCTAAATATAATTTATATCAAACCCTACATAACTAACATCCAAAGTCAACTAGATAATCAGAGAAGTTGTAAACAAAACGATATCTATTTATATTGGCATACAGAAATTGATCGGAAGAAGGCGGAGTGAGTACCTTAAGAACCTTAAGTTTTAGGGCTCCGTAAACAACACCAACTGAGAAAAACGAAGCCCTAGCCACCTGCCCCAATCACAGAGACCCAAGTCAATTCTACAAAAGTGTAAAAAACAATAATTTATAAATCAATATATCAGTCAGAAGTTACCAACGCCATCGTGCTTTTGCCGGAAAATGGTCCAGGTGGCGGAGCCATTGTTGCAAATAAAACACAAGACTGAGAAATCAAACAAACACCAATTAACGTTCTTTCTGCACCTCTCTCCTGGGAACGAACACACAGTTTCTCTCTCTAACATGGCCTTGTAATTGAACCTTAAGGCCCATATTTCCTATTGCTACTATTGGGCTTTGCCTCTGCCCATTATGTTTCTGGACTGGGCCCTATGGAAGTCAAACACATGATGTCCCTTTTATAAGTTTCTTCTCTTTTTTTTTTTCATTTTTTTTCCCTGTATTTGACTTTAGAGGCTTGAATATATGAAATTATTGATTTAAATCTTCAAATCATTAAACTTTATATTTTTAACATTTTTTTAATAATTTTCTTTAAAATTTATTATTATTAGATGACATATCAGTTAGATAAATTTGTATAATTATTAGTATTAAATTGTTTAATGATTTTATGATTCCAGCCCTATATTATATTTTCATTTCAAGCATGGATAAAAAATCTTTTAGCCATGATTTAATAGTATGAGGTTATTATTCAAATGGAAAAAATAGAATATATTCTTACTAAATTTAGAACAAATATCCTAATTTTGAAGGCAGGAAGGGTGATTCGATTTTAACGAGTTAATGTGGGGCCCACTAACTTTACCTGAAAAAATATCTGGCTTTTAAAAATTCAGAAAAAGAAATCAATTGCGCTTTCTCGAAATACGGCGTCGCTTCCTCTGCACGCGAATCCTTCAAATAAATCAACAGCCTTTCCAGTCCACTACTACATTAACCCCACTCTCTCTCCCCCCCGATCTCCACCATCGAGCAATCGAGCGAACCCCTGCAATGTCGTCAAGCCAGCAGGTCAGGGCATCTCATATATTGGTGAAGCACGAAGGATCCCGGCGGAAGTCCTCGTGGAGGGATCCTGAGGGACGTCGCATCTCCGCCACCACAAAGGACAACGCCGTCTCCCAACTCAAAACCTACCGAGACGATATCCTCGCCGGTAAAGCGAGGTTTGACGATGTGGCCTCACGATTTTCCGACTGCAGCTCCGCCAAGCGCGGTGGCGATCTTGGTATGGGAATTTGTATTTTCCATCATTTCAGTGGGGTATCTCGAGTTTTGATATCGCTTTTTATTTTCTTCACTTGATGGGTGGACTGCAGCTGTAGTTCTTGTAGGTTTTAAATGTAGCATTTACTTTGACATTTCTTGCTCCAATTCTTACTAAAGCATTTTAAAATTTCATATTGATTCTAGGTTTGTTGGTGCTCGATATGAAAAATTATGATCTACTTTAAGCAACTATGAAAAAGGTTAATGTGTTGTGGAAATATATCTTCTTTAGATAAATAAATAAAAAATCATACTTTCATCGTTCAGGGCAATGTTTGGCTATCGTTAATTTTAGCAAATTGATTACTGGAGCTGCAATTTTGTGATTCTTGAAATCTATCGTCAACTACATATATCTACCACATGAATTATAATCCAGTGTTATGTTTATTTGCTTGTATTGATCAATTACATATTATCAATTGTGAATGATTTTTAAGGTGCAATTAAAGCAAAGACATTAAGTAAGACATTTAGTACTTAAAAGATTCGAGCAGCTGCAGTTGTAAGATGATTGATACTACAGAGCCATGCATCTGGAGTTAACTTGAGTTTGTTTGTAAGCTCATGTTATAGTGGCTTCCCAGCCGGCATACGAGCACTCATTGATATTGTTTTGTAAGATGTTCTGATGTTGTAGTATATTTATGTGTACCATTTCAATCTCCAAATGCTTTTATTGATTCTGATGTGAATATCCTTGGTTTCCTAAGTATTCTTGGTTTGAATTGTACTCCATGTCCACTCCTCTACTTTGTCAAGCCTTCAACTTTAAAGAGATGCTATTATTTTCAGCTCCCATGCCGTTGCAATTAAATATTTCCTTTGTTCTCATAAGAATCTGCTTAATCTTCTCCATTTGTAAATTCAACCAGTTGCTTGGCTCTCTGCCCAGGTTAGCTTTGCCCTGCATTCTGAGGTGTTTGATTTTTATAGCATCTGTGCTTAATCTGCATCTGTGTTGGTCTTGTCATTTTTCTGGTTTCATATTTCATGTTCGTCATATTGCCTAATGATGTGTTTGGAAGTTAACCTTTGGGTGTGAAGCAACACTACATCTTAATGCTCATAATCTATGTATCTTGGAGTTGGGTATGGATGTCTGGTGCAGCTATCTATCTAGGAGTCCAGTTATTTGTTTGTATTTAGTATGCTTGAATATGGATATAAAAATCCAAAATTGGGATAGTACATGGATATTATGTGTAAACAATCTTACATCTATAATAATTTAAGTTTAAGGTTAACTGTATCATAAAATTCAACTGCTATTTAAAAATTAAAATTGCAACCAATCTACTTGCGCAAGCATCCACAAATGATCAATATAGATAATGAATTGGACATTACATAACTTAAAAGGCTGAATGAGAACTGTAGAAAGGGCTAAATAACATGTGTACAAGGTGTCTTTTCGGCGAAGTATTAGTGGACACACTGATGTTGAAGTGTCGATTGCACAAATCACAAAAATATTAGTGTCATGCCCGAAGGACATATATACTTCTCTATTTCTAAAGAGTCTGAGCATGCTAAAGATTGGATTGGAGTATGTTTAAAGATCCGTCAATCCGGGTGAAAGAAATCCAAGTTCCCTTGGTCTTGAAATTTGATCTACATTTTTTAGTTCACGTTCCATTTCCTTGAACTGTGCAGTGCTCTTTCAGACTCATGTCCATATCTCAGACTTCATTGCAGAATGTGTTTTACATATTTTCTTGTATGATAAAGTTCTTTGTTGATTTGTAACCTAGTACCAATTTGTCATAACCTAATTGTGTATGCCCTTGTTAGGTCCTTTTGGGCGAGGCCAGATGCAGAAACCGTTTGAAGATGCCACATACAACTTGAAGATCGGTGAAATAAGTGACATTGTGGACACTGATAGCGGTGTTCACATAATAATGAGAACAGGTTGATAAGCTTTTCTGAAGAAAGGAAGCATTGTTCTGTTTTCCCTTATGCTCTATCATTGTTATGCTCTCGACTTCCCTTTTCCAATTTCCTCCCCACGGCACTTTGCATGTGAATGAACTTCATCTGCTTGGCAAGTTGTATGACATTATCTGTGTGCACTATGATAAATAACTTCACTCCTTTTTGAAGAGTGAAGCAAAAAGAACCAGGTTCCTTATGATTTGTAATGTATTTGGATTTACTATTTTGTTATATGGAATTTTGGATCCTTCTTAACCAAATTACCTTATGTGTTGCTCTAAATTTGATTGACTGGCAGCATTATTTAATTTCATCTATCAATCAGATAGATGAATTCTGATATTGAAATTATTCTCTTGCACTTTTTGTGCTCATGCAACTTTCATACCAATGCCACATCAAATTCTTCTTCTTTATAGATTACATGTATACTCTATCTTTCAGTCTCCCTCTTTTAGAATGTTTTCATTATGTTATTTTCTTCTGTTTTATTATAAAATATTCATTTCCTTTTTAGGAATATAGGATAAACTCTCGTTACTAAAACAATTAAAATATAACTCATATTTTATTAATTGAACCACTCAACATATACTAAATAATAATATTTCTTAATTTAGTATAAAATGTGAATAGATGAATTGAGAGGGAAATGAAAGAGAGTAATTAAATATATTATAATTTTTTTTAAAAAATCTAGTTATTATTGTTACTTACACTAAATCTATAAATTTATGCACCAAATGCACCCAAAATTGCTTAAATTTTAGTATAGTTATAATAAAAATAAAAATAAAAACATTCACCGAAATTGCTTAAATTTTAGTGTAGTCATAATAAAAAAAACATTCACAACTTTGTATGATTAAGAACAATAATTAGGAAAAAAGGAGTAATTAAAACTATTTTTCTGAAATAAAATATCATTGACAATAAACAAAGCTAGTAATTAATAGTTAATGTAACCTGCAAATTTTATTGCAATTGGCAAACACTTTTTTTTTTTAATATATATGTAAAGTATGGTATGCTATTGGAGAAGACATCACTATTTTTGGCTAATTTGGTGTAATTTGTGAGCCATTGAAGGTGACCTCAGAATACACTTCATATCAATCATTTAAATTTTAAATTAAAAGGGTGCTTGCAGATTGCATAAGCCTATGATAGTTCATAATTATTACTCATGCTTAAGTGTATATGCTTTACCGCAGCTGCATATTATATTTGTCTTGTTAATCACTTTTTGTAATTAGTTTAATATACTTTCATATTTTGTGTAGCCAAAAAATGTGCAAGTTTTCATAGGTAGAATCTACTTATTATTTTTTCTCTGCAGTTTATTTATTTTGTATATATTAATTTATAATTATAATTAAAAACATGAATCTCAAAGTATAAAATATATTAAAATTAAAAATAAGATGAAAAAAAAAATGAATTATATATCTAGCCAAAAGAAATTCTAAAAATAATGTTTTATTATTTTATTTTTGGCGTAGAAAACACCCATTATTGATTTCACTCAATTTTTTTAAACTAAATATGCTAAAAAGATAGTGTGAATTAGTGAAGATGACCTAAGAGCTGCACTTATACTATTGCATGGGGAATAGGAGAAACTTGCCTTATCCAATCAAAGTTTGAATTGTGTTTTGGTGACTAATGTGACACGACCCACCTTACACAACTTATAATCTAAATATTATTTAACATAAACATCATCTTTATAAAAAAAAACTGCATATAATTTTTTTTTTTTCACATAATATGCTTATATCCCACACCATCACACCAGTTCAACATGTGTGACTGGTTTCTGATACCACTTCAAACCACACAAACATGTGATAATACTTATTATATTACACAATCAAAACATCAGCGGAAACAAAATAAACCCACGGCCTAGCCCAACAGGTCGTCATCTATGTACATCCGCTCAAAACCTTGAAGGAGCTCCACAGCTTGCACAGTCACATCACAAACTCAATCATCAACAGGCTCACCTACAATGCATAAACTAGTGAGATAAAAATCTCAGTAAGTAGAAATCATGCATGTCAGTGCATGAGAATGCATTTAGTTCTCTATCGCCTATGTTCTAATTTTTCTAATTGATCTCTTTTATTTTGAAAACTGTTCACATTGCGGGATCCCCACGACACACTTATGATATGCACCCCAAATGAGCTCAATGGGGACGATTTTTCCGAACCCCGAAAATAGTGCCGAGAACGATTTTTCCGAACTCTGGCAAAGTAGTGGGGACGATTTTTCCGAACCCCTAATAAAAATGTCGGGAACGATTTTTCCGAACCCGGACAGAGATGCATATATAGTGGCCGCACACACCATTAGTATCTTATTAATTTTGAGGAAAACACTTTTCATGTTTATGCATGGTATGCACCCAAAACAATTAAATGTGCATCATAAACCACTTACAATATCAATATCAACATTTAATCACAATAAAGCAACAACTTAGTTTCAATTCACACAAATCCACTTCTGAAATAACAACTTCACCTCAATCCCATAGATCCATTTATAAAATAATCACTTCACCCTGGGATCACACGGATCTCTTCTTGGAATAAAACTTCATCTTGGATCCCACAGATCCTTATAACCAATATCTTCTCAAGCCATACAAATTTATTTTCAATAGTTTCAAATCACACAGATCTATATAGAACAATAATATTATTTCAAATCACATAGATCCACAACTTGTATAACAAATTAATTCAAATAATTCATGTTGTAATTAAACTGATTACAAATAATCCATAACATAATTATCACATATTAATTACAAATAAGTCACAAATAACATGTTTACGCATTGTAGTTGGACTTCTACTTACCTGGATTCCGACAGTAATATAAACCCCGTAAAGAACTGTAACTAATTCGCTCCGACACGCACGTTCCGGCGCGCTCCCTCTTCTTTTTCTCTTCTTCCTCTCTCTCCTCTCTCTCCCTTTCTTCTCTCTCTCTCCTCTCTCTCCCTTTCTTCTCTCTCTCTATTTTTTTTTTCTTCTTTTTTTTTTTTTTGTTTCGTTTGCTCTGAATTACTTCTAAACAGTGGTTTACATATATTTATAGAGGGGTGGTGGGGTGGAAGTCGTACACGACTATCCCACCGCCTCAACCTTTTTTTTTTTCTTTATTATTATCCATTCTTAATTTACGTGCAATACTTAATAGCTAAGATATAATACATTTACAAATTAATACACATACGTGTACATTTTTCTACCCACTATTATTCTTACGAGAACACGTGTGATACTTAATAATTAAGAAAAGTGTATTTATACTCATAAAATAATTTACTCATATATCCAAATTAATGCACGTAAATATTTATACACCCATATATTCACACACTGTCCCAATTTTTTATCACGAATGTCTCAAATAAAATGTAACGATAAATAAAATATAGAAACAATTGTCACATAATTGTCACATTATTATCTCATAATTACCACATAATTATCACATAATTATAAAATGCACATAATACAAATTAAATTATATAGACACATGAGTAGTGAGAAGCTCGGGTATCACATCCTCCCCAACTTATAAGAATTTCGTCCTCGAAATTTACTTACCTGAAGAGGTCTGGATATTTAGCCATTATCTCATCCTCTCTTTCCCAAGTAGCCTCCTCAACTAGTTGATTCCTCCATAATACCTTTACTAATGGTATTTCTTTATTTCTGAGCTTCTTCACTTCTCGCCACAAGATCTCAACTGGTACCTCTTCATAACTCAAATCTTCTTTCAACTCAACTGGTTCCTGTCTGAGAACATGAGATGGATTTGGAACATACTTCCTTAACACAGATACATGAAACACGTCATGTACTCTAGACATCGATGCTGGTAACTCCAATTTATAGGCAACACTGCCAACTCTCTCAATGATAGTGAATGGACCAACATATCTTGGACTGAGTTTCCCTTTCCTCCCAAACCGCATTATCCCCTTCATTGGAGATATTTTCAAAAATACCTGATCACCCACTTCAAATTCCAATTCTCTCCTCCGTTTGTCTGCATAACTCTTTTGTCGATCTTGAGCAACTTTCATCTTCTCTCGTATACGGGTAACAGCTTCTGACATTTCACGAATCAAGTCTGGACCCAAAAGTTTCCTCTCTCCAACTTCATCCCAATGAACTGGAGATCTACACTTCCTCCCATATAATGCTTCATATGGAGCCATCCCGATAGTAGACTGATAACTATTATTGTATGAGAACTCTATCAAAGGCAAAAATTTACTCCACTGACCTTGAAAATCCAACACACACGCTCTGAGCATATCCTCCAAGATTTGTATTGTACGCTCTGATTGACCATCTGTCTGTGGATGGAATGCTGTGCTGAAAGATAACTGTGTCCCCAACGCCTTATGTAAACTCTTCCAGAAAGCAGACAAGAATCTCGTATCTCTGTCTGACACAATGGTAAGTGGTACTCCATGGAGTCTGACAATCTCTTGTATATATAGTTGGGCATAACGATCCATGGAATACGTAGAGCTAATAGGAAGAAAATGAGCTGACTTAGTCAATCGATCCACAATAACCCAAATGGCATCGTGACCTTTCACTGTCTTCGGTAGCCCGATAACAAAATCCATCGTGATATTCTCCCATTTCCATTCTGGAATAAATAAAGGCTGCAAAGTTCCTGCTGGTCTCTGATGCTCGGCTTTGACTTGCTGACAAGTCAAACATTGCTCCACATATCGAGCAATATCTCTCTTCATCCCTGGCCACCAATAATGTGCCTTCAAATCTCTATACATCTTAGTAGCTCCTGGATGTACAGAGTAGGGTGTTGAATGAGCTTCTATCATCACTTCTTTTCGAATATCATTCACTTCGGGTAGACATAATCGACCTCCATAACGAATCACGTCATCATCTCCTAATTGGAAGTCAGAAGACTTTCCAGAGCTGATATCATTCTTTATTTTGTCAAACAATTTATCCTCTTGTTGGCTCTGTTGAATCTTATCCATCAGAGTTGGTCGAAGTGTCAGAGCTGCTATCCTTGCTTCCAACGATCCTTCTTGAATGATCTCCACACCCATCATTTGCAAATCAAGCAACTCTGGTTCCTGATTTACGATCACAGCAGCTACACTCTGTATTGCTTTTCGGCTCAATGCATCAGCAACCACATTGGCTTTTCCCGGATGATAATTGATAACACAATCATAATCCTTCACCAATTCCAACCATCTTCTTTGCCTCATATTTAACTCTTTCTGAGTGAAAAAGTACTTCAAACTTTTATGATCTGTATAGATTTCACAACGTTCCCCATACAGATAATGCCTCCATATCTTGAGTGCAAACACCACTGCAGCTAACTCTAAATCATGAGTTGGATAATTTTTCTCATACTCCCTTAACTGTCTGGATGCATATGCTATCACTTTCCCATTTTGCATCAATACACACCCAAGACCATTCTTTGAAGCATCACTGTAAACCTTGAAGTTTCCTGTCTCCGTAGGAATAATTAAGATAGGTGCTGATGTCAATCGTCTCTTCAATTCTTGGAAACTTTGTTCACGTTCCTCCGTCCATGTGAACTTCACATTCTTCCTGGTCAACTGTGTTAATGGTGAAGCAATCTTAGAAAATCCTTCAACAAACCTTCGATAATATCCAGCCAATCCAAGAAAGCTACGAACCTCAGTGGGATTTGAGGGTTGTGGCCAATCATGGATTGCTTTAACTTTACCTGGATCCACTGAAATTCCTTCTCCCGATACCACGTGTCCCAAGAAAACAACTCGGTCTAACCAAAACTCACACTTCTTGAACTTCGCATACAACTGCCTCTCCTTCAGAATCTCTAACACCTTTCTCAAGTGCAGTGCATGATCCTCCTTATTCTTAGAGTAAATTAGAATGTCATCGATAAACACAATCACAAATTTATCGAGAAATTCCCGAAATACTCTATTCATCAAATCCATAAATGCTGCAGGAGCATTTGTTAATCCAAACGGCATCACTGAGAACTCATAGTGCCCGTACCTTGTACTGAATGCAGTCTTTGGAATATCCTCCTTCTTTATCTTTAACTGATGATACCCCGACCGCAAATCAATCTTCGAAAAGATAGCTGCACCCTGTAACTGATCAAACAGATCATCAATGCGAGGCAATGGATATTTATTCTTCACCGTAACTTTGTTGAGATCCCGATAATCAATGCACATCCTCAATGTGCCATCCTTCTTTCGAACAAACAGAACTGGTGCTCCCCAAGGTGAGAAACTAGGTTGGATGAATCCTTTGTCTAGCAACTCTTGTAACTGTATCTTCAATTCCTTCAGTTCAGCTGGTGCCATTCTGTATGGCGCTTTAGATATAGGAGCAGTTCCTGGTTGTAACTCAATAACAAACTCTATTTCTCGCTCTGGTGGCAAACCTGGAAGATCATCTGGAAATACCTCCAGATATTCCCGAACTACTGGTACATTATCAAGAATTTGACATTGCTGCCCCTCAACATTCATTACACTCACCAGATACCCCTCACAACCACTTTCCAACAACCGCTGTGCTTTTGCTGCTGATATCATCGGAAATCGAAAGCTTTTCTTGATTCCAACAAAAGTGAACGGTTCTCCTTTCACTGGCTGAAAAGTGATACTCTTCTTCTGACAATCTATTGTAGCACCATATTTTGACAGCCAATCCATGCCCAATATGATATCATAATCATTCATACTTAACACAATCAAATTAGCGATGAGTCTTCTTCCTTCAATAGGAATAACACAACCTCGAAAAAGTTGATTAGTTTGCTTTGACTCACCAGAAGGTATCATCACCTCATAATTAGCTTCTATCAAGTTAGGTATTCCACCCAACTTTTTCACATACTCAGTGGATACAAATGAATGTGTTGCTCCAGAATCAAATAGCACATATGTAGAAGTGCCAAAAATAGAGAACTTACCCGTGACAACTGAGGGATTCGCGTCTGCCTCCTCTCGCGTCAAAGTATACACCCTCGCTGGAGCTCTTCCCTGCTGTGCCTGCTTCCCTTTCTTAGGACAAGTAGTAGTCACATGTCCTTTCTCCCCGCATGTGTAACACGTTCTCAGAGGAATTTGACACTCTCCACCATGTGATCTAAGACAATTAG
This sequence comes from Pogostemon cablin, assembly GCA_023678885.1. Classification (NCBI taxonomy): domain Eukaryota; kingdom Viridiplantae; phylum Streptophyta; class Magnoliopsida; order Lamiales; family Lamiaceae; genus Pogostemon; species Pogostemon cablin. Next base: position 20,182,742 of record CM042954.1, on the reverse strand, counting down.
GGCATATAGGTAGTGGCGGCGCCGGTGGCACTTTACCCTGATCGAATTTAGGACGCTTGTTGGGTTCTCCTCGTCTCTGTCCTTGCTCCACTTGAACATTTGAATTCGGCCTCTGAAATGGCATCGGCCTCTTATCAACTCTCCCGGACTGCTGCATTGGTTTCTGCTGAAATTGACGTCTGATGGCTTGCGCTTGTCTGATCCTCATCTCCGCTTGCTCAGCAATTTGAGCCCTTTCTGCAACTTGTGAGTATGTTGCTCCATGCAGTCCCGCCATACTCACATCTCTATAAAGTTCAGGCCTTAAGCCTTCCACAAATCTCTCCACTTTCAGTGCCTCCGTACTAACCATATGTTCAGCAAACCTCGACAACTGCTCAAACTTACGAAGGTAATCTGTGACTGACATGCCACCTTGCCTCAACTGTATGAACTCGTTCATCTTCATGGCTCTCACTGGTGCCGTAAAGTACTTGTTTCTGAAAAGCTCCTTGAACCTTTCCCATGTCATAGTCGTGACATCCTCGATACTTTTAATCGTATCCCACCAGTGGCCCGCACTTCCTCGTAGCATGAAAGAAGCACATAGCACTCTATCCCCATCTGGAATTCTACTGTATTGAAACATGTTTTCCACCGTGCGTAACCAATCCTCTGCATCTGTGGGGTCTGCTGCGTCCTCAAATATTGGAGGGCTCAGCTTTCGAAACCTCTCACAAACCATTTCCACACGTTCTATTTGACGTCTATCTTGATTTGCATTACCCTCGGGTTGTCCACCCACATCTCTCTGCTGAATCAGTTGTTGTATCTGTTGGGACTGACGCTCAACCAGTTCCATTAGTCGAGTAATCACTGCATCACGATTATTCCCTTCAGGAGGTGCTGCTTGCTCAACAGTCCTATCCCCTTCAGAACTTTCACCTGTAGCTCTTACCATTTTGTCTACTAACTACACTTCCTATATCACATAGCCAATATAATTTATAAGACACATAACAACACAGAATAAAAATAACACTTACTTGCAAAGCTGCGCTCCCAAAGAATGAGTTCATGTACATAGACAGTCTGCAGGACCCAAACCGTGCTCTGATACCACTCTGACACGACCCACCTTACACAACTTATAATCTAAATATTATTTAACATAAACATCATCTTTATAAAAAAAAACTGCATATAATTTTTTTTTTTTCACATAATATGCTTATATCCCACACCATCACACCAGTTCAACATGTGTGACTGGTTTCTGATACCACTTCAAACCACACAAACATGTGATAATACTTATTATATTACACAATCAAAACATCAGCGGAAACAAAATAAACCCACGGCCTAGCCCAACAGGTCGTCATCTATGTACATCCGCTCAAAACCTTGAAGGAGCTCCACAGCTTGCACAGTCACATCACAAACTCAATCATCAACAGGCTCACCTACAATGCATAAACTAGTGAGATAAAAATCTCAGTAAGTAGAAATCATGCATGTCAGTGCATGAGAATGCATTTAGTTCTCTATCGCCTATGTTCTAATTTTTCTAATTGATCTCTTTTATTTTGAAAACTGTTCACATTGCGGGATCCCCACGACACACTTATGATATGCACCCCAAATGAGCTCAATGGGGACGATTTTTCCGAACCCCGAAAATAGTGCCGAGAACGATTTTTCCGAACTCTGGCAAAGTAGTGGGGACGATTTTTCCGAACCCCTAATAAAAATGTCGGGAACGATTTTTCCGAACCCGGACAGAGATGCATATATAGTGGCCGCACACACCATTAGTATCTTATTAATTTTGAGGAAAACACTTTTCATGTTTATGCATGGTATGCACCCAAAACAATTAAATGTGCATCATAAACCACTTACAATATCAATATCAACATTTAATCACAATAAAGCAACAACTTAGTTTCAATTCACACAAATCCACTTCTGAAATAACAACTTCACCTCAATCCCATAGATCCATTTATAAAATAATCACTTCACCCTGGGATCACACGGATCTCTTCTTGGAATAAAACTTCATCTTGGATCCCACAGATCCTTATAACCAATATCTTCTCAAGCCATACAAATTTATTTTCAATAGTTTCAAATCACACAGATCTATATAGAACAATAATATTATTTCAAATCACATAGATCCACAACTTGTATAACAAATTAATTCAAATAATTCATGTTGTAATTAAACTGATTACAAATAATCCATAACATAATTATCACATATTAATTACAAATAAGTCACAAATAACATGTTTACGCATTGTAGTTGGACTTCTACTTACCTGGATTCCGACAGTAATATAAACCCCGTAAAGAACTGTAACTAATTCGCTCCGACACGCACGTTCCGGCGCGCTCCCTCTTCTTTTTCTCTTCTTCCTCTCTCTCCTCTCTCTCCCTTTCTTCTCTCTCTCTCCTCTCTCTCCCTTTCTTCTCTCTCTCTATTTTTTTTTTTCTTCTTTTTTTTTTTTTGTTTCGTTTGCTCTGAATTACTTCTAAACAGTGGTTTACATATATTTATAGAGGGGTGGTGGGGTGGAAGTCGTACACGACTATCCCACCGCCTCAACCTTTTTTTTTTTTCTTTATTATTATCCATTCTTAATTTACGTGCAATACTTAATAGCTAAGATATAATACATTTACAAATTAATACACATACGTGTACATTTTTCTACCCACTATTATTCTTACGAGAACACGTGTGATACTTAATAATTAAGAAAAGTGTATTTATACTCATAAAATAATTTACTCATATATCCAAATTAATGCACGTAAATATTTATACACTCATATATTCACACACTGTCCCAATTTTTTATCACGAATGTCTCAAATAAAATGTAACGATAAATAAAATATAGAAACAATTGTCACATAATTGTCACATTATTATCTCATAATTACCACATAATTATCACATAATTATAAAATGCACATAATACAAATTAAATTATATAGACACATGAGTAGTGAGAAGCTCGGGTATCACATAATGACTATGACCATTTTTTAAAAATTTTTTTTTATTAAAGTGTATTGAAAGATTATTTATATAGTAAGCTTTCATTTTATTTTATTTTTTTGATGTAAAATTTCATAGGAACAAATTAATAAAAATAATGATAAAAATTGTAATGAGATGAAGAGGATATTTATAAAATATATTATAATGTATTGAGATAAATGAATAAAAAAGTGTATTGAGATAAATGAATAAATAAAAAAATATAAAAGAGTTAGATGGAATAAAATGTGAAAAATAAATGAGAAAAACTAAAAAAATGAAAAGCTTTATTCATATATGGGTGAAGAGATCATTAGATTGAATATATTATTTTAGAAAAGTTGATAATCTGTGCAGCATGCGTCTACTCATATTTGAAATATGAGTTTTATTTAAAATTTATTAATAAATGTATAATTCTTTTATATTCATTTTTTTTAAATTAAAAAAAAAGAAGCTAACAAAGTACTTATTCATTAGAGTTAATTACAAGAGAAACCATAAATTTTATTCCTATTGAAAATTAATCATCATCTTTTAGAAATTGCATAAAAGAATCATACTTTAAATATTATTACAAAATGCACACAATTTCTAAATAATAACCCCACCTTTAACCCTCCACTTTGAGAAAAAATATCACACATTGGGTGTGTTTTGCAACAATATTTATATGTGGGATTTTTTTTTATAATTTCTCAAATGTTAATTTCTTTTTTTGATAAGGAAAGAAATTAATATAAATAAGGGTACCAGAGGTACCTAAAAGTTCCAAATACAGAGAGATCACATTACACAGAGGGAGGATTGCTAAGTCAATTCTTATACGATAAAGAATTATGTTTCAAATGCCTAATATTGAACCACGACCAAGTATTCTCAAATGTTAATTTCTAATAGGAGTAAAATTCGTGATTTTTTTTCAACTAACATTGTTCATTATGTACTCAATATATTTTTATTTATTACGTCATTCGTCTCACCGAAAGGTCCCCTTTTATTATATTGAGTGTCTCATTAAAAAATTGTTATTTTTCGCTTTTAGTAAAAAGACATAAATATGACTTGTCACTCACCACTTAATACAACTACTTGCTACAAATAAAATAATATACTCTTTAATTAATTCAAGTGAAAAAAAAACAAATAGAAATTTGTGAATAAAACGAAGGGAGTAGTATACAATTTCTAAACGTAGCACAAGAATATGAATTCATGTCCAACACGAGTGGAGGAGGGAATTTGGCATTTTAGAATTAATTCATTGAATGGAATCCATAATAAGTAGGTAGATGTAATTGGATTGGATTAAAAGGATGAGGGATATTCTATTTTGTTGGTCCATACAAATTCTTTTGGCGCCTACCAACTGGGACCTTACTTTCACTCTCCAATCACGGATTATCATGTTCATCTAAATATGTCCTTTTTACTCATTTTGTTTTTAATTAGCATTTTAAATTTAATTAACAGCTCATATAATATTCAATGTTTCTAAATATTTCAAGTACTTCTAATATACTCATCCTTTCATTAATGGCAAAGCAAACCCTTAGGTGAATGAGTTTATTTAAACTCTTAATTTATTAAGAGGGTTAATGGTAGAAAAATTCTTAGTTCAGATTTTGATCAATTTTAACTGCCCAATCCCAGGTGAAAAATAAAATTAAAAAAAAAGATAAAAGTAAAATAAAAAAAGGAAAGAAAATCTTTTTCCATGGTGGAAAAAAATAAAAAAAAATGTTAAAAGTAAAAAAGAAAACGGGAGTATTGCGCAAATTGGGGACACTGTCTTCTCTCCATCTTTTGCCATCAGAGATACCATATCAGCCACCACTCACCAGACCGAGCCACCGCTGCAACCACTCGCCGGTAGTTCGTCGCTGCAGATCCTCTTCCTCGTCGGAAACGCGAACCTACCACCAGCGCCGTCCGTCGATTAGATCTGCTTTCTCGCCGGAAACGCGAACCCACCATCTCCTGTTTTTATCTGGCACCGCCATCCAACCTCCTCTTTGAAGTCGTCTCCACCGAAAATCGCAGCCAAAAATCATGAACCACCGTCGACCGCTGATGTCAGTCGATGCCAACAGCCGCTGTCGGAAACGCCGTTGCCTACTATCGAGGAGAACGACTGTCGAGATCTGAAGGGAAAGATGTCCAGCGACCGCCTTCCATTAGGGAACATCCGTGGTGGCATTTCGGTGAAGCGAGTGGTGGCAGTGGCATAACGACAGACAGCGGTCGCTGGTGTGGACTTCAACGGTTGCACGATTTTCGGCGGTTGACGGGTTGGGCGACGGCAGATGGCGTTCGCCGGTCTTTCATCAGAGAAGATGGTTGAACAGATGGCGTTCACTAGACGTTGGAGAGACCGTTGATCTTTTATCATAGAAGATGGACGTCCACGTTTTTTTTATGGGTTAGACCATATACACCTCTATTATTATTTAATAAAAATATATATTTTAAAAAAATCTTAATTACCCTTAATTCATTAAATATTTACCCTTATATATTTTGTATTAATTAATCTAATAAACCTACACACTCTCCGTGTAAATTATATGTGAAGTAGTTTCAGTGAAGCCATTCGTGTATGACCTTAACTTTGAACAGTATATGAATCGAAAAGCAACGATATATTAAAATGTATATATATAATTGCGTCTTCTCATTTGCCTAGTTAGACTGTTTATATAAAATTCTAACGCATATACATACATAGATTCATGAATTTTAACATATACTAGCCACTAGAATTAATACAACAAGGTAATTTAATCTCCCTTTTAATCATAGACTCTAGAGGGAACTGATTAGCAGCTTTGTAGTTGCGAAAGTCGTGAATTGATGAACCCAACTCTAGACCTCGAAAGATCGAACTGTACGAAGTTGTTCTCCAACCGATGAGCTCCAATGGTGGTTGTTGATCTTTCGTTCGTTCCTCCGTCGTCGAAGATCAGACAAGTTCATGACAGTATTCTGAAAACTGAAATTTAGACAAGAGGATGTTCTTGAATGTATGAAAGAAGAGAACATTATTGGCAAAGATGGTTCTGGGGTCGTCTACAGAGGGTCCATTCCGAATGCGATCGACATTACGATCAAATGGTTGACGAAAACGACGAAGAGCTCGGGAAGCTGCTCGGCGGAGTATTGTCGAACATAAGCCTTGTTCTGTTGCCAAAGAAATCAGAGAAGATTGATAGATGAAGGATTCATTTGTTATACCAGTAAACAACTTCACCTGAATAGTAAATGAAGGATTTTGAATCAGTAATTTAAGGATTGAACTAACAATGGTGAAATGAAAAGAAATTATCATTCCATCAATGAATCCCATTAAAGGGGAATTTTAAAGAAGTAAACATAATGATAATGAGAAAGAAAAACTAACATTTTCACATTGCGATCAAATGATTGATGGGAATGCGATCGACATTGCGACACTTCTCTTGAATTCCGATCGCGTTGATTTACCCATGATCATTGCCCAAAATTTACCAAATGATCATGGATTTATGGGAGCAGCTATAATGATCATGGATTCATAGGGAGATTCAGACGTTGAGGGGACGAGGTGTGTATACACTCAAAATGAAAAAGGGTAAATATAGATTTTCATGGGGTGTGTATATAATAAAATTAAGATTTAAAAAATTAAAAGGGTGTGTATTTAGTAAGGAATGTGTATTTAATAAAAAGTGTGTATATTTAACAATACTCTTTTTTATTTAAAAATAAATAAAATTTTTAATTTCCACGTTGCATTTGGGGCAGTCAAAGTTGGTCAAAATCTGATCGGTGACTTAATTTGCACTCCCTTGTTAAAGTTGTGTGCTTTTTTGCTAAATTTTAAAAGTGTAGACTAATTTGCAACTTAAATAAAGGTGGAGACTTTTTCTGCAATTAATCCTTAAAAATTATACTTTAATATATGAAAAATTATTTGATGAACTAATAATGTATTAAATTAAAATATTATACCTTAAATTTTGATTTTTTTAATTTTTTTAATATTTTTATTAAAATAAATATTTTGTTTTTTATTAAAAAGTGTAATAATTCTATAGTCTACTTAGTAATTTTTTTATTCGTTAAGAAATAATTATAAAAATTAGTACATATTGTGAAATGGGTTCACTTGTGACTCTCTCCTCATTAATAATTACAGCATCTTATTGTGTAAGTTTTTGGTAAGTGATTTTTTAAATTTAAATAAATTAAGAAAAGTACATCACATTATTATGGAATTTATTTTAGGCAAGTTGGTGTAAGAAGAGCAGTATTCAATTTGCAGTCAATAAAAACAGCTACTTTATGAAAGCTCTTTGTTTGGCATTGAGCCCACAAATCCTTACAAAAATTTAAGGAGAGCACCTCATCTATGCTCATCTTCTTGCATTATTTGAATTTCCTTCCCATCATTTATTTAGACTTGCCTAATTTTATTTCAGGTTAGATATTTTATATTCTTTGATATTAGAGTGTTTTTTAGTCAGATTTTTTATATTCTTTGATATTAGAGTGTTTTTTTTAGAGAAAATCTTGTGTCAGGTGAGTTATTTGTGATACGTGTGAGATGGGTGACCCACTATTAAAATTAATATGATTATATGTAGTTAAAGTATGCTAATTATAAATTATATTATAAGACACTAAAATCATACTTTAACATATAATTCAACATAATTTAGAAAACATATTTTAACAACCATTAAACATACTTTATCTAAATAATAGATATACTTTAACACGTCTCACAAACCGTCTCAGGTAAAATAACGTCTCACAAGAGACTTTGTCGTTTTTTAATACTAATATTTTATTTTTTAAAATTTAATGTAATTAAAATAATAATACAAAATTAATACTCCTCCAATCCTACAAAAATATTTACACATTACTATTTCGACAATACCTATTTACCACGTGAAAACAAGAATTTGCCTTTAAAAAACATTCACTCTTTTTCATTTTTTTTTTATTAGTAAACCAATTTTAGTTATTCCAATTTGATAGAATAGAATATAATTTGTCGATCTCTCCAAATAATCCATCTCCATCTAATTGAGTTGGATAGATAGTTATCTCATATCCGACGTTTATTTTCGAGATTGATTATTAGCTCACACTTATCTGATGATTACGAGCAAATTCTGTGACGGAACTTTCTAGTAAGACGTTTACAAAGTAAATCTTTTTATAGAATGTAGTACTTGTCTCACAAATGTAAAAAATTACGCGTGATAAATAAAAAATAATGCACTTTTAATAAAATATTTTATTTGGTAATCAATCATACTTAAATTTTCGCCAATAAATATTACTCATATTTATGATTGGATAGTTATCTTACCTATCTATATATGAATATTACTATTAGGATGGGTTGTATGTAGTCCAAACCTAATGTAAAATTAATTGCATAAATATATATTCCTTTCTAAGCTATTTTCCTTAAAATTTCCTTTTTTTTAACCTGAAAAATAAGTAAATATCAATGTAGGAACTGAATTATAAAATTATTACTAGATCTTGACATTAAATAATAATCAAATAAATATATGAAATGTTATTCTTTTATTAATAATAATTAAAAATAATAATTAAAGACTTATTAAATGTACGAAATTTATTGTAGTTGTGTGTTATATATAAAAAATTGCAAAATTAAATTAAGATATATTTTGAGAGACAAAGTTTCTTATGAGACAAAACTTGTTAAATTATGATTTTAGATTGTTACAGTATGATGATGATTTATTATAAATATACTTTAATTACTAATAAGTATTCTCTTCGTTCCATTTCAATCTTTACATATTTTTATTTTGGGCATCTCACCTACCTAAAAAAATTAATATATCACCATTGAACTCACATCCAACACTAATCTATCCACCCTACATTAAAATATTATTTCTCTCGCCTCACTCTACATTAAAATGTTATATTCCTCAATCTCCGTGCAAAAATTAAATGTAAAGTTTAAAATAAAACAAAAAAGTAATTGTAGTTTTAATAATGGGTCGACCTGTTCACTATCGGTCTCCATTGCATACATCATGAGAATTACTCATTTTGAGATTATTTAATACACTATTTTTATTTTTTAAGGTGCGTAGAATATTATAAAAAAAAATTGTAATCTTTTCAATTTCATATTTATATCAATTCAAGAACAAACAGGAGCGGGTGAATAAATTGCGAACAATTATGATAGAATCTGTGGTGTGGGTCCAACCTTCCATTCAACTCAATTTAAAGCCTACAATTGGTAAACTATATAATTAAAAAAAAAAAAAAAAAGGACGCTCGTAGATTTCCTCTGTACTATAATCTCTCCACTGTTACGCAGCATTCCTCACGGACCAATCAAATCCCTCACAATTATCACCCACAATCTCTCTCTCTCTCAACGGACCACCATAAAACACACCAAAACCTAGTCCACATCTTGGCTATTCATTCAAAGTCCACCAATACCCGAACTCACATGGCCGCCGCCGCCACTGCCACCGCCTTCTCCGCCGCCCCCTACTCCGCCACCGCCACCCCTCCACGCGTCTGTCGGCTTCGACCCTCGTCTCATCCGTCTTCTTTCTCAAGAACCCTTCGAAACCTCTCCACGTCACGCATGCTAAGAATCCTCTCTCCGATGTCATCTCGACAGGCAAAAATTCCGGTTCCGATGACGTGGAATTTTCCGACGATAAGCCTCGGGAGGAATGCGGCGTGGTTGGGATTTATGGCGACCCGGAGGCTTCCCGCCTCAGCTATTTAGCCCTTCACGCACTCCAGCACCGCGGCCAAGAAGGCGCCGGGATTGTGGCGGTGAACGACGGCGTTCTTCAGTCGGTCACCGGAATGGGATTGGTGTCGGAGGTTTTCAACCAGTCGAAATTGGATAAATTGCCCGGAGATATTGCCATAGGCCACGTTAGATATGCGACCGCCGGATCGTCCATGCTTAAGAACGTTCAGCCTTTCGTGGCGGGTTACAAATTCGGGTCGGTGCGGTTGCCCACAACGGGAATCTGGTGAATTACCAGTCTCTGCGGGCCGAGCTCGAAGAAAGCGGGTCGATTTTCAATACCAGTTCAGATACAGAGGTGGTTCTGCACCTGATTGCGATTTCCAATGCCCGCCCCTTTTTTCTGCGGATTGTGGAAGCGTGCGAGAGATTGGAGGGAGCTTATTCTTTCGTGTTCCTGACGCAGGACAAGCTGGCGGTGCGCGACCCTTACGGTTTCCGGCCACTGGTAATGGGCCGGAGGAGCAACGGCGCCGTCGTATTCGCTTCGGAAACTTGCGCTCTGGATTTGATTGAGGCGACCTACGAACGAGAGGTTTATCCCGGTGAGGTTCTGGTGGTGGACAGAGACGGCGTTCAATCCCTCTGCTTGATGCCTCATCCAGAGCCCAAATCCTGCATCTTCGAGCACATTTACTTCTCCCTGCCGAGTTCCACGGTGTTCGGAGGGTCCGTGTACGAATCGAGGCACAAATTCGGAGAAATCCTAGCGACGGAATCTCCGGTGGATTGCGACGTGGTGATAGCGGTGCCTGATTCTGGTGTGGTGGCGGCGCTGGGATACGCGGCGAAGGCAGGGGTGGCGTTTCAGCAGGGGCTGATCAGGTCGCACTACGTGGGGAGAACGTTCATCGAGCCGTCGCAGAGGATCAGAGACTTCGGCGTGAAGCTGAAGCTATCGCCGGTGAGGGCGGTGCTGGAGGGGAAGCGGGTGGTGGTGGTGGATGACTCGATCGTAAGGGGAACGACGTCGTCGAAGATCGTGAGGCTGTTGAAGGAGGCAGGGGCGAAGGAGGTGCACATGAGAATCGCCAGCCCTCCGATCATAGCATCGTGCTTCTACGACGTGGATACGCCCTGCTCGGAGGAGTTGATATCGAACCGGATGAATGTGGAGCAGATCCGGCAGTACATCGGGTCGGATTCACTGGCGTTTCTGCCGCTGGATCGGTTGAAGAAGCTGTTGGGTGATGATTCTGGCAACTACTGCTATGCTTGCTTCTCAGGGAACTACCCAGTGCACCCCATGGGAAAGTTGTTGACCGTCCAACAAGTAACGGAGGAGTGGATGTTGCAAACCTGGAGTGGAAGAAGCAAGTCTTCCTAGTGGAACTACACATTACTTGATTATATTTTTCTCTTCTCTTGTTTATTTAATTTCTGGTCAGTGGATGAACGACGCCGTATTTTAAGTCTTCTCATGACTTTTAGTATGATATGGACATAGACTTTGACGCGTGGGAGGTTTTGAATGGCTCTCATCCTATTGGTATATTCTAACATAGCAAAAGTCAGCAGTTTTGTTTTCTATTGTCAGGTTTTTTATTTGTCTGATTTTAATAATAGATAGGGGCTCCACAGTAAATGCAACAAGGAAAGAACAGCATACTGCACCTTCATAAATAAACATTCCACCTCAATGACTCCAGCACTCTTGTACTTTCATATAAAAATATGTGGTCTTTCATATGAAAATCAAGAAAATAGTAAGTACAGAATTCCCCAGCTTATTAAATAGAATACATCTAAAAAAATTTATCAAAGTCAAAATAAGACTCCAGCTATATAAATAAATATTTCTCTTCAGTAAATGAGGGGAGAGATGGTCCTTTTTTAACCATTTTCAGGTCTGTCGTATGCATTTGATTTGTGCTTTGGAGAAAATGTGAAGCCAGAAGGTACCTTGCCAAGTAACATCTCGGATATCCTAATCTGCAGGAATACAAGTTTGGAACTCCTCTAAATCAAAAAATATCATACAATCTTCAAGTAAAATGCATGGCTTCACAGAGACAAGAATGTACCCAATCAGCAGCAGAATCTGAAGCCATCAGCGTCTCAAGGTCGTCTCGCCCATAATAAGACGGTTGTCGCCAGTTTATCCTTTGGGGGATAACATCTAAGAGACCAACTGGTATATATCTATAAGTATAACTAAGCCATTCAAGCAAGAAATGCCTGGTTGTCTCAATCCCTGACGTTCAAAATAATTTATGTAAAGTCGGTCACGATTTTTATTAAAGAAAAACGACTTCATTAGCTTTTCAGCTTCTCCTGAATAGTAATAGCTAAAACTCATACACATGCGACATTGTAGATAGCAGGGAGGAAAACGTTTGTTTTAAATAGTTTCAGGCCAGTAACATCAAATCCCTATTATGGTTGAGGAAAAAGTCATCATAATATTTAATTCCCTAAGAAAATATTACTGGATTGTAATGATACAAAAGATAAAAGGGAGTGAATCATAAATAGTATAACCTTTTGAATCAGAACCCCAATGTTCTAGGCTGAAACGCACATAATCCTTCAAAATGTTGAACCGTTCTCCAGAACTAATGTCCCAGTGTCTCTGTTCCTTGATTTCAGTAAATAACCAGGGCTGGAAATTCGGAAAAGGCAACAGTAAATACAAGCAAATATATATACTGCATAAGATTTTAAAACATGTTGCTGAAATTTTAGATTCTGAAGAATGTAGACAGCTCACTGTAAACCTTAATCAATGCCCCTCGAGCGATCATACATGAAGACAGCTCAGAGCAATCGGACTTGTGAGTGTTCCAGTCCACGTATGAAAACACATCACCATTTCCAAGGACTTGTAGATTAGAAGGGGCTGCTCGTGCACACTGGTAGATGTAATCCCAATCAGCAAGTTTGCTGTACCGCTGCTGACGTGTTCGACCATGAATAGTTACCGCTGTTCCTCCCCAGCTTCCCATGTCTGCTATCAAAGAGTCAATGCGATTTTTGCCCTCAAAGTAACCTGTTCGTACCTGGAGACGCAGAAGTGAGAAAAGATACTGAGCCTCGACAAAACCTCTCAAATATCGCATGCCAAAAACCTTTAAAAATCATTGTGAGGAACTAACTGATTGGTAATCAAAGCAGATAATCTGTCAGTGTTTTACTGCCCCAGGAACATAAAATCTGCAATACATAGTTTTTATATTCTTTTAAACAAACTTTTAGGAATTTGTCAATCCAGCCAGTGCCCGACAAGATAAATCAAGTGTAAACGGTATAATGCAAGAACCTTGATAGTAATCGGCACTGATACTGTTCTAGAGGAGGCCTCCACAACACTTTTCATTCGCATTGGTTTTGTAAGAAGAGCAGAGCCAGCACCTTTGTTAACAATTATATCTATTGGGCATCCCATATTAATATCGATAAAATCCACTGTGCAGTGTTGCTCTATAAGCTCAACAGTTCTTGAAACAGTATCTGGATATGCCCCACAGATCTGAACACCAAAGAAATCCTCTGATGAATGGCGCCTCAGCAGAGCCCATTCTGATGCTTGACCCTGCAGAACTTCCCATATTTCAGCGTGACAATGAGTAATTAACTTCATAAGGCTTTCAATCAAGAAGGGACACAATTAAATATAGATAATAGTGAGTGTGCAGTTATAATGGCAAACTTCCATTTACAAGGAATTATATGAGCTCCAAATAGTTGTTTAATGAAGACGGGACCTTCACATAAAATATCAAGGGTTTAAAAAAAATAATCCAAAAAAACAAAACCCAATCCCTGCAGTTGTAACTTGTAAGCATTGGTGATCAACAACTTTTGTTGGGGATCTTTTGCATTAGTTTAACAAACATTAAGATGTTGTTCTTTAATTATCCCAAATCGAAACTATAAAGTGCTCGTTAAAGCAGCATTGAGCAGTTATATGAGTTGAATTAATCACATTTTACTATTGACAAAACTAAACATTAATGTGACAATAACATAACTGCTACAAAAGAAAGTAAAATTTTAAGAAAATTATCAGTAAAAATATTGCAGAAGGGCTAGCAATCGTATTCTGACAATTAAGAGCACAGCCATATGAATTAGTGCAACAGAAATATCCAAAGTGAGCAATTCAAATGGGACTACACACATTGCAAGAGGTTATTAAAATCTAAATTCTGCAACACCAATGGAATTGTCCTATTCCATCAATAAATTACTTAAAAACAAAGACTTATCAACCTGCAAAAGATTGGTGCACAATGCCATTTCACCACATGTAACATCAGCTCCCAAAACCTTGCAAACCCGACGATATGGTAAGTTTCCGACCGTCGTTAAAGGAGCTAGATAGAGCTTATCTCTAAAATCAATGATTTTTTTCTCCCGTGGGTGTAACTTTAGGCATTTATCATTGTCTTCCACACTGTTTTCAGTGATGGTTTTAGGTCCCCTTTGTTTGCAGCTCTCGTCCATTTCTTTCTCACAGAGAACTGAATCTGCTATCACGCAAAATAAAGACATAAACATCCTAAGCATGGGGGCCAACCATAAAACTTATCTAGACTAACCATCGTTAGGTGGTACGGGACAAGTTTCATCAACTGAGGATTTTGTCCTCTTCAATGGTCTAAGTTCACCAGCTACATCTAATTCATCTGGCTGAGCTTCTTCCAAGACTTCTGCAGCACAGTCCAATTGATTGCTTGAATCAGTAGTAGCTCTACAGCAACCATTTCCATCAACAATTCCAGAGTCCTTGGCAACAGTTTGATCAGCATTGTCATCATCCCCCACCCTTTTCTTTTTCCCCTGCCCCTAGAATCAAAACAACAAAAAATAAATAAAGAAATAAATATAAGATGCACAAAAAACTGATTTAAAAAACTAAAGAATGTTAGTTGCCTATCGTGCTGCCACACTAGTTCAATATGGTCTGTAGTGTTGTCTAGGTTGATGTCTCTTCTGTTGTTTCAGGAGCTGGCGGTTTAATTGAAGGTTCTGAAGAATTCTATCATGGTAAGGGATGTCCAGCACAAATTAAGAAGAATATAGAACAAGCAAGCACCAACTTCCTAGTATTTTCCAGGAGGGGTGTTGGAGACATCATGGAGCTGAGTAGGAGACATCATAGAGCTTCCGCTATACCATAATAATCTGGATTGAAGTGGGCAGAGCCCCGAGTCTATAACACTCCCTAAACATTGATTCCAGCCTTAAAGCATATTCACAACACATTCATGTGTTCTTTGTTCATGGCTCACAGTGCTACCACACTTAAGAGTCACACTCATCTACTCTCACTCAAGCTTGGGCAATGGGCTAGATAGGGCATCTTTCTTTGTATGCTAGTAGATCATAACGGAAGGCTTTACGATTTGCGTCTATAGAGTAGTTTTGAGTTCTCATGTTGCATTTTAGATCTTCTTAGTGAAAGTTTAGCCATGAGGCCACCTCAAGCATAAGTTCGTGGAAGACTTGTTTTTTTGGTGATGTTTTCTATTCTGCTGCTGCAAGTGTTGTGACACTCAGATAATTTGTCTGATACAACACTTGTCTGATACATGCACACTTTAAAAGAATAAAGAACAAAAGAATAATTTGTCAATCTAAAAGGTCAAAACTTTGAATGAAAGAAGAATATCAAGAGTCCAAGTTCATGTCTTGCCTGAAGCCCAAGAAGTTTAAGTGCAGCATCTGCCTTGGGAAACTTCATTTTGTTTTTCCACAAAAGCTTCTGAACTTCCTTTATCAACATATTCATTTCACCGTTAATATTGTCTCCATTAATTGCTCCATTGGCAATGTCACCGTTGTCATCCTTGTGCGTCCCGGCAAATCTACAAGCCAGGCCATAAGGACATGGCCCTTCACGACTTAAGAAAGGGCATGTACCGTCTAAATCATCAGGTTTCTGCATTCAAAATATCAATACCATCGCAATTGAAGTACAACTAAATATAAAAAATTAATTCATCGACAATTAGACAATAAGTGATATGGTTGACATTGCTAAGTTCTAAAACCTACCTGAGTTTTAAATGCTTCCAAATCATGGCTGAAGCGGCACTTTTCATTATACTGACACGAACTAACCTTCCCGCTTTTTGCTACCACCGGACATATATGCAGCGCAGATTTTTGTTCCTAAATCATTTACATCTTGCATTTAGCTCATATGATAAAACAGTATTACGAATTACAAACAATTTCATTCCATATACCATAACATTCAAAATACTCAATGTATCTCATCACCTGACGGCGCTCGCGTTTTAATTGGCGTTTGGATTTCTTCTCCTTAAGGATTGGAGCAGAAGCGCTATCATCTTGAACAGCTTCTTTCTCATCTGCTTTGTTGTCGGCGTTTCTGACAGGCGGCGGGCGGAGGAATTCTTTTTTCACCGGAGCTGTAGCTTTAGCCACCAGCTCCTCCGCGCTAGGGTAAGCCTGAACCGGAGAGACGGCTTCAGCTGGTGCGACGTCCTTCGACGTACAATCCAGTGCTACCGGGTCTTCCATCCCGGTTCGGGTCGCTGTGGCGGAAGGGGTGGGAGAGTAGGGTTTTGGGTATAGGGAACAAATGGATGGTGGTAGTTAAAATTTGGAAATGCCACTACCAGTGAAGATGTGCTACTGCTCTTACAACGGCGTCGTTGCGATCGACACTTACTTGGGCCGACGTTATTAATGGGCTCAGTAGTTGATTATTAAATTGGGCCTACAATTCAATCTCCTAGGCCCATAAAATATTCAATTTTCATTTTTCATCTTCAAATGGACTGAAAGTAGGGATAGAATTATTATTCAATATTTGAAATCTGAAGGTAAATTTACAAAATTGTAGCTATCAAAACTATAGGTAAATTTACATAATTATAGCTATCAAAACTATTTATTTTGAAGTGAAAATTACAAAAAATAAAATAAAACAATTCTAGTAATTAAAATTAAGTAATGTAAAAAATATTTTGTCAGAAGTGGGATTTGAACCCACGCTCTCTCACGAGAACCAGAACTTGAGTCTGGCGCCTTAGACCACTCGGCCATCCTGACTTTGTTGACTAAATCTAAAATAATTAAATATATTGTCACTAAATATTTATATAAGTTCTTATAATAGGATATCTCCTAGCATTAAAAGGCTATAAATAAATACTCCTTCCGTCCCACAAAAGATTGCACCCCCAATTACTGCACGGAGATTAAGAAAGTGGTAACTTTTAGGGGTATAATGATATTTTTTTGTAATAAATAAATGATAAAGTATGTTAGGTATAGATGATTTTTTTGTAAATAAAGTGTATGAGGAAGGATGATTGTTTTTTATTTTTTGCTTTTTTTGAAATGTACAAACTTTTGTAGGACAACCCAAAATAGAAAGTGTGTCATCTGAAAGGAGATGGTTGGAGTAGTATTCTAAAGGTAGATCAAAATACTCCGTGTTATAATTTATATTATTATTTATGTTAGTTGAACCAAAGTTGATAATTGAATTTGTCAATGATACTCAAGCATCTTCCTACGGCTTTATTATTGTTTATTTACTCCAATTTTATTCTTCGTTGGTCCCTTTTAGTGTGTGTCTCCCATTGAAGCTGTCACGTGTCCCTTTCTTGAATCTCCCATCATTGTATCTAACGACCATTATGTGCATTCATACATTGACATTGAATGAAATCAAGCCAATGCATGAGTTAATTTTTTAGAAATAAAGATTATCCAGAGGCTTACCTAAGTTAGGCGGATATCGTGTTTTATTTAAACTTATGTTTGTAGGATATTTTATGACTTGTGTAGAACAATATTGGTAATGATTGTTTTGTGATTGTTTGCTAATATTTATCTTATGATATTTAATACTCCCTCTGTCTTATTTGAAGGATTCATTTTTTTCATTTTGATCGTTCAATTCAAAGGGTTCTCTTTTATTTTTTTAAATACATGGGACTCATATATACCCACTAATACAATTAAAATATAAGGCTCACACACCCACTAATACAACTATCCATTACACATTAAATAATAGTACTCCTTAATTCATGTGTTAAAAAGCTACTTTGCATGGGACGGATGGAGTATAGTCTTGATTCTTGACCCTAGCACTATCACCCCATAAAGGAGAAAGAAAAAGAAAATCACTTCTACAAGAAATCCAACAAATGGATCATCCATTTTAATTTAATGTTACATCTAATATTTAACTTGTAAAAACATTTGTCAAATTGCTTTCTAGAGTAATCATTTCCAAGAAATTCCATACAAACAGTAAAAGAAATTTATGGGACAAAAAGAAACTTTTTCATCTAAAATGACAAAATATATCTTTTTTATCTAAAATGACAAAATATATACTTGCTCCCGATGGTAAAAAATAGTAACAAAACAAGAAACGCTACTCCCTCCGTCCCATAATACTTTTCACGTTTATTGTTTCACATTATTTAAGAAAATGTGCATTTTTTGACCAACTTTATTAACTTAAGTAATGATATGTGTGTGAAAAATGAGTGACAAATTTGAAATTAAAGAAATTTTTAAGATTGTTAGATAAAATTATATTTTCTTTTTTATGGTGTGAAAAGTTTTATGGGACAAACAAATGAGGAAAGTGTAAAAAGTTTTATGAGATGGACGGAGTAATAGCTAATCCAACCTAAACATGTGTAATTGCAAATGTTGTCGGTTAATGTATATATTTTATTCTCATGAATCTCAGCTGAGATATGAATGCATGACAAATTCGTGGCAGAATCAAGCATATCAGCATTAATAAAAAAGCTGCACAGACTAATTAAATGAACAAAAAATTACACAAAATAAAACATTGGAAGCAGAATACTGAGGAAATACAGACAGGTTCATTAAATCTGTGAGAATACCCTAAAAATAGCAAATACGGAGGCCCATCCAAGGGAAGAAACAAAAATACAAAACAAATACTATGAACCAAGAAAACCCATTCCCTGGACGGATTACACTGTCTTCCCTAAAGAGCATCACTTGATGTTTTAAGATGCTGTAGTTTTGTACTACGGCATTCACACACATGCACCATATTATAGTCGAACAACGACCAACATGCGTTCCTTCGTGGGTTGAGTTGAAGGTGCAAAAACTAATGAATGAATGCGACTCAACTGGAAAAATATGTAGGTTGATCGACAGAGTAGCATCTGATGCCACCGTGCTGTCAAAAGATATTGCTTTATTTTGTAGCGAATCTTGTGGGCAAGCTCAAACCTATTGCTTTGATTCACTGTTTGCAGATGTATTGCTGCTTGATTGCTGCTGGCGCTGCTGTTGCATCTGATGAGCGTTGAGCTGAGTAGGCTGCTGCGGGCGTAACTGGAACATCTGGGGGCTAATTGAGAGCTGTTGAAACTTTTCTCCGTTGAGTTCAGCCGTTGCAAGCTTTAATCGTTGCACTTCTGCTGTCAATGCTTCATTCAATGCTGCCACGAGAAAATCAACACCAAATTCAAGAAAGGTGCTTAACAGAACCCGAAGAACACAGAAAACTAAAATGTGACGTTACACTTCAACTAAGTGGTGAATTTGAAAATGTGTGGTTGGTATTTCACATGGATTTAGGTTCATATCAGCCAAAGCAGCTCCTGTAAAAGGAGCGACATATTGTAATGTAGAGGGGATAAAAAGTTGACTTGTGGGTGAGATCAACTAACTATCGACTTCTTCAATGCAAACTATACAGAGAGAGAGACTTTCTTGTCCAAAGAAAAATGACCAATTTGAGGATAGAAATAGAATGATGATCACCATTGCCACTTGGGAGAACATGTATCTATAAGGAATAATTGTCATAAATATCTGCTACCTTCAAATTTTGTTCTTACATAAATAATTCAAAACTAAATATTCAACATACTAAATTTTACTGCTAGAACACACAACTTGAATGGATAAAGGATGCAACTATGTCATGAAGGGAGAGAGAACTAGAAATAGAGAACAAAAGAATACCATCTCGGAGTTGAGCCTGTTGTTCCATGGCCTGCAGGCGAAACTTCAGTTCATTGTTCTGGCTAGTTAAGCCAGCAGAATCTCGCTGCAAGCAAAAGAGAGAGGGAAATCAAAACTTAAAGAGAAATTGAAATGGACAATAAACTTTCACCAAACCAGCTGTTATAAGCTAAATCTCACTTGTAGTAGAGTAAGTTGGGCAGACAATGTGGTTGCTTCAGTCTGTAGTGTCTGAACCTTGTGCTCCAACTCCGCTATATATCTCATCTTTCGCTCCTTTGACCGAGCAGCAGACTGCCGGTTTGCTAAAATCCTAATAATAGAAACAAGTGCATATATTAAAGTTACATTTTCTGCATTATGGCTAACACCTTCTACAAACTACAAGAATATACCTTTTAGCCCGCTTGGGATCACTTAATGCTATCTCGGTGAGTTTCTCATTAGTCATAATCTTCTTAAGCTCAGCAGCACTGAACTCGCCATTACCAAACTCCAAGCTAAAAGCATTTTGATTAGCATCAATAGAACTGGTAGGTGAGAGCTGACCCGGAAGGGTTCCTGGAGATGGAGGCATTTTGGGCGACTCATCACCAAAATTCATCTTTCCAATAAAACAACTATCCATAGAGATACTTCTGTAATGCCGAGTAGTTGGAGTAATATCTTCTCCTGCGTTCCTTTTAAGCCCTTCCTTTTTCTGCACACTGCTGTCACTTTCATTGACACTACTAGTTGCTTCATTGTCACTGCTATCACCTCCGTTTGTCTTGGTGCCACTAGCTCTACTGTCTAAATCTTCCCGATTCTCATTCCCCAGCTTCTCATCAGTACCAGAAGAGTTGAATGCATCAATGTTGTCCAAATTCATATAAGCATTGAATAAGTCATCAACAACTTCCCCTTCAGATTTTTTTTCCCCAATCCGTTCTGAATTGCTCTCCCCTCCTTTCTCCCAACTCGACTCTTTTTTAACCGAATGCACAAGCTGAGCCCCTGAATTCTCACGCGCAGACGCCGACCTATGCAAAGCACCAGGACTCCTCAATGGTATAAGCGGAGGAGATGACTGCATAACGGACATAAACCCAAATGGGATGTCACTATTGGACCTTCTATGAGCCTTACGAGGAGGAAGCGCACCACCCCTCGCGAAAGGCGAGGGAGGCAAAGCTGAATGCGAGCTCCCATCCCTCTCCTCCATGGACACGTCTGCAGACACCTGGTCACATAGAGAATTGGAAGGTGGATCCCTGTATGGGGATGGACTAAGAGGTGGCAATGAGTCAAGGGCGAAAAACGCAGGCTGTGACATTGACCGGTTATGCGAAGGCCCGGGGCTAGTAACGAAATTCTGCAATCCAGGGCGGTTAACTGGGATCTGTGAGTATGGTGATATAGGGGGAATTTGGGGATGAGATGGTGGAATGCCAACTCTTTTACTACTATTTTCAACGCCCAAATTGGGTGAATTTTGCCGAATTTGACCACGGAATTGAGGCATGTTTAACTGAGGTATATCCAGTTGATTCATCAAAAAGGACTGCGGTTGTTTAGGAAATGAAGATGATGATGTTCCAAACGATGACTGAAGTCTTTGAGTGTTGGCTTCTTCATTATCACCAGCCATTTCTTCAATTCCAACCCTCGCCCACTCAATCTACACCAATTGGATGCAATTCAATAAAGGAATCTGAACATCAAATCAAAGCATCATCAAAATTCCCAAATATTTCATGATTCGAAACACAAAATCAATCAATCAACGAAATGGTGCACTCACAATCACACACGAACATGCAATTAGGAAAGCAATCGCTATCTACGCATTGAATACAAGAGGGAAATTGAGGTGCAAAACAGTAACTAACAATTATCTTCCCCAAAAGCGTTACCTGACCATTCCTCATGAGCAGCGCAAGTTAGCGAGAGCTCAACCGGCGCATTCAGGGACGGTGCGTAGCCAATGCGCGTATATCAATAATTTGCGAGTATAGTCGGCCTCTCTCTCTCTCTCTCTCTCTCTCGCTTCAAGCAATTTCAACTTCTCTCTCTACAAAAATATGGACGAAGACTGGTATGACCATTTACACGGACTTCATGACTGCTGCTTAACACTACTGTTTGCCTTTACTCGGAAGAACGCGTGAATTTAATATGAATTTCAATTTCATTTGGACCGAATCTGCATTTCATGTGCATTTCAATTTCATTCCGACCCCATCTCGTTGATCATTTTCTTGCCTTTCCTCTATCACCGCAGCGTATTTTGCAATAAATCTCTCACGGTCTAATTTATTTTCTTTTTTTGTCCGAAAATGGCTTTACAATCCCCTTCCACGCGCGTGCCATGCAAACGCTTTTTTTTTCTTCCTTTTTTAGTGTTGGATTTTAATTTTATTTTACAAACCAATTTTCTTTTAAAGATTCTTTTCCTAATTAATAGACTTTCATTTATTTTTTTTCCCTTTTGGGGAAAATATATTTTTTTTAAATGTATCTGAAAACATGGTACAGAATTTTCATGTGAAGAAAATCAAATCAAGCCCACTAGTAAAAGAGAGAATAATCTTTTTATTTATTTATTTTAATCCCTAATTTTGTTTTCCATTTATTAACAAATCCATTTTAAGTCAATGCATGTGAATAAAATCAAATCAAATAACAAATCACCCACCCCACACACCTTTTACCTAACATGATGATTGAGTGAATATATCAAACTCAAACATTGAATCTCATTTCTAATTTTCTTTAATCTAATTGGTATGAAATGAAAAATTATACTAAGATTGTAATAACGTACTACATCCTTTAATTAATTTATTTTTTAAATAAAACTAAATAATACTCAGTCCGTCCCATACTAAATTTCACACGTTCCATTTTTTATGTTCCACATAAATTATAACACTAAAAGTAAATGTTAATTATAAATGTGTACGTGTTATTCTCACCTAATACACATAATCTAATATAGTTTTTTATCTAAAAATTAATTCCATATTTAAAGTAACGTCGTAGAATAAATTGGGATTGAAAGGGTAATTAAATTGTCAGAAAGTGCTCATAAATTCTAGATGGACAAATATGATAGAACCACAGTAAAATTGATAAAATAATAGTAGTATGTGAATGATAGAAATTAAATCTAGTATTTTATTTGCTAAGCATACGACAAACATAAATACAATATAATCATAATCTTAAGTTAACAACTATGGTTTTAGAAAATCAATAAACTTACAATCTAAAAAATCTTGAATCTTCACTTTCTTATGATGTTGGCTGAGATGATTCATCAATACCCAGTGAATAAAATTGACAAGAAGTTGTCTTAAATAGGGTAAGTTGAGTGGGGGTATTTTAGAAATTAAGAAAATCTGTGGGCTAATTTGTAATAAAATTAAATAAATTCATGGGATAAGGATACAGTTAATGCAGTTCTGTATTTAGGTAAGCACCATAATTTGTAAGAATTTTAGATACTAATATTGCACAAAGTCGGTTCACAGACGGACAATACTGTTCATGTTATAATGATGATTAATTAGTTCATGATTAGGTGCATTAATCCTTATTATGTGCTTAAGGATTAGGGCAATTTGAATTAGATTCCCTGACTAATTAATTACAATAATAAACATTTTTTTTTCTTTTTCCCTCTTAATGATGCATTACCAGTTCTGCAGTTCATCAACAAGATTTTATTGCATTTGACACTAGTTTATATTTTATTTCAATTGTGAGAATTCTAGCATAGAAAATTTTCATAAAATAATTTAGTTAAACGGTTATTACTTTTTTTTATCATATACTTCTTCTTGTCAGTTTAAAAGTAATAATTTTATCATTTTAAACGTTCAATTCAAATGTATCAATTTTAAAGGATTCCAAGCATGATCCAACACATTTTTTTAATAAAACTACTCATTACACATAAAATAATACTCCGTTTTAATTCACGTGTAAAAAACAAATTATTACCTTTGCATCAGCTGGAGGAGTATCGGTTATTATTAAAAATATTTATCACTTTTAATTATACGGATATCACTTTTCTTTAATTATGAATCACTTTTTTATTAAAAATATTATCACATTTTATTAATTACTCCCTCTGTCTCATTTCAGATGACACACTTTCTATTTTGGGTTATCCCACGAAAGTTTGCACATTTAAAAAAAAAACAAAAAGTAAAAAACAACCACCCTTCCTCGGAGTATATTTTATTTACAAAAAGTAAAAAACAACCACCCTTCCTCAGAGTATATTTTATTTACAAAAAAATCATCTCTACCTAACATACTTTATCATTTATTTATTTATTACAAAAAAATACCATTATACCCCTAAAAGTTATCACTTTCGCAATCTTTTATGAGACGGAGGGAGTATATAAATTGTTCGTGAAATACAATTTTCTAATTAGTTATCACTTTTTATTTAATATGTTATCTTTTTTTTTAATATTATCACTTTCATTTATATTATAAATAAATTGTTGAAGAAATGTAGTTCACAACACTGTTTATCATTTTTCATAGATTGAGTATTATTTTTTATTATAAAGGTTACTTTATTTTCCATTAAATACATGGGCATGCACATTTTTATCAAAACAAGCGGTTCTAGAACCGACCAAAATGGTACGGGAACTGAATATATTTCAATTCGATTTCGATCGCCGGTTCCTGTTCCAAACCGATGGTTTTTTAAGGAATCGGGGATCGACGGTTTCAAATAGTAACCAGATCGTCTTAGAACCAGTTCAATTCCAGTTTCTAATTTTCGGAAATCACCAAAATCGGAAACAGTTCCGAGCCGGGTGTATGTCCACTTAACAACGTAATCCCTCTCCTGCTTTCTTGTTGTAAAATGAATTCAAATTTTCAAAATATTTTCTTATTTCCGGAAGATGAAGGAAGCACGAGGGGTCTAATTACTCCGGACAAAGGGCTTCCATTTCACTGTAGACGACTCTTGTCCAATCATCTTCACATTAAGCACCATACAAACCCTTCTCCATGTCTCCTTATATCTCCCTCCTAATTCGTTCTCAATGAGAATTGAATATGGATCTCTCACTTAAGTGAAGAGCCTAGTGACTAGATGGGCTAGCCCACCTGGTTCAATCTTATCAGAAGTTATCAAAATTCAATCTTACCAGATCTCATAGGCACCCTAGTTGTATTGCTGAGGTAAAACATTCTTCTGCTGTCAACTACACCCCACCCCACCCCACCTCACCTCTCTAGTCTCTAGGTTGAAGAAAGGAAGTAATAGAACAAAAATAACACAGCAAAGAAAGTGGAGTACTAACTAATAATGAGAAAACCAATGCTAAATTAGCCACACCAAAATAGCTATATTTACTTCAAAATTTGTGGCCTCCAGTGTTGCCATTAGTTATTTCATCTGCTAACATTTATCTGATCTTGGGCAGTACAAGGTGCACTCCAATGTGGCTTATTTTAAAGAGGGGAAGTTACTTGATAGTAATGTAGCGATTGGTTCCATGTTTGGCCCAGTAGTTCTTGAGATCTATGGGGATCGACAAGTCGTGCCCAGCGCTCGCCACTCTCGTAATCAATCTACTAAAAACACTTCCACTCATCTTTCGACCGCCTATTCGCGAATGCTTCTTGTTCGGCATTTGAGGTAGAGGGTATACTGAGAGCGAGGTGGTACAGCATGATGATTGCCAACCCCCATTCCCCCACTTGTAACACTGCCGTGGAACCCCAGTGCATGAACAAACAGGCGGTGGCATGCTGGATTCATCGAAATGTATCAGGTCAACTGAACCGTACTCCTGAGCATCCCACTCAGCCTTTGTCCCAGCTGTTGTGACGTGCCTATTTAAATCCTCGCGTACTTTCTTCAATTTGCTTGGAGATTTAGTTGCCTTTGCTGAAACATTCTTCTTTACTTTGACCCTCGTCGTTTGATCTGGACTTGCATCATCAGATGGAACGACAGTTATTGGCAATGCGTCGGTGATGCACCCTTCTCCCAAACTACGAGCATATTTGACATTGTTGGGATTCTGATTTGAGGGACGGTTAGGGCGCTTGTGCCCACGTGCAACGCTACCCCATAAGGCACTCATGGCATTCAAGGCATTCTCCTGAAATTGGAGGGCAGCAACAGCATTGTCACGTTCTCTTAGAGCATTATCCCTGTCTGCAATTGCGGCATCTCGCTGCTGGATTGCAGTATCTCTCTCCATCAATGCAGCCTTCTTTTCAGCAATGGCTCGATCACGTTCTTTAGTAGCAGTATCCCTTTCATCGTACAGCATGTTGATCTTTGCGGTCACATGGAAAGCATTCTGTTCCCTCATAGGAAACTGGGAACTCGAGGTCCACTGCAGCAACAGTTCATAAATGCTCACAATTAATTTGACCGCAATAAACTTGTATCATTTAGAATGCAGAAGAATAATTTAAACACGATAAGATTCAGTATTTATTAGTCATCTTTACCGATGGTACTTTATGGCAATCCATCCTATGTCTCCTGTTTTCATGCTCACCATCCTCATCCATTTCACAGTTCCCTTCTAGATATGTCCAGACGGAGGCACAACTAATGCTTGTGTGATCTTATAACTCTATCTTCGATTCATGCATACTCCTGAAAGTTAGTAAAAAGAGTACACTGAACAAAAGACATCAATTACACATGTAATGCAGCAAAATTTACGAAATCTCACAGAACTATGAGGTTTGTGATTTCTGAACCTGAGAAATCCCCATTTATGTCAGTCACATCAAGCAATAACAGAAAACAAGCAGAGAAACAGTTTTATCTCAGTTCATCTTTGTTGTGTATCACTCACATAAAATGATAGAGGTAAGACATGACCAACTACTAATAACCTTCTTTCTGTCAGTCATCAAAATATTGCTAGTTAATACTCTAGCAAAGCAAATTAAGAAGTTGTACAGGCTAACTGATGTCATCAATATCATTGCCGCTTTAATATAGATATCCAGATAATAAAATCATCTTACAGAATTGGTCGATCATGAGAAGCACTGGAGGCAGTCTCAAATAAAACGCAGGGTTTTAATCTGAAGGGACAGCAGAACAAAAACAAACTAACTAAAATACTTCATAATGCATTTGTTTGTTGACAAGATTCATTATATAATTTGATTGGCAGGGGTTCACATCCACAATCACGCATTCGCAATCTTTGTGTGAAGAATTTTATGTGAGCAAGTGAACCATTTGGGTAATGAGGAAAAAATATTAGTATTTTTATCAGTGCAAATAATTTATTTAGGGGTGGTGGGAAAAAAGGCTTAGGAAGGTATATGAGTCATATGTGTTAGGATGGATTGAGACTAATACGAGTAAGGAAAGATGTTTAAGTAGACCATTAAAAGGATGTACGAGGAAGGGAGAAGATGACTGTAGACATTGGAAAAAGTGGCGTATCTATAAAAAAGCAGTGCAGATGAGAAGATGAAAAACGTAATGGTGGACAGAGATTGCCTGTTTGCCTTCAGGACAGTTTCCATCAATTGAAACACAAAATATACTTTGCAGACATATATATATTTCCCATGTTGGATGCTACTCTACAGTTGGCAAACTTATGAAGTTGGATGTATGCTTTTAATACGCAGTTAAGAGATAATTCCTAAAATAGGTAAAGCATAAGAGATTGATTCCCACTACATAAAAAGACTTGATACAACTGATAGTGCAGGACTGAAGGTTACAAAACACCATGAAATATAGTACTTAATTTACTTTGATTGAATACTAATTCCTAGAATCAAAGATCATTCCTTGCATGCCAATTGGAATAGATTGGGAATTAAAAGCAGATGTCATATCTTCAAGTGCATGACAACTTCAAGAATAGCACATCAATGAATCATATCCAATGGTTGAATTAAAGAAAAGAAAACTTAAAAGTGCATGACAACTTCAAGAATAGCACATCAATGAATCATATCCAATGGTTGAATTAAAGAAAAGAAAACTTAAAATCGAAAAGATTCCATTTATTAATTAATCAGCAATCCATTCAATAAATCAACTGTGAAGAGTCGCTATAATCTTAATCATCGAACTCCAGTAGTGCAAGTCTCAAACACTTGAATAAAACACCAAATTACATCAAAGAAAGCAACGAATTATACCAAGCAGAAAAGCAGGGCAGAAAAGGGGGAAGCAGAATGAATCAATTAATCCAAATGCAGGTTGGCATTACATTCAATTCCGTGAAGAGCGATGGATTAAAGAAGGCAGGGGGGATTTGAAATGAGGTGAGTGGGTGAAACGGTGGGGGAGGAGTTACCGGAGAATGGAGATTGAGGGTGGAGACATGAATAGGCTGGTTCTTCGCTCCGCTACGCTCCACCCAGCTCTGTTGTTTGGTTTGTTTCTCTCTCTACTGTTGCTGTTGCTGTTGCTGTTGCTGGCGAGTGTACTTTTTGGTTGTGTAAAACTTTTGGAGTAATCGTAATTGTAATTTCCACCCGGGGGTTTTACTGTTAAAACTGGGCCGGACCTCCCCTTTAATGTCTTCCTCCTCTCTCAATTTTAACAAAGAATTAACCCTTTTCTATTTTTAATATATATACTATACTATATATTCAACAAAAATAGTACTCGTTCTGTCGAAATAATAATAAAAATTCTAATCCAATACCAAGTATTCTCTATAAGGGGGGAGGGCAGGGACGGAGCTACACTGGGCCGGGCCATTGGCCCAATGAAAATATATATAGTTTACAAATTTTTATCTGTGGTTTTGTCTCGTGAAGACATTCTATTGTTAGGTCATGGGTTCTAATCCCACGTAATATGCGTTCCTCTGTTAATTTATTTGCTGCTCTTTTTCTTTTCTTTTTTTTTTTAATTCGATTCTTTGCCTATTTTATCACTTTCTTTTATTTCTTCTATTATTTTTCTTTTAATTTTTTTGCTACTCTTTTTCTTTCTTTTTTTTTAAATTCGATTATTTGCCTATTTTATCACTTTCTTTTATTTCTTCTATTATTTTTCCTTTAATTTTTTTGCTGCTCTTTTTTTATATATATAAAAGATCAATAAAATTTTACTTTCTTATTTCTTTTACTATTTTTCCTTTATTTTTTTTCCTGCTCTTTTTTTTAAATCAATAAAATTGGTTAAAAAATAACATTTCTTAAACTCCGTATCTACGTTAAAATGAAAAATTTATCAAAACTGAGGGAGTACTATAACATTACTAATAAATTGGCCCCCTACATGGAATTCCTGGCTCCGTCCCTGTGGGAGGGAGTATCATCATATTATTACAAAGGCCGAAAAATTTTGTGTGCAATCACTCACACCAACATACAATTGAATCTGATCTTGTTCAAATTTAATTGGACTCAGGATATAAATAAAATATTAAAATATATCATAATATATTAAAAGTGAGAAGCATGTTGAGAAATATTTTTTCCCATTTTATCTCTATTTATTTTTTTTAATTTACATACCTAACCTTAATTAGGTTAATTAATTTCTTATATTTAATTATGTACATTCATTGCTCATATGCATATGATTCATATTCCTTCCTCAATGAGTGAATATACAGTAGGTTTTACATCTTTAACTCCTAACAATTCCCAAAACCTGAAACGCCTAATTAATCCGTCCCTGTAGTGGGGATTGGTGAAGGAGGTGTGCAGGATTCGAATTCCACCCTTCAGCAATCAAACTCAATTGGAATACCTTTCCAATCCCCTCTATCATGTGGACAAAAATAGTGAGTCGCTAATGCACCCTATCCCATACCTTTTAAGGTCCTCTCCCCCGTCTTCTGCTGACTACTCCATCCGCTCTTCTTTCCCTCTGATCGAACCTCATTCAACTCCACTATAAAAACCTTTGTTGAATCTCTTTTCACTGAGCAGGAGTACTCCAACGCCTAAACCGGCGCCGCATCATGTTTGGCGGCGGTAATTGAGGGGTCCTGAAACCTAAAATGTGGATTGAGAGTGACAATGATTCAGTTGATCAAAGCCACGAGGACTTCTAGCCGTCATCTAAAAGTATGATGTGCGATCTATTTTATCTTCTATACTGATAATAATTACTATGATTGTTCTTTATTATTCATATGATTAGATTTTAATATTTATATCGCAGGCTTCTTCATTCTGTAAAGTCTCAAACTTTTGTGAATTGCGATGTTGGTTTGGTGTATATATGTTATTTCCTTTACATTAGCGTATTATGTTCCTTTCTCCTCTCAATCATCATCTGCAAGAGTATCTTTTTCAGTTCATGGATTATTGACTATAAGTAGTACAACTTGGACAAGCAGGTGTAGAGTCGAAACTTGCTAAGGACGTGAAAATTATAGTAGCCTGTACAACTGGAGGAACGATGAGGCCAACATGAAAATAACCAGAATGACAACGATCAAGGTACTACCTCTCTATGTATTTTCCTAGAATTACCTATGTGAGTATTGGGAGGTTCTGGAATTCATTGTAGACCACCAATCTTGGGGTAAATCCTCGGCATGAACAGAACCATGATGCAGAGAAATATAATTCTAATGATTTACCCATCAAACTATCCGTTCAAACCTATAAAGATTTAATCATCCAAATGGAGCAACAAGGTTTCCATAGCAAGTTCATGCCAAATAATTGTGTCAAATATTTCTCACAGTATATTCATGTGTAACAAGTTGATGGACTTATATGCTTCTTGCATATTGCCCACATAATATTTTCATTGTTTCTTAACAAAAATATTGTCTCTTGGATGAATACATTATTTTTGCTTATGTAAAATAGCCTTTTACTAGAAGTTGAAACAATTATGGAAGCACTGTTTTTTAGAAATTGGTTTGGTAGATTTTTTTAAAAATTTGGATCTATGAAAATTGGCAGGTTCGCAATGGAGATGTGTATAATCATTGTCGGGCCTATTCAATTTTAAGTTTAATTTTTATAATTATCAATAACTTCTCTATAAACTCTTGAAATTCAATTCTCCTTATCTTGCACAGATTCAGTTGCAAACCCTTGAGATTCTGCCTAATAACCTCCATTCACAATATCTAATTGATTAATTCATCTCCCCAGCACCTCCACTCTCTCCATTACCCTGCGCAATGCACTACAAAACTGAAGCTAGCTATTTCTAAATTCTTCATCAGCAAGTAAAATGTCAAAGTTGGGAACCTAATTGTGAAGAAACAGGTTGGTACCTTCGTCTCTAAGTTAATTTTTTGGTCAATGTGCGATATGTCAGGATGTTATGGAGGTAACAACGAAACCAATCGTCACATTTGTGGTGGCCAAATTCGATGGAATACTTGGACTTAGTTTTAAAGAGATCTTAGTTGTAAATTTAACCCCTGTTTCGTTTGCAATTTCTCTTTTCGCACAAGTTGACTTCGATTCAGAGTCTTATGAATCCCTGGTTACTTACTCTTGCAATTATATGTTTGTTTTTTGGTTCAGTGAAAATTTTATTTGAATTTGTGGTTTTATTGATTGATATGCAATGACTCTACCAAAAACAAAAGAGAAAGGAAGAGAGCACAAGGAAATGTGTTAAACTTGATACTTGATGTGCTGTTTGTGAACTATGGGTCTGCATCATGAGAATTCTCAAGTTTAATGAGTTCAGAGATAAGCTTAAGTCTTCAATCAGGTTCGAAAAGTTGTTTATATGTTCTTTTTTTTTTATCATCTGTCATATATGTTTGTCTGCTAGAATGAGCGATTTCATAAATACTCATTATGTGTTTTGAGTTACTTGGAGCATGGCTTTGCCCAGGTGAAATTCCTTGATGTTGTATCATGTAGATTTGTGCCTCAGATGTTTCTTGGATCAAACAAGGTTATGCAAATTGTGTTAGGCAGTCGCATGATTTCAAAAGGTATATATATTGATGGATTTGCATGACTTTTTCCCATTTTCCCTTTTCCTTTTTTAATTTGTTTCGGTTGGTTGGGATGGGGTTGCACAATAATCTTTCTATTTAACTAAACTAAATGACATTTCTTCTATGCAGCTTCTACGCCGAGCTTCTGGACTTCTTTTTACTAATTTGCCAAAGGATGATGTGAAGAGGAATTTCATTGGTATAACTTTTTGGTCTAAATACAATTGAACTTGGAGGATCATTTGGATACTTTGATGTTGGAGATGCCAAGAATACCGTGAAATTCTTCAAATTGATCATTGATATTGATACAATTGTGTGTAAAGTAGCCATATTTGGGCTAGGGGAGAGTGATCAATTTGAGGATAATATAAAGCTGTTTATCAAAATGAAAAATGAAAGTTAGTCAACTGATGAAGCTACATTTACAAGCCTTCTTACTACATGTTCAACTTGGCATCATTAAATCTTGGCCAACGAATTCATGCAGGAGGTATTAAGGTGGGAATTGATTGCACTTATTACCAAGTATTACGGTAACATGGTCTGCATTGCTCGAGTTTAACTCCATGACTGGCTGCGGTTCATCTCTTGGTACTCTATTATATATGGATTTGCTCACCATGCATGGCGAAAAAGCTATCGAAATGTTTGCGGATATTTTTGTTCTCTAAAAGCGCATGCAGGGCTTTTGACACGTGGAAAAGACTTCTATAATACTATGAAAAATAAGAACTAGCGAGTATTTAGAGAGCACAATGGAGCGTGTAGAATACACAAGAAATGTTGGTGGCTAAGATGACTGGAGGGTAGAGAAGATCTTGGAATTATAACTCAAGGGTGTATCAGTGATGAAAGAAATGAATCTTATATACATATGTGATGATATTTTTTTGTTTTCGATATATTTCGTTTGTTTATTTATTAGCGAAAAAATATAAAATTTTGTCGCAAACATTTAAAGATGCAATTTTTTTTTAATCGCAAATGTTCATGTTTGCAACGAATCTTTAGAAATTCACCGCTAAATAATTAATAATTTTCGTCGCTAAAAAAACTATTAATTTAATTTTAAGATATTTGTCAACTTAGCGACTAAACAATTAAATTCATCGCAAATAATTTAAATTTAGAAACAACCAAAATGTTGGATTGTATCTCAAACAACAAATATTATCGCGTGGGTAATTGTATATTGCTTATTAATGAAAAACACAAGTCTTCGTAAGATCGAATAAAAATTGTTGGACGGAAAACATAGTTCATATAAAGAAGTTTAATGTAATTAATAAATAAAATATCATTTAAATTATTATTTATTATGTTGAAAAATATTTTTTTCATAATGATAAAAAAAATAAAAACACACAAAAAAAATCACCAATACGACGTGCGAAGCACGTGTTAAAGACTAGTATATGATATTGATAACGTAGGTATATGTTTGCTTTTTGGAATATAATATTTTAATAAATAATTGATAAGTATTTGAATTTGACTGATGGAGTACAGTTTGTTAAGTTATTAAACAAGCTTGACATAGTTAAGAAATTCTGATCAAGCTATTATGTGAAAGCTTCATTTTATTCACCAACACATACTAGAATATTTTTGTGAACATATTTAACAACGTGATTGTAAACGACAAAGAAGTATTTTGTTTGTGAATATGAAAATCAAACAAACCAATTTTCTAAATTAATAAAGCTAAAAATAATTAATTCATATTATAAGGAATCTTAAGGAATAAAAATGTTTTAAAAATGTAATGAGTATTTAACATTCTTGTTTCCGAATAAATTTGATCTAGCTTATTCACAAGCTTTAAACAAACGCATTAAACAATGCTTAAGCTCTGTTTATTTATAAACCAATTTAAAATATGATTAGTAAATATTCATTTGACTAAGCAAATGCATATAAATTAGGATTTATCAAGCCAAGTCACAAGGTTTTCATTGAATACTCTGATCACTTACAACCCTATTAGTAAGTTTAAATTGTATTTTTACACTTTCACCCCTAACTTGTTTATGAGTCCTTAATGTGAATTTTACCAAGTAAAAATACCACTCTAAAAAAAGTATATTTTCTTCACTTTTTACTGATAAAAGATTTCTAAAACTACAGAAAAAATTAAAATGACATTAAAAATTGCTTAATAATAGGAGCATATTTGTACAAATGTGTGAAATAATTAAGTTTTAAATTTATCAAAAAAAAAAAAAAATTTCATGATTTAAATTAATTTAATTTAATTCATTTTTAATAGCAAATAGGCATATACAAATTTCAACTTCCACACATAAATTGTAGTTGAATCAAGAACATCCCTCCGTATGAGTATCTCTGTATCTGAGACATGATTGTGTGACATGAGATCAAGATTAATTACTCATCCAAAAGAAATTCAAATCAAAACTCCTTTAACAACAATAAAGAACTACTCCTACTACATAAAGGAGGAGTCATTCTTAAGTGACAACACTTCAACCAATAAGGCAATAACTATGCAGCCACAATAACACCAGGGACCACTGCAATCAAGCATATCACCCTTCTAGAGGATCTCTGTGGCAATCTAGAAGGTATAAAATCTTCAATTTTAATGAAAAATGACACCATTCCAATGATTTAGTTGAACAGATTATCCCTCCATTTCGTCGAGCAACCAGATTTGCATATCAATAGTCAATTGCCCTATGGTTCGCAACCTTATCAATGAGTCATTAGGACCCAAAGGAACACGCGATCCCTAATCATGACATGATACATTAACACGTGGAGAACGTGTTCAACATTTCTCGTGCAAGGGGATAATTAAGGTGAAGCCATGAAAGATGAGGTTTCCTCAACTTTAAACCCCAAACCTGGAAGTTCACAGAATCAGTGTTTAATATAAAACTCTATTCAAAGTAGTGGAGACAGGAGAGAATAACCGCCTCAGTAAATTAGTGACAACAACACTAAACATCGCACCTGCATTGCAGCTACCAGACGGCTCTCAATAAACATATCATCGTACATTTTAGATGAAGCAATCGATCCTGAAGTATGAATTCTGATATTCCAGTTAAGAGAGGAGTACATCACTATACATTGATAAAAAAAATACTAGTCGTGAACTTCAGATGTGGCAAACAAACACAATCTACCATCATTAGTCATGACAAAGATTATAATTTAAGAAAGTAGAGAAACACTCGAATGGATCAGCATGATAATGTGATCAATGCAGGAAGAATGTTGATAGCTCAACTAAATTGAAGTATGAGATAAGAGAACAAAGGTTGTAGGGCTGAAGTCTAAATTGACATCCAATACTAGGATGCAACCCCCGCCTTTTCTTTCAACCCACCACCAAGCCTAAACTTGGCAGCATTGATATTGAAGATGTTGCGAATGTCAAGTGTCAAACTCGAACACAGACAAGGGCCCTCTTCCTCAACTAGTTAACACATTCTCCCTATCCCATAACCACCAACATTTCATCCTGCTCAGACCTTTTACTTAATGCCATCATTTCCATATTTTAAAGTGTCAAAAGGTATAACAAGAAATATTGAATTTAATTAATAATAATATTCATAAAAATAGCCATAAATTGACTGACAGAAGGTTTCACACATCTTCACCAATACTGGAATACGTATGACATATTGCGAATAAATTCATAATACTATAAGATTCCCCCAGGGAAAAACAGACGGATTAAAAGAGTAATTACTCTGGTTTCCACAGTAGAAAAGAGTAAAAGAACACGTGTTTTCGATTACATACCCTGAAACCTCATGTCTCGTGCCGAAACACACAAATAGTTCTGATAGAAACCAGGGCACACACAAACAGTTAAAATATCAGAACACATTCAAACCACAAATACTCTAAACTCTAACCACTTTCCCATAAATAAGATGGAAACAGTGCAATCAAAACTCATTCTACCGAAGGTGTAGAATAGGAATGAGCCAATAAAGAATAAGGAACGAGCATCTTCTAAGTTTTAAATAAAATATTGAACAATAACAGTAGACAGAATCAAATTAACTTGTTGGTAAGTGTAATAAAACATAAAAGGTACACAAGCCCAACAGACAAGAATTCCAGTTTAACAAAAACGAGGAGAGGTTGTGAATAGCTGTTAATGATTAAAAAACAAGGATAACTGGTAGAGAACAGCCAACAAGCCCAGACAGACAGCGTCAGATTAGTAAAAGCATCAAAACATTCAAATGTAGTGCAACTCAACAATAAATACGATTCCAAGCGACACCGTGAGGGAAAGTAGAAAAGGATACGACCTGCCGGACGAGCGATGGCGCCACGAGCACAGAATAGAGTGAGGGATCTCTTGATCTGTGGATATAGGGAGAGAGAGAGAGTTGCAGATGAGGGAGCATCAGCCGCCATTAAGAAGAAACTGATTTTGGGGTTTTGAGGAGGGAAAAAAATGGAGGGTTTTGCTTGGTCTTAAATTGGTGATTCTAATGCCATAACCAGGTTCTCATATAATGGCAATTCGTATAAATAAAGTTTTTCAAGTATTCAAGAAAATTGCAGTATTGGTTTCATTTGGTTTTGGTCCAATAATTTTGTTTTAGACCTAAAGTTTTTTCATATATTTTTTATGCAATAATGGTCCGTAATACAGTCCGTTAAACAATTTTTGATCTACAGAACAATTCTTTAATACAGGGACAAAAAATATAAGATTCTTCTAGCGAACTCAACAATAATGTGTGCGTGCGAACACAACGCATGCAGGGAAGATTCACTCATCGTAATTTGGAGCAATGTATGAGTGATGGATTTTTTTTGACACATTGTGATGACAAAATTCAAGAATGGCGAGACAGGCTATAATGTCTTAGTCTCAACTAGAATTTTTTTTTTAGCCCAAAATTTATTTATTTTTGTGGCCCAAAGGTCAGCCCACTTAAATGACATATATATTATTATTAAGGCTACATCATATTATTTCATAATAACAAAAAAAAAAACGTGAGAAGAAAAAACAAAAGAGGGGAAATAGAGAATGAAGAGAATAAACTCTTGCTGATCAAATTTTCTCTTACAACTCTAATTCTAGGTGGTGTCTAAATTACGTTGAGGTAAGTAATGTGTAAATCAGACTTCCTTTTTCCATGATTTTGTAATTTTGTTGTGTATTTCTTTCTGGTATTGGGGTAATACGCGGCTACTGTTCGAACTACTTTTGAACATAGATATTGCTCTTAGAAATTTGCAGACTCAATTTCTGTACGTAGCTGAATTCGTTAGTTTCCGTAGCCATTCGAAACCCCTCAATCCGATTTTTCTACAATTAGTTATGATTTTTCTCGTAAACTGCCGCTAACTGGAAAATTTTGGATTTTTTATGTCGAATTCGAATTTATTTCCTATCGTTTCGTTTAAGAAATGATCTGAAACAGGTTATGTGAGATTGGGAGATGATGTTGAGGAGTTACGGGCTGTTTTTATTTAATATCGACTCGCTCGAGCTCGATTAAGATATTTTTAACGATGAAAGGCGATGTTATCGCCTAATAGTTATGTATATTGATTTGTATTTATTTGTTTATCACCTTTTTAGGTAAAGAACCATCGATGAAGGGCAAGGACCGACTTCGGATTCCGAAGAGAGTTAGTCATTTTCTTGTGAGCTGATAATTCGAGAACGCCTTCTCTTGTGGGAATTGTGGACCCTCGACAAGTTTGCATTCATTTTTTTAGTTAATTGATAAGAAAATTATTTGGTAATGTGTTATGTGGTAAAGAACCTGATTGGCTCGATTGTACTGGTTTAGGCCTGATTGGCCTAATATGGTCCATTGATCATCTTATATTATTTCATACAGAGTCCTGTCGGCCATATGTTATGGGTATTGTTGATTTTAACTTATGTTGTAGAGCCTTGCCGGCTCGATATATGATATCATTTATTGTGAATTGTTTGAGGATTGATCTCTTGTTATTCTTATGACTTGTGTGCTGATTAAGACTATGACTTGAGTTGTTATGCATTTGATGATGCATATGCATACCCAGTACCGAGATTAAGTAGCCCGAATTAATCATGGTTTGGGTGAGTTGGAGCGACATTGAGTAAGTAGCCCGAATTGTCGCGGTTTGGGTCAGTTAGAGTGACAAAAAAGTCGCCCGTGGCTTGGCAAATCCGGGTGAGTTGGATCTAACGGGGCACCTGTCCATTTGCCAAATACTGATACTCTAGAAGGTGATCGTTAGATGGATAAGTCTATTATAGGCTCAATCAACGT
Source organism: Pogostemon cablin (assembly GCA_023678885.1). Classification (NCBI taxonomy): domain Eukaryota; kingdom Viridiplantae; phylum Streptophyta; class Magnoliopsida; order Lamiales; family Lamiaceae; genus Pogostemon; species Pogostemon cablin. The sequence goes on along the minus strand of CM042954.1, from coordinate 20,144,741 downwards.
CGCCGATGTGGGACATGCATGTCATATATGTTTATATGTTTGATCATTTCAGGGATCACATCGATATTGAGTTGTGAACTTTAGCACTTGGTGTGCGTTGAGAAAGAACATTAACATGCATTTTGTCTAGAATAACAGTGACGGGCACAGACTGACTCTCGACGGAGAGCTCAGTTCGAGGAAGATATTGGCTACACACGCGTCTTTTATGTGATAACATGTTGTTTGAACTAATTGTGTTATTTGTAAATGCGTACATAGGTTTTATTTTCGTTAATTTGTATATTGAGTAAGAAATAATTGATGTGGAACGAAATGTTGGATTTTATGTTATGAGCCGCGAGCGTAGTATATGTTTCGTATAAGGGTTCGGTTGAGCAGCTTATCACCTTACTGAGTTAGTGGTTTAGCTTACCCCCGTCATTCCTTTCATTTTCAGGCTGTTGATATTTTTTTGGTTGGAGGTTTGTCTATCGTTTGCTCGTCATCCGATCAGTGCTTTGGGTACTTTTCTTTTTGTGTAAAAATTAGCGGATCTTGGCGAAATTGTATAGTTTATATTTGGTAATCCCTTGATGTATTTTTTTGACTTTCGCGATGTTATATCACTTGTGTATATTTTCTTCAGACTGAGTTACATCGTTGTATTTTGTACCTTTGTAAATCCTCATTGATACGTTATGAAAGTGATGTCCTCGGGTGGTACCCATTGTTATCAGTTGTTCAGTCCTACAGGTACTTGATAGCAAGCCTTACGTTTTCTATAAATTTTCTTGGAGTGGAGTGCACCCATTCCGCGAAAATTTATGGTTAACATGACAGTTGTCGCGTTCCGTCTGCAGTCGGGATGTGACACGGGCCTTGCCGTGACGGGAATAAATTGATTTGAGAAGGGTTTAATAATAATTATTCTCATCCTTAGGCATCTCCAACCATTTTCTCTATTTTAAAGTATCATATTCTCTAAAAAAGAGTATTTGGTACTCTATTTCAAAAATACTTTCCAACCATATTCTCTATATTTTTTCTTTTATTTTTATTTTGAATTAAATAAATACTTTTTTCAATTAAATTAATGGCATTTTTGTAAATTATGCATTCTCTATTTTCCATATTCTATTTTCATTCTCTTTCTTCAAATTTGGAGAATACATACTCTATTCTCTAATTACTATATATAGAAAACTGAAAATGGTTGGAGGAGGAAATTCTCTATATAAATAGAGTATTCCCCAATAAATAGAATGGTTGGAGATGCCCTCGTATCTTAAATTAAATAATTACTCTTATATCTTAAATTAAATTATTAAACCCTAATAGTACATCGATATATTCTATAATTGCCCTAGATGGCTGGGGCGAGTAAATTGCATAAAGAAATTGTGCAAGGAAAGAAGAAACTTTTGGGACTAAAATTAAAACCAAATGGACTGTGAAGTACGATATTAATATTCTAATTGAGTAAATATCACAATTGGTCTTGTAAGTATGACCGATTATAATTTTAGTCAATTATCATTTAAAATTTTCAATTTTGATATTTTTTTTGTCAAATTTTAGTAATTTTAGTCTAAATTTAGTCATTTTCTCAATTAAATCATATTCTTTTTTCCAAATTTAATCATTTATATTCAAAAATGTCAAAAATTGGTCATAAATATATAAATTTTGGGCCAAAAGTAAATTAAAAATGAAAAAAATTTAAAAAAAGATAAAAAATAATTAAAGGACTAAAATTGAGAATTTCAGCCATACTAATTTTGATTGAAAATTGTCGGCCATACTTAAATTTTCTTAGTGAAATTGTGAGTTGGAGAAATTTTTTACTCGCGTCTTGTCACGCAACGCTCAAGTGTAAATTGCTCGACTCCTGAAAGGCTAAAACCCTTTCCCAACTCCCAAGCCCCCGCTTCTCTTTTATTCTCAGTTCGAAATTGCAGAGCGCGGGGGATAGTTATGGCGTTCTAGGGTTGTCAAAATTCTACTCCCCATTTCGGCCAATTATTCTTCTACAATGTCGAACCTTGACATTAACACCGGCGCAGAACAATTGTCTAAGTCCCAAAAAACAGTTGACGCCTCTCTCTGGTGGGAACCTTTCACTGCCTTATTGACTGAACTCGAAAATGCACCTGCCTCCTCCGACGTTCCCCAAACTCTGGTAATAAATCACTTCAAGAAAATAAAATGGCAAATATATTGTTATTCGGTAATCATGTAGGATATATATTTTTCTTACTTCAGGAGAAGAAGTTGAAGGATAATCAGGCCTGGTTTTTGGGCACCCTTTCACAATTCAAGTCGCCAAACCCGAAATCGAGAGAAGCGTTGGATTCATCCACTGTCAAGATTGGTCCGCACGAGTTGATCATACAACCTGACTTGAAAGATGCCGCACTTCGGATTAGTAGTATATTGGTCAAGTCTCTTTGCCTTCTTATTTAGAATTTACAGCACAAGGTTTAATTAATTTCATCTAACTAAGAGTGTCAGCTTGTTCTTATCAGTGTTTAGATGAGGTGCAATCATATATTGTTGTTAAAAGATCACTGGAGCATAACAGTTCCACAGACACTGCGAATCAGAATTTTTTGAATTTGGTCAGTGCACATTCCCTACATTTTAATGTTTTTTGATTCAGTTTACTCATTTTTCTCATCACTACGTCACCGTATTTCTTAATCTTTTTTTTTTACCTTCTGGGAATTGTATAATATTGTTGGTGAATGTCATATGCCATTTATGAAGAAGTAACATTCATAAGAAATACATAGGTTGTGTGGTCTGCTTGATGATCTCTATCTGGTTTAGCTTGTAAATAACGATCTGGAAGCATGTGGACTGATCTCCCTTTTTATGTTTTGATTGTCATGGTAAAAATCAAAATTCTGCTGGTTCTCTTTTTATCACTGTATTAAGACATGGAATACGCTATAGATTAGTTGGGAAATGTTGGCTAGGAATAAGTCATGCATGGAGTGATGTTTGATTTTATTTGAGTTTGTTGAACTTTCTGTTTTGTTTTTTGTTTTTTTTTTTAAATTATTTTTTATTTTTGCCACCATTAGATTCTCATATACCTCTCGTCTGTCAGTACAGCACTGATGAAAAATAGATAGTCATTCAATTTATGCTATATTTTCTTGTGAGAACTTCAGGTTGTTGAAATGCAAATTATTATAATGAGTTTTCTATAAGTTCATCTTAAAATTCTTCTAGATTAATCATTGAAGATGATCTTGCTTTCTACATTTTTTCATGTCTTCAGTGGTATTGCTGTTTATTTATATATTTATTCTTCTTCATTTCAATTAAAGGTTATGGTTGACTACCACATTGAACGACAATGTTTGTTGAAGTGCACAAGGCAGATCTTTCTGCATGCCTGTGAGTATTTCTTCTTTTGGTTCCTTTACATGCTTATGGAAAATTAAACCACATATCCCATGGCACTTCCAGATTCTGGCATATTCAACTAGTTGTTTTTGCTATTGCAACTTGATTAAGAAACATAGTTATTGAAGGCACAACACGCACCAAGGCATTTTAGTGCCTGAGGTGCAGAGTGCGTGCCTAAGCCTCACCTTGGGTATAAAGATGAAATAAGTATAAAAACCATACCCTACAGTAAAACATAACACATATAGAACATACTAATCTAATAAGATGAAGACTTAAAACACAAAATATAACAATTCTGAGATACAAAATATACATAAGATTTAAACTCATAATATAAAACAATCCATCATAATTGGAAGAGAGCAAGAAGCTAATAACACAAAAACTTCATTAGAAATTCAGAATAGCAACCACATTAATTCAATAATCAAGTAATCAACCCCCCATCAACATCAAAGTCCTGACTTGCCGGTGGTAGGTGGCTGGTGGTGTTCTGAAGGTGGCCTGTGGTCGGACCCGGAGGGGGTAGTAGCAACAACGGGCACTAATTTTCGGGAAATGCAACCCATTGTTCCTTATTTAAAAAATTTCTATAGTTATGGAGATTGACCCCATCTTGATATTAGTTTAGTATTTGGATCATTAAAATAAAGAATAGGACCAGACTATATTTGGAGTGGTGGTTTTAAGTAGATTGAGATTTATTGGAAGAACCTAAGTTACCTAACAGTTTCCTTAATTGTCTTTATTTTCCCGGATTTTGTGAAGGAAGATCATTCTGTTGTATTCCACACTGTCCTACTTATAACCCAAGTACTTTTGTGTAGTATATTTTGAATCAAAATTGGGTGGAGATTCTGTTACACTGGAGATGGCACAAAGGTTAATATCTGATGGGCTCGAATATAAATTGCTTTCCATATTCCAGGACCTCCTGTCTTCCAACTACCCAGAACAGATGGTAAGTTCACTGATAATGTCTATATATTGACACTTCGAATCACGAATCCCTTTTTTTTTATTTATTTATTATTATTATTATTATTATTATTATTTTAAAATTTCTGCTCAATAAGCATGAAGACATATTTCATGGTGTTTCTTGCAGGATTTTGATCTATATATTTTATGGGCTGAAGAGACCCTAATAGAGGACAATTTAATCCTAGATATCCTTTTCCTTCTTTATTACGAATCCTTCTACACTTGTGATGCTAAATGCTGGAAAAAATTATGTGCGCTGTATGAGGTGACATTTTCTTACTATAGTTGGTCTTTGGATCATTTTGTGTACAGATTTATTCATCTCTGTGTTCTATATGTCATGCAGGGTATTGTCACTGGATTTTACAACTTCCAGAAATTGGCAATATCACCTGTAGCTGTTCGTTCCATCTATTACGCCAAAGTACAGCTGCTTTTTATTCTCATTGAATGTTTGAACCTAGAAAATCTTCTTCAGATGATCCATGACAATGTTTCTTTCAGGTTTGTTTTGATTACTCCTGTACCCAGTAATGAAGTTTCTCTTTTATGGGATAAGAAACAAAATTTTATTAAATTATAATGTAATATATGACAATTAAACATTTACTGACCATGAAGTTAATATTGTCAATCTTAACTCATTTAGAAGAGCTGACTTTTCTGATTTCTTATTATAAAAGATAGAGGGCTATAGTCATTTTGTCTTTTATCTACCATCTACTTAAATTACTAAAAAATGTCACAATGACGTTTGTTGTAGCACATGGCTCCTGTGGCTATATAATTTTCCAAAATTTATGGCATAAAAAAAATTAGTTTGGTTCTATGCCTGTTTTTGTATGGCCTCAATTATTTTGAAATAACTGAAGTGTTTGCTATTCCTTTCTCAGGCAGGGTTCTATTGGATTTTCAGACGTGGAAATTCAACAAATAGATGCAATGATTTCTAGTTTTAATGCTTTTGAAGCTAAAGAATTTGGTCCTCTGATCCTGACTTGGGCAGTGTTTCTCTGTCTCATTAATTCTCTTCCAGAAAAAGAGGAAAATAATTTGCTGATGGTACATGTTTTTAGTATTAACCAAATGTTTATTTCAACTTGCTTGTTCATTAATTTTGCCATCTATATTTTGATTTATCATTTGTATCAGGAATTAGATCACGTGGGTTATGTTCGTCAAGCTTTTGAGGCTTCATCTTTGGAATGTTTTCTTGAAATTCTAGAAAGTGATGCGTTGAAGCATGCAGATGTGAGTAATGTTTAGTATAATCAGTTTGTGTACCCATGCAATTTACTTTTAATTCCTTTTCATTTTGTATCTTTGTTTATATCCATATTTGTTGCATATTTTCCTATTGTTTATTTTTCTGTCTACCTACTTTCAGGGTCCTCTTGCGGGTTATCATAGTGTTTTAAGAACATTTATATCGTCGTTTATTGCATCTTACGAGATTGGTCTTCAGGTATCTAATAAACAGATAAACATATGTTCAGTACATTTTATTAGTGTCTTGGATGTTCATACCTCTTCCATATTCTGCAGTTTGAGGATGAGAATTTGAAGTTAATATTGGAAATACTATGCAAAGTATATGAAGGGGAGGTATGTCTTTTCAATGATTTCTGACGCTTATGCATTATGTAGTCAATTATAAGCTATTTAAGACAATTGATTTCTTCCAGGAGAATCTTTGTATTCAGTTTTGGGACAGAGATAGTTTTGTAGATGGACCTGTCAGGTGTTTTCTTTGTAACCTAGAAGGTGAATTTCCATATAGGACTACTGAACTTCTTCGCTTGTTGTCGGCTCTCAGTAAAGGTGCATGGCCATCAGAGTGTGTGTAAGTGGAATTTTAACATGTATCATTACCAAACAGACAGCAGTATTTTTTGTAATTATTAATTTTTAGGCATAAAAATTATTTCGTTTATTCTTTTAACATTAGAAAAATAGTTTTTTCTCACAAAAGGATGCTTATATGGTGCTGATGCATTTGACTTGTATTTTGAGAATAATATGAAAAGATAATACAATTCTAAGAGTTAGTGGAATTGATTAGTAGTTTAACAGGATAGAACTGGAAAAGAATGCGCTCCAAGATTTTATGTATGTATGTGTAAAAGTATGAATTGAGCTGAACAAAGGCATTCTTCCAAATTACTCTAATACTTATTTGCCATGAAATTGTATTTAACTTATTTTCTCACCATCCAATCAATTGAGTTGGAGTAACAATCTTACTGAATAAAAAAGTGATTTAGCTTGATTTATTGTGCTTAATGATTTAGCTTAAATGTGCTTTGATCGTCAGTTTTGAATCCATTATTGAGCTGTCTTAGTTTTTAGTTCTCATTACAATGTATGATCACTTTGGGCAGCTAAAATTTAAACTGATGTACAAGCTATTTTTTTCCTTGTTCTTTACTACTTCTATTATAATCATTCTGCTGGAGGCCTGGAGATGGACATAAATGTGTTGTGGCTTGTCTTTGGTTTCCAGAAATTTCGCTTGGCGCCTTTAATTTTTTTAAACATATTATTTAGCTTTATTTTTTCAAGAGAAATAGAACTGCATAAGTCTTATTAAGATTAAGTTGCATATAGTATGTTTATGTTTAATTACTTTGAGAGGCCCTCTCCTGCTGATTCCAAAATTTCTTGAAGTGTTTCTCCCTAGATGTATAGTCTTATATTTTGATTATTTGAATCAAGTTGAACATAATCCAAAGGATAGTGTTAATGCTGATTGTGATGTATATTCTGTATATCTCGGCTCACCTACCACTTTATCAATTATAAAAGTGCCTTCCCTGACTTCATGCAAGTTTTATTGTATTTTTTATAATATATTATCTGAATCCTTTTGACCAGATTTAATTTCCTCGATAAGTCTGTTGGGCTGTCAACTCCTCTTGAGATCAGCCAGAACTCAATTGTGGATGCTGTTTCAAAGGTCGTTGTAACACGCTCTCCTTTGCATGTTGCTGGTCTCGAGGGCTTTGTAATTCCTAGCAATACGCGGGGTCAAGTGCTTAGAATGATTGATGAAAATAATGCTCTGGTCCGGTGGGAGGTACATTGTTTATGCATAATATTGTAATTTTGTTGTATCATGTCATTTTAACTTCTTTAGATGTGGCATCTGCTGATGGGTTGATGTTATGTTGATGTTTGGGGCTTTAGATCCTTTCTTAAACTTGGTGATTTTATCTTTTGATGTTTTAGCGAAACTGTTTCTAATAAAACTAATAACTAGAAGTGTAAAAGAGTGGTATATTCACTACTCCTATTTATTTTCTTTTGACGTATTCTGTTAGTCTTATGGTCTCATTACTGCTGATTTTTTTGCCAAAAATTCCTGCAATATATGCTCCTCTTGTCTTATTTAGTGTTTGTATTCTTTCTTTTTAGATATGTTTTATGATATGAGTTGCAACTTGCTGTTATTTGTTTTGAGATATATCTATATATATTTATCACCTCATTCTAACTTAGGTTTGTATTATGCTTTTCTTCTATGCAGTACACAGAATCTGGATTGCTTCTGCTGCTTTTGCGGATAGCTCAAGAGCTGTATACGCAAAACCCAGAGGAACTCATTATTACTCTCAACTTGTTTAGTCGATTGGTGACTTTTAATATGGTATTCTATCTTTAGTTGTTTTCATAAGCTTAATAACGCACTTTAATAATATACGTCAACTGAAAACTTTCCCCCCATGCATCTTTCTGTCTCTACTGCTTTTGTTTGACATAACCTTCCTCATGTTTAAAAGAGAAGTACTAATCACATTATACACTTCTTTTCAATCTTTGCCTAATTAAAACTAGGCCATTTTCATCAACTTCTTTCTTGCTTAGAGTTCCAGTTATTCATGAGTTCTTTGGCTATCCTCAGGTATTCTTGTTGTATGGGGTCAATTGTCCATTTGTCCTTGAATTAACTTCTAATGTTTATCTGGCCCCAAATTTAATTGATGGGTTACCTCCGATTAACTCTCCAATACTAAGTAGGGATTTCCTGGAGAAATATTTAGGCAGAGAGACCATATGAATTCATTACTTTTTTGGGTTGATTTCTTGTGATTAATTAAATAATTGCATCATTAGCTTGTCCTTACAGTGTTCTTAGAGGAAAAAGAAAATCAGCTACTATACAAAGTTACCGAATGTATATGAAACCTTTTCTTCGTTGGATGGTTAGATAAAGGATTATTATTTTTAAAAATGAGAATAGCATGTCTTGGGAGTTAAAAATCCTTACACGTTTGAATGTTCCAGAAAATATGCAATTTAATTGGAAAGCTCTTATTCATGTGGACTTTATGATTTTAGGCTATGTGCTATGCTCTTATGAACACTTTCCGTGATGAAGAACTTAACAATGGGAACCTACAGAAATATATGCGGTATGACTGTTGCACTTTGTTATTTCATGTCTTTGGTATTTCTATAACACTAGGTTTTTTCTTCTATCACATTGTTAAAGATCTCTATCTCTGATTACAGAATTGATGTCGTTGAGATAGTTTGTGGTTTCGTTAAAAGCCTCTCCCCTAGCTTGAATGGTGCTGTGATGATGTCCATGGTGATTAATATATTGACGAAAATGTTGAAATGGTAATTTACATTTCCATGTTTCATGGGTATTCGACTTTTTATATCTTTTTTTTCCTTGTGTTTTTAGTGGCAAGAAATATTTATAAGAACATGCTTGGCATGACGACAAGAGCTAAAAGTACTGATTATTGTTGTACAAGTTTTAAGTATATTTATGTATATTCATTTATGTTTGTATCTTTTTCCAATTTGGTTGTTGTATATCATGTTTACCATGTTATATAAGCTGTAAGAATACGTAAATTTTAATTCTGGACATGGTGATTTGGTGTTAATTTCAATAATTTATTCCTGTTTTTGAGGATTATATAATTTGGTGCTTAATTTCCTTTTCTTAAAATTGGTATACTGCAGCCAACCATCGCGTGTTGCTGCATTGGCCATGAAGGACGATATATTTGATGTTGCCTTGAGAACGAACCTTTTTGACGTTGTCTCCAATAATTCACCAAGGTTAACTTTTTAAATACCGAATCTTATCATAAATTATACTTTAAAAGTAATAGTATGGATCATATATGTGTTTTATGATGCTGTTCCTTGCATGGATGTTGTGCTTCTTTAAGTTCATTGAATGGGGAGTCAGCCTCTTAAAATCTTTTCCCTTTCTAAGGGAAAAACTTTGGGTATAACCTTTCGAGTTTGATTGAATTGATTATCACTTTCATCGAACTTCAACACCACAAATCACCTACAAACTAATCCTTTATCCCATTTTATGGGGTAGGATATATGGATTATATCTCATCATCATTTTTATCGGTAAATTATATTCTCATTTATATGTTATTTTTCATAGTTTATTTCCAAGTCTTTTAGATCCTCTCTTTCGCCTTGTAAAAATTATGTTAATGATCTAAAGGCCTCCTATGCATATGTTTGAACCATCTTCAACCCATGCTCTTGAATCTATCAGGGAACAGGGATAGAATCACTTCTTATGTTTTCAATAATTTAATCAAGTATGGTGTTGCTTTACGTCTATTTCAACATATCTTTCCTGCTACCCATAGATGTCCCCCCAATCATGTTCAATTTCTTGCCTCTAACATATTATCAGTAATGTGGTTTCTTCCAGCATTAGATCCTTTTTGCGCTTATGCCTTTCTTATGGGAACATTCATAAGACAATTAGTAGACATATGCCTACTTTTCCATTGACAGTATACTCTTTTGGATTGTTCCAGTGGATCCTGGTTACTTTCTGGAAGACTCGCCAAAATGCTTTTGATTGATTGTGAGCAGAGTGATTGCTCAATGACTCTTTCAGGCATGTTATTTTGTTCCTCTAGTTGTTTTTTCTGGGTTTTTGTAATGATCTGAAAGTGTTGATTCTGTTCTTTGATTTTTCTTGAATGATCTTATTTTCTTTGTTTGAGGATATTGAATGATTTTATTTTACTTGCAAATAACTCGTGCTTAAATGTGCTGTCTTTTTTTTTTTTTTTTTTTTTAAATTTCATTGCTGGATATGTTTTGGTTGCCTGTTATTTCTATAATGGTCCATCATGAAATTATTGTCTGTTGTCTAGTTAGATCAATACTTTATTAGACTAAAAATTTCAAATTCCACATCGTGACGTCTTATTGTGCCCACAATATATCTCCCAAATAAGGATAATTGATTAATGGAGCTGGAAAAATGTGCCGTTTGTCTCTATTTAGAAAGACGTATGAAATCCACTTGCATGAAGCTTAGTCTTATTAAATACAAGGCTGACATTGAATCAAGCTGTGACTTCAATCTTTAAAGTTTGAAACTTTCTTCTGCAGCTGACAATGTGGAGGGAGAATAGGTGTACATCCTTATCTTGCACTCTTCCTTACTTGTTGATGCATTTCTACTTGTTTTAAATTCTCTAGGGATACTACGAGATATAAACTCTTTGTTATTGGTGAATACTCTAGCAATTTCAACTGTAATATTCTGTGCGAATTAACTCTTGTCAGTGATTATACAGTTCTGGACTTCACCATGAGTCTCTTGGAGACTGGGTTAGAAACTGATACGGTTCTTGCGCTCATTGTATTCTCACTTCAGTATGTTCTTGTTAATCATGAATTTTGGAAATATAAGGTCAAGACTGCTCGGTGGAAGGTGACACATAAGGTATCTGCTTCTGTTAACTTGCATTTTAGTGAAGATTTCTCACAGTAGCTTTAATGTTATATAGGCATTTGTAGTTGAACATTAGGTATTGAAGAAGTATAATATTTTTTTATTGGATCAACACTTTAAATAGTTACAGGTCATTTATCTCTTGTAGGATCATCATCAACATATCAAATGTTTGTCATTCCAAATCTGTTTCTTCTTTTCTCTATTTTACTTTGTCCAGCATCAAGTCCAAAAGTTCTATATTACCTTCTTTCTGGAATTTTTTTTTTCATATTTTTTCTCATTGAATCTCCTTTCCTTTTGTTTGAAGAATGTTCTAAACTCTATGATGAGTTTTGGGAAGTCTGTTGATGCACCTTCAGTTTCTTTCAGTACTAATGAATCTTCAATAAATAAATAATCTGATTCCTTAACTGCAGGTACTGAACGTTGTGAAGAAATGTAGTTTGTCAATCTCATACTGTCAAAAACTGGGGGAAGTTGTTCGTGAGATTATGCTTTGTGATTCTTCTATACACTCTGCTGTTTTCCGAGTAGTATGCACAACTACACCGAGCTTAGAGGTTGGCCAAACTGAATTTATTGTTTATATATCTGAAGTTTTTGTACTTTATTAATTTTAGCTTTTATATATTGACAACTGTTCTACCTCGTGTCCCTTCGTCCCCTCTTTCTTCTAACCTACAGAATCTTTATCTCTCCCGTCTATTTGACATGCCGGATATTGAGGGGCTGCAAGTTGCAATATCCTCTGGGTTGGATGTCCTCGTCAGCATGATATCTGCTTTTTCAAAGGTGCGTTCTCTCTCAAAGTTCATTTTTATCCACGTGTGTTAATATTTTCATATATGAATCTGCATCTATTTTTCCGTACTTTTCGTACTTTACAGCCTTCTGGTGAAACATTCTTGTTGTGCAGTTAAGACAGTTATTTAAAGTATTAAGTACTTGATGCTTGACCACACAATGTTGCAGTTCAGCCCCAAAAAATGGAAGACTTTCATTAAGTATCTTCTTGTATTTGTTCCACTGAATGTCAGGAGATTTATGCCTTTCCCTTTACATTTCTACCAATTTGTGTAAAATCACCAGCCTCTTATATAAAACTATCATGTGAATATGTCTCTAATCCTGATTTATTTGTTCTCTTTGTAAGTGAATTCTAATGTCATGATGTGCCTAATGATTATAGTTAGTGAGTTGAGTGAATTTACATCATGCTGATTATTTATTCGGATGTTTCAGATTTTGGTTGAATCATGGATTAACTTGTCTACTCTAATTTTTTGTTTTACTAAAATTGCAGTTATTGTTTTGTTAGGAACCACGAAGTCTTTCAGTTTTATATCAAGCGATTCTATCACCGATGATACAGCCCATATCTGTGATCACTGCTTCCATATCGTTGATATCATACTCTCGAGATGCTGTATGTTTTGTTCTCCTTTAATAGTTTTTCTTAATTTGTATGTTTTTTCATTGGTCCTGTTTTTTTTTTTTTTTGGGCATGTTTGAAGTAAGGCTTAGATGTCATTGGAGTTAAAGTTTACATTTGCTGCATCCAGTTTCTTATGTTAGTATGATCATTTGATTATTTTGATCTAGTTATATAATGATATGTGTTCCTACTCGCTTTGGCAAAGTGCTTGCATAAGCATAATTACTTAATAGGAAAAATAATTTTTTAGTTATTGCTAGTATATATATATATATATATATATATATATATATATATATATATATATATATATATATATATATATATATTCCATCCATCTAGCTTTCCAACATTGACTTTAGTTCTTTAAGTTTAATCTTTTTGACTTTTATGTCCTAGGAACTGTTATTATAGGTAACCTCCCAGGTAACTGGTGACATGGATATTTTATTTCATTTTAATTTAAAAAAAATCTATTTTGGCACATAGATAAAACAAACTTCCTTGCAACATAGATAAAAAAAATAAAAATACACCTCATCTATTACCTGGAAGGTTACCTACAATTACAGGTCGTGGGTTGAGGAAGTCTGAAAAGATTAAACTTACTGGACTAAAATCAATATTAGAAAGTTAAAACTTAAAAGTCAAAAAAGAAACTATAGAAAAGTTGTAGGACTAAAAAAACATTTTTGCCTTACTTAATGTTCTGCTATATAGCCTCAAACAATCTAATAGAGCTTCTTGTGTGTATGTTGCTTTATACATGAGATAGCTTTGTTTTTAAAGTTCTCTTGTCTGATCTCTTATTGTTACTTTCAGAATATACAAATAGGTGCTGCAAGGCTGTTATCTGTGTTGTTTATTGCTGATTTTTCACAACCTTATACTAATAGCAATATGAGTCTTGGGTTTGATGATAAGCAGGTTGGCATCTCACATATTTCTGTAATGTTTTTTTAATTATAGAAAATACTCATGGTTGGCTTATAATGGTAATGTGGACATGTCCTTTTTGTAGATTGCTAGTTTCAGGAACTCCATTAGCTGCATTCTTTCCCAGCACCCACCTTGTAATGATGATCTGATTATTTCTACCTTGAAGCTCCTAACTTCAGCTGCACGAAATCAGGTTAGTTGTAATTTGCCACTTTATGGGGTTAAAGATTGCTCTTCTTCATTTTGTTTAATTGTATTGATGTATTATGTATTTCAAAGCCAAAAGTTTTTATAACTTTTTGTTATCTTTCTTTCTTGTTTATTGGAAAGATTCTATTGATTTTTGACCAGAGGAACCAGGGAGTGTTTGAAATTTCTCTCATAAAGAAGTTGATTGTAGCTAACCAGTCTTTAACTGATATCACTTTTGACAGCTTATGTTGATACCAGTCTTTAGTTTTTCCTTTTGTTCGTCTACCAATTAAGCATGTGTACAATAGGACTATTTTATCGAACAATTGCTGTCCTCTCTCATGCTATAGTTCCACATTCTCAACCTTGGTTAGCTATTACAATGCAAGGCAAAATATGTGTATATATTTGAAAATTGCATCACAGGGGATCTATATATTCTGTCTCCACTCTTTGACAACTCACATGACATATATTTCTCTACATTCTATTATTTATTCTCAACACCTTCTTTGCTGATTTACTTGAAATCCTATGCATTGGATGTCTCAATGACTTGCCAAATGACATTTTTATCCAGTCAAGCTTATTTTGTGATTTGATGGTTCAATTTGTGCTGAATTGATTTAAAAAAATAAATTAATTAATTAATCAAATGCAGCCTGCTTTTCTCAACGCTGTAATTGCACCTAAGGAATATTTAAATGCCCTTGTGCATCATGCTTCTGAACTTCAGCCAAAGAATGAGAATGATGCATTAGAAAGTCCGTTGTCTGCTATTCTACAGTACCTAAACAAGTCCGAAGATTTATTAGAAAGGTATGGTTTCCTTTTGATTAAATTTATTCAGTTTACTGCATTTTTTTAAAAAAATTGGGAGATAGTTCATACTCTTGTTCTTTACCGTTTCAGGAAACCCAGTATACTGTTGTGCTTGTTAAATTTCCTGAAAGCACTTTGGCAAGGTGCACCTCAGTTCCCAAAGACCTTGGATCAGTTTAAATTTGCTGACAATTTCTGGCGACAATTAACTAATCCTCTCATGCTCATTCCAAGTTATCAAGAGGGCTTATCTGGGAATTTGACTGGGAAGGAGCTTCAAAACATGGCTTACAGATATAAATTTCTGTCAAATATATTGGATATACTTGGTTATGAGGTTTTCATGCAAAAGAAGTTAATGCATGCTGAAATTGTCAACCAAACTGTAATACCAACTAATGGGACTGGAAAAAGAGAGGATTCTAAATTCACGAAAAGTGAAAGTCTTAAGAAGATTATTTCAACCTGGAGTAAGAGTTCACTGAGTGGCCTAGTCAAGGCGTGTGTTTCTTTGGAATATGACGACATCAGTCATGTGCGCGCAAAGGTAAACTATGGGTGCGATCTTCTTTCCTCTTATTATTACTACTGCTTCAAAGCACATGAAATCAGTACATCTAATCTTTTTGCTTTCCTTTAGCTCACACTGCTTGTGTCAACCCAATTGTACATCTCCTCTTTGAGTTTTGCAGGTTGCTACTAGTTTATTTGCTGTTCATTTGATTATGAAAGTTAGAAGTGGTGATTCGGGTAGTTTTTCTATGTCACTAGTTGAAAAGAGTGTTTCACTGTCACAAAAGGTATGTATCCTCGGTTCAATTATTACTTGAGTTGCTCAAGTAATTAAAATTTAATATCCCTTAGTCAATCTACATGATATTTGTAGTTAAATATTTGGAAACAATGTTAAAAGCTGACAATACCAAAAAGAATTGAGTCTATATAGTCCCGAAGACCAGTTTTACTGCTTGAGAATTTATACAAAAAAGGCTGTGGATTCAAACTTGATTATTCTATATTCTTTTTATATTGATTCTCATCCTGCTCACAGTTAAACCATTTCGAATAAAGTATTTTTATTGGCCTCTGTGCAGCTTTATAGACCAATTGTCCTTGAATGAACTTCTAATGTTTATTTTCTATTGTTTGGATATGTTCTAACATTAGAGGGGTGACTCTGTACTAATGATTTTTCTGTTCTCTTCTGCAGTTGTGTAAATTACCAGCCTTTTCGGAATTGTTAACTCAGTATGCAGAACGTGGTTACAGGTGCATCATGTTATCTTTTCCTTTCTACTTCATATGTTGTGTAACTATGTTGAGTATGTTCACTTTTTTGCTCATAGTTCATGGAGGGTGCCTCCGTGCTCCTTTTGGCCTTGTGCACATGAGGCAGGCATGGGGAGCGCGCATCTGTACACTGCTGATTTCCTCACATTGAAATGTGTCTTGTAGACATGTTTTTAGGTATAAATATATTTAGACAAAGAACTTAAAGAGAACATAGAGAGAAACAAAAACAAGAAAAAAACAGTGATTTCCCAGTGCATTCCTGCCTTTGCCATGCCTCTACATGATCCTGACAGCTTTCTGTGTTTTGTGACCTATGTTTTATTTTCTGCTCCATCACCTTTCCATGGCAAGAAATTTGGGTTTAGAAAAGATTAGCCCTTTGGGCTATCATCTAATAATAGGGCTAGGATATTAATTTTCTTAAAATAAAAAATTCTACCTATGTTCAAGAGCCCTTGTGCCTCCTACCTCTAATCAATGAATTTTTTGGAAACCAATTTGAAACTTGTGTTATTTCTAGAGAACGATTTCATTTTTTTGCGCTCTATTATTGTTATTCTCATTGGTAGCTCTACAAGCAGTGATTAAGTTTTGCTGTTGGCTATCACATTTATGAGTCTTGTTGCTCTTCAATTGATCATGTGATTTGTTTCACTATGTGAAACCTCCTTTGTGTCTGTTAATGTTTCTTAGCCCTACTTTACTGATTAACGTGAACTTATTCTAAAGAACTAGATCTTATCTGCTTCTTTTATTGATTAGAATTTCCACATAACTGTTTTGTTCTTTGAATTTTGAAGTTGAAACAGTTTTTCCATGTCTTAGGGTGAGTCATTTATAAACATGTTAACAGCCCTCAAGTATTCACCTGTAGATGTTAGTAAATTCAGATCATATATTGTTTAGATGCTTCTCTATGCTTGTCTCCAACTCCCCTCCAATTCTCATTGGTGCTTCTATTTTCAGTGGAGGAATCGAGTTGGAGAATTTGATTCTTAGTGATCTGTTTTATCACATACAAGGAGAGCTTGATGGCCGTCCCATTGACAACAGACCGTTTAAAGAGCTGTTTCAGTTTCTGACAGATTCAAGATTCTTGGATAGTTATAAATATCAACAAGATGATTCTTATTTAACAGACATAAAGAGTGTCAACCTGAATGACATTGTTCGCCTCAGAGGAGACCTTGGTTCAGAAATGTGGGATCTGTTAGCATGGAAAGAATCAAAGGAAGTTGCAGAAACTATGCTCCTTTGTTTGCAAGATGTCAATTCTAGAACGATGTACACAAATTCCAAAATTTCAGCTTTAAGAGGGCTTGTTACCCTGTTGTATTTGCGTGAGGACAATGTGAGTTTCTGATTTCTTGACATCATAAATATAAGATTTTATGTGAACTAAATGCCAGACTTGTTCTATGTTGTAATTTTTTGCATTTTAATTGATCATTCATAGTTATTGGTATTAACTTGTGCTGGTTTCTGGATTTATGCATGGTCTTGGTATATATTAAGTTTAGAGAATGTCAAATTTATGTAGTGTACAGAAGTAGTATTCTGCTACTATTAATGCAGCTACTTTGGTTTATTTGTAATTTTCTTTAGGTAACATACAAAATTTCTAGCTGAAATTGTGCCTACTTGTGCAGTTAGTAGATGATGAAGCTTCAACTGGCTTGAAGATTTCTGAGCAATTAGTTTCATCGTGCATCGACCATGTATCTCAGTCTCTCCACGACACATTAGAATCTTTTACTTCTGCTGATGCTAATGAAGATATGCTTGATTTCCTTACGGCTCAAGTAGAGCTACTGCTACTTTTTGTAAGATCTGCAAATACTAATATTGTGCAGCCTTCCTGTGTTGGTATCTTAAAGACCTCAGGATATGGTCTCAAAGTCTTATGTGGCTTTCATCCATCTCACGCTGTTGTAACAGCTACCAGATTTTTGCTTATGTTGATCCTTGGTTTGATTGAGTTGACTTTCAAGGATTTGCAATTGGATGTTGCAACAGGAATCGAATCCATTGAAGTTTCTGCTGAAGCCTTTAATTCAAGTTTGGGGTTATTACCTGTTCTTTGTAGCTGCATTAAGCACCCTGATCATTGTACCCTATCGTTGGCTGGTATTGATTTAATATTGAAATGTTTCTCCTCACCTGCCACTTGGTTCCCCATTGTACAGAGGCATCTCCCTTTGGCCCATGTTGTTCAGCAGATCCAGGACATGATTGAATCCAAAACTGTTACAGTCGCACTGAAATTTCTTTTGAACCTTGCTCGAGAGCGTCAAGGTGCAGAGATGCTTTTGGATGCTGGTATCCTTGCATCTCTTAGATTATTATTGTCTGATTCTTCTGAAGGTGGTCCATCTGTGATCCAAAGTGAGAGGATGTTCTCCAATGTCTCGGACAAAACCGACAAGTCTCAATCCATTTGGGGGCTGAGCTTGGCTATACTTACAGCAATTATTCAATCTTTAGGAGATCGTTCTGCTGATGTTGTGGATTATGTAATGAGTTGCATATTGGTCGAGAAAGCTCCTTTAGTATTCTATTATCTCAGTGCTCCAGATTTTCCAACTGATGGTCATGATAATAAAAGATCTTGTGCATTGAAATCAAATATTTCCTTGACTGAGCTGAATGAAACACAAAATACTTTGGGCCTAATATGTGTCTTAGCTGTGCACTGGGATTCATGGAAGAAAGTATTGCCAAATATTGAGTCTCAGTTGAGAGAAAAAAGCATTCATTTCCTAGCCTTCATAAGCCGAGCAACTCAGCGCCTTGGAGAATCTCCTGGGAGAGACCCTCCTTTGTTGTGCCATCCGGTGATCAAAGAAGAGTTTGAGTTATACAAGAAGCCGTCTTTTGTAAACAGTAGAAATGGTTGGTTTGCTCTTTCTGCCCTTGGTTGCAAGTCAGATCTCAAATTTGCGCCCTTGTCTTCTAAAACAACAGCTCTGGTATTAAAAGATAATGCAGATTCATCTCCCCAGACACGTTTGTCTGACTTAGTTGCAATTGAAATATACAAGATTGCATTTCTTCTCTTGAAGTTTTTGTGCATACAAGCTGAAAGTGCTGCTATGAAGGCAGAAGGGGTTGGTTTTGTTGACCTTGCACAGTTTCCTGAGCTGCCGATGCCTGATATCTTACACGGTTTGCAGGTAATTGTATTACATTTAACAAGCTTGTTCTGTCTTTTAATGTTCTTTGATCTCCTGTATTTTTCAATGATACAATCAGTAATTGGATTTTATGAACATACTGGTTTATTTCGTGTATGAAACCATCTCGTAATGCTGTGTTACAGGATCAAGGTATTGCCATCATAACTGAACTTTGTGAAGCTAACAAAACGAAACAACTAGCACCAGAGGTGCAGGCGGTCTGTCTTTTGCTGTTACAAGTAACAGTCATGGCATTGTACTTAGAGTACTGTGTCATTCAAATATGTGGTATAAGGTCCGTATTAGGGCATGTCGAGGCGTTCTCCAAGGAACTACGGCTGCTTATAAGAGGTGATATGCGCTTAGTAATTGTACGTTGTTTATCGGTATTGTTCAATTCTTTTCGAATGAAATTAAACCAGTCGGTTTCTTGTATTTGCAGCAACTGATGGCCACGTCTTCCTGAAAGAGCCGTTAAAAATCTTGAAGCAAATTGTATCATTTGTCTATCCTGAGTTGATACAGCAAGAATCCTTATATTGAGGTAGATGTGTATTAGAATTCTGTTTATCCTTCACTGTTTTACTCCTTTGTTTTCACTGGTATTATTCTTATTGTTATTATTGTGTTCTATACTATAATCTGATAATATACATACATGCATGTGTTTGAATCATACATCTAACATTAAAAAGTAAAATACTAATAATTATACACACTTGCACTTGTCATCCTATTCACACACATTGTCGTCTTATTATACTGACATATACTTAAATCAAATGATAAATAGGGAGAAAAGAAAAAAAAAAAACGTGAACTAAACTAGCACACTCAATTACTTCCCATAAAGATTTTGAAATCGACTAATTTTTTTTTTTTTTAAATTAAAATTATTTGAAGGAGTATAAAAGAGCACATTGATCCAACAAAATACATGAGAGAATAATTAATTATTCATAGACATTCCACCTACATGTTATGTTTTGAATGCAGGCTGCATTTATAATAATGAATTCACCTAGATTGGAAATTTTGGTATCTATAACAATACTAGCATCTAGTAATGCTATCAATCTCATAATAATCCATCAGATAAAAAAATATTCCAGGACCTTCTATTGGGCTTCAGCTTGGACATGGGCCTGACCCTCCGAAAGTCCATTAATAAAAGTGAGTCCAGTGGATATTGAAAGCATATCCACGTGATTCCAAACCCTAAACTCAACCACGGTAAAGAAACAACTGCACCCATCTTATTACTTACCCCTCCCCCACTCACCACACCTCCAAAGATCACAACACGTGTCCTTTCTCAACGGTGTCGATTGCTCCTTCCGTGGATAATCTCCTTCACTCTTCCTATATAATATCTCCCCCACAGTCACAACCCTAGTACGAGTGAGAAAAAATCAAATCACCGATCACAGAAATTCAGTAGCCATGTCAAACCCTAAAGTGTTCTTCGATATGACCGTCGGTGGCCAACCAGCCGGCCGGATCGTCATGGAGCTCTACGCTGACGTCGTTCCGAAGACCGCGGAAAATTTCCGCGCACTCTGCACCGGCAATAATGGTGTCGGTAAATCTGGGAAGCCTCTCCACTTCAAAGGATCGACCTTCCACCGTGTGATCCCTAATTTCATGTGCCAGGGAGGCGATTTCACCGCCGGGAATGGAACAGGAGGAGAGTCGATTTACGGAGCGAAGTTCGCCGATGAGAATTTCGTGAAGAAGCACACCGGACCGGGTGTTCTGTCGATGGCGAACGCCGGACCAAATACCAACGGGTCGCAGTTCTTCATCTGCACCGCGAAGACGGAGTGGCTCGACGGGAAGCACGTTGTGTTTGGACAGGTGATCGAGGGATACGACGTTGTGAAGGCGATCGAGAAGGTCGGATCTGGCAATGGAAGGTGCTCGAAGCCGGTGGTGATAGCTGATTGCGGTCAACTCTAGATCTATCCCGTGATGATCTGTTGTGTTATAGATCTGATGATGATCTGTCCTTTAAATTCACTGTTTTTTCTGAAGTTCTGCTGTTTCTGGGTTTATGTGAGGTACTACTAAGTTGGAGTGTTTTTAAGCCATCGTTGAATTTGAACTCCTTCGTTTCTGAATAACAACAGATTTGCTTCTACAGCATTCGACTACTTTATTTTGTTCTTCTACTTTATTTTATTTTATTGCTCAATTTCAATTGATTGACTCGAATTCTGTGGTTTACTTGTATTGACCTGTTCTTGCCCAAAAAATGGGTAGGGTCGGGCGTTTATTATGTATGTGAAGAAAAGAAACAGATTCGAATTTTCTTCACTTTTGTCGTTATTCGCTATCGGTGGTCCGGCTGCGACGCCTCAATTATATATTATTTAAATTCATGGTAAAAGATTGTTGCTATTGGAAATTATACAATACCCTTGATCTCATAAAAATACAGGGTACAAAAGAATTAGTTATAATTAATTTATTTATTTCTAACATGATTTATTTGTTTTCCTCAGTATTCAATCTGCTCTCCAGAAGACTTCCATGCAAACTCATGGAAATAAGTTTTATTGACTTTCTTTCACCGTTAAACAATTTATTTACTAGTTCGAAAGTCATAAAATTTTGTTAATGTGTATTGGAAAAATACTATTGTGAGATGAAAAATTGTCTTAAATCAATTTTCCTTCACAACGTCCTGGAATTTATTGTAAAATGAATATATTATGATAAATGAACTATGGTCTCCAAATATTTACAAGAAACACTAGTTTGGATTTACAATGTGGTCTGTTAAAGGCCCAGTTTAAGAACATGGGCCAACTCTCATTCTTGATGGGCCAAAATTGAGACTTGTAGAGAGAGGCTTATATTGGAAACTAAGGTAACTAACACCTATAAAAAAAAAAAAAAAGGTGAGCCCAATCAGTATCATCCAAATCTTCAAATCAACTTTCCCTTTTAATGATAAACAATGAAACAAATAATTATAGTTCAGTAGTTCAAGTTAAGAGTTAATTCAACCAAACCTTTTGTCCCGCGAACATGTTAATGAAAAGGATTGTATATAGTTTTAGAGAACGAGTTTTAACATATTTGAGCTCGAGCTCAAATTCGAGTTTGAATTCAAATTATTATTATCGAGTCCAACTTGAACTATTCCAAAACTTACTATTTTTTGAATAAATCAAACTCGAACTTAAAAAATTCAAACAGCCAAGTTCAAGCATGGTGATATTCGGCTCCTGCTTCATTATATCCCTAAACATGACATTTTAATCCCACAGTGCATTAATTCTATTTTCAGGACTATTAATAGCCATTCGTATAATATATGTGACGAGATTAAAGGGAAAAAAAAATAAAATTATTTGATTGTGTTAGTAATGTGCATTTTATTTTATAAAAAACAAGTGTACTCTATTGATATAGTTCACTAATAATGAATTTATAGTTAATAAAATTTTAACAAATCTTATAAAAATGTTATTAATTTTTTTAATAAAAAAATTTAAAAAAATTAATAGTACAGTTGAATATAAAAAATGATTATACTACATTTATTAAGAGATATAACTCAATTTAAATTAATACAGATTATTGCGGAAAAATAAAACTAAGTGCATATAATATAATTATTATACCCGTATTAAGTGTACAAAATATCAAGCTCAATAACTCATAATATTCCTAATGTGATTATAATTTATATGAACATTTTTTTTAACCAGAAAGTAGAATATAAAGAATTATTAGACAGTCCAACTATGACAAAAGTTCACATGTGATTTGATTAAAAAAATCCGTTTAATATTGTTGGAACCCATTATTTGAAATCGAAACAATGAACTCTTTGAGTTGATTAGTTCAACACTGCTGTGGTTTATCTAAATCACTGACACAGATTAAACTTTAATTAATGGGTTAAATAAATGTTGGACACAAAATAATTTTGAGCAAGCGAGACCATCCTATTCATTTCATGATTTGTCTCATGAATTTACAGTGTTCTATGTTATATTATATTATTAGGTTTTAAAATAATTAATAGTATAATTATTTTTTCAACCATTAATAGAAAGAGTTCATCGTACTTCCTCTTTATTGGAAATTATCTTTATGTATTTAATTAAAATATGATAAAAATTAGTAATAATATTTAAATAAAAAGTGATATATTAAAATTAATGAAAAATGATAGTGGGAATGAATTATATAATGAACAATTTGTAGTTAAAAAAAATTATAAAATTTTTAATAAAAATTAATAATTATATTTAATGAGATAAGATAACCACCTAAAAATACATAAAAATGGCTCACCTGAAACGTTATTACACAATGTTGTACATAAAGAATACATATTCAATACTAATAATAGCATATGAAAACATAATGCTCCATAGATATGAACAAGGGGAACAAATTAGAAAAATCAATTTATTTATAATGTTTATTTATTTGTGCAAATAAAAGGCGCAATGGCTTTGTAATAAAATATAGGAACTCTTATGAGACCCACCACTTAAAAAAATGATGAAAAGAAAAAGTAGTATTAAGTAAATAAATAAATAATTTCAATATAAAAACATTTTAACTAATAAATATAAATGAATTTTATTGAAATTTCACTTTTCTTTTAATCCCATAAAATTTAAGAGCCTATAGTTTTGCTTTTTGGATCTTCCAAAGTGGAAGCCCACTGTTTGAATGTAAAGGGGGGTGTTTGATTTGATGGTATGGAGGGTGAAATGGGAATGATGAAAAATCTTATTTGTTATTCTATTATTATTTTCATTACCATACTCATTCATTTTAAAATACCAAACTACCCCTAACAAAAATTCAAAAGCAAATCCTCAACTTTTATTAAAAATATCATTTTCCATGAGTTGGATAGTTGCCGTATTCTAAGCCGATCCATCAACTTATTCCACACCACACATTATTTGGCTCGGCTCAGCTCGGCTCGGCTCGATGGCCTTGATTCTGCTCCTTTGCCTCGTGAGTCTGAGCCTCACCCTTTTTTATTGGACAGTTATTTATTTATTTATATAATAGAATCTTGAATTTTCTTTTTAAAGCTTCTTATTTATTTAAAAATAAAATAAAAATTACTCTATCCTACCCTTTGAAGTTTTCAATCCTTTTCATTTTCATTAGTCATACAAAAATTTCATTTCTTAAAAAAATTAAAAATATCAAAATCTAATATCTTCCAATCAAAAATAATACTCCATATTTTATTATTTATTAATTACTAAAAATGTTATAATACTTCTAAAATTACATTTTTATCAAAGTTAAATGTGAAAATTGAACAGAATGGATGAAGTAAAATGTTCTTATTAAACTTCAGATCGAATTTTTTTCTTATAATTTATTATTATTATTATATTTAAATAAAACATCAGATCGTTTTTAATTTAACGTTGATTTTGTAGGTTTATCAATGCTAGTACTATAGATCAGGTTACATCTAAAACATAATAAAACCCTATATAAATAAGGACCAATTACTATGATACATTTTACTCCTATATAATGATTATTTAATTAAAAAATTAAATTGAGAACCTTAAGAAAAAATAAATAGTTTGAACCAAATTAAAATGAATAGAACTCTTCCGCCTCAATTCATCCTCACATTTAAATTTTCACGATTATTATAGATAAATATTTTTTCATTTACTTTTAAAAATAATTTGGTATTTGAGTTACGGTGCAACTAGTGTAAACCTTCTTTGATGAAGAAAAACCACCACTAAAAGAGCAATAGAGCAATACTCTGTGATACAAGTAATTTTTTAAATTTTCGATGCATAGGTAAAAAAAAATTATACTCCTACGTAATACAATCTCTTAAGGAACAATAATTTTGTAATAATTTTGGATGCACTTGTTGCATAGATGCAACTCTAATAGTTTTAGTATGGGGTATATTGATAATTATTTAATTTTAAAAGTTAATTATTGATTTAGAATTTAAAGGTGAGGATTGGTTTTTTAAAATCTTTCGAATTATATTTTACAGGTATGGGTGCAAAATTTATACGCAATACTAGATTAAAGATGAATAAGTGATTCAGTATAATAAAAAGGGAAAATTTTGAAACTATTTAATGGCATATTTTATATATTTTTTAATTAATTATTATTCCCTTAATCTCATACTAAGATTTACATTTGATTCCATTTAGTTTGTGCAAAGTTGAGGTTTAAATTTATTTCATATACACACATATAATACTAGTACAATTATTCACTACATATTGAGTATTATATTTCTTAATTCACTTTATTTTGATTATAAATTATTTATAAAATATTTTATCACACTATTGCTTTTCAATTTTCATCAATTAAATTTCACTTTTCATCAAAATATTATTATAATTTTTTATTCGGTCACGTAACTCCGTAAGACTTGTGATCCAACCCTTTCTATTAAAAAATGAAATTCATTCTGAGAAAAATACGGAGTAATTTATTTAAAGTTGGCTTAAAATATTATTATTAATTAAAAGTTGAATAAATTTGATTAAAAAATCAATATTAGGCAAGCCTAATCTATAATAAGCTGCATCAAATCAAGGTTTAAAGCTAAAACAACAAAAAGCATAAACACACACACACACACACACACACAGCACAGCAGTTCACTCCCACCTCGTGTCAAATGTGACTGTCTTCTCATCTCGCTTTATCGTTTTCTCAACAGGTACGCTCTAATCCCTTTTGCATCTCCTTTATGCATCTTCTTTGATTCTGAATGCGTATGTTAGCGTTACGAATTTTGTTTTTGCTCTTCTATTGTTGCGCATTGGAATCCCAAATTGATACAAATCTGTAAATTACCCATTCAGATCCATGTTTTTTTTTGTCCAGTTTATGAACATTTTTGGGTGGTCTAGATTAAGTAATTTTTATTTTTATCGAGGTTTTGATCTTCGTACCTTTTTCCAATTGCAGAAAATTCGAGTGTCAATTTACGGGTAGCTATGGAATCAACGGAATCTAACAGCAAAATCCTGAATGTTGGGCTTCTGCTGATAGCCACACTTGTGGCGGCTAAACTGATATCTGCTCTGATAATGCCGAGATCCAAAAAGCGGTTGCCGCCGACGGTGAGCGCGTGGCCGGTTCTGGGTGGTTTGATCCGGTTCATGAAAGGACCGGTGGTGATGCTGAGGGAGGAGTACCCTAAGCTTGGGAGTGTGTTCACCCTCAACTTTCTGAATAAGAATATCACTTTCCTGATTGGTCCGGAAGTTTCGTCCCATTTCTTCAAGGCTCCCGAATCGGATCTCAGTCAGCAAGAGGTGTACCAATTCAATGTGCCCACGTTCGGGCCGGGCGTGGTGTTCGATGTGGACTATACTATTAGGCAGGAGCAGTTCAGATTTTTTACTGAAGCGTTGAGGGTGAATAAGCTCAAATGCTATGTTGATTATATGGTTTCCGAAACTGAGGTATTCCATCTTTTTTCATGCTTTTGATTGATTCGCTTTAATATGGCTTCTTGTGTGTGCAGATGCACTGATCTTCAATTACTGTGGTTGTAAAGTGGTTGAACTGTCAATTTTTCTGTGCATGCAAGTGTTTGCTCATTGCATTAATTCAACGAATCTGGCATGTTTGTCTACAGTAGAATATGCTACTCCATAATATCTTTTACTACTCGAACTAATGCTTCATATCATTTGTTTAAATTACCACCAAAGTTTAAGCGGATTGAAAGAGGAATCATTTAATACTTAGTCAATCCACTCTTTAACATCCTTATTTGTTAAATGCTACTTTGAATAATAGTATTAAACTACTTCATTTTTGTTCATAATGGTTTCTTTTGCTCTGTTGTTCTTGACCAGATTAGCTCTGGTGTTAAATTAAGGCTGCATAAATCAGTTAAATAAAGCATAGTTATTTTCTATCCCTGACTCTAAATGGGATTTCACATCAATAACTTTTTATTAATAGATGATTTCCGACTTGTTTTGAGATCACCCCCATTGTTTAGCAGCACATTATCTACCTGTTTTCACTATGGTTTTGGTCCTTTGGATATCATGCAGCCACAGAGTGCTGAATTTTTAGACACCATGTTTTTTTAGTTTGTGCTTATGCATCTTTTGATTTCTCACTTTGTCTTAGATGCCTTTTCTGGTTTTTTTGAGAAAATTATCGATGACATTTTCCAGCTTCAGGTGTAGAAAGCCATCTATTACCTTTAGGCTTTATGTAATGAGCTATGCAGCTGTGATTAATCTTTGACAAACTTCAATTTGGTGGAATCTCCACTGTTGTTAAATCAGATGTGAGAAAATAATGTTTAACTGGTATTTGGAAGGATGACTTACAAGATGGAATTTACTGCAGATTTTTTTAACCAATCAAGTGTCTGTGATATCCTTCCACACTTATTATAAGTTTGTGACTCCATTATTTCTCTCGAATATGCCAGGAGTACTTTTCAAAATGGGGAGATAGTGGTGAAGTGGACCTAAAGTATGAGTTGGAACATTTGATCATTCTGACTGCCAGTAGGTGCTTATTGGGTGAAGAAGTTCGCAATAAGCTCTTTGATGATGTTTCTGCTCTCTTCCACGACCTCGATAATGGTATGCTTCCGATCAGCGTTGTGTTTCCTTACCTTCCAATCCCAGCACATCGTCGTAGGGACAAAGCACGCAAGAAGCTCGCTGAGATCTTTGCAAACATCATAGTCTCTCGTAAACAAACGGGCCAGACTAAGAATGATTTGCTGCAGTGCTTCATCGATTCAAAGTACAAAGACGGACGGCCCACTACTGAGTCGGAGATTACTGGCCTTCTCATTGCTGCTCTCTTTGCCGGTCAGCACACGAGCTCGATTACCTCCACTTGGACCGGGGCTTACCTCCTCTGCAACCCCAAATACATGTCTTCTGTGTTGGATGAGCAGAAGAACATACTGAAGAAGCATGGAAATGAGGTTAACTACGACGTTTTGTCTGAGATGGAAGTGCTGTATCGATGCATAAAGGAAGCCCTGAGACTGCACCCTCCGCTGATTATGCTCCTCCGAAGCTCACACAGCGATTTCAGCGTGACGACAAGGGAAGGAAAAGAGTACGACATTCCCAAGGGGCACATTGTAGCCACATCCCCTGCCTTCGCCAATCGACTCCCACACATTTACAAGGAGCCGGACACATACGACCCGGACAGGTTTGCTCCCGGCAGAGACGAGGACAAGGCAGCTGGGGCTTTCTCCTACATATCATTCGGAGGCGGACGGCACGGGTGCTTAGGCGAGCCGTTTGCATATCTTCAGATCAAAGCAATATGGAGTCACTTGCTGAGAAATTTCGAAATGGAGCTGGTGTCTCCGTTTCCAGAGATAGACTGGAATGCCATGGTTGTGGGGGTGAAAGGAAACGTGATGGTACGGTACAAACGCAGAGCAATTCCACTCGAGTAGAGTAGGGTTGCTGTATGTGTTTATGTTAGCCATGTTTGTTGGTTGGATTCACAACACATCCATCATCAGACTATGCTTGTTTGTTGTTTCTTTTCTTTCTTGTTTTAGTTTTTGCTCTGTTGTGTTGTCAAGACGATTGATGTTTTTGAAGGAGTTATGAAGATGTGTAGTTTCCCTCCATAACGATCTATAAGAAATAAACACAACTTGGAAACTCTGACAGAAATCACATCAAGTTTAAATAAACAAAGCAAAACAAAACCCAGAATTAAACATTGTGTCCAGTTTGGTTCCACAAATTGATGATGTTGGAGGCTTGGTTGAGCAGAATTTGCATGTGATTGTGAGAAATCCAGGGATTGTTGTCCATCATAAGCTTGAGCTCGTGGCAAACGTCTTTCTTGGGCCAGAAGTAATAAGGGGTCACCGGAATAGTTCCACGGCCGCCGGGAATAACTCGGTCGACGGCAATTCCGATGTTGTTGTCCATCCAGATGAATCTCAATACCAATCTGGGTTTCTCCACCGCCTTCGCCTTCACCACCACTCCCAACTTCTTCTTTTCAGCTGCCCATACGCGTCCTTGAATTCGAGAATTTGTGGTCAGTAAACAAAAATTAGGTTGAATTAATCCCACCGATGATAACATCTCCACTTTCTCTCGGAGGAGAAGCAGAAGCAGAAGCAGAAGCAGGTGCGGTGAGAAATGAATTCAGTTGTTCGACAGGTCGCACTCCCTAAATGCGCTTTTATTCTTCCCCCAATATCATATGCGACTTCATTTTTAAGCTTTTATCATTTCTAATGTCTTTTGTAAATCATTGGGATACTTACTTTTAGTTACCTAACTCTTATAAATAAATTTAAACTTACTATTTTGTTTATCCATAAAATAAGTTTACACTCCTTAATAAAAAAACAAAAAACACAAATCATAACCCAACAACACACTTTAATTTAAAATTATTATTTATTTGCAACTTCCATAACTTACTTTATAATTTACTATCTTCATCACCTTCAAAGGATCCATTTTTTCAATTTAGACGTCTCATCCAAAGAATCCCCTTTCATT
This sequence comes from Pogostemon cablin, assembly GCA_023678885.1. NCBI lineage: Eukaryota > Viridiplantae > Streptophyta > Magnoliopsida > Lamiales > Lamiaceae > Pogostemon > Pogostemon cablin. Next base: position 20,115,227 of record CM042954.1, on the reverse strand, counting down.
TTAAATATACAAGGACCTACACACATACTAATACAATTAAAACATGAGACCCACACACCCAGTAATACAACTACTCACTACATATTAAATAATAATATTTCTTAATCTACATATAAAAAACAAAAGCACCCATTTGCATGGGATGAAGGGAATATTTATTATTTAAAAATATCAGACTACTCCTAAAAGTAAGTTAAAAAAACAATTTTTCTAAAACTCCATATATATATTTTTTTGTCGGAACTAAAACTAGGGATGACAACGGGTAGGATACCCGCTTATTTTGGGGTACCCGTATTCGTATCCGATTAAAAAAACAACTACCCGTATCCGTATCCGTCCCGTTTAAAAAATTTATTATGATACCCGTACCCGTCCCATTACCGTTTATCATTACCCGCTGGTACCCATACACATTTAATATTCATTTATTATATATATATATTTATATTTTTTATTGTCTAAATAAATATAATAATAAAAATTACATTATTATTAATTAAATATAAAATAAATTTAATATAAATTGTATTATTTTAAATAAATATTTAATAAATATGATTAAATAAAACTTATAACTATTAATTAAATATATAAAATATCTTATCATATATAAATTATATAATATATACTCATTAAATTTTATAAAAAATATATATATAATCGGGTTACCCGCGGGTATTTGAGGCATTACCCGTACCCGTCCCAAACCCTAATGGTATTTTTCACAACTATCCGTACCCGTCCCAAACTCGTTTAACACTACCTGTATCCTACCCATTAGGGTTCGAGTAGATCGGGTACCCGGAAATACCCGTCCCATTGCCATCCCTAAGTAAAACTCCATATTTACTGTAAAGTAAACTTGGGAATATTATTCTTATTAGGTAATTTACTACTTTTGTATATTTAATAATTTAAACCTAATTTCAAAATTGTCATCACTTTTTAACATGCATAATACTCAATCCGTCCAGCATTAATGTTTACGTTTGTTTTTTGCACGTAGATTAAGAGATGCTCCCATAATATTTAATGTGTAGTGATGTGAGAAAAATAATATTTAATGTGGAGTGGATAATTGTATTAGTGTTGTGTGTGAGTCTTACATAGAAATGAAATGTAAACCTTTATTTGAAATAAATCAAAACGAAAAATGTAAACCTTAACGCGGGACGGAGGGAATATATTTTACGGTGCCCTGTTACACTGAGATACCTAAACGATTTCAGTCATTAAATCAAATTTTAATATAATCTCTATAATTAATTAAATTAAATAATTAAAAGATAAAAATAAATAATAAAAAACTATCCACTAAACCTACCTTTTAGCTTATTAATTATGGAGTGCACCCACGCATTATGTGCACTTTAGAATCACTTTATATTTTGTATATTATTTATTACTTAAAAATATCATATAATCCTCTAAAGTTAATTAAAAAACAATATTTTCTTAAATAACATTAACAATAAAAATTAACTTTTGGAGTAAAGGGGAGGGAGTATTATTCAATTAAAATAGCAAGAGTAATGTGGAGTAATAATTTTTCATTGTCTATATGACCACCCATCACCTAACTTTGTCATTATTGTAAATCACAGGACCGACACATTGCTAAATTTGTCAACCGTATATTGTATGCATTGCCACATTAGTTACTGACTTTAATAAAAATATCTTTTTAACTAGTAAAATTAAAAAAAAACTAAATTTTAAAAATTTAAAATAATTGCCAAATTAGATTTAACGCACTTTTGAATGAGATTGTCTCGTTATAAGATAATTTTATATATTTTTTAAATTAATTATTATTTTTATTGGAGAAATTAAAACTTTTCTTTACAAATATTATTATATTTTATTTATGTACTATGATACGGTAAATAATGATATGATACGCAAAGTGATACATGATTAAATCACGAGTTCGGAAAAAAAAATTCAGCAAACAAATCTACCCAACAATTGAGAATAGTAAATAATAATGTCCCGACATAGCTCAAGTGGTAGAGGAGAGATTACTGACTTTAATAAAAATATCTTTTTAACTAGTAAAATAAAAAAAAACTAAATTTTAAAAATTTAAAATCATTGCCAAATTAGATTTAACGCACTTTTGAATGAGATTGTCTCGTTATAAGATAATTTTATATATTTTTTAAATTAATTATTATTTTTATTGGAGAAATTAATACTTTTCTTTACAAATATTATTATATTTTATTTATGTACTATGATACGGTAAATAATGATATGATACGCAAAGTGATACATGATTAAATCACGAGTTGGGAAAAAAAAAATTCAGCAAACAAATCTACCCAACAATTGAGAATAGTAAATAATAATGCCCCGATATAGCTCAAGTGGTAGAAGAGAGGGTTGAAAGACCTTCAACTGAGCTTGGTTACTGCAGGGTGGGGGTTTAAATTCTGCCACAAGTTGCACAAGTTAAATAGTGAGCTTGGTCTCATAAATTTATTGTATTAGTGATGTGTGTGGGTCCCATGTGTTTAAAAAGGGAAGTGTGAATCTTTGATGCCAACGCCCAAAATAACAAAATGTCCACTTTTGGACGGACAGAGGAAGTAGTCCTATATACTTAAAAAAACAAACAAATTGTTTTAATATTTCAAAGTCGGGGCAGGATACAACTCGGAAAAACACCTCCACAAAGAACAGCTTAGCCGTTGACTGTCCGTTTCTTCCATCTTTCCTTGTAAATTTCATCAAGTATTGGCGAATTCAACTGGTCATACGCGTCCACAAACACACAATCATAACTTCATCGTCGTTATTTGCGGATGATTTCCTTTCGTGGGAGCGTCGCCGGCTGCTGACTGTTGATGATTTTGATCGTCGGAAATGCTTCATCTCTTGATTGGTAGGAGTTGGAGTTCACCGAAATCCTGATTTGCGATTTCACTTTTCTGATTAGAGTTCACGCGGAGCTGCATTGCTAGCTGGAATCTAGTGCGTAGATACAGAATTCATGTGTTTATAGGTCGAGATGGGGGTTTCGGATAATACGAGAGGGTTAATTCTGGCAATGATGTCGGGTTTGTTTATTGGGACGAGCTTTATTTTGAAGAAGAAAGGTCTCCACCGTGCTGCTGCTGCTGGTACACGCGCAGGTATGGATGTGGAGAACTTGTTTAAGCTGTTGATTAAGTTAATTCAAATCTGCTGATTATGGAGTAAATTCGATTGTAATTGATGCCGTTAGGTAATTCAGAGGAAGTTGTCTTGATGGGTATGCTGATTGGTAGATATACATTTCGACATGTGTATATAACACTATATATGAATTTATGTGTGTTGGTGGAGTTTTCAATGGATGTGATCTTGTTGCGAATAGAAGCAACATAGATTGTAGTTAAGATTAAGATCTGTGTGGAACTTGTTTGTTAATCTTAGTTTTGATTGTATTCTATATGGGAATTTGTTTGGGTAGTTCATTGTTGTCTCTTGAAACAATTATGTTTTGTCCTGTCTTTTCGGTTCATTTGTCTGCGAATGCTTAACTCTACTTGCTATTAGTATTGCAGGTGTTGGAGGGTACACCTACTTATTACAACCTCTTTGGTGGGCAGGCATGATCACTAGTAAGTTGAGGATTAATGTTTGAATTTTCGAAAGGAAGGGAGCGCTTTTTGTTTGGTGTTTGCTCATTGTATTTTTGTGCAGTGATTATTGGAGAGGTTGCAAATTTTGTAGCCTATATTTATGCCCCAGCTGTTCTTGTCACTCCTCTTGGTGCATTGAGTATAATTGTTAGGTATGTTCTCAGACAAAGCTTTTGATGTTCAATACATGTGTGATATAGATGGTCTTTGTGAGGATTTCTTGATAATGTCTACTAGGCTAACCATTTTCTTGAACCTGAAAAGTGCTGTTTTAGCACACTTTATGTTGAAGGAACGGTTGCGACAGATGGGTATACTAGGATGTGTGTCTTGCATAGTTGGATCAGTAGTGATTGTTATTCATGCCCCTCAAGAACATACTCCAACTTCTGTACAAGAAGTCTGGGATTTGGCATCCCAACCAGGTTCTCGTCTTTTCCTCTCAATGATCGTCTCTTAAGACGCTGTGGTGTAAGATTGTCACTCATTTCTCCTCATTACTTGTGTCAACAGCTTTTCTAGTATATGTGGGAGTTACAATCTCCATAGTGTTAGTGCTCATGCTGCATTCGGAACCTCTTTATGGGCAGACGAATATTCTAGTTTACCTGGGAATATGTTCCTTAATGGGTGCACTTACGGTAAATGCTTTCCTTCGCAGTCTGTATGTATGCCGACTTCTCCCCTTTTCACTAAGTTACACTGTTTTAATATTGTCAAGGTTATGAGCATTAAGGCAATTGGTATCGCTATAAAACTGACGTTGGAGGGGATCAATCAATTCGGATATGCTCAGACTTGGTTTTTCGTTTCAGTTGCAGTACTCTGTGTGATCGCACAATTGAATTATCTTAACAAGGTAACCTAATGTGGGAAGATACTATTCATATTTTCGTTATACTTTGGTCTGATAAGTGATCTATTCTCAGTTTCATCGATGATGCCGTGCAATAAATTAGCTTAAAAGCATCTCTTTTTCTTTATCATGTGTGCAAGAACTAAATCTCAACACAAGCTCATCCTTTTTCTAAGAAAAGGCTAAATGTCATTGTGTGAATTATTTGGTCCGATTTATCAACACATGTCCTTTTGCTATATAATTTTACCTTGGCAGATCGAATCATTAGTTATCCTCCGTCTAAACCTTGTACGCTTCTTCAACGTGTTTATTCAGGCACTTGACACATTCAACGCTGCAATTGTTTCTCCTATATATTATGTGATGTTCACAACTCTGACTATTATAGCAAGCACTATAATGTTCAAGGTAACAGTCAATCTCTCGCACATTCTGTCATTATCCATAATTCACAACAACCAGACAAATGCCAATGTTGTATCTACCTTGCAGGACTGGACAGGTCAGGATGTTAGCAGCATAACATCTGAAATATGTGGATTCATTACAGTTCTCACTGGAACTGTCATTCTTCACATGACTAGAGAGGAGGAGCCCTCACCTCCATTAGGTAATGTAAAACGTGTAGGTGTGTGTTTTTACTGAAACACTAGCAAAGAAGCTCGTCGTTCTATTCTTTCAGCCTTGCATTAATATGCATTGGTGATCTGCTCAGGGACCATAACTTGGTACGACGAAGACTCATCAAAATCTTTGGAAGAGGTTCATTTCATATCAATAAACAATACAGACTACTTTAAGTAATCGTTCATAGATGGACATAGCTGCATATTTCCGACCTGCAAATGCCACCGCCTCCATCTCCACGTCCTCAGTCTGCAGGCTTTGTTTCACATTCTTTGCATAGGTGAGCTATCCTAGGGAATTTCATGAAAAATGAAATTGTACGTTGGCTCATTAATACCTGATTTTGTTTTGCTTCTTCTTTGGTGTAAAGGTTTGTTATGATTGTTGATCAAGCCTTTGGGGCTTCAGCAATTGCGTAATTTAATCTTGATTGTTGCGTAGAATCATCTGTACATATAAGCATATATTGCTTGTTTTCTCCTGTTATGCTGTTAAGAAATACACCTACGGTATCTCCTCACACTTTGTATTTTGATTTGTCAAGTATCTGGAGTATTATTTAGTAGTATAATTTTAAAAATGTTAACACTATGCAATATATTTATACAATATACTACCTCCGTTCCATAATACTTTTCACGTTTACTGTTCTAGTATTTTTAGGTAATAAAAAAGTATAAAGTAATTATATGTATGTAAAAAATAAATGACAAATTTGAAATTAAAATAACTTTTGAGGTTGTTGGATAAAATGATGTTTCCCTTTTTGGGGTGTAAAATATTTTGTGGGATAAACAAATGAGCAAAGTGTGAAAAGTATTGTGGGACGGAGTGAATATTTATCACTCTCATCTAACATACATAACATATTTTATAATTTATTTTTTATTAAAAAATTACATTATCATGTAGAAGATATTAAAATTAATCAAAATAAGATAATTCTAAAAATGTTAATATTATATTTTTACAATACACATATTTTATAATTTATTTATTATTTCAGAATACGAAGTCATTAAAATTAATCAAAAAATAAAATAATTCTAAAATTGTTAATACTATACCATATATTTATACAATATATTTATCATTCTTACCTAATATACATAACATATTTTATAATTTATTTATTATTATTTGAAATATTATATTATTCTCTAAAAATGATTAAATAAAAAAATAATTTTTCTTAAACTTTAGGAGTATAACTTTTTATTATGATACCACAAAAGCTTTGCCTATATATAATTAGTTTTATATCAATATAAATATATTTTCCCATATTTATTAAACAGTCTATTTGTGAAGAATATATCACGCCACCTATTTTATTTGATAATGTATTTATAGAAACTACTAATAGAAGATTGAAACTGAACTTTCCTCTTAAATAAAAATCTTAATTATAATTATTATATATGTAAATATAAATGGAAAAAAATTTTATAGTATGATTCTACAACTTCTTCCATAATAATATCTTATTAAGATTAGAAAAAAATAAAATCGTGGATATTATTTTTCTATTTCCGTGGCACTCATGTCATATCGAATTGATTACATATTGGACAATAGCCAGCTCCATTTCGCAGACCGATGTGTCGTTTGTGATTCAACGCAACCTTAATTTCCAAGTATAACCCCGATATTTTCGCGATATTACAAACCGATCCCCACCTTTGTCAAGGAATTCAAATCAATCTCCACCATTCGTTGGGAATCGTCTACGTGTTTAATTTCGGAATATAAAACGAAGCAGAGCCGTCCGATCAAATCATCTGACGTACGTGCCTCTTAAAAAACTCGGCTTGTATCAAACGCAAAATCTTCACAAAACCTATCGCTACACGCACAACTTCACCATCCAAAACACACACACTTTAAGAGAGAGAAAGAGAGAGAGAGATAGGGAAAGAGCAAACATGGCTGCAACCGTGAGCGCGTGGGCCAAACCAGGCGCCTGGGCACTGGATGCGGAGGAGAACGAGACGGAACTCCTTCAACAGCAAAATGAAGATGCCGCTGCCGCCATAGGGAATCCTAACGGGGGTGAAGCGGCCGATTTTCCGTCACTGGCGGCTGCCGCCAAGACTAAGAAGAAGAAGAAGGCGCAACCGCTCTCTCTTCATGAATTCTCGACGTACACCGCCGCTAAACCTGCGGCGTCTCAGGCGAAGGGATTAACGCCGGATGAGCTCATGAATCTACCGACTGGCCCCCGCGAGCGCTCCGCGGAGGAGCTCGATCGGAATAAACTCGGCGGTGGTTTCAGATCCTATGGCGGCGGCATGAGAGATGAGCAGCCGCGTCGTCAGGGAAGTTTTAATCGAGAGAATAATCGCGAATTCGCGCCGTCTAGGGCTGATGAGACTGACAATTGGGCATCGGGTAAGAGGTCACCCAATACTAATGGGTTTGAGAGGAGGGAGAGGGGAGAAAGAGGGGGTTTTTTCACCGATTCGCAATCACGAGCCGATGAGGTTGATAATTGGGGGGCCAATAAGAGTTTTGTTCCTTCAGAGCCTAGGAGATTTGAAAGAAGGGGGGGCTTTGGATTGGAATCAGGCAATGGAGGCGCAGATTCAGGCAATTGGGGGAAGAAGAAGGAAGAGGAGGGGCGTAGGAGTGGTGGGGCATTTGACAGTTTGAGAGAGAGGAGAGGGGGCTCTGAGTCGAATGGGGCTGATGCTGAGAGTTGGGGAAGGAGGAGAGAGGAGGGGAACGTTGGAGGTAGGCCAAGATTGAATTTGCAACCTAGAACACTGCCCGTGGGTGAAGGGCAGAAGCCTGAAAATCCTGGTGCAGTGAAGCCCAAAACAAGCAATCCTTTTGGTGCTGCTAGGCCAAGAGAGGAGGTGTTGAAGGAGAAGGGTCAAGATTGGAAGGAGATTGAGGAAAAGCTTGAGGCTACAAAGATGAAGGAGGTTGTTTCTGAAGCGCCATCGGTGGCAAAGAGGTCCTTTTGGAGTGGGGATGGGAGAGACAGGTCCCGGCAAGAAGACAAGATCGAGAGGGGTTGGAGGAAGCCCGAATCAACCGATTCTCCTCCCCAAAGGTTGGAGATTTAGGTTAACTAACTAGTTGAATTATGGAGTTAACTGAACCTTTTCTTTACTGAAATTAATTCTTACTTCAATATATTGTTTGGCATTGTTTTGGGTTTTATGTTTCTGGTGAATTGTACTATTTGTTCTGTGTGGTTGTTCTCTGTTTATTCTTCATTTACTTCTGGATTCCGAAATTGATAATCTTATAGTTAAATTATTAGTAATTAAAGGTGATTGTTCCTGCAGTTATATGCTTGTTTCTCAAAATTGTTAATTTTTTTTTGTCGCTTGTAACTTGTCATACTGTGACTTATGAGATCATGGTTTTGTTGGTCATCCCTGGAGTTGTATGCTTGCTTTACAATGTTAGATTTCTAGCGTCTTTCCAGCACTGCAAACATGTTGTGTGTTACTGTTGTTTAATAAAGCAGTTCATTACTTTCATATAAAGCAGTTCATTACTTTCATTCACCGAGCCAATGTAGAAAGGACTTTCAATTCCATCACCACAGCATATCTTTCTATGATATATCAATCATCTGAAACTTATATTAGTAGCTATGTTATTTGCAGGACAACTGTGATCCTTGACAATACATGCATTCTTTTATAGTTTGCAGATGAGCTACTCTTACTTTTTTTTAGTAATATTACAAGCTTGTACTCATCCATCCTGAGTAAAGGCTTACCAGTTACCACCCTTGTTCTCTAGATAATGGGGGATATGGGAGTTGGCTTTTTTATTTGACCTAGTGGAATAAAGTTATTTGTAATCTGGAATCTCAGCCAATCGTTTGTTTCAAGTAATGCGTTTCCATGTTTTTATTCATAACATTTTCTAGGCACGCCCATTGCCATTGAACTTATGCGCATTTTTTTATTGTGTAGTGCTGGCACATCTGAAAACGGGCATGCTGAGAACCCTGAAACTGAAATTGGACCTGCAGAGGAGGCTGCAGAGAAAGATCCTCAGGTGTGAGGCTTGAAAATCAAAGGGCACTATTCGTTTGGCGCAAAGATTTTACGGCTGAGCTGATAGGATTTTGTTTTTTGTTTTCTGCAATGCACAATATAGAGCAATTTTGGTAGAATTATTGATAGTTTTTAATTTATGCCTATATGGCTTGACTGTTCTTGGTGTGATAGACATTTTTTTCTTCTTTTGTTTTCCTGTTGACTTTTGAAACCAGATTCTGTTATTAATTTGTGTGTATCTTGGAAATGATGTTATTCAGATATGGTGAAAATATTGAAGTCCTTGAACTACCTTACTGATGCAATGATTTTTGTATGCATCTGATTCAATCCTTGTTTTCCTCTGAACTGTGTTCATTATGATGAGAAAATGTTAGGGCATGAGAAAATGTTAGGGTTGAAAGATATGCTAGATTTGATTTCAGGTTTGAATTGTAAATGTATGAAGGGGTAATGATTTCAGGTTTGAATTGTTAATGTATGAAGGGTTATGTGTCTGTGTATTTGGTGATGGATACACACACCATTTCATAACCCTTGCTTAAAGTGTATGCAATGATGCTACTCATTAAACACCTGATGTATTTCAAGCCTCCCTTATTTTCTGACATTGTGGATTTTAATCATAAACTTACAAGTGTAACTGTGGCTATAAGTGATTGTGGTGAGTTCATTCTGTCACATGTATAAAATTCCAGATATGAATGCCAATTACATATCAGTTGTTCCGGTTGACTTGAGTGGTATTTGGATCACAGTACGATTGGGTTGTATTCATAATTCATCCGCAACTATCGTATTAAGGATTTCACCAGCATTGTTCTCCTCATAACTTCTGCGCTGCCAAATTACAGGCCACAGGTTACATCAACGAAGATCCAGCTCTGGGTGATAATGGTGATGGATTTAGTTTTTACTTTGCTGCCTCGTTCGACTGCTCGAGGGGACACGTTCCATGACAGTAAATTGCCCCTTGCTTTTATGAGTGTTAGATTGATGGTATATCCTATTTGAATTGAGACCTTTTTTGAAAGGTAAAACAGAAAACAAAGAGGCCTATTATCTCTGTAGCAGAGTTGGGCTAAATGAATATTTCTTGATTAATCTAGAGTTTATGTCACGAAACTATAGACCTTTGTAGAGTGGGTTTGATGCTGCATGTGAAGAAGCCATAATTATTTCCACATTATTTTCCTGTAGAAGTAACTTTCTTTACTGGAATTAGGATGACAACTCTCCTCCCTGTCTCACTCTTCACCTGTTTAATACCCATGTGTTCTTCTCTTCTCTACTTTTTGTAAAAAGTCTTACATTAATTAGCAGACAAATAAGTTGATAGGAGGGAATTAAAACTCAAATCCCTCTGTTTTCCTCCAATACTTAACAGTTTACACTTCAATCATTGGTTTTCCATTAATGTTTTATAGCACAGTGACCATCTTTAGCCCAGTTTATTTTGTCACACTCTTAATATGTAGATTAACTTTGTGTTAATGATTTGAAGCTGGATCCCAATTATTTTAGCCGCATTAATTGCAATTCCACCCTACTTTCGAAATGCCAATCTTTCAGTCCCCCTAATAAATGAATGCAGTTGAAAGTTGTGGAGCAGCTTTGTTTTTAACTATAAATTTTTGCCTCTTTTTTCTTTGTATGATGAATGCTTATTCACATTCATCCATACCAACACCACCCTCCCTCTTTACAGACAACACTACTTATTGCTCTTTTCCTCTGCTTACAGAGTTCATGGATTGGTCAAAAAGGCTCTTCCTTATAGCTTTTGTCATTCTTGCAGCTGCCATTGATGGGGCTTATGGAGGTGCCATGGTCACTGGAACTGTGTTCTGTGATCAATGCAAAGATGGCCAAGTCTCCCTTTTCGATTATCCGTTGTACGGTACGTTTCTTGATCGTCTTTCTGTTGTTTGACACATGAAGAGATCCCAGATCATCTTGAGTTGAGACGTTTTATTTTTTTTTCTTGCAGGAATTAAGGTGACATTGTCCTGTCCGAGCAGAGATGGGCAGTTTACTACATGGGGAGAAGAGACCACAAACTGGCTAGGCAACTATGGCATGAAGTTTGATGGCACACCAGATTTGAGTGGATGTTACACACAGGTTGTGATTAATGGTCAAGGATCAACTGGGTGTGCAGCAGCAGCTGGTCCAGCTAAGCATCTCACTCTCATGTTTGACATGTTTGATATGGCAATGTACACCGTCGATCCGTTGCTTGCTCAACCGTCTCAACCCGTGTCGTTTTGCCCGAGATCCACCACCCCCGCCCCGGTTGTACCAGTCACTCCTTCCCCGGTTGTCCGGGATCCCCCTGCTCCGGTTGTCCCGGACCCCCCTGCCCCAGTTGTCCCGGTCATCCCTGCCCCGGTCTTCCCGGCTCCAATTAGGCTCCCACCGGTGCCGGAGTTGCCCCCATCGCCACCCATTCCATTCTTGGAAAGTTCAGCATGCTCCAACGAGTAAGTTATGTCCCACATTGATTCCACACTTAAAGGCACATAAGTGGGGTCAGCTATTTAGGACACATTTGCCTAAAGAGTGATTTTAAGTTTTGTAAATTACATGTGGTGCAGGAAATGGTTGATGCCAGAGTACAGATGCTACTGGAGACTGGTGACCCCAGACACGAAAGTGGCTGTGGTCTTCGGGCTGATTGCAGCCCGAAGATACGGAACGGACATGACATTGTGGCAAGGCATGAATGGCAGAGGGGATCCTTACAGGACACTCCTGAGAGAAGGGACAACTGCATTGCTGAATTCCTACACCAGCATCCAGTTTCCTTACCACCCTCTTGGTGTGGTCCAGAGCATGAACTGGGCGCTAGTGGGTTCGACCCGACAAGTTCTCCACACTGCTTTGAGCTTCATGCGGGCGAACTTGGGCATCGGGTCGAATGCCACTTGCACATTCACTCCCTGCAAGTGATTTTAGCCTCTAATTTTTGCATCATTATTATATAGTATATGTTGTGTTTTTTCTTGGATTACTTATGAAGTTGTTGGATATATGGAGCTTATTGGATGAGGTTGGAAAGGATGGATACTTGTATGTTGATTTTGCTCTGGAAAAGGATCGTGGAATGATGTAAACATAGGAATTCTAAGCAACTTTTATTGGTGTTTGAATAAAGTTCTACATAGCATACACAACATACTCGGTTAAGATTTAAAGATCTTCATCAATTGATGTTTTACTGTTATTACACTCGCGCAGTCGCACAAAAATGTACGTTTTTTTATTTTGGGCATCTCAATACATTCATAATAAGTAACATAAACAACTCACGGTTTGTTAGTAAGGGCACATTTGTTTGAGGATTATTTGAGGTTTGAAATTCATATTCAGAAACAATCTACGTTTTTTTTTTTTTTTTTTTTTTTTTAGCGTGAGTTTAAACTGTATATTAGTGTGTAAGAGATGAGTGGTAATGTGTATGCGATTATTAGTTGATTTGAAAAAAGAGATTAGAGTAAAAGGCTACTCCCTTCGTCCAAAGGGTTGATTTTGTTTTTTATACATGGATTAAAGAGTAATATTATTTAATGTGTAGTTGATAGTTGTATAAGTGAGAGTGTAGACCTCATATTTTAATTGTATTAGTGGATGTGTATGTGTTCCATATGTGTAAAAAAGAAAAGGAGACTCTTTAAGTGAGACACCCAAAATGACAAACAGAGGTCGCGGAGGGAATATTAACTACGAAGAGATAATAATAGGGGATAATATCAATTTGATCCTCTAGAATATGCAAAATCCAATTTTAGTTCTAAGGTTTGATAAATTTTCAGAAGTGGTCCTCTAGTGTTCGCTTTTAGTTCTTTTGTCCTCTAATGCATCGAAAATGTATGAGGTGAAGATTAATTGGGGTTATAAGCGTACACTACGTTATTTATTTATTTATTTTTCAAAACTTGGTTCTAAAAAAACCCAAAACAAATAAGCCCTCTCGGTTTATTTGGAGTTTGGAAATTTTACTTTGAAAAACTGGATTTTACAAACTAAATAATTAGTGTATATGCTTGTTTTAAGTTTTTAAGTAAAGAAAAGTTTATCCTCATGTCAAATTAATGGGTAAGAGGTAAGTATGATTTTTAATTACTTCATCCGACCAACTACAAATATTAATTTTACTATTTTACATATATTTAGTTAAAGGTATCAATTTTTTATTTTTTTAAAAAAAGACTCAATATGTTTCATTACTCACTATTAATACAACTACTTAAGGGTCGTTTGATTGAGTTGATTAGCTAGGTATTGATGCAGGTCAAAGGTATTAAAATCCCCCTATATTAATAATACTATTCCTTTGGTATTTTATATCACACCTCAATAGTGGGATACACAATACCACCATTTAATACATAGGTATTAAATATAATTTTACTATTATACCCTTATCCAATAATAATAATTATTATTAATAAATAATATTAAAAATAATAATTAATAATATTATTATTAATAATACATAATAATAATAATTAATTAATAATAATTGATAATAAATAATATTAATATAATAATAATTAATAGTAGTAATAATAATTAATAATTATAATAAATAATAATAATAATTAATAATATATATTGATAATTAAAATTAATAATTAATAATTAATAATAAAAATAATACTTTATAATAATAATAATAATAATAACAACAATAAAAACAATAAGGATAAATATGTCATTTTACTTATTATCCCATTTGTTAATACTCAATAACAAAAATAAAATAACCAATACCTAGTTATCAACAATCTCATTTTTCTATCATACCAAATAACAATACAATTAATCACAAATCAAACAAATTTCATTATACACAATACCATTATATCTCATACCTACAAACAAACGACCTCTTAGTGTATTAAAATAATAATATTCTTTAAATTGCATACAAAACAAATTAATATATTCTACTTAACTGGAGGGAGTATTATATTTATAAAGATAGATATATAAGCGTTTTTTATAAAGTTTTGGCTTTCATAACCCAAACCGAAACAAAATTAAGTTTTCAAACCCAAAATCTGAAAAAACTAACATAGAGAATTTATAAAACGTATTTTAACTCATTTCTTAAAAGCTCATGTATCTAAGTGTTTATTACGCTATGTTTGTTTTGAGTTTTGAAAACCAATAAATAATGATATTTCCTCTATCTGAGTACAATAATAATAATTATTCCTTTTGTCCCATTTCAAATGTTATATTTTTCATGTTGTCTATTCCTATGATACGCTTTTCATTTTGGGTTGTCCCACAAAACTTTGTATATTTCTAAAAAACCAAAAATTCAAACACAATCACATTTTTCTATACATTTTTTTTATAATAAAATCATTCATACCTAATACACTTAATATACTTTATCATTTATTTATTATTATAAAAAAATCATAATATTCCTAAATGTTATAACTTTTTTTAATATCTGTGCATAAAATAGGATGCAAACATTTATAAAAAGGACCCCTACCCCCTAATAATAATAAAAAAAGTAGCAAATGATTTGAGTTATACAAATTTAAAATATGCAACCCTGTGTTGTCCCATAAAAGTACACATTTTTTAAAAAGCAAAAAGTCAAACTCTTTAAAAAAAACAACTCTTACTCCTAGTATTAATTACTCGTAGTATTTTTTTCTTAAATGATGTATCCCGGCTTATAGAGATAGTATTATTTTTTTCTTATGGTGTACCCCACCATTAGGGGCCCCCACCGCCCCTGCCCTGGGGATTGGTGGAGGAGGTACCCCGCCCCTGCCCTGGGGATTGGTGGAGGAGGTAAATCGCAGGATGTGCCTCAAGTGACTTATAGAGAGGGCTCACTGTTAAACTTGTGCTTGCAAGGGGCCAAATCCATGCCAAAGGCAGGATTCGAACCCCCACCCTGCAGCAACCAAGCTCAGCTGGAAGGCCTTTCCACCCTCCCCTCTACCACTTGAGCTATGCCCTGGGGGCGGTATTATTTTTTTCTTAAACATGTAGACTGTAGAGTAAGACAAAATATTTTATTTTTATAAAATTAATTAAAGCATATCAATTTATTTGTGATAGGTCGACATCAGAATGATAAAATTAAAACCATTAAAACAACCAACCTGAAGCAGTTGCGTCTTCATTTATCTTCCCCAAGTCCAACGCATTATGATTCACGTTCTTCTGCTGCTTCTCCTCTCATCCCCAATCGTCAACACCAACGGCCATGATTTCGCATTCGAAGAAGCCACAATCAGCGACGTACGCCGCGCATTCACTGCGAACCAGCTCACCTCCCGCCAACTTGTTGA
This sequence comes from Pogostemon cablin, assembly GCA_023678885.1. Classification (NCBI taxonomy): domain Eukaryota; kingdom Viridiplantae; phylum Streptophyta; class Magnoliopsida; order Lamiales; family Lamiaceae; genus Pogostemon; species Pogostemon cablin. The sequence goes on along the minus strand of CM042954.1, from coordinate 20,099,755 downwards.
CTACTACTTGAACCGCATCCAGATCCTCAATCCCCTGCTTCGTGCCGTAATCGAAGTCAATCCCGATGCCGTCGATCAGGCCGAACGTGCTGATTTTGAGCGCCAGAGAGGCATCGGCAGCCGTTCTCCGATGCACGGTATTCCGGTGCTCCTCAAGGACAGTATAGCTTCCAAGGACAAGCTCAGCACTAGCGGTGGATCCTACGCGCTCCTGAATGCGGTGGCTCCCCGCGACGCCGGAGTGGTGGAGCGGCTGAGGAAGGCCGGAGCGGTGATTTTAGGAAAGGCGAGTATGAGTGAGTGGTACCATTTCCGCTCCTTCGAAATTCCTGATGGATGGTGTGCTAGAGCTGGCCAGGGGATGGTTAGTCTAATTCCTTTCTGTTTGACCTATAATTTCATGAATTCAATTAATTTGGAATTTGTCATTGTTAGGGAAGCTATAGTTTCTGTTGTTTAGTTTTTGTGAATTTAAACTGCTTCTGTTTAGCTCAACTCAAACCAATGGATTCCATTTGTTGTTGCTGTATCCACATAATTTTTGCATACAGATACAGAGAGGGGAAATTGTTGTCTGTGCTAGAATGAATAACGCAGATTAAACTCAGTGGAAAAATAGATATTCCTCTCCTTCATGTATCATATGTAGTCAATCTCATCTCAGAGGCAGAGATTTTTTTATTGCAAAATGTATGCGAGCCCTGGATTGTAATTGGATGTAGAGAACTCCCCTGTGATCAGAAGTTCTTAAGTAAATTCTAGATTAACCAGGTGGATACATGCTATTGATGGTATGTTTAAATTTCAGTTCATAATTTAATTTCTTGCTGAATTCTGGCTATGGCTTTTGCATAATTCATCATTATGTTGAGGCCTAATCCGTTGTGTCATGTATGTTTGGTTTTCATTCATCAAATTACAGAATCCTTATGTGAAAGGTGGAAATCCATGTGGTTCGAGCAGTGGATCAGCAATATCAGTTGCAGCAAACATGGTTATGGTATCTCTAGGGACAGAGACTGATGGATCCCTCATCTGCCCTGGTGATCGAAATTCAGTCGTAGCTCTTAAGCCCACCGTAGGCCTCACTAGCCGAGCCGGTGTTATAGCACTTTCACCCCGGCAGGAACTTGTTGGGTAACTACACTTGCAACATCTACTTTGCATCTAAGAACATAAATTCTACTTTATTACATTCTGTATTCTTTTAGTAAATTGTCATGTATTTGGTGTGATGAAATTGTATGAGCTGAAAGCTTGTTGTGAATATGTACATATTCAGGCCTATATGCAGAACAGTATCTGATGCTGTTTATGTGCTGGATTCCATTGTTGGCTTTGATCCAAGGGATTCTAAAGCAACAGGAGCAGCATCCAAGTTCATTCCGCGGGATGGTTACACACAGTTTCTGATTAAAGATGGGCTTAGGGGGAAGAGATTGGGTTTGTTAAAACACCCACTACTGCAAATTCCACACATATCTTCCAGGGATCCAATCATTGAGGCCCATCTTCAAACATTGAGGTACTGAACATTTAAAGTTTGTTCGATTCAAGAAAAGGGGGAAGTAACACGTTGATCTTGAAGGGAGAAAGGTGCTACCATTGTGGATGATATAGAGATACCAAATATTGATGTGATAATGGATCCATTACAAAGCGGTGAGGGATTGGCTTTGCTGGCTGAGTTCAAGCTTAGCATAAATGACTATCTGAACGAACTAATAGCTTCTCCTGTGAGGTCATTATCCGACATCATAACATTCAACCAAAACAATGATGATCTGGTTAGTCTCTAGTAATGCTGTTACTCTCACTCTGCTGCATGTGCATATACTGTTTTGAACAAAAAACTGACTGTTGTAGGAAAGATGTGAAGAGTTTGGGCAGGAGATTCTGATTGCTGCAAACTCTACCGATGGCATCGGAGAGGAAGAGAGAGGGGCTATAGAAACGATGGAAAGACTATCACGAGATGGATTCGAGAAGTTGATGTTGGAGAACAAGTTGGATGCAATGGTGACACTGGGTTGGGATTCATCGACTATGCTGGCAATTGGAGGGTTCCCAGCCATCTCAGTTCCTGCCGGGTATGACCCGGATGGCACCCCATTTGGCATTTGTTTTGGCGGGTTGAAAGGCTCTGAACCTAGGCTCATCGAAATTGCTTATGCTTTTGAACAAGCCACCCTCGTTAGAGAGCCGCCACTACTATCAGATCAATCCATGTGACCTGTTTGAAATCACACTTCATTAAGATTTCTCCTATTATATGCTCTCTTAAAGGAAAGACATCCAAATTTAGACTAATCATTTTTGTCAAGTACTTCCGTGACAAGTAATTATGTGATACCATCTTTTTGAATGACATCCAAGTTTTGACTAAATTATTATTCTCAAGTATTTCCGACACCATCTTGTCAAGTACTTATGTGATACCGTCTTTTTGAAATGATGCTTTATTAAGATTTCTCCAGTTATGCGCTCTCGTATGAGAGAGATCTAGGTTAAGATTAATGGTTTTTGTTTACAAACACTATATTCTATAAGTGATGACATTTTAATTAAAAGTGATATTTGAATTAATAAAAAGTAATAGTGATGCAATATATTATCTCATGAATAATTAATAGTATGAGTAAAATGATAATATTTTTAATAAAAAAATAATAATTGCATACTCCTTCCGTTGGGTTCTTAAGTGTCCGTTTACTTTGTATTATTATTATTATATATAATGTAAAGTGAGTAGTTGTATTAGAGAGAAGTGGTGTACCATATTATGTACATTTCTATTAAATAGGGGAAATAGATACCCTTGAAATGGAGCCAAAAATAGTAAAATGAACATCTTATAAGGTGACGGAGAGAGTACATTAAAGTTAAATTACATAAAAAAATATAAAAATATGATATATTGAAGTAAATTACATCATAAATACAAATTAAGGTGAGGTCGGCTATGAACCACAAGTTAAAATACACCTAACACTGATAAAATTATAATTATATCATAAGCATTAATATCAGCACTACTCCAGTCAAACTTCACCCCTGTACATTTCTTGCACGTCCGATAAGATTTAAAAGGCAGGTTGATAACTTTGAGATTTAATTATTACTCCCTATTATAGTTTTTATTTTTTTCTAATTAATTACATATCTTGGTAATAAATACATAATATCACGTCATATTAATTTGCTAAATCATAATGTTATAGTACAAAGTTCAATTTAACATTAAAGAGATTATTTTTGTATAGTGATTGGTGTAGGGAAAATTTCGCATCTAATCTAATCTAAACTAATACTAATAGCAAAGTGAAAAAGTTAAAATTGAACTAACTTTTAATCTACACAATTAATTTTGATTGCTAATCATTTTTTAATTTTATCTATTTATCACATTATTCAATCTCATCCATTCATCACATTTTTTATTAGATCTTGGCCATTAATTTTTTTGTCATAATAATGATACCTTATTTAATTTAAAAAATGATACCTTATTTAAAATGATTCCTTATATGTTCATTTTAATTTTTCCTCTTATTTATTTAAACAAAATTTTAATTTATTATTTATGGTACTAACAATTATGTTTATATTATGATTTATTTTTTAATTATAATTATGATAATGTAGTACTAACAAATATAAGTCATTATTAAATTAGGTTATTCATTGTTAACAAATTAAAATATCCTTTACGAATTTTTTAAAACTATAATATAGTTTTAACAATTAATTCATTATTAAATTATTTTCTTCATTATTAATAATTTTGAATTAATATCAACATGAATTGAAGGATTGTACTTATACTTAAAAAAGTTTCAATTCAGATAAATTCTATGTGAAGATATACTTATTTTATAAAAACGCGTGACCGTGCAACGCATAGAACGGATATAACTAAACATGTATACTTATAATAATAATAAAACATTTTTACCTCCTCCACCAAAAGTTTTGAATTAGTGCTACAATAACGGAACGGGTATACTTTTATTCAGTGATTTAAAGTATAATGTTTCTTGAGGGTTTAATATTTATTGGTAGAGTTTGCTGTTCATACAAGGTTGAAATTAAATTTTAAGTCAAGATTTACTAATTTCATAAAAACACTTGATCATACAATGTTTTGAATTTAAATAACATCCCGTGGAATGCATGAGTTCAAGCGCTAGGTGAAGTATAAGGAGTAATAAATCAATTCAGTAAATGAAATTAAGAATTCTGCGATAAAAGGAATCTAATTAAGTTTTCGCAGCGATTATTGGGCGCCACACTATTTAAATGGTAACTAACAAATCAGCTATTAAATGAATCTCCAATCAAATGCAATTGATTTCATTTTGAAAAAAATTCAAAAATTTTAAATATAATCCATATATGGTCACAATTAATCAATCAATGAATCACATTAATCCCATCATTATTACTATATAAGTAGAGGTGATTTACAGAATAATTAAAACTTGTGAACAATGGAGAAGGCTGTAATAATGTTGTCAGCATGGATTATGGTTCTACTCACCTTATTACCTCCAATGGTTCACTCAGCATACTACACCACTCAGCCGTACGAGCCAGTACGGCTGAAAAAGACAAACCTTCGTTTCTTCTTACACGACATCCTCAGTGGGCCCAAACCCACGGCAGTCCAAATAGCGGGTCGGAATGGGACGAAGAACGATCCGACGCCGTTCGGAACGTTGTTCGCCATTGACGACCCGCTGACGGAGGGGCTGGAGATAACGTCGAAGTTGGTCGGAAATGCGCAGGGGTTGTACGTGTCGTCCAACCAGGGGAAAGATTTGAGTTTGGTTCTGTATGTGGATCTGGGTTTTACCGACGGAGAGTTTAAAGGGAGCTCTCTGAGCGTGTTCTCGAGGAATCCGGTGACGGAGAGCAACCGCGAGCTGGCGGTGGTTGGTGGCAGAGGGAAGTTCAGGCGGGCGCAGGGGGTGGTTTTCGTCACCACTCGATTCTTGAATGTCACTAATGGGGATGCTGTTCTTGAGTATAATGTGGAGGTTGTTCATCCTTGAGGGATTGGAGTTTTTTGCAAATTCAAATAATATCGTAGGATTTTCGGATTAATTTATTGCATGGCGTTCATGAATTATGCAGTGACAATTAAGGTGCAATAAATGGTAGTATTGTTTAAAAAATATGGGTTTTACTTTTATTTTTTCCATTTTTAGATGAGATTATTTTGAAAGGCAGACAATTCATTAATTAATAAAGGGTTAATTCACCAGTTCAATTCAATTTAAAATTAATAATAATAATAATAATAATTATTATTATTAAAAAAAATTATTTAAAAATTAAAATACATAGTTCGAACAAATAAGATTTTTTTTCCGGTTATTATATAGTAGTAAATTCATCCTGTAATTAGTGATAAAAAATTATTTTAGTACATCAACGTCCTTATGTAAACTATAATTAATAAAATTCTATTATTTTTTTTCGGTTCGACTTTATTACTACTATTATAGTAAATTTTGTAACAAAAATATTAAATAAATGAAATTATTTATTAAAAATAAAGATTTTATAACGAAGGAATTAATATTTGAAATTAAAAAAAATAGAGTATACACATGTGTACAACAATAATAATAATAATAAATTGAATTGAAATATAAAATAATTGATGTATTAATTGCAAAAATAAAAGTTGTAATAAAATTGAAAATATTAAATAGATCGCGTATTGAATTGACAAAAATAAAATGTCGTGATAGAATTGAAACTATTAAATAGATCGTTTATTAAATTGACAAAAATAAAAAGTTAGTGATAAATTTAAAAATTTATATCAAGGAGGTGAATTTTTTAGAAATTAACCTATTAATAAACTAAATCTTTTAAAAATAATAATAATAATAACACTCCAACTTCCTTTAATTTTCACCATTCTTATTTTGGGTCGTTTAACACAAATTTTCACCAGCAAAAAGTTAAAACAACTACACTCTTCCTATATTTTATTTAATAAATAAATAAACCCATACCTTACTTCTTCACATGTTCATGCTACAAAAATATAAAACTTGTAGGTGTTACACACAACTCTTAGCATAGTCTAGGTTTATTTTGAATGTTATACATGCATACAACACTTGTCTTTTTATTAAGGTGCTACATAAAAGCTGTTAACCACTTCAACCTGCGTTTTGGTGGGTCTAAGCAAGCTGCTCGTGACAGATACGGTTAAATATGTCAGGCTCATTCCCATTTCATTAAGGGTTAAATAGTACTCCTCCGTCCCATAGAAGTCGATATAATTTTTTTTGGACACGGAGATTAAGAAGTATAATAATTTAATGTAAAGTAAAATAAAGTGAAGTGAGAGAAATAATATTTAATGTGTAGTGAGTAGTTGTATTAGAGATGATGTGTGTGATCCATGAGAATAGATTAATTGTTTTTGTGTGAGTCCCATGTATTAAAAAGGAAATATGTCAACTTCTATGGGACAGAGGGAGTAATATGAATTAATAATATAATATTCTAAAATATAAGAGACTAGTATGTTAAACGAGCCGAGCGAGCTCGAGTAGTTATCGAGTCGAGCTCGAGCTCAGCTTGATTTGATAACAAGCTTACGGGCGAGCTCAAGCTCGATTCGAAAATTACTCATCCGAGCTCGACTCGAGCTCGGCTCGGCTCATTTAAGGAAAACGAATCGAGCTTTCAAGCCTGATTTTTATTAATATGTTTAATATGTATTATATTTAATAATTATTATATTAATATATTTGATTATCACTTTTTAATACTCCCTCCGCTTCTAAGGTATCCATTTTAGTATTTTTGGCGTTCGTTTCAAAGGTATCCATTTCTCATATTTAGTAAAAAAGTATACAATATGACACACCAATTCCCTCTAATACAACTATCCACTTTACATATAATAATAATACTCCTTAATCCACATACAAAAAGCAAATGGATACCTTAGAATCGAATAGAGGAAGTATTATTATTATCGAGCTTTGGCTCGACTCGATAATGTAACGAGTATTTTAACAAACTCGAACTTGAGCTCGAATAATCACGAGCCGAGCTCGAGCTTTAACAAGCCGAGCCGGACCGAGCTCTCGAGCGGCTCATTTCATATAAGAGTAAAATAATACTCCATAAAAATATGAATTTGTACCTTCATTTAGTTGTACACAAACATTTTTTATATTTTGGATCTAGAAATTAGTCCATTTGATAATTCGGTATGCAAACCTGAATATATACGCCCAATGTTTACTGAATATATATGAATAAATCTTGAAAATTTTAGTACATTCTAAATGCACACACTATAACATGATTAGTTAATATAAAAACAATAATATATATAATTCACAAAGTGAAGAATACCGATTCCATAGAAAGAATATACACTAAAAAAAATAATAATATTTTTAGCAATCGAATTTAACAATGAAATTCTTAGTTAGTAAATTACCAATGAATTAGCAACAAAAATGACATTTTTGTTTTAACAACAGAATGCCATCGGATTTATTCTCTATTTTAGCAACGAAATTCAATCCGTTAGTAATTACCAACGGATTATCAAGAGAATCATTATATAAATTACTAACGGAATTATTAACAACGAATTACCAACAGAATTATTTACCAATAGAATTAATTTTTTTTTACTAAAAATTTATCAACCACCACTTTACCAACGGGTAACGGAATCCGTTGGTAAGCCAATTTAACAATGAAATTAAAGCTTTTACTAACGGAATATTCCGTTGCTAAAAAATAATTTTTTTTGTAGTGATAATCATTATATTGTCATATATACTATAGAACTTTTACCCTTTTAATTTATCACTTCACTTTTCCAATTATCTCTCTTTTTTGTGTTATCGTTAGATGAATATATAACACTTAAAAGGAGAAAAAATATATCTCAAAAGGCATAAACCCTAGAAGTATTTGATGGATTTATTTTCTATCTTTCATATCAGTCATATAAGAAATGACGTAGAGAATGATACACAAAAATGATATACTATAAGCTTGAAAGATACAAAATGTTAAAATAATGAATTAGCGGCCACATTTAGAGGTGGCATTACAAATTATTCTTATATCTTTCTAATTATTACTCTCTCCTCAATCTATCAATTTTATCATTTTGGTTCGTCCACTCTTAATCTATTCATTTTTACTTTTAGATATATGAGACTCACTCATCCACTAATACAATTATCCATTACACATTAAATAATAATTTTTTTTAATTCATGCGAAAAACCAACAGATAGATTGGAGATGGATGGAAGGATAAATAATTAATTAAGACAATCAAATTTATGAGTTGCACTCAAACAACACGTAACAGCTTTCTAGATTTGTAATTAGTTTTTTTCTCCATTATTAACTAACATTCCTACTCTCTTGATTCGCGTGACTAGGAAAATCTTCCATTATTTTTGTGGGGGTTGGTGGTCCTTTCGGTAGTTCCAATCATGTAGTATGTTGCAATAATAAATTCCAAGATTTTTTTTCCACTTTCTCAATACTCCACTATTCATCCTTTAATACGATGGAAATACTTTCTTTACTTGAAATTAAGATTTAATAAGTGATAATATAATTAATTAACCTGTAAATACTACAATTTATTTTTTAGAATTTTATTCACATCGTATATAATAAAGAGAAGATTACGATAATCAAATCATTTTAAATTGATTTGATTTATTGAACAATCTGCTGCATTATTATTTGATTTATTATTTTTTTTTTTGTAAAGATCAAACTATTATTTCAGAAATCGTATCAGACTAACTCCTCTCTATTAGTATACCCATAAAACATTTATAAAAGATCAAATTATTGAAAGTCAGAAGAATACTTCTTTAAAAATTTTAAGACATTAATATGGCATTGTAAGACATTTAGTTATAGTATTACTTTTTTTTTTTTCAATCCATGTTAGTAATTTCGATTTTGTCCTGTCAACATTTAATTTCACTAAATATTTAAAAAATAAAAAATCACATCAATTCACAACCTTAAATATACATTTTAATTATAAATTTATCATTTCCACCTAATACACGTTAAGATACTTTATAATTTATTTATTATCTAAAAATACTATATTGCCCTCTAAAAATCTATATAAATAGTTAAAAAATAATTTTTCTTTAATTTTGTGTTTACAACGACAGTATAGAATAAGTTCGGATAAAGGAATTATTTTGTATGTCTAATATGAGTGAGAAATTAGAGATGAAAAACACTTAAATATTTAGTTTTAAAATTACATTTTCTTTCAATTTTTTTTTTTTTTTACTCTTACATGTGTTGATGTGTGAGATTTAATACTGTGACACAAAATTTAAACTTGAAAACTTTGAAATTAAGACTTTGAAAAAGTTATGAAAGCCCGTCAACGAAGGTAAGAGATCCATTAAAACGCCAACATAAATAGAATTACCAACCGACAATACTACAAATCAAAATCATATATAGAAAAAATGGACTTCAAAATAAACCACAAAAATTTCCATGCTGCCTAGGAAAAAGGACTCAAAAAGACCATAAAAATTTCTACCTGCCTACCCATTAACAATACTTTCTTTACCTACCCTTTACATAAAGTCCAATTTTAATTAGTTAAACAACTCTACAAACTTTTGACCTCATTCCAAGTACACACAAATAAATATCACTCCTCTCCTCTCCTCTCCTCTCCTCTCATCTCACTACCCTTCAATCCACACCACAATTAATATGACAACATTAAACATACTCTCCCTTCTCATCCTCCTTACAGCAACTACATCTCTGGCTCAAACCACCGATCAATGGTTCACCCGAATCGAAGCGGGTGACGAAGTCGTCACCACGCTTCGATTTTACTTCCACGACATCGTCAGTGGTCGGAATCCGAGCGCCATAAGGATTGCTCAACCTCTTCAGAACAACACCCTGCCCAACCTCTTCGGCATGCTCATAATGATCGACGACCCGTTGACCGTCGGGCCCGAACAATCCTCCAAGATCATTGGCCGGGCCCGAGGTCTGTACGGGTCGGCCGGGCAGACGGACTTTGGTCTCATCATGGCCCTTAGCTATGTGTTCACCGATGGGATATACGATGGGAGCTCGTTTAGCCTTCTTAGCATCAACCCGGTCATGAAGTCGAACCGGGAGATGGCCATCGTCGGTGGGACCGGCCTCTTTCGCATGGCCCGTGGCTATGCGATCGCCACCACTTATTGGGGCGATCCTAGCACGGGCGATGCTATAGTAGCATATAATGTTACTATTGTTACTTATGTATAACATTGTTATAACAACTCAATTACCAATTTAGTGTAATAGTGAATTGAGTATTCAGTTATTTTTTAGAAAAATCCCTTCACAATAATTGGGGGACCTACAGGGTCTTGATTGTTAAGACTTGTAGGTGAGTTTGTTGAACAACTTCAAAATGTGTTCTTTTATTTGAGGAATTTGATTTCTTCAGATGTTTCCACTTCTCATAATATATATTCTTATAAATATCACAGCTGTAAAGCACATTAAACCTAAATTAATGGGCCAGCTTTAAGGAGATTCCCACCATGTATGGGCTAGCTTCTTTATCCACTTAATTCTCTATCTTAATTAATTTTAGTTATTATTATTATTTTTAAATTTTAGTCACTTTAATCCAATTTGAGTTCAAACTAATCGAAATTGAGGGTGTCAGGCATGTGCGAGTTTTCGACATCATTTTCAAATTTCCAATTAATTTGGATAAAAGTTGGAAGTAAAAAAAAAAAACTAAAATTGAAAGGGATTAAATTTGGGAAAAATGATTTGAAATTGAATAAAAAATACTCCTTCCGTCCCATTGAAACGTATACATTTTTTCATTTTGGTCCGTTTCAATACAAAGTATGCATTTCCCTTTTTGGTAAAAAGACCCCATACAAATTAATTATTTTTCTCTCTTTGGGCCCACACATCACACTAATACACCAACCCACTTTATATTAAATTATTATTTATCTCACCTCATAATACATTAAAATATTATATCTCTTAATCTACGTGCAAAAAGCAAACGCTTAGTATTTCTCTCACCTCACAATACATTAAAATATTATATCTCTTAATCTACGTGCAAAAAGCAAACACATACGTTTCAACGAGACGAAGGGAATAATTAAAATGGATGATTAAAGGAAATCAAATAGATTCTAGGACAAAATGCGATTATTTTTCCCCACTACACCCTAATAACTTAAGATTAATTAATAAAATTTAAATTTAAATTAAGGGTTTACATTGCATCATTTTTTGAATCTATTTCTAGCCAGGTTTTGTACAATCATCCATTATTTTATTATTAATTTCTTTAATTGTTTACGTTTTGTATGGATAAGCTGTAAAAAAATTATAAAATTGTATAAAATGGGTTTCTTTATGCAAAATAAAAAAAGGTTAAAATTAAGAATTCGGCCCACTTCAAAGCAACCAGGGAATTCGAATTAAAATCATTTGTCAGATCATAAAAGGGATGTTGAATTGAATTCTTCAATACTACTTTGTTCTTCATTAAAATGGAGTATTTTTTTAAGAGTTTTATCAATTCAAGACCCTATTGTAAATTATCAATCCAAGACCTGAAATATGTAAAACTATCAATCCAATGCCTAAATTTGTTAAATATTATCTCCTATTTTTATCAATTTAGGGCCTAAATTCAGGGCCCAAATTGATAGTTTTATATAATTCAGGCCTCTAATCGATAGAATAAATAATTCAAGCCCCGAATTAATATTTTACTCATTTATCAGGCACTGTATTGATAAAATTCATCGGAAGGAACAATAACTCTATAAGTAATTACTAGATTTTCTTTTTTTTTTCTACATGCACAGAAAATCTTATATGTAAAATAGTTAAAGATATTATAAATTTATTGGAATAATGTTTTGTGAACTCTATTAAATCAAAGAATTTATTGGTATATACTCCTTCCCAGTTACATTTCCTTTGTAAAGTATAACTCTTTTAGTGGGACGAGGACAGTGGCCGACGTGTATTGGGCCCGGAGGGCACTGACCCCCTGAAGTTGTGCAAATTTTTACTATATATATATAGGAGTACTACACTAAATGTTAGATGAATTAGTGCTTTGGTTCTCTCAATTAACAAGCAGGTCACTCGTTCGAGTATTGCTCTTGCTTTTCAGCTGTATTTTTATTTTTTTATCCTGTGTATAATAGATTTTCAAAAATTTTCCCATCATTTAATTTTATGACCATTTACTGTATATACTGATTACTATCATTGATAAATTACATAGCATTAAACACTATGTTAAATATTTTAATTAATATTTCTATCGTTATTACCTTTTAAATATTTTAATTATTATTAATTTATTTGATTTAAAATATACGTAATAAACATGTGAATTTTTTAAAGTCGTTTTCTTAGGTGCGTAACAAGGAAAAAATATGTGACATTCTTATAATAATGTGATATTGAAGGACGTTAATATTATACAGTATTACTATGACAGAAAAACAATGGTACAAATGAAAATAAAAAACGTTCACAAATACAAGAAATTGGGATTATATACACTATATTCTGTACTATTATTTGGACCCCTCGGCGCAAGAATAGCATTAAACACTATGTTAAATATTTTAATTAATATTTCTTTCGTTATTACCTTTTAAATATTTTAATTATTATTAATTTATTTGATTTAAAATATACGTAATAAACATGTGAATTTTTTAAAGTCGTTTTCTTAGGTGCGTAACAAGGAAAAAATATGTGATATTCTTATAATAATGTGATATTGAAGGACGTTAATATTATACAGTATTACTATGACAGAAAAAAGTGGTACAAATGAAAATAAAAAACATTCACAAATACAAGAAATCGGGATTATATACACTATATTCTGTACTATTATTTGGGCCCCTCGGCGAAATTCCTACGTCCGCCACTGGACGAGGAGAATATATTTTATGAGCTATTCTATTATTTTCAATTTGAATGAGTTATGGATATACTGAATCTCAATTATATATTCAAGAGAATTATAAAGTGGCATAACGATGCTTATAATTTTTAACGTATACTACAAAAAGAAAAATGAGTCTTAACGTGGTTGTCTTGTGTCAAAATAATGAATCATTAATTTTCAGAATGATGAACCGTAACTTTTGAATGACAATTTATTATTTATCTTAATAAAAATATAAAAATTCACGATGTAACAAAATTTGAACTTGAATAATATATCATTCATAAGAATAATAATTTATTGTTTTAAAAAATACTAATAATTTTTAATTTAAAAAGTGAAACTAGAATACACATAATTTTATGATCAACTTGTAGAGAATAATTGCCATGTGTTTTATTAAAATGGATCTGGTTGTATAAATTATACAATGGTGTAGAAGGGATGTTATATATAGTGGAGCTTGGGACCATATTTTAAAGAGTGTTATTAAAGCCACAATTATTGATGCTCTAACCCTAAGTAGAAGCTTTGTATCATAGTATTTATTATTTCAGACATGGCATCTATATTTTGGGAAACTCTTATTCTTCATGGAATGAGTACAAGAGACAAATAAGAAGTGGTAATATTTAAATAAAAAACATATTTGATCTATGAAAAATAATAATATTATAGTAAATCATGTCATAAAATAAAAATAATAATAATTAATTAAAAAACAAATAAAATGATTCCACCATAAGACAAGACGGTCTCAAACAAGTATTATTGATAAATACATGTACATTTATATTTCTAACGTTAATGCAAAGTATTCCCTTTATTATCCACGAAAAGTTCGTGTGAAACTAATGCACGTGATAGTGTGAATAATTTAATAATTATTTGGTTAGAATTTTAACTTTAAAAAAAAATAAAAAAATTCAAGTGGATGGCTATACCTTAAATTCGATAGTTATTGAAAAGAATAAAAGAAAATACATAAAATGTACTCTCTACCAGTACTATTAAATTATGAGTAATCATGATGCTTAATCATTTTAACGTGACCTTGCTTAATCATTTTAACGTGACCTCAAAGTCAAGCTGCTCCATGTTTCAGTATTAAATATGGACGATATTTATTAATTTAATTAGGTGTTTTCCGATGAAATTATGTTTATAAATCGTATACATCATTTAAGCCCATAAATAATAAAGATTGCAATAGTTTGCCAATAAAAAAAAACATTTAAATGTGGGTTAATATTCGCACGTAAAATATTTATATAAGACTATTTCTTAAGTATATTGGAAAAGTTACACATTGATCCTTCGGGGAAATGTCCATTTCATTAAGTTGCAAGTGTTGAATTTTTTTTCTTTCTTTTCTTTCCTTACGAATGTGCATTTAGTTAGAAATATACCTTAAAATTTCAAATTGAATCCAAAATATTGCATTTTATGTCCAAAAGTTTGTTGGATTTTTGGATTAAAAGAGTTATATTTTTGGTTCCATCCAAGGAATTTTAGGATAAAATGTGGACTTAAAAAAAAGAAAAAATCTATATTTTATTTGCGAATGATCTTGGATGTTCTATTACACTTGATGTTACATCTCCTGTTACACGCATTAGATGACGAGGAAGAAAATCTCAACCATTACCCTTAGAGTTTACGCTTTTCTTTTAGGGTATAATATATTTTATTATATCACACGTGTCAATTATCCAATGATACATAACATGAGATGTAACACCAACATATAAAAAAAATAACCATTGACGGATTGGTACATGCAGCAAAAATATAAATTGATGTACTTATAGAAGGGTACTATTTATAATAAAAGGTCGGGAAAATATCAATTTTGGTCCTCTAAAATAAGCCAAATCCAAATTCAGTTCTCAGGTTTGATAATTTCTTAAAAGTGGTTCTTCGGTGTCCGATTTTAGTCATTTTCGTCAATTATATATTGGTCCTTTTGTCCCCTTTTGGTCCTTAAAGTTGCTGGAAAAAATGACAAAAAATGGACAAAAAGGACCAAAAGTAGACAAAAAAGATTAATTTTGGACACCAGATGACTACTTTTGAGAAATTACCAATCCTTAGGACTGAAATTGGATTTGGCATATCTTTGAGGACCAAAATTGATATTTACCCTAAAAGGTCTCACACATATATTTTAAACTTCATTAGTTTTGTTCAGGAGTCATATAAAGATTTTTTTTTGAGTGAGGCTCCTGTGCACGCGGGCGCACGGAGCACATTTTGTGCGCATTTGCAATTTCCATGCCTCTTTGCAGTTTAGGACCCTACCAATACATATGTTTAAATAGAATTGGAGGGGGAAGGGTTGTGTTCAAATACTCCATGTCCTCAGGGGCGCAGGAGCTTTTGCTTTTTTTTTTTTTAATGCGAATTTGTAAAGTGTGTAAGGATAAGATTAGTTTCATAAAGAATAACAGTCAAAATTAATGGAATAAAATCTATTAACATGGATAGATAGTCGGATTGCATAAGAAACCCAACATTAGGTTATATAAAGTATACTAAATGAAAATTTTATTTATTTGTTGTTTCTACTAAAACCTAACTGGCTAACTCCATAATATTTTGTTACATTATAGTGTTAGATTTTTTTTTTTGTGTGAATTTGGATCCGTTACATGAATGAAAGATGTAAATATCTATGCCTGAAAGTATAAACTCCATGGAAGTAGTTTAAGATTTTTCTTCATACAAATCTAATGCATAGAAAAGAAATGTAATATGTAAATATGTACTTTCCTCTTTATTCCATAAGGTTGTGTTTGAATTGAGTCATTTTAAATCCAATGAATTTAAAAATGAGTGGATTTTAAATTCCTTGGATTTTAAATCAATTCATTTGAATTCCACTGTTTGGATAAATTATGGATCTTTGAAAGGATTTCAAATTCATAATTCAAAAATTATTTTTAAAATTGAATTTTATATATGATAAATAAAAATAATAAAATTTTATTATATTAAATATTAAAATCTAAAATTTTATTAAAAATATTTTTTTTGGGAGGGAACTCTACCACCCAACCTACCCCCTACCCACTCCCCTCCCACCACCCCACCCCAAATAAAATTTTTTTATAAAATTTTAGATTTTTAATATTTGAATAATAAAAAATATTACCACCCAACCCTACCCCTTACCCACCCCCACACACACCCAAAATTTTTTTTTTATATAAAATTTTAGATTTTAATTTTTAAATAATAAAAATATTACCACCCAATAGTACCACCTTATCCATCCACCCACCCCACCCCACCCCCCACTCTCACCACCCTATCAATCCTACCTTTTTTTTTCCACTTTTGGTCCTAAATGTATACACTTTCGGACAATTTTTGGATTTTTTTTAACATAAAGGACTAAATTTAGACAAAAATGACTAAATTTGGATTAAAATGACTAAAAAGTGAAAAAAAAAATGACCAAAATTGAGAATTGCAATAGAAAAAGGACTTAAGTTGGAAAATGACATACTTATAATTACTTAATAATTAAATCACACATGCAAACACCAAATTAACTTAGTAAATTAAAACCGTTGCAGCTTGAATGAACACTTGATGGATATCATCATATGCGTGCTTGCAGACCCTTGTAGTAATTAGCATTGTAAGTACTATAAATGGTGTACTCAATCACATCGTTCTGAAAATTACTAAGAACTGCGAATCCACGCGCCATTCGAAAAACCCCCGTTCCCCCCACCACAGACAGCTCGCGCGTAGCCTCCACCGCCGGATTCCTTCCAACAACCGAGACGCTACTTCCGTTGTACTTCCCCGCCGTGAACACGAAGTTGAGATCCATGGTCATGGCGAAGGATTCCAAGCCCGAGGAAGTAGCCAGCCCCTGTAGCCGTCCCAACCGGGTCGAGTTCCGGTCGGGCTCCGCCGTGACCAGGTTGTCGAAAGCCACTTGCAGCCCGAAAAAGGTGGAGGAGTTGGCAGTGATGGGAGAACGAGCAATCTCGTACACTGTCTGAAACGGACCAGATGTTGCATCTTGAACGTAAAGGTGGATTATCGCATAATTTCTTTGGATTCCACCACCATAGTTGATCATGTTTTGGAACATTAATGCAGCTTCTGATTCACTCTTCTGGATCAAGAGTTTTCTGGCATGGTTGACATGAATTTGTGTGGCTAAGTATAAAATGGAAATCATCATGACAACCAAACTTATGATATTGCTTATATGCTTTGCCATCGGATTCTTTCTTTCTTTCTTTACTTGTTTTGAGGTTTGATGATGGTTGATGGCATGAGATTATATATATATATATAGGAGCTAGGAGAGAATGGATAAGGACCAAATACTTTAAAACTAATTCCTCCCTCCTACATTAAGGGTAGTTTTTGCTTTTTGACACGTGGATTAAGGAGTATTATTATTTAATGTGTAGTGAGTAGTTGTATTAGTGGGAGTGTGGGTCCCATATTTTAATTGTATTAGCGGGTGTGTGGGTCCCATATATGTAAAAAAGGAAAGTTGACTCTTTGGGTGAGACACCCAAAATGGAAAAAAGAAACTCTTTTGGTGGGATGGAGGGAGTATCTCTTTTGGGATCAATATTTAATTTTTGTGATGCTAATCTATTGACAGTATTATTCATTTCGTGTTTTATACCTTTTTAATATTGGGTCATTTTGGGGTGCACCTCTGCACCTATATTAATTATAGGTTAAAATAGGAATAGTGGACAGTTTTTATAAAAATTAAATTAATTATATTATTTTATTTAATTGTTAAGAATAAATTAGAAAGTTAAGATTGTTCAGGTACACCTTAATTCAAGTTGAATTCCCTGTTACACATTCTATGTTTCATTGGTGTTTCATTAAATAAAAAAATTATACCCTACAAATGACCATTAAACTCTTGGGGTATGTATTGAATTTTGGCATTTGATTATGACACGTGACAAATAATTAATTTGTGTAACAGTAGATGAAACATTATTGTGTAACAGGTGATCCCATTTGACCTTAATTGGACTCTAAAATATTATACCCTAATTAATAATTATTAAACTCTTATACACATCACACGACACTAATTTAGGCATTCATTATAAAATATATATTTAACAAATGTAATAAAAGATGAAACACAAAAATGGAATATGTGATTAATAACATTTGAATTTCCATGCACATACAGTTAGGTTGTGTTTCAAACATACTGGAGTAATTACATACTTCTAACATACTGGAGTAATTAGAAGTGAATTAAGGGAAGTAAAAAAATGAGGCTGTCAACACTTGAATATTTAAGGAAAAATGGTTTATGCAGACAACTCTGTACCAGCAGACATATCATGAGCACTAGTGTTTTTTCTCTTTCTGTTTCAAGTCTTTATAATGGGCTTCTGTTGTATAATGCCTGTTAGTGTGCGTGAGTGAAAAACAACATGACACGTGTCATTTCAGTGCTGTAACTTTTTGAATGACACTAATTGCAAAGAACAGAATCAACAGCGGAAAATATAAATTTTTAGAGAAAACTCAAGAACACGTCAACGTAATTTATCCACAAACTTTCGTTTGCATTAAACTTGGAAAAATAATAAATACAAAAGTTTTCAAGGATCAAATTCAATCTTTAGAATTTATCATTTTAAACCTGTAAAGTAAACCTATTACAACAAGATTTAAAAGCTACTCTAATGACGAAAATTGTAAAACGACAATTACAATCTTCTAGCATATGAGAAGAGACCGTTCATCTCTCCAACACTCCAAAAAGAGTAGACAGGATGTTGCTTGAAGTGTGACAACACTTCGTGCAACACCCAAAATGGCACACATTTCTGATATGAATTTTCTGCACTTGAAATGAATGACTTTGGACAAATTTATGCTTCTTCATTCTTGCGACAATTGTGAGAGATGAAGTCTCTAACTCCTCTCCATTAAGTCTCCAACTTCTCACTTCCTTAAAGATAGGAAGTAATTGGTTCTTCATTCTAAATCCTTCCTGAAGAGAAATTAACGTACTTTTGGGAGGCGAAATTTAAGTACCAACAATCCCTGGTACAAAGGATTTCAGAATAAGATTTATTTTTCGGTGTCTTTAAATTTATATATTTTTATTCTAAACTTTTAATTGATATTAAATTGATTTGAAACAACCAATTTAAGGGAAATTGGACTACCGGTCGAAAATCCGGTTATATTTTGATTTGTGGCGAATGTACACATAGCATTGACCTACGAGAAAAAATATTCACGCATGAGAGTAAAGGAAAATATTGAAATTTTTATCTCACACGTACATGTCACATATCTTATAATGCACATAACCAGCAATATAACACTAAAATATAATCATTGTACATGTCACATATCTAATGTACATAACCAACTATATAACACTAAAATATAATCGTTTGATAACCTTCTCATGTTCGGTTCAAATGTCCCGTGACATTAAATTAAATATATTAATATTGGATGAACAATAGAATTCACTTGTATAATCTTTTGTATAGAAATTAGAAAATGATACTCCTTTATGACGAGACTAATTTGTGCGACTCTCTAAAATTAGGCCCAACCAATGGTGTAGACATATTTTATAGGTAGTGTAATTAGCAGGACATCCAAGCCCAAATAACGTGCTTTGCCAAGCCCACAGAAAAACAAATTTAGGCCCCCTCAAAACAATTAATAATTTTATAATTCATGCCCTAACAAAATTGATAACTATCCTATTTTTATATCCTGAAGCTGTCTAGTAGGAAAAATTTAAAAAAATATTAAAAAATTCAGGCAGTTATCAAAATTTTTAGGTCTTTGATAGAAAATAATAAAAAGAAAATTTCATTCAAAATACTATTAATGATTTGGACACAATACAAATCCTTGGATCATTAATTTTTAAAAAAATTCATAAAATTACATCGACAATCAACACATAAATTTAAATTTAGAATCCGACCATTTATTCATAAAAGTTTAAACATTCACCAAACACTTGCAAATGAGCTCATGTATACATACTTACCCGGCATAACTAACACAAAAGTTTGAGCACACGAATTACACATCTTTAATATTGATATAATTTGATTCAATTAGCTCGAACCGAACTCAATACACCAGAAATTAGACTTTAATTAATTAAACAATAACAAAAATTATGATTCAAAATTGAAATTTCATTTTACTGTGATAATGAAAAATGAGTTAGCTCTTTTGGGTGGGTCATGCGTGTATATATCCAAAAATAGATATTTTTATTCAATTACAAAATGAGTGAGTGTCTTGTGCGCCCGCATTTAGATCCGTGTCCCTTTGCAATTTACGTGCTCCTTTATAATTTAAACTCCCTAACAATACATAGATTTAAATAGAATATGAAGGGGAAGAATTGTGTTCACATCTTGTCCCCAAAGCTTTTGCCTTATAAAATTAGAAGATAACGCAACTTATTCTACCTATTAAACCAAATTGTTATACTATTAAATATCGCCATAAAAATTTGGAAGGGGTAATATTAAAAATAGAAAGTGATCCTCTAACAAACTCCCTCCTATATTAATACCCAATATCCTACCTCACCCACACAGACACTAATCTTGCCCCTTTTATACTTTCCCCATTCCTAAATTATTGCAAAAAAAAGGCAATAATGGCAAAGTTTAGTATTGCTTTTCTGATTTTGATGGTTTCCATGGCCGCGGCGGCTCGGCCTCCGATTTCGACATCTTGGCCATGACGATGGACCTCAACTTCTACTTCACGGCGGGGGAGTACAGCGGGAGCACCATCTCCGTGGTCGGGAGGAACGAGATCATGAACGCCACGCGCGAGCTGCCGGTGGTGGGCGGAACGGGGCAGTTCCGGATGGCGCGTGGATTCGCCATCGTGAGGAACCACTCCACCGGCGAGGACGGCAATGGGATTCTTGAGTACCATATTTATGCGTATACTGATGAAGGTTATAAGAAGCTTCTACTCGCACACAAATAATTATGTCTGTTTTTCTTTCATTGATTTAATTACTGTACTTCCAACAGTGCTCATCTTTGTTAGCTTCTAATGAATAATTTTTGAAATCTCCATCCGCTATTAGTGATTTAGTGGCCTCCTTTTGTTTTATTTTGTATTGATTCGTGATTTAGGCAAACTATGCACATGATGCAACTAAAATAACACATGATAATATATATGATCGAGGGTTCACAATTTTATTTTATTTCAAAGGGTCTTTTTCCAAAGTATCAGTGGATGACACGCTATTGAAATTTTGATCTTGTGTCCACTACCAACTCATTTAATTAGAGAAAATATGATGTTTCGTTCTGTAAATAAATATCAAGTTTAGTATTTAAAAGTATCAATTATTTTAATTTTAATTCTTTTTATTTGTAATTCCAATTTTGGTAATATTTTGTTCAAATTATTATTATTTTTTTAAATTTAGTCATTTTATCAAATTTAATTATTTTTTTTTCAAATTTTGGAATAAATTAATCGGACAAATTCTAACATAAAAGATTAAATTTGAACAAAACTAAAATGAACTAAATTGGAACAAAAGTTATCAAAATTGAGAATTGCATATAAAAAAATAATTATAATTGGAATCACTCATACTTAAAAGTAAGAATTTTTATACTCTCTCCGAGTTATTTAAGATTACACCTCTCTTTTGTAGAATACAAAGAAGAGGTATAATATTAAATGAGATAGTGGGAGTATTTTTTAATATAGTTTTGTTTACATATCTAAATAATATATAGTTCTATTTTTTTTTAATCCAAACATGGTCTATTATAATTTAATATTATTTGGAAAATATTAAAGGTTTTTAAAATTATCAAAATAATTTTGGGCCTCCATGCTCTCTAAAGTTAAGGGACTTCTAAGAAATCCATTGCTAAGCTTAATTTAAGTTGGTATCGAATAATTATTTGACACGAAAATTTCGTGTAAAAAATTACCCAAATTCGTGTTATTTTTTTTTTTTAAAAAAACTGAACTTATTATTTGACATGAAAATATTTGACACGAAAATTTCGCATAAAAAATTACACAAATTCGTGTTAATTTTTTTTTAAAAAAAACTGAACTCAATATTTGACACGAAAATTTTTGACACAAAAATTTCGTTTCAAAAATTACACAAATTCGTGTTAATTTTTTTAAAAAAAAAAAAAAAAACTGAACTCATTATTTGATACGAAAAATTTTGACACGAAAATTTTGTGTAAAAAATTACACAAATTCGTGTTATTTTTTTTTAAAAAAAACTCAATTCATTATTTGACACGAAAAATTCGAGTAAAAATTTACAAAAATTCGTGTTAATTTTTTAAAAAAAAAAACTCAACTCATTATTTGACACGAAAATTTCGTGTAAAAAATTTAAAAAATTCGTGTTAATTTTTTTTTAATAAAAAAACTTAACTTATTATTTGACACGAAATTTTTACACGAATATATTATTTTACACAAATTCATTTTCAAGTAAAGATTAAATTCGTCATTTCGGGATAAAAAAGAATTCCCCTTATATTAGGGGTAATAAAGAAAAAGCTTAAAAGATGTCGGACATTTTTTACAATTACTTCTAATAATGTTTAATGGATCTTGAGTTGGACATGACTCACGAGTCCTTGGATCTTCACGTGCATGTTTTAATTGAAATCACATAAGTTTGGACCAATGGATAAGATAGGACCGTGATATTAACGTTGTCTTGTCTGCAGATATAGTCACATAATAACCGACAATTTATTGTATGCTCGTGGAGCAACAATTATCTCATTCAAAAGTGATTTCAATTAAATGACATGAGTTAAAACATAGTATATAAATAATTATATTTATAATATATCTTAGGACTTTTACCTATTTATTAAATTTACATCACTTTTCTACTCCAATTATCATATAAAATTCCTCCCAACACCTAAACGTTTGCTTGTCCCCAAGCAAAACACAGTATAAGAAAGATCAAATATGTAATTGGGTAGAGTACACCTGATTTAATTTTGGGTAGAGTTTTGACCACAATCAACCCTTGCAATTTGTATCACAGCTGCTAATCACAACAGAAAATTAAGAGTGAACAATCAGACAATTTATTAAAAATAAAAATTAAATAAGAAAATTGGGTTGCCTCCCAATCAGTGCCTTTTTTTATTATCGTTGGCTCGACTTAGGTAATGTGTATTTTATCAATTGTAAACCATGTCCTCCAACTCCATTTGATCCACCTCAACCGTCTGGAAGCCTTCATGATACTCTTTAAGTTGGTGCCCATTAACTTTGAAACTCTTTTCAGAATTTGCGCTTCTTATTTCAACTGCACTATGAGGAAACACATTAGTCACAATAAAAGGACCAATCCAACGAGAACACAACTTACCAAGAAACAATTTAAGCTTTGAATGGCAAAGTAGAACTTTTTGCCCAACGTTAAAATTTTTTCTTGAGATTCTAGCATCATGAAATGTCTTTGTATTAGCTTTGTAAATCACTGAATTCTCATAGGCCTCGTTCCTCAATTCTTCCAATTCTTGCAATTGGAATTTCCTTTGCTCTCCGGCCTTGTCATAATCCATGTTGCATTTCTGGATTGCCCACCACGCTTTATGCTCAAGCTCCACTGGTAAGTGGCATGGCTTTCCATAGGCGAGTCAATACGGGGACATGCCAATCGGTGTCTTATAAGCCGTTCGATAGACCCATAATGCATCCTCCAAACGTGAGCTCCAATCTTTCCTAGACATATTAACCGTCTTCTTCAAAATTCTCTTGATCTCACGGTTGGATACTTCCACTTGACCACTCGACTGAGGGTGGTAAGATGTGGATATTTTATGAAACACTGAATACTTGCGCAGCAGCGCTTTTACCGTTCGGTTGCAAAAATGTGTGCCATTGCGACTGATGATGGCTCAAGGAATTTCAAACCTACAAAAGATATTAGATATAAGGAAGCCTGCAACCACTTTAGAATCATTAGTTCGGGTGGTCTTTGCTTCCACCCACTTCAACACATAATCAACGACAAGTAATATGTAAGTAAAGTCAAACGAAGAAGAAAAAGGTCCCATAAAATCCATCCCCCACACATCAAAAATCTCACAAACGATTATAGGGTTTTAAGGCATTTCATTTCGTTGAGAAATATTTCCTACACGTTGACATCTATCACAAGACTTGCAAAATTCATAGGCATCCTTAAACAATGTCGGCCAATAAAATCCACATTCAAGCACTTTGAAAGCAGTTCTCCTAAAATCAAAATGACCACCACATGCATGACTATGACAAAAGGTGAGAATCGAATTAAATTCAATATCAGGAATGCACCTTCTTATCACTTAATCAGAACAACGTTTCCACATATACGGATCATCCCACAAGTAATACTTGGAATCACTACGGAGTTTATCACGTTTTACCTTACTTATATTGTTTGGAAACTGATGGGAGGATAGAAAATTCGCCAAATCAGCAAACCATGAAACAAAGCCTTCTGACACTGAAGGGTTCAGTGTCAGTTGATCCGAATTTTCCAGATTTTGTTGAACGGCTAGCAGCTGTTCATCCGAGAATTTTTCAAGAATTTTCTGCTCATCTTTATCTCTAATCAGTCGACTTAGGTGGTCGGCCACTAGATTCTCCGATCCCTTTTTGTCTTTGATTTCCAATTCGAACTCTTGAAGCAGCAAAATCCACCGAATCAACTGAGGTTTTGTTTCCTTCTTCGTCATGAGATAACGAAGAGCTGCATGATCAGAGAAAACAGTAACTTTAGTACCCAACAAATAAGATCGAAATTTTTATAGAGCAAAAATTACAGCTAGGAGTTCTTTTTCCGTAGTGGAGTAGTTGGCTTGAGCGTTATCCAAGGTTTTTGAAGCATAGAAGATCACGTGTGTAGCCTTGTCAACTCGTTGCCCCAACACTGCTCTTACGGCATAGTCACTAGCATCACACATTATTTCAAAAGGCAAACTTCAATTCGGCAGTTGAATCACGAGTGGTGTGTTTAGCAACTCTTTCAACTGATCGAAAGCTTTCTTACATGCATCATTCATCTCGAATTTCACATCTTTTTGCAACAACTCACAAAGTGGCTTGGCTATCTTCGAAAAATTCTTGATAAACCTTCTACAGAAACCTGCATGACCAAGAAAATAACGAACTTCCCGTACATATGCGGGGTAAGGCAATGCAGATATAAGGTCTACCTTAGACTTATCAGCTTCAATTCCATTCTTTGAAATGACATGACCTAAAACAATACCTTGTTCGACCATAAAGTGACACTTTTTCCAATTCAAAACAAGGTTTGTATCTACACATCTTTTCAAGATCAATTCAAGATTTTCAAGACAACTATTAAAAGATTCTCCATAGACACTAAAATCATCCATAAAGACCTCTATTATATTACGCACAAATTCAGAAAAAATACTTACCATACACCTTTGAAATGTGGCTGGTGCGTTGCAAAGCCCGAAAGGTAACCGACGACATGCAAAAGTCCCAAAGGGGCAGTGAAGGTTTTTTTCTCCTGGTCTTCGAGAGCAATTGCAATCTGAAAATAACCAGAGAAATCATCAAGAAAATAATAATAAGAATAACCTGCAAGTTTTTCTAACATCTGATCAATGAAGGGCAAAGGAAAATGATCCTTTCTAGTCATATTATTGAGCTTGTGGTAGACCATGCGCACTCTCCAACCTGTTTGCAAACGAGTCGGAACCATATCACCCTTGTCATTCTCAACCACAGTCACTCCTGATTTCTTTGGCACCACTTGTGTTGGACTAACCCACTTACTGTCTGAGATGGGATAAATGATCCCCACACTCAGAAGTTTCAACACTTCCTTCTTTACCACCTCCATCATGGGTGGATTCAACCGGCGCTGAGCTTCTCGAGACGACTTTGCATCATCTTCAAGCAGAATACGGTGCATGCAAATTGCGTGACTGATACCCTTCAAATCCACTACCGTCCATCCAACAGCAGTCTTATGCCTTTTTAACACATCGAGCAATAAGCTCCCCTGCTCGTCTGTCAGCTTGGATGAGATAATCACCAATAAAGTGGAATCCGACCCTAAGTACGCGTACTTAAAGTGCTCAGGAAGTGCCTTCAACTCCAGCTTTAGTGCCTGCACTATAGATGGAAGAATTTTTGGAAAAAATGTCAGATAATTTAATAGAAGATACATCTACGATGCTCGATCTCTGAGAAGAACTATACAAAGCATTGATATAGTGATTTAGCTCATCATTATCCCATCTTTCAGCGTCATTCTTCATGATTCCATGTTTAATTACTGTATCTAATGCATCCCTACTAGTGAGTTCGAAGTGTTTCTGGACAATAGGCTCAATAGTACTCATAATAGAAAGCAGGTTAGCATCATCAGGGTATTTCATAGCATCATATATGTTGAATTTAATGATCTGCCCATCAAATTCCATCGTGAGAGTACCTTCATTCACATCTATCTTAGTGCGTGAAGTGTTAAGGAATGGTCTCCCCAACAAAATCAGAGTGGAATTCGATGGGTGGTCATTCATTTCTAATACATAAAAATCAGCTGGGAATACGAGTTTGTGTACCTGAACAAGAACATCCTCAATGACTCCATCTGGGTATGCATGGCTTCGATCAGCAAGCTGGATGACAACTCCAGTCTTTTTCAACTCTCCCGCACCCAGCTTTTCAGACATTGATCGAGGCATCAAATTAATGGATGCTCCAAGATCCAGCATGGCTCTTTCCACCTTGATATTCCCAATCTTGCAAGGAACCACAAACATGCCAGGATCCTTGCGCTTCTGAGGTAACGTTTGCTGGAAGACAACTGAAACATTTTCTCCCATCACCACTTTTTCATCTCCTTTCAACCTCTTTTTGTTGGTGCATAGCTCCTTCAAGAACTTGGCGTATCTCAAAATCTTCTTAATCGCCTCAATGAGAGGTAAATTGATCTCCACTTTTCGAAACACCTCAAGTATTTGTTTATCTTTTTCAGTGGTGTCCGGCTTCCTAAACCTGCTTGGAAAAGGCAAATGGTTAATATTAAAAGGAATAGGGTCAGAAATGTTAACCTGATTTTTTTCGGACCTTCTGACACTGATGGGTTCAGTGTCAATGTTACATTTTTGCACATCAGATTTATTGATCCCAAACTGATCGATCTGATCATCCACTGTTCCAGCAGGTTCTACATCGTCTTTTTTCACATCTTGGTCAGGCTTTTTGGGCGGTACAACCTCTCCAACTATTTTTCACTACGCAGTGTAATAGCACTCACATTCTTAGGATTAACCTCCATTTGTGAGGGCAACTTCCCACTGTTTTGAATTTGCATCTGGCCTACAGTTGTAGCCAATTGGGTTACTTGATTTTCCAGGTTCCGAATTGATGATTGGGTTGTCATTTTCAAGTCCTGGATGGATGAATGTGTCATCTCTTGGAATTTGAGATTGTTGGTAGCCATTTCTTTCATCATTTTCTCAAATGAAACTCCTGAGCTTGCCCTACCTTGTTGGCGATTTCCACCATCTTGAGGGTGATCTTGTTGCCTATTTACCACTCTCTGCTCTTGAAACTGTTTTTGCCCCCTATTTCCTCCTTGTCCACTATCATACCTCAGATTGAGATGATCTCTCCAACCCTTATTGTAGGTTTGAGAGAAGGGATCATAAGGTCGCCCCATGGCGTTTACTTGTTCCTCACTGATTGTAACCCTGCAATCAAGAGTAGAATGATCATTAGTTAAACAATATTGACAAGATGGAGGGTTTACCCCTTTTCCTTTAGCAAGATTCTCCACAGCAACTGTCAACTTGTTCGAAGTTTCCTCCAACTTAGAATCATGGACCTCATTTACTTCTTTAAGTGTTGGATCACATGTGCCAAACTGTTGAGTGTTGGCAGCCATGCTAGCAATCAAGTCTCTCACAGCCGTAGGTGTTTTCATCATAAAAACTCCTTCACTAGCCGCATCAAGCATGTTTCGATCCATGATTGACAATCCTTCATAGAAGTACTGCACTAGCAACTGATCGCTTATTTGATGTTGGGGGCATGCTGATGTGAGGCGTTTAAACCTCTCCTAATACTCATGTAAACTCTCCCCTTAGATCTGACGAGCTCCAGATATCTCCTTGCGTAAGACAGCAACTCTAGTGGCTGGAAAGTAAATTTGGAGAAAAAGTTTCTCCATCTCGGTCCACGTATTATCGATCCGGAAGGAAGATAATACAACCAATCCTTCGCCATGTCCTTCACTACAAAGGGGAATGCCCTAAGCTTGACTTGTTCCTCCATCACTCCGGTTGGTTTCATGCTCATGCATACAACCGAAAACTCCTTCAAGAACTTGTGAGGATTTTCACCTGAAAGACCATGGAAAGCAGGAAGTAAATGAATCAATCCCGATTTCAATTCAAATACAGTATTATCAGTAATCGCAGTAAAGTTAATGCATAGTGGCTGATGGACTACGTCCGGATTTGCCAATTCATTCAAAGTTTTTCAGTATTTGCAGCTATGTTTTCCTCTTCCGACTCAGATCCTACAATATCTTCCTCCTCTAAATCAGAAAATTTAGAATTTTCCTCTTCAAGATGAAGTGGATCAGCTGCAAGTTCAAGTTCGGTAAGGTTTCCGGTGGTTTCGCCAATGGACAAACTTGTTTCCTTCTTCTTCCGGGACTCCTTACTCAACTTCTGGGCAGTCCTTTCAATTTCTGGAATGTATTCAAGCTATTTTTTACCAGAAGATCGAGTAATCATTCACAGAAAAAATTTTGAAAACAGGGGTCTTCTGACACTGAAGGGTTCAGTGTCAGTGTAACTGAAAAATTCAAAAATTCTAGAAAAATTCGAAAAAATTCCAAAACCTGTAGAAATGCAGAAAATATCAGAAACACAGAAATTTAACAAAATTCAATTTTACTCCCCGAGCAAACGACGCCAAATTTGGTAGGCTATCGCTGGCCTACCAAAATATAATTTATTTCCGACTTACTACAATACTTAGTATAATGGCAAGTACGGGTCTAACCCAAGAGAATATAATGAATTTTAATTAAATTAAAGTATTGAAAACAATAAAATAAATAAAGGGGGATTTTGATTTGGTGACAATATGAAAATAAAGCAAGTATTAAATCAACTCAATGTTTTTAACAACCAACTATATGAAAATTAATATTTAAATTAACAAGTGATAAAAGCCTAGTTTAGGATGCTGATCCCCTCCCATTTACTAAATTAATTAATTACAGGAATTAAACATCTAGTCTAATGTGCAAACTCAAATCCCTAGGTTGACGGTACGACCAATCAACCCCAATGTTCTTATGTTCATCAACTAAGGTACGACCACTAAATTGAACTATCTACGAGTGACCCTATGGATTCAAACTCGTAAACGCATTAAAACTCTAAACATAGAATTACTAGGCTACAAAATCCGGCTAGGAATCATACAACCTAGATCCTATTACACCTAGAGGGAATAATCTCTATTTGTTACTTAATTCAATTCCTACAACAATTACGGATTGTAGTTTATAGAATAACATTCAGCGGTAAAATAATTAAATAGTTAATCAGGCTAAATTATTATCAAACAACCATTAAGAACATCAAAGCATGTAATAGAATAACCTTGCACAAAAGATTCAATGTAAAACCCTTAATAATTCATCTAAATTTCAACGGGAGGTTCACGAAGTCCTAAACTAGAGAAGGGGATTAGCTTCACATGTTCATAGCAAAAATAAAATTAAAGGATAAAAACCGTTGATGTCTGATGATCTTCAATCTTCACGCCAGTTCTGCCCAGAATGATTATGTTCTGCTCCTTCCCAAGTCACGTCCAATCTCCTGCTAATTCATGTTCAACTCTGCTGAAAATATCGTGTGTTTCTGCTTGTGATAGCCCCCAAAAATAAATAAAATATCTTCCTTATTTGTGATCCCTAAGTAATCCTGCTTGATCTCTTTCCTTATTTTTCTCTTCAAAAATATCTCCAAGATCTTTTTTTTTTCTTTTCTTGATCGATCATCCAACAGATTCGGAGGAGATTTAGTCCTTCAAATATGTGGAAGATATGCTGGATGATTAATTTCCTTATTTACTCCTTTAATAACCTGTTTCCACATCAATTCAAATAATTAAAGTAATTATCTCCCAAAAACAATATAAGTTAATATTATCACATAAATATCATATAATTAAATCAATAGACTTGAATTTCCACTGAATAAACATACTAATATATGACTTATCAGAGGGAGTATTACTTTTCGTTAAAAAAATTATTGCTTCTTATCTATCTCACGAAAGTCATTCCGTGAGACAATCTCATACAAATCTTTGCCTATTTTTTGCTTCCATTGTTATTTAAAATTTAAATTTATGGTATTTTTATTATTATTTTCGCTATCATTTTTCCACCCCAAATGTATAGTCAAGTTCCTGTATTTAATTATATACACTTAAAAAAACTATGTTTTACGCGTAACGGAATATTTAATTAGTAAAATTTTTAATTTTATTGTTAAAATAATTTATTATTGAATTAACAAAAAAATTAGTAATTGGTAAAATGATAGTTAGTAAATTTTTAATTACGAAAATTTAATTTCATTTGGTACATATTTTTGTTGGTAATTTGTTGCTAATAGTTATGTTGGTAAATAAAGTCGGATACTACTCCTTTAGTAAAAACAATATTAATCTATTAGCAATCTATTGTTAAAAAATAAATTTAATTTTTATTAATAATCCATTAATAAATACAAAAAATTCAATTTGTTAGTCGAATTGGGGAAAAAATGATTAGCATTAAATTATTATATACTTTATATATTACTAGTATTAAATATGAACATATATATTAGGAACTTGTTCATTTGAATTTTCAAAAAATATTCTTAATCAAAAAACATTCTAAATACATGATAAGGTTGCTTGAATATTCAAATTAGGAATGACAATAGTATCGAGTCTCATCAATTTTGTAGAATAATGATTTATAACCATACAGCTTGTAACAGACCTTTTTTATGTTCTCTCAAATATTTTACTTTCTATAAAAGATATTACTATCATTTTTTCTAAATTGTTATCAATTTTATTTATACTATAAATTATTTATAAAATAATTTACTGTAGTACTAATATATTTTATTAATTTGAGTATCATTTTTTTATTATAATAATATTATTTTTTATTCATCTTATAAATATTTTTTCATGATATGATCTTACACAAGTATTTGCATTAGAAGTAAAGTTCGTGATTTTTTTTCAATTAACACAGAATCGGGTTAATTGCAAAAAAAAAATCACGAACTTTACTCTTGTTGCACATTAATACTCACATTTAAGATATTGCAAAAACGACCACCACTTTTAAGTATTGTTGCAAAATGTACTAATTTCTCAAAAATAAACTCACTTATAGTCTCAAATTGAGTGCGTTTTGCAACAATACTTTAAACTTGTGATCTTTTATATAAATTCTTAAAGATGATGATTAATTTGTAATAAGAGGAGAGTTCGAAGTTTTTTTTTTCCCCTTGTATAGCCACTTAGCCACGGTCACCGGTTCCTCTATGATCATATAGATTAATGAAACGGCTGTACCTTCCCCTCTTTTTTTGTTTTTTATTTAATTTTTTTGCTAAATATCATTATAGGTAATACATTAACGGTGAAGTTACATCACAAATAAGAATAAAATTTGTAATTAAATTAAATTTAAACTTTAAGAGTAAAATATAATAGTATAAACTATTAGAATGAAAAACACCAAGAACCAACCATGCAGATGAAATTACAATTACGTTAATTAAACTAAATATAAACTCTATGGGTAAAATATAACATTAAAAACTACTCCATTAGGATAAAATATACTCCCCCGTCCATTTCTAATGTGTCCATTTTACTATTTTTGGCGTTCAGTTCAAAGGTATTCATTTCCCACTTGAAGCACATCCTGCGATTTACCTCCTCCACCAATCCCCAGGGCAGGGGCAGTGGGGACCCCTAATGGTGGGGTACACCATTTATAATAATAATACTTCTTAATTCACGTGCAAAAAGTAAACGAACACCTTAAAACTGGACAAAGGGAGTAATATAAATTATGAGAGTAAAATTATAATTATACCTTAAGATTTACTTCCTCCGACCACTTACAAGGTACCCATTTACTTTTTGTATGTGGATTAATGAGTATTAATATTATATATGTATAGTAGGTAGTTGCATTAAAGAGATGTGGTGGGCCATGTCAATGTATGAGTCTTTTTTACTAAAAGAGGAAAATTGATACATTTATATTGGCAGAAGGAATTATTAAATAAAATAAATTCTAACGGGTATTATAAGGTATAAATAAATCACTAAGTTAAATTTATTATTATATCACAAGTATATAATTACTTTTAATTAATAAAAACTAGAAAACGAAGAAAAAAAAAGCAGCCGACGACTCCATCTTGGAACCATGCATGACATGCTAAGTCCAGTCTTAGGCCTTCGCCATTGATAAATCTTAAAAGTAGTTTTTTTTTTTTTTTTTTGTTGAAAAGGGGCTCACCTTCTCTCCCCTCCAATCTTTCTCATCTCACATGGCTTCAGCAAAACTGGCATCTCTCTTCTCTCTCTTTCTTTTTGCAGGCACTCTCTTTCCTTTTTCCTCTCTCTCTTCAAAAAACTTGAACCTAGATAATATACACACTATTTGAGTTAAAATCTCACGTCCTCCCATTAAAAAAACCTCAAACTCTAAGTTTTATTCAAAATCCACGTAGAAAAATCTTCCGTGGAGAGTTTTTTCCTACGTGAATTTTGATATAAAATTTTATCTTTTTTTTATTTGTATTCTCACTTTTGACTCATTTATCTATTTACTTTATCAAATTTATCCTTTTAATTTGAAAAATTAGACTAAATTTTTAGGAGAAAAGAGACTAAATTGATAAAAATAAATGAATAAATTATAAAAGACAAAGTCTCTTGTGAAACGGTAATTATATGAGACGGATCAACCCGTCGTTAATGTATGATTGATATTAAAATAAAGTATATTAATTTGTAGTTAGGGTTTTTTTATATATAAGAGTACAATGAATAAATAATTAAAGTATGCTTTTAAAATATTATAGGAAGTATGTTTACTATAAACATACTTTAATTACTAATAAGTATACTTTACGTATATAACAATTATACTTTAACAATGGAGTGACACGTTTCATAAACCGTCTCACATATACCCGTCTTACAAATGAGTATTTAATTATAATAATTGGACACAAATTAGTCAAGAAAAAAAATTAGAATCGAAAAAAAAAAAACTCCCTCCGTCCCAACTCATTCTTCACCATTATTGTATACTCGGAGTTTAAAAAATATTTTTTAATCAACTTTATTGACCTTTAAGGGATAATGTAATATTTTTAGATAATAAATAAATTATAAAGTATGTTTCAATTGTGTGTTAGGTTTGAGTGATAAATTTATAAGTAAAGAGTTGGTCTCTTGTTTCTTGGGACACACAAGTTTTTGTCATAATTAAAATGTACTTTAGGGATTGATATTGATATATATATATATATATTTTTTTTTGTAGTGAAGTTTAATGTAAGATAGACGAAAATGAAAAGTATGAAATTTAATTTGAGAATAAAGATAAAGAAAGGACCAAACTCAAAATCGAAAATTCTTATATATTTGACATTCTCTAAATTTCGTTGGCTAATTTGAAAAATACAAATTGAGAAAATTAGTATAATGCTTCACCCTACAACCTTACAAATGGAAATTACTAAAGCATGAACAGGATGAAATTTTATAAAAGTCTAAAATATCAATATTAAAAAAAAATAAAAGAGACATATTCTTCCTCGAATTTGACCATGTTTGTTTTGTCAAGCAAATTAGTTCACATGGAAACGCAGTCGCCATTAAATATTTATTTAATTACATCATATTGTGAAATTAATCGTATTAGTCAAAACTCTAACCTTCAACGTAACTTCCTCGATCCCTCCCTATATAATCCCAATCTCATCACCATATCTTCATAGTACCTCAAACACAACA
The DNA here is from genome assembly GCA_023678885.1 of Pogostemon cablin. Classification (NCBI taxonomy): domain Eukaryota; kingdom Viridiplantae; phylum Streptophyta; class Magnoliopsida; order Lamiales; family Lamiaceae; genus Pogostemon; species Pogostemon cablin. The sequence continues at coordinate 20,065,575 of CM042954.1, read as the reverse complement.
TTCAATCTTCTTCATATATATCAAGGTTTTATTAATTTATTTATTTCCCCTTCCAAATAAATAAATAAATAAAACCATGATGAAACTTAGCATTTGTTTAATCCTCATGATTTCTTGCATGTCCATAGCGACGGCACAAAGCGAGTCGGACATCCTCGGCGGATCACGGAAACTCGCCCGGCTCCATTTCTTCGTCCACGACAACGCATTCGGCCCGAACCGAACCGTGTGGACCGTAGCAAGCAACCCTAACGTGACCACACCCGCAAACAACTTATTCGGGCTGATCAACGTGGTGGATTGCTTGATCACCACCGAGCCCGATGCCAACTCGTTCAAACTCGGCCGAGTCCAGGGACTCGCCACCGCCTCGGACTTCTCGACTCTGGCCATGACCATGGACCTCAACTTCTACTTCACCGCCGGCATGTACAACGGAAGCACCATCTCCGTCGTCGGAAGGAACCAGCTCAACAACGCCACCCGTGAGCTGCCTGTCGTCGGAGGAACCGGAGCTTTCCGGTTCGCCCGTGGATACGCCATTGTCAGCACCCACTCCACCGCCGCCGACAACAACGGTATCCTTGAGTACAATATTTACGCCACCACTAGATCAGCTAAACGCAGCTAGAGACGTCGATTTGGTTGAGGAAGATTGGTTTTAGTGTGGAGTATTTATTTTATTTTACTTTTGTTTAATAATGTCTGTAATGAACTTTATACTTTGTTTACATATATTCAGTAATTAATCAGATTGATTTATACAAAGAATTGATTTTTATGACTTTGATCTGCATGTGTGTATATGGACCAAGTTGATAGGAAAAAAATTGTGTATCTAGATGCGATCATATAACTATACTTAATTTGATTAGAAATGTACTCCCTCCGAAGGTCCACATTTTGCCATTTTGGACGTCCACACCAAAGGTCCACATTTCTCTTTTTAAATACATGTGACTCATACACATCACTAATATAATAAATTTATGGGACTCATACACTCCACTAATACAACTACCAACTACACCTTAAATAATAACACTCCTTAATTCACGTGCAAAAAACAAATGTCCACCTTTGAGGCTGACGGATGAAGTAATAGTAATATATTTCATTATGTATTCTAGGGTCAAAGTGGGAGAAAGTTGTTGCATTAGAATAATTAAAATATTATGGGGGTGTAGATACATTCAAGAAGACAAAAACATTAGTACTAAAGTACAAAATCATATAATTAGACAGGAAATCTCCTGTATAATAGTCTGGTTGTGCACTTTTTTTGCAAAATTACTTTTTAATGCGTGAAATTTTAATTTTTTTAAGAGAGATAAATTATTATTCTTATATTAGTAAAAAATACTCCATTATCCATCTCAAAATGAATATATAAAGATTACTAACATATCAAAATTTGAAGAGTAATACTTCAAATTTCATTAAAAAGAATAATAGTTATTCTTTTTAAAAAATACTTATGTTATGAAGAGTAATCGATAAATAATGAAGTAAAAATTTAAAGAGTAATGTTTTTAATTAAAAAAGTAATACTTATATTAAAAAATAATTTATAAATTAAGTTACGGTACACGTGAAAATACGACACAAATATTTGTAATAATTTAAAATTTGAAAAAGCAGAAGGTGTGTTTTGCAAGATAAAGTAAATTGTTTTTAATTATTGGAGGTTGATAAAAGATGCTAGTTCGAAGAAGGCACACCAGATCTTCTGTGTCATTTCGGTGCATCATCTTTTGTGGCACACGTTATATGATTGACACGTAAGATGAGGATACAAATCCAACCATTGTCCCTAGGGTTTAAGGATTAGGGTATAGTTTCTCTTTCCTACATGTCGTCAATCTAACGGTGTGGCACAGAAGATAGTGTACCAAATGACACAGAGAATTCGAACCACGAAGAAAGTACAACACATAATGTTGTATTTGTAGGTATACTTTATCACCAGAGATGTAACATTTATTAAACCAAGCTTTAATAAAGAGAGACCAATCTCTTCTTTTCATTTTCCTTTTTTTTCCTTCGAAAGTAGCCGCCGTTGATGCTGTTGAGGAGTTTTTTAAAGTAAAAAATGTATTGGATATGGTACCACAATTAAAAAAGTCAATTTAGATCATTACTTTATTTTACTCTAATTTCCATCGAAAATTGATTTAATCCTACATGCAATTTCACAGGTGTGATCAGTATAATAATATTGCTTGATTGTGACGGCTTTCGTGACGACAGATCAATTATCTGACGACGGCCTACAATTGAACATTACGTGAGTTGTTTATCATTTTCCTTTGTGACGGCCTTTATGTCCATTATGTATGAGGACCAAAGGCCATCATCAAATTTTAAAGATAATAAGGCATTATAATACATTTTTGATATTTTTTGTGACGAAAAAGTCTGTCAAAAAAGTTATAAAATATATATATATATATATGAATTTTATATATTTTAAAGATTAAACAAAAACAATACCTAGCTCAAATGACTAGTACTAACACAGTAACACCCACCCACAAATCAGGGCAGAAATGCTGAATCAGCAAAGAGTGAACGACATAATAGTAATTTGCTAACTGTGATGGCTACAAAATGTATTGCTCAGTGAGCAATCTGGATTCAATTCCCTTTCACGTGGTGTGGTTTGGTTTTTCGGAACGATTTTTTAATAACCACTTTTAACTAATTACAAATTTAAATAGTCACATCTGTTAAGAACAATTTTTACTAGCCACTATTTAGTAGACTCTCCAAATTACCCCCAATAACTGTTAGATAAAGGACGAAAATAAAGGGTCATCATAATGTCAGTTTTGACTGCAGTAAATGGGATGGGTGGACTACATTTAAAATTGTACTTCGTGGGTTGGTGGACCACATTTAAAGTTTTAAAATTTTTCAAATTAAAATTTTGGATGTGGGTTGGTGGGGTATATCATATCATTAACGTCATTTTCATTCCAAATACTCCATCTTTCTTCTCTCTCATCTTTCGTCCAACATCTTCTCTCTTCCTCTCTCCCTTTCGTCCCAAAGCACGAAGAGCAGTGCCACCCATTTGTAGTACCCCCTTTCTCAGTCTCTCCTTTTCATCTGCCGGAATAGGCGTTTCCGACGAGGTGAATTTTCGAAATGGCAAATTTTCGGGTATGTATGAAAACAGTTTTATTTGCATTTTTAATTGTGAGCTATTTGTTTATAATGTGTCCTAAATTGAGTTTGTGGTACTTGTTTTCGAGGATACGACATACATTTTGTGTGGTTTTGTTCATATGTTTAAAATGTGAATTCATTGTGTATACTGTTTGTTACATATTGTGGTTTGGAAATGTAATGTGTTGAATGCGACTTAATTGTGTATACATCATGTTTAGAATGTAGGACCGCAGTGGGGGTGATTATTTTTTTTTAATTTTTTGGAAATGTTGGTTGGCCGAATAGGGTTTTGTTGTAAACCGAATAGAACAAATATGTAGGCCGAATAGAACAAAGTGTAGGAGTAATTTTTTTGAATTTTTTTAGAAATATTGGTAGGCCAAATAGAGCTTTTTTTATAGGCCGAATAGAACAAAGTTTAGGAGTGTTTTTTTTAATTTTTTGAAAATGTTGGTTGGCCGAATAGAGCTTTTTTGTAGGCCGAATAGAACAAATCTGTAGGCCGAATAGAACGAGTGTATGCCGAATAAAACAAATTGTAGGAGTGTATTTTTTAGAATATTTGGAAATGTTGGTTGGCCGAATAGAGATTTTTTGTAGACTGAATAGAACAAATCTGTAGGCCGAATAGAACAAAGTGTAGTTTGAATAATGTGATAGCACTGACCTTGGCCGAATAGAGCAATGTTTGTAGGCCGAATAGAACAGTGTGTAGGCCGAATAGAAGGAAAAGTAGGCCGAATAGAACAAATGATTGAGTGTGCGAATATTTATTCAGTTGCTGCAGTGAACTTATTGTTATTTGATATAATTATCAGTTATTGTCCTATTAAGTAAGCTGATTGAATTGATGTAGAGTACATCTATTTGATGTGTGTTACATATTATTTAGCAAAAAATTTAATTTGTGCAGGGTGAGTGGAAGCGTCCAACTATGCAGGGACAGAACTGCAGTATACATAATTACTGCAAACTTGGGGTTGTTATGGCAATTATCCGTAATCAGTTGAAAAAGGTTGGGGGTAATGCGGAGGAGATGTTCAGGAGATTTTGTTTTGATCATTACTGGGATCTTCACGACGATTGGATCGCGAATGCTAATCTCCACGGTCTCATGACATGGGAGATCATACTTAGCGGGGATGATGTAACTGCTGGATATTTTCAGGTTGGGAACGAGTGCCTTACATTTAGTAGGGTAGAGTTCATGCGGATAATGGGGCTCTGCTTTCGGGACAGAGTGAGGTTTGATCTGAATGTGTCGTATCATATCCCGTCTGGTGGGGTGTGCGATACGTATTATGGTCAGGGAGAAAGACCATTAGTAAGCGAGATTGCCCGTGACTTTGAAGGTACAAAATTTAGTGGTGTTAGCCCCGAGAACGCGGTTAAAATTGCTAAGGTGCTGTTGTTGTACTATTTTCTCCTTGGATCGGATGTTACCAAGGTGAGTGTAGACAACTGGGTTTAGGTGCTAGCAGAGGACGAGCGTAGATGAGATTTATTCCCTTGGGGTCAGGTCAGTTATATGACTCTACTGCACTTTATGGACCACATTTTGACTGAACTTCCTAAAGGAGCTAACCCCAACGATTACAAATACCACTTTTACGGGTGCACATTTGCGCTCCTGGTACATGTTGTAGTAGATCACTTAAACTTATAGTGTATTACTAGTTTCAGCAACAGTAATAATCTAACATATGTAGTTTACGTATGACATGTTTGAGCGTACGAGCGTCTACCTGCCTTGCTGCACCATATGGCCATGTCCCTACCGATAAGGAGAATGCTAGGCCACTTTGCTTGCGATGGATTTTTCGTAAGGTGAAGAAGGTTGATAGGAATCCGTTTTCTCGGGTATGAAATCTAAATTTTTATAAATCATTAATCCATTTCGGTACAGATAAATCAGTGATATTGTATCTAAATGTATTGGTTTTTTTGAATCATGATCTTGTAGTGGAGGATTTTCCGCGGGTGCTCCCTCAGGAGCAAAGAAAGGGTTATTGGATTGGAATAGATGATGATCCTTTGCAGGGTTTGATCATGAGGTTGTACACCAAGGCATTTTCTAACCCCAGACGAAAGGTCGTCCTAGGGCCGGATATCTCATATGTGGAGCAGCAGACCGTGGCAGAGGCATACGATCCTACTAGTAATCCATGGGATCAGCAGTACTATTCGGGTGTGGCTCTTGAGGATCGGTGGACAGGCCAGCGCACGGATGATCCTTCAGCTTGGGTGTCAAATTGGGATGAACATTCTTACCGACCTCCCTATACTCCTACTCCTGACCACAGTGGACATGATTCAGGGGAGACAAGGTATGCTAAGCCCAGATCGTATGATCCCACGCATCATGTTCCTCTGTCCTCCGCTCGTAGCTGGCATGCTCGAGCTGTAAATGAGCATGATGGACAGCAGCACTATGACGCTGGAGTGGATGAGCCCCCAGTGTTTTGTGGGAATGGGATGGGTGACGCCTACGGATATGATCAGGACGACCACATATATGATCAGGAAGACCACAGATATGATTAGGATTTCAAAGAAAGGGTCTTCCGTAGGCTGGATCAGAAGGATGAGTTGTTAACACAGCTTCCATGTCATATGGTGTCTGAGCATCAGACACATCATTTATTTCGACTTGCGCTTACGCAGGAGTTGAGGCCCATTCGAGCTGATATTTCGTGGAACCGGGGGTCTGAGCATGAGCCATCGAGCTCGAGGTCAGAGGTTAGATCTTCCCCTTTTAGAGTGGTGAATCATGTGAGTCTGATAGCCTCCACACCTGGTGTCTCTCAATATGGTTTGATGAGTGCTAAGCGGCCAAGAAACCCAAGTACAACGTTACAGTCACCATTCATAACGACTGACCGGGAGCGCCGCTGGCAACTGTACCTGCTATTCAAGACAAACAACGATCTGTAAGTGTTAATGTACTATTTTGGACGTTTTCATATATTAATTTAAATACTTGTGCTTGTTGTTAAAGAATTTTTTATTTCAGGGTCGACGTTGGACTCGACCGTGGAGTGGCAGTGATTTTTTCACTGGGATGGAGGAACCCAGTGTTTGGTTTGACGACCAGGTAATTGAGAGAGTCTTCATGTGTATACTTAATAAGTAAATAACTATACTAACTCATAATATTCTGTAATAAATTTTTATATGTTTCAGCACCTAGATACATACCTCCGGATATTATCAGAGCGACCGGCGGCCATAAGCGTTCACGTCCATCAGGAAGTTGGGAAGTACTGCATTCTGGACATGCAATTCTCTGTAAGTAACAACCACATTATCAATGTATGTATAAAATTTTCATGTAATTTTGAGTCCAATCATATACAATAATTTTCCTTTAAGGCCCGAGTTCAATGGGTATGGCATGAGCACACGAGGCGGTACACAGATGACAGAACGACATTTGCCAACATAAGTGATGACTTGTTGACAGATCTTCGTGTGTGCGCAGTAGGGAGTTTACCCGTATGGAGGGGGTCCAGGCCATGGATAGAGTGTGACGTGGTATTTTATCTTAACCCATGATATGATCATATAATTATATCTCCTACTTTGACCAAAGATTCTACATCTAATATATGCATTCCTCGTTACTTATTTTGACAGATTATGTTCATAGTCCACACATCTGCGCACTACTACCCATGTGCCCTGATTACGAAGGATATGACCTTCTTGTGTTTTGACTCGTTCCGAGATAGATGGGAAGACGAGCCCGACATGAGGGAGCATCGGATGATAGAGACTCTACCATTCAAACATGTCATTCTAGCTTTGCTGCGCGAGATTGACCCCTGAGGGGTACCGCATACTCTCCCACTGACTCCAGCTCGCGCAGAGGTTTGTTACAAACAGGAAGACGATTCCAGTTGCGGCCCAGCGTCTCTCAGGATCATAGATGGCTTATTAACGAGGGACTTTAACTGGAACACTTCCGATCATATGTTGCGTTACCGGAAGCATATTGCTTTCCTAATCTTTCAGGCTGGTACCATTATTTTCGCAGTATGAAGTGCAGTATTGATACTTTGACATGCAGTGTATTTGTTTAAAACGTTCAAAAATTGGACCAACGTAATTATGTTTGAAATTTCTTTATTTAATACTCATTCTAAATACAATAACACGTATAATCTACTGGTTGTTATGCGAATGACATCGGATATGAGTATTACCAATTTCTCCATATATGCCACATTTTTCTCTCTTCGTAAACGGGGATTAGGGGCAGCCGTCGGAGGAGGAGGTAGACCGCTGTTTGACGTTGAAGCTCCAATACAATTTACTCGATTGTGACCTGGCTGTCGACAGCGCGAGCCAACATATTCTTTGTGACGTCTCCTGGATGACTCAATTCCTGACCTTATCCGAGACATTCGTGGTCTGTCGGCCTGTATGTGTGGTAGCGGAGGTTTAACAATCTGTGACTTGACACTGTCAGGTGTGTCCCATTGAGTGTAATGCGGTACAGGCATCACTAGCCCGGCCCACATCCCTAATACACTGGTGCGATGGAAAACGGTAGACACGAAGCCACTGGATGGCAACCTGCAAGTACTGAAGAACGTATACTATAAGAATCACAGACTCAGACGATCAATACAAGTAAATAAGATGTATGACTACGTACTCAATTTTCTTCATCGCATGAATACATGGAACAAGTTCTTTCTGGAACTTCTCACGTGTGCATCTATTTTCGTTCAAATCCACATTGAATAACTGATCTCTGTCTTTGATTGCATATTTATTTTCCAAGAGTCTCGATTCTGGTAGTTTTTTGGCAGTAAGAGAAAGTTCCACTAGCTCATCATGGACACGCTTGCAGAGAATGGTACTCTCTTGCTCAGCTTGAATTTGACGTTCGTAAAACCACCTCTCGGTGGTTGTGCGGGCAATCTCTAGGAATGTGCATATAGGTAGCGTGCGCATCCAGAGTATGACATTGTTATATGACTCACCTGATGTGGAGTTCATAAACTCGTACCGTTTCACAGGACAGTGGACCCTTGACCATCTCTCATATCCCCACTAGCCAACTAATTCCATCAACTTGTCCGACGACCGGTGGCCCCTCAATGAGTTCATGCAGCTGAAAATAACAAATATGGAAAGGGAAACATTATTAAGAAATCCATTGAATGAATCACATTCGTAAATGTGAAATTACGACGAAGTGGATGTTAGAAGACTAACCTATCAAAATCTCTCGATAGGTATGCATCCATCACACTCTGAAATCTATACAAAATGTTTTTTCCATAACCTGCCATCCTATTCTTTAAATGATAACCACACAAACCATGATGTGCTTCAGGATAGACAGTAGAAATAGCATGTGCGATACTGCGATGACCGTCTGACACTATTAAAAGATCTCGTGGACATCTGTATGCCTCTCGAACCCTTTCTAAAAATCATATCCACGACATGTTGATCTCGACGTCGCCAATCCCTAAGGCGAGTGGAAATATCTGATGGTTTGGATCATTCGTGACTGTGATGAACACAATGCCTTTGTGTTTTTCCTTCATATGAGTGTCGTCTATGACAATGACTGGACGACCAAACTCTAGAAATCCCCGCCTAGATAGTCCAAGTGCGAAAAATGAAAACCTTAAATGGTCATCTTCATCAACGGAGATACAGGTGCGCGTATCGGGATTTGCCAACTCCAACTGATACATGTACGCAGGGAGCATATCAAATGAGCTGTCGTGAGCATATCAAATGAGCTGTCGTGATCCCCGTACATGTGTCCAACAGCCAGATGTTTGGCCTTTAACGCCACGTTGTAGCTAATGTCGAACCCGAAATCCTTCAAAATCTCTTCTCTCATCGCCTGGGGTCGGAGCTCAGTAATCTTATCAAATTGCCTAGCAGCAAAAAATTGACCGATTATGCTGGATGACACCTGTGTAGGAGTGGGCCTGTCTGGATCATTTAAACAACCGTCATGTTAAACGAATTTAACCACCCCCCACAACTCATAGCTCATTCTTGCGTGCATCACAAATCGACAACCTGCTTTACCTTTAGCTTACATTCCACGTTATATCTGGTCGAGCTTGATCTTTCAACAATGGTCTCCACTCCGTTCCGCAAGTTATACATCCCTACAACTATCTGCAGTTTCTTTTTTGTATCAAATACACTTTTCTCGTGAAGAACACCAGACGCATCAAACTCAGGGACAGTCATCTGATCTTCTCTGTCAGCTTCAACCGGAATGCCTATGGCCGTATCAGGTGCATTAGTTTAAAGTAGAAATTTATTTAGTTCTATTTTAAATAAACATAGTATGCATACCTGGAATCAACCAAGGACGGGTGGTGGGCCGTATACTTTGAAAATCTTGTGGCTGCATTTCAGGACGGGACAAGTCGCGACTAATCAGTTCAAGAAAGCTAGGGCCGCCTCTCTGACGTATGTAATCACAGTCTTCTACATACATTTGGATTCTTCTCTTCTCAGCGTCATCATCACTTTCGCTAGAAGACTGATTACAACTTTGTTGTATATCATCATCGTTATTTTCATATTATTCTTCAACAGTCCTATTCCCCGACTCAACATCATCATTATAAGCATGTACATCATCCTCATCCTCACCAGCGTTGTCATCAGCTTCATCATCTACAGATTCTCTAAAACCAAACCGCTGCATCTCTGAGGTCGGACTATCTCCACATTCAAATCAAAATCAGGCCTACCACTAGACTGAGCCCTCGTGCATGGATCATTGCTCGGACCAACACTAAACCCTAAACCCAACCCTAAATCCAAACTATGCTCTGAAGCTTGTGCTGAATGTTGAAGGAATGCATTGCCAGCGACAGAAAGGAGTGTCACGTACACCATTCCTATATCAACACAGTTGAAAACTTCTGTCACACGTGCATCATTGTTTATCTTTTATTTAGACATACGGCCATTGTACTCGACCAGAGAATGAACTTCATAACTCCAATAATCCAAATCAGCTTGTACTATGTTATGAATTTCTAATAGCAAACTAGTATAATACAGATTGTCCTCCCGCAAGTATAACCACCGAACCTGTCCACCTTTTTATAGTAACTCATCCCAATATCCACCCCAACTCATCCCAGCTGTTTTATAACTCATCTGCACATTTTTTCAAGAAAATGTTAAAACATTAGAAAACTAATTGCAATTACTCTATTTGGCCAACGAATTATTGTATTCGGCCTATGAGGTTGTTCTATTTGGTCTAACAATATTGTTCTATTCGGCCTACAGGTTTCTTAAAAATAAAAATTTAATGTGGAAAATTTTAGATCTTTTATTCGGTCTACGTTTTTTGTATTCGGCCAATAAGACTTCTATTTGGCCTACAATTCTTTTTCTATTCGGCCTACTTATACATTTTTCAAAAAATGACAAAATTTTATTTGGATGTATTTTTCTTATTCGGCCGATGTCTCTTCTATTCGGCCAAAAAAAGTTTGTCTATTCGGCCTACAAAAGTTGTTCTATTCGACCTATTTATTTTTTTAAAAATAAGAGATAATTCTTTTGCCTATTCGGCCAATGGATCTGATATTCGGCCTACATAGTTGTTCTATTCGGCCTACAAATCATGTTCTATTCGGCCTACTTGTTGCTTATTTAAAAATATAAAAAAATTTAATGTGAAAACATTTTATACTCCTACTTACTCCATTCGGAAATCTATTATTTATATTATAAAATATTGAATAAATAATATACACTCTTGAGACATGTAAAAATGATCAAATTAATGCATTCATAGCTTTTAAAACAAGTTTAAAAACATACCTTACTACTCCCCAATTTCTCACACCTCTAAAGAATTAGAAAAAATAGTTGCTCCCTAAATGCCGAAGAAAAATGAAATGAATATGTGTATGATGCAGCACGATGGTTGGACCGCCATTATATATATACCTCATTTTTTATAGGCATATGAGGGAGCACATGCCTACATAATACTAGGTATTGTACTTTGACATTTTTTACAGAAATAGAGAGGAATCGGATTCATGTAATGTACTTTTGGTACTTCTTGGTCAAAAAAAGTGAGGAATCTGATTCCTCAAACACGTGATCAGTGAGTCCCTATCAAGGGTATTTTGGTCAATTTCATTAAAAGTGGCTAGAATAAATTGTACTCCCTCCGTCCTATAGAAGTTGATACACTTTTCATTTTGCTTTGTCCCACTAAAGTTGACTCATTTCTTTTTTAATACATGGGCCCACACAAAAATAATTAATTTATTCTCATGGACCCCACATATCACCTCTAATACAACTACTCACTACACATTAAATATTATTTATCTTACTTCATTTTACTTTACTTTATATTAAATTATTATACTCATTAATCTCCGTGCCCAAAAAAAATATATCAACTTCTCTAGAACAGAGGGAGTATATAACACATGTGACCACTTAAAATTACTTTTAAGTAATAGTGGTTATTTTTTGTCATTTTCACTTGTTTTTTTAGCGACAACTTAAATTTGTCACAAATCTAAAATTAGGAGGGCATTTGTGACTTTTACAAAAGTAGTCACTAAACACGACCATCAACGATCATATCTGTGATGGTCTCATCACAAATCATTCATGATGACATATTTATCGGCGGTGGTATAATCGTCACAAAAATAGTTATTAAATTGATAAACCAGTCGCAAAATCTTAAAAAATACTCTCTTCGTCCCGTTTCAAATTTTACGTTTGCTTTTTGCACGTAGATTAAGGAATGTAGTATTTTAATGTGTAGTGAGGTGAGATAAGTAATATATTAATGTAAAGTGGGTAGATGTATTAATGTGATGTGTGAGCATACGGAGAGATAAATAATTTCAGTGAGTCTCATTTACCAAAAAGGGAAATGTAAAGATGGAAATGAGACTCACAAATTGAAAATATGTAAAGATTGAAATGGGACAGAGGGAGTATTTTTATATGATTTACTTATAAAATCTTATTACTCCTTCTATTCTACTCCCTCCGTCCGCTTTCAAGGATATCATTTTTTCATTTTGGACGACCTCCCACAAGGCTCTCATTTCCTTTTTTATCCACACACTAATACAACTAAAAAATGGGACTCACACCTCCACTAATATAATTATCTACTACACATTAAATAATAATACTCCTTAATCTCCGTGCCCAAAAGCAAATGACACCCTTGATTCTGGACGGAGAGAGTACATTAACTTGCACGGTCGCTGTACGGAGTTCAAGAAAAGTTTTTTTAACTAACTTTATTGATTTTTGGGGGTAATGTAGACTTTTTAAGTAATAAATAAATTATTAAGTATGTTATGTGTGTTAGGTAAGAGTGGTAAATTTGTAATTAATATATACTTTTGATGTTATGAATTGATGTGATAATTTTTTTTATGGTGCAATTTAATGTGGGATGAATACAAATAGAAAGTTTGAAATTTAAAGTAGGATGGGAGAAGTAGTATTTATTAATCATATAAGTTAAGTGTTTTAATTTTAATAATTAAAATTCAAATAAATTTATTTAAATTACCTAGCTAAATCCTTTTATTTTAAAAGTTTAAATTTCAAATGAGTAAATCCAAATATATAATCCAAGCTCTTGTTCTCATACTTAAGAAGATAAAACATCATATCATATCATTATGAATAATCTTTATTTGATGTTCACAGCTTTTAATTCGTCTGAAAATTCGTGTCACAATCATGAGAAAAGTCGTGTGGGTACCCATCTCAATTACTGAATTCAAATTTAAATTTTATACTACCTCCGTCCCATAATACTTTTCACACTCTATCCATTTATTTGTCTCATAAAACATTTCACACCCCAAAAAATAAAATATTATTTTATCTAATAACATCAAAAATTACTTTAATTTCAAATTTGTCACTCCTTTTTCACACACATATCATTAGTTTATACTTTTTTATCACCTAAAAATACTACAATACCCTCTAAAGTCAATAAAGTTGATCAAAAAGTGCAACTTTTCTTAAATAACGTGGAACAATAAACATGAAAAGTATTATGATACGGAAAGAGTAAGTTTTTATTTTTTACAATTTTAGTTTTCTAACTTTTATTTTCAGTTTTGGTCCTCTTGTAAAATCTATTGTCAAATACAAAATGAGATTTTTAAAATAAAATTAAAAGTACACGAAATAAAACTAATATTAAAGGACTAAAATTGAAGAAAAAAAAAAACTTGTACTAGTAGTAAAATGAGATTTCTATCAAAATTACACGCTGAATTTTAATATTTTCTCTTACCAACTAGATTACCAAGTAAGCGCCCCGTGCGTTTCCAAAGAAAATTACAATTCCAATTAAATTTGAACTAATTATGTTATTTTTTAGGATTAATGGCAAAATAAATCATAAATTTTACTCCTATTGCAAATTAATTGTCACTTTTTAGAAATTATAAAAAAAGCACAATTTTAGTCACAAATTAGATCATTTTATAACATTATTTAAAAGTAGTAATCTTTTTTGCAATTTCTCAACAGTGAGAATTAATTTTTCTATAATAGTAAATTTTGTGATTTTTTTTCAATTAACCATATTTTTAAATTTGGGGCTAAATGTCTACTTATTCCGCTTATTAAAAAGAATAAATTAAAATACAAACGAATTGATCCAGATTTTTTTTCACTTAAAATATGATATAGGGTTTCAAGTTCAAGCTAAATTTAATCTTATTAGTGGGTTATTTATTTGTGTGTGATTATGTATTTGGAAAGCAATAGTTATTTGATGGTGTTTGTGTGTGTGTGTGTTTTTAACGCGAAATATGATATATAAATATATAGGGTTTCAATAATTTCTTAACTATTTTTATTTTTTCCATTCAATTATTCTATACAATTATATACCTTAGGTTAGATATTGGTACACTGAGGGCACGTTTGGTTGAAGCCTTTACATGAAAGAATGGGAACTGAATAACAAATTGGGTGTTTGGTACAAAAGTTTCATTCCAATGAATAGTAGAATGATCCATAAATTTGGGAATCACCCATTTCTTAGGAATTTGAGGCGAATGACTATCATTCCAATGAGAAAAGATGCGTGAAGTCACTCTACTTTTCCATTTCATTATCAGTCCTCTTATTGATTTCTTTATTTTATTTCACATGTATATCAATAATATTTTTCATTTATATTTAATTAAAATTTTAAAATAAAATGATTAAAATTTAATTTATGCCAAAAATTTAAAACAAACCAATCAAAATAAATGACTATGATAGTAATTTCAAATATTAACCAAACACTATACTTATAATGTCCATACATATTTTCATTCCTTAATACTTTTATTCTCATGTTCATTTCCGTTCCAAAACATATCAAACAACCCCTCAATATTAGATAAGTAATAGTTATGAGAAAGGAGTAAAACTATATTCTAAAGCCTTGAATAATTAATATTATAATTTCCTTTTCATTTTATATCATAATCATATTATTACTAGAGGTATGGAAAATGATACTCCCTTTGATTTAAGAAAGGGAAACGGGTCAAATTGGACCCTGAATTTATTCAATGGGATCAATTTGGCCCCTAAACTAATTTTTTGTTCATCCATGACCTTGATCTATTTTATTGGGATCAAAGTCCTTTTCCATAAAATTTAAATATTAAAATACTTCCTCTGTCCCTCGTATTTTTACCCACTTTCTATTTTAGGCTGTCCCACGTATTTTTACTCATTCCAATAATGGTAAAAATATATAATATTTTATTACATATTTTTTACAATCTCAACAACTTTAATTACTTTTTTACACTTTATTCATCATTCCCAACAACTTTATTTGCTTTTTCTTTTTAAATTACTAATTTATCTCTACTTTTTCTTACTTTATATATTAAAAAAATAACACGTCTTAATCTCCGTGCCGTACAAATGGGTAAAAATACCCGGGACGGAGGGAGTAGTTATTTTTATCACAATCCTAATTAATTAGCATAATTTGCGTTAAAAGCAGATTAAACCTTTAACACAAATAGTAATTTATTGTCGCCGCCGCTTCTTGCAAACTTCTCCTGCCAGATATCCAACAAAACCCTACCACCAACCGCCACCCTCATGGCCTTCTGCCGGCTCTAAGAACAAGCCCCAACCTCCAATTATCGTCACCCAAGATAATCCCAATGCGCTCTGATCCCGCTGGTAGAGACATCACTTGAAAGATGTTGCGGGCGGCGGCGACGTAGGTCCTAATTAAAGACGGCGACGGCCTTCTCACGGTTGACCGGCGATTAGAGGCAGGCCCGGCCCTGAGGGTTGTCACGGTGGGCCCAAGCCATGGGCCCCAGTATATTGGGGGCCCAAATAATTGTATGTCTCTATATATACACACACTACTAATAGCCCATTAATTTTGCACTATTAATAACTAGATAATATTTTTGGCTCATTAATTTTATTTATCTTTTTTATGTTAAGGCCCAACAAATCTCGTTAACATTAAAAAATAATAATATAGACTCTTTCCTTAATTACAGTAATTAGTAATAATCAATTTACTGTTCTCTAAAGTTCTCAACAACGACGGAGGAGGATATATCTTAAAGTGAAGGTAAAAGCTGAGAGTTTCTTCACCAAATCCATCCATTTTTTTCAAGTGATTCTCTAATCTGATTCATTATCCATGCATATGTTTTACTCTGTTTCTTCATGCAACCTGATTAATGCAAGCTTGTTTGTCGTTCAATCGCACTTTATTTTTCTGAATCTATCATTTTTCTATTTTTTTTTAAATTACTCTAATTTTTTATTGAGGTTTTTTTTACTATCTTTACATACTTACAGTAACTGATTTTAGATTGATGATTTTGAGATTTACCTTCTGTGCATTTGGATAGATTGATTGTTGACTTTAGAGAAATAGAAATCTTGCAAATTACAATACAATTTAATTTTGGGTTTATTTCAGTCTACCCTCACAATCAAGATTAATATATATTTTTGAGTGTTTGCATTATTTAATTCTATAATTAGATGTCCTTTGTCTATTTTAAAATTTTTGATTGGGAATTAATGCTCTGATGATTGCTTCTGCAGGTGTTTTTTTTTTTTTCCATAATATTTTATATGACTGGAGTAATGACGTTCATCTAAAAACCAAAATTGTATATGCATAAATGGAAGATTAATTACACTTTATAAAAATGTGAAAATAGATATATTTTGATTATAGTATATATTTTTCTTATGAAATTTATTAATATAAAAAAAATTAAGGGCCTCAAAATTTTGTTTTGCCACGGGCCCCTAAATTGTCAGGGCCGACCCTGATTAGAGGGATTCTAGCTGTTGGAGAAACTCCTGTTATCGAGTGAGCCAGCCATTGTAGAAGGACTCGAAGTTGGCCGCCATTGGTGAACGTAATCAACAAGCAGAGGGGTGGGTTTAAATAGGCGAAGATGATCACGCAGATTCAGCGAATCTTACCGGAAGAATTTTGCCTCGTAGCGTTTAAAGATGTTCATGGTTTTAGGGTTTAGATTAAATTCAATTACTTAGGATTTAAGGAATTTAGGTGATGTTTGGTTTGGGATTATGTGAGATTTGAAAATCATGAATAGTGTGTTCTATGTTTGTTTTGAGTTTTGAGTAGGCTAGACTTTAACTTTATGTCAAATCAATGTATTAATTTATTTAAAAAGTTAAATGAGAGAGGAGAGATAAAGAGAGAAAGTGTATTAATTGAAGAGAGAGAATGTAGTAGGTATATATATGGAAGATTTTTAAAATTTAAATGTGGGTATTGAAAATCAAAACCTGGATTTAAAATTCAAAAACGAACATAACCTTAGGGTTCATCGGAATTAGAATAACTTGGTGCCTCTGGTTTTTTATTCGACAAATTTGGGGAAAACTCCATAAATAGCCCCAACTCTACCGGGGCGAAGGCTGGAAGCCCGGGGTCATGCTGCAAGATCTCTTAGAGATATACTCCATTTCCGGCACGGTGCTGCCGCCGCTCGTGCCGCCGGGCTGTCGATATTTTTGTCTGGAGGGCATGGTAGCGCCGTTAATGGCTTCTGGGAGCGGATTATGTATGTTAAATTATTATTTGATTTCATCTGTTTATAATCCAAATTAATTAGAAGAAAAAAATTATTTTAATATTTAATTTTTATGGCAAAGGGGTAATTTGATCCAATTAGAATAGAACAAGGGTATGAATGAAAAAAATATTAGTTGAGGGGCCAATTTGATCCAATGAAATATAATCAGGGTCCAAATTTACCCTTTTCCCATTTAAGAAATGTTCTACTTAAGAAAAGTTCAACTTTAAATATACTATAGAGTAGATTTTTTATTTATAATAAATAGAGTTAATTGCAAAAAAAAAGAAAGAAAAAGAAAAAACTACGAATTTTATTCATATTGCAAATTAATCACCACTTTTGAGAAATTACAAAAAAAATCACCGCATTTAAGTATTGTTGCAAGACGCACCCAATTTGTGACTAAAAGTAGAGGTTTTTTTAGTGCGTTTTGCAACAATACTTAAAGGTAGTGATTTTTTTTTTTTGCAATTTCTCAAAGTGTGGATTAATTTGCAATAGGAGTAAAGTTTATGGTTTTTTTTTGCTATTAATCATAATAAATAAATAATAAATTAAGTATTTTAGGTATATTAGGCCGGTTTTTTTCTAAACAAAATGAACGTAGAATCAAATTTTCTTTGTTTACATAGTCGAAATTGTAAATAATTATCATTCACATCGAGGACAAAGTTTTGCGTATCGGAGTGTATGGAAATAATTTTCGTACTAATAATTTAACCATCTTAGTTAGTCATGTTTTCCGAAATTATCAATACTTTTTTTATATATTTTTTAATTAACATGTAAATTAAATTTTAAATTTTATGATGTATATATTGAATATCTTTATTAATATGAGAATAAATATTTTGAGCAACAGTAGGATATGAGACACAATCTCATCCTGAATAAAAAAGCGTTTTATTTTTTATTTTTATTTAGTTTTATTTTTCATTTTTGAACTATAAATTATTCATGAAAATCTTAATTAGGATGATTATTGATTTTTATTAAAATTTTGTAACTTATTGTCAGTCTTACAGAACTCATTACATAAGACGACATTGATTGATCACTTGATGAATACTATTGTTATTTGATAATAAATATTCCTTCCGTCCCACGCAAAGAGTCAACTTTTTCATTTTGGATATTCCTTCCAAAAAGTCTCATTTTCTTCTTTATACACATAAAACTCACATGCACCCACTAATACAATTAAAATATAGGTCTCACACTCTCACTATTACAACTACCCACTACACATTAAATAATAATACTCCTTAATCCACGTGCTCAAAGAAAAAACAACCCTTTGAGTGGACACAAACACTTGAGTAAATCGGGTCATAGTGTAAATCATGTGATCCCCCTTCTAATCCTATATATCATATGTATTATTAGGGTGTTTAAATTAATGGGGACCACAGAGTTTACAATGATTTATAATGTAAACTTGGTTTACAAGAGACTAACTCGTGGGTGGGACAGTGTAATTTATCATTAATATTTGTGTATAATTATAAGTATTGAAACCAAAATTATTAAAAACAAAATTGTTTTCATATTTATATTAGTAAAATTTTCATCTCAAATCCATGGTGATTGATAAAGTAATCATATTAATTTTTTTAGGTAATAAAAGAATGTAATAAAAATAGTCCAATATATTACTCCATGAGTTAGTCTTCTGTCGGGTTTACGGTGTAAATTATATGATCTCATTTAATTTAAATCTCCAGCAATATATATGGTATAATAAAATTTGAAGGGGAATCACATGGTTTAAAGTGAAAAAAGACGCGAGTTCACATAATAATAAATTATGTAAACTGAGTTTAAGTGAAAAAATACACGAGTTCACATGATAAATTATGTAAACCGAGTTTATAAAAGTGTTTTGTGATTATTAATATGTCTAACAAATAATTTTGACTCAAATTCTAGTATTCTAGTTACTTCATATTTTACATTTTTAAGTTTATCATATTCTACAATGATGGTAAATGAGTTTGGAAAGAAATAAATGGATTGCACAAAAAGCAAATACCTAGATTTTGACAAATTTAAAGCTAGTAAGAAATTCCTTTAGTAGAAAAGTATTAATTTGATAAGTATTGTGTCATGAAAAATACTTTTGTGTCATGCCTAGATAAGATAGAGTTTATTTCTATCTTAGACTATTCCAATTATTATGATTTTTTTTTTCTTCATTCAAGTTATCACAAGCTAATACTCAGGAGTTGTTCATTTTTGCACTCGATTAGTGAACAATGTGTGCAAGACTGTTAATCACTCCCCCTTCCCTCTTAAAAGATTTTTTTTTTTATTTTGAGCGTCTCATCCAAAGAGTTCTATTTTTTTTTACAGACATGGAACTCATACTCCAAAAATACAACTATTCACTACACATTAAATAATAACACTCTTTAATCCACGAGTCAAAAGGCAAAAGACTCTCTTAGTGAGGACGGAGGGAGTATATTTTAGTTAAAGATATTTATTTTAATTAATAATTTTTTATTTTTTTTAAAAGTTAGTTGAAATATCATACTCTCTCCGTCCCACACTAAGGGTAGTTTTTGCTTTTTGGCACGTGGATTAAGGAGTATTATTATTTAACGTGTAGTGGGTAATTGTATTAGTGGGAGTGTGGGTCTCATATTTTAATTGTTTTAGTGGGTGTGTGTGAGTCAAATGTGTGTAAAAAAGGAAAGTAGACTCTTTGTGTGGGACGTCCAAAATGAAAAAAAGAGACTTTTTGGGTAGGACGTAGGGAATGTGTAATAGTATTTGACTAAAATATATATTTTGAAAAAAAAAGTTATTTATATATATATATATCTTGGGTACACTTATATATGTAGTTCCGTTCAATCAAATTGTTATACCCTCTAATATAAAAAATATACTTTATATATATATATATATATATATATATATATACCCAAGACTTTATCTATCTCACTTAACATATGAAAAGTTATACAATTTGAATGTTATTCACGCAATTATTAACTTTTTCCGTTTTTCTTATACATATAAAAAAAATTCTAAATGCGTATAATTAGATTGACACATCTAATTTAAATAAATTGAGGATATAAAATCTCTAATAAGTAGAAAATGTAATAAAACTCAGTTCTACAGGATATATATATATATATATATATATACTAGTAAATCACAAGTTTAAAACACTAATAACAGTGTGTTAATTTAATTTGAATAGAATTAAAAGAAGATAAAATCCCTGGAGACTAAACCTTGAAATAATAAATAATACATAATCTATTATTTACAATTTTTATTTACATATATTTAGGAATACTCATTAAATATGACAAGTTTAAGGAGACCGTACCACAAGTCCACAATCCGCAATAAGTTGTGATTTTATGAGTGAATTAGAGTCAACCAATTTATTTATTTATGACAAAAAAGAGACACTCAAATTAATAAAAATAAAATTATTCGGTGCATCGCATTTGTGTGCACTGTTACTGCATTTATTTTAAGAAATTTATATATTTATAAATAAAAATAAAGTGCATTAATGAATAAAAATATATATAATTTGTTAGCAAATTTTCTATTGGAGTAATTTTTTTAATGAAAAACTTAATATAAAAATACTACTACAATTATTAAGAAACGTATATACACTATTATAAATTTATGAATCAAAATATACTGCACTAATGAATAAAAATGTATATAATTTGTTAGTGAATTTTCTGTTAATTTTTTTTAATAAAAAACTTAATGTAAAAATACTACTACAATTATTAAGAAATGTATATAAACTATTGAATAAAAATTTATACAAATATGAATTCATGTACGTGTGCACTCAGGTGCACCGATTATCAACTCTTAATAAAAAAATATTCGTGGTGTAAAAAGTAATAATAGTACAATAAATTATTTAATAACTAATATTAATAAAAAGTGATAATATTTATAATAAAAAAATATGTTCCTATACATGGTTGCAAAATAGACTAATTCTTTTATCATTGCACTTCATGAGTCGTTATTTTCACCCCTAAATATAAGATTTATGCTTAAAATAAAATATTAATTTTTAACATATAATTATCATTTTAATTCATAATCAAAATAAACCTTGTCCACTATAAAAGAGTAGAAATAGGAAGCAAGTAGCATAACATTCCTCCAATTGCAGAGCAACATTTCAACTGGAGAAAAGTCTCCCCCCACTGTATTTTCCCTTTCCATATATACTCATATTTCAACGAATACAGCTGTACGTCCACCTAATCAACAAGCTGGCTTAATTAATTAAATTAAATTAGATTTTAAAAATACGTAAACACACACCCTATTAATTACTCCTGCATTGTTGTTTAATGGAAGTATGTATACATGCTTACTTTTCAGAAATTCTTAGAAGTTTTTTTTACCAAAGAGGAAATAGAATAATGATGGTTTTCTCTATAGAAAAGTTATTAACTTAATAATTAATTTGTTATAGAATAAAAATACTCAATTATAGAATAAAAATATTCAGTTTGCTTGCACGCCACCCTAGCTTCTTAATAATTCAACATGTCATATAACAAATTTTTTACTTATTCCGTCAATGATGATCAAGTAAAACATAATTAAGTTGTTACATTTATCACGTTTTCATTTTATATTATAGTATGCCGCGTATTTAATTCTGGACCATTAATTATAAGTGTTTAAACTATTTTAGAATGTAATTCGAGTTATTAATTTTTTAAAGGCAAGTGTTCATTATACATTTATACTATGGCACAATTTGGGTGCAAAATATAAATTAATGTATCTTTTTAATACTCTTAATTATGTTAAACAATAAAATTCATTTTAACGGAAAATATTTATGTGAACGATATGTATTGGTTAAATATTTTCTCAAATTTAAAAAAATTGCAGAGAAAATCTCTCTAGAAAGAGAAATTGATCATATAGTACTGTTATTATTACAAGTAAAAATTATGGGTTATTTTGGGGTGCACCCCATATTAATAGGCTAAAATAGGTGTAGTGGGTGTTTTTTTAAAAAATAAATTTAATTATATTAATTTATTTAATGGTTGAGATTAGATTTAAAATGAATATAAAGGTTGAGATCGTTCAGGTGCACCGCAGTTTGACTCATTAATTATGGTTGTATTTATGATTATGAAAATTTATATTTTCAAATTTACTGAACCATACCACGCGCATGATAACAATTATATACTCCCTCCGTCTCAGGTTAAGATGGTCATTTTATCATTTTGGTTGTCTCACCCAAAGAATCTCATTTCCTTTTTTGGACATATAAGACTCACCAACATTCACTAATACAATTAAAACATGGGGCCTTCACACCCACTAATACAACTACCCACTACACATTAAATAATAATACTCCTTAATCCACGTGGTCAAAAGCAAATGAGACTCTTACCATGGGACGGAGGGAGTATATATATATATATATATATATATATATATATATATATATATACTTTGCTTTTTCCCCCGCATTGTTTCAATGTTTATATATTTTTAGTGACAAATACTTGTGAGACTGTCTTACGTAAGGGTTTACATGAGATGGATAAATTGTAATAAATTATTATCACTTTCGCTAAATAATAATATTTATACTATGATTAAATTGTTCATGAAATAGATTACTGCATTATTATCACTTTTCATCGAGTGAGTATTACTTTTCGTTAATGATGTTATCACTTTTTATCCGTCTCACATAAGGGCTTACATGAGACGGTCTCACACAAGAATTGTCTATTTTTAACTTGGATGTCTCACTTCAATGTTTATATTTCTATTTTTGCAAATAAACACCTCACACCAAACACTAATACAATTAAAATATTATATCTTTTAATTAAATATATATTAAAATATTATATTTCTTAATTTTTGTGTAAAAATCAAATATAAACATTCATACTAGACGAAGGAGTATTATATTTTATAATAATAAAATATTTAATTTATTACAAATTGTGCTTAATTTCAATTATGTGGCATTACACGAAGTTGAAAAGGCCAGAATAGTTGAAAGAATGAATCACATGATTCTTAGTACTATTGAAGATATTTAAATTGTCAAATAGAAGTTTTGGAAAGAAGCCATAATTTCAGTAATCTTAACCTACTCCATCCTCTCCCACCGTCTTTTGTTGACTTTAATATTGCCTCCTTTTTTTTTCTTTTTGTTTTTAGCAAAAGGTCACGTTCGCTAGGGACACGAAAAGATGCTTCGTATTTTCACGTGAATACAATTCTCCCCTCCAATCATATTTAAACTTAAGTATTACTAGAAATTTAAATTATAAAGGTTCATGAAAATTATAAAGGCACACAGAATATGCTCCGTGCGCCCGGGTGCAGTCTTTGTTTTTTAGCATGAGTTCTTATTTGATGCCAAGATTCTTGCCATTTAATGAAGTGACAAAATCTCTGTCTACCTTTGTAGTATTATTATACCAATGTCGTTGGAATACTTGGTATATATATCTTGTGTTACATATTTGGATAGATGACACGAAAGAAATTATATTCTACAGAGATAACTTAAACCTTAAACGTAATGATTTGATTAATTTTCTCTCTTACGTGTCAATTATATAATGAGTGACACAAAATATGATGTAAAAAATGACGTAAAAGATCCGGTGTGTATCACTGATTCGAAATCTTTGTGCGATCCAAATCTTATCATGGCCTATTCCATGAGACTTAATATAATTTTTATGTGTCATAATCAATACTCCCTCCGTCCCGGTAAGTATTTCACGTATTGTAGTGCACGGAGTTTAAGAAAAATTTACTTTTTTATGTATAAAGTAAGAAAGAGAAGAAATATTTGGGTTAATTTAATGAAAAAGTTGTGTAAAGTTATTGGGATATGTGAAAAAGTGAGTATTATATTAGAATGTGTGTAAAAAGTGAGTATTATTATAGTGTATTCTTTACAAATTTTAGTAAAAGTAAAATGTGAAATACTTTGAGGGACGGATAAAAAAGGAAAGTGTGAAATACTTTCTGGAACGGAGGGAGTATTAAATTATTGCCTCGTGTGTGAGGGTTTATATATTATTTTCCAGAATATAATATTTTAATAAAAATAAATTATGAAATACGTTGAAATACTATCGTGGAACAATGATCTTATAAGCACCGTAAACCCTTCTTATTTATGAATTAAAAAAAATAATTAAATCTTTAAATATAATATTATGAATCTAAAAATAAAATAAAAAAATAATTAAATCTTTAAATATAATATTATCAAACTGAAAATAAAATAAAATAAATTGAATTATTTCCATTTTCATTAATTGCTCAATATTTAAGTCTAATATAGATCGAGCTTAAAATTGGATATTTGATAAACATATACTCCTTCCGGTCCCATAGCAAGAGATTTTTACTTTTTGCACGTGAATTAAGGAGTATTATTATTTAATGTATAGTAAAAAGTTATTAATGGGAGTATGGACCATATTTTAATTGAATTAGTGGGTGTGTATGGATCACATGTGTGTAAAAAAATAATTTTTGGGTGAGACGCCCAAAATAGAAAAAAAAACCTTTTGAAGGAGACGGGGGAAGTATTAGATGAAGTTAAAAACTTAACTTCATTAGATTGAAATAAAAATTCATACTCCCTCCGTCCAATAATATTTTTCATATTTTCTTCATTTGTTTGTCCCACAAAATATTTCACACCCCAAAATATGAAACATCACTTTATATAACAACCTCAAAAGTTATTTTAATTTCGAATTTTTCATTCATTTTTCACACACATATCATTAATTTTTTTATTATCTAAAAATACGACAATACCCTCTAAAGTCAATAAAGTTGATCAAAAAGTGCAACTTTTCTTAAACAACGTAAAACAGTAAACGTGAAAAGTATTATTCCCTCCGTCCGCTTCTCAGGTATTCATTTTACTATTTTTGGCGTCCGCTTCAAAAATATCAATTTCCCCTATTTAGTAAAAAAGTACGTAATATGGCTCACCACTTCCTTCTAATACAACTATCCACTTTATATATAATAATAATACTCCTTAATACACGTACAAAAAATAAATAAATATCTTAGAACTGGACGGAGAGAAGGAGTATAAGACAGGAGTATTAGTTGTGCAATGTTATATACCTCAGATTCTTGGTAAGCAGGTTAAGTGTATATCGAAATAATACGTCAAAGAACTGATGTAGCGCCTTTACGTAAAGGACACCACTTGCGAGACTGACTCAAGTAAATTTGGTTTTACATCTTTCTTAAATAAATATTATTTTTTTATTAAAAATATTATTATAATATTTTATTTATCTTATAAATTTTTATAAAATAATTTATTGCACTGCTATCCCTCCTCATTAATTGTCATAATTTTTTTTCTCTCTCACAAGAATCTTTTTCCTGAAACTGTCTCTCTTTATAAAATGGTAACATTATAAAGTATCACTGACTATTAAATTACATGTTCATAATTGTAGTTCGAGGAAAATAATGTACCAGTTTTTAGAATACATGTTTAAAAGATTTTTCAAAAAAGGAGAGTAAAAATGTGTGGGAGTGGGTAGGAAATATTGTCGTTTTGGGAGTTGGGTAATGAAAATAATCCCTTGAGAATAACGTTAAATCCAATAAGAGACCCAAATTTGTACGTGTTTGTATCAATTTGCTGGCAAGATTCATAGTTGACTGCAAACAATTATCATATCAAGTCTATGGGCATCATATAAATTCCAATTGGGAGTAAACCCTTTGCTCCTTCACAACCTCCCTATATAAACCCCACTCTATCTCATTATAGTAATCACCAAATCTTCCTTAATTAACCCAACAAAAAAAAAAGAAAAAAAAAAAGCCCAATGGCAAAGCTCAGTTTTAGTTTGGTTTTGATGATTTGGTGTTCATCTATAGCCATGCAAATTGGCGGCAATTATGCCACGGACAACCAAAATAGTAAAATGCCGACGCTTCGATTGTACGTTCACGACAGATTATCCGGCCCAAATCAGACAGTGTACCAAGTTGCCAGTTCTTCCATCACTACTACAAGCCCCACGTACTTCGGGCTCGTGAACGTGTTCGACAACCTGATCACGGCCCAGCCCGATCCCAGCTCGGTCAGCCTGGGCCGAGTTCAGGGGTTCGTTGTTGCCTCGGATTTGAAAACCTTCGCCCTGACGATGGATCTCAACTTCTGGTTCACTACCGGGAAGTTCAACGGAAGCACCCTCTCCGTCGTCGGGAGGAATCAGGGCAGCCTCCCGACGAGGGAACTGCCTGTGGTGGGCGGAACTGGCGTTTACAGAGGTGCTTATGGATACGCCATTATTAGGGATTACTCGCCTGGTGTTATTGAGTACACCTTTTATACTAATACTCGCAATGTTTAATGTTGGAATTCAATTTGTTTTCTTGAGTTTTGATTTAATGAGTTGAGTTGTGAGAGTTCATTTAATTACGTTGTATGAGCATCGCAGGAGATTTATACCATTCCATTTTATTTACATGATGCATCGGATCGGAC
The DNA here is from genome assembly GCA_023678885.1 of Pogostemon cablin. Classification (NCBI taxonomy): domain Eukaryota; kingdom Viridiplantae; phylum Streptophyta; class Magnoliopsida; order Lamiales; family Lamiaceae; genus Pogostemon; species Pogostemon cablin. Next base: position 20,038,716 of record CM042954.1, on the reverse strand, counting down.
AGTCTAATTTGTTTATTGACATGAGGCGCACACATAATTTGAAACATATATTTAATAATCTAGCTCTATGGTATTTTCTTTATCATAATTTGTGTTGCGTGAAAAAAGTTAGGATATGATTGTTTATTATTATTATAGAGAAAACAATGGTATGGAATAAATTCACGATATGAGATTTTGTGAAATCCTTCTAGAAGGTGACATTCTTTTTTGTTATAGGCTTAAACTTGTGTGTTCGAACACGTCCTCCCAAATTCAATATTTTTTTAAAATTGTATCTTTTAGTATTAAATGTTATATTTTTCAATATAAAAATTTATGTTGGGTATATTTGGATTTCGGTATAATATATTAACTAAAAAATATGAGAGAAAATAATAATAATATAAAGAAATTTGAGTCAAGGTAATTAGAGTTACATTCCTTTTTCTTAAGACGAAATTGTCTCATTCTAGTGTTTACAGTTTGATGAAAATCATCTTCAAAATACAACGACTCACATCTTGTGATAGTAACACTACAAATCACAAGATATCAATCGGTATTATTAACTCACCTTAAAAGTAAGACAACTTAGAAATACACTACCAATTGTTAGTATGACTCATCAACTTCACTCGACCTTTCGGACATCCACGACTTGTAAGTTGTGACAAGTGCTCAAGTTAAATTCGAGTTAATCAAGTTCTTCAATAAGTATGGAAGTGTTTTTGGTGTGATGTTCAGGTAACGAATTATGAAAAATGAGAGGACATATTTATAGATTTTAAGGTGTCTTTTCGTGAATTGTTGCGACCATTTAATTTAATTTTGAATTTAAATTTAAATGTCCTTTAATTTTAAGACATGATTTATTCAAAAATTACACCCTGTTATCACACTTTTCATATACACACTTCAATCTATTAGACACCATTTTAAGGTGACTTTTCCATTCACCTTAATTTTCCAACAACTTATACCCTTAATTTTCTAAGAAAAAAACTTGATTAAAATTTTTAATCATTTATACTATTCATATTTCATCCACATTTTCAATAAAAAATTATATCTTTGTTAATTAAAGTGTATACTCTTTAGAACAAAATATTATACTCCCTTCGTCCCGGAATAAGAGGTGCATTTTTCACGTAAATTAAGGGATTTAATGGGTAGTTGAGGGTAGTTGAGGTGAGAGAAATAATATTTTAATGTAAAGTGAGTAGGTGTATTAGTGTGGTGTGTGGATCCCATGAAGATATATTAACTGTTTTGTGTGAATCTCATTTACTAAAAAGGAAAATATACCTCTTGTGTTGGGACAGACAAAAATGGTAAAATGCACTCATTGTTGTGGAATGGAAAAAGTACTTTTATACACCTTGTGCACCAGGGGACACAAAAGACAAACTCTTCTTTTTTATCCCTGATGAATTGTTAATTTTCTATGATAAAATATTACACATCTAGAAATATAATTTTTTTTTATATAAACAAGCATTTTAACTCGTGCGCTACAAGGGAATAAATTTAAAAAAATTATATAAATATAAATTTTTGTAATAATAAATAAATAAATAAATAAATAAATATATATATATATATATATATATATATATATATATATATATATATATATATATATATATATATATATATATATATATATATATCGCGGACACATAAACACATATAATTACGTTTGATAATGCCATTAAACATTTGATTAAGACAGTGCACAATGATCCGAACACTTTGTCTCATCTCTTCGATACGAATACAGTAATGATCCTAGCGATCTCCTCTAGTACCTACTGGTACATCAGGATCCAATTGGTCGAACATCGTAAGGTGCTGCTCTTCGCAAATCCCAGCATATCCCTAAACCTTTTAACATTACACCACTGAATCCCCAATCTTTTGCTTGTTGTGCAGTGACAGTATCAATATCCACTAATTGTTGTTTCCAGATACGGTTGTCGTAGAACATCGCGCCACCATACGAACATGGTATATATAATAAATAAGAGGCCCAAACTGAGAAGTCATTCGTCTCATCCTAATAATTACATATTTTTTATTAAAATATTAAATTTCTTAATCCTTGTACAAAAAACAAATATAACTATTAGAATTGGACGAAGGGAATACATATGTATGAAGTTTTATATTGTGATGGTATGTATATTTAGTTTAGTTCTTTATGTGTAATGAATTAAATAGTTTTTAGTTGAATCGACGTTATACAACCCTTATTCGTTTTTCATGTATAATAAATTAATGTAATGGTAAAAAACCAATAATTTTAAAATTTTTATTAATATTTATATTTCATTATGTAATAATATGTTTTAAATAATTCCAAATAATATCTTAATTACTTAACCTTATTTTCAAATACAACCCAAAATTTCCCATAATTAACTCAAATTGAAACAAATTTCAACATGTTAATTTATAAAAAAAATTAAGCGTGCAAAAATAAAATCAAAATCAAAGATAAATAAGAAAATTATCTTTTTCCTCTTACCAACCGAATGAAATCAAATGGCGATAAAATCACATTCCTTCTCAATTAGGGTTTCAAAATGAGAGTAGAAATAAAATCGATGTAAAAATTGTGAGTGATGATTGTTCTATGGATACATAAATGCAAATTTTATAAAAGCAAGATTTGACTAAATGTATTATTGGATGCATAATGGTGAGAAATTGAGAAGAAATTGAGGCGAAATAGAGAATAGATGAGAAATTGAAAAGAGATTTTGACTCAAAATTTGAACGGGAAAAAAATATTGACTTTAGGTGCTTTTATATATATATATATATATATATATAAATTATGATGTAAAATTATCATTACATTGATGAGAAATATTTGAGTGAGACGGTCGATCTCATAGGAGTTTTTTTTTAACTAGTTATTATTTTCTCAATAAAAATGTTATCATTTCATTTGTATTATAAATTGATCATGAAATACTCCCTCCGTCCATATGTAAGGTACTCATTTGCCTTTTGCACGTGTATTAAAGAGTATTATTATTTTATATAAAGTGAGTAGTTGCATTAGGAGTGTGTAATTGGAATGTGTGGGGTCCTTTTACTGAAAAGGAAAAAATGAATACTTCAAGAGTGGACGACCAAAATGACAAAATTGATACCTTATCAGTGGACGGATGGAGTAGTTTATAGAACAATTATCACTTTTTATAAATTAAATACTCCTTCTCATGTCCCGCTTGAAGAGATATTCTCTCCGTCCGGTCCAAAGATACTCATTTACTTTTTGCACATGAATTAGGGAGTATTATTATTTAATATGTAGTGGGTAGTTGTATTAATGAGTGTGTGAGCCCCAACTTTTAATTATACTAGAGGGAGTGCGTTGGTTTCATGTATATAAAAAAGAAAATAAGACTCTTTTAAATAGACTCCCAAAATAAAAAAATAAAAAAAAAAGATTCTTTAAGATGAAGAGAGGAAGTACTGCACTTTTTATTAAACTCATTACTTAAGACGTTGTTCTGACACGACGATATAATTCTTAGAATTACTCTAATGGGAGAATCGTGCACCCGAGTCATTTATCATTTCCTGAAACCGACTACCGCGTAATACAAAGTCATATTTTAGATATTTTATTGATATAATTCTTAGAGTTAACTGTAAGGAATCGTGCACTAGTCATTTTATAAGAAAAAGACACGAATAAAAACAGTAATATTCAAATTAGATAATTAAATCCTAGACCCTTATTATAATAAACAAATAAAATCATGATAGTATACGTACAGCAGCCTCTATCCATACAAAACTTTTCTCAAAGAAATTAAATTACTAAGTATGTTTGCGTGTAATAATGATATAAATCATTTTGTTAATTATCTTTTTTGACTTTAGGAGACACATGCAGCAGCCACCTAACTTACCCCACATTCTTCTTTGATTCTTCAAATAATGTTATGCAATAAAAAATTTGGCCATTTAATTACGACAAGGACATATATTGTGACGTTACTTAGTTGATACGATTTGCGACGTATGTTAAAGTATATCTATTATTTAAATAAAGTATGTTTAATGATTGTTAAAGTATATTTTTAAAGTACGCTGGATTATGCATTAAAGTATGATTTTAGTGTATTATAATTTAATTTATTATTGACATACTTTAATTACAGATAAGTATATTTTATCTATACAATAAGCATACTTTAGTGATGGATCGACTCGTCTCACACTCATTTAAAGAATGACCCGTCTCACAAGAGAGTAACTTCTTCTATTATTAATTAATAATCTTGTTTCGACAAATTTATAATCTTATTATTGCTGAAAATCATTTTGTGCAACCGAACGTGTGATGTCTGCTTTCGAATTTTTATTTATTAAATATGAGTGTTATTTTTTAGACTACCTATGTTACTCTTCTTGTCAAAATTCATATACAAATGTAATATTCCTTCCGTCCACTTGAAATGTACTCATTTACTTTTTGTGCATGGATTAAATAGAATTATTATTATATATAAAATGAATAGTTGTATTAGAGGGAAGTAGTGACCATATAATATATTTTTTACTAAATATGAAAAATGAATACCTTTGAAGTGGACGTCCAAAATCATAAAATAGATACCTTGTAAGTGACGGGGGAGTATTACTATTTATATTGAAGAATAAAGTAAAACATCAATGTGCACGGCTGCAATGGATGCCATCGATTGCACATAAGTAAATTTAATAGCGCCTTTTAAATCGATCGATTAAGAATTATTAATTTCTAATTTAGTTTTATATTTATTGACATGTTAACCAATTGATTTATTAATAATAATAGGGCTGCGATCCCATTTGTCCCATCGATGAGGTTGTGTAGAAGTGTATGGTGGGGTACAATTAAATTAAGACAAATTTACTTGTAAAACATTATATATGTGAGACGGTTTGTAAGACGTGTTAAAGTATGCATATTATATAGATAAAATATATTTAATGGTTATTAAAGTATGCTTTCTAAAATATGATAAATGATAAATTAAAGTATGATTTTATAGTGTTATAATATGATTCATTATTGACATACTTTAACTATAAATAAGCATACTTCACCTACATAATAAGAATACTTTAGTAATGGATCAACCCGTCTAAAAAAAACTCATTGGAGAAGGAGAGCGGATTCCTTACTCCAAAGCTGTATTGCATCTGCCGTTTTACAACACCAGATGGTTGACACATCAAAACTTTTAACATTTTTAAAAGTTAAAAATGTTAAATGTGTCAACCATGTGATATTTGGAACACAATTTTAGAGGGATCCCCATGCGGGGAATTTGGGCATGACTCACGAAATAAACTAAATGACACAGTTCGAAAAAGAGGAGATATCCTAAAGATAGGACTCACAGCTCATGTCTATCACTATAAAAAAACTATTTTTTACTAACATTATATTTTGGTGTTAAAAACTTTAATCTCATTGTTAAATTGATTTATTAATGGATTAATAACAATCATTGTTAATTTTCATTGGTAGAGTGGTGATTGATAAACTTTTAATAAAGAAAATTCAATTCCTAAATAATCTAGTTGGTAATCCGTTGCGCATAATTTTGTTGGCAATTTATATAATGATTTTGTTGGTAACTAAAGAATTTTTTTTCCATTGGTAAAAACATGAGAAAAATTCGTTGGTATTCTGTTATTAAAAGAAAATTGTTATTTATTTATTTTTTGTTGAATTCCATTCCTAAGGAGGTTTTTTTAGTGATTCTAAAGCTCTCTCATACTCTCTAGTTTCTGATAAAGAAAAGTGAAGCACACATCATTATTTATTCAAGAGAGTTTTTTTTTCTTTTTCTTTTTTTTTTTGGAAGAAAAAAAAACTCTTTTTGTAAATCGATGAGAAGTGCAGATTCTCAAGATTAGGCAATGAAACGGGAATAACAGATTCAAAACCTAATAATTTGGGCCATAACGCATCAGTGAGAAATGAAGGCCCCGTAAGATTGGCCGGGCCACATGGCCCAATGGGCCCAACACATACATATAACTAGAAATTAAATTTCAATTAATTCATCCATGTTGGAGTTGACTGGTCTAGAAAACAGATCAACTTTTTTATCTAATAATTAAATTACTAGTTCATTAAGAATTCAATGCACGGAAAATTTCTATACAATTCAGTAAATTTTCGGTTGTAATTTATTTTCTCTCTTTATAAAATCTTGACATTTCGATGCTACTCCCTCCATTCCAAAATACGCTTTCACATATGCCGCTCCACATTATTTTAAAAAAAAATGGTTGTTCATAGAATTACATGAAACTTAAAATATTTGAATAGAATTGATCGGAAACTAAAACTAAATTCGTGTAATTACTAATTATGGTTACACAATCCTCAACTTTTATCCATCAAGCCCAATATAATTTATTAGTTTGGTTCGTTGCTTCGAAACGAATCCAATAGGCAATAATTTATCATTTTTTTTATTTTTTATTTTTTTTCATAACAATAGTGAGAAAGGGTATCTGACAGAGTGTATAAAATAAAATTACAACCAAATAAAAGTAAAGACCAAATTTATAATAGTCACTATTCACTAAGTACAATTTTAAATAGCCACCTCTCTTATATATAATTTTTACTAGCCACTATTTGGTGGACTCCTCAAATTACCCTCATAATTGTCAGATAAAGGAGGACAATAATGGGAGCATGATTATGTCAGTGTTGACTGCATTAAATAAGGTGGGTGGGACCATATTTAAAATTATAGGAAATATTTTTTTCAAAAAAAATTTTAAAACAAAAATTGAAAAATATTTCTTCTATTCGCCTTATTCAACCAACACTAATTGTTCTATTCGGCCAACACTTTTTTTTCCAGAAAAATTAAAAAAATTCGAAAAAAATATTTCTTCTATTCGGCCTATTCGGCCAACAATTTTGTTCTATTCGGCCAACACTATTTGTTCTATTTGGCCAACACTTTTTTTTCAAAAAAAATTAAAAAAAATTCGAAAAAAAATATTTCTTCTATTCGGCCTATTCGGCCAACAATTTTGTTCTATTCGTCCAACACTTTTTTTCTCAAAAAAATTTTAAAAAATTCGAAAAAAATATTTCTTCTATTCGGCCTATTCGGCCAACAATTTTGTTCTTTTCGGCCAACACTATTTGTTCTATTCGGCCAACATTTTTTTTCCAGAAAAAATTAAAAAAAAATCAAAAAAAATATTTCTTCTATTCGGCCAACAATTTTGTTCTATTCAGCTAACACTATTTGTTCTATTCGGTCAACACTTTTTTTTCCAGAAAAATTAAAAAAATTTAAAAAAAATATTTCTTCTATTCGGCCTATCCGGCCAACATTTTTGTTCTATTCAGCTAACACTTTTTTTTCAGAAAAAATTAAAAAAAATTCATACGAATAAAATTAATGCATCTTTTTGTATTTTAATAAAAAATATATTCATGAGGCATATAAAAATAACAAATTAGACTGTAAAATAAATTATTACACTTTTGTACTTTTTGGTCAAAAAGAGACCTTAAACATGTGATCAGTGGGTCCCTTTCAAGGGCATTTTGATCTGTTCTATTAAAAGTTGTTAGAATAAATTGTTTTTAAGACTTGTGGCTACTAAAAATTACTTTTAACCAAGATATGCTACTTTTAGGGGTGTCAACGGGCCCCCGGCCCGCCCCCCAAACCCTGGCCGTAGGAGAAACAGGGCGCCCGACCCGGACCCGTACATATACGGGGCTGGTCCGGGTATTAACTTAGACCCGCCCCGCCCCGTATATAATATATTAAAAATTAATTTATATTATATATATATATTAACAATTATTTTATATTTTATACATAAAAATTATTTATAACTATATGATATATATATAATTTTTAAATTATAATTATATTTAATATTATTATGATTATTTATTTAATTATATGAATAATTTTTGTATGATTTAAATTTTTTTAGGATTAATTATTTTAAAAAAAACGGGGCGGGGTGAACCCACCCCATATGAGTATAATAGGACCCGTGCAGGTCCGGCAGAAACAGGTCGGGTCCGGATAGTTAACTACCTGACCCGTTGACACCCCTAGCTACTTTTTACCATTATCACATAAAAGTAAGATGGAGCATGTGACAGTCAATAATTTGACAATTAAAAGCCACTTGCCAGTTTCTATTCTTAATTTTTCTTGTTAAAAATGTGCCACTATGTATGTTTTTTTTTTTTTTTGGGGGGAAATTAAAGATACTACTCCACTTGCATCCTAAAGTCCAAACCCCTGCTTCAAATGTATTTCATTTTTTTTTCTTATTATTTGTTCTACTTTATTCTTTAGGTTCTTACTTAATATCCTTTGTATTTAAATTCTTTGATTTATATACTATTTTATTCTTAATTAGAATAAATTCATTAATATCGTTGCAGTTTAGTGCTAAATTTATAAATTATAATTTCACACTGTATCAAGGTAATATTTTACTCTATCTTATTTAAATTCAAAGGAGAAGGGATTAAGAAATTTTCTTTCGGGAATTAAAAAATGAAACATTAAAATGAAATATGAAATTTGAATTCAGATATAAGCTTGATTTCTTTATTCAAACTTTAAGGCGCATTTTAAACATCACAAAAATAAAACCCCTAGTTGCTACTTATTCGTACTAATCCATTTGGCCCTTTCTCAACACCATTTTCCCTATATATATTCCCGATGGCAAACCCTAGCATTGCTTTAACTTTGATGATTTCTTGTTTGACCGTAGCCATGCAAATTGATGGCAATCATGCTAGGAAACTTTTTCCAAAGAGCGGTCACGATCAGCCCGAAGCATCGATCTTCCAAGAAATCAAGGGTGGAAATGACAAGTGCGTGAAGATCCATCTCTACGTTCAAGATGCCATATCCGGGCCGTTTCAGACAGTGTACGAGATATCTCGGTCCGCCATCACTTCGAACACGAGCACGTTTTCCGGGCTGGGCCCGATCGAACTCGGCGAGGTTGGGGCGGCTCCAGGGGCTGGCCACCGCGTCGGGTTTGGATAGCTTCGCCATGACAATGGAAATGAACTTCGTGTTCACGACCGGTGTTTACAGCGGAAGTACCCTTTCTATTTTTGGAAGGAATCCGGCGATGGAGCCCACGCGCGAGCTGTCGGTGGTCGGCGGGAATGGCGTCTTCCGAATGGCGCGTGGGTTCGCCCTTCTCAAAACTTACCAGCCAGGAATTATTGAGTACACCATTTATACCTCCTTCAACGGCAATTTCCGACACATTAATGATCTGCTAGCGGACATGTGACCATATGTGTTCGTGTCTGATTTTAATTTAGTTGCTTTGTTTTGACCTAGTGTTCTTGATCATGTGATTTTCTGGATTATTAATTGTTAGTTGAATAATGGATCTGGTATGAATGCATTGCAAAACTAATTCTCCACAAACATTTCTTTGAGTTAATAGTCTTATACTAGTATATTATTATGTTCAGTGCATCTGCTTGATCCTATTATAATTAATTAATTAATTTACAGAGTGTATACGTTACTAAGTTCAGTATTACGTAAACAAATACTCACATACTCCCTCCGTCCCGGCATGAGAGGGTCATTTGTTTTTTTGCACGTAGATTAATGAGTATTATTATTTAATGTGTAGTGGGTAGTTGTATTAGTGAGAGTGTAGGTCTTATATTTTAATTGTATTAGATGAGGTGTGTAGGTCCCATGTGTGTAAAAAAGGAAATGAGACTCTTTTTGGGTTGGACGACCAAAATGAAAAAATGGTCCTCTTAAACTGGGACGGAGGGAGTATATAACTAACATTCTGATCCTCGAACATCCTTAAATACGAGTTCACTAAGTTGGGCAAATTTGGGAGGTGAGGTGAGTCCTCTCACCTAAGCATCCTTGGACTAATGTCTCTCTTGTCTGGCTGACAATTAATCCCAAACCTTTCGCCAAATTGCCTCACATGCCCAAACCAATACCACGTAGAAAACCCATTAGAAACTATGCATTCCCTGTGGCTGTTGTTTATCATAATCCTTGGGCGGTAATCCTTCATGGACATGGTATAGAAACAATCATAAAAGTATCCTAAGCTCTCGCTCAAATTACTTAGGCTGTAAGCTCTTAAGATCTTGTTCTACGAGTTTCCTAATTAGATATTAAATTATAAACAATCTTCACTTTCTAGGTAATATGAATTTACTAAGATTTGAGTTACATCACCTCATCTATGATCGTATCTCGATTAAGCCAACAAGAGGTTTTACTAAAAGATTCTAAATATAAGAGGATATTTCTATCTCTTCTCACACTAATGCACATGATATGTATGATAAAATGATTCGATTAACAATCCTAAGTATATAATTGAATACACTTTCTAATCATATGCTCAAGACAATTACTCACAAAAATCAGCATATAGATCAAGAAATTAATATCAATGATAGAATTAACTCGATATTGCTCAATTAAGATTAAAATTGAATTATATGAAAATTAAATTATCTAACACCAATCATGGAGCTAACCTCACAATTGAGATTATTCTAACATAGTATCAAGCAAAGCAAAATAAATTATTTTACAAAATTTTAAGAATAAACCAAGAAAATTAAAAAATAAAATAAATTCTCGAAATTTGTTCAATAAAAGCTTCTATCTCCTATTATAATCTTCAATCTTTTTGTTTTCTTGATAATTTGATGTAGATGATGGATGAAATTAGTGAATTAAATGAGGGGAAGAGAAAGAAATGAGGGTTTGTCAGGCCTGCTTCTTGATTTGAAATATAAGGAATGAAAGCACTTGAATTACTCAATTTGGGCCACCGGCCCATACGAATTGAGAGTTGATCTACCTATTTTCTTTTTATCAAATAATAACTCCATGTGCCTGAGCTTCTCAAATTATAATTGCAATCTGGGCCAACAGTTAATGGGCCGCACATATGCGTTCAGAAATTTCAGAATGTGCACATATTTAGTTTTTTCTTGTATTTGCTCTTTTTAGCTCCGAATTGAACATCATTTCTTTTCGGCTTGGATTCACTGTGTCATTTGTTACATCATCTCCTCTGCCACACCGTTATATTGACGACACGTAGGAGAGAGAAATTATACCCTAATCCTTAAAACCTAAGGGCAATGATTGGATTTATTTCCTCATCTTACGTGTCAGTCACATCACATGTGGCACAGAAGATGATGTACCAAAATGGTGCAGAAGATCCGGTGTGATTTCTTTATACGCCTTCGTAATTGCATAAAGAATTTCATTTCATGCATAAATCCTGCAAATTAATGAGAGAATCCTTCTTCACAAATCAAGAAATTAATCACCAAAAATAATTTTAATTATGTACTCCCTCCGTCCCACAAAACCCTTCACGCTTTCCTCATTTGTTTGTCCCACAATACCCTTCACATCCCAAAAAAGGAAAAAGCACTCTATTCAACAACATTAAAAGTTACTTTAATTTCAAATTTGTCACACCTTTTTTTTACACACATACTATTACTTTATATTTTTTTATTACATAAAAATACTAAAATATCCTCTAAATTTAATAAAATTAATCAAAAAATGCAATTTTTTTTAAACAATGTAAAACAGTAAATGTGAAGCGTATTATGGGACGGAGAAATAATAAGCAAAACTTAACTAAAAATAAAGCATATTTTCTTGCAATTTTTACGCTCATCACAAATATGACTCCAACAACAATCAATATTGCCAATTTTACATTATTGACATCGTCATGACCAGATGCAAATGCACTTTGCACATCTGTCATTTTCACAATATGTCATTTTCATAAATTTTAATTTTTCAATTGAATTTCTGATGTCGATTGGATGTGTTCATTCGAGCTCTCTATCGTTCTTTCTTGGCGTGGGAGAACGTGATTGGTTGGGGTTTTAATCCCAAAAAAAAAAGGAGATTAAAAAGAAGAGATGTTTGATATTTTTATAATTTAATAATAATTCATTTTTAATATATTTTAAATTATTTTTAAAAAAATAATTATTATTGAAGATTATTTTATATGATTACTAACTTAAAAGTTTTAACTTAAAATAATAATAAATAAATAAATACCCCAAAAATAACACATTTCTTGATCTACATAATATAATAATAAAAAAAAAATAAAGCCTTCAGGGTCTAGTTCAAGTGGTAGAGAGGAAGGTGGAAAGACCTTCCAACTGACCTTGGTTGCTGCAGGGTAGGGGTTCGAATCCTGCCTTTGGCATGAATTTGGCTCCTTGCAAGCACAAGTTAAACAGTGTTGTGAAAAATTTTCACACCATTAGGGTTTGGGACGGGTACGGGTAATGCCTCAAATACAATGTAATCCGATTATATATATTTTTTTATCCCTACATACTATTATAATCCCTCCATCCAGCTTAAGATGGTCATTTTTTCATTTTGATAGTCCCACCCAAAGAGTCTATTTTTTTTACACACATGGGACCCACACATCCCTCTATTACAATTAAAATATGGGACTCACACTCTCACTAATACAACTACCCACTACACATTAAATAATAATACTCCTTAATATACGTGCAAAAAGCGAATGACTCTATTACGCCGTGATGGAGGGAGTACTTTAATTTTATACAAAATTTAACATGCAAATAACGTTTCGAAAATCTAGTACTAAAATTAAAGCCACAACCAAAATACGCGCTAAGTGTTGGAAAATTAAGGTGAGTGGAAAAGTAACCTTAAAATAGTGTCTAATAGATTAAAGTGTGTCTATGAAGAAGTGTGATCAAAGGTTGTGATTGTTGAATAAGTTGCGTCTTTTCATTAAAAGACATATCAATTTGAGTTCAAAATTAAATCCAACGTTCGCATCAATTTACGTAAAGACGCATTGAAATCTATAAATAGGCTCTTTCCTTCCATAATCCTTAACTTGATTTTCACTCCGAAATTGAATTTCACTTGAGTTACTTGAGTACTTGTCACAAAGTCGTGGATGTCCGAAAAAGTCCAATAATTAAAGTTGTGTCGTAGTAACTGATTCTTAGAGTATTCTCAAGTCGTCATACTCCTAAGGTGAGTTCATAATATCGGTTGGTTCACCGTATCTTGTGATTTGTAGTGCTACTATCACAAGATTTGAGTCGTATCTTGGAGATGATTGTCGTCGAATCGTAAGCACCAGAGCAGGACAATTTCGTCTTAAGGAGAAAGAGTGTAACTCTTGACTCGATTCAAATTTCATTCTTATTATTTTCTGTCATATTTTTTAGTCAACATATTATATCGAAACCCAAATATACCTAACTATCTTAAGACGAAATTTTTTGCTCATGGCTCTGATATAATATTAGTTAACTACAAAACAACATTAAAGAAAATTGAGTATGTACAAACACAAGGTACACAATTTATTTTTAATTTGATTATCATGCATGCAGTGTATATTTTCATATTTAAATTGAAAATTTCAAAATTAATTGAAAATGAATTATTTGAAAATTAGAGAGAGAAACGAAAATTGGTCATTTTTTTTTTTATAAATATGCTTAATTCAGTTGAGAAATGGCATGCTAACTAACGCTTCCAGAACTGTCAATTGGTGTCTAGTTAATTGAGAATTGGTGTCTAGTTAATTGAGAATTTGAGATGTTATACATGGACTATTTGCGACCGTTAATGACATCAATTTGTAGAAATTGAAAAAGTGTGTCGTTCTGGATATGAGGAATCCGACAATAAGTTAATGCTTCGGAAATGAGATGTATGATTATTACGAACTAGTGTAATTAATAACTAAATATATGATATATTTATTATGATCAAATATCTTAAATACAGATATGGTTTAAATAAATAATATATATGAAATAAATGAGGTCATATATATTTATGGATAACAATCACATTGATAGAATGTGATTTGATAAAGATTTAATATCCCGATCTGATCCTCTCTCCACCTATTAATGGGACACAGTTTTATTAATTCTCTATCACATGAAGTTTTACGTACTGTGCATAAAGAAAAGGGGTGAGGAGAGAGAAACCAGTTCCCGGCGTAATTAGCATGAACATATGCGTATCAAGGTAAGTCTTCTCGTAATTAGCATGAACATATGCGTATCAAGGTAAGTCTTCTCATCATTGTATATGATAATCTTCTCATCATTGTATAAGATATAAAAATCATGAAGATCTAAGATTCATGTCAACTAATGAATTAATTGATTTTGTTAAATTTATGCTTACATGTGGTATTAGAGCATGGTTTTGGATCTCATGATTTTTCATCAATTAATATTTTATGAACGGTATATGATTGAATGAATCCACTTATCATATGCCTAATTGAATGAGATTATCAAAACATGCATATATGTTTTTCCGCTGCAATATGTATGAGAAAATTGATGATGAATTGATCTTGATCATATTATTGAATTTTGGGCGAAATTATGTTTATAAAATTAGTTATAGTTATGTTTATGAAATTAGTTGGAATTGATTCTCGTGTATCATAATGATTATTCTGGAATTAAGCACTATCCCGTTAAAAATATTATGATAAAGTAATAATTATGATGATTACTTATTTTGAAGAATTCTTATATTAATTAACAATATCATGCATATTATATCAATGTGACAGCTAGAGTCGAGAAGGACTAATGAAAACGACAGGAGGCGCCCTACAAAATATTCTTCCTTTATAAAGAATTTCTTTTTGATTGAACAGTAAATCTAATAAAACCACTCACGTAACGGTCTTAGGTCCCGTTGTGAGCTATCCTACGAATTCGATTCTAAAGATTTCGCCTTAGCTTTGCTAGATGCTTTGGTGCAAAAGCCACGTTTGGATGTTAAGAAATCCATTCCTACTGAAGGGTTAAGAACTGGCGCCCCCCCCCCCCCCCACAAGGTACATCTTGCGCCTATAGGCAGCTATAACTATCCAAAAAGACACTCGAAACTGGAAGGATAAAGAAGCCGACCCGGTGGACTGTCGAGCTACAATTCATATGACAAAGGAGCGGGATTCTAATATAACATGAATTTATATACCATGTATAATTAATTGTGATAAATTGATGTTGTATGACAAATATAACAGAAATTATAACTGTCCTATTTAGTTTTTAGGACTAATCTATTAAAGATTGATTCTGGAAGTTAATTATGTCAGCATGTGATTTTTAATATAGAGTCACGTGACTCCCTTTAATTTTGAGAGTATAATGATTTTCCTTAATGGCTAATTAAGAATAATGGCAGCTAATTACAGTCAATAAATCAATATGCATACTTTAATGATGTTAATGAAATTAATTCATCACTAATGTTTATGACTTATATTATTTTGATAATAATTAAAGTTATTTTGGGATATATGATATTAGAATATCTCACTTATGTTAGGAATGTTTGACTGTGATTTATGAATGTTTATTAAATAATGTTTTGATTATTACTCAGCTATTGAGTATAATCTATTATGAGAATATAATCTTTGATAAGATTATAATGAATAATTTTATATACGATTTATATTTATTCAATGTTGGTCTGTTAATCACCAAAGTGGTCTGACCTGAAAGATTATAAAGATAAATCGTATAATTAAATTTTAATCTCTCATATTTATGTGATACTTGAATAAAGAGAATTTATTATATGGGTCATTAAAAAAATCATAATTATAAGACTTTAAATTTACCCAAAGGTGAATGATAGTCTTTATAATTCATGAATATGTGTGTAATAAATTGATAATTAATAAATTATGTCAAACTGTTTTGTATGTCCAAAGATGAAAAAATAGTTTTAATGGATATATTTAATTATCAAATTATGTTAAATTTGCAAGTATCATTATGATCATGATTGTATATTGTTGTATCTCCCAAAGGAGAACTTCAATATACATTTATTGCTTTCGATCCTAAATTTATTATTAAATTACTTAAGGTATTTATGGAATAAATTATATTATTCTTAAAATTACCAATATTCGCATGCTGCATCTGTTCTATTACAAAATGGATTAAAGTAATTTAATAGTGTGAATAAATTCAATTTCACCAAAGTGTTTTGGATTTTATTTATCACTTCAAGATAAATTGCTCATTTGCTTGTACTAGCAATAACGCTAAATAATCTAACTATAATATTTGAGTTAGATCAAACAGACTGAGCATAATGTCTATGCGAATGAATGTGGCTAAGAAATTAAGTTTATCATACCTAAAGTTAAAGTGTCAAGGAATTTATGAAATTAGTGAGAAATCATTCACAAGTTACTAATAAACCTCTTGACGAGATATTAATGGCTACCTTAACCACCATAAAGTTTGATGATTCTCATGGCATACCTGAACTTATCATTAAAGATAACAAATATTGCAGCAAGACTTAAGTCTTCATAATGAATGTGATTTAAAACTTATTAGTGTAGTTTACAAACTCACTACCTTCTAAGTATGACCTATTCCAAATGAACCATAACACCATGAAAGACTAATGGAATGTGAATTAAATTCACATAATGCTGAAATTAATGTTGGTTCAAAAGGAAACAAGGTTTAAAAAACATCATGTTCGTTTGAAAAAAAATAATGAAGTTGAAACTAAACATGGCATTAATGTTTGGGGGTAACTCTCTAAAAGAATTATTCAAAAGACTAATTAAGAATAAAGTCTTTCATGATCTAGGCTCTTACTAATCTTGATATTTGTGTGAATTGCATTAAAAGAAAGCAAACTAAACACACAAACAATAGAGCCACGGTACCTACACAGCATCCTATAATAGTTTACACCGCTAATTGCGAGTCTTATAATAATCCCTTCTTAAAGAAATAAAGATATTTCATCATTTTTAATTTTAAATTTAAATTTTCATGTTATGGTTATATCTATCTTTGCAAGAAAAATCTCATTTTATAAATGCTCGATTAGCATTTATTAATAAAGTTGAGAAAATTAGATAGAAAAGTGAAAATTATAAAGTTGGGAAGAAGTGATGAATTTCATGAAAATTATGATGAATTATCATGCTCAATTATTAAATTACAAGAAAAGCTTTCATTTATGCTTAATGCAAAATATCACGTACACCAAAATAAATTGGTGTTGTAGAATGATATAATCGTACTTTAATGAATATGGTTACAAGCATATTGAATGATTAATCTATACCTATATTTTGTGGATAATGCACTTAAAACTGCCACGGTTAAGTTTCTAGTAAATCAGTTTTCAAAACACCTTATGAACTGTGAATGGATAGAAAACTCGATCTTAGGCAGTTGAATGTTTTAAATTGCCCCGTTAAGGATAATGATTTACATCCACGTGAAAAGAAATTGGATAGAAGAAACTAAAGTGATTTCTTTATAAATTATCCTTAAAGTCTAAAGGGTATGGGTTTTATGATCTTAACCATAGTACGAGAATTTTAAATCTGGAATGTAAAATTCATTAAAAATTGTAAAATCAATGAGAGTATGAAACCATGAAATTTGGTTATTGAAGAAGTTGGGTGGAAAATTTGAAAATACATTTATCTAAAACTTCTTCTAAAGTTGTTATATAGTTGTTCTACTCTCTTAATGAACCGAATTTTACTAAATCAATTGTCAATGAGCTTTCATTAGATATATCACATCAAATAGCATTAAGAATGTCTTAAGGACAATATATTCGTTATTTCTAACGATTGCATACGTGGTATAATAAAATGAGCTAAAATTTGACATTATAATGAATGCTAAAATTCCAGTTTTGGAATAAGTCATAGAAAGTACTAATTCTATTAAATGAGTAAATGCTATGAAAGATGAGTTGAAATCAATGACTCATAATGAAGTTTATATCTTATAAGAATTGCCAGAGAATTATAAAAAAATTTGATACGGATGTATCTTTATGATGGCGATTTTCGAATGATATAGAGTTGTTGCTGAAGATTTTACTCAAAAAGATGGCACATTGTAAAGAGATATAACAAGTTATTTCTATACAGAACTCTATTAGAATTATCATGGCTTTGGTAACTCATTATGACTTAGAGTTGCACTAAATAAATGTTATGCCTGCTTTTCTTAATGATGATTTGGTATAAGAATTTAAATGGATCAACTCAAAAGTTTTTCCATTGAAGGAAAATATCACATGGCGTGTAAACTTAAAGAATCAATATATGAACTTAAGCATGCTTTCTTTTAAAGATATCTTTTGGATTTAAGAAAAATATCGTAAATCGGTGTACATATCTCAAAGTCGGTGGGAGCACATTAATTCTATATGTTGATGATAAACTTGCTTGCAACTGATGATCTTGGTTTATTATGTGAAACCAATAAATTATTTCCCTTATAGAACTTTGGAATGAAATATATGAGGAGACAACTTATGTGATTGAGATAGAATTATTTTTATACATATCACAATAACGTTAAAGATGTCTCCGTAAGTATATGTTATTAAAGTTTTATAAAGATTATGGATGGAAAAGTGTTTGTAAAACACGTTCCAATCCGGAAGGGAGATTATAAGTTCAACCTTATGTAATGTCCAAGAATTAATTGGAACGTATTAGGATATTCCTTATGCATATGTTATTAATAGCTTAAAATATACAAAATTGTATGAAGACCAAATATCAGCCTTGTCATAAGAATGTTTGGTTATTATTGAAGTGATTCATAAATGAATCACTAGAATGTTGCATAAGGAAAAATTATGGTATTTTTGTATGAAATGAAGAACCCGTGCTTACTTATCGAAATTCTAATTACTTAAATGTAATTAAATATAGATTCAGAATAAGATGATTATATGATGCAAGAAAGTTCACTTCGACTTTTATGTTTCTTAGTCGGAGATATTGTATCATGCAAAGTGTGAAGAAGTTTTTCAAAACTACATTCACTATTAAAGTTAACTTGTGGCATGATTTGAAGCTACAATTTAAGTAAATTGAATGTGGAACTTAATTTCAGGACTTGAAATAAGTTGACAATAATGTCAAGTCGCTGAAAACTTATTATGATTATTCTGCTGCATTATTCTTCTCTAAAACGATGGATATTCCAAAGTTGCTAAAACATATGGAATAAAAGTATTTGTCGTTAAGAAAAACTTTAGAAACAAAGATGTCAATTGAATACAATTACACCAATCTTATGATTTCGGATCCATTACGTAAATGATCTTCTATAAAGATATTCATTGAACGTTACGTGAATATGAGGTCATTGAAAAGTTGTAACAAACTTATGTGAAGAATTAACATTAAGAGCTCATTATGATTTGTTTCTAATTGATATATCTTGATTTGTCATTTTAGTATACATCAATGTTGACATTACTTAAACAAGATTTTATCTCGAATTGAGATACTTATGTGGACCATTATTGATCCTTAGGTTGATGAATCACGTTGAGTAGAAAGCTAGCATTATAGTATATGGAAGGAACTATGTCGAATAAATGATATAGAATCGTCATGACTTGTGTTAGTCTATACTTAATATTGACATTATGAGTTGACTAATTACTTTATCTTATATCGCGCACATTATACAAATTATTTAAACCCTTACGTTTAATGTTTAATTCTGTCACTCGGCCAACTGGGAGAATGTAAGATTATTATGTCCTAGTGTCATTAATAATTAAATATATGAGATATTTATTATGATCAAATATTTTAAAAAAAGATATGGTTTAAATAAATAATATATATGAGATAAATAAGGTCATATATATATATGGATAACAATCACATTGATAGAATGTGATTTGATAAAGATTTAATATCCCGATCTGGTCCTCTCTCCACCTAGGACACAATTTTATTAATTCTCTATCACATGAAGTTTTACGTACTGTGCATAAAGAAAAAGGGTGAGGAGAGAGAAATCAGTTCTCAGCGTAATTAGCAGGAACGTATCCGTATCAAGGTAAGTCTTCTCATCATTGCATAAGATAATCTTCTCATCATTGTATAAGATGTGAAAATCATGAAGGTCTAAGATCCATGTCAACTAATGAATTAATTGATTATGTTAAATTTATGCTTATATGAGAAACCAGATTTAAGAATATAAATCATGTTTATAACCTTTCAATTTGTGAGATTAAAAAAAAATAAAATAAAATAAAAATAAAAATAATAATAATAATAATAATAATAATAAAACTCATAATTGGAAAAGTAGTTAATTGAGATGTTAATCTGTTGTCTAAATTGCAACTGTTTGAGATTTAAAACCAATGAAGAGGTAGTTTTAAGATTTCAAATTAATTCATTGCGAACGTTGGTGTCTTTGCTTTCATAATGAATTAATTAAAATAAAACTGCAAGTGTGTATCTTTGAATGGTTGCGACTGCAACAATGACCAAGCAATAGAAGGAGTAATTTCATGTGTTTATGATAATTATGAGAAACAGAATATTTATGTATATCATGTTTATGTGATTGCATATTATGATGAATATGACATATTCATGAACTTATTTGCTTTTCTGAGTCTGACTATTTTTTAAGATAAGAAAAAGTGAATTAGAACTGCAAAATACTTTTGTTTATTCACTTAACCAGTGATGCTAGTATGTTGGTGAAAAGTCGTGATCCTTTGTGAAGGGATATCTGATCATGAAAAGTTATATCCTTGACAAGAGTAATTGCAAATTATATTTAAAAACTATATTTTAATTTGGGTGTGTTGACTTAAATTATAAAAGTGTGGACTTTAAAGAGATGAACAAATTCAAATAATTATATAAATCGACTGATTGATTATTTCAAGAAAAGCCAACCAACCCTAATGCGGGGGTTCTCTGTAGACATTCAAATGTGGGAAAAATCTCATAGACATTTAAATATGGGGAGAGTCCCCGTAGACATTCAAATGTGGTGTGATTAGCTAAGGGCGTAGCCCCTAAAGTTAAAATTATATTGGCATAAGACAACTGATCTCAAGAAAATTTAACGGATCCGTGATAAGATTTATTGGAGATCAAATGTTGCATATCTAAGGGGAATGGAATAAAAAGTCACACATTAAAAAATATTTATAGCAGTGACTCAACCATGATGAGTGAGATCCCACAAACTTGATTCAGTGAGACAACTAAGTTATATTTGTTTAGGTGAGCACTTGAAATATATTAATTAATCCATTTTTAGAGACAAATCAAGTGCAAATTAATATTTGACGTGTGGTAAGTGTAAGCATAAAAGTTTTTAATGACTCTTATACCTAATAAAGGTGGGGTATGACATGATACTCTCAATAAGAGGTCACCTATGTAAGTGCGAGGACTAGCCGCCTCAATGAAGCGCTTATGAATCCAAGATATGGTCCACGGCCGAAATGGACACAACCATGAGAACCAAAGATATTAGGAGAGGTGTTATGTTGGTACTATTGCCTTGGCATACACAAAAACAGAGTAGTTCAAGGCATCGCGTCCACTAAACTGCGAGTATGTCCGATAGTATTCAACTAGGGAAGGTTCAAAGCCAGAAGCTATAAATAGGCCCTTTCCTTCCGTAATCCTTAACTTGATTTTCATTCCGAAATTGAATTTCACTTGAGTTACTTGAGTACTTGTCACAAAGTCGTGGATGTCCGAAAAGTCCAATAATTAAAGTTGTGTCATTGTAACTGATTCATAGAGTATTCTCAAGTCGTCCTACTCCTAAGGTGAGTTCATAATATCAGTTGGTTCACCGTATCTTGTGATTTGAGTCATTGTATCTTGGAGATGATTGCCGTCGAACTGTAAGCACCAAAGCGGGGCAATTTCGTCTTAAGGAGGAAGAGTGTAACTCTTGACTCGACTCAAATTCCATTCTTATTATTTTCTGTCATATTTTTTAGTCAACATATTATACCGAAATCCAAATATACCCAACACTAAGTTATTAAACTAGACAATCAGAAATGTCGTTTCATGAGATAGTTAAGATTTTTAAAATGAAAAGTAATATTCAATTGACGAAAAGTAATAATAGTGTTATAAACTATTTCATTAATATTTTATTTTTACGGCTCGTTTGATAGATAAGATGAGATAAGGGTGTATATATAAGAAATGAGATTTATATGAAGACAAGTATTTATAATATGAATTATGGAGATTGTTTGATAAGATATATAAAAAATTTGATAACAAAATTTGAGATATTATATAAATGGATAAAATATTATTATAAATAAGAAAATTATATTTATAACCTTTAATTATATTTTTAATTAAAAATATAATTTAGTACATTCCAATTATCAAAATCACAATTTTCCAAGTAAAACATCACAAAACCATCGGGGGCATGGGAGGAGAAAACAAGGTCGGATATAATTTCCCCAATTGAAATTCCATTGAATTTCTGGGTGGCAACCATCAAAAGAATGAGTATAAGGGGCACCTATTGAAAGAACATCTACATTATTCATTGAATTTCAAGGTATAAGAGAAGAGGTAGCAGTTGCAGAAGCATACGCTGCCGGCGGTGTCCTTGCGCCACCTGCTCAACGCTCAGCGAGACGCCCAGACACAGTTTCGGCGTTGTCCCAACACCAAGTCTTGGCCTCGATGTCGAAAATTCTAGGTCTGCCCTCCTCCTCCTATTTCAGAGCCCATAAATTTGAATTCTTCTTGGTTAGATGGAGAGTATAAAGATCTCATTGTGCGTCTTTTTCATCTGCCACTTCTTTGTGTGGTGAAAAAAAATTTTTGTTTGTGTTCGGCCAGATTCAGTGAGCGATGTTGAATTTGGAGAAAACTAAATCTAGGATTTGTCAATTTTACAAAGGATAAATTTGTAACTTCATTTGTTATATTGATTCACTGTGAAATTTGTAAAATTAATACTACGCTCGATGTCGTATTGCTTATGTTAAAAGAACAGTAATTATTAACGGGCTTTTCATTTTATACCGGGCGGCCCATTAAAAATATATGAACTATCAAACATCAAATATGACCATATTAAATATTGAAATACCCCTTATTACGTTGTATCAAACGAAGCCTTATAGTATAAATAAAAAGTAAAAATATTTTAAAATAAAAAGTGTTAGAGGGATTATAAGTATTAAACGATTTAACTTTCTATCACTTTAAGCTTTTAGATGAAGTGGTCGTTTAACATGGTATCAAAGCTCATGATTAGTAAAGGTCCAGGATTCAAACCTCACTTACCGTCACTCATTTATAAAAAAAAATCCACATGCAAGTTTAAGGCAAAATTCTCCACCTGCATGAGAGGTGGAGAATAATTAATTATGAAAATATAAAATTATTTCAAAGTGTGAACTTATTTATAGAATACGCAAATATAGTACGTGTGAATTTCTTTTACGCCATATAATTCTATTCTATATTTAACAATGATTAACTAAAATCTTTTTTGAAAGCAAACGTCGAACTTCAATTGTACGGTATTTATCGTGACTTGCGCGCACAGTATACAATTGTCAACCAAATAAAATAAATGCAACAACTAAAATACGCGATAGCTTAGGTAATTAAACTAGACCACGAGAAGGATGTAATATTGTTTCAAGAAATGATTTTGACAAGTAAGATTTTTAAAATAGAATTAATACTCAATTGATAAAAAATTGGTAATGATATTGTAAATTATTTAATGAATAATTTATTTTTATCGTATAAATAAAAAAGTAATAATATTTTTTAAAATAAAAGGAATAACAACTTTAATAAAAAAAATAGTAATAATTAATTAAAAATATAAAATTATCTCTGAGACGGTCTCATAACTATTTAAATTAATTTAATTCCCTTCCTAACTACTATATAAACATCGATCCTACCCTTCATTGGTTTTACCGCATACATATTTACATTAATTTCTATTGAATTAGGGCTGCAATGACAAAACAACTTTCCATTTATGTCATTCTTGTTATTTCTTGTTTGTCCTTAGCTAAGGCCCACAGTCACGACGAGACAGTACTGCATTTCTTCGTCCATGACAATGCATTCGGCCCGAATAAGACCGTGTGGCCCGTTGCAAGCAATCCCAACGTCACTACCAACCCGAACAATCTGTTCGGGCTGGTGAACGTGATTGATTGCCTGATCACGGCAGAGCCCGATGCCAACTCGTTCAAATTGGGACGAGTCCAGGGGCTGGCCACGGCATCGGACTTTGCCGTGTTCGCCATGACCATGGATCTCACCTTCTACTTTATGGCCGGGGAGTACAACGGGAGCACCGTCTCCGTTGTGGGAAGGAACCAACTCCAGAACACGACAAGGGAGTTCCCTGTCGTGGGCGGAACTGGGGCCTTCCGATTCGCTCGTGGGTACGCCATTGTCAGCAACTACGCCGATCTTGCTGACGGCAACGGTATTCTTGAATACAACATAACTGTTGTTAATACACTACTAGGCTCAGACCACATACGTACATGCATGTCTTTATATTGAATTTCTTTCTTTCTTTTGATTCTTAAGTGTGTGTGTACTTCAATAATTGTCCAAGGGCTATATAGCTTTTGTTGATCATGCAATCATTAATTGTAAATTTGTATCATCATCAATTCATCGTGAAGTAATTAATTCTTTATATTATACATACATTTCTTACATTTCTTTTTAACGTAAAATTTCATCCTTTAATGGAGTATAACTGTATAAGGTTATTCAACAGTCCAAAAATTAAGGAATACACATAGTTGACGACTAACAGAAAAAGTGATATCCTTGACTCGATTCAACTATTTCACATTCGAGTAATGTGAAAGGATAATATATTTAATGAAAGTTAACAATTAATGGGTTAATTTCAAATATAATCATGTTAAATTAATCCACCTCTTTGAAAATTTGTAAAAAAAATACCACATTCAAGCATTGTTGCAAAAAGAAGTCGATCTATGTGGTATTTTTTAAAAGTTGAGGATTAAATTTGGGGTTCTTTTCAAGAAACTGGGTCGGTTCCAACAGTGCTCAAATGTGAGTTTTTTTTTTTTTTTCAATTTATCAAATGTGAAGATTAATTCGTAATATGAGTAAAATTCATGATTTTTCTTAATTTTGCTCAAAATTAAAACATTAAAAGAAATCAATCACCTCTTAACATGCTAAATAGGAAGTAACATGAATCAAAATATACATCTGTATAGATTTTTCCCTTTCATCATATGTTAACCGAACAACCTCTTCAAAAATTAATAATTCAATAATGTTTGTATGGATGGGGTTCCCTTCACTAGTTCGATATTTTGTTGCTTAGTCGCCTCGACTATAATGACCAATCAAGTAGCGATAACCATCATTTGACGGAACTGGGGCAGGACCCCATAAATCACAATGGAGCAGGTCTAAAATTTGAGAGGCACGTTTTTCATTTGCAATGAAAGGTAAATGAGTACTTTTAGCAGATTGGCATGAAGCACATAGTGTTGGCTTAGGAAGTACAAAAGTAACATTTAAATGTCCCAAACGAGAATGCCAAAGTTCAAATGATGCTCGTGGAGGATTAAACTTCAACATTGTCAATAGAGCTGATTGACACTGATCCAGAATATAGAGACCATTTTCACGCCTGCCTTTTGCCAGAATTTCCTTGGTGTGACGATTCTGAATAGTGAACATATCATCAGTAAACAGAACTTGAACAGGCAAGTCAGATGTTAACTTGCTAATAGAGAGTAAGTTCTTGGTGATATATGGGACAACCAAGACATCAAGCAATTTCAGATGGTCGGACAAAATTAAATTTCCAGTATGAGAAATAGGGATAGATATACCATTACCAACCACTACGCGATCAGATCCATCATAAGGTTCATATGAATCGAGTTTGGTGGGTTCAGAAACCATGTGTGCTGAAGCACCCGTGTCAACATACCAGTCTGAAGCAGAGGTGGCGAGATGGAGCAAGTAGCATTAAATGCTTGCGCCAAATTTTCAGAGGAAGGTTGAACAGTACGCTTATATCGCTCATTGCAGAAAGTAGCATAATGACCATCCTCCCTTAAAATTTGACAACGAGGCATTCGTTTAAATCCACGACCTCGACCACTCGAATGTGAGTTTCCACGTCCCCGAACAGAATTTGAATATTGGGAAGGATGGCGTGGCTGGTTGTTGTTCCCGTGCTCAGCAGACGCACGTGCAGCAGTGAACGCCACGGTAGGAGATTCTGAAGAATCTAGCGACTCCTGAAAAATTGCAAAACTTGCAGCCCTAGATATTAGATCGCGTAGAAAAGGTAGAGGGGAAATCGCCATTTGTGTAGCCTAGAAACTAGAGAATGAAGGTCCTAGACCACGAAGAAACCAGTGAGATTTGTCCGTCTCGTCAATAGAGCGGCCAATAGCTGCAAGTTGATCACATAGCACCTTGAACTGACGACCATAATCCGTGACTGATCGGCAGTCTTTTTTCATTTGTTGAAGATCATTCTTAATGCGTAGTTCGCGAGATTTCGAACTATGGCTGAAGGCAGACTCAAGAGCCAGCCACACCTCGCGAACAGTTGAACAACCAATGACCTCTGCCATTGATTCTTCAGTTAATGAAAAAAGAAGGAGAATATTTAAACGCTGGTCCAATAACTTCCAAGATGAGAAAGCTGGATTCGGAGTAGTAGTTCCGTCTGCTGCAAGAATAGTTGTAGTAGGAGTTGGAGTAGATCCATCAACATGGTCCAACATATTTTGGCAAGTAAGGATAGAGGAGACTTGATTCCTCCATAGAAGATAGTTGGAAGAAGAAAGTTTAATGGTGATCATGTGAAGGAGGGTAGCAAACGAGAGTGTTTCCACTTGAGCAGCCATGATTTGAGAGAGAGAAGAAGGAGAAAGATGTAGGTTTCGGTGATATTTAGGCTGATACCATGTAGAGTATTTGAGTACTCACCACAATCGTGGATGAGATGTGTGTGTTGATATATAATCATATTTGAAATATACAAAACTTATGAAGCATATAACTTAGACTAAATAATCAACAAAGTTAAGGGACTAAGATAACAACAACAAGACTACATGCGGTTCCATTATCATGTTGACAGCTCCTATTTTCAGGTTCCATTATCATTCCTGTTGCAGTCCGGATTTTCTATTACATTTTGATGTTAGATCTTCTGTTGTGAATTATTGGATGAATGACACGCACGAAAAAGAGAAAGAGTTGAGATTTCCCTACTGTATATAAGTCATTCATATAATACGTGTAATAGGAGATGTAACACTAAAATATAAGTATCTTATTCCCTTTTGTTGAGCTATTCATAAATTGTATCCATCATCATGGAGTAATTCTTTTTAATATACATACATTTCTTTTTCTTTTTAATGTAGAATTTCATTCTTTAATGGGAGTATATATTAAGGTGTCGAGCTATTCATAAATTTTATCCATCATCATGGAGTAATTCTATTTATTATATACACATTTCTTATTCTTTTTAACGTAAAATTTCATTCTTTAACGGGAGTATAAGGGTATAAGTAAAAATAAATAAATAGTTTAAAATCAAAATCATCCAATATAAATTTACTTTATTTTAAATAGTCTCATTAAATTTAATTTTTTCGACATAGTTCCATAAATTTTGAATTCTTATCAAAATAGTTACTTTTATTTTAAAATATTTAATTTTTCTAATTTCATGAGATGAGAATGAATCCGTACTTTTACAAAGTTATGAGAAGAAATTGGTAAAGTAAATATTGTTTTGAAATGAAATCGGATAAACACTAAAAGATTTAGGACGAAAATGAATGTTTCAATTATTTTGAAATATTTTCGAATAAAATTAAATATATACTAAAGGTTTAAGTTTTAAACTCGTCCAAAAATTAAGGAATATTGTTGACATCTAATAAAAAGTGATATACATGACTCGATTGAACTATTTTACATTGAAATGTTGTGTTATATAGATGAGGTGATAATATTTTTAATAAAAAATAAATAATAATTAAAATTGTAAAATTATTTCATGTGAGGCAAGTTTTAATAAATAGAAAGTAACATGAACCAAAAATATACATCTGTAAAGATTTTTTCCTTTTCATCATAAACAAGGATCACACATTTGGTTTATTTCAATGAGGCAAATTATCACGTGCATCAGGTCACAATGTTTGTATATTCACTATAAAAAAATTTATATATTTATAAATGAAAATATATACATTAATGTATAAAAAACACTTTCTTAGCAATTTTTTTGTTAATTGTTTTAATAAAAAATTTAATGTAAAAAAAAACTATAAAATTATTAAAAAACATATAATACACTGTTAAACAAAAAATTTTACATATATAAATGCATGTGTTCATCCAAATACACAGAATATCTGCTCTTCCAATTGAAAGTCTCACATCATGTGAAATCAAGTGCAAATATTCTTCGAAAGCCAAATTGACCGACTAATAATCTTCGAAAGCCAAATTGACCGAATATATCATTTTCAAGTACTAATACACAATTGTTGGACGAAAAAAGGAAAATTATGTTTAGAAGCATTTGTTGACAGTATCCATCATAAATAGTAACAAATAACTTTCTTAATCTTAACGTAATTTTAACATTTTATCTTAATGTTTGCATCGATAAAAATAACTTTTAGTCGAATATAGAGTAATGTATTCGAGTAATTTTCGAATAAAAATTTTGAGACAACTTTATTCAAGTAAAAATTTCAATATTACGTTTAATCCATTTTTAGCATAAAATTATTTTTATTTTTTAAAGAAAAAAGGTTGATTTTTAAAATCCGGCCCAGATGATTGCAAATTTTACATCAGGACATGGGAAATTCCAACGCAGCCTATTTCAACTAAAAGTAGGCCCATTTCAATTATCCAAAATGGCCCATTTATAATCAAATTTGGAACAAAAGAATTAAATCATATATGCACGGCTGCCCATCAACTCAATTTGTAAACTAGCCCATCTGCAGAATATTATTTGGGCCCAATTAATTATTAACTATTAAGACAACTCTTAGATTGCAATTTTAATTAGCACCAGCCAACACCCATACATAAAAGGGGCAGCTTGCAGATTCCCCTTAGATCTAATATCAAAGAAATGTGATACATTAACCATATAAATACAATACACCCATATATAAAAGTTTAATTAATAAAATATAATAATAATTATTTCATTAACAATATAAATACACTACAAAAAAACTGTTTTTTAGCAACGGAATATTCCGTTGGTAAAAGCCTTAATTTCATTGTTAAATTGGTTTATAAACGGATTAGCAACGGAATCTGTTGATAAATTTTCGTTGGTAAAGTGATGGTTGGTAAATTTTTAGCAATGAATATTCAATTTCATTGGTAATCCGTTGGTAATTTATATAATGATTCCCAAATAGAGAATAAATTCGTTGGCATTCCGTTGCTAAAATAAAAATATTATTTTTGTTGTCAATCTGTTGCTAATTACCAATGGATTGAATTCCGTTGGTAAATTTCGCTACTAAAAAATTATTTTTTTAGTGATAAAAATAAAAAAAAACGATAATATCTTTAATACTCCACTCCATGAGGTAGTAATTAATTTTAAAAAAATAAAATGATCGCCATATTAAATATAGTAAGTGCGTTGCTCTATCAACAGAAAACATAAAATCGATGGTGTTTGTAACACTTTTATTTAATTAATTAATTCATTCCATCTCTTTATCCGTTCTTCTAGTTATTATTTATTTATGTTAGGGTTGTGGATAATTTGATTTGGTAATATGTGGCAAAACCTATCATCTTACAAATAAAAGTTACACGACTAAAAGAGACTAAGAAAACTAAAATTAATATATACTATAAAATTAAATTCAACAAAAATTGCTTTAAAAAAAATTCAAGCAAAATTATATAAATTAAAATAAGATTAATATTTTTCATCAAAGAATTAAAGAGTGCAATTTGTATGCACTTACAGTATAGCTGAACGATCTTAAATACTAGCACTACTGTTAGATTTAATTAAACAATTAAAAATTAAATAAAACAACTCACCACACCCCATTTGAAGACAAAGGTTTGTATGAGACCATCTCTCTTCAGAACGCAAGTTTTTATGAGAAACGAATAAAAAGTGATAATATCATTAACGAAAAGTAATACTCAATCGATGAAAAGAGATAATGATACAGTGAACTATTTTATGAAAAATTTATTATATAAATAAAAAGTAA
Source organism: Pogostemon cablin (assembly GCA_023678885.1). Lineage (NCBI taxonomy): Eukaryota > Viridiplantae > Streptophyta > Magnoliopsida > Lamiales > Lamiaceae > Pogostemon > Pogostemon cablin. Next base: position 20,008,477 of record CM042954.1, on the reverse strand, counting down.
TAATATTTTATAGCGAGAGTGATAATAATTTTATCTTTTTTTATCCGTCACACATAAAGACTTATGTGAGACAATCTCAGACAAAACTTACTGCTATTCTATATGTGTACTCCCTCCGTCTCATTCTATATTACATATTTTCTTTTTGGACGTCCGATTCTAATGGTTACATTTCCCTTTTTGGCATATGAGACCCACAAAAATTAATTACTTCGCTCTCCATAGGCCCACACATCACACTTATACATTTACCCACTTTACATTAAAATATTATTTCTCTCATCTCAATACACATTAAAATATTATATTCATTAATTTTTGTACAAAAAGTAAACGTAACTATTAAGATGTCACGGAATATCTGTTTAATTAGGATACACCTGATAATTAAATTGATATTTTTCATAATTAACACGGGAACTAATTATTATCATAATTTCTTGCAAAAGGTGACCATGAGAGATGTTAGTATATTTTAAATTAGCGTCTCACACGTGCCGACTTAAGATAATAATTCTACATCACAAAGTCAACTTGTTAACTTCAATCTTCAATAGTATACATGTTCAAATTTGGAAAATATTAGGGTTGGTAGAGGGTACATCTGGGGAAGCCATATACTCGCTCCGTCCAATGCAGGCTCGGATTCTCCGAGCGTCCATCCTAAAAGTTTTATTTTTCATTTTAAATATATGAAATTCACGTACATTATTAATACAAAACATATCTTAATAATACAACTTTTCGTCACACATTAAATAATAATACTTGTTAATCCACATATAAAAAATAAATGAATCCTCATGGACGGACTAAATGAGTATTAGTTAATGACATATTTTGTAAAAAAAAAATTAATGACATATGCAAACTTTGAAAATAATATAATATTTGAAAAAAAAATTGATGATACCATAATTATGCGGAATAGATAAAAGGTTATAATATTTTTAATTAAAAAATACTCCATATTTAAGTGTTAAAAAATTATATCCATTAAATAAATTATTTTATAAATAATTTGAAGAACGTAAATAAAAAGTGTAATATTTTAATAAAAAATTATGCTTTTATATAATTAAAACAAAAGGAAAAAAAGTGAAATGATATCGTCTTCGTGATAAAATCTACTCCCTCCGTCCCCCAAAGTATTTCACACTTTTCTTTTTCATCTATCCCACAAAGTATTTTACACTTTACTTTTACTAAAAATGGTAAAAAAAATACACTATAACAATACCTATTTTTTACACACATTCCAACATAATACTCACTTTTCACACATTCCAATAACTTTATACATTCTTTTCATTAAATTAATTAAAATATTTCTTCTCTTTCTTACTTTATATATAAAATAATAATTTTTTTTAAACTTTGCGCATACCAAGATGTGAATTACCTTGGGCACGGAGGAAGTACTATTCTCTTTTGAATAGATCAAATATAAGTTAGGTTAATTTAATAAAGTTAATACTCCCTCTCCGATTTAAAGACCAACCTAAAGAACTAAGCACATTATTTTAATACAACCTTCATACCACTATGTATGAGCCTTAGCTAGCATACAATTGTCAACCAAATACAAGCCACGAATTAAATATGTTTACATAATTTATTATCATTGACTTAGTTAATACGCGCTAATCAAAGTTTATTAATAAGGGTTGTGCTAAACTATTGTTGTGTAATTCCCTTCCTACCAATATAAATATCCCTACCTTAATTGGTCGACCTTATACTAACACTAATATCTATTAATTCGGGCAGCAATGGCAAAACTACTTTCCTTGTCTGTCCTTCTCATGATATCTTGTTTGTCCTTAGTTAAGGCACACAGTCACGACGAGACCATACTGCATTTCTTCGTCCACGACATTGCATTCGGCCCGAATAAGACCGTGTGGCCCGTTGCTAGCAATCCCAACGTCACCACCATCCTGAACAATCTGTTCGGGCTGGTGAACGTTATAGACTGCTTGATCACGGCGGAGCCCGACGCCAACTCGTTCAAATTGGGACGAGTTCAGGGGCTGGCCACGGCATCGGACTTCGCCGTGTTTGCCATGACCATGGATCTCAACTTCTACTTTACGGCCGGGGAGTACAACGGGAGCACCGTCTCGGTGGTGGGAAGGAACCAGATCCAGAACACGACAAGGGAATTCCCTGTTGTGGGTGGAACTGGGGCCTTCCGATTCGCCCGTGGGTACGCCATTGTCCGCAATTACGCGGCGCTTGCGGACTCGAACGGTGTTCTTGAATACAACATCACTGTTACAACTGGAAAACACTACTAGGGGGTCAACATCAATCACCACATACTACATGTGTGTGTATTTTGATTTTAGTTCATAATTTCTTTTGATTCGTGTGTGCACTTCAATAATAATTGTCCAAGGGCTTTTGTTGAGCTATGATCTGCAAAAGTTGACCGGAAAATCAAATTGTATCCATCATTATTCTTTTTATTGTGTACTCTTTTTTTTAAAAAAAAAAAACGTAAATTTCATTCTTATAATAGGGTATAAGGGGACTCTAATCCAAAAATTAAAGGAAAAAACATGGGTGACATCTCAAGAAATAGGTAATTTCTTCTTTTATTTTTATTTTTTATTTTTACAAAAAGTGATTGATTCATGAAAATTGATAATAGCTCATTGATGATCATTATTTATATTCAATTAATGGCTTAATAAAAAAGTAATGATGTAAAACACTCACAGAATATATGACTTGCTCAAAATTAAAACGTCAAATAGGTCGTATTAATTTAAACCAATCACCTCATAACATGATCAGAAATAGGAAGTATAACATGTATCAAAATATACATATGTTTAGAAATTCCCTTTCATCATAAGCAAGGATCCAACATTCTTGCATAAATAGTGTGACACCTGAAATAATTGATACATAAAAATAGCACTGGAAATCAAATATGTAATTGTTAAACATGAGACGAAAATAGCTCAATATGTAAGAAAGAATGAAGTATCAATAAGATTAACGTGAAATTGTAATTACAATAAATTATCGAATCAAACGTTTTATATATATGGATCTAGTTGTTAATTAGTTATATATATCTTGGCATATCATTTCCAGGGATATGGTGTGTCCACAAAATCTGGATGAATTGTCGTGGATGTCACATGCTTATGCTGCATTTAATTATATAGAAAATATAAAACCTACTATTAAGGAACCATAAATAATTCAAAATATGTTACAAAAATGGAGTAAATCTGAGCAATGTGCCAATGTTTTCTCTTTTTTTTTTTAAGTCTAGAATTGAGCAACCTTTTTTTCGCTGTGGAATTCGATATACATTAAAAATAGTAATTTATTAAGTCAATGCATTTTGATTATTACGACGTGATATTACTCAGTCGTAAATTCGCGTGCAAGTTATAATCACAACCTAATCTCAAGATGTCAAAATACAAGAAAATGATGTTCATTTTCTTAAAAAATATTTTATATATATATATATATATATATATATATATATATATATATATATATATATATATATATATATATATATCCTCCGTCCCACCATAAAAATGTATTTTTTTCATTTTCATCTGTTCTAATACAGATACAAGGGGTGTTTTCCTTTTTTAGTAAATGAAACACACACCACATTAATATATTCACCAATTATTCATTAAAATATTATTTCTTTTTCCTTAAAAAAAAATATATATATAAAAAAAGGAGCGCACCTTCTTGTACTTAGCAATGAGGGAGTACAAAAAGTTCATTCCTGTCTGGACGGTTTGGCAATCTTCGCAATAAATAGTCTACGTTCTTCCATCTTATTATCCGTTGACCTAATTCATTTAAGTGAACGTACATTTTTTTCTTAATTAAATCATCAATTTTCTTATTTTATTAATTTATAAACATCTAGGATAGATTTGTTTTTTGGGGATTCATTCTTATTACTTTCATAATAATTAATCATCAATAATAAAACTAAAGTTTTTAATTAACGTATGAAAATATTAAATTAAGTAATTTGTTGGAATGGATGGCATTAAAATAAATTACTTAAAGGCGCACAGTGTTTTGAGGGCTTTTAGCCTTTATAGAATAGGTATTTGCGTCCATGAGGTGTGTTGCAAAATTTATCGTGAAAATTTTGCAAAAAATAAAAGTTGAATTTCAATTGTTAAATGTATTTGGATATATAATTACGGCATAATAACAGGGTAGGATGAATAAAAGATACTCCAAAATAAAAATGAAAAAGCTTAATTTATATCAATTATTGAAATGATAAAATCATTGAATCGTTTTAAATAATTTAACGATTCTTTTTTTAATTTTATGACTTCCGAACATAAATCAGTACAGTTTTATATCTTCAAATTACATATGAATAGAAGAACAGTTTAAAACCACGAACAAATTATTTAGTACTATCTTTCATGTCTTGCATTAAAAAAAAATGTAGTACAATTATTTTAGTTTATAATTATAAAAGAATAGGTTCAAATATGTAGTATTTTAGGATTAAGAATTGATCAAACAAGCCCATGATCACCTATAAAAACTAAAGAGGATATGCTTGACTCTGACAAAAAAAAAAGTGAGTTGGATAGAGTTTGATGATGAACATTTGGATTAAGGTTTCATAAGGGACAATGACGGATCCAAAAATATAATTATATATAGAGTATAGGGTACGATGTATAATTCATTAATAACTATATGTAAACTTTAATTAAATAGAGGGTGCAAAATATAATTTTTTAAATTATTTGAGGAGAAAATACTAATTAATTTTTCATATTTGGGTTACCCAATACACATAGATTAGCCTACGATAAGGGAGAGTGTCGTTTGAGTTTATAAAACAACAACACCCCTCCCCCACCCCACCCCACCCCACCCCACACACACACACACACACAAGTATTGGCTGGAGCTGGCCTTCGTCGGGTGTTTTTCGATTGGTTTTGTGTCACATTTTTAGATGGTGAAACATAAAAAAGAAGAATAATCATACGCAAAAAGGAGAGTATCAATCTCAAACGCAATTGTTGAATTTATTTTTTTCTCTTATGTGTCAAACATACAATTACTATTAATATTGTAGAAAATGATGCAGAAGAATGACACAGAAGATCGTGTGTACTGATGGCCAGGACAGTCTAAATGCTCATGTGGAGTATTATAATGCCATGAATCCTAATTAATTTTTTTGAGCTGAGAAACATCTGTATCATCCAAGATGCGGACTGTATGCACCAATTATTTAACTGGACTAGCCCCTAAACATTGGGCTTTTAATGTATTGACCTTAGAAAGGAATTAATTTTTTGGAGATTAAAATTCGTATCAAATGATCAGATTATGTAGATTAATTGTTGCATATATAGATTAATTGTTGTATACAAGTAATCGATCATGTTAGATTCCATTAGATTTAAATATCAAAATAAAAAATGTGACAAGTGGTCAATACGTACATGTCACCGCACACCATAAAGGACAAGGTTCGGAGCCAATCGATTAAGGCCCTCGAAAAAAAGCTGAGCCGACCGACCAAGGTATCTTGAGAAGGCCGAGCCAACCGACTGAGGTCTCTGAGAAAGCCCTCGAACCAACCAACCAAGGTCTCCCAAGGTCAAGATCGAGGTAATCAAGCCAAGTGTCACATCCTTATCAATAGGGATGTTAAACGGGCTGGACCTAAACTTATAGGGCCAGACCTATAGGGCTATGGGCTAAACGGGCTATGGGTTAAGCGGTCCATGTTAAACGGGCCGTCATTTATGCGAACCTAACCCTAACCCTAGTGGGCTTCGAGCTAAACGGGCCACTAACGGGTCGGTGAATAAAAAAATATTAATTTAATTTAAAATATAATTAAACATTAAAAATACATCAAATGTTGTTCTAACATTAATAATGAACTATAAATTTATAAGTTTATACGTAAAAAATAATAAAAAATTTTAGAATTCCAAATACGTTAATATTATTTGTGAATTAAGACAGTTTATTTTCAATATTACTTTTTAAAATGTCTCACATACTTTATTCTAAAATTATTTTATTTTAAAATGACAAACCAACAAAAAAATGTAGTAAGTTAGAGGGTATTAAATTACTATTAGATATAATTATCAATAGAAATTATTTGTTAACATAAAAAATTATTATTAATTTTAATAATTTAAGTATATTATTAATTAATTTTTTATTATAAAAAATTTAATCGGTCTAACCGGGTCAGCCCTATTAACCTACGGGCTAGCCCTTTAGGGTCGCGAGCTAATCGGTCCGGACCAAAAAGGACCTGATTTAAACGGGTCACTACTTATACAAACCTAAACCTATATTTTTTTGGTTTAAACGGGTTAGACCTACGGTCCGGAACCGTATTAACATCTCTACTTATCAATTGAGTCAAATCATGTAGGTCTCTCCATCTCCTTATGCACAGGCTGCAAGGGTATTAAAAGTGTACAGGCTACAACCTAAGAATATTAAATACAAGACTAATAAATTCATGTTTCAGCTCACCATATAAATAGGGAGAGGATTCTCTCTCGTCTCTCTCTTTCCTCAAGCATCTTAATAGAGGAAATAATCATATACTCTTTTCGTCCCGCACTAAGAGTGCATTTTGCTTTTTTACATGTGGATTAAGAAGTATTATTATTTAATGTGTAGAGGATAGTTGTATTAGTGGGAGTGTGGACCCATATTTTAATTGTATTAGTGGCTGAGTGTGAGACTCATGTATATAAAAAAGGAAATGAGACTCTTTGGGTGGAACAATCAAAATGAAAAAAGATATCCTTTAGACAGGATGGAGGGAGTATGCTCTTTCTCCTTCACCATTTCATCTATCTTCCTTTGTGTCATATCCTCTCTATAATAGAAACTTCCCCTTCTTTCTCACTCATAATGTCTCCTTTTTCACACAAGTAACTTTAACTCTACATAAAATAGATCTCATACAACAAAAATAACTCTCTCTTATCACATTCATATCATATTTGATTGGTCCAATTTAAAAATATGATCACATTAAACACTCACTCTATCCATCAAGCGGAGTAATAACGACAAGAAGTGATTAATGTATTCAAATATTTAAATGGTTAGGCGATCTCTTTCATTACATGCATTAATTAAAAGTCAATTAGTCAACGGCTGTCTGCCCAATATGCTCGCAACGAATTTATCCTCTCGAATTGTATTTTAACACGTGGGAGCACTGTAATGTTTGAATATTGTGGAAATTTTGAATTCTAAAAGTTTATGTGAGAGTTTTACAATTCTCAATTGAGGTAATATTTCACTTTTACATGGTATGCTATAATCATATTTTAAATATTACGTAAAATATTTTCTTTGATTAATTTGTTATAATCTAGTTTTTTAGATAGACCCTTTTTAAGATTGCAATATATTAAAATCCGAGACAATATTCACTTTTACGTCATGTTATCATCTTTAATTTAATTTTACAATGAATTAAACTGATTACTGATGAGTTCGACAGTCAGCAAGTATTTTATTTGAGTTTATCACATGTTTTTGAAATGTTATGCAGTTACGTTTACAAAGATAGTAATATTTTAAATTATTATGAAATTTGATTTTTTTTTATAAAATTATTAGTTTTTTTGTTTTTTAACAATTGCTGAAAAATTATTAAGCTAATATTTCAGCGAATCCCATTTTAGATTAAACGTATGAAAAAGATAAAGCTACATCTAAAAATAATAATGTTCCCTCCATCATCTGAAAGATCAGGTGTATTTTGTTATTTTAATATGTTTCAATATAAGGGATGCATTTCTCTTTTCGTAAATGAGAACACAAAAAACAAATAATATATCTCTATGGAGCTACACATAATATTAATACAAATACTCACAGTATATTAAAATATTATCTCTCTCCTCATCTACACATTAAATATGGAGTATATGTTTTAATCAAGGTGAAAAAAAAAAACGCACCTCTGTCAAAGATATTGAGGAAATATAAATCAATATGGGGAAATGTTCAAATGTTTACTCCAATATAAATATCACTCATGTAACGTGTAAAAAAAAATCAATTTTAGCAATGATTGCCAATTAAAATTATACTCCATCCGTCTCATATTTATTGTCTTAGTTACTCTAGTCCCGGAAGTAAAAAAAAGTTACTTTTTGACTAATTTTATTAATTTTTTAGAGGTATTATGATATTTTTATGTAATAAATAAATTATAAAGTATGAAGCAGGTGGGCTAGCTTATCTGGCCACTGAGCTCTCGCTAAGATGAGTGCAAACACTTTACCAACAAAAAAAATTACCAATGAATCACTATAAAGAAATTACCAATTAATTACTATAATAGAAAACGTAAGATTTAATTGAAATGAGACATATGTGTCATACTATTTTAGAGGCACCTTGCCCGGCCGTTACGTCGTGACTGGCTAGCTTCTTAGTGCAAAAATTTTCTTAAAAAAAATAAATAAATAAATAAAAATAAAAAATCTAAAATCCATATATATGTAAACACATTACCCACACACTACACTAACCAAATCTCCATCTATATAATTGGTGATAATATTTGAAAACTATTAATAAGTAGTAGAGTAAATATCTTTTATAATATTTTGATTGATATTCTGATTGATATTATTACATGTATTTCATTATTTACTTCCTAGATTAGTTTTGCTATTTATGTATAATATTCTTGGTGTACAAGAATAACTTTGTATATATTGATGGCTATGGCCATATACTCAATATCAGAAAACATTCTGCAAACTTAACAAAAACAGAAATGGAGATGAAAAAACCAACAATTCTCATGCTTTATTTCTCAGCTTTTGCAATGGTGATCCCCACGGCCCGAAGTATAGCCCAAGAGCCCGAAGCAGTTCGAGAATGGTTCGAGAAGCTTCCAAATGCAAAGGAAAAGCTGACCAGGCTTCACTTCTACTTTCACGACACAGTTGGCGGCAAGAATCCAACTGCAATCACGGTGGCTCAGCCCAAAACCACCCTCACATCTCCCACTCTCTTTGGTCTGATCAGGATGATGGATAATCCTCTCACGGCAGGGCCCGAGCCAGACTCCAAGATCATTGGACGGGCTCAGGGCATATATGGCTCCGCAGAGTTTGCGGAGCTAGGCCTACTTATGGCCCTCAACTTTGTGTTCACTCAAGGCAAATACAATGGCAGCACACTCAGTGTGCTCGGCCATAACCCCGTCTTACACAAGTATCGAGAGATGCCGATCGTCGGTGGCTCCGGTGTTTTCCGGCTAGCGCGGGGAATCGCCACCGCGAAAACCGTTTGGTTCAATCTTACCACACAAGATGCTGTGGTGGAGTACCATGTTATGGTCTTGTATTATGATTCCAAGTGATTAATCATTTATTACAAGCTAACTAGTGTTGTCATATCAAATTAATTTTGTAATAATAATTTCTTGCAGTTAGCTTATCTTTTATGGCCAGATTCCTTGCTCCTCTTTGTGTATGCTTGGCCCGTTGGTTTTATTGATACTTTTCTCTATGTTAAGTCTGTATATACCTCTCTTCTACGCTAACAATATTTATCTCATTTTGCTATTTTGGATTTTTTCTTCAAAAACTCACATTTTCTTTGAAACATATGAAACTCACGCATATAAAAAATATAACTAAGTATAAATCTACACACTTTATTAATATAATTATTAATTATACATTAAATAATAATATCCTTAATTTAATTAAAAGAAAATAAATTGCACCTTGAGTGCGGGGGATGGGGGTACATGATTTCACAATCTTGTAAGCTCCAAAAAAAGGCCTCTCTCTCTCTCCCCCAACGAATGCCCACTTATCGTTTCTTATCTTTATCTTTATCTTAGAAGTAAAAAGTGGCAAGTTTTAAAAACATTTTTAGACTTTTTTTTTCTTTTTTCTGCAATTTATTCTACGTTCTATCCCGTGCAACATACACAATTATTTTTTCAATTAAGTTTTAAAAAGTGCACTTTTTTCTTTTGTTTTATTTATTTTTTAGAGGTAATAACATTATTTTAAATAATAAATTATAAGTTAATAATATAATGTTTAATTGAAGTTAAATATTGGGGGGTTTTTTAATAAATTTTTGATTGTGCATATTAGTAGTCTTAACTCATTTTTGGTAACATATATAATGTAAATACTTAAATTAAATAGGGTGCTCTTTTCTTTTTCTTTTTCACCTCATTTATTTTATTTTATTTATTAGAGTCACTCGTTTTACCTCCTATATTACTAATCTTAATTTTTCTACATTTTCAATAATATGCATACAATTACATATACGTAAAAATTAGCATGGGATTAGTTCCATGGTAAAATTGAAATTACCTACAATATAAAATATGGTTAGTTTTTTTGTAAAAAAAATAATAATATTCTCTTCTAATTTAGCATATTTTGTAAAAAAATAATAATATTCTCTTCTAATTTAGCATACTCTATATTTTAAAGAATAATCTTAATATTCTAAAGAGTAATTCTTTTAAAAAAAATCATCATACACCCAATTACACACTATTAGATCTTTTAAATCATAGAGGATGTCTGGATGTGGATCTCATGTCGAAAGAGGAGAAGGATTGGGTGGCTATCTATTATGGCAAAATTGATGCTCACATTCTCCATATATCACGGGTGGAGCATTTTATATGATATATATGAATCAATTAATTGAGTGGATTAATTTAATTTAGAGTTGGTTTCTTGTGTCCGGCACACCGTACGCATATACACTTTAATATTAAATTATATAATTTAACACTAAAGTGTATGGACGCACGGCCTCAAGGGCACACAAATTTTTTACTTTAATTTAAAGGCTAATTATAATGTGCACCCGGGTGCACTTAAGATATGGTGCACTCATATACAAATATAAAGATAAATATATACAATTAAGAGCAAAAATGTATACAATTTAACTGTTAGTTTTTTAATGAAAATTGAGTATAAAAAAATATACAATTATTAAAAATCATGTATACACTATTGAATAAAAAGTTATACATATATGATACTAATTTTTTTAATGAAAAACTTAGTGTGAAAAAATTATACAATTATTACGAAATATGTATACAAAATAGAATAACATGTATACAAAATAGAATAAAAAGTTATACACATGTGGGTGCACCCAATATACACTCTAATTTAAATTATAAAAAATGATTTTTAGAAATTGATTTACCAACATAATTCAATCCATTTGAAATTTACCAAATTACTAATGAATTGTTAACTAAAATTTCATTTGCCTTTTAATAACGAAATGCTACAAATTTATAATACTTTTTATCAATGAAATAACATCCGTTGTTATTTACCTATGAATTACCAACGGAATAATTATATAAATTAGCATTGGAATTATTTGTAATGCGTTACCAATAGAAAAAATTTTGCCAACGTATTTGGATTTTCGTTGGTAAAAATTTATCAATCACCACTTAATCAAATGTTGTTAATCTGATGGTAATCCAATTAAATAATACTATATTAATAACCTTTAAATCAATAAAGTTGATCAAAAAGAGTAAATTTTCTTATACAACGTGAAACAGTAAATGGGAAGCGTTCTTAGTTTTTTTTTAAGTATGTATATAAGAAAATATATAGGCAAATACTCCTGTGCATCCGGGTGCACGGACCATATTCTGTGCGCCTTTAGAATTTTGTGTTAAATTGTAATAAGAAAATATATAGGCAAAAACTCCTGTGCATCCGGGCGCACGGACCACATTCCGTGCGCCTTTAGAATTTTGTGTTAAATTGTATACCCTTTAGTATATAGATGTGTATCCTTTATTTTCTAAAGAAAATTATTGTGTGTATCTGGGCGCATGAACAACACTTCATGCGCCTTTAGAATTTTGTGTTAAATTGTATACCCTTTAGTATAAAAATGTGTGCCCTTTATTTTCTAAAGAAAAAAAATATTAATGAAAAGTGTATACCCTTTAGAACAAAATGGTGTACCTTTTATTAATTAAAGTGTATACCCTTTAGACCAAAGCAATGTACCCTTACCCATAATATTAAATTTCTAAAGGCGCACGGAATGTGTTCCCTTGCGCCCGGACGCACACAACGTCACTCAAATATATATATACTATATAAGTAGTAGTTAACAATTTCAGAATTTATCATCAAAAATCAAGGATGAATACGTGAACTATGCTGCTTTTGGTCTCAATCTTAAATCTAGAATTAATTAAATAACGTAATAGTCGCATCAAATTACTTGATAAAATAATTATCAAATAATTAAGTAATTGTTTGGTTATGAGATGAAAGAAACTGAATTGACAGATTGAACAAATAATAATGTGAACTATAAATCACAGCTGGAGAAGAACGGTGAGATGCAATTTTTTACGTTTTTTATATTGTGCATAATATTAGGTTGTAAGTAAACCTTAAAAAAAATATACATCCTTAAATATTTTAAACTAAATAATACTCCAAACATTAAACTTAAGAGTATAATAATAGGACATAAGGCAATACATGTACGAGATCGTGTCACGTAAAACCGATTCATTTTTTTTCAATAATCATCATCTTTTATTAAAGATATTAAATGTCAAGTTTAATTAAAAATGTTAGTTGTCTCAAACGAGTGTTTGCCTTGTACATCACACACGTACAAGATAAACCCAATACAGGGAATTTTTTCCATATATATTTACACCATTGGTCATCACTGGCTTCTTACTTCTTAGTTATTCATTACATTGACAGTAATTTCAATCAGAATAGAAAAGACATAATTAATGGAGAAAAAATCAGCAATTCTGACGCTTTATTTCTTAGGTTTTGCAATGGCAATTCCCACGGCCCGAGGTATAGCCCAAGAGCCCGAAGCAGTTGAAGAATGGTTCGAGAAGCTTCCAAATGCGAAGGAAAATCTTATTAAGCTTCATTTCTACTTTCACGACAACGTTGGTGGCAACAATCCAACTGCAATCACAGTGGCTCAAGCCAACATCACACTCACATCCCCTACTCACTTTGGCCTGATCAGGATGATGGATAATCCTCTCACGGTTGGGCCCGAGCCCGACTCCAAGGTTATCGGGCGGGCTCAGGGTATATATGGCTCCGCGGATTTCGCGGAGTTTGGCCTGCTTATGGGCCTCAATTTTGTGTTCTCTAGGGAAAAATACAATGGTAGCACACTTAGTGTGCTTGGCCATAACCCGTTCTTGCACGAGTATCGAGAGATGCCGATTGTGGGCGGCTCCGGCTTTTCCGGCTAGCACGGGGGATCGCCACCACGAAGACCGTTTGGCTCAATCTTACCTCTCAAGATGCTGTGGTGGAGTATAATGTTATGGTTTTGTATTATGATTCCAAGTAATTGTTGTAACAAGCTATCTAACGTTCTACTCTATTATATCCCTTTTTACGCACAAAGATATAATCCACCCGTCCTAATAATTAACGTAAGTATTTTTATGCGTGGAAATTTTTTTAAAAAATTCTTTTTTAAAATAAAAAAAAATGTGTTGGTAATTTAGTTTAAAAAGTGTATAAAGTAGTTTGGTTTAATGTAAAAAGTAAATGATAATTTTGTAATATTGTACTTTTATAATGTTAATATTGTGTGATTGCTACTTTAGAAGTGAGCATAAGTTTTGAAATAGAGGAAAATAGAAAGTGTGACAATTAAAGGATATATTGATGGATTTGTCTCAATTTAGTAGTATATAGTAGGGGTGAGTAATATCGGTATACCGAAAATATCGATACCGTATCAATACCGTACCAAAAATTTCGGTATGGAAAAATTCATACCGATACCGAAATTTCGGTATACCAATTTTTCGGTATATCGAAATTTCGGTAAATTAAATCGGATACCGATTCTGTACCGAAATTTACATCATACCGATTTTTTGATAAATATCAATTAATACCTAAATGTTGACATACCGTTTCATACCGAAAAATACTGATTTACCGAAATCATACCGAAAAATAATATTTAATTTTAATCAAAATAATAAAATTAATATAGAAATATTTCAAAATAATTAAATTTTCTAATCTCAAACATTTTACTTTGACACTTATGTTCCTTTTAATTTATTCATAATTATATATTAAATAACAAATTTTTTAGTATTATATTTTTATGCTCCTATATTTTAATTTAGAAGTGTATTATATTTTTATTTATTTTTATTAGAGCTTATTTTAAATTTTAAAAAATATATATGAATAAATGTGATACATAATAAAATAAAAATAATTTAAATATATTAATAATATAATATATACTTAAATATAGTATTATGTATAATTAAATTTTTAAAAAATAAATATAAAATTTTCGGTATATCGGTATTGGTATACCGATATCGAAATACCAAAAATAATTTCGGTATACTGATATATCGAAAATTTTAATATCCAATATCGATACCGTACCGAAATTATCGGTATGGCAACCATACCGTACCGAAAATTTCAGTATGTTGAAACTTCAATATTTTTCGATATTTTTCGATACGGCGAACGCTGTATACCGAGTTTTCGGTATTTTTCCCCACCCTAGTATATAGGGTTAATTGCGTAAAAAGTCTCCACCTTTACTTCAATTGCAAATTAGTCTACACCTTTGAAATTTGGCAAATAAGTATATCACCTTTGCAAGGGATTGCAAATTGAGACATCGGTCAAATTTTGACCAATTTTGACCTGCACAAATCCAACATGGAAATAAATAATTTTTTTAAAAAAAAAATTCCTGCAACCTGTGTCTTCAAATTTCCCCTTACAAACAAAACTATGAAGAAGGGGGTCGAGAATGATCTCGCGAGGATGATCAGTTCTGACTCACTGCTAATCACAATTCTTAATTTCACTCACACTATTCATTATCACTTTCTTTGAATTTTCTACACATCTAATCTATCTGGAAATTATGTGATATTTTTTAATAGAGAACATAGTGAGAGGGGCACCAGCGCGCAGACGGAGATGGGTGGATTCGATCCAACAGATCTGAAGCGGCGTCGACAACGCACGTCGGTGGTAGCACGATGGGCTCTGGGCGGCTCGGCGTTCGTGACTGGACTGAGGCAACACGGGCGGCTGCGCACGGTGGTGGCAGTCAACGGCGCTAAACTCCTTGTGGTGAGAGAAGAGTCTTCTCCTACTGGAAAAGGCCTCGACCTTCGTTGGGCGGAGAGTTGTCGAGGCTTTCGGCGACGAGCAGTGGCGCACGGTGGTGAAGGCGTGCAGCGGCGTCGGTCTTTCCTTTCCAGATTGGAGGCTGATTGATGAAAAGTTGAGACAAGAAAAGGAAATTTTGAGAGGAAATGGATTGCAGGATTTTTATTTTTTTTTTAGTTTTATTTTCCATGTTGGAATTGGAATTGGGCACTCAAATATTGTCAAAATTTGACTGATGGCTTGATTTGCAATCACTCTCAAAGGTGATATACTTATTTGCCAAATTTTAAAGGTTTAGACTAATTTGTAATTGTAATAAAGGTTGAGACTTTTTACGCAATTAACCCTAGTATATATACATTTACATTTTTTTGTTAAATGGGACCTAAACATTAAAATTAATACTTCTAAAATTTTTAGAATATAACACAATTTGTCATTAATTTAAATTAAAATTATGATAAAAAAAATAAAACATTACTCTTGCAAAAAAAATAATAATAAAACATTAATGAAATTTATTCACTACCAATTAAAATATTAATCTATGAGAAAAAAATAAATGTACATAGTATACTCTTAACTTGAGGCTAAGGGAAAACTAATTTTAAGGTAACAATACTTGTGTGAGATTGACTCATTTGAAACAGTTTTTACTTTTTTTTAAGTAGTTATTATCTTTTATTAAAAATAAGTATCATTTTTCATAAAAAAGTTATCGCGCTTTATTTATAATAAAATTGTTCTTGAAATTACTATCACTTTTTATTAATTTAAATATTATTTTTTATCAAAATATTATCACTGTTTATTCGACTTATGGAAGCCTTCATGTGAGATTATCTCACGAAAGTGTTTGCCCTAATTTTATCCATCCACAACTCAACTTCACACTTTATTTTTATCCCTACACAATTCATTTTTACATCCTATAAAAGAAAATAACAACAAATCAAATAATCTTATAATACATCGTAATTGCATATTTTTCATCAATACCTTAGATACATAATATATTTTACCATGCCCCATGGCATAGTTCAAGTGGTAGAGGGGATGGTGGAAAGGTCTTCCAATTGAGCTTGGTTGCTGCAGGGTGGGGGTTCTGCCTTTGGCATGGATTTGACCCCTTGCAAATACAAGTTTAACAGTGAGTTCTCTCTATAAGCCACTTGAGGCACATCCTGCGATTTACCTCCTCCACCAATCCCCAGGTGAGCCCTCTCTATAAGCCACTTGAGGCACATCCTGCGATTTACCTCCTTCACCAATCCCCAGGGCAGGGACGGTATATATCATTTATTATCTATAAATATTAAATTATTTCGAAATAAAGGAGAAAGAAGAAAAACGTTTTCTTAATATTCATTAAGAGTAAATTCAAAGTGTGTATATGGATTCAGGGATGGAAAGTAAAATCTTGGTTACACTACATTCTTTAATGAGCCGATTCCATATTTTTGACAAAATGATTTGATTAAATAGAAGATAATGTTTAGGATTTTTAAGAGGTGCCCCTTGTTTTTTTAAAATGTATTCATTTTTCTAATTTTATTATTTTCATTATAAAATATTCAATATTCACTTCATTTGTAGTAAATATAGGCTTCACATTAAAAAAAATTCCAAAATAATATATTTAAAATTAAATAATATATCATCTATTTAAATTAAAAAATTTAAATAGAAATAGAAGAATATCTAAAATTTAACCACTAATTAACCTTAAATTATACTTTCTCCGTCTCATCGAAGGGTTCCTATTTTATTATATTGGGCGTCTCATCCAAATATCATCATTTTCTACTTTTAGTGAAAAGGTACTACATGTGGCTCACCATTCACTACTAATATAATTGTCCATTATACATAAAATAATAATACTTCTTAATTTGCGCGAAAAAGACATATGTATACGCAACTAAGGGAATAATTTTTTTAGTCTATGCGATTGTGAGTGTATTGATGGAATATATGATTAAAATACATTGACCTATTAAAAAATTATATGAAAATGAAAGGAAACAACTTTATAATAAACTGCACATAACAAATAAAGTTGTCGCCACTAACCAATCAATATCATCCCTACCTAGCCTTGCTACATTTCATTTTTCAACGATAATATTATAAATATATGAGGCATAATTTTAACTTTTAAATCATGTTTCAACGTTAAATATAAGTCGTTTGACATTACATATTTATGATAAAAAAAAATGTATTTGAGTACACATACATTCAAACTTTATTATTAAAATATAAAATATTTAATCTTCAAATTAATGAATTATTAAAACTTTTCTGAAAGAATATTACATCCGTTCAAATTATATTATATTGTGAAATTTTAACATTATTGAGATGAATAATGCCTTGCTATTTCCGTAAGAGGTTAATAATTCATCAATTTAATTAAAAAGTAATACTCCATTTGCTTTTATTTTATTGCATGTGTGTTAAGAAATATTGTTATTCTATATAATGTGAATAATGGTATTAATGGTGAGTGGTGATACATGTGTGAAAAAGGTATGACTTTTAGAATGAACTATTAAAATAGTAAAATGAATATCTTATCAACAAATGGCATATAATAATAATTCAAATTTTAAAAGGTAAAATTCAAGCGTGCCATACAATGAGTTACACAACACAAGCTCCGTATTTTATATATTGTGAAGTGTTGATATTAGGTACACCCGAGTGAGTGCAAGGGTACATTCACATGTGTATAATTTTTTATACTATTTTGTATATATGTTATTTTATTTTGTATACATATTTCTTAATAATTGTATACTTTTTTCACACTAAATTTTTCATTAAAAAAACTAGCATGCATATGTGTATAACTTTTTATTCAATAGTGTATTACATGTTTTTTTAATAATTGTATATTTTTTTTACACTTAATTATTCATTAAAAAAACTAACAATTAAATTGTATATATTTTTATTTATAATTGTATATGTTTTTGTTTATATTTGTGTACGTTTTTTAAAGTGGGTGCACTCTATCTTAGGGTGCACCCGGGTGCGTGCGCACAGTATGATTAATCTATTGTGAAATTTGATTTAAAAATATATATGACGAATTAAAATAATAAGTTGCTAAACCTTGTTCATATATTGATATTTATGTAGTATAAATAAAGTGTTAAAAATTTACAAAAATGCATCAATTATTACACAATTAATTCGTCTATATATATAAAAATTCATAACTTCTTACTCATGTTAAGTTTTACTAAACGACATTTTTTAATAAAATGCTCTTCAAAATAACAAGTGTCATTCTTTAATTTAAAATATGAGGCGTTTGGATTTGATAAGTAATAGAAAGGGTGAGTCTTATGGGCTGTTTGGTTGAAGTCTTTACCTGAGAGAATGGAAACTAAATAAGAACGGATATATATGGCTTAAAATTTTCATTTTAGTAAACAGTAAAATGATTTCATGAAATTTGAAAATCACCAATTCCTTGAGATTTTTAGCTGAATGACTATCATTTCAATTAAGAGAAATACTCGTGAGTTTTCCCACCACTTCTCCATTTAATTATCACTCCTCTACTCCATTTCTTTATTTTTTTTTTAAATGGAATCTCATTAACTCCCACTCTCATTCAAATTTTCCAAGAAAATAAAAAATTTATATATATTTCTTCTGATCTCCATTATAGGAAAATAATTTTTTTTATGAATTTTGTATTATTCAGCTATTATTACTCGATTCACAAGTCACTGGATCTTCAATGTATATAATTAATTTGTATTATTATTTTTAATTGCATTCATATATCATAATATTGATGTGGAATACATAATATTAATAATATTTTTCATTTATATTCAGATAAAATTTTTAAAATAATGATAAATTTTTAATTTCATACTTTAAATTTTAAACAAATCAAACAAAATGAATGACTATAATAGAGATTCTAAATATTAATCAAACATTATACTTATAATGCTCATACCTATTCCTATCCTTTAATATATATATATACTTTCTCATTTTCATTCTTATTCTTATTCTCATCCCTCAAAATTCAAAACATACCAAACACCCCCTGTTATTGAAAATTAGAGAAAAATTTTGTAGCCTCTTGAACGATTGGGCTATTTGTATGGAAAAATAGAAAAAAGGTTTTGTGGCCTCTTCAAGAAATGGGCTTTTCGTAGAAACACATTTATAGTTCGGTTTTGTAGACTACAATAATATTTCATTATTTAATTTTTATATATGACTTTATAAATTTAATAAACCACCAAAGTTGTAGTTGCTCTAGTTTATTTGGGCTTCACAATTTGAATTGTGTAAGGCCCAAAAATATTTGAAATCAGCTTTGAAAGTGGCCCTGTATATTATTTATTTATTTTTTTTTTAAGCAATATTGTTATTACTCTTTTAATTCTACTCTGTCTAATTTTAATCACCTAGAGACGCAACGCAAACTGATTTCTCCACTTACCGCCGCCCCATCCACTCTATCCCCCTCTTTTTTTAGAGTTAATCTCTTATAAATCGAATTTACATTATAAATCATTGTAAACACTGTGATCTCCTTTAATTTAAATATTTTACTAATACATAGGATTAGAAAGGGATTATAAGTAATTGTCTCTTTTCAATTTCTCTCTTATCATTCTCTCTCCTTACTCCTCTCCCACTACTCTCATCCATGTCGTCTGTAATTTTTCTCTCAGAGTGGGTCCGCAGTGAAGAATGCTCTAGCGGAGTACAGTGGTGGCAGCTAGAATGATAGGTTTGATGATTTTGTTTGCTAGTTCTCAACATGCAAGGGGAAGGCAATTTCAACAATACTTCTCATGCTTTATTTCTTAGCTTTTGCAATGGCAATGCCCACGGCCCGAAGTATAGCCCAAGAGCCGGAAGCAGTTGAAGAATGGTTCGAGAAGCTTCCAAATACAAAGGAAAAGCTTATTAAGCTTCATTTCTACTTTCACGACAACGTTGGCGGCAACAATCCAACTGCAATCACTGTGGCTCAAGCCAACATCACACTCACATCCCCTACTTCATTTGGCCTGATCAGGATTATGGATATTCCTCTCAAGATTATCGGACGGGCTCAGGGCATATATGGCTCCGCGGAGTTTGGCCTACTTATGGCCCTCAATTTTGTGTTACTATAACCCCTTCTTGCACATGTATCGAGAGATGCCGATTGTGGGCGGCTCCGGCGTTTTCCGGCTAGCACGGGGGATCGCCACCGCGAACACTGTTTGGCTCAATATTACCTCTCGAAATGCTGTGGTGGAGTATAATGTTATGGTTTTGTATTATATATGATTCCAAATGATGGTTACTTGTTACAAGCTAGCAAGTGTTCTACTTTATCACACTCCCTCCTTATGAACAAAAATATACTCCCTAATAATTAATGAAAGTATTTTTGTATGTTAAGATTAAAAAATAATGTTTTTTTTAGTGTATAAAGTAAAATAAAAGAAGGATTTTTTTGGAAATTTAATAAGTAAATAAAAAGTATGTAAAGTAGCTAGGTTGAATGTAAAACGTAAGTGGCAATTTTGTAGATAGTACAAGTATTTCGATGATATAAACATTGTGTGGATTTCTATCATTAGAAGTTGGCGCAAGTTTTGAGATAGATGAAAATAGAATGTATGATAATTAGATGATGGAGGGATTACATTTTATCATTTGATTCGTCTTAATTTTGACGGATTAACTTTTTGTAAAGTAGACCCCTAAATACTAAAATTAATACTTCTAAAATTTTTACGATATTACATACTCCCTCCATCCCATAAACAAATTCACACTTTCTATTTTTGTTCGTTCCATGAATAAGTTCACACCCCCAATTAATGAAATAAACACAAATCAATAACCTCACAACACACTTTAATTTCAAAATTGTCACCCCTTTACAACTCACATAACTTACTTTATAGTTTATTTATTACCTAAAAATACCAAATTACCTCCAAAAAGTAACTTTTTCTTAAACTCCGTATCTACAGTAACTGTGAACTTCTTTATGGGATAGAGGGAGTAATTTTTCGTCAATTAAAATTATAGAAATGATAAAAAGATTAGTGACTACCTAGAGAGTTGGTTTTTACAATTGGGAATGGATTAGGCCACATAGTGGATTCTACCTATGTTATTTTAAGAGGGAGAGAGAGTAGGAAAATGAGAAAGGTGGTTCTCAACATGAGAATGTGTGGAGATAGGGGAGTGTTGGATCCCTTAAAAACATATTCCTTGAATTTATTATTAGGGATGAGTTTTGTTTTAACTTTTAGGGGCCGTTTACATAGAAGGTTAACAGATGTTAACCCTCAATTTAACCCTGCACCACCCTGTTTACTTGGAGGGTTAATATTTTAGAAAGTGATCCGGGCCTTGGTCGGCCCGGCTCTATTTATACTATAAGGAAGGTTAATTAAACACCCCAAAACGGGCTGATAATTCTTAACACTCAGGTTAAGTTACGGAAATTATCAAATTACCCCCATTTTCCTAAGTCAAAATCCCCATTTTTTTATATCTGATTTCAGACATGGCAAAGAATATCGGCACTGTAAGTTGAACAACCGCCTCTGAAGATCCACCGTCGTCTGCCTGAGATCCTCCAAAGCCTCCATAAAAGTCACTCTCTTCTCACTTCCCTTTCTCTCTCCTTTCCACTCTCCGCCGGCGGAGAACCCAGATTTTCGAGTGAGTAAACGACGTCGGAGACGTTTGATTGGGTGTTGTCGTCGGTGAGAGTATTCAAGGCCGGCTTCGTCGGATCTGATCGATTGAAGAATCTGCGCTACCGCCACGCGTACGGTGATGAATGAGAATTCCGGTTTCGATTCCGGCGGAGGATCTGCCTCTTTGATTTTCTCCTTCCGCTTTTTATTTATTGCCCAATGAGCTGTCATCAATATGGATCTACGGTATGAATCTTACGAATTTTGCAACCGAAAATTGCATTTAGAATAGATTCAAACGCGATTTTCTGCAGCAAATTAACAATAAAATCAAATAAAACTCCAATATTGCAATAACTTTTTTATTAAGTAAAGCCCAATATTGTCGGCAATGTGGTCGGTGTAGTTGACGGAGTAAAAAATGTTGGTGTGGATAGAGATTCTGCTCTCATTTGCAGGGTGTTGAAATAAATAATCAAGGTTAATTTTGTAATATTACACCCTCCCAACCCTTTATGTAAACGTTAATAATTTTAATGGTTAAATTGGGTTGACCCTCATTGCAGGGTTTAGTTATCCTCAAGATGGGATAACCTGACACGCATGTAAACGGCCCCTTAAGATTGAAGTTCTTATCTTTTAAAATGGTGATGATGTGGCATAAAAAATCTGTTTTTTTATTTTTATTATTTTATTAATTTAATATAATTCCTCACTTTATATAAAATAATAATATTTTTTTAATTTATGTGTAAAAATAATACTTTATTGATGGTTTTATTAATCTTTGCGATTGTGAGGGTATTGATGGATTATATGATTAAATGCATTGACCAAAAAAAAGTTCTATGAAAATGAAAGGAAACAGCATGATTATAAAATGCGCGTAACAAACAAAAGTTGTGGCCACTAACCAATCAGTATCATCCCTAGCCAGCCTTCCAACATTTCATCTTCCAACTATAATATTATTAGTATGTGTACTGTTTAGAGGCATAGTTATAACTTTTAAATCATGTTTCAACGATAAATATGGAGACAATTTAAAAAATAATTTTATAGTTCAAAATTTTTACCGACATATCCATAACTTTTTATTCTATTTTGTATACATATTATTCTATTTTGTATACGTGTTTCTTAATAATTGTATACTTTTTTCACATTAAGTTTTTCATTAAAAAAACTAGCATCCATATGTGTATAACATTTTATTCAATAGTGTATACATGTTTTTTAATAATTATATATTTTTTACAATCAATTTTTAATTAAAAAAACTAACAATTAAATTATATACATTTGTGTTCATAATTGTATATGTTTTTATTTATATTTGTATATGTTTTTGAAAGTGGGTGCACCGGGTGCACAGTATAAGTAGCCATATATATATATATATATATATTTATTTATTTATTTATTTATATTCATGTCAGCTACCGATTTGTTGACCCTGTCGGTTGACATGTCGGCATACAATCATTTTGACTCGAATTTTCAATATTTTTTTCTCAAAATAGACATGGTTCATTACAAACATATCAGACACAATATACTTTCGCACAATACTTAAATCACATTAAACTTGAAACTATCCAACCTAAAAGAGTATTTTACCGTAAACCTGTTAGGTATTCAGGAGATTTTACGATTGCTCCTCATAGTCAACCACATGTCTTGCAGTGCGATGGATCAATTATGTTCCTTCAGTAGATCACAACACAATCATGGTTCATATCCTACACCAGATGTACAGGATGATGCTACTATTCTTGGTCGGAGAATATAGAAATTAAGATTGTATAAGAAAATAGAAGGTTACATGCTAGGACAGTAGCACAAGATTATTTATTTATTGAATAGAATTATTTAATACACATTCATAATACTTAAATAAGATGAGAAAACTCATTTAACTACTTATTATAATTGGAATCAGAACACTCATACAAGAAAAAAAAAGCTATTATAATGTTTATTGAATGAGAAAATAAAGGGGAATAGTCGATGCATTCTGTTTCCTCCAACTCTCTATTTATAGAGGCCTTGGACCTGAAATTCGGATTCCAACACCTTTTAATTCTCTCTGAAGTCACTGCTTACATTATCATGCTTGCATGAGCACTTACGTCAGCTGCATTGGATGTCAACTTTAGCAACTGGTCAGGTCCTCTCTCTTAGCTTTTGCAGGATTCACATGGCTCTCACCCTTTTGAAAAATCATATGTTCCCTAAGGTACGAGTAAATGGGTATGATAGAGTACGAATAAGCCTACTTCACATAAAGTCTCTTGTGAAACAGTGCTTGTGTGAGACGTGTTAAAGTATAACTGTTATATAGGTAAAGTATTCATATTAGTTGTTAAAGTATATGTTTTTAAAGTATGATGAATGATGCATTAAAGTTTGATTTTAAGTTATTATAATACGATTCATTACAGATTTATCTTTACTACCAATATACTTTACCTATATAATAAGTACTCCCTCCGTCCCCTTGATACGTATCCATTTTTCCATTTTAGTATGTCCCATTACAAAGTATTCATTTCCCTTTTTGGATTGATATGACCCACAATCACTACACATGGACCCACACTCAACACTAATACAACTACTCACTACACATTAAAATATCATTTCTCTCACCTTACTATACATTAAATTATTATACTCCTTAATCCACGTGCAAAAAGTAAATGAATACCTTTCAAGGGGACGGAGGAAGCATACTTTAACATTGGGTCGACCTGTCTCATGACCCGTCTCTCATATATTCGTCTCACAAGAGAGTATCATCATCGGGTATGGTGTGAATATTGTCTATCAGGTACGTGGATAATTCGCGGATAAATGATTACCCCAATTTTAAAAAATAATGTGAATTATCAATGTCTGACCTACCATACTTATAAAAGCGCAATCTACCCTATCCAACACATGTGACCGGAATCTAACATTTGAATTTAAATATAAATATATATATATCTTAAGTATACTATAGCAGAACATTTCTCTGCATATGTGTAGTCTCCAGAGCACTCTGTTATATGTCATAACGGAGCGGTCTGAAGACAACACGTATACACAGAAAGGTTCTGCTATAGTATACTTCTGTTATATGTCATAACGGAGTGCTCTGAAGACGACACGTATGCAGAGAAAGGTTCTGCTATAGTATACTTAAGATATATATATATAATAAATTCATTACAATTTTATAAATATTTTAAAATATACTTATTGTTTATATAATTTGAAACCTAAAAAATTAGGCAAAACTTGTGTGAGACCGTCTCACGTAAGGGTTTACATGAGACGAACAAAAAGAGATAACCTTTATTTTTAAAAAGTATAAAATGGTCTCACGTGAGACGGTCTCACGCAAGACTTATCCAAAAAATTTAGTTAATAAATTAAATATAATAAATTCATTACAAATTTATAAATATTTAAAAATATATTATATATAAATGGGGGCGGCTATTTACCCCCCCCCCCCATAACTACTAAATGAAACCCATTAATTTTTAGATTAAAAATATGCTTATGTGAGAAGACGTAAATATCCTTTTATAAATAATAAAATAATATATCTCAATTAAATTTCTAAAAGCACCCCATCTTCATAATCACTAAATCACGATGAATTCTAAACCCTAATTCTGCATCAGAAGAGTATCATGGAACAAGAAAAATATTTTCAAAATAGTGAGGACATTTAATCTATGACGAACTACTGCACCTTCTCATCTCCTTTCTTCGACGAACACGAACTACTGCACCTTCCCTTCAACTAGATCACTCCCACCACCTGTCATGATGATATTGTTGAATTGCTGATCGTCACCCCCAAAAAGAAGAAGTCAGCAGAACGACGAGCCAGGTGGGGGTGGGGTTGTCGGGCGAAAAAGGACGGGAAAGAAGAACCGGCACAACAAGATTTGCACGGCGCAGGGGGTTAGGGATAGAAGGATGAGGCTGTCTCTACAGGTGGCTCGAAAATTCTTTGATCTTCAGGATATGTTAGGGTATGATAAAGCAAGCAAGACCATAGAGTGGCTGTTCAATAAATCCTACAAGGCCATCAAGGACCTGGCATCTGGGATTAATCATGATGCTAATAACAGTACCCAGCTTTCCTTCAGTATAAATCATGCCAAGAGTGAATCTGAATGTGAAGTAGTATCTGGGATTCATGATGAGATCACTAATGTTGAGATCAAGGAATTAGGGGTACTTGATACCAAGAAAAAACCCAACTCCAGGGAGTCGAGGGTGAAGGCGAGGGCAAGGGCGAGGTGCATAACAAGGGAGAAGATGATGATCAAGATGCAGGAATATTGGGGGAAATTATGTAGTAACCTTAATGATGATGAGCAGAAATCAAGAAATTATATCCCATGATGATTATTGCAACCAATCATCAGATGTGTGCACAATAGAGAAATTTCTGGGGAATTCCCACTGCTCTGCTGCTGTGAACACTAATTTCATGGGATTTCTTCGAAATTGGGATCTGTTAAACAATAATAGATTAAACACAAGTTACTTTGCAGTTATTAAACTCAAAATATTTTGAACATAATTTTACTTGTTACATGGTACTATGGTGATGGAGAATTCATAGGGTTTAGAGTTCGATTTAGTGATTATGAAGATGTGGTGCATTTAGAAATCTAATTGGGGTGCATTCAGAAATTTAATTGGGGCCTGCTATTTTATTATTTATAAAAGGGTATTTACGTCTCTCACATAAATATATTTTAAAATTAAAAATTAATGGGTTCGTTTAGTAGTTTTGGGGGTGCAAATAGTCGTCCCCTATATAAATTTAATTTTATTTATATTTCATATTAATTTTTTAAAAGATAATAATAAATTGAAATAGAATTACTGGAGTAATTGATTAAGAAATACTTAACTTTTATCATAAATAAAAAAATATTAAATATGAAGTATATATAAATTGAATCACATTAACATGTATTTGAAAATAATAAAAATCAATTAAAATTACGTAACTCACAGAAATTAATAAAGTTAGTGTATATTAACTTTTACGTATAATTTAGATATACATCATATTATCAAAAGTAAAAAAGGCGTACATTGTTATAAATTCTTTATATTGATAAAGAAATTGTATAGCTATAAAGAAAATCTCAATAATTAATGTTGAATAATTATATGACACTGATTATTCAATTATAAAAAATAAGAGTAATAATTAAATGATCTCGTGTATTACGCGGATTTCATACTAATATATATATAATACTGCATATTATGAAATTAATTAATATAGAAATAATTTAATATAATCAAGTAACTTTTACCTAAACCTAAAGAAATAAAAATGCAAACTATGCATAGTTTGTCTAACTGTTACACCAATGCTTAACAAATTAATTATAGTTTGTCTAACTGTTACAACAATGCTTAACAAATTAATTATAGATGTCTGATATGAGGTTTATATATTATTATTATTATTATTATTATTATTATTATTATATAATAGTATGTAGTAAATTATATGATAAAATAAACAGGTAATTAGGTATTTTGTAAAATTCATCCCTACCCTTACTCTTTAACATTTTTATTTGAGTGTGAATATTTACCCAAAATATCATTTTCTACCCATACTCGATTTAGTATTATCAGTAGGATACGCACATCCACGAGTAAAATTGATATTGATAACCGGGGAAAATATATTTTTTTCCGCTAATTTTGCCCAATTTTGAATTTAGTCCATAAGTTTTTCACTTTTTGAAAATCGTCCATTATATTTGCAGAATTTTGAAAATCGTCCATTATATTTGAAAATTTTGAAAATCGTCCATCATGTTTACTAAGTTCAACAAAATCGTCCGTTTCAACAGGTCATTAGCAGGTTATTCTAAAAAATAAAAATAAAAAATATGTAAAATATATATATATATATATACTATTTTTAAAAAAATAGCCTCCACTAAGAATTTATATTATACTCTCTCCGTCCGGCCGAAAGAGAACATTTTGCTTTTGTGCACGTTGATTAAGAAGTATTGTTATTTAATGTGCAGTGGGTAGTTGTATTAGTGGGAGTGTGGATCTCATATTTTAATTGTATTAGTGGGTGTGTGTGAATCTCATGTGTGTAAAAAATGAAGTGATCCTCTTTCGAATGGACGACCAAAATGGAAAAAAACTCTCTTTCGAGCGGACGGAGGAAGTATCAATATTTAGTCAAATTTGCTCCACTTTAGTAATGAGATTAATATTATTTGTTTGGTATACGGAAGTGAAAAATGAAAAGTGAGATAAAATTGGTTAAATAAAAATATGATATAGATTAATTGGGGTGAAAATATTCAAATGACCTGCCATAGCAGGTCAAAGGACCAAAATATTGAATTTTATGAAGTTAATGGACTAATTTCAAAATTGTTATAAAATTAACGGACTAATTTCAAAATTAAAAAAGTTAATGGACCAATTTCAAAATGAATGAAAGTTAGCACACGAAAAAATCTATTTTTCCTTGATAACCGTGTAAGTTTCGGTTCATATGTATAAATGACACATATTTCTGTACAATTTATAATAAAGTACGTACACTCTTCGAATTAAAACACAAGTGTTATTCTTTAAAAATATGTGGCGTTTGATAAGCAATAGCCTGCCATGAGACAAAGTGATAGTCTTGGTATCGAAAAAAAAAAACTTTTGTGGCCTCTTCAACCATTGGGCTTTTTTATAGAAAAAAAATTGTGTCCTCTTCAATGATTGGGCTTATTGTAGAAACCCATTTATAGTTGGGTTTTGCAGACTGTAATGGCCCATGAAGAAGCCCACTGTTCATTACGTAAGTTGCAAAGCCCATAAAATCTAGTTACCCTTTTACCAACGGCAACGGTGATAACAACGCCAACCACCGATCTGGCGGCGATGCTCGCCGGAGATCACATGTTGCCGTTTCTGCTATGAAACCCAAAAACTATCGCTGCTATCCTTGCGTTATCCAGAATTTTATTAATCTCAAATCACGAGGTCAGCTCCGAGAAGCAGTCAACAGTTTGGCTCCCTTATCTCGCAAAGGAATTTTATTGAACTCCAAGATTATTGCCTCTCTTCTTCAGCAATGTGCCAATGCGAAATCCATTAAAGAAGGGAAGTGGGTCCACCTCCATTTGAAGATTACGAGATCAAAACACCCGATTGTTTTTCTGGCGAACCATTTAATAAATATGTATGCAAAATGCGGTGATCATGTGATGGCGCGGGAGGTGTTCGATAAAATGCGAGAGAGAAATGTTTATTCCTGGAACAATATGCTCGCTGGTTATGCGAATCTGGGGATGGTAAAGGCTGCAAAGAGACTGTTTGATAAAATGCCTGAGAGGGATTTCGTGAGTTGGAATACAATGGTGATGGCGTATGTGCAGAGTGGGTGGTATGATGAGGCTCTGAAGTTATATATGGAGCTGAGGAGATCGGATATAGGATTTAATGAGTATAGTTTTGCTGGGGTTTTGACAGTTTGCGTTAAGTTGAGGGAGTTGTGGCTGGCCAAACAACTGCACTGTCAAGTTCTTGTTCTTGGGTTTATGTCAAATGTGGTTCTATCGAGTTCTGTTGTGGATGTGTATTCAAAATGTGGTGAAATGGGAGATGCTAAAAGGTTATTTGATGAGATGAAAGTTAGAGATATCCTTGTTTGGACCACTTTGCTCTCAGGTTATGCAAAATCTGGTAATATGAAGTCAGCTCAAGAAGTGTTTGATTCAATGCCGGAGAAGAACACTGTTTCGTGGACTTCTTTGATTGCAGGGTACGCGCAAAATGGGATGGGGCGCAATGCCCTCGAGTTATTAACAAAGATGATCAACCTTGGTGTGAAACCTGATCAGTTTACTTATAGCAGTTGCTTCTTTGCTTGTGCTAGCATAATTTCGCCTAATCATGGTATGCAACTACATTCACATTTAATAACCTCTGGTATTAGACCTAATGTAGTTGTTCTGAGCTCTCTTATTGACATGTACTCCAAATGTGGAAGCTTACGAGTAGCCAAAACAGTTTTCGATACAGCGCAAAACAAGCAGCATGTTGTCTTGTGGAACACAATGATATCTGCATTAGCACATCATGGGTGTGGTAAACAAGCAATCAAGATGTTTGTCGATATGGTTAGGTTAGGCATCACACCAGACTCTGTAACCTTTCTGGTCCTCATTAATGCATGTAGTCATTCAGGGCTTGTCCAAGAAGGAATTTGTTTGTTTGACTCAATGAAGTCAGATTACAACATTGATCCTAATACACAGCATTATGCATGCCTGATTGATCTACTGGGGAGATCTGGATGTTTTGATGAGATTGTGAATCAACTGAAGAAAATGCCCTGCAATCCTGATGATCGTGTTTGGAATGCCTTACTTGGTGTTTGTAGAATACATGGAAACGTAGAATTGGGTAGAATGGTAGCTAGGCGTCTTGTTGAGCTAGATCCTCAATCCCACGCAGCATATCTTATGTTATCGGTCATATACGCTGCTCTTGGGAGGTGGGAATCTGCACAGGAA
Organism: Pogostemon cablin; assembly: GCA_023678885.1. Classification (NCBI taxonomy): domain Eukaryota; kingdom Viridiplantae; phylum Streptophyta; class Magnoliopsida; order Lamiales; family Lamiaceae; genus Pogostemon; species Pogostemon cablin. The sequence goes on along the minus strand of CM042954.1, from coordinate 19,977,958 downwards.
GTTAGGGAGCTTATGTGGTCAAGAAACGTGGAAAAAGATCAGGCCCTTAGTTGGTTAGAAATTGATAGGAAACTACAATTAGTTACAAAAGCTGATAGTTTTCAAAATCCAGAAAGGAATGCAGACTCAGTATTGGAACTGTTAGCTGATATAAGATCATTCTATGATACTGAAAGGTAAAACTCCAATTTTTGTCTTCACCCCTTTAAAAAAGGCGGGCGGGAGAACCTTCTTTCTTTGTAAACTTTGATAGTAGATTGAGTTTATGTTAGAAACCGTTTTTTTTTTCTCTTCTATTCCGATTGTATTGTTTTACTGAGTGTGAACGAGATATAAATGCTAGTTGGTAATTGTTCTTCGTCATTGTTACATCCTAAATGGCTAGTACATGAACGCAAGTTATATATACATTTTCTTGGCAAGAACATTTAGATTGTTCTACTTTCTGATGTATATTATTTATCAGCTTGATGTGACTTTGCTGCTATAGGTAATCTACTTCCAACATTGTGCTCTATGATATTAATGTCGAAATCTTGATGATGTTGGTTGAATTACTTACTCGTCTTCTGCAGTCTTGTGGGTCGATCTCTCTGTCTTATTGCTACAAATTAGCTTGAATTGAATTCATTACATTACCCTTTTAGTGAACTTTGAGACTGCAAGAGTGGCTGGCATTTGGATGCAAGGTAATGAAATCAAATACTTATAGAGCTAGTTGTCAAGTTAGGTGAAAATTCCTAGTGGGTTTCTTAGTTCTTCTGATAATGAAAAATATTATTTCATTGATAATCATCTATTTTGTTTGTTTTATGCTCCTAATGACAAATATTTTCCTTTTCAAATTTTCTTCCAGGAAGAGTAATCTTTCCAACTATGGAATGAAGTGGAGGTTAATTTTATTACTACACATTTACTACTAATATTAGTGTATTATTACTACGACATACCATTTTAATGTACATATTGAGAAGAAGAATGAAGCTAAGTTTATATAATAAAAAATGGGTGTTAATATAAAGTCTTTTTATTGTGGTTAGCCAATATCAAACCGACATAAAGGATATATCAGGTAAATATTTAACCCTGGAAGAAAAAAAAAATAGAAGTTAACAAGCAATCAACCAAATACATCACAATTCTTTGATGATAATGATCACGTTGAAAGTGCCATCATACATGAAGAGATGTTAAGAACATTACAATGTCTGTTTCCAAAAAAAAAAAAAAAAATTACAATGTCACATAAAACACCATATTGTATTATTTATTTATATTGAATTAAACAAAGAAGATAACAACTAAGTTGTGGCATTGGACAGCCACACAAGTGGCTCAAATATTGCAATAAAATAAAAAAACATAATTATATTAAAATAAAAATCCCGCCAATCATTCAATTAATCCGGGCCACCACCACCCAACTCCGACAATGAAACGAAGCTACCTCATACATGTTTCTCTCTCCTAATTCATAATAATCAAAACAAACCAGATAGAATAGGCATAGGCCATTGATAAACCTCCACAAGAAGAGGAGGAGATAAGAAATCCTGATAATTCTCTCTCCTCTCTCTTCAACCATGGGTGCTGAGGTTTCCAAACAGCTCGAACGCAGAAAGTCAATCTCATCCGAGAAGAAAATCCTGCTCGACCTCAAACAGACCGGCGGAACCAATTTTCAAGGCAGCGATTACCGGCCCGACGACCGTAAGAACTGGATGTCGGGCCTCAATCCGGACAAACTCCGGATTAACCAGATTGTGTGGCCCGGTACCCACGATTCCGCCACCAACAAGATAGGGATTCCCCTGGTGAGCAGGCCCTTCGCGCAATGCCAATCCCTCTCAATCTACGACCAGCTAATCACGGGGGCCCGATGTGTCGATATCCGGGTCCAGGAGGACCGCCGGGTCTGCCATGGAATCCTCCTCAGTTACAAAGTCGACGTCGTCATCAACGACGTCAAGAGGTTCCTCCAGGAAACACACTCCGAGATCATCATCCTGGAGATCCGAACCGAGTTCGGCCACGACGACCCGCCCGATTTCGACAAGTACTTGGAGGATCAATTGGGCGAATACCTGATCAATCAGGATGATCAGGTGTTCAACAAAACGGTGTCGGAGCTGCTACCGAAGCGGGTCATCTGCGTTTGGAAACCGAGGAAGGCGCCCCAGCCGAAAGCGGGTGGCCCGTTATGGAGTTCGGGTTACTTGAGGGACAACTGGATCGACACTGATAAACCGTCGACCAAGTTCGACAGCAACATGAAGCATTTGGGAGAGCAGCCGCCGGTGGCCGACCGGAAGTACTTCTACCGGGTAGAGAATACGGTGACGCCGCAGGCGGATAACCCGGTGCTTTGCGTGAAGCCGGTGACGGATCGGATCCACCCGTATGCGAGGACGTTCATAAGTCGGAGCTTCGAGCGGGGATTTGCGGATAGATTGCAGATATTTTCTACCGACTTCATTGATAAGGATTTTGTGGATGCATGTGTAGGGTTGACCAGCGCTAGGGTTGAAGGCAAAGCTTGATCACGGGTCGGGTCGGGTCACTACAAATTCGGGTTTGTGCATGCATTCGTATCAATAGTGGGAATTCTTGTATCAGTATTATCTGTTTGTATAAAGTTGTGCAGAATTGTGTGACGTTTGGAATAACAACACAGGATGTTCTCGTTCGAAACGACAACGGATATCACTATCCCATTTTAATGAAAATTTCAAAAATATTTTGTCTCACGTGTGATATTTACGAATTATTATAAGATTCGTGAATGAATGATTTTGGGCCATACAAGTAATTTTGTGTGTCATAAGTTCGTTCTTATCACTTAATTAATAATATCAGCAAACAAAGGCAGGGAGTTTTACTTTATTGTATCCTTTGATGGAATAAATAGACAGATAACAAGAAAGCATGCAATTTACGTTGTTGGACATAAATTAAAACTTGTGTACTAAAATTACAAAACTAGAAACAGAAAAATGGAACACTACAATAGCTTCAACCTCAAAAAGGAAAAAGACCGTCTATTTCACCTACAATAACTAGGAGTAATGATCTAGAAAGTCATTCCTTTATAAAATTTCTGTTAATTCACAGCAGACCTGAATTCATATACAAGAACTATGTTCCAAAGCAGCTTCCGCCACTCGAATTCTTGATACTACTGTGACTCTACATTAAGCTTCTTATACGACGAAAAAAAGCTTAATGCGATAAACAATTTGCTGTTGAGTTGTTTTAACCATTATTATCGACGGTGAAAGTCTTTCTCAGTGCTCTGCATGAAGTTTTCGGCTAATGTTCACAAAGTGGGAGGTTCTCCGTGAAGGAGCAGAACAAACAATCTGTTTCGCTGAAGTTCAAAGTCATATTACCTCCACCATGCATGATCGATCCACGAGTTCATAATTTGATGTAACTGGACTGAGTCGAGGACGCTTCCTGAAAACAACTGTGCAATGAGCAGATTCTGGGCTATATTTGTGTTTTACAGCTGACAGGACCCATCAATACCCTCCAGTACAGAACTTATTGATCAGAACTTCTTCAAGATGCCGAAAAATTGAAGAAAATAAACCTGCATTGAAGGAACGTAAATTTACAAACAGATTACTTTTAGGGTGGGCTGATGATCGATCTAAAGATAGAGCGCACCATGTAATGAACTGGAAGACTAGAACTCATCACATAAAGAGATTTTCAATCCACTGAATATACATTGAAATGAATGTTGAGAATTTAAGCAACTTAGTGAACTTCACATACAATGACAAAGGCAATCAGAAGGAAAGCAGTAATAAATACATCCATATCGAATTTAAACAGAGTAATTGAGAAAGAATCATGGAAATTGGAATGAACAAATACAAGAGCAGGTCTGTCTTCGGACAAAAGCATTGCCTCAGATCATGTCTTCTTTCTTAGCACAGTATGACATAGAAAGAGAGAGAGCAAGGAATGAACAGAAAGCCACTACAAAAACTACAGCGTACGAAATGGCCTTTAAGATGGTTTTTCCATCTCGAATTGAACGAAGTATATTTTAAAGAGCAAAATTTTGATGCACTGGTGTTGGTAGAGAAGGCATTATTAAAAATGTACAATAAAGTAGGTGTAGATATTTCTAGTTCAGGCTTTTTTTTGTCCCACTCATACTATAACTTTCCCGTGTGTACTAAAACAATGATTTTTCTTTCACAAAAAAAAATGTTCCATCCACAGTTTTCTGAGCAAACATATATAACTTGTGATTCTTATCACAAATTTTAGAACATATACGCAAAGACATTTTTATCATTGCACATTAGTTTATTTTAGTTTTAAATCTTTCGCCTTTTCGAGAACAATTCAGGAGATTTAAGTTTTAAATTTTTTTGGACAGTTCAGGAGATCAAGAAACATGAAAAAATCATAGTGACCAGTTAAACTCAAAAATGTTGCACAAACCAACAAACACCCTACTTCGGTTTAAAACTATGTTTCATCCACCTAAAGCTATAGACACACTTACATTGCTTGCTTCTCCACACAAAATCAAAATGTGATAATGAGCAAAATTTTCAAGGCCTAAACCATAGCAGTTCAATAACTACCCCAACTATCAACTAGTAATAAGTTCGAGTACAGCAGCGCAAGATTAATCTAATTACCAAGAATTACACGATCATAGCTCATATTCTTCCATAATACTCCATTTACTATCCTACAAGGTGCCCACCACCCCAAACCACCAATCGAGGAAATTATTACTCTTCATAAAAATACATCAACGAATCAACATAAAAGGATATAAAAAGAAATATAATCCCAAAAACCGTAATCTCAAAATAGAACACAGATGGATAAACACAAACAATTTCATAAATTTCTAGATAACTATAATAAATGATAACTAACATAGAATTCAGAAAAAAAATACAGAATGAATCAGAAAAACCTGGAGCTAGAATCAACGGTACTAATTCTAATTCAGAATAAAAACTCCGAATGTAAAAGCTAATCACACAGTTGAACCGTCTTGCATAAAGTTAGTCGGATTTAGCATAAAAGAGAGTAAAAGCAATTAGAAATATACATGTACGTAATCCCATGTATGCACAAAACTTAAAGGACAAATTCCAGCATACAATCTCTCACTGCTAAAGACAGATTGAAAAACGATGACATGACATGTGAGATGATCATCAGATCATGTACCATTTGCTTGAAATTTGTGTGGATAATCAATGCTTCAAAATTATAGGCAGTCTGATGGAACTAGCAGCTTTTGGTTTTGACAATTGAAATTATAGATGACCAAAGAAAATAGATGAGCGAGATACCTAAAGTGGAGCTTGACTTTTTAAGCAACATTCCTCTCAGCAAGAGCGTCCCAGGAATTTGCTCAAAGACCTGCATAAAGGATAGAGTTAAGACTGCAATTCATGATTAAGAGAGAATATTATCAGAAAATTGTCTGGTACAAATTAAATTACCGAAACACGAAAGCACAGTGAATCTTGTTGCCTATCGTTATCATTTAAAGAACTTGAACTAGCAGCCTCACTTCTATTACACGACTCGGTCTTGAGAATTGCATCAATTTGATCCCTTGAAATAGTAATCTACAGATAAAGCCATGCAAAACTCATCAGTAGGAAGCAAAAATATAACTGACTATAAGCTAAAACAACTGAGCATACATCAACATTGAATGTGACAGGATCTAATTTACAGGATGCACCACCATTGGAGAGGTAGGATTCCACTGACTGCAATACGTGAAAAGCACTATGCTTCCGTTGAAGGCCCTAACAAACAGTAAATTGCGACATCAGATGTCATGTCCACTAGAGGTATGGATAGTTTAAGATATAGAAACAATGTATGGGAATGAAAAATGAAGTTTAAATGCTAACTAAAGTATTGTGACCCAATAAACTAAACTTTTGCAAGCCACTGCTTTTAATTCTGTCAATAACTTTTCCAAGCATTGTAGCCATCAGTAGTGATTCCATTATTATGGCAATCTTTGTAGTAATGACCAATTGTACAATTTTTGCATTATATAATTGTAATATTAATAATTTTAATAAAAGCTTAAACCAGCTAAAATAAGATTCAGGATGAGAAAAGGTATTTAACCTCCAGAGTGAAGGACAGATTATTCTCCTCCACTTTATTAGAGGAAATAATCTTCCTCGAAGCAGGTAAAAAAGACCATGCAAGCCCCCATCTAGATGTCCTGCCTTGAACAAATTCTGTCGTCTTCACAACAGTGGCACCAATGTTCCAGAGCTCAGACACCAAAGTATTAAGATTCAATTTTCTTCCTACCATAGAAGTGTACCACCTACCATAAATGAGGTGATGTCAAGGCACTTATGACAACATTAGATGGAAAATAGAAGTTTGATTAAAAAAACAAACACTATACCTAAATGTGTGTTTCAACTTAGCACTATCTTCAATGATGCGAGTAATAAAGGCATGTTCCCCACCAGAGCAGACCATCTCCTCTGGAGTCCCTCCACAAGAAGTCTTAGGATTTAAACCTGCTTCATCCATCGTCTCAAAGAATGGAGGATTGCACATACAGAAGTCAAAACTCTCACCATCCTTCAAAACTCCATAAAGAATAGGTGGCCCATTGTATCTCTCCTTCACATCTGAATGAGTTTCAAGAACAGATGATGCTAAAATGGCAGTTGGAGTTTTTGCCTTGCTAGAGTTAACTATACCTTCACTACTACATCTCTCACTATTTTGCAATTCTTCCATGTGATACATTTTATCATCAGCGATCACCCTCCTAATTTCAATCAAGTTGGATATATGTGGATTGCTCTGAACATTATGATTTGCCCACTCTATAGCAGTATCAGTAATATCTGATGAAAGTACATATATTAACACACTTGACACTTAAACCCAAAAGAAACTGTGAGACACAAAATGCAAATGAAAAGGGATCAAAGAATAAATACCCGAACCAACAAACTCCCAACCAAGAACAGATGCACCGAGTAGAGGATAAATACAATTTGCTCCAGTCCCAATATCAAAGCCTTTCTTGACTTCGTCAGGTCTAGAAGAAGGAATGATATCCAAAGCCAACAGATCTTCTATCCAATGGATGTAATTCAATCTGTTGGGTACTGTAGGGCAGAGCTGCCCATCAGGAATCCACCTATTATATTTGCAACCAATTTACAAAATCTAAAAAATGTAAATAGAAATACCTATATGATCCTAGCTATAGATAAAATCATCTATGACACGCACAGGACACGCAACTCGGATTCAACGTTGAACAAACATACCAGAGAACAGTATCAAAACATTAAAGAGAAGTGATCATATGATTCATCCATGGTTTTAAAAATAATATTAATACATATTTACAAGAATGAAACACCAAGGTATACACAAACCTGGCATGTTATTTGCCCATAAATAACAAAAATTTACAATCGGAATTTCAAAAAAAAAAGAATTAACTCATCAAACTTTAACTCAGAACATAATCAACTGCATTAAACATCCGATTTTAGCTAAAAAATGAGCAGCCTTACTTGGTGAACAAAGAGTATTTCCAAGTCATAATTTAAATAAAAAATAAATAAATAAATAAAAACTTCTAAAATTTCAAAATGAAGCATACCAGTTGAGACCATGATCGTGGTGCAGCAAGACACGTGTCAATTCGCGAGTAGCATTGTAATCTGTCCAGTCAATTTTAGCCCAACCATCATGTGAGTGGAAGACATAGGGCTCAAAACTGGGGTACAAAGACGCTAAAGATGCGAAATCCGGTGGATTATCAGAGTATTTATTTCGGGGATGGATCCGCCGGCCCCGGCTGTCTCTTCTCTTCCTCTTGCCCGCCATTACTCCGAAACCCTAACTGCCATCCCTTTTCAAAAGGGACGACATTAATATCTAATCCCAACAAATGCGCTTTATTCATGAAATTAAACATTTAGTACATATAGTACTCGACCGCAGAGCAGAACTAGATAGCTAAGTAGATAGACAGGTTTAGTCACAGCCCTGGATCCTCCATACACACCCCAAATGCTAATTACACCCCACATTAATTCAACTTTTTTTTTCTTTCCACTAAATACACCCAAAAACTGACAATTTTACCTTTTTTTTCTAAATTTCATAGTAAGGTGTTCGATAGCCGAAAAAAATATTTCTGTTCAGCCAAGGAATTTGAAAATAAACAGTTCAAGCTTTTGCAAGTTCGATGCCCCACTCAAATGCTTTTAACTCGTACGCATTCAAAAGTCAGTGTCCATTAATCTCATTGATGAATTGACTAATTTTGGTTTATCCTCTTAAAAATTATAATTAAGCTCAAACTAACAACAGTAACCTGTCTTGAGTCATAATCTTGAAAATCAATGCAATTTTAATGCATAAACCCAATCTTTAAATCAAAAATGCATTGAAATCCTAAGACAATGGGAGAATTAATCAAAACCTGATGAAAAATTCCACAAGGGTTTGCAAAAAAATATAATAGAAAACAACAGAATAGAAGACCTTCGTGAGTAAAAACATTATGGGTGAACTCATTCAAAAATTCCACAACTCCAACTAACTAGAGAAAGAAAATTACAGAAAACAATTGGAATTAATTTATTCCGAACAGAGTTGGATTACTTACAGCGATCAACAGAGGACAAAGTATCACTAATTCTTTCTGGTTCACTGGGAGTGGGAGTAGGGCATAAGGAGGGGAGATTAACACTGAATTGCGCCGTCGGACCAAATCACCAGTCCATATCTCTGTGGAATGACGGCGAATTATTCACTAAAATTAAATGATCTCCAAAATAATATGCCACATAGGATTTGAGCATACAACAACATATTTTGAAGATCAACCATCTCAACTTAGCCAAGCTTATTTATACAGTTGACCAATAAATCTAAATATATGATGATATACGTTTTTCAATAATTTATCATGAATATTATATGATTTCCCTGAGTTCAAGATAGTTTTATGGCAGTATATATTCACCTGGGAATTGAAGAAAGAATTCTTGATTTTTGAAGTTGAAACTTAATTTTGGTGTCTAATATAATATGGAATAAATTGAGATCAATAACTGATACAAATAGCAGAAATAATTACATTACTGTAACAAGAAGATCTTAGAACACCCATCCCCCATAAATAGCCCTATGTTTGGATTTTTATTTCATCCCCAAATACAAATATGCACCAATTTCTCCAATTTCATGATTGATATCTTTGTTCTTCCTAAATCACGATACATGAGAAGCCATAAATATCTACGCTAACAAAACAACTGAAAATTACATTTCGATTACTGTTCATCTTTCACCTTGAAGAATTGATCACTTGCAACAAATTAGCAGAAATAAGGTTTCTTGGGAGATATTCAAAACAGTATATAAGGTTGAATGCCTAGTGAAATACGCCTGACATTAGATTACTTACAGCAATTCACAAATAAGCATTCTTTAAATACAAATGGAGCCCGATATTCGATCGGCAACAGTGAGGAGGGCGTATCCAATTAGTAGCACAGGTCAAAAAAGGGGGACATCTAAGAACACGAAGAGGGAGAGACAGAAATAGAGTGATATACTTACGCAAATATGGAGAAGCGCGGACGCCGGACGGTGAGAGTCGACGGGCGACAGCAAACGGCGAATCCGGTAAGTGCTTAAAACCCAAAACACACCAACAGAGAAAGAAAAGGGGAGAGGGGGGTGACAGGGAGAAGGCGACGTTAAGACTATCCACATCAACTGAGAAATAGAGATGGCAATTTGGCCCGGCCCGTGCACGGGTTTAGGTCCTAGGCTCGCCCCGGTCCGTCCAGCCCCGCCCAGTATTAAAAATATTAAAATTTTTATTTAAATTATTTATTATATAATACTCCCTCCATCCCACGTATTTTTGTTCACTTTTCATTTTTGGGTGTCCCACGTATTTTTACTCATTCCATTTTTGGCAAAAATACATAATATTTTATTACCTACTTTTTACATTCTCAATAACTTTAATTACTTTTTTACACTTTATCCACCATTCTCAATAACTTTATTCACTTTTTCTTTTTAAATTACTAATTTACCCATACTTTCTCTTACATTATATATTAAAAAAATAAAACGTCTTAATTTTCGTGCCCATACAAATGTGTAAAAATACCCATAACGAAGGGAGTATCATTTATTGATATATATTAAATATTATACATAAATTTTTATTTAATTTAAAAAAAAAGAAATAATATATGATAATTATATATAATTATTACAAAATACTTTATTAGTATGTCATTAAATATATAATGTAACAAAAAAATTTTAAATGAAAATAAAGTTTAATTATTTAATTTAAAATTTAAATTCACTTCATTTTATTTTATTTTAAAATTTTCTATTTGATTGTATTATAATTTATCAAAAAATAATTTTTTTAAAAAATAAAAACAATAAACGGGGCGGGGCGGACCCGAAAATTCTTTGTTGGGTAAGTTCCGACCTGCACGAAAGGCGTAACGATCTGGGCACTGTCTCGGAGAAAGGCTCGGTAAAATAGACATGTCCCCGTACCGAGGCAGGTCTAGGCACTAAAAATCCACGGGGCGGGGCGGGGCGGGGCAGCCAGTACCCGCCCTGGCCCGACCCATTGCCATCCCTACATCAACAATCCACCACAACCTAATCTTCCAATAAAATATTCATTTCTCTCACATCCACATATACTATTTACAACCCAACTCAATCTCAAAAATTTTAATACTCCATCAACAATCCAATTCAACCCAAACTTTTAATAAAATATTCATTTCTCTCTCATATATACTCCCTCCATCCCGGAACAAGGTATACGTTTACTTTTTGCACGTAGATTAAGGAGTATAATATTTAAATGTTTAATGAAATGTGAGAAATAATATTTTAATATGTAATGAGTGGTTGTATTAGTGTAGTAGGTGGGGCACATGTAAATATAATAATTATTTTGTGTGGATCTCATATACCAAAAAGGAAAATGTATACTTTGTGGGACGGAGGGAGTATATTATATACTATACTTATGAAATTACATATTACTATTTTGAGATTTTATATTATATTTAAAATTAAAATAATCTTATATTTTAAAAAATATTTTAATTTCACATCTATAGTAAACAAAAAAACTGTTTAGAAATTAAAAGAAAAAAAGAGATATACGAATACAATAACTAAATTAAGATTACAATAATTATATAAAAAATATATTATTGGGGGTATCAAAATTAATATATATATATATAACTATATAAAAATTATTTTTTTATCGTGATTCAAAATATATCAATATTATACTCTATTTATAGATTAAAAAATTAAAATTTTTGATTATTTATATTAAATAAAATAAAATTAATTACATATAATTTATCAAATATTTAAGTTATATACATAAATTTAACTACAATTATTAATATTGTGACACTTGCCACTTAAATAGAGAATCACATGGGTTGTTGGGTGGGTTGCAGCGAGCTGATTTCCTTCAACCGGTTGTGTTGTATTTTCAATTTTCTAATTTTTTTCAATTGCTTTGTTTTGTTTTATTATAGCAACCATCTCCAATCGGTTGCTCATGGGGATAGTCTGCGTGGAGAAGGCGACCCATTTTGGGCTTACTCTGTAAAACAGAAATTATCACATTTGATCCATTAATTATAGCAGAAGTCACATTTGATCCTTTAAGTTTTGTAATTTTTAATTTTAATCCAAATGTGTTCAATTTCAATCCTATTAATTCAGTTTTAGTCCAAATTACTAAAAAGCTTCTAATTCTAGCCGAATTGTTCAATTTTAGTCAAAATTAGAGGTTTCCGGTGGTTACATATTACACATCACAGATTTATTACTCCTGCTCAATCAATTCACTTGTCACGTCAATTGATGTAAACTCATAATTCAAATATTCACCACATATCATTATATATTAAAGAAAAGTTTAATTTTGATTAAGTGTCGTCACCATAATTAATTTTAATTATTTTAATTTTTAATTAAAATTAAAAATTTTAATTATTCTAATTATTATTTAAATTTAATATAAATAAATACATATATTATTTTAAGATTGAATATAATTGGATGTGATATTTTTATTTTTTTATTTATAATTTTTGTTGTTTTTTTATATTTTTTAAATTTTCTTTTGATTAATTTTTGTTTTTATTCTTTTTTTTATGTGTATGTAAGTTTTTTATCTTTAATTTTTTTACGTTAATAATTTCATGGTAAGTTTTATTATTATTTAATTAATTTTTTATGATCTTTCTTTAGATTATTTTTTGTATTTATTTAATTTCTTTTTGTTTTAATTCGGTTTTTTTAATTTTATTAGTAATTTTTAATCTTTTGGTTTTTTTATGTTATTAAATTTTTTTCATGATTAAATTTACAAAAAATTTTAAATTTTAATGATGTGTCTTGAATTAATTTTAATTTTAATAATTACTAATTAATATTTTGTGATAAATACATAAATTTTCTTATAAATTTTCTTTAATGTTCAAATATTTATATTGATTAGATTAAATAAAAATCAAATCTAATCTAATCTTATCTTTAATATAAAGAGTTTAATTTTAATAAGGTTTATCTCCATAAATTTTCTAAATTATTTTAATTATTATTTAATATAGATAATTATGTATGTTTATTATAAGATTTGAATAGGGGTAGGTTTTGCGTGAGACCGTCTCACGTGAGACCATTTTTCATTTTTTAAAATAGTTATCACTTTCACTATAAATCGTTATCACTTTCGCTATAAAATGTTATCACTTTCTATTTGTACTATAAATTGTTCACGAAAGAGCATTATCACTTTTCATTAATTTATTATCACTTTCCTTCATAATAATTACTATAACTTTTTGACCGTCTCACATAAGCACTTACATGAGACGGTCTCACACAAGTCTTTGTCTTGAATAGGAATGTGATCCAATCAAAAATAATTATTAATTAAAATTTATTGTAGATAAATACGTGTATTTACTTATAGATTTGATTATATATTGGATATAATCAAATCAAAACAAAATCTTATTTAGTTAAATAAATAAATTTTATTTTATTTTCACTTATAAATAAGACCATTTATTCATCCATTCAACTATATATATAGAGAAATTATACTCTTGAAGCTTTCTTCAAATTAATATTTAATTTTTAATTTATTTTATTTAATTTTCTTTTAATTGTTTGTTATATTTTATTTTTAATTTCTTTTATTCATAAATATTTATTTCTTTTGAATTTCTTTATATTTTAAGTTCAATTTTCAGAAATTATTCCCTTCAAACTTTCTTTAACTTCTAAAGAATAGATGCTATTCTATTTTTAATTTATATTATTTAATTTTTTTTATTAATTTTGTTATATTTCTATCATATATTTTTAATTATTAAATTTAATCAAAAGGCAAACCACTTGCGTCATGGTGTGCATAAATTCAAATTTCACAATCTTTAATATATTAAAAGAGAGTATAATAATAAAAATATGAAATTATAAAAATAATTATATTAAATTTAAATCATATATTTTTTTAAAATGATAATTTTGCATAAACATAGATAAATTAAATTAAATTTATCCCTCTCCACCTATATAATAAAAATCTTTATTTATTTGTTCACATAAATTATTCACTACAACGAACTAAAGTTATATTCACTTTTTAATGAAAATTTTCTATTTCTTTTTTTTATTGATTAAATTTTGTTGTTTCTTTTATATTTTTTAAATTCTCTTTTACTTTTTATTTTGTTTCTATTTAAACTTCTTTTTGGTTTTTTTTTTTTTTTGGAATTTTTCATGTGAATTTTTGTGCAAATAATCTACTCTTCACATATAAACAAAACTCTTTATTCGTTCTTTACACAAACACATGTAAATAACAAAAGTTTTTTTTCAAGTTTTATTCAAAGTCAGAAGAAATATATCTATTTTTTATTATAATTATGTTTTTCTTTTAAATTTTTGTATATTTTAATATTTTGATTTATTTGCATTACTATTTTTTTCATGGTTAATATTATAATTTTTTAAATTAATTTTGTTAATTTTTTTTATTTCATCGAATTGATTTATATTGAATTATTTTTATTAATTAACTTTATTATAATTTTTTTCAATAATTAAATTAACATATTTTAATTAATTTAATTCTACAACAAAAATCATAACAAAAATTAAGAAACCAATTCAATAAATTTTTTTGGTAAATCAATTTAACACCGATATTAAACGTTTACCAATGGAAGCTAATTTATATTTGAATGTATATAAATTGAATTTTACTTTTCAATATAAACTATTCAATAAATTTTTTTAAAATTTTTTTGGTAAAATCAATTTAACAACGATATTAAACTTTTATCAATGGAAGCAAATTTATATTTGAATGTATATAAATTGAATTTTACTTTCCAATATAAACTTATATTAGATTATAATTGAATAAATATTTATATTAAACTTGAATTATATTTTTTTTTAAATTGTAACTTTACAACTCGTGTAATACACGGGATTCATACTAGTTAAATAATATATTTTAGGGACAAGCTATTCGCACCCCCGGAATTGCTAAACACACCCAAAAAATTAAAATTAAAATATTCTTAATTAGTATATTACTTAAATATCCTTATAAAATACTATACCTAAAATAATTAAACCTATATTTCTAAACACACCCCATTATTACTAAACCTAATCCTAAACATAATACTCCATATCAAATCTTGGCGCACGATTGCAAAACCAGAGCTGTGAACAAAAGATTGAACAGTTGAGTTTAGTATTCCATCTGCAATCTCTCTTTCTACTCTGTTGTACGAAACATTGAAAAAACGAATTAAGTCTTTACAAAAACTATGGAATCAACCCAGAAAAATTATTAAATTGTCTTCAAGCCCTTATAGATATTCCAATGATATACAATCGTCAATCAAGCTTTAAACGACATGTCTAACTGATTGATTTCTCATTTTCAATCTGGTGTGAAACCTCACCACTCAAGCTGTTTGAGAATAAATCAAGAATCATAAAGCTAGAGAGATCCCCAAAACTTGGAAGGTATTGTTGAGTCGAGACTATTAGAAGCAAAAGATAATATTCTTAGAAATCCAAGCCCACCAAAACATTTAATGATGGGACCTGTGAACCCATTAAGATTCAGAGTAAATCCTCCCAAAATGCTCAGTTGCATAGATCACGAGCAATATAGCCTTGCAATTGATTCTTACCTAGGTTTAATAATTGAAGCTGCCCTTGTTTTGCTAAGGTCGTCTGGATAAATTTAATGTCTTCAAGATCAATGTCAAATAAATTCATTAGTTTAAGAGTGTGCTTTAGCAATGGGGTATGTTTAGAAGTATAGATTTTTTTTAGTATATTTAGGAATAATATAATTTATAAGGATACTTAAGTCGTATACTAATTAAGAAAATTTTAATTTTAATTATTGGGGTGTATGATTAGTAATTTTGGGGTGCAAATAGTCACCCCCTATATTTTATTTTTCTTTTTTTTTTCTAAAATACTAATAGTTTTAGTATATTAAACTCAAACATTAATACAACAACGTGACTAACGTACCAAGAGCACCGTTGAAACAGACTTGATTGAACCTTACACTTTTTCGAGGGAACCGAAACACCCCCTAAGAGAGGCACTCACCCAAAACACTGACTAAAACAACATAAAACTTCCAAAATCACTAAAAAATTGGGTTATTCAAACGGTTGGTTTTACAATCTAAGAAATCTAGATCTAAATGAGATTTCGAAAAAAAAAAAAAAACAGCAACAATGAGAGCAAGCCTCCTTTCAACTCACTAGATGGTTTAACATAGGTTGAAAATGAATTTTTATTTTCTTTTTCCATTATTTATTCTCACTTAAAAAATTTGATAATTTAAAATAAATTAGAAAAGAAAACAAGGTGAGTAGGCCGTTGGCAGGTGTAGAGAGAAAGGACAAAACGCAATGCGTAGGGATATGTCCCATCTCCCAGACATGCTTTGACTCTAATTTAGCATTTTCCTCCTAGTCCCAAGATTTTGAAAACGACAATTTCATCTTCTTTAAATTATTTGTAGTGTCAAATACTCCCTCCGTCCTAACTTCAACTTCATACTTTCCATTTTGATCCGTCCCAATTTCAACTTCACACTTCCATAAAAGGAAAAGTTACATAACTAATATCCCTCTAATATAATTTAATTTCAAAATTGTCATCACCTTTTTAACACACATAACATACTTTATCATTTATTTATTACCCAAAAATACCAAACTACCCCAAAAGTTACTCAAAAAGCAACTTTTCTTAATTTGCGTGTGTACAGTAAATATGAAGATGAAAATGAGACGGAGGGAGTAACCAATAGGATTAGGGGTGGGGAAATACGAGATACCGAAAATATCAATACCGTACCGATATCGAAATTTCGGTATACCGAAACTTTGGTATCCAAAAATGTATATCGTTGTCAAACCAAAATAAATACCGTACTGATTTTTCGGTATATACCGAAAATATCGAAATGCCGAAAATTTATTACATGTCGAAATTTCAATATACTGAATCATACTAAATGTATCTGTATACAGACAAAAAATACCAAAAAATCCACAATTATCACAAAATATACTAACAAAAAATCCACAATTATCACACAATATACTAACAATCATCATATATATATATATATCCACAAAATACCAAGGCTGGAAGGATTAGAAGTCAGTAACACGGCTTGGTGTCCGCAGACGATGACCAGACAACGCTGGCAGAGAAGCAGCAGCCATCGACGCCATCAGTAGGCGGCTGCTAAAAAGAACAGGACGTCGGAAAAAAATCAGACCAAGCTGCTGCCAGAAAATAACGAGGAGAGACCCACAATGGCGACCAGCAGAAAGAGGGCGCGACGACGCTGGCAGTGACAAAATGCTTCGGAGCAATGGGCGGCGCATCCGACAAAGGGAAGTCGAGCTTCGCCAGCGAAATCTAGATCCCCAGATTGTGCTGGAGTCCCTGCGGTGGACGGAGTTCAGATCCGACGAAAAGCAAGGAGTCGGTAGCCGACCGCACCAGACTGCCGGCGATATCAACCCAGTGGATAAAGCAAAATCGAGTTGAAGGGAACCCATTACCGACAGCGGCTAGGGCGGGAACATGTTAGTGTCGTTGATAGAGCAGCCGGTAACCTGTAACAGAGAACTGGCAGCGAGAGAGACGTTGTCTAAAGCAGAACTGGAAAAAACGAAGCACACTAGACAGATCTAGAACAGTGAGGATTTGTGTTGTTTGAGTTGTCTCATTTTGCCGGCTGAGGATTGAGACATGAGAATGAATCTTGAGTCTTGACCTAGAATCGGTAAGTCCGTGAATTAAAGACATGAGAGGGTTGAAAAAATGGGCATGTAATATCATTGGGCTTGGCCGCTTGGGCTTGATAATTATTTTAAAAGTTCAGATTTGAGAATAAATATAACCCAAAAACAAAAAATAAAAAAATAAAAATAATATATAATTTTTTTGGTATACCGAAATACCAAAATTGTAATTCGGTATATACCGATACCGAACCGATTTTTTCGGTACGATGACTATACCGTACCAAAATTTTCGATAAACTTAAATTTTGATATTTTTCGGTTCGACGAGTTCGGTATACCGATTTTTCGTTATTTTTTCTCACCCCTAAATAGGATGTAATATTACAAATATAAGACTTAAATTTTTTTTTTATATTTATTGGTACTTAATGATCATGATGATAATATAGTGTCCTACAAATAATGTCATAGAAGTATTTAATTTTTTATGAGACTTAAATAAAATAATTAAATATTTTCATGGCCAAAATATTATTTATCTCACTTTAATACACATTAAAATATACTCCTTCCTTCCCAACAAGTATTTCATGTATTGGTGTGCATTGAGTTTAAGAAAATTTTGTATTTTTATAAAGTAAGAAAGAGAATACTCCCTCCGTCCCCTTGATAGGTATCCATTTTGCCATTTTGGTCCGTCCCATTACAAAATATCCATTTTATTTTTTAGATTGATGTGACCACACATGGCCCCACACTCAACACTAATACAACTACCCACTACACTTTAAAATATTATTTCTCTCACCTCAAAATACATTAAATTATTATACTCCTTAATCCACGTGCAAAAAGTAAACAGATACATTTCAAGGGGACGGAGGAAGTATATATTTTAGTTGATTTAATGAAAAATGTGTGTAAAGTTGTTGGGATGTGTGTAAAGTTATTGAGAGATGTGAAAAATTAAGTATTATATTGGGATGTGTGTAAAAAGTGAGTATTGTTATAATGTATTTTTTACCAAATTTAGTAAAAGTAAAGTGTGAAATACTTTGAGGAACAGATGAAAAAGGAAAGTGTGAAATAATTTGGGGGACGGAGGGAGTAGTATTTCTTAATCTCCTCACAAAAAGTAACATTCATGGGATGAAGGAAATACTATACTCCCTCCGTCCCATGATACTTTTCTCACTTTCCTCATTTGTTTGTCCCACAAAACTTTTCACCCCCAAAAAAGAAAACACCACTATATCCAACAACCTCAAAAGTTACTTTAATTTCAAATTTGTTACTCATTTTTCACACACATATCATACTTTATACTTTTTATTATCTAAAAATACTACAATACCCTCCAAAGTCAATAAAGTTGATCAAAAAATACAATTTTTCTTAAACAACGTGAAACAGTAAAGGTAAAATGTTTTCCGGGACGGAGGGAGTAATATTTAAGCAAACATTTGTTTGAATCGAGTTGCACCCTAATTTATGATTGAAGTTATATTTAGTAGTATATAAAATATTATTTGTTGGAAAAATGAACGATTACTCTTTCAAACTCCTCACAAAAGTAAGTGACACAGGTTTAATTTCCGTTGAACGAATAAGAGGAGAGTTATAAGAATGCTTAGAGAATAAGGGTGCATGAGTGCTTTGTGAACTAACAACTAAGTATACTAACAACTAATTTTGCCCGATCAAAAAAAAATTAAAAATATTACTTCTCAAAATTTTATACCTTATTTACATATTACTCTTTAATATATAAAAAAATTACATTTTAAAAATATGAACTATTATACTTTTAAATGAAAAATATTGCTCATCCCAACAAGAATATAACAATCACAACATATCAAAAATTTAAATGTAAAACTTTCATTTAAAAAAATAATATTTTATCTGGAATAATTTTCACATATTAAAAAATAATTTTGCTAAAATTGATTAATACATGAGTGAATAGGATTCACAAAAGACTTCCTCTACTATTTTTTTTTCTTATAATCAGCAAAATCATTATGTAATTGTTTGTTACACTATAAAAAAAACTGTTTTTTACCAACGGAATATTCAATTGGTAAAAGCCTCAATTCCATTATTAAATTAATTTACAAACGGATTAACAACGGAATTCTTTGGTAAATTTCTATTGGTAAAGTGATTTTTGGTAAATTTTTAATAATAAAAATTCAATTCCATTGGTAAATTATTTCGTTGGTAATCCGTTGCTAATAATTCCGTTGGTAATGCACTGGTAATTACCAACAAATTGAATTCGATTAGTAAAATAGATAATAAATCCGTTGGTATTCCATTGATAAAGGAAAAATGTCATTTTTATTGTTATTCCGTTAGTAATTACCAACGGATTGAATTCCGTTGGTAAATTCAGTTGCTAATTTTTTTTTTATTTTTTATTTCCTTAGAACAATCCGTTTCAACAACAAACTTACTCCTATTTTGTAAGACAATTCCATACAACTCTTTTTTTTTTTTAAGAAATTATAGGCATGGGTAGAGATAATTAAAACTCGATTTTAAAATAACTCATATAAACAAGTTTAAAATTTAAAATTCCAAAAATAAATTTAAAACTACAAACAAAACATCCTCTAAGATGATAAGCCAACTTATAAATAACATTGCATTTTCAAAATATAATAGTTCTTGACTAATTTAATTTTTTTAAGGGTAATATGATATTTTAAGTAGTAAATCATTTATAAAATATATTTTGTGTGTTAAAAATTGATGAAATTTTAAAATTAAAGTTTACTTTTTAGGTTTTAAATTGAAATAATATTTTTCATTTTTAAATAGGTAAAGAAATGAGCGAGAAAATGATTAACTTTATCTTAGATGGAAGAGTACATTATAACATGAATATATAAGAGAAACTCAATTAAAGATCAATTCAATGTATTAATATTAAATTAAATATGCTTAAATCAGTCTATTTTTGGGGGTATTATGGATGAGAATTTTTGTACAGATTTGTTAATTCCCAAAAAAGGAAAAGAAGTCACATGCAATATCATAATTTCTGTTTATAAATGGAATAATTGCTGATTGCGTGTGAAAAATAAAAATGGTGCATATTTTCTTTCTTGACTGGGTTAATTGCTTTTGTTATTTTAAATAGGGTTATGCAATACAATTCCCATGATATAAATAAATTATTAGTATTTATTTATTTTTTATTTCGTTTCATCATTAAAACAAGATAAATAGACTAACTCAATTTTCAAAAAGAAACTCATTATTGCAGACCATTATTATTGTAGTAGTAGTACCATAAAAAAAGAAAACGTATAAGAGTATTTATAAGTCACTGTATTTATTACTTGTAGACTGTTTGTATTACATTTTCTTTATAATTTGTAACTTCTATATCTATAATAATTTTCATCGTCTTAATCTTGTAGACCCCTATATTAGGTATACATGTGTGATATTTATGGTACGATGCTGCAATTCAAAAAATAGGTTGTATTGACCACCATACTAGCCGTTGGATATTTCTCATTAAAATCTAGCTGTCTGTTTGGTTCCCAATAAGGAATAAATATATATGATCCGTCCCGTTTTTCTTTTTTTAAATTTTTTTTCTAAGAATAGATAATATTTTTACGCTTTTTATGTAATTTACATTAACTTTTCTGTTAATTTGTTAGTATACTGTATTAAATTTGAGATTCATATTTAAAAAACAACTCCCGTATTCTTACATCTCACTTCTCATTTTCGTTAATTCTTTATAAATAAACACTTTAAAAAGTAGCACTATATGTTATGTTTGTTCTGTAAATTCTTAATGTATCTATTTTACTACTTCCTCAATCCCAAATTCAAGTTCACGTTTACTGTAGATACGGAATTTAAGAAAAGTCAATTTTTGATTTACTTTTGAGGGTAGTATAGTATTTTTGGCTAATAAATAAATGATAAAGTATGTTATGTGTGTTAAAAAGTAGCACTATATGTTATGTTTGTTCTGTAAATTCTTAATGTATCTATTTTACTACTCCATCCATCCCAAATTCAAGTTCACGTTTACTGTAGATACGGAATTTAAGAAAAGTCACTTTTTGACTTACTTTTGAGGGTAGTATAGTATTTTTGGGTAATAAATAAATGATAAAGTATGTTATGTGTGTTAAAAAGGTGATGACAAATTTGAAATTAAAGTATGTTAGAGGAATATTAGTTTGTTGCTTTTTCCTTTTATGGAAGTGAATTTGGGACGGATCAAAACGGAAAGTGTGAAGTTGAAGTTGGGACGGAGTGAGTATTTTGAATCGTCAATTTTTAATGTATCTATTTCTTCTTTTAAATATTTAAGACCCACGCACATTACTAATATAATTAAAATATAAAATTTACACACCTCACTAATACAACTATCCACTATACATAAAATAATAATACTACTTAATGCACTTGAAAAAATAGGATATTGACAGAGGGAGTTCTCGTAATGCAGTACAATAAATAATATTATAATATTTGCATTTAATTTTAATACTCAAATTAACAACTTTATACTCCCTCACTCCTTTTCAAATTGCGCAACTATTTTAGTTGTCTCAGAAAATTTACACTTCACAAAAAAAATAGTAAAAGTAAAAAAAAATACCATTTCTTATATAGTAATTTCTTTTAAAAAATCATCATACCTAACATAATTTAATATACTTTATTATTTATTTATTAAAAAATATTATAATACTCTTACAAATTACTCCATCCGTCATAGAGAAGTTATCACTTTTTTTTGCAAGGAGATTATATAATAATTTAAGGTGTAATAGATTAAGAATATAATAATTTAATATGTAGTGGAATTTTTTATCATAGTGTATTAAACCCAATAATTATATTTAATTGTTTTGTGGAGATATCATGTACTCCCTCCCTCCGCGACAAAAGGGATCTATTTAGTTTTTGCATGTGGATTAAAGAATATTATTATTTAATGTGTAGTGAGTAGTTGTATTAGTGGGTGTATGAGACCCATTTTTAGTTGTTTTAGTGGGTGTGTAGGTCCCTAAAAAGGAAATGAAACCCTTAGAGCGGACACTCAAAATGAAAAAAAAAGACCATTTAAAGCGAACAGATTGAGTAATTAAAATGAAAATATATTAACTTTGTTGGACAAACCAAAAAAGGTGTGAGTTAACTAATATGGACGGAGAATATTATTTTTCTTAATATCTAAATTACATGAATATCCCTCCTTAACTTTACTTTATGAAATTAAAGAGTATTTTTTTTAACAAACATTTGAGTAAATTATGTTTACAAATGTTTATATGTAATTTTGTTACTTGTTAGTACATAAAAAATTATTTTTTAGACATAAATTATTAATCTTCAAAATTAAAAATTATTCTTCAAATTTTTATAAATCATGATTTTTCAATTACTCTTTAATACATGAAAAATTACTCTTTAAAGACATGAATTATTATTTTTTTATATAAAAATTATTACTCTTTAAAAAGTAATTTTTTATATACTAAAGAGTAATTTAAAAAAATAAGATTTAAATGTAAATTCATGTAAACTCGATTTATATGAGACTCAATTTTTTAATTTTTAATTTTTTTATCTCCACCTACAACCACACAAATATACAAATATACGTGCAAATAAAGTAAATGAAATCTTTTAATAAATGTATCATAATGAAAAGACTGATTTTACATTTCAAAGAAAAAATAAAACGAATAATACTCATCCTATACCGTAAAATTTGTCTTGTGCATATGATGGATGATAACAAATTAGAGAATGTTTGTTTCATATTAAAATAATAATCAAAGGGCCTTAATAAGTTATTAAAAATAAAATGTGATGTTTGGTTTGGGTCTGGTGGATTTTGAAAATTATGAATAGTTGTTCTATGTTTTTTTTGGGTTTTGGGTAGGTTAGGTTTTAATATTATCTCAAATCAATGTATTACTCCATTTATTTTTAAAAAGTTAAATGAGAGAGGAGAGATAAAGAGAGAAAATGTATTAATTGAGGAGAGAATAAATAAAGAGTAAAAGTATACAATATTAATTAAAAAAAGATAATGTAGTAGGTATATATGGAGTGATTTTTAAAATTTGAATGTGAATTTTAAAAACTAAAATCCTGACTTTGAAAACTAACATTGAACTTTTTACTAAAATATATGTGAATGAACTTAATTTCTTCCAAGTTTATTAGTTAAAGATAAAGGCTCAATGTACAACAATTTATGAAGAAGGTGACCTATAATATCTCATCTCATAAATGAAAATAATAAAGAAATTAAGTCAATTTTCATACTAATTTTTTTTTAGGCTTTATTAGTTTATTAACCTCGCGTATTAATTTTAATGAAATTTAAGTGACACTAATGAAATTTAAGTGATGTACAAATACAATGGGACAAGGAAAATAATACTGTACGCACAATGAACTTGAAGAGAGTGGTAGGGTAAAATTCTCGGACCCCACCTCAACATTTTCAAGCAATTGATTCCCAAAATCAAGTCCGATGACGTGGCACCCTCCAACTATAATGTATGTATACATATATATATATATATATATATATATATATATATATATAGCGAGGCATCTATATAAACCTGTTAAATATCCCGCACAGAGTGAGAGGGGTATAATTGAGAGAGAAAAAGCTAGGGTTTCTTGTAACGATGGCCGACGGTGATTTGAAAAAGGGGACTGTCAAATGGTTTAACGACCAGAAAGGATTCGGGTTCATAACCCCCGAAGATGGGGGCGAGGAGCTCTTCGTTCACCAATCGGCTATCAAATCTGACGGCTTCCGCAGCCTCGGCGACGGCGAGCCGGTCGAGTACGTCGTTGAGTTCGGAAGCGATGGTCGCGCCAAAGCGGCTAACGTCACCGGGCCCGACGGCGCATCAGTGCAGGGCAGCACTCGCGGATCTTACGGAGGAGGCGGCGGCGGCCGAGGAGGCGGAGGTGGCGGAGGCTACAACGGAGGAAGCCGAGGCGGCGGCAGTCGTGGCTATGGAGGCGGCGGCGGAGGCTACGGCGGAGGTGGCTATGGAGATCGCGGCGGCGGTGGCTACGGTGGCGGTGGTGGCTACGGAGGCGGCGGCGGAAGCGGTTGCTTTAAGTGCGGTGAGTCCGGGCACATGGCTAGGGAGTGTCCGCAGGGCGGAGGCGGCGGTGGAGGTGGACGGTTCGGCGGTGGAGGAGGCGGCGGCGGAGGCAATGGTTGTTTTACCTGTGGGGAAGATGGGCATTTTGCTCGTGAATGCCCTAACGCCAACCGCTGATCTGCGTGCTCTGGTGGTTAATGTTATTTTTGCTATTTTAGGTTTGTTGGTTTCAATTAAAATGATGCTTGTTGGACTGACCTTTTGGCTTCATGGTCAGCTTATCGGATCGGATCCTTAATTGGGTTTAGTATTTAAATTAAATGCCTATCTTGGTTTGATCACTATTTTTGTCCCCAAAACTTATACATACATGTATGTTGGCTGGTCAATTTATTCAAGTGATGCTATTTTAACATATTTCTACCATCGGTTTTTTTTTTTTTTTTTTTAAATTTGCATCTATCTAAATCTTCTTTGATGTGAACATTGGTAACTAGCAATCAATTAAGCCTCATCATCTTGGAAATATACTGTAGTAAATTGTGCAATTATCTTTGAGCAATGGAGCAGATTTTGGATATACTGTAGTATTAGTGTATGACATTTGATGTTATAAATCTGTGTAGAATAATACCCCATGTTCTTTCTTGAAATTAAGTAAATAAACAAGCCATTTTGGATATGAATCAGCAATAACATAACAACACTGAGTGATTTTATTCAAATTCAAGAAGCACTAATCTAAATTACATCTTAAAAGAAAGTGGCACCAAAATTGATCTGTTGTTTGATTCCATTACTACACCCAATTTAGCAGCAGGGGTTGCCTCCCTCCCATTTTCACTTCTTTTTCCTGCATCTCAAATGGGCCTTGGTGATGGCTTGTAGGAATAGTGGTTGAGTAGTTCAGGGAGAGTGTCGGTGAGTTGCGTTGGCCGCGGGAGGTGGAAGAGGAGCGGTGGCGTTGGCGGAGTGAGGTGGCAGTTGGGGTGGGCATTGGTAGCACTTAGTGAAGAGCCCAAAGGTGTCAATTTGGTGAATGAAGTTGGTCATGCTGGCCCATCCACCAAACCCAAACCCGACAATTAGAACCCATATCACAACAAATATGTTGATCAAATAAGTGCCCACCCACCTCCCAAAGTATTTTGAGGGTTGCTCAACTGCATTCTGCAAAATAAAAGTCATTAGTTGGAGTACTAATAAATGAAATAAGTGTGTGAATATTATGCAACATATCACAACACTATGAAGTGGAATATGGTAATTGGTGAGTACCTCTCTAGCAGCAGCTGATCTGAAGGTGAAAATATGAGCCAAAGCAGGGATGATGTAGACGGTGAAGCTAACGAGGAGGGACCCGACGGTGGAGTTGATGGGACCGAAGAAGGGGAAGACAATGGCCAAGAACCATATAGGCACCACCACCGGCAACCTAGCCGCCGCCCTCTTGCACAAGCTCCGGCATTCGTGCATACCGATCGCCTTCTCCCAAACAAAATACAAGGGCGTGCAAGCAAATCCAAATGTGATGAACTGCAATGAGCACAACACCAATATATATCATTAATATATACAAGTATGTATGCTTTGTTCAAAAATCATGATTGTGGCTTGGCATGCCTGGTGGATGAGCATCAAAATGACAGCCATGTCCCTGAAGGGAGACCTAGGGAGGAGAGAGAAGGCATTGGAGTGATTGAGGAGGAGATCTCCAAAAGCCCAGTAGACAGCTGATGCAGATGGGAGGGTCAAAGTCAACACATAGAGGGTAGCCAATAAATATATGGACTTGAACTTCTGTGGCTTCCACAT
Source organism: Pogostemon cablin (assembly GCA_023678885.1). Classification (NCBI taxonomy): domain Eukaryota; kingdom Viridiplantae; phylum Streptophyta; class Magnoliopsida; order Lamiales; family Lamiaceae; genus Pogostemon; species Pogostemon cablin. The sequence goes on along the minus strand of CM042954.1, from coordinate 19,951,596 downwards.
TGCATGCATGATCTCCCTGCACAACACATCATCACATTCAATTCTCTGATTCTCTAATGTCATCTCAAAACTTAATTATCTATCCTCATTGACTTCACCAAATTATACATCAAACTATGCTATAACTTGTTCTTCTCCTACACACCTACTGGATATTTTGGGTCAACATTAAAGTGAAAGTTGCTGGAAAATGATGATCAAGAATGATATCAGAATCTCATCAAAGAGAAAGCAAAAGGTGATGGAGAAAAGGGCTGTTGCTTTTTTTCTTTTCTTTTTTCCCAAATATGCAAAAAGGGTAAAGTGGATTCCCAATAAAGTGCGATTTTTCAATCTTAGCACGCCTAAGGAAGGACATTGTTGGAAAACAAATACTCCCTCGATCCCATAAAAGTTGACACACTTTTCTTTTTAGTTTGTCTTACTAAAATTGACACATTTCTTTTTTAATACATTAGATCCACACAAAAACAATTAATCTATTCTCATGGGCCCCACATATCACCTCTAATACAATTACCCACTACACATTAAATATTATTTCTCTCACTTCACTTTAAATTAAATTATTATATTCCTTAATTTTCGTACCCAAAAGAAATTATACCAACTTTGCTGGGAGAGAGGGTGTAAAAAAAATTAGGAAAATGACATGACTTTTGTAGGAAATGCAAAAGATTGGTCACAGGATTGCATGGGCAGAGGAGTCATCAGACAATGTCTGTACTCTATAGTTTCCCAAGTCGAAAGACGTGATCAATGAAAGGACCATTTTACCCCTGGGAGACAGAAACTTTGAAAAACAAGAAAATGCATCAAAAGTGAGGATTCAAGAGTTTACACAGTCACAGCATGTCCCCCGAATGTGTATAGAATGTTGGTGGCTCCTGTGAAATACAATACCATCTTGGTTGGACCAGAGTGCTTCACATCCTCAACCTGTCATCACATATTCATTAATTTATTACATGATGTAGCTAGCCAGAGATGTTGACCACTAAGCAATGGAAGGTTGGGGGTACCTGTCCATGAAGAATGGATGCAATGGTGAGGTACCAAGCAGTGTAGGTGGTCATTACAAGACCTATAAAAGACCAGATTCTGTAGTTGTGAAATGAGGGGATGAACACTGTGGTTGCACAACATGCTCCAAAGATGTAAGTCCATGTCCTCTTGTCCAGATTGTCATTTATGTAATATATATTACTGCAACACATCATTTAATTATAAGTAATTACTATAGTATAGTAGTTTTTAATTAGCCAAATTCTTGATTATATATATATATATATACCTAGCACAAGCAATGAGTTGAATGACAGATCCAAACATGAGGAAAGTGCAGTTAAACGCCAAACCCACGTTCCTCCAGTGTTTTCCCAGCAGCCCATCAAGAACTTCAAACCACTGCCACCACATTAGTTTATTAATCCCCCCACAAACAGACACAAACCCCATGTGAAAATGTAATTGCCAATGTTGTCTTTTGCTAGAAATTGAGCTAATTAACTAACCTGAATAACGTGGTTTCTGAAATCAACCTTCTCTCTCTCCTTTCTGGTTCTGTACTCCACATAGAGGATGCTGATGAGGTAAGCTGTCCAGCTTCCCAACAGCCCATAGAAAAGCTGAAACAGAATTCCAGACATCATTCCCAGCTGCGAAAACGAGTATGGCAATGTCAGCAGCACTTGTGCCACCTGCATTAACACACACAACCCCATCAATTTTATTCACTAAATTCTTGCATACTATGTGTTTGTGTTTATGTGTGTGAGAAAGAGAAAGAGAAAGAGAAGCAGATTGAGATAACCTGGTTGGAAGAACAGCTGAACCAAGCATCATAAGCTGAGCCACCATGCCAGAACAGCTTGGAGATTCTTGATTTGATGTCCACTGGTTTGCCCTCTGTTTCCATTTCCACATAGTTTCCCACCATCACTGTCTCCACCACCTTGTCGGAAGACTCCATTTTCACCCACACTCTGTGTCTCTAGTGCGTGTTAATGTCTAACTCGTAATAGAGCTACTGTATATCACAATTGGAATATTACCAATGCAACATGAAATAAGATATGTATCGATATTTATATTAGGAAATTATCGATGTGGGGTGGGGTGGGGTTGGGTGGGGTGGGGTGGGGGGGCTGGAAGTGAAAGGAATAATAGAGAAGAGCGACTTTGGAAAGAGCATAAACACGCTTTTTGTAGAAGTTCCAAGCTTTATTTTGTGAAATTTGATTTGTTTCTTTATTAATTAAAGAATCAATCTCTTGTCTTCTAGTAAACAAATTGATTCACCTTAATTATCGATTAATCGTTTTATTAACATTTAATTAATCAATAAGCGTGAGAGCTCGCCCGCACGAGTGCTTCTCTAATACCAAGATGATAATCAATATTAATTTATTAATTATCATCAACTTAATTTTATTTGATTAATAATTACTCCTAATTAACTAATACGCGCAACATGTCATGAATGAACTCGTAGCAATATTGAAGATGAGATTCAATGTATTAAGTAAATGGTGGATTATAGTCATCTTATTAATTTTATTTTTTTTTAAAGAAAGATGCATTTAAGTACAAAATCAATGGAAAAAATATCTATGTTAGAACATTAGCACATCAAAAACTTTCAATAGTTAAACATAATAATAAATTAACAATAATACAATATAAATCTATCACTAGGCAACTAATAATTCATGAAATTGTCAAAATCAGCGGGTCGAGTTATCAAATGATATTTGGATATAGTATTTTTTTTTGGGTTATAAGAAAAATATATACGTGCACATAGTTCAAGTGAAGTAAGCATTTAGGTATATTTTTAAGCAACATTTAGAGAAACAAAAAGGTTAGGGGGGACAAAAAAATAAAAAAGAGTGAATGTAGAGAATAATGAGAAAGTAGACCAAATGATTGCAGCCAAACGGGCGTGGTCGCTTTTCTAAGAAGAGGAGAGTTTCTTTTATCACATGGGGGCAAAATAGGGAATGCACTCACTCCATCTAGTCTCTACTCTCTACTCTCTACAACCCAAATAATATCTGTATTATATGGAAGTACTTGTAACTCATAATTTAATGTGTGTATTATATGGAAGTACTTGCAACTCATAATTTAATGTATGCACTATGCCATGTAATGTATTCACGAAAAAATAAATTTAATTTAAATATATCCATGATTCATTTCATGAGAAGTATTGTGTGGAATTGCACATAAAATCAAATCTTATGATACTATCTTTCGAAAATTTTGATATGAGACAAAAAATTAGTTCACTTTTAACGGATCACAACTTATCATACAAAAGACTAAAAATTATAATTATACAAAAGAATGAAACGGTTATAAAAAAATAGTTTCTTTGAGATCACTTTGTAGATAATGAGTTTTTAGTGAATGGATTAAGGGTTATAATGTTGCTGTCTAGTGTTAATTAACTCAATTACTTAGTGTTAATTAACTCAACTAATGTAACGTAAAGAGAAAACATAAACACATTAGAGGTCCTCCAACCTCTTGTATTATTACATCGTGTCTTATTTATACATTTGCACTATCAGACCTTATTTTTATAATTAAATCAGAGATCGAATCGATTAAAGCAACCAATTGAGGTTCAACCGATTTTTCTGATTTAACCGATTCAATTCGGTACAAATTGATTCAATATTAAAATTCAATTTTTAAGTATTTTGAACTGGTTCCAACTTTAATTTTTGGTTGAACCGTTCTATCCAATCCCATTTTGACAACATTGATATAAAATCTAATTGTACTGATGTCTTCTACGCAACCCATAATCACCTACTATTTAAAAGTCTAACAACATATAATATAAGTCATCATTTTTAATATTGATAAATTAAGTGCATCTTTTTGTTTTTGTTTTTGTTTATTATTATTTTTAATTAATGATGTGGGGTTACTGAAGTAGGTAAGTGAAGCGTGTTTTAATACAACTTAATTTATCCAATAATTAAAGGAGAGAATGCAATTTTGAAGGTTTGAGAAAATAAAAGGTTGGAGATTGTAAAGTAAATATTTGTCAGGGGGATGTTGGTAGATTTTCAACAAATAATGATTTAGATTCCACCTCTTTTACAAATCTCTTTCTTGGATATATATTTTCTCCAAACACAGCCTTACGCAAGCTCATCCTTTCCTTTTTGTTTCTTTCTCCATTGCTGAATATTTTGTTCTTGTTTTTAGGTTTAATTTTGTTACAACAAAATATTCATTGTAGTGACTTTATTTAATTAGCAACACGATCCTTCCTTATTTTACATTTACTGCTCACACCCCAGTAATTGGGTAAATTACCAAAATCCCTCTCGAGGTTTGTCCAAACTACCAAATAAATCCCGTGATTTGAAAAATTATTAATTACCCTCTTTAAGTTGTTTTTAATTTGAACATTAATAAAAATACATTTTTTCTCAAAATAAAGAAAGATGGAAATGACATCAAGACTCATATATTTAACATTGTATTTTTAAATTTCACTATTTTTTTTAAATGTTTTTTAAAATGAGTAATTGGTAATTTTTCAAACCACGGGGTTTATTTGGTAATTTGGACAAACTTCGAAGGAGTTTTAGTAATTTAGCATTTTACATTTAACCTTAACTAAATTAATTATTTCGTTAATATTCATTTAAATTCATAATTTATTATTTTAAAATATACATAATAAATAAATTATTAATTGTAAAGTAAAAAATATTTTTGTTAATTAAAATGTTAAATAAATGTTCTGTAATGGGTAAACGCTAAAGTAAATCAAAATAAATTTATTTTTTAATGAAATAATTTAATTGAATTGATATATTTTTTCTTTGATCAAATATGATTTTTTTTATTAAGAATATTATCACATTTATGAGCTCTATAAATTGTCACTAATTTTATTTATCTAAGTATCATTCCTTAATTATATATATAAAAAAAGTTTAGTATTAACACTTTTTTATTCTATCTTATAAATTATTAATGAAATAGATTTATTGGAGAGTTATAACTTTTCAATAATTAAGTAGTATCACTTTTTATTAAAAATATTATCACTTTTTATTAATTTTATAAATTAATAATACATGAAATAATCAATTGATCGTTGTCACTTTATTTTATCACTTTTTATTGAAAGTATTATCACACTTGTCATATAAGTTATTCACTTAGATGATGATCACTTTTTCTTGATCATATATCACATTTTATTGTAAAAATTATAATTTTTTACTCGTAGTATAAAGTGTCCATGCATGAAATAGTTCAATCAATTATTTTTTTTAAAACAAATATCACTTTTTATTAAAAATATTATTACTCTTTATTTATCTAATGATTTATTTATTAAATAGTTCAATTGAATTAATATCACTTTTCTTTAATTATCTATAATTATTTATAAAAAAAGTAATAATACTTTTTATATGTCTTATAAAATGTTTATGAAAGTTTAGTGGTACATTTTTATTTAACAACAATAAATTCTATATTTAAAAATATCATTCTCTATTATTTATAAAATAGTTTACTGCATTATTATCATTTTTCATCAATTTAGTATCACTTTTTATTAATGATGTTATAACTTTTTATCCGTCTCATCTTTGTCTAATTTTAATTAAAATTAATTTAACATATGTAATCACATTTTATTTGTTGTTTACAATATTCATGAATGAAATGATTCAAATAATTGTTATTACTTTTCTTTTATAGTTGAATCGAATGGAATAATAATAAATAACCGATATCACTTTTTCATAAAGAGTGTTATCACTTGTTATAGAACTAATTGTTTATTAAACAATGACAGTTCAATGATATTTTCATTATTTTTTTTATTATATATCACTTTTTATTAAGAATATTATTTTTATTTTTTTAAAAAAATTAATAAAAACTCAATATATTATACTAGTATTTTAATAAGACATTTTTATTTAAACTAAATATTGAAAACCTTAATTAAAAATGATAATTAAAAATAAAAAGGGTTACAGGAGGCTGCGTCGTCTTTGTAATAGATAGACAAGGAAGCATGGTTTGTAATAGATAATTAACAAAGAACTTACCGGTATTTGCACAAGGATCCTCAGCGCCTTTTTTATTTAATATTAAGGCTAAATGGGTTAAAGGGAAGATCCGTCTCACATAAGAAGATCCGTGCGACGATTTCATATAAGTCTTTGCTTAATTTTTAAATTTTAATTTTTGGTATAATTATAATTATATCTTATGATTTATGATATAGTATTTTATTTTGAAATTCATGGCCTATTTTATCATTTGATATTTATTAAAGGAATAATATTTATTTTAAGGTATAAGATTTACTCCGACACAAAAAAAAATACAAATTACAAGTAGAACACGTTTATCCTACTTTCTATCAGAGACGGCACAACAACTATAACTAACAATATTCAGTTGCTAGGATTTCCAAACCAATTAGTGTACCTAATTTTCGATTCAGTATTTTTTTTTTCATATCCACCAACAATATACTTGAAATTTTATTTCATCCATAATTTTCCTTAGGTTTTCTTTAAATACTACGTTGTTTGTGCTTTTCCAAATAACTCACACGGTGCACATTCATATATCAATTGCTAATATATTTCTCTCTATTTTTTTAAATAAATTACTAAATAATATTAAGTTCACTTTAACTATATTGCTTAGTGGTGTATGCATATTTAGTCACTTGAGAGTTTCTGATTACAGCTCTTTGAGTATTTACATTCGCAAAACAACTGTGATATTATCTCTACGCTTCTCCTGCATATTGGGCATGTTGTGTCTCCATTTCGGTGGTAGCTAGGCTCTCTTTTTTACGAAGCTCAATTGTCATCGCCAACCTTTATTCAGATAAGTTAACATGCCATAATCTTGATCTTATATATAATTAATGGCATAATAAAAATATAATTATCTTTACAACTAATATGAGATAAAATTTTCATGACATATTTTATATGAGGGAATATCTTATGAAATCTGTTCCATGCAGAACCTTTCATGTGGTTTCCCTTCATTTCTTTTAAGATTAATTACAATTAATATAAAACCTTAAGAGCATATATTAAGTTTATAGTTAAAGATAAAGTTTATTGTGAGACGCTGCTTATGTGAGATGGATTTTGAGACATGTTAAAGTGTGATTATTATATAGTTAAAAGTATATTTATTGATAGTTATATTATGTTTTTCTAAAGTATGATAAAAAATATATTTAATTATGATTATAAGTGTTATAATATGATTCCTATAAACATACTTTAACTACAAATTAATATACTACTTTATTTATACAATAAACATACTTTAATAATAACTCGACCCATCTTACAAAAGAGTGCCCCATAATTAAAAAAGGTCTTAATACACATAAAAAGTAAAATAGGTTCTATAGATATAATGATTTCATAGAATACTTTGTCAATTCATAGAATAATTTGGCAAACATTTATATAAATCGAGTTCACACAAGAACCACAAGTTACTATTTAGTACATGAAAAATTAATTTTTTATAAAGATAAATTATTACTCTTCTACATAAAAAAAATATTACTATTCAAATTCTTCCACCTTAATTTGTAGATTACTCTTTAATATATAAACAATCACTTTTTAGAAAGATAAACTATTACTATTAAAAAAAACATAAATTGTTATGTACAGATCATACAAGCTCAATACAAACCTTATTTTCTCTCCCAATAAACAAGAGTTGGAAGGAATTCTTGTGTGTTTTTACTCTTCTTCCATTACTTGTTATAATAAGTACTCATTAATTATAATTATTCTAGTATTTTGTAATCCAGATGAACTAAGTGTGATGATTAAACAAAATAATAATAATAATAAAGAAAAAAAACTATCAATTAATAAAAGGAAAATTAAATAAGTGGAGTACTAAATAAATGATAAGTTTCATATATATTAACCACACATTCCATGATATCATGTGCACTAGAAAAATTATAAAATTAAATTGTAGTAAATAGTAAGTTTTACAAAATCAAACTCTCTGTACTACACTAGTATGATTGCACTCAGTGCCCCAACCATATGAACCATTTGTTTCTAGTTTTATTTTATGGATATTCAATAATGATTTATGACATGTATTATTTTTATAATTATATAAATGAAAACATTGTTAGTAAATTATGGGTTTATTAATGGGCAGCACAAGATAGTGATGATGAAAATGGTTGGAGAAATGATAATTAAAATATTTTGTAATAGTTGTGACATTAGTGGGACCAGAAACATTCCCTGAAAATATTTGTCCCCTTCGACTGAAACTTGATTATGACTACTTATGTTTGAATTTTGCAGAATATTTTACACATTTTATGTTGTTTGTATAATATCTTCCTTCTTATATTTAGAACTGGTGTTTAACACTTCGAATTAAACTGTGGACGTAGTAGTCACTGGTAAGTAGTGTGTGTGTATACGTAGACGAAGATTTGGATGTCTCACGAAATGATTTATGTGAGATAAATAAGAAGTGATAATATTTTAATAAAAAGTAATTGATTATTCAATTAATAAAAAATAATAAAAATATGATGAATTAATTCATGAATAATTTATTGATAAAATAAAAAGTAACAACGTTTATAAAGAAAAATTAAGTAACAACGTTTATAAAGAAAAATTAACATTCTCAAGGTGAGACGTTCTGTCCATATATATATACTCCAAATAATGATGCAGCTGGCTTAATGTTGCTCAAAAAATTAAAAGAAGTTACTCAATGCAGCTGTTCGTTGTCTCCATAATTGGCTAATAGCAATAATTAAGTACACTAATTTCAAATTTCCACACCACTCTTTTTTCTTTTTCTTTTTTAATTCTCACATATAGTAATAGGACTTGAGTTATGTAATAATCATCCATTAAAATAATAATAATAATATTAACCAAGAGTCCAAAAGATAAAACTCATAAATAAGATCAGTTTCATAAGTTTCTATGCCATCTTGTACATAATTAATTAATTTATTATTAGTATGACAAAGTCTCGACACTATTTTTGTAAAACGGATTCTAAAATGTTTTAAAATATGTTGTTATATTATAATTAAAGTACTTTTATTGGGAGTTAAATATATATTTTTTAAATATAATAATTAATGCATTAAAATATAATTTTAAGTGTAATAATTAATATGATTCATTATAAATATACTTTAATTACTAATAAACACAATTTACTTATATTCTCGTAATTCAACCAACGAAACAAGATATGATCTAGAAATAGATCAAATGAACAAAAGAAAATAAAAATTCTAAAAAGTGGAAGAAAGATGATAATACGGAACTATAGTGGTTTGGAGAATAACTCCTGCATCCACGTTGAATATGAGACTTAATCTTATTGATGATGAGCGTACAAAGACTCAAAAATGTTACTTCTGGTTTCAAACTCAAGTTTTGGTTTTTAAAACCTACATTCAGATATTAAAAACCATACATAGATATTATCTACAACATTCTCTCTCCTCAATTAATACACTTTCTCTCTTTTATCTCTTCTCCCTCATTTAATTTTTTAAATAAATTTATATATTGATTCGACATAAAGTTAAAACCTATCATACTCAAAACTCAAAACAAACATAGAACGCACTATTCATAGTTTTCAAACCTCATATAACCCCAAACCAAACATTACCAAAGAGAACAGCTTCAATCGCTATACAATGCTAGAAAGTATGAAAGAAAAATACAGAGGAAAAATATGTTCAAGTATATGTGTGTTTTGGACTATATATAATAAGTTATGATGATCCACACCACAATGGCCAAGCTTGCATCCGTTTGATAGGCTTTTTCCATAACTGACAAGAATCGATCCCAACCGTCTACATATTCATCTCCAAAGATTGTATCAGAAAACTGCTACATACTTAGCCAATTTTGAGGGTGTTCTGATTTTCTTGTTGCAACAGCCTTCAACCGCCATGAAATAACAAAGTTCAGCTTCGAAATAATGAGCCTCAGTCGAATTTTAAAATTAAGGGAATTTGAATGACAATGAATATCATTAAGGAAATCAATTATACATGAGATTGAAAGTAATTGAAGGTGATTGAAGGGTGGAGATAAGTTATTAAATCAATGAGAATGATTAAAATTTTTTTATTCACTTTAAATCAAACAAGTATATGAGAATCAATATACCTCCATTCCTATTAACCCTAATCAAACACCACCCAAGTTTATATGTAAGCTCGGTAGGATTTAAGGTGTCAAGTTTGAAATTCGCAGGTGCAATCGACAATGGCGGGGTTAATCCATACAAAGTCACTTTGACTTGAAATGTGATCCCCGTTAGTGGAGGATGGGTCCTAACCTCCCCGAATTAGTTGGTCTACGGATCGAATAATGTGTAAAAAAAAAAGTAAAATGAAAATGTGTATATTATATGAGCTAAAAATAACTTAAAAAGTTTTATTCGACACCAGAAGTCAAAGTTTGAATGGTTTTTATATACCATAGGAAATTCTTTAAATTAACTAGAAAAGAGAAAATAAAAACCCTTATCCCCCTCCCTTTCTTTATTTCTTCTTGGATAAATTACCAAAATCCCCCTCGAGATTTGTTCAAATTATCAAATAAACCATGTGGTTTGAAAAATTATCAATTACCCACTTTAACTTGTTTTTTATTTGAACATTAATAAAAATACACTTTTTCTTAAAATAAAGAAGGATGTAAATGACATCAAGACCCATATATTTAACATAGTATTTTTAAATTTCACTATTTTTCTAAAATAAAAGTATTTTAAAGGGAATAATTGATAATTTTTCAAATCACGAGTATTTATTTGGTAATTTGGACAAACCTCGAGGGCCGATGGGATTTTGGCAATTTACCCTTTCTTCTTTTATATTTTTTGACATGTTGACTGTTGTCCCTTGTGTATGTCGTTAGTCACGTGTTCAGTTTCACTAATTTAATTATTATAGTTTTTTTCTCTCTTAAAAATCACATGAAGAATGAAAAAGAAGAGTTAGCTCTCTAATGAGACGAGTTTTTTGTGAGACGGTTCAATTCATTATTAAAGTATGTTTATTATATAGTTAAAATATATTTATTCGTAGTTAAAGTATACCAATAATAAATCATATTATAACACTATAAAACTTTAACTCATAATTCATTATACGGTAGAAAACATACTTTAACAATAATTAAACATACTTTATCAATATAATAGACATATTTTAACCGATCTCACAAGCTGTCTCACAAAATTAAGGTCTCACAAAAAACTTTGTCGAAAAAGAAAAGTAATTAAATTGTAAGGTAAAATTTACGTCTCACTGATAAAATGTGATAAATGTTCAAATAAATTATAAAAAAAATATTTTTTATTAAAAAGTGATAATTAATTAAAATAATATGACGGTGATAGATTTGATTTTAAATGTTAGAAATTATAATTAATTAAATATGTTAATCTCATGTGAATCAGGTTTACCGTGTAAACTTTGTGGTTCTTATTTAATTTAAAGGGGAGCATAAAATTTACATAATGAACCCAAATTACATAAATATTTGATAATTAAATATTAATTCTGCCATTTGATTCAAAAGTATTCTAATTTTAACATAGAAATCCATATAATTATGATGGTCAATTCCCCATACACAAATTTCATCGTGCAAAATAAGCATTCTCGTAGAGTTTAGGTGGAAGATTTATATTTGATTATGATTAATTAAATACAACCTATGATTTGCTTTCAAAAAAAGACAACCTATGATTAAGAATAATTAAACCTGAATTATGCCTATATACCCTCTCAATTATTAACTTTCCTCATACTTCATACCATATGATTAAAGAACTTTTGTAGGGTCAATTTTTTTCATGTTCTCCTTTTTCCAGACCAAAAAAATCACGTGCTTTCATATCTTGTAATAGTAAAATTATTCCTTTTGCTTTCTCATCCTAAAATTATATACTCCAATTAAAAGATAAAAATAATAATTTTCTTTGAAACAACACTATATAGAAACTTATTACTCACAAAATTTGAATACTTTTGCTAATAGAAATTTCCTTACTCTTAACTTTTTTTTTTCTTTTCGAAATGTATGAACTCCCACCAATTGTTTATTTATTTATTTATAATAATAATAATAATAATAATAATAATTATTATTATTATATATTCAAACAGATTTTATCAATTAAGTTTTAACATATGATAAATTATAAAGGGTAATAAAATTCACCTTAAAAACAATTTTAGCATAGGATATATTAGTAAAATACGTATTCAAAAACTCTCACTTCCGCCCAAATTTAAGGAATTTAAGGCACAACAATAATAATTATAATGTAATTCTATATAGTATAATTTAATTTTTATATTGATCATATATATTTCAATCAGTATGTATTTGAAATACTTAAAATTGTTGCACCCCTTTTTAGCAAATCTTTGATAATTGAATTTGCATGCTATGACAAGTCGTAGGTCCTCTTCAATAATTTGATGGGATATTGATCATTGAAATAATTCCACTAATGCCCATATTTACACATACAAAATAATTGAATGCACCACATTTTTAAATCATTTTTACTCCTATTTTGGCCTCTCCCATGGGAAGCCTACTTAGTTAGTTAGAGTTAATTGATTGAATTTCTCTTGAAAAAAATAATTATTATAAAATTGTGTGGTGAAATTGCAGCCACGACGCAGTTCTGCTGAGTTTTTAAGAAAAAAAGTGATAATTTCTTAGATAATTCTTAGATAGAAAAATTGGAGAGAAATGGGGGAGGAGATAAATTAATTAATTGGCCTAAAAATAGGAAGGTGAGGTGATGATTCTGCCTTTGTCATAGATTTGGCCCCTTGCAAGTACAAGTTAAAAGTGAGTCATTTCTATAAGTCACTTGAGGCAGATCCTGCGATTTACCTCCTCCACCAATCCCCTGGGCAGAGGTAGTGGGGGCCCCTAATGGTAGGGTATACCATTTTTTTAAAATCGTAATTTTAAAATACTTTCCCATCCCCACATAAGGAAGTACATTTTACTCCTTCCGTCCAATATCAATCCATTCGTTTGCTTTTTGCACGTAAATTAAGGATTATTATTATTTTATGTGTAGTGAATGTTGTATTAGTGGGGTGTATGAATCCCATATTTTAATTGTATTAGTGTGTGGGTAGTCCCATATGTCTAAAAAGGGAAATTGATAGATTAAGAATGAACAACCCAAAATGGTAAAATTGATAGATTGACATAGACGAAGGAGAATCATTTTTGTTGAACCAACATAAGAGGTGCATTTTTTTAGTAAATAGGACCCACACAAAACAATTAATATATCTTCATGAGACTCACACACCACACTAATACACATATCCACTATACATTAAAATATTATTTTTCTCTCCTCATCTACATATTAAATATTATATCTCTTAATTTACATGAAAAAAGAAATATCACCCTTGTGGTGGAACGAGGAGAGTAGTATTAGAGTTATATTAGGTATATCATATCATTTCAACTTTTTTTATTTCATAGTAATAAATAAATTTGAATATACGCTATCTCACAATAATACTAACACTTAATATTGTGTATTTGAAATTAATTAGTCCTTTTAATTTTATTTTATCCTTATGATATTATTAGAATTTATTTTAATTTAATTAACCTTTAGGGTATAATTTATTTTCACCCCATGTTTTAGCTCTAGAATTTATATTAATTTAATTAATTTTTAGAGTTCACTTAAATTTTGAATCCAACACTTGTGCACCGTACATTTTTACCATCTTAACTATTAAATTAAACTAGATATTATCCATCCGTTACACGAAAAGAATATATACTTTTATATTTATTTTTTTTATTTTAACCCTAACATATATATAATTATTTATTTATTTATTTAAATTTATGTATTTTTATATAAACTAATTATTTAATAATATATAAATGTATTTTTTTTTAACATAACGTAATTTTATATTTATCAATTAAGTCGCATTGTTTATACGCTTATTTTTATAACACTAAATTTGATTCGGTATTTAAGATAAATAGAATATATATTACCTTTTTATTATTAATTATATTAATTAAAATTATTTTATTTTAATTGATATCTATTTATTTTTTAAAAAATAGATATAATCTCTCTGTAAAACTCAATTACTATCTTATTAAAGAAAGATGTACGTAGTATATATACTATAATTTATATTATATTTTAAATTAAATAACATATGGATAAATAAAATATAAAATATCATTTAACATAATAAATAATAAATATTCAAATAATATTTATGGAGACGATCCTAATAAAAATAAAATTTAAAGAGAAATTAAAATAAATCACAAATTCTTGAAAAAAAATTTCATACATTAATCCAAAAGATTAAATAAAGAATATATATATTTGACATGTGATTTGAATCTCCAATTTTAAAATTTCTGAAATAATTCTACATTGTCCAAATTTATACTCTAAACACTGGTGACTTTTTTTTAATGATTGAAACTGCAAATAAGATCAAATAAAAATAAGAACAATAAGGTTATAAAAATTATAAAAATAGATTTTATAAAATATAAATAAAACAATAAAAATGAAGGAAAAATCATAAATTATAAGATAAACAAAAAATTTAAAAAAAAAAGAATGATACCTCAAAGGAAATGATTGAATCTGAAAATAAGATCAAATAAAAATATAAAAGATAAAATAAATTAAAGTATAAAAATAGAGTTTATAAAATTATAAAGAAAATATTCTGAAATTAATTATGAATTGTCCACATTCATCACTCCAAACATTGATGACTTTTTATAAGGATTGAAGCTTCAAATAAGATCAAATAAAAATAAAATCAATAAACTTAAAAAAATTAAAAAACAGGGTTTATAGAATATGAATAATACACAAAAAAAAACTAAGAAAAAATAACATAAATTATAAGATAAATGAAAAATAAAAAAGAAGAATGATACCTCAAATAGAATGATTGAATCTGAAAATAAGATCAAATAAAAGTATAAAGGATAAAATAAATTAAAGTAAATTAGAAATAGTATGAAAGTGAAATATAGAAGAAAAAGAAGAAGCACCAAAGAGAATTTTTTTTAAAAAAAGTAAGGATTTGATTAGGTAATGAAAATGTTTATATATAATGATTTGAAAGAATGAACGATCGTGATTAAAAGCAATCAACGACGTAGGAAAAATGATGAAAAATTATCAAAAATAGCGTTGAAAGATTTGATATTATAATATATATATATAGATTAAAATAAAATACATTATTTGTTATATTCATTAACAATTAGTAGAATACTAGTACGAAATCCCGCGTACAACGCGGGATCATTTAATTATTATTCTTATTTTTTATAATTAAATAATCCGTGTTATATAACGTAACAACATTAATTAAAGAGATTTTTTTTTCTTATAATTAGACAATTTCTTTTATCAATGTAAAGAATTTGCAACAAATTATAACATTTGATTTTTTAAACAGTAACGTATAACCAAATTATGTAAAATGTTAAGAGTTGGTCTTGCGTGTCCCCGGGGACACACCGTGTGCCTTTAGAATTTATTATTATTGGTAAGGGTACATTATTTTGTTCTGAAGAGTATACAATTTAATTAATGAGGGTACACCATTTTGTTCTAAAGGGTATAAATTTTTCATTAATATTTTTATTTTTCTTCAGAAAATAAAGGGTACACATCTTTATACTAAAGGGTATACAATTTAACACAAAAAAATAAATAAAATATTAAAATTTTAAAAATTATTAAAAATAAGAAACACATTATTCAAAAAAAAATATTTAATAAGGAAGTTAATTAAAAGTAAATAAGAAAAATATTAAAAAATAAAAAAAAATTGAGAAAATTACACGTCACATTGGAGCGCTCTGGAGACAACACATCTGCTATAGTATACTTAAGATATGCCAATAATATTTTCATATTTACCAAATTTATATTGTTAATTAAAAAATAAATAAATAATATATTATTAGCATAAATATGATCCATAATTTAGATCAAAAGTATGAATTGAACGATCAAGATTAAAATTGAATAATTACTAAATTTATTAAAATTGAAAAGATGGAGAAAAATTGAAGATAAAAATAGAAATTAAATTTGTTTTTATATATGTATGTATATAGATATAGATTAAGCATATATTGATTAAAAATTAGTCAAATAAGCCAAAAATATCTCTTATATTTATCAAATTTATATTGTAAAATAAAAAAGTAAAATTTAAATAATAAAATTCATTATTAGTATAATTAAATTTTATGATTGAAATTAAAAGGTTAATTGGACGGTCAAGATTAAAATTTAATTATTTCTAAATAGAGTAAAATTGAAAAAAAAATCAAAAATAAAAGTAGAAGTTTATGATTGCTTTTATATATGTATAGATAGACAGATAAATATATTTTAATTTAATTTTTATTATTAATAAATAAAATAATTAAAAAAATTAAAAAATAACTATTCACCACCCCTACACTTTATTTTTAAACCATCCACCTTAAGGCGAATCACCCTAAAATTTATGCTACATTAATTTAATTAAAATATATTTATAATTTCAGCCCTATAATTCATAGTGCATGGTTTATAAATCTATTTTACCCTCATAATTATAGTTTTCCATTGAAATTTAATACACCATTAGGATATAATTGTATTTCAAATTATAATTAGGAAAAGGGACGGCTATTTGCACATTCAGAATTGTTGAACATATTAACAAAGAATTTAAATTATAGTATTCTTAATTAATATGACTTATATACCCCTATAAAAATATTAATAAATATATTTACCAAGTATATCCAAAATTACCTAAAAAATATCAGATTAATAATCTTTTATTGATTTGGAAATTACCCAATTATATAACATTATCACCAACGTCAACAAATCCCCTGAAATCTTCATCAGCGCTTTCTTCTTGACTAATTTCTTGGTGAAAATTGAGTTGATCAGATTCGTAAGCTTCGCACCTGGCGAAATCAGTTTCTTCAATTTCTTCAAATTTTAGTAGAATTTCAGAGCCCTAGATTTCGATTCGATTACATCAGCGTTGGATTTCATGTTCTCGTCGAACGAGAAATCGTCATTGATTCGATGAGGTGATGCGGTGGTTCGGACAGATTTGGGCTTTTAATCTTAACCTCGACGAAGCGAAGAACTCAAGATGAGAGGGCGCCAGAATTGTCGGAAGAATTCGAATTCGAATTGAAGAACACCATTTCATTCATGAAATACTCAAATTTGGACTTAAAATTATTAAGGGTTAATTGCAAAAAAAAAAAACACGACTTTTACTTATATTGCAAATTAATCCTCACTTTTGAGAAATTGCAAAAAAAATCACAACCTTTAAGTATTGTTGCAAAAAAAAAACCCAATTTGTGACTAATAGTAAGGTTTTTTTGGGTTTTTTTTGCAACAATACTTAAAGGTTGTGGTTTTTTTTACAATTCCTCAAAAGTGAGGATTAATTTACAATAAGAGTAAAGTTCATGATTTTTTTTTGCAAATAACCCAATTATTAATAGAGTACGAGATTGTATCAACTACTTTTTCCATTATCTTGGTTTGAAAGGTATAACCAGCTTATGTTTAGAAGTACAATTTTATGAATTTGGATGTATAATGTTTTCAAATGGAACAAAAGTTTATAGTAGATTATGAAAAAAATAATGATCATGCTTGTACACAAACCTCAAACATTTGAATCAAAGAGAGAAAAGAAATTTGAAAATTTGTGTTGTGTTCAACGATTAAGTTTTTGTGTTGATGTTCGACAATTTGATGAGAACAGACGAACATCATCATGTTTAGTAATGTATTTAGGTGTTGGAGGTGCGTTTAGTAAAGTATTTAGGAATATATATTTATATATAGGGTAATTGGGTCATGTCAATTAAAATATTTAAATTTAACTTCTTTTTGGTGTGTATAGCAATTTCGGGAGTGCGAATAGCCGCTTCCTTAATTAAAAAAAAACAACCTGTGTCAAACTCGCGAGACGAATCTTTATTTCACTCAATTTCTGTTTTCTCTTAAAGTCTCACACAAAAAGAACCCCATTTGGGCTAATTCAGTAATTCCATGTGTCTTAAATTGGGCTAGGAGAAGTTGCCCAAAATATCAAAAGTGTTCTATTCAAATATTATGGGCCCATATTGCAATTATGCAGCATTTTTAAACCGAAATAAAATATAAGAGCTAAAATCATTATGTAAATTTTTTTGTTATTTTGAAAAGACTATTGGAGATGAATTTTTATGTTTGACTCTTTAAATTTTAAGTATTTTTTACTTTAAAGAGATTTTAGGAGATGATCTAACCAATGATGTCTCAGTTACCAGTTGTTACTTGATACTGTTTTAACTCTATTTTATTGGGTACCTTAAAATTCATTTTTTACTCCATGTAATAAAATTGTTTAAAATCAACATTTACAAATTCAAATTAGAAATAATTATTTAAAGCAAACATTTGTGAATTGAATTCATTTTATATTTTGATGATTTATAGTATCTTATTATATCCTAATTTTTTTTTTTTTACAGTTTTAAAAATCGGTTTATGGTGATTTTCAAAATCTATAACCAAAATTTTAAAATCACTTGTACATACGCCTACAAACAATATTAATCCATAATCCACCTACTTTTTATACAGTTTTTCTCGGTAGAGTGAGGCTATTGTGCCACGGGGACACCGTGCCTCTTTGTAATTTAAATCCCTAGTACTACACAGGTTTAAATAAAGTATGAAGAGGGAGGGTTGTGTTCCATGGGGGCACGGTGGGCGCAGGAGCTTTTGCCAAAATACCACTCATCCTCTCTAAGAAAGAAAGTATGCCCTAAGGGCATAGCTCAAGTGGTATAGGGGAGGGTGAAAAGCCTTTCAACTGAGCTTGGTTACTGCAGGGTGAGAGTTTGAATCTTGAATAAATTTTCAAATGAAGGCCCAATTTTTAATGTATATCCCAAATTTGGACTCAAAATTTTCAAACGAAGGCCCAATTTTTATTGTATGTCTCAAATTTGGACTCAATTTTAGAAGTGTTTTATTTGACCGCTTGAATAAATTTTCAAATGAAGCCCAATTTTTAATGTATGTCCCAAATTTGGACTCAATTTTAGAAGTGTCTCATTTGAGGGCTTGAATTTTAGTTTTTTTTTTCTCAAAATAAGGCTCATCGTTAAAAAAATTTCTTCTGAATTCAATATATATTATAAAATAATATAAAATGTTAATAAAAATAATATATATTTAATATAATAATTTTATTTGAAGGTGTATATTTTTTGAAACCTTAATTTGAAACTTTCATATAATCATATATTAAATTGAGACTTGAACTAAAAATCAAAAATCTTCCTTTATCAAGAGTATAAACACTAGAAAGAGCGAAAGATGATACAGAGTATAAACACTAGAAAGAGCGAAAAATATTCGAAAACCCCTCAGCAAGAAGTCACGTCATGACTTTTCCTCACTCCACTTCCACTCCCTTTCTTTTCCCTCTCCCTCTCCCTCTCCCTCGCCCTCGCCCTCGCCCTTTATTATGTTTTTTTCTTTCTCACCATCTTTATTCCACTAATTTTTACATCAAAATCTGAACTGAAACCATTCTAAAATCTCCGATGGCCCGTTTACTCTCCTCTGCTATATTCCTCTCTCTCCTCCTGCTAAGCTTCTCTCTCATATCAGGTACTGTATTTTACTCGTATACCATTTCTTTTTCGTATTTCTCTGGATTCTTGCTTTAACTTTGTTGCTCTGCTCCCGTTTCTTGAAATTCAACAGCCACCACCTTCAAGATTGTCAATAAGTGCCGCCGCACCATTTGGCCGGGGATACTAACCGGCGCCGACCGCCCACTGCTCAACCCCACCGGCTTCGTTCTCAGAAGCGGACAATCAAGAACTCTTCAGGTGCCCCATTCATGGTCGGGTCGCCTCTGGGCCAGGACCCACTGCTCCACCGACCCTTCCACCTCCAAATTCTCCTGCGCCACCGCTGATTGCGGCTTGGGGAGGCTGGACTGCGCCGGCGCCGGCGCAATCCCACCGGCCACGCTGGCCGAGTTCACTCTCAACGGCGATCAGGGCCTCGACTTCTACGACGTCAGCCTCGTCGACGGTTACAACCTCCCAATGCTGATCATCCCCAAGGGGGGCACGAGAGGGGGGTGCAGCTCCACCGGGTGCCTGGTGGATCTGAACGGCGCGTGCCCGAGGGCGCTGAGGGTGGCGCTTGAGGACGAGAGCGTGGCGTGCAGGAGCGCGTGCGAGGCGTTCGGGGACCCGATGTATTGCTGCAGCGAGGCGTACAGTACGCCGGACACGTGTCACCCGTCTGTGTACTCGCTGTTCTTCAAGAGCGCGTGCCCACGCTCGTACAGCTACGCCTACGATGATAAGACCAGCACCTTCACCTGTGCTTCCGCCGATTACATCATCATCTTCTGCCCCTTGCCCTACACCAGGTCAGTCAATGAACCCTAGCTTAATTTTATAGCATTTCTTTCCCGTTTTTTCGAATTATGAATATCTATGGATGGTGAATAGGAAATAGATTGAATATGTGCCTTAGAATTCATCAAACAGAACGTAGAGCTAGATAAAATTGACAACATAGTAAAGAATTAAATGTAGGTTAATTTGCATTTGGCTCATTAATTGAATTGAAAATTGTTGCTTCTGAGAAGAAATTTGGGTTCTGATAAACTTAACACTTGTAGAGTTAGCCCGCTGTTGTGGGGAGTGTTTTCTGATTGCAATTCTTCGAAATTCCTTATCAAAATGGGTATTTCTAGGTACAATATATAACACACTGAAAGAACTTCAACTTACATTTATAATATTACTGAACTAAGTGACTCGCAAAATGAACTGTCGAATCCGTTCCACTCAAGAGCTCTGGAACTTGGAATATTTGCAATGTGCTAGGGTTCCTGTCTTCCTGAACGTAGATACTTTGACCCTCAAGTCATAGATAGCTCAATGTAAAAAGCAACGAGTATGGAAAAACTGTAAAATACTTGAACCGTGTAAAATTTAATACAAAGAGATAGACCTTTTTATCTTTGTAAATTGGGCAGCAATCTATCCTGCTAGATTATGTTTTGATTTCAATTCTAATTGTCCAGAGTAAGCTGCATGAACAATACATGCTTTTGACTTGCCATGTCCCTGCACATGCATCACCTAGTCGTCCATGTGACCTGGACGATATAGTTAATCAAATATTCTCCAACTTAGCAATGTGACTGACCTTAGCTGATGAGAGGGTTTACAACTTGCTCAAAAAAAATTTTATACTTGCTGTGTTGTGAAGGTATTAATCTATTGAAATAATGTATTATATATATGTAGAACTTACTCAGTTGTATTTACCTTATCTTCTAGATCAATACTGTTCTAGACTGCATTATTCAGTAACTTAATTTTTGACTGATGATGTAACACCTGCTAAATGAAGCCTAGACTTTGGATTAGAACACTGTCATTGAAATATTTATTTATGGATATCGATTTCTTCATCTTAATATTATGTACTAGGCAAGATCTTCTCTGTCTTTCCGTCTCCTTATTTTGCTCGCTGAGGCTAAAATTAAATACTCCTTTTCATGATTCAACCAGTGAGCCCAAAGTTGTATAAACACTCTGAAACTTTGGAGGGAATGGTGCAGTTGTTTATCTCTTATTACTATCTAGAAATTTATCACAGGGACATGTGAACTTGATATGAATATTTGAATTAAGAGGTTAGACAGACCTAGGTGCATTTCGTTGCCAATTTTGAAACCACTGTCCACATGCTCACGATAAGTCTGTTGACTGCATCTTGCGGGTAGTTTAATTGAATAAAGGCACTTGGATTTTGCGTATCTCAAGTTCTTTTGCTATGTACTTTTAAAGACTGTATCCTTTGTTTTGAATACCTTATATAATATACAGTCTTTGCGATTGAACGGCTTCTTTACCCATCCTCTTTCTACATAGATTTCTATTCTTATTATCATGTGCATTTACGTTTTGTCATTTATTCTCCTTAGAGCCAACACTCTGTGTTAAGACCGTCACAAGCTAAACTGAAAACCTTCTACAATCATAAAACCAATTCTTCAAGAACTAATAATCTAGAGTACTCCATTTAAGTCATGAAATAGGAATCCTTTTCATCGCTCTTCGTCAAATTTCAATAAGAATCAGAAAGAATGTTTTGTGTAATGGAAGTTACTCTTAGGTTGTTAGCATGATGATTTTGCCTGAAACAGAGTTTTTGAGTATTTCTTGATCTTAGATGCTGCTATTTTATATGGTCACACGCAATACTTATATATTTATGGTTAAATTTGAACAACATGCAATTTTGCAGCATGAAATTTCTGGGAGCACGAAAAGAATCAGCAGACTTACCTCTAGTTAACAAAACTATGATGTACATCGGGAGGCATCACGTAAGGTTGTCATCATAAGGTTCGACTCCCTTGTCGTGACTCTCTTATCCAGCAGCTCTCATAAGTTATATACTAATATCGGGTGCACTCTTTCAGGCTGATTGATAGCCAATTGCTGTGACTGAAGAGTGAGCATTTTGTAGAGATCCTGATTGCTGCGTAGCTGTCGTAACTGTCCTTTAAGTTTTGGTTTAGATTATGGACTACATTTCGCTGATGACAAAGATACAGGCATCCCTCTGTACATAGGTATTACTTCTATTCTACAGTGTACATTATTCCACTTGTGCATTAGAGATGCTACCACTGGTTCATCAACAATTACGACCTGAGTCGAATGTACGACTGTTTCGTGCTTGACAAAGTCTTGAGTGCACCACACGGATCTAGTCCTGTGCTTCAAATTCAATTTTATGCATTTAAATACTGAATGTTATACTTTTTTATCATTAAAATTAATACCTTGATTTTCTTGAAAAAATGATAGAAGTTTTTTAGTCAAATATTTATACTTTCATATTTTAACTGATTTTTTTCAATTGAATATATATATATATATATATATATATATATATATATATATATATATATTCTTTTTATTTAAAGTGAATATCTTTTAGTATTCTATATCTTATGCAATAACACACGTGTATTCTAGGGCTGTTTCTTTAACCTGTAAAAGTGATTTTAAGATTAGATTTTAAAATTCCAAAAAAAAAAAAAAATTGGTATTAGTAAACGGCAAAAAGTTTTGTGTTGGGGACATCGTACTCTTAAATTAATTTTTTTTTAAGATGTAATATTTTAGGGAATGTTTGGTTCAGTGGGTTAATAAAGCTTGTAAATGTGATAAGAAATGAATGAGCATTAGAATTTCCTTAATTTCATATTAGTTGCATGGTATATTGTAAGACACTTCTCCTCAAGGTTGTATATCATCGACTCCTTGCTTTTTATTAATGGGCTTAGATGAAAATTAAATCCGCATAAGTCCAATTAGTATATAAATTCTCTAATTTTTAGAAAAATTTTAATGCCCAATGAGTATTATTAATTCAAAGTGAACAAAATACACCTTTAGTATTAAATGTTATACCGTTTAGTATAAAAATATAGTATATTCTTACTTCTCTGAATTTTTTAATCAAACGTTTATACTCTTCATATCTCAGCTAACTTATTCAATGAAAAGACTACTCCCTCCGTCCCGCACCAATGGTCTCTTTTTTCCATTTTGGTCGTCTCACCACCCATAGAGCCCTTTTTCCTTTTTTATACACATGAGTCCTACATTCACCCACTAATACAATTAAAATATGGGGCCCACACCCCCACTAATACAAATACCCACTATACATTAAATAATAATACTCCTTAATCTACGTGCAAAAAAGTAAAATGCACTCTTGGTGCGGGACGGAGGGAGTATATCCTTATTATCAAAATGTATATTCTTTTAGAACAAAATCTTTTACCTTATACACTTTATGCACTTGAAAGGTTTATACTCTATATATTTCAATTGATTATTTTAATAAAAAGAGTACACCCTTATTAATCAAAGTATATACACTTTAAAATAAAATGTTATACCTTATACATAGTGTGCACTGAGACACGAAATTAATTCAATCTAAATTGGTTTAAGAACAAAGGAACACAAGAGACTAATTAAAAATAAAAACTGAATTGGGCCGTAAAAGTGGCCAATTTAAAATAAAAAGAGAAAAGTTGGGCCATAATCAATATGGGCCTCGAGAAAAAACTATCAAATGAAAGTGAGCAAAAAGGTTTGTAGTCTGTCAGAAAGCGGCTAGACCATCTCAGCCAGACAAGCCGGCAAAGAACGATCCTCTACTGCAGCCATGAGTCGATACTCTCGAACCATGGAGCTGTTAATCACGCTCTGGTCAAGCCGCCACGTGTCATCCACCAGACTAGGTTTCCGGTCTCCTTAGAAGTCAAGGATACGGATGTACGAGCCTATAGAACAGATCCTGTTCAAGTAAGGTCGTGACCTTCGTTCCCATTCTAGGCCAATATAACCTTTCTAATTGCTTCAGATTTTTCCGATGTGGGATAATTAAAAGACTGGTCTTGCTACACCCCCCTTTCTGTACACGTGCATTCTAGATCTGATACGATTATAACTTATAACCTCAGCCAGGTGCGAATGTTATTCAAATTGGGTTCTATGAATACAACCTTCGTTTGGTCTAACGGCATAATTTCAAAAGAATTGGAACAAGTGTGATTACATATTTTGGCTCTTTGATTGGTGAATCTTACTATCTAAAGTGAGAATTTGAGTCGTATTAACAGATTTTAGCTTATATTTGAAGACACTTTAATAGTTGAAATACGTGAAGCAAAGTGAAATGAGATGTTCCATGGAATATGCCTACCACATGTTTGATGAAATACCCCTATGACATAAATAAATTACTCTCTTCTTTTTGATACAGATCATTAACTAAGAAGATGTGATGTAGAAATTTAAATAAATATACTTGTTTTACTATTGCTTATCGTGCTTTCTTCTAAACTCATCCAACCCAACTGGGATACCCTGTTACATATGTGGAAAGAATGCAGAATTAATATTCTGCAACTTAGCAACGTGACTGATTTAGTTGATGAAAGGGGTTTACACTTGCTTGTTTTATGTTTGCTGCATTGTAAAGGTATAGTTCTATTGAAATAATGTGTTATATATGTGTAGAACTTACTCAGTTGAGTTTACCTTATCTTATAGATCAATGCTGTTCTAGACAGCATGAGTCAGTAACTTAATTCCTGACTGATGATGCAACTCCAGCTAAATGAAGCCTAGTCTTTGGATTAGAACACTTGTCATCAAAAAACTTATTTATGAATCTCGATTTCTTCATCTTAATATTATGTACTAGGCAAGATCTTCTCTGTCCCTCCCTGTCTCCTTATTTTGCTCGCTGATGCTAAAATTAAATACTCTTTTTCATGATTCAACCAATGAGCCCAAAGTTTTGTGTACACACTGAAACTTTGGAGGGAATGGTGCAGCTGTTTATCTCTTATTACTATCTAGAAATGTATCAAATGGAATGTGAACTTGATATGAATATTTGAGTTAAAAGGTTAGACAGACCTAGGTGCATTTCGTTGCCAATTTTGAAACCACTGTCCACATGCTCACGATAAGTCTGTTGACTGCATCTTGCGGGTAGTTTAATTGAATAAAGGCACTTGGATTTTGCGTATCTCAAGTTCTTTTGCTATGTACTTTTAAAGACTGTATCCTTTGTTTTGAATACCTTATATAATATACAGTCTTTGCGATTGAACGGCTTCTTTACCCATCCTCTTTCTACATAGATTTCTATTCTTATTTTCATGTGCATTTACGTTTTGTCATTTATTCTCCTTAGAGCCAACACTCTGTGTTAAGACCGTCACAAGCTAAACTGAAAACCTTCTACAATCATAAAACCAATTCTTCAAGAACTAATAATCTAGAGTACTCCATTTAAGTCATGAAATAGGAATCCTTTTCATCGCTCTTCGTCAAATTTCAATAAGAATCAGAAAGAATGTTTTGTGTAATGGAAGTTACTCTTAGGTTGTTAGCATGATGATTTTGCCTGAAACAGAGTTTTTGAGTATTTCTTGATCTTAGATGCTGCTATTTTATATGGTCACACGCAATACTTATATATTTATGGTTAAATTTGAACAACATGATGCATACACAATTTTGCAGCATGAAATTTCTGGGAGCACGAAAAGAATCAGCAGACTTACCTCTAGTTAACAAAACTATGATGTACATCGGGAGGCATCACGTAAGGTTGTCATCATAAGGTTCGACTCCCTTGTCGTGACTCTCTTATCCAGCAGCTCTCATAAGTTATATACTAATATCGGGTGCACTCTTTCAGGCTGATTGATAGCCAATTGCTGTGACTGAAGAGTGAACATTTTGTAGAGATCCTGATTGCTGCGTAGCTGTCGTAACTGTCCTTTAAGTTTTGATTTAGATTATGGACTACATTTCGTCGACAAAGATACAGGCATCCCTCTGTACATAGGTATTACTTCTATTCTACAGTGTACATTATTCCAATTGTGCATTAGAGATGCTACCGCTAGTTCATCAACAATTACGACCTGAGTCGAAATCACTCTCTTGATCGATGTCTGAATCAACCAATCCAGTTTGCCTGATAGGATAGCTCGTGCGACTAAATTTTGACAATCTGTCATATATTGGCAATTGTGGTAGCTTCATCTTGTTGTCTGAAAATTGTTGACACTCTCAACCCCCACCCCTCCTCGTTCAAAATAAAATAAAAAGATTGCCCTTGAGTATGCTTGTGGGATTATGGTGCATGGGGAATTTTAACTTTTAAAGATTCGGCTTCCAAATTTTCTATGAATGGTGAATATGATTTTCTATGTTCTTGGATTTTGTAATTTGGATAATTATTGAGATTTTCTGGGGTTGGAAGAGTAGACTGGTGTGAGAAAATTGTGTAATGATTTGCTGATGAGGATTGAGGGCCAAGTTTTTCACGTGAATGTACAACTGTTTGCATTATTCGTGCTTCACAAAGTCATGAGTGCACCCACACCGATCTAGTCCTGTGCTTCAAATTCAATTTTATGCACTTTAATATTGAATGTTTACCAGAAAGAATTTTTTTATTCAAATATTAATACTTTCATATTTTAACTGATTTTTTCAATTTAAAAAAAAATCATTCTTATATTCATTTTAAAATTCCAAATTGAAAAAAAAAAAAGATTTGGTATTCGAAAACGGCAAAAATTTGTGTTCGGTACATTGTGCTCCTAAATTAATTTTTTTTTAAGATGTAACTTTTAATATTAAATGTTATATCCTTTAGTATAGAAATATGTACTCTTACTATGAATTTTTTTTTTTAATCAAACGTTTATACTCTTCATATTTTAGCTGACTTTTTTAATGAAAAGACTATATCCTTATTATCAAAGTGTATACTTTTTAGAACTAAATGATACTTTATACACTTTGTGCACTTGAGAGGTTTAAAGAGCAAAATTGGGCCGTGATCAATATGGGCCTCAAGAAAAACTCTTTTAGAGAGCAAAAAGGTTGTAGCCTGTCAGAAAGGGGCTAGACCGATACTTTATACACTTTGTGCACTTGAAAGGTTTAAAGAGCAAAATTGGGCCGTGATCAATATGGGCCTCAAGAAAAACTCTTTTAGAGAGCAAAAAGGTTGTAGCCTTTCAGAAAGGGGCTAGACCATCTCGGCTAGACAGGCTCTGGTCAAGAGACCACATGTCATCCACCAGACTATGTTCCCAAGTCAAGGATACGGATGTACGAGTCTATAGAACAGATCCTGTTCAAATAAGGTCGTGATCATCGTTGTCACTCTTGGTCATATAACCTTTCTTATTGCTTCAGATTTTTCCGATGTGGGATGCTTAAAACACTGGTCTTTCTACACCCCTCCCTCTCTACACGTACATTCTAGATCTGATACGATTATAACTTCTTTAACCTCAGCCAGGTGCGAATGTTTTGGCAACTCCATCGCTTATTCAAATTGGGTTTTATGAGTACAATCTTTGTTTGGTCTAACGGCATAATTCCAAAAGATTTGGAACATGAGTGTGATTACATATTTTGGCTCTTTAATTGGTGAATCTAAAGTGGGAATTTGAGTCGTATTAGCAGATTTTAGCTTATATTTGAAGACACTTTAATGGTTGAAATACGCGAAGGAAAGTGAAGATGAGATGTTCCATGGAATATGCCTGCCACATGTTTGATGAAATACCCATATGACATAAATTACTCTCTCTTCTTTTTGATACAGATCATTAACTAAGAACATGTGATGTAGAAATTTAAATAAATATGCTTGTTTTACCATTGCTTACCTTGATTTCTTCGTCTCATCCAACCCAACTGGGATACTCTGCTACATATGTGGAAAGAATGCAGAATTCATATGGACTAGTATTTATGCAGAATTAATATGAGCTAGTATTTTTCTATTTATTTCCGTTACTTATTACTCCAATGGATATGTATTGGTTGGCCTTATTTGTTGAATTTCATAAGAAACACTACTTCATATTAACTGGATTAAAATTTAGGGAACTATTTTCGTTAAACTGTGATATGAACGACAGCTATTTTATTGAATTTGGCTTTGGACAAAGGATTTTCTCCTTTGCTCAGGTTTAGACTTAAGTTGAGCCGTTGAGGTATTCCCGAACCCACCAAATTCTCTTCATCGTCATTTCCGTTCATTATCTTCTATGTCACACTTTATATGATGAAACCATTGCTCATAGGTTTATACTTTCCCATTTAGGTATAGTTTTCCTCTCTCTCCAACGTGACATCTATCCAATGGTGTGATGTACAAGATGATATCCCAAAATGGTACTAGAATCCGAAAAATGGGTTAAGACCACATTTCAACATGATTAATTTATTATCATGTCGTTGGAAAATCAAACAAGGTTTATTTTCGATTTTATTATTTCCGAAGAAATTAGGTACGAAATCCAAGCCCAAGTCTGAAATAAAAGGGCCTCTCTTGTTTTTAGATTTAGATTTAGATTTGGTTATAGGGCTGACGATACAATATTAACTGCCCCCAGGACTGACCCAAATAAAAACAATCACTATTCATGTAATGAAAATATTCATTACTGAAAATATACCAGTATAATAATAAAATAAAATAAAATAAAGGCACGGCTATTTGCACCCTAATTTTACTAAACGTAACTCAGTTACTAAATGTATCCTATCGAAGTTAATATACATATTTTACTAAATGTACCCTATATGGATCATATTACCGTCTTAATTAAATAATTCATTTTCCCTTTTAACGGAAAACAATACTATTTGAATCGGGGTGTATGATTGTTGCGACCGAACAACCACTTGCACTGTATCTGTTCACTTGTACCAACCGAACGCTCCAATGCTGATCTCAGTACCCAAACAATTGTGAACTAGAACCAGAAGAGCTTGAAAATCAAATGCCTTTATCATCAGGTGTGATGAAAAGGGCAATTTCTTGGAAAGGAATATTGCTAATGAAAAGGACTCTTATTCCACACAATTAATTTATTCAGGACTTCACCCCTGAATAGGTTTTTCCACTTTTTAATTGAAGTGTTTCAAACTTTTTTAAAAATCTATATTTGCGTTAGATTTTTCTATGATTAGTGCAGATAATCGAAACCCTAAGTTTTGGTCAGAGTCTGCTTGCAGCCTACCAAAAGTGGGATGAGTTCTTGAAGCCTGTTTTGGGATGATAGTGGTGATGGAAACCGTTCGTCTACATCAAGGACATAGACAAGTGTTGAGCATCGACATTCGACGTCTTCTTTTTTTGCCTTGTGGATGATCGATAAACTTTTGATTTTGTGAATTGCTCATCGATAAACTTTTGATTTTATAAAGTATAAGGGTATTATGTCTTACTCCCTCCGTCCCATAGAAGTTGACGCACTTTCCTTTTTTATTTGTTCCACTAAAGTTGACATATTTCCTTTTTAATACATGAGACCCACACAAAAATAATTAATATATTCTCATGGGTCCTACATATCACTTCTAATGCAACTACCCACTACACATTAAATATTATTTCTCTCACTTTACTTTACTTCACTTTACATTAAATTATTATACTCCATAATCTCCGTGCCCAAAAAAAAATGTGCTAACTCCTCCGAGACGGAGGGAGTAATAAATAAGAATATTATAATCTTATATATTTATGGGGTATGTTTAGTGGAATCGAGAGTGAAAATGTTGATAAAGGATTAGCTGCGAGGTCTTCAGACTTGGGCAAGTTTGTTCTGTAGTCTATTAGTTTATGCAGCTCCATCCATTTTACTTGTTGGTTTTTGTATGTTTCACATGTATGCACATGTTAAATAAATAACTTAAGACATAGTAGGATGTAATGATAAGAGTTGAATAAAATTATTAATTTTTTGTAAAATTGTTATATTTTTAAAAGATGAAGGAATGGGAAACATACGAAAATGTATAAAAAAATGAGAAAGTATATGATCAAGTAACATAGTAGAATAGATACATAAAATCAAGAGACAAAACAAATATACCCTAAATTTTTTAATTAACATTGGTTTGACTACTGAATACTGAGCTAAAAGAGACAGAAAACAAGCAAACTTTTGTTGGAAAAAATAAATAAATAAAGGTGTCAAAAGTTGTAAGAAAGAATGGGGAGATGTGGGCCCACATTTGATGCGAAAATCTTCCCAAATAAAATCAAATTGAATCTCCTTTAAACCATCAATCACATGGACTATACTGCTCAATTTTCCATATGGGACCTTATATTATTGCCCCTTTCTTTTAACGGAAAAAATTTAAAATAACCATTATTTTTGAATTTTTTCTAATCACCCTTATAATAACATATTTTTTCTAGTTACTTTATACTATTCATTCCAAAATTACCCATTTTCTCTTTCAAATCAATAAACTCTTTTATTTATTCTACCCAATTGATATCCGTATATGATTTACAAAATTCTCTCTTTCTTTTAATCACAATATTCTTTTAAAAAAGACATAGTCCATTACGATCATACCAGTCCCATCATGCTTCCATACAATAATTAAACAACATTAATCTCGTAATTAACCGACTTGAAATAGTAACAGTACCTTTTTTGACCGTCAATCCATCGGGTATCCAGGAGGTTTTACAGCTGCTCCTCACAACCAACCACGCACCCCGCAGTGTGATGGTTCAATACCATTCTTTCAGCGGACCTCAGCACAACCCTAGTTCGTTTCCTACACCGGGTGAAGAGAATGTTGCTACTGTTTCTCGTCGGAAAAATATGGAAATTAAGGTTGCAGAATATAATGGAATGTTACATAATTCGAGCAGTAGCCCAAGATTATTTATTTATTGAATTGAGAAATTTATTACACACTCATCCTCACAGAACAAAAGGAGATAACTTTTTTAGCTGCCTATTGTAGCTGCACTCAGAACACTCATACAAAGAAAGAAATACAAGGTTTATTTAGAAAGAGAAAACAGAGGGTGATGGTCGATGCCTTCTACTTCCTCAACACACCTATTTATAGAGGCTTTCGGATTTAAAATCCGGATTTTAAAGCCTCTTAATATTTTGTGACGTCACTGCTTACGTCATTGTGTTGGCGTCAGCACTTACATCATATGCCTCAGATTTCAACTTTAGCAGCTGGCTGGTTTCTTTATTGGATTCCCCATTGTGAGTCATCTTCCCTGTCGGTCACATGTCTCTTACCCTTTCGGAAGGTCACCTGGCTCTTGCTTTTTTGAGGAGTCATTTGTCCTCTTTGGTGCCTGATGATTCTCACGGCTCCTGGGTATTCCGAAGAGGTTTCACCATCTTCTTTCCACGTATTTCCTTGGTTGGGGTGGATCAGCAGTTCTGATCATCCCTATGCCCAATCTTATCCCTTTCCCAAATTCTGGTTCTGTTTGGGTGGAACAGCTTGTGCATACCTTGTTCGTCCATTGTCCAAAATGACCATGTTGCAATATCTCCGATGAGTTTGTTTACTCACTGGAATATTATTTTTCCAGAGAAGATCTTATTTTTCCTGGAAAAGCCTTCTCAGCGAACACTGTCTTCTTTCCTGTTAAAGTGTTTAACAGGAAAGACTCATTCAAAGACTTATGCTCGAACTTGAATGGGAACTTTACCTCCACCATTGTTTTGATGCAGGCATACAAACCCGTCGCTCTTCGCGTAGAGATCTGTTATTCAGAAAATGTAGAAACCAAGACTGGTTCCTTTCTAGAAGACTCTTTGATCTTATTTGATGCTGAAACATCAGGTCTTCTCAGCTTGATGAAATGGAAGGCCTCGTGGTTGCCTTTCCCAACTGGTTTTGGGGCCGCACTGGTGAAGTACAGCTCTAATACATCGCCTCTGGATAGAGTCGAGTTGTTCTCCCATGCCTTGAAAACCTTTTCTCCCAGCCATTCTGGAAGTTTTGCAAGTTTTGGAAAACCTGGTGCAATAGTATAGATCGAGGCTAGTGCCCCAAAGTCATACCACTGCTTTACATCCATTGAATTCGAGCCTTCTCGCATCCAAACTTGGAAAAATTTCCCAAATATATCCACCCGGTATTTTTCCGATCGGATTCCTTATCTGGTGTTCAATTTCTCCCAGCTGGCCTGATATTCCTGCCAATAAAATAAATCAGCTAAGTTAATACCAACCTTAGCAGTGCCCGTCATAGGCCTAAGGTTGATCTCTCCCTCTTTGACCCCAGAGGTGCTTGGTTGATTCGTCGACTCTAGATGTGACTCCAGGTCTTCGATTTTTCCTTGGACCGGTTCCTCTTTTTGAGGTTCCAGACTATGACTTGTGCTAAGGGTACTTGAATCCCTTGCTCCGGGTTTAGAGCCCCGTTCTCGACTACTCTCCTTTTATCGATTGCAATTGCTTTCAACAGCCCGGAGGAGTGACTTTCATGTTGTTTCAAACAGACTTGCGGCGTTTCGAATGCAATCTGGTATGCGGTTAGACACTTTGGTCTAATCACTATCTTGTATTCTTCCGGCACGCCTTGCATTGAGTGCCAGATTCTCGAATTCCCTCTGAAGCAACTCAAGGTTGTCCATCAGGTGCCTTAAAACAGTCATGATGGAGTCTATCTCAGCTCCTTTGATCTCTCGTCAGGAAATCTGCCAAAACATTATCAACAGATTTAATAATAACAATATTAAAATCATAATATTGACATTCTGCTTGCCATCTTAGTAGTCTAGCCTTTTCTGGTTTAGATTCGATTTTATTTTTCAAAAAGGCTTTGACGTTTGTGTTATCAATTTTAAGGATGAA
The DNA here is from genome assembly GCA_023678885.1 of Pogostemon cablin. NCBI lineage: Eukaryota > Viridiplantae > Streptophyta > Magnoliopsida > Lamiales > Lamiaceae > Pogostemon > Pogostemon cablin. Next base: position 19,918,112 of record CM042954.1, on the reverse strand, counting down.
TTTCTTCGCGAGAATAAATAGTGGCCATTTCTTGAACGCCTTTCAAACTGCAAAGAACTCCTTTTCATTGATGTGCCATTTATTTGCTTCGTTCTCCATAAAGAGTCCGCTACAGTATCTGCATGGCTTCTCTCCTTCTGTAGTGGACTTTACAAGCACCGATGCCCACCAATGGTCACTGGCATCTGTATATAGTACCAGATCATCCTCATCATTAGGAATGACTAATTTGGGGAGCTTTTTGCAAACCTCCTTTAGTTGTTTAACCATTGCTCGGTGTGAATCTTCCCATTTGAATTCAGCATCCTTTTTCAACAAAGAACTGAACATCTTCCTGTATTGCGCCAGATTGTTGATGAACATTCCAGCAAAGTTGACAACTCCTAAGAAACTTTGGAGTTGTTTTTTGTCTTTAAAATCTTCGGAAAATCCTTAGACCTTTTCTACAATATGTGGTTGTAGAATAATTCCGAATTCGTCGATCTCTACTCGAAGGAACTCGATCTGTCTTGTTGCTATTACTGCTTTCTTTTCAGAAAACACCAATCCTTCCTTGTGGCATACTTCTGAAAATATTTCCAGATGTGCTAAATGTTCCTTCATGTTCTTCGAGGCTATGAGGATGTCATCCACATAGACAAACGTGAATGAGAAATAATCTTTGAAAAATTATTCATCTTCCTTTGGTATATCTGGGGTGCGTTTGCCAAGCCCATAGACATGACATTCCAAATATAATGACCCTGTGGTATGGAGAAGGCTGTGAACTTCTTGCTCACTTCTTCCATCATAATCTGGTAGAATCCAGATTTGCAATCAAACTTTGAGAATACCTTGGCATTCTTGATACAGTTGACCAAGTATTCCCTACTTGGTATATAGTATCCATCGAACTCCAAGATATTGTTGATCCATTTGTAGTTGATCACAAGTCTCGGCTTTCCCCGCTTGACTTCTCTATGATTTCGAACTAGAAATCCTGGACTGCTGTATGGAGATACTCCTAGTGATATTAACTTAAGGTCCAGATGCTCCTTAAGTATTAGCTGCATATCCTTTCGATCCTCTTGGTTTATTAGGATAGACTTATATCTCACGAACTCATGCTCATTTCCTTATTTTACTTTGAGTGAAACTTTGAGCTCGTCCTTATCCCACCAGGCTAAAGGATCCTCATTAAAGTTCCTCTGTATCTTCTTCTTGACGTCCTCCAAAGATGTTTGTTCTTCGATTGTGACGTCTCTCTGTAGGTTTTCTCCCAAGCTTGCTTTGAGAAGGTGGAGTGTGTTCTCCTTTAGTTTCTCCATCTTCCATCCTCCTCTAGTCTCGGTTCTCATCTGAAGGACTGCTTCGCCATATCTCCTTCGATCATTCATCTTCGGATGGCTCAGTTTTCCTTCATCACCACGTTTGCTGCAAAATCTGATTGGCATTTTTCGTTGAAATGTATTACGCAGTCTTGGTGCGATGATCTTATATTCACAAAAGGTTGTGAAAATAAGTCTCCTAGTTGCGTTTTCTTGGGTAAAATGCTTGAATGTCTGTAGGAAATTATTTCCTAACAGAATATCAGCTCCGGTGTCGTGAAAATATAATGGTGGAGTTTTCACCTTGTACCATGGGGTACGATCTGCTCCTCCGATCATGATTTCCGCTTGCTTAAAATCTCTGTTAAGGATTAGCACCCTTTGCGATAAATTTTTTTCGAGAATTGTTGGCAGTTCTTCGCCTGAGCCTTCCGGGAAGACCCCTTCCTTTGCTGTGCAGATGTCAGCTCCTGAATCAATGTATACCGCAAAATACTCTGCGCGATGTTCTTTATATACATAATTGATTTCACAAAATATTTTCGTTAGTTCAATAGGGTAATTAATTGTGGAAGGACATTGTTACTCGTCCATCCGACAGAAGTTGACACACTAATCATTTTGATTTGTCCCATAAAAGTTGACACAGTTCATTTTTTTAATATATGAAATCCACACAAAAATAAGTACTCATTTATTTTCATAGGCCACATACATTTCTAATACAACTGCCCACTAGGGATGGCAACGGGTAGGGTACCCGCTTATTTTAGGGTACCTGTATCCATATCCGTTTAGAAAAACAACTACTCATATCCGTATCTGTCCCGTTAAAAAATTTATTATGGCACTCGTACCCATCCGATTACCATTTATCAATACCCGCGGGTATCCATACGTTTAATATTCATTTATTTTATATATATTTATATTTTTTATTGTCTAAATAAGTATAATAATAAAAATTACATTATTATTAATTAAATATAAAATAAATATAATATAAATTGTATTATTTTAAATAAATATTTGATAAATATGATTAAATAAAACTTATAACTATTAATTAAATATATAAAATATCTTATCATATATAAATTATATAATATATACTAAATTTTATAAAAAAATATATAATATAATAGGGGTACCCGCGGGTATTTGAGGCATTACCCGTACCCGTCCCAAACCCATTTACAACTATCCGTACCCTACCCATTAGGGTTCAGGTAGACCGGGTATTCGAAAATACCCGTCTCATTGCCATCCCTACTGCCCACTACACATTAAATATTATTTCTCTCGCTACATTAAATTATTGGGTAGGTCTTGGGTGAGACCGTCTTATGGATCCTATTTCGTGAGACGGATCATTCATTAACCCAATTAAGTAAACATAATTAAGATAAAAAGGGGCGTGTTTGACTATTAGTAAATAAAATTTGAAGAATTCGAATTTTTGAGAAGTGCAAGCTCTTACACACTAGTTTTGAAAACTCAAAATCTGACGTAAGCACTTTTAATTAAAAAAAAGAAAAAAAAACTATTACTATTGTTTATTTAATTTAATTATTATTATTAATAATCTATATAGTTAAACTATACTATTATCACTATATTTTGATTGTGCATCACTTTATTTTAAAAATATTATCACTTTTTATTCATCCTACGAATTGTTCATAAAATTTTAGTTAAGCGGTTATCATTTTTTTAATCGTGCATTATTTTTTATTAAAAATATTATCATCTTTTTTATTATTTCAAGGAATTATTCGTGAAATAATTTAATTAAATATCACTTTTTATTAAAACTATTATCACTTTTCTTTTAAAATATTATCACTTATTATTTATACTATTATAAATTATTCATTAGCACTATTATGAATTTTCATCAATTGGATATTACATTGTAAATTTTTTTAATTTAAATTAAAAATAAACTAAGTGAATAACAAAATTTAAATTATCACTTTGCTAAATATTAAAAAATGTAAATTAAATAAAAATATATATAAAAATAATACATGAAGGTCAATTAATTTACTTTCATAATTAATTTTTAATTTAATGTCAACCAAACAGGACATTTAAGCCTAATTGATTTTCTTCCCTAATTAATTTTTTTAATTTTCTAATTTTTATAATAATAAAAGTGATATTAAATTAATAAAAATGATAACAGTGTTGTGAATTATTTTATAAATAATTTTTAGTATAAATAAAAAAAGAGATAACATTTTAAAAAAGTGATAATATATTTAATAAAAAGTGGTAACTAATTACAAAAATTTATTTCAAGAACAATATTTATAAAATGAATAAGATGTGATAATATTTTTTTTAATAAAAAGTGACCCTAACAAAAATAAGTGATATCCGTATAATTGAATTATTTCACGAATAATTCACTGTGATTATAATAAAAAAGTTCAAATAATAAAAAGTGATAAATGATAAAGAAAAACTGATACACATTTAATTGAAATTTTATGAATAATTTATAGAATAAATAAATAAATAGTGATAACATATTTCATATAACGTGATACTCAATTAAAATAAAGTGAACTTAATAGTTAAATTATCTATTAAACGATTAATAATGGTGATAATAATAATAAATATTATATATACTTTTTAATTAAAAGTGATGAATAACGAAAATTTTAATATAATTAAAAGAAAAGAAAAAGAAAAAATCAATTCAAGTTAAATCATACATCATGATAGCGGCAGAAGAATTACCGATAGTTTGAGTTAAAAGGGTGGCTTAATTAACTTTATGCCAAACACAACTCCTTTTTTATTTATAGTTATATTTTAATTTAATTTAAATATATCTAATTATGTTAATGGATAGTCCGTCTCACGAATTAGGATCTGTGAGATGATCTTACCCAAGTTTTTGCTTAAATTATTTTACTCCTTAATCTACATGCTCAAAAACAAATGTGATTAACTCCTCCAGATGGAGAGAGTATTACATTTGTGATTTTTTAAATATATATTAAAATAATTGGATTATATATATATATATATATATATATATATATATATATATATATATTTATTGTAAAGATAAAAAAGAATGTGGTTAAAAAAGGAGAGGATTTATATTCAACTGGCCCTCCAACTTAGAGGCTTGACGGTCCGAAAACATGGAGGGGCAACATGAACCAGAAGAGCAAACACACTAAGATGAATGAAAGATAAAAATTAAAATGAACATGAACTATAAATGCAATATTCTTTATAACTTAAAAAAATTACTCCCCAAATTACCCCATAACTGTCAGATAAAGGACGACAATAATAAGGGGCATGATTATGTTAGTGTTGACTGCATTAAATAGGGTGGGTGGGACCACGTTTAAAATTATAGGAAATATTTTATTTCCAGAAAAAATTAAAAAAAATTGAAAAAATATTTCTTCTATTCGGCCTATTCGGCCAACACTAATTGTTCTATTCAGCCAACACTTTTTTTCCAGAAAAATTAAAAAAAATTCAAAAAAAATATTTCTTCTATTCGACCTATTCGGCTAATAATTTTGTTCTATTCGGCCTACAATTTTTTTTTTTCAAGAAAAAATTTAAAAAAATTGAAAAAATATTTCTTCTATCCGGCCTATTCGGACAACACTAATTGTTCTATTCATCCAACACTAATTGTTCTATTCGGACAACACTTTTTTTCCAAAAAAATTTAAAAAAATTCAAAAAAAATATTTCTTCTATTCGTTCTATTCGGCCAACAATTTTGTTGTATTCGGCCAACACTATTTGTTCTATTCGGACAATATTTTTCTTCCAGAAAAAATTAAAAAAAAATCGAAAAAAATATTTCTTCTATTCGGCCTAATCGGCCAACAATTTTGTTCTATTTGGCCAACACTATTTGTTTTATTCGGCCAACACTTTTTTTCCAGAAAAAATTAAAAAAAATCAAAATTTTTTTTTTCTATTCGTCCAACAATTTTGTTCTATTCGGCTAATACTTTTTTTTCCAGAAAAAATTAAAAAAAATTCATACGAATAAAATTAATGCATCTTTTTGTATTTTAATAAAAAATATATTCATGAGGTATATAAAAATAACAAATTAATGCATTCAATAGACTGTAAAACAAATTATTGTACTTTTGTACTTTTTGGTCAAAAAGAGACCTCAAACATGTGATCAGTGGGTCCCTCTCAAGAGCATTTTGGTTTGTTCCATTAAAAGTGATTAAAATAAATTATTTTTAAGACTTGTGGCTAGTAAAAATTACTTTTAACTAAGAGTTGTTACTTTTTACCATTATCACTAAATGTCAATTTATCGCTACAGAGAGCTAGACTATGGAGTATATAATTATTCAAGATTTTATAGTACACAACTACAGATTGATGAAAAATATAATTGAATGGATGAAAGTGATAATAATGTAATAAATTATTTTAGGGATAATTCATAATATAAATATAAATATAAATATAAATACAAATATATATATATATATATATATATATATATATATATATATATATATATATAATATTTGGGTAGATCACATGTGAGATCATTTTATATTTTTAAAATAATTATCATTTTTGCTATAAAATGTTATCACTTTTTATTTATATATAAATTATTCATGAAATGACATTATCACTTTTCATTAATTTAGTATCACTTTTTAATATAAAAATTATCACTTTCTGATCATTTAACGCAAGTCATTATGTGATACGATCTTATTGTCATAATATTTTTACTTTTTTAGAGTTAATTCCGCAGTTTTCAATAATTTTGGGATATTAATTTTAGTATCTAGAATCAAAAACTCCGTTAATTTCTTTAATTTATTTTTATTTTACGTGAAAGCATGATCAGTCAAATTTTACTCAACGAAGCATGAAAAGACGAGCCAAACTTATTGTGCCGCACTATCCGGGAGAACCACCACTTTCATCATAATATTTTTTAAAAAAAATTAAAATTTTAAAAATCATATTAATACTTTTTAACCATATAAGAAGAATAACGTGTCTTCTCTTCCCTCATTGTTTGCACAATTTCTTTATTAAGTTTTAATACAAAAGAATAGCGGAAACAATTATGGAACGGGAGTACCAATTTAAAGCAAGAGAATAAACTAGACCATTTTATTAATAATCAAATAATAATTTCTAGTAAATCACTTAGCAAAATACAGTGTTTCAATCGTAATTTAATTTTCTTTTTAATAAAAGGAAAATGCATATTTAATATAAAAGGGCCGAAAATTGGTTGGGCTTAGGAAACATGAGCGACTAAACCAAAATAATTATTTGGGTCCTCAGCCATGCCATTTCCTGACAGACCAATATATTCACTGTTTTACGCTTTTGCCATTTTTAGATGATATCTGTGAAACTATAGGTTAAACGTGTCTAAGGGGTATTTATGTGAAAAAAAAAAAGGTAAATATTTTTTAAAATATTAAATTAATATAATAGAACCTTATTATTTTTACAATATTTTGTGGAAATTTAGTTCAAGTATAGTCAAATATTGGCAAAAACTTGTGTGCACCCCGACGCATGGAGCACACTTCGTGTGTAGGGATGTCAACAGGCCGGGTTTAGGGTGGGTACCTAATTACCCGGACCCGACCCGTTTTAGAAGTGCCTGGCCTGGACCCGCACGAGTCCTATTATTCAGACCCAGACCCAAACGGGATGGGTCCGCCCCTTTCTCTTTTTTTAATAATTTTTAAAACTTATGCAGCACTCATAAACACTAACTCTCCCACTTCATCATTCCTCCATAGCTTCAAATAATAATTATGTCACAAAAATAAAAAATAAAATTCAAATAATAATAATAATCACAAAATTAATAATAGAGTATAGAATTTTAAATGATTATAAAAATAAAAATATACTCCATCTGTCCCATACTTATCTGCACCGGTACTGTAGATACGGAGTTTAAGAAAAGTTACTTTTTGACCAACTTTATTGGTTTTTTAGGGGTATTGTGGTATTTTTAGGTAATAAATAAATTATAAAGTATGTTATGTATGTTAGGTGAGAGTGATATTTTTGAAATTAAGATAACTTTTGAGGTTGTTGGTTAATGTGAAGTTTCCTTTTTTGGGTGGTGAAGATAAATATGGGACGGACGAAAACGAAAAGTGTGAAGATAAGTGTGGGTTGGAGGGAGTAATATTTATATTTAGTACGGGCCGGGCCGGGTACCCGCGGGTCTGAAGTAATACCCAGACCCTAGGGCTGTTAAACGAGTCGAGTGAGCTCGAGTATCGCATACTCGAGCTTGGCTTGAGTAGTTATCGAGCCGAGCTCCAGCTCGACTCGATTAGAAAACGAGCTTATCACGAGCTCGAACGAGTAATTCTCGAGCCGAGCTCGAGCTCGGCTCGACTCGTTAAGCAAAATAAGTCAAGTTTTTCGAGCCTTACCGAGTCCTAATTTTATTAATTTAATATTATTATTATTACTGTCGAGCGGCTCGGCTCGTTAACAAAATGAGCATAAAACGAGCTCGAACTCGAGCTTGAGTAAGCACGAGCCGAGCTTTAACGAGTCGAGCCGAGTTTTCGAGCTACTCGTTCGGTTTAACAGCTCTAGTAGACCATCCCGTTTCAAAACGGGACCAGGACGGGCCCGCCCCGTTTTCAGTTCGTGGTGGGTCTGGGGCGGCTCAAATCGTGCGGGCCGAGTGGTATCCGTGGGTCCGGGCCAAATTGACATCCCTATCCGTGCGCTTTTATAATTTTGTGTTAAATTGTATACTCTTTAGTATAAAGATGTGTACCCTTTATTTTCTGAAAAAAATAAAAATATTAATGAAAAGTGTATATCCTTTAGAACAAAATGGTATACCTTTATTAATTAAAATGTATACCCTTTAAAATAAAATAATATACTTTTATCCATAATACTAAATTCTAAATGAGCATGGTGTGCACCAAGGCGCACGCAAGTCTCACTCTAAATATTTAAATGTTATTGGATGAGTGTAATTTGTCAAAAGAAATTATTGCTATTATTTTAATGTTCTTTCTTTTCAAATCTAAAAAATAAGATTAAATCATAATTCAAGTAAAGGTTATGGTTGTTCGAACGGTAAATCCAAAAATAACAGAGAAGCTGATATGAAAATGATCAGACTGATTTTTTCACTATCAACCCAAATTAAACTGAACAGTGAGATTATGAGGTAAAGTGAGTACTCCGGCCTACTGGCCACAAGATACTATTTTATTGGACGTCTAGTTCAAAGGTATTTATTTTCAATTTTTAGTTAAAAAGCTCATATATAACACCCCACTTACTATTATTATGATATAATTACTTACTAAATATAAAATAATAATATTAAAAAAAATGATGACGTTTGAGCTGGCCCCAATAGTATTATTTTTCTTTGATGTGAATATATGTACGAGACGAAGAAATTAATGTTTTAACCGTATTTTGTGACACTTTAATAAATATATATTGTCATTTCTTACACATAAGAAATCATATTTTATTTTGATATGATAAAAATAACATCATTCTTCAATCCCAACTCCATATTTCTAAATAATTAATGTATAATAATACTTACTCCCTCTCCGTCCCATTTCAATTTTTATATATTTCTATTTTGAGCGTCCCATTTCAGTCTTTACGTTTACCTCTTTAGTATATGAGACTCACACAAATTAACTATTTCTCTCTATGGACCCACACAACACACTAATACACATACCCACTTTACATTAAGTTATTATTTATCTCACCTCAACACACATTAAAATATTATATTCCTTAATCTATGTGCAAAAAGTAAATGTAAAGTTTGAAACGGGACGGAGGGAGTATAATTTAAATATATCGCCATTTATAATTCAGAAGGCATCATCAATATCGGAAACTCAGTACTCCCTCCGTCCCACCCAAACGTCACCGGTTGCTTTTTTTTCGTAGATTAATGAGTATTATTATTTTATGTGTAGTGGATAGTTGTATTAGTAGTGAGTGGTGGGTCACACATGGTACCTTTTTACTAAAATTGAAAAATGAGAACATTTAGATGAGACGTTCAATATAGTAAAATGATGAACTTTGGGTGGAACGAGGGAGTATTAAGTATTAGGAGTATTAATCTCCCAATCTTCTTTTCATATTATAATTATATCCTTATTACAACTGACACAAATTAATATTAGGAGAAATATTGGATAAACAATTTGATGGGAATATGCTGTAATGCTTCTAAGTGTAACTTGTTATCTTTTCATGATTAATTACTTACTAATCACACAAATTAGTTAATTTTTTAGTATATTACATTACATTGTGAGTTTTTCTCAACCATAATAATACAGAAAGATGAGATTTCTGATCAAATTACATATGGAATTAGTTTAATAAAATTCTACAAGCTAAAAAGTTATTTACAATAGTATAAGGAGCAAATCATATTATATTCACAATCCATTTGAATAAGATGATACACTACATTTCAATTAGTGAGCAATTCTCTAACTATGATCAAATGAGTAATATTTTTAATAGTAGATTAATAAAAAAAACCCATTTCAAGGAATTTTGTTGGTTAAACGGTAGTATATCATAAAATATTAAAATATTATATCTCCCCCTCAATGCATATTAAAATGTTATATTCTTTAATTCACGTAAATAAAGTATATGGATATGTATTAAAATATAGAGGGTGTAAATTATAAAATATTAAAATAATTGGAATCCAGCTAAAAGTTTTCAGTTTATCTGCCTTTAATCTATTCCTTCCCAGCCTATACAGACACTCAATTTCGATTACCAGTAAATTGGGCCCAAAAAAACACATCTATACGCCACTACCACCACCACCGGGCCGCAGACTGCAATCCACCTGAAAATAATTAAAATAAGTTGTCCTCTTTTTCATTGATTATTGTTTCTCACATAACAACAAACCCATCAACTTCTTCGTTTTCCTCTCAAATATCCACCTGTGTACACCTAATCGCATTACTACAACCAGCATCTTCATGGATCTCCCCTTTTCTTACTTCCTCTTCTTGCTCATCTCCCTCATTTCCATTCTCCTGTTTTCCACAGGTAAAATTAATCCTCCTTCCTCTTCCTGCTACTTTTTATGAATGCTTGTTGTTTCCATGAAATTAAAGACGAATGCGTTCATGGGTTAGCTGAATATCTCATCTTTTTAGCTGGGTTTTGCTTTAATTAACAGGTGATTCCCATTTTTGTTCTGTTAATTGAGGGTTTTTCCTTGTTTTGCAGTTGCGTATGGAGCCACATTCACATTTGTTAACAAATGCGAGTACACCGTATGGCCCGGTATACTCGCGAATGCCGGCAGCCCTAGACTCGACAGCACTGGATTCGAGCTCCCATCCGACTCCTCCCGAGCTTTCGTCGCCCCCGCAGGCTGGTCCGGACGTTTCTGGGGCCGCACCGGCTGCACCTTCTCCGGCTCCGAATCTGGTTCGTGCCTCACCGGGGACTGTGGGTCGGGTCAAACAGAATGCAACGGGTCCGGGGCAGCCCCACCCGCCACGCTGGCGGAGTTTACGCTCGGGCCCGGCGGGCTGGACTTTTACGACGTCAGCCTAGTGGACGGCTACAACTTGCCAATGATAGTTGAAGCGTCAGGTGGGTCGGGTATGTGCGCCTCCACCGGTTGCGTGACGGATCTGAACCGGGTTTGCCCGTCGGAGCTCCGGGTTGGCGGTGGGGAAGCCTGCAGGAGCGCGTGTGAGGCGTTCAGGAGTCCGGAGTACTGCTGTAGCGGCGCGTTTAACTCACCCGCCGCCTGCCGGCCGTCGGTCTACTCGCAGATGTTCAAGTCGGCTTGTCCTAGATCGTACAGCTACGCTTATGATGACCCCACCAGCACATTCACTTGCTCCGGTGCCGACTACACGGTGACGTTTTGCCCATCCATGCCTAGGTATGTATATGTATAGTCTTTCATTTTATGTTTTCTTGATTTATATTTTATTTCTTTTACATTATCTTATGCTCCATCTTAGGTAAGATTCATGAGTCATAAAATAGATTATTTAGTGTAGAAATATCAAGTTCTTCCACTTAATAATCTAGCAGAGATTGGTAATACAAGTGAATGCTATTTCTAGCAAGTAGTGATTTTGCTTAACTTTTGATTACTTATTTTATTTTATTGTAGTCAGAAATCCACAAAAGAGCCCACACCAACAATGACAGAACCAGGGGCAGGGGCAACTAATGCTGATGGGTCTCTATCAGGGTCAGATACGAACATGGGTGGGTCCATCTCAGGATCCGGATTGGGTGTTACCGGGTCAGACCCATATTCCTCCTCCAGGTCCGGGTCTCAAGAAATGATGTCAGATGGATCTTGGTTGGCTGGTTTGGCCATGGGGGATTCAACTAGGGTTTCCTTCTCAACAGCCTTGCACTCTGCCATTTTCATTTTTCCTTTCATTCTTGCATTTTTCTGATTTTTCTTAGTATTTTTTTTAAGGTTGTAGCCTTGTAGGGTTTGTTTATCTAGGTTTGAGCTCCCACTAGGCTGCCTTGAAGGAAAAGAAAATTTTGGCCTTTTAGGGGCAAAAAGAAATTAAAAAAAGATGGGATTTATGGAGATTGCAACTGTGGGAGCCAACTTTCTCAGTTTTATATATAGGGAAGTGTTATTTATGTAGAAGTAGCATTACTTTTTCTTGAATAGTGTATAATATGTGCCTTGTTCCTGGTAAAAAGTGTTTTGTTTGATAGTTTCATGGTTTTCTTTTAGTTCACACTTGCAATAAAATCATAAATCCAAGAAAATTGTTTTTCATATCTTCCAACACACTTAGACAAAGAAAAAGAAAGCAAAGTGTAGTGTGAATGTGTTTAAACACTGTAGGCTAATGTCAGGATAAAGAGGCTTCCTTTGCTGCAATTGCAAGCATACTTTTTAGATTTGTCTGCTATACCAAATCTATATACAATATGTATGTTAATTTTTACCAACATTATCAAATTATAAACTACTAGTCACAGAACAGTCTCACAGAGAATTTGTATGTACAGAGATAGATGTTTATAAATGAATGTTCTAATGTTTATAAGACGGATGAGATGTTTATAAATGAATGTTCAAATGTTTGGTTTCTTGACATTCACATAGAGACAGCGTCGAATTTGCCGTTCTGTTGCCGTAGTTGACAGCAACCTTGTATTCTCCTAAAAAACCAGCAAAGTTGAACACACCATGGTCGTCCGTCTCGCCTTTCAACACCCCAGTTTGCCACTCGTTTAGTAGTGAGTCGACGACATCTCCAGCTGGGAGATTGCGGAATTCGTCATCTGTAAGACACATTTGGTAGCATCCTGAGGGATGCAATGCTGTCCAAAGCATAATCCCATTTACTGCAGGATGTGAAAAGCCTTCTCTCAACACTGTTTCTAGATATTTGGCCTGAAAACGAGTTCTACACCAGTTACAATTATAAACATGAAACAAGTTCAAGTTGAAAAGGTTTTAGATTCAAGAACCTGCGTTTTTTGATCAAGGGTTTTGCTGATATCCACCTCAGTGAGCCAAATTGGAAGCTTCAAGGCTGCCAATTTATCAAGAACTGCTCTGATTAGGGGTGGATTCGGAACTTTGAAGTGTCCTTCGAGTCCAATTCCGTCCATAAACACCCCACCTTCTTCAAGCTCTCGTAATCTTGAAACATAGTGATCGACCGTAGAGTTCATGTCACTACAGGTTTCCAACACATTGTACTCATTCATGAACAGCCTAGCCAGAGGGTCCGATTTCTGGGCTGTCTGGAAGAATTCTAAGCTGGCCCTGGGGCCGAGCCTCTGCTCGTAGAAATCCCAGTGAAGCATTTCATTGTCTACATCCCAGTGGATGAATTCATTTCTGTAGTTGCTCATCAAGCTCTGTATCCTCGAACCGACAGCAGATTTCAGCTCGGGGTTTGTCAGATTACGGACCCATGAAGGCGTGTATTTTGGATCCTCCCAGAATATGTTGTGTCCCCTCACCGCAATCTGGTTAACTCGAGCAAACTCTAACATCTGATCTGAGATAGTGTAGTTAACCTCACCAGGTTGAGGCTCTGTTGCGTACCATTTCAGTTCGTTTTCGAATACAGCAGCATTAAACCGCTCAACGAACCAACTCTACACCCAAAACCATGTCTATGAACCCTCTAAAACAAAGCTATTCTGATCTGAAAAGACATGACAACAAACGTTAATCTTACTTGATACGGTGCATTCCCTAGGATGGTGCTTGCTATGGCAGATCCTAATGGAAAATCTCGCGAAACTTGCTCTACGACAACTCTAGCCCCCTGTAACCTCTTCCCATCCGCGTCTAATACGTGCAATGTGGCATCACGCATTCTTTCCTGCACGATTTTTATCAAATGAAAGATGTTTACGTTGGAACGATGTTGTTTTCAGTCAAAGGATCCAGAATCGTACAGTGTTTATCACTATCTGCTGGTTAAGATTCCATTGCTGATAAGTGAATGGCTGCAGGGAAGCACTGGAAACTGATATGTTTATCTGTTGTTCATCTGAATTCTGCAAGTTCAAGATAGCATAAAAGTGAACCTCTCTGCACTATATTAACTCTAATCAGCATGAAACAAACCTGAAAATAGATTAGAGCTTTGGTAGAAGGTGAGTCCAGAACAAATCCACCTTTGAGAAACGACCAGCAACCGCTCTTGGCTATGACCGTTCCCACGCACTTGGAAGTGGTGTTATCAGTTGCAAGACTTGCCTTTATCACAGCTGAAGATGCACCTGTTATCTTAACCCAACCTGTCGACAAAAAATGTAACTTATTATCCGCGAATGCAAGTCTTAGAAGGTAGGAACCTTGAAGATGGCTGAACTTAACTGGAAAAACTGTAGATTGTATCACCAGTGAGGTTGTTTAAAACAAAAGCAGGGGCATCGATACGATGTCCAAACCAATGGCGCCTCTTATGGATTACTAGGAACTGGTTTTTTAGGATACCACCGCTGTAGAGTGGATCGTCTGGATTTGATTTGCACTGTCAAAAACGCAATAAAAAACGACGTGTATTTGGAATTTGGAGTGTTACAATCTACTTACCTCAATACTAAGGATTGAACTTAGGAGAGCTACAATCTACTTACCTCAATACTTGCAGAATAATCATATGAAATTCTTTCTCCAGAGAAAGATGTAGAAGTGGCAGTGGAAGGTCGAACGACGAGGGAGAGTCCCAAAAATAAAGTGAATACTAAGTTCTTCATGTTTCTATCTAAGATGTTGAACAGCATTAAAGCAGCAGATTTATTACAGCATTCAGCAGACCTTTGATTCTGCTAAACTACTGAAGAGAGACAGAAAACAAGGAGATAGCAAACACAGATAACAGCATGGTCAACAAGAATAGAACTTAAAGAGGGAGAAAACAAAGACATGTCAATGGCTTCTTCATCTCTAATTTTAGTACATATTTTTGCTAGGTTCTTGAATTATTACAGGGAGTTGGTAGTACTTAAACAACATTTGCTTAAACTATCTGTTGCTTTTCTTGGGCGGTTTACTCTTTGGCTTAATATGGGATTCACGCAATTATTTATTTCATACTTCCTGCAAGATTCTATTCTTGACAAAAAGTTAAGCATTGACACTTCTATGTTATTACAATCTTGAAAATGAACAACTAGACAATGCTATAGTCAGAAATTATGGCAACGTGCCATACCCTCTACGTAACAGCAGAATCATCCCATAATTTATCATTATATAGTGTAAAAATACAGCCCTTCAGAGAAACTTATCAGTGTTTGTCAAGAAACGTTTTTCACAGGCATTCTGCAATTTAAAAGATTGCAATAATAGTAAGACACCTCAGAGAGAGAGAATTGAATTTAGTAATAGAGGAATGGCTCATAAGATTAGAAAATATGAATGCAAGAATGATAGATTACCACATGCACATAGCTGAAGTGATGTACAAGAAAGAGTCACTCCATTTGTCAGTGATCGAGAGACACGAAGCTCGTCTTGTTTACACGTTTATACTGGTCGACTAAAAGTGTTAACACGGGCGAAAGAAGCAGTAGGTACATTCAAATCCTAGCTAGAAGTTGTGCTGCAAGAACAAGTGTTGTTGAGGCGAAGCCGGTCCGATCTCTTCCACTAGACTTCTCAAAGCATCCCCCACATTGTTCCCATTTCCCACATTTTTCATCTCAGTGTTCTTCCCATCAATATCCGATTCAGAGACCGAAGACTTCCTCCTCTGTGAGGAAGCCACACTAGGAAAAGTGATCCATGATGGAGCTCTGAATTCGTTCCTCTGATCCTCTGTATCCTCAGAGGTTGATCGGTTCCCTGATCGTTGAGACGACTTCTTATGCATTCGACTACTTCCAAGAACCACCTCAGTCGGTAGAATCGGCTGCTCATTACAAGGGCTACCCATTAGCAAAGCAAGAGCACGCTCCAAAGCAGTTGTCACCTTATCCATTGATGGCCTTTCTTTCCCTCTCATCCTCACACATTTACTGGCTATGTTGGCGATTCGTTTCAGAGCTTCAAGATCCGACGGAGGCTTCAAAGCCGGATCAAGGACGGCTTCTATATCGCCAGCTTTGATCAAAGGGACAGCCCATTCAACTATGTTCCCTTCTTCATACTGCATATCAATGGCTTTCCTACTGCTCAGAATTTCCAACAGTAGAACTCCAAAACTGTAAACATCTGACTTGGTTGTAAGATAGTGAAGCCTGTAATACTCAGGATCAAGATATCCAAGTGTGCCAGCAGGTAGTTCAGCCAAAGGGGAGCTACTATTTGCTGGCCCTAGTAAAGACAGCCCAAAATCCGCAACACGAGCGTTGTGCTCTTCGTCTATGAGTATGTTTGAGGACTTTATATCGCGATGAATCACAGGGGGGCAAGCATAACCATGAAGGTACTCGATTCCACGAGCTGCTTGAACAGCTATTGTCACCCTTCTTACCCAATCTAACTGCTCTTTCAGTTCATTGTTCTTGCTATGAAGGTGTTGGTGCAAAGAACCATTAGCCATGAACTCGTAAACTAGAAGTCTTTCGCCGCCTTCTTCGCAATAACCAAGCAGATTCAGGAGATGAGCATGGTTTAACCTCGAAAGCAAGTCTAATTCTGTGTGAAACTCTTTCGAATTCTTCTTTAGATCAGGTGAGACAATCGCCCTTTTCACTGCTACGATCGTCCCATCCTTTAAAACGCCTTTGAAGACGCATGAAAAGCTGCCCTTTCCTACCACGGATTCCTCCTTAAACCCATCAGTGGCTCTCTCTAGTTCTTCATAACTAAACATCTGAGCCCTCCTAATCTTCAGCTCATCCAAATCAGGCCGGATTTTTCGACTCTCCTTACAAAACGAACCATTACCACCACCCTTCCTCGAAGCAACAGAGCACCTGCAGTTCCTTAACTTGTAACGAACATACAGAACAGAAGTCAAAGAAACTGCACTCACCAAACACACAGCAAAACCAACTTCTGCAATAATGATCGGCAATTGCAGTGACCAAAACTTTTCACTCTTACTCACAGCTCTAGCAGCATCAGAACAATTGTTGATGCACTCACCAGAGATGCAACTGGAACAGTTGTATCCACACTTCCTATCTGATGTCAAACCACATTGAACCACCTCGTACATTCCATTAGGACAAGCGCTACAGGGGACACAAATGTGGGCACCAGGAGCTTTGCAAGGCACACTGGCATTGCCTAACTCGTAGAAATCACGAGAACAAGGCGTTTGCCTACACACGCCAGGGGAAACTGCAAGGGGAAGAGCTGAAGGGAAGTTAGCACCCCAACAAACAGGCAAAAGAGATGTTTCTGCAAGAATTCCACAAGTGAAGTAATCCCCAGCAGCAATCTCGTAAAGCATAACGCCATTAGGGGGTGGTGTGCTTTTCTCCACCTTATAACCCCAGCAGACTACTCCTCTGTCGTAACTTCGAATCCCACAAGCATGAAACTTACCCCCAACTACAGACAACATGGGATCCTCAGGTGCTAAATCCACATTAAGCTGCTCGTAATTCATAACAGAACCAAAAGAAATAGCTTCTTCAAGATCCAAACTAGTACCCCAACAAACAACTCTCGAATGCACTCCTTCCAAAATCCCACAAACATGAAATCCACCCGCTGCAATTGTTCTAAACCTCAACTCTTTCGGAACCAACCCTATCACATTGCTACTGGTCTGATCCCCCCAGCAGAAAACACTCCTATTCTGAGCAAATAACCCGCAATTGAACTCGGACCCTGCAGAAATGGACTGGATCTGCCCATCGAAAATGTAGCTCTTCGTCATATTATAACCCCAACAATCAACCAAAGAAGTGTTCCTAAACTTCCCCATTAAGGGTTTCCTCAACCCACATAAATGGTGATCTCCAGCACTAATTTCCAAGTACTCTGAATTCCTCGCCATTTGTAGAAAAACACCCATAGGAATGAACCCAGTGCTCCCCCAACAATAGGGTTGATTCGAATCCATCTCAAGTCCACAAACAAACCCACTCCCAGCAGTCAAACCAACAAAAGGCAAATGATTCGGCATTGCATGAAGTATAGCAAGATTAGAGCCATAGCAAGTAGCTAAATGAGACCCATCAGATTTTAAACCACAGAAAACCGGTCCATCCTCGCCGTAAGAAATGGAGATGGATGACATTGACCCCAAGCTAAAAACATGGCAACATAAACAGGAAAACAAAATCAAAATTACAAAAATCTGATCAAGGAGAAGCAAGGAGCCGTTCCATGAAAACAGCTGCTTCATCCCTGCAGGATGAGAGAGCGAAAGGGCGTTCGGATTTTTTTTATCGTGGGGTGGAAATTTGACCGGTTAGAATAGTGGGGAACGGTGGCGGGGGAGGTGGCGGTGAAGCTGGCTGAAGCGTTGCGAGTGTGTGTGAGAGAGGGGGAGGGAAAGTAAGCTGATGGGAGCATTAAATGATGATCGGACGGTGGAGAATGGAGGATTGGAAATCGGAGGGCGTGTGATTGCGTTTGAATAATAAAAGCGTATGTAGGTACCGCTGGCTGTCACGCTCGCATTCAATGCTTCATTTTATGGGTTCATATAACTAAAATCGTTATTTGGGACTCTCCCGTCATTTTTTAAATTCTTTTTTTTAATTACTTAAATTATTATTTTTATTCATTTATCCGTTTATATTTGAATCTTGAGCTGACACCTATGCATGTGGGAGCGATTAACAATTGAAGTTTAAATCTTACTGTTATTTTTTTATTTATTATTTAATTTTTCATTTTATAGAGTGTGTGTATATATAGTTAATTCTACGTAATACTCCCTAGTTATAATATTAAGTGAATTTTTTTAATTGATATGTCTAAAATTTTGAAACGAATAAGAATAAAAAATGGAACAAAGAAAATAATTCATCTGCGACTTATTTTCATAAATGTAATCATATTCACACGCAAAATTAAAGAGTACCTTAATAAAATTAAATTTAAGAAACAATGTAGAATAGTATCAGCAGGTAATTTCACAGGGGAGTAGTAATTTTCAATGGATTTGAGGAACAATAATTTTTAAATGTTTAAAATTAAAACGGCTTTTGTGATTTTAAAATTGTTAGTTAGTCAAATAATTTAATGAACGTGATAACTCAATACAATTAATACAATTAATCAATTGAATGTGCTTTAATTTGATATTTTGATTGAGTAGTTGAATTTGAAATTCAATCTCAACATAATACACTATTTGAGGTAGTTACATGTAACATGTTTTTTTTTTTTAAAAAATAATAATTTCTCATCTAAGTAATCATAGTAATAATATTTGCCTCACAACCTAATCTAAGTAATCACCGTTTAATGCAGAATAAATGTTGCAAACTGTCTCACAGTACTACCACAAACTTAAATGCACCCCACACACACACACACACATATATATATATATATATATATATATATATATATATATATAGAGGCATTTATTAATTTATGATCCGAAAATATACAAATAAATATTTCATTGTAATAATGCACAAAATTTAAAGTATTTAAGTAAATATCTAAACGAAGGTATTCCTACAAAACAGCATTATGTAATTGATTTTTTAATTAATTTGAGGAAAAACAACACAGTGATCGTATTTATAACTGTTATAACGAAATAGTGGAAATACTACACACTCCTTCCAAAAATTAAAAAAATAAAACAGAATGCTCGTTTTCTCTTTTCATTTTTCCCTATGGCTCGTTTTTATGTGTAATTTCCTGTGATTATCCTATTAAATAATTACACTAGTTTTCAATACAAATTAACTTATATAATTTTTTTTTACAAAGTCTCTTGTGAGACCTTAATTTTGTGGGACGCCTTGTGAGATGGATTAAAGTATGTCTATTATATTGATAAAATATGTTTAATTATTGTTAAAAAATATTTTTAAAGTATAATAATGAATTGTAAATTAAAGTATGATTTTATGGCGCTATAATATGATTCATTATTGACATACTTTAACTACAAATAAATATATTTTAACTATATAATAAACATACTTTAGTAATGAATTGACCCGTCTCATGATCGTCTCACAAAAAAACCCGTCTCACAAGGCAGTATCTCAATTTTTTTTACTACCATAAAGCGTAAAATAGGAAGATATATATACAAATAAACTAAATGATAAAGTTTAGTTTCGTGTGAGAAAATACTTATGTAATACGTGTTAAAAGATAATTACCATATAAGTAATTATGTTTATTGGCCATTAAAGGATTTTTTTTAAATATAAAATTCTAAATATATGTAAATTATTAATTAAGAACTTGAAATTTTTTTTTTATCAATTCAAAATCCGAAAAATATAATACTATTAATTCAGGACTTATAATCATGAAATCAATAAAAATCTAATAACATAATTATATAAATTTACCATTAATTAGTATGTTATTTTAATGATAATAAATTACAAAATATTATGTTAAAAAATAATTTTAATATATGAAATTTAATGTAGTTTTTATTATTTTATTTATAGTTTTAGGTCCTGTATTGATAGTTTCATATCTTTCATGTCTTAAATTGATAGAAGAAATATTTTAAATCCCTAATTGATAATTTACCTATTTTCGGGGTGTATATTGAAAAAATCCCTTAATTGGTATATCATTATAAATGTTATAATTTATTTCAATACAAACTTACCTTAACTACTAATAAATATACTTTACTTATACTATGAATATAATATAATAATGGGTTAACAAAATAAAATTCGAGTGAATGCATACTCAAGTTCAAGTGGACGAACAGATACTACATATCAAGCCTATCTTTATAGTACAGGAGGGAGCTCCATCTAGGGGTAGACAAAAATACCAAAATATCGGTATACCGTGTTTACCATATCAAAAAATAATAAAATTACCGAAAATTTCAATTTACCGAAAATTTTGGTACGGTATGGTGCTGTACCAAAATTTTCGGTACGGTATCGGTAAGTAATTTTCAAAAAATCGGTATTTCGATATATACCGAAATACCGATAATAGATACCAAACTTAAAATTAAATTAATATTAATATTAATTAATTAATTGCTAATTATAATTTATATGTAATATATTACAAGTCAGTATACTATATGCAAGAATCCTTCCCCAACCGTGCTTTTCTCCACAACGATTTTTTTTTTTTTTTGCATTCAAGATCCTTTATTCGTTTCAACTCTGTTTCATTTAGAGTTTAATTTAGATAATAAAATTGAAAATGGATTAAGGAAGCAGATGAATTAAGGAGAACCTGAAATCACTGTCATCAAAGATTTTGTGAGCTTTCCACTTCTTAATGGGGAATTTAGATAACATGGCATTGCCATAACTCTCTATGCTAAACGTGCTTCATCCCCAAACTTCAGCCAAATCCGAGAATGGCTTCGTATTAAATGAAAAGGGTAGAATTGTCTTGTTTGGAGTATGTTTAGTAATATATACTTATATTAATTAAATATATTGGGGTGAAATAAGTAATTGGGGTATGTTTAGTGATTTCGGGGTGCAAATAATCACCCCCTACTTTATACTAAATAAATAGTACTCTATAATTTATAATTCATGTATACAGTATTACATTAAATTATTTATAGCATAGTGTTAATTATACTAACTCTTAATTTGTTAGTGTATTTATTTAGAAATTAGTATAAAATAATGTTTTCGATATGGATCGGTATATATCGGTATCTCGATATTAACCTATATTTCGGTATTCGGTAAAAAACGGTATCAATTATCAATATACCAAAATTTTGGTATACCAAAAATTTCGGTACAATAACGGTATATATTTTTCAATACCGAAAGTTTCGATACGGTATACGGCATGCCTAGATATTTTCGATATAGCGTACCGTCCACCCCTAGCTCCATCCATTTGGAGGATATCTATTTTTTTTTGCGCATAGTCGTATTAGTGGCTAATGTTGGACAATGTATGAGAGTATTTTATTTACTATTCACAATTTCACCAGCAGTATTACATTGAACATCTCAACCCTAACATGCGATTTACTACAAATAAAGTTATATTATTAACCTTTCATTTGTACGTATATAAATTTACGTGCGTAGCCTAGAATAAAAAAATATAATAAAAAAATGATACTCCCTCCATCCCGGAGAAGTCGGTATAATTTTTTTTTGGTACGGAGATTAATGAGTATAATAATTTAATGTAAAATGAAGTGAGAAAAATAATATTTAATGTGTAGTGGGTAGTTGTATTAGAGGTGATATGTGGGGTCCATGAGAATAGATTAATTGTTTTTGTGTGGGTCACATGTATTAAAAAGAAAATGTGTCAATTTTAGTGGGACAAACCAAAAAGGAAAGTGTGTCAGCTTCTATGGGACGGAGGGAGTATTAAGCCTGAAATGTCCACATTTTGCCATTTTGGGAATCCGCACCAAAGGTCCACATCTCCCTTTTTAAACACATGAGACCCACACACATCACTAATACAATAACTTTATGGGACCCATATACATACTAATACAACTACCAACTACACCTTAAATAATAATACTCTTTAATCCACGTGCAAAAAACAAATGTCCACCTTTGTGGCGGTCGGAGGGAGTAAATGAAACCTTGATGTTTGCATGTTCATAAGAAGTAGTTTTTTGTTGGAGAGCCAATAGGGAAGGGTGGAAAGACCTTCCAGCTGAGTTTGGTTGCTGCAGGGTGGGAGTTCGAATCCTGCCTTTGGTATAGATTTGGTCCATTGCAAGCACAAATTTAACAGTGAGCCCTTCCTACGAGCCACTTGAGTCACATCCTACAATTTATCTCCTCCACCAATCTCTAGGACAGGGGTATAGGGGCCCCTAATGGTGGGGTACACCATAATTTTGTGTTGGAGAATTAAAAAATAGTAGATGGGGGCTTCTCGGGATTTTGGGACGACTTTTGGGGTTATAATCTCATTAAATTAAACACTATAATACAAATTTATGCTACTTTCTAGGATTATCAATATCAACCTCATAATATATTTTATTTTATTTTATTTTATTAAATTTAACTGTTTTTCATGTGAACCCAAATCAATCTAATAGCACAATTTGTTTTATATAACATGACATTATTGTAAATAATTTTTTTTTTCAAGTGGATTAAGAATTATTATAATTTAATGTGTAGTGAATAATTATATTAGTAGATGTGTGAGCTTCATATTTTAATTGTATTCGTAGGTGTGTGTGGGTCCCATGTGTGTATAAAAGAAAAAAAGACCTTTGAGTGGAACGACGAAAATGAGAAAAAAATGGATCTTTTAAGGGGGGCTAGAGAATATTTCAGCTGATTTCTTATTTATATTTTCTAATAAAATAAAATTATGTAGAGTAATTTATATATAATTTTATCATTTTTTATTTAAAGTATATTTGCATACTCTTTCCATCTCATTCTAATAATTAATATTTATAACATATTTTGCATTGTAGTATTTTAAATATTCTTTATTTAATGAGTCTTAATTTTTATTAATTAAAATAATTATATATTTTATTCATAAAAAATTGTGATCAATTAAATAGTACAAGTTAACCTTTTAATTTATTATTACATATATCAGCTGATTTCTTATTTATATTTTCTAATAAAATAAAAATATGTAGAGTGATTTATATATGATTCTCATTTTAATTATTATATATTTCTTTTTTGGTATCTCATTCTAATAGTTATATTTTTCTTTCATGGTATAAGAACGCAGGAACTTGCCTTATAACATAGGTTTTCTTACGAAATGAGACAAGTCAAATAAGCCTGATGTTCTTTTATGGAAGCATGCAAAAAACGGAATCTACCCCGTTAAAACATACTATTTGACAAGTTTTGAAAACATAGAAGAAGACGAGTTAAATTATGGCTATAAAATCACTTTGAAAATGGATTTTGTCTTTGAGAAGTTTTGAAAACATAGAAGAAGACAGAGTTAAATTATGGCTATAAAATCACTTTGAAAATGGATTTTGTCTTTGAGGAAAAGACGAATTTGTACTCGGGTCCCAGAAAATCAACATTGAGTCTATAGTTCATGTCTTGATACGGAATTTTTAGGAAACGAGTCTGAAGTCAAATAAGAAAAATATCTAAAATAGTGTATTTATTTAAAAAAAAAATCTAAAATATCTTATATTTTGAAAAAAAATATATTCATAGATAATACAAGGATTTAAAATGCTTAAATTAAGAAAAAGCTTCTTTCAAATATTTTAAATATAAAATAATGAAAATATATCGAAAAATATAAAATATCAAATTTTACATGGTAAAATAACAAAAAAAAATCATAATAATTCATTGCATGATGGATTTAAAAATAAAATAGATAAAACACAAAAAAAAAACTTAATTTCGTGAATCAAGTCGGTGGACATGTAAATTCTTTCCTCTAAAAATATGTCAATACACTACCGTTGATTTCAGGCTATCAAAACCAATAAAACAAGATGTAAATAAAAATGATTTAATTAATTATAAGACCGATGCAAGATTTGTTATTACTAAAGCATAGTGGACAACACATAGCTGACATATTTTGAGGTTTCGTTATTTGGTTGGATTTAATTTAGTTTAGCATGATTTAAGTTGGTCCATTAGTTTCGTTATTTCAAGATTTATTGCACTCTAAAAAATATCTAAAATAGTGTATTTATTTAAAATAAAAATGTAAAATAGCTTATATTTTGAAAAAAATTATTCATAGATAATATAAGAATTTAAAACGCTTAAATTAAGAGAAAGCTTCTTTCAAATATTTTAAATATAAAATAATGAAAATATATCGAAAAATATAAAATATCAAATTTTACTTAATAAAATATCAAATTTTACATGGAAACATGGAAAGGTCAAATTGAAAAACTATGATAAAACTCCATAATTCCATTATATATTCTTTAAACAACCGAGTTCTATAATGTTTAAGCAATAGAGTTATATGTGTAAAACAAATAATGAATCAAAATTCTACTATAATATCTCAAATGAATGAAACAGGTTCTACCCTAACATTTAGGAGTGAAATAAAAAAAATAATATAATAATAATAAAATCCTCTATTTTGGGATGTTAGTGTTACAATAAAGTTTGGGTCAATAAATAATAGGTACAAAACGTATTTAAAAATTATTAAGTGATACATTCGCTTCAGAAAATTATCGATAAATACAAATTATATTTTGTTTTTTCCATAATACCTATATCTATCCGTACATAGTGTGCATTGTTAAGATGAAAATAAAAAACGTTATTTATACGAATGTACATTATGTACATTCTATTGAGAAATAAACTGCAAATACGCGATTAAATTGAAAAATCTTACTAATAAATAGTGTGCATTCTTGAGAGATAATCAAACAATACGTGATTAAACTGAAAAACCCTACGAATGTACATTGCATTTTTGAGTGAGAAATGAAAAATACACGATTGAAACTAAACCCTATGAATGTACATTAGTGTGCATTTTAAGAAAGAAATAGAAAATACGTAATTAATTAAATTAAAAAATGGTTGTTATAATTATCCTTAAATCTTTAACCCATTGTTTTTATTTGATTTAGTGTACATTAGTGTTCAATAAATCTGTGTAAATTGAAAACGTTGAAATATTTAGGGTTGTAAATAAGGATTAAATTGAAAAAAGAAATAGACGTTTAAATCAATGTATTTATTAATAATTAGATTATATATACACGTACCTATTAAGTAATAATCCCATAAATTTTTATCATTGAAACAGTTTCAATCATTTATTTTTTATTGCCATACACTTCATAATACAAAGACTCCAGCCATATACTGATATACGTACATAATCTTATCACAAGTTTCCAAAATATTTGCCTAACATATGATCTTATAAGTTATATTTCTCAAACTTAATTTCCTATGAATAGGAATAATCCACAAATAATTTGTTTTTTATTTTTTGAGTCAGAATTAATTAATTTCCTATGAATTAACAACTACCTGCATGAGACGTATTTATGTGGTATTGTGAGACAGATAAAAAAATGTTAATATTTTAATAAAATATGATACGTAATTAATAAAAATAATAATATATTTATGAGTTATTTTATGAACACTTTATATAATAAATAAAAAGTTATAATATTTTTAATAAGGAGTGATAATATTTTTATTGAAAAATGATAGAAATAATTAATTAGTAGTATTATCTGAGACTGTGTCACGACAGAGACCTTGCTAGTGTTGTTGCGAAAAAACTCCTAATTTTAAAAATCCCATATTTAAATTCCACATTTGAAAAAAATATTACTTGTTTTGCAATACTGCTAAAAAGGAAGGATTCTTTAACACAATTCCTAAAAACAAGGATTAATTTGCCATAAAATTAAAACCTTAAATTTTCAGCCCATTAACCCGGTTATATTCAGTGTAACAAAATTTAGCCCAACTAATTTAACAACCTTAAAATGTGAATGGTATATACAAATGAAACCTAAACCCCCAATAGCTCAATTTGTTGTTATACATTTTTTTTTTCTCTTAAGAAATGAACATGGTGGAGGGATAGCTACATACAACTTCTACTCCTAAGTCCTAAATACTGAACTAAAACTGAACAATGGTCACCAATTATCCATAATTTGTGTGATCAATTTAAATACCATCCGAATGATGATCTGAAAGACAATCTCACGATTAACTGTTAGACGATCCCCTGTGTATAGCCTCTGAAATATGAGAATTTCAGAAAGAAATTTGTTTCTCTCACCAAATTAAGACTGCTTCTTGCTGGTTAGGAGAAGCCAATAAAATTGCAATTTGGCTAGAATCAATGGCCACTGGAAACCGAGGATTTTCTAGAATGGAAGATCCTTGAATAAATGCTTTTAGTTCTGATAGATAGCCAAACATCAAGAGCAAAGCCAACGAGGCATGCGAAGGCCATAACCACAAAAACGAGGCGGTAACAGTGGGCTCCACTGCAGGTGTCACCGCCTCCCTCGGTGGCTGTGGCCTCCGCATCGTACAAGATTCCCGCGAGCAACCCCGAGAAGAGGAAGGACCCGAGGGGGAGATTGAGGACTAGAATGTTGTAAATGAGGCCGTAATATCTAAGGCCGAAGAGCTCCGAGGCAGTGGGAACCGTGACTGCCACACGGACGCCATAGCGTATTCCGACCACTATCGAGCCGACATAGAGTGATCCCGGCAGTGCCATGGCCATCACAATGTATCCCATTCCCATCACAATCTGAGAACATGCCATCCAAACAGGCCTTGGAGTCCCTGCCCTCCTGCAAAATTACAAAACTTAATTTCATTTTTTTCTTAATGAGGAGCTTGGTAATTGGTATTGGGTTTTGGAAAGAATTGAATGGGTAAGGAATTAATGAATATTGGATTTTAAATGATAATGTCTCTTTGGTGCTGAGGAATAATTATGGGTAAATCATCAAATATCAAACAACCAAATAAGTTGTGTATGAAAAACTACAAATACCCCTACATTGTGTTTGAGTTAAAAAAAAAAAAACTTATAATAAACAAACTAATCAAATTATAAATCTGCAAATGCGAATTGATAGTTTGTTATTGCTAACTAATTTTAAAATTTAATTATTAATTTTATTTAAAAGAATTCAGGGATATTATGTAGTTTTCTAAACCACAAAATTTATTAGGTAATTTGGTAAAATCTCAATTGAGTATTTATAAGTTTATTCAATAAAAAAGAAGAAATAATTTGGTTTCTCATTTGAGGAAACAAAGGCCGGGATGGTATGAAGGTCGTTCCTTACAAGTTACACATGTAACTCATTTTCATTTAATTTACGCTTTTTAATAAAAATGATTAACTATTTTTATGATTTGAGTATAGTAAATTAGTAATGAAAGGAAATGATCAACTGTGACTCAAAACAAACATAATGTTTATCATTTTCATGATGTATGTATTGTCTTACTCTTATCATCTTGCACACTTGTTCGCAAACTATGAATCAACCTACAACCCAATTCATCGGGCAACCTGAATTTATTGTTTCATTTTAATTAATTATAATCTAAGCTCAAAGTAATAGCTTACGAACATGTGTCCGAAGAGTGACATACCCAAAAGTTATCAAACATACCAAATTATACTATCTAAAAAAAACAATTAAAAATATTATTATCATAAATTTATAACACATATTTAGAACAATAATAATGAATTGAATATAAATTTATGTTGCAATAAATTAATAATTTAAGTACTAGATAAAATGAAAGATAAAAAAACACAAGGTTTAAAATGGAAAAAAAAGAAAAAAAAAGAAAAAAAAAAAGAAGGTGGAGTATATAACATTAAAAGTACATATGTTTGATAAATAATTAATATGAAATAAATAAAAAAATATAAATAAATAAATAATATAAATATTAAGAAGAAAAATGGATAACGAGATTGACAAAGTGTAATGGTGAGACAGTTTCCAAAAGTGGGCATATATAAAAAAGAAAAATATAAAATAAATTATTGATACAATAGTCTTTCTCATTAGAGGTGTTTTTTGAGACGGGTCTTGCCCTAAAAAAAATTATATTTTAAATTAAATTAAAAAAGAATTAAGTAAAATAAGGGCCGTGTGTGGTTATGTTAAATTAATCAATTATAATTAGAAATAAGTCCATTTCATTAGATTGAAAGCAGGCGCGCCTGCTGGTTTCCAAATGCCATATTGAATTTTTAATGCTTTTAAATATTTTCTAAATAGTATACCCATTTTTCCAAGGTAACCCAACACCAAAAGTAAAGTATAAAAGTGGAAATTAACTAATTGTAATTAACGTGAATTATAGTAGTAATTAGGGAAAACAAAAGGTAGAGTTACCAGATGAAGTGTTCAGAGACCGACCCGGACAGGATCCGACCGAAGAAACCCCATATGCTTGTTAGCGAAACGAATATGGATACATCCGTATACCCGAGAGCTGAACCCATTTGCCCCATATTGTTCATCACTGCAAGACCCGTACAACTCCGCACAAAAACGACCCAAATAAGATCCAAAAATCTACGGTTTTCAGCGCCTCAAATATTGTGTGCTCTTCCCCCAACGCCGGCGGCCTCTTCTCCACTACCTCCGCCTTCTCTTCCGCCGCCGTCGCCAGTAATGGCTCAGCCACGCGTTGTTCAACATCGGTCGCACCCGCACTCGACCGGAGATAATTCTCCGCCGTGACGTAGAATGGAATCGAGATAGGGGAAATTAAGAGGACCAAAAGTCCGGCGGCAAAAATTTGGGAAAATAGACGGCTGTGAGTCCCCGTCACGTCGAATGCCAACAAGTAAAGCGCGATTATTACTGCGAGGACGTTGATTATGCTGAAGTATTTGGTATCGTCGGTTTCCTCGGCGGCGGAGGACGGCGGAACCTCGCGGAGGAAGAAAACGGCGGTGAGGCAAACGATGAAAGGGATAATTGCAAGCATGAGAAGAAATTTCGCAGGGTCATCGGCGAACAGAGCGGAACAGAGGTCGGTGAAAATCGCCGTACTTAATCCGATGTATCCTTTCAGAATTCCAGATACAGGACCGCGATTCCGCCGGAAATTACGAATGCATGTTACCAGAACCGCCGTGTTCATCCACGTCGTGCTGTTTCCTCCCAAACAAAGGAAAATGCACATCTGCAATCGAAATTCGCGCACACTAATTTTTAGCAAATTTTAAAAAAAAATCGATTGAATTTCAATTGAAGTATATAATTGTGTGGTTACCGCCCAATAAGGGAGGGGTTGGATGACGCGGCTCACGACGAGCCACTGGACGCCGTAGCCGATGAATCCTATAACGGAGCCAATGAGTATAATGACGGGCGGCGGAAGACGGTCGGAAGCAACTCCGGCGAATATCCCGAAGGCTTTCCCGACGTCTTTTGCGACGGAGAGGTTGTTGAGCTCGAGCTGCGTGAGCGCCATGAGCGATTTGAGGGCGTCGGAATAATTGGAGAAGGTGTAATTGTTGCCGGAAATTGCCTGTACCCAGACGGCGGTGACGAAGCCAAGCCATCTGCCGGCGGGATAGTTCGGCGCGAATTCGAAACCCATTGAAATCGATGAGAGAACAAAAAACTGAAAATTGAAGGAATAGTGGGTGTGATTTTGTAGGCGTTGAGAGCGAGTGATGGAATGGTGCAAAATGTGAAAGAATTTGGTGATATATTTTGGGGGGTAAACCTAATATGTTGATTTTTATCCATATATAGAGACACTATTTTATGATTTTCCAATAATAAGAAATAAATACGTCGAATTTTCTTTTTGGAAGGGGGTGATGAATTATACTGTTATCACATACTAAGCATACATGTATGGGTGATAAATGTATATATACCATATGTCCATGTGAACACAATGAATTTGAGATTTTGCAATAGCTTCTTATGGAAAACAATAACAAAATTTTAAATAAAGGTATATTCATTTCTCGGCCCTTGCATGATACTCCATTTTATGTATTTTTTAGATAGTTATTATTATATTTTATTAAAAATATTACTATTATTTTTTATTTATATATTGTTTATGAAATTTTGCACTTTTACCACTATCATTTTTCATCATATATTTTTTATTTTAATATTATTATATGATGTCACACAAATTTTAATATCATTCTTCATAAATAATTTTTTATTTATTTTTTTTATATCATAAAAAATAGAGTAAATCTTGTGAGAGGGTATATGTGAGAAAGAATTCATTGTTAAAAGAAACAAGTATTTATTGTGGAGTAAGTAAAGTATATTTTATATAATTAAAGTATATTCCTATGAATTATAATATAATACAATGCAATCACACCTTAATTTAACGTTCGTTATATATTTAAAAAAAAAACATAAAAACTAAACATACTTTAACCCTCAACAAAAATAATTTATGTACATGACAATCTACCGGAATTTGTGAACTTTTTATTACTTATCTTTGTCTTGAAATTAATTTTTAGATTTGTCCTTTACTAACCCCTTTCGAATTACATGATTAACAAGAGAAACAAATGAAATTAAAGAAAAAAAAGTAATATCCTAAAAATAATTTGACTATGCATGAACTCCAATTCTTTGTTGGGTTTGTCGATAATGGATAATTTGCATTTTATTGTATTTATTATAATAATAATAATATCCTTAAAAATTAGTATCTTAATATAATACTGCATCATTTATCTCAATTTAAATTAAAACTAAATACAAAAAATGTAAAAACAAAAATAAAATTTTACCAAAAACATATTTAAATGTTTTTTTTAAAATATTCATGCATAACATTTGCAGAAAACATATTTAAATATTTTTTAATATTCATACATAATATAAATATTAAAAAAAACTTCTGAATCTTACGGAATTACTTCCATAAGTTAAATAAGAAATTATTCTTTATAACGAAAGTGGAAAAGAAATATTGGAAATATACGTTGGACTATAATTCTATATATGCTCGAAAGTTAATGATTGAGGTCCAGTGGCCAATATGCCATTTTAGATGGGCTTTCAGTTCATATATTATACTAATAATCATCTCTAGAGAATGATGAGAAGATTCCCAACTCTTGTTCAAATTTATTTTGCAGGGTGAGTATCGTATAAATTGGATTTATATAGATTTACATGTAAACTTTTATTTTTTAAAAATATGTTTTAGTATATAAAAATTATTTTTTGAAGATTAATAATTTTTATACAGAAGAGTAATAATTCATATATCTAAAGAGTAAAATATTCATGTATTAAAGAATAATTGAAAAATCAAAATTTACAAAAATTTGAAAATTTTTTAATTTTAAAGAGTAATAATTTATGTTTATTCTTTTAAAAAATAAAGAGTACACGTCCTTTATACCAAAGAAAAAATATACCATTTAATATTAAAGGGTATCTAGACGCAAGGTGTCTCCAAATCTCACAAGTTTTAGGCTTATTTAGTAATAAAGATAACAAATATCCTATACAAAACTTGCTCTTCCACGGAAGGTAAGTGTTATTTTTTATTCATGAATTATTTAATTCTTATGGTTGATGAAATTTTATGATTCGTTATATTGATACAGTTAAATTTTAAAGGTATAATAATATAAAATTATTTATTTTCTAGTTCTCTATCTTATTGGTACATAGGGACTATTCGCCTTCTAGAAGATATGTCGGATGATGGTAGAGGTGCTGACGTGGTGGGTCTTGATTGGTAAAGACGGAGTCCTGATAAAACTAGCAGAGCCTGCCCTGGTGTGAAGACAGAGTTTGTATTTTGAATGTAGAGTTGGAAAAATGGCAGTGCGAATTAGCAAGCCAAAATTGGAATGCCACATGATGGAAGTGAACGTGCTACATTGAATTTCTAAAAATCTAAAAAATTGAGAAAGCAAGAGCTTCTGGTTCATAGGTGACACACCCTAAATCAACTACGGACAAATTTATTCCATTACAAAATTTTGTAATCTAAATTTAACTACCCTAGTTTACTAGCAGGTCAAACGATGAATTATATATATTTAATTTAATACACTAAGTGAAAAAGTTATGGATCAACTTTAAAACTAAGGTAAATTAAGATACAAAATTTTTTATTTTCCCATTATTTTATTTCTAGAATTAAGATTTACTCTTAATAATGTGTTAAACATTGCTTAAAAGAAAAATAATTAACTCTTAAAATGTGTTAAACTTTGCTTAAAAGAAAAATAATTAAACAAGGTGAGTGAACCTGAATATTCTCTTAATTTTATCATATGTACTTTTTGTTATAGAATGAAGTCTAATTAGAGCAAAATTTTCTTTTATTTTAAATAATTATTAATACAGTATTAATTTCTGGTAGACTTTGCGAAAGAGTTTCTGCCAATTTAACCTCGATCTAACTTCCGTTGAGAAGAAAAGGATTAAGAAGCAGCTGCACTGTAAACTCCCACTCAATCTACGGGAGCTCATACATGGAAAATCTGCCAACTTGTTAGGGTTTTTATGCCGAATTTAGTTGAAAGATGATTTGTTGAGAAATGGGGCGAGAGATCTCTTATTTGTTTCAGTCCAAGACTCTCTTGATATTCTTGGCGGCGTTAGTGCTCATATTTCTCGCCTATTCCTTCTCTCAGCAGGTTATTCTTTCTCCTAATTCGTTCAATTTTGATGTTTTCACACTTCTAATTCGCGATTCGGATGAATTATGAGTTGCCTGATTTCTCGGATCTGTTTCTCTTTCCCTGTGGACTTTGTAATTCTCGAATTAAATGTATCTGAAATTCTTGATTTCAATTGATCAAATGGTGTAAGTTTACCTTTCTTACCCAGTTCTTTTAGGTATATATATAATGTAGTTTAAGAAACAATTCTATGTCTAATCGTTGATTGAATTGTCATCCTTACGAACAGTTAATAAATGTTGTTGTTGAGTGGTTTATTGATAAGTAGTTCTAGCTTTGACAAGATCATCAACATTTGTAAGTTGGTTAATGAGCGTGCTTATATATACATACTGATATGTGCAAGTATGAAGAAAATGATGACTCCTTCTCTTTTTATATAAACTTAAGTAACTTCGTATTCAAGGATAACTCGCTAGGGATTATTGCCACATTTGCTGGAAAATTGACCAGGATTGCTGGTTTCTATGAGCCATTCTCACCTGAAGATTGTATGAATCTGTTATGGCTTCTCTTATTTTTATCATTGTGCTAGTTGTCTTGGGTGGGGCCATGCCTTGAGGACAGTGTATGTATAGAAGCAACCATTTACTTGCTCAATTATCCCGTAGAAGCCTAATAACTCCTCATTGTTTCATCTGGATCATGCTAGAGATAAATGGCTGTATATTTGTTTAGTTTCTTTATGATATGAGCATTTTTTCTTCCTTTTTTTTTCATGTAGAATTTCGTTTGTCATAACCATTTGTATTCCTTTCTTGAATTTGATCCAGAATTGGTGTTACTTTCATGTCCATTTTTCATGTGTTGATCATTACTGCTTTTAACTTTAAACATATGGTCAGATCGATATTTTACTTTGTACATCCAGGGGACAGTGGAGGTGGAAGATGTATATGAAATCACTCATAGAGTATATTTGGATGTTGACATAGATAAGCAACGGATAGGTATGCCCCCTTCATATTTTATGTTAATTTAGTATTGAGCGCCCCAAAATACAAGTGCGCATTTTTACTTCGCAAATAACTAGAAGTCTAGAATAGAAGCTTTGTTGAAATCACCATTTTGTCCCTTTGAATTAGAAGAAAACTCTCTAGTGTGTTTGTCTTTCTCTCTCTCTCTTACTTAACTGCAGAACTATAATAGCCCTTTTAGAATCCTATTGCACTCTATTCTTTAACATATAAAGGGAATGATGCTTGGTCCAATGTTAAGTGAGAGGTCTGTCGAGTCCATAAATGTTAGAGGCACAAGGCTGCTTCTGAGCTCAAGACACGTGAACATGACCACAAAATTTAGAAAACACTGAAAAATATAAATTTGGATTTCGAAAAAGCTCATTAGTGTAATTAAGCAATAAAACACCCAATGAGGTTCAATTATGCATTGTGAGAATGCCCAATAACGTATAATGCTACAAGTTTACACAAGAAATTCAATCAAATAAGCCGCG
The DNA here is from genome assembly GCA_023678885.1 of Pogostemon cablin. NCBI lineage: Eukaryota > Viridiplantae > Streptophyta > Magnoliopsida > Lamiales > Lamiaceae > Pogostemon > Pogostemon cablin. Next base: position 19,883,563 of record CM042954.1, on the reverse strand, counting down.
CAAGCATCAGATGTTCACTAGTCATGACAGTGGCTGCCGTACTCCATCTGGTGGGGGCAAATGGAGTCCAGCAGCACAAAGTCTTTTTCTCTAGAAAGGCTTTATCTGTAAACCATAGGTTCGGGTTGGGGTGTGTGTGTGTGGGGGTGGGGGGGTTGCACTGTTTACTAGAGCCGCAACTCATGGAAAAAGGTGCACGAATAACTTACAAAGTCTCTGCCTCTTGCTTATGGAGGCTTTATTACTGGTACCCATGCGCCTAGCGTGGCGTTCCTCTAATAAATATGTTAAAAATCATGAAGTTCTGGAATATGGAATAATGAATTTAAATGATTGCAGGCTAATTAAAAGAACTGGGGATGTCATGTTGTCCATTTAGTGTATATTCTTAGATCTTATATTTTAAATTTCATATCAGTTCTCCTCAATATTCACAGGGAGAATCACTATTGGATTATATGGTGAAGTCGTTCCAAAGACTGTGGGTAATATTTTCTGGCTTCTGCTTGAATCTATCCCCATTAATCGTCTGCTTTAGTTTTTTTGGTTTGATATTCTATTTCTCACTATTTCCACGTTATTCTGTTGCAGAGAATTTTAGGGCTCTGTGTACAGGTATTTTGAAGTAACGTTATTGTTCAAGTTTGTTATGATTTTGGTTTATTTTATTCAACGAAAGAAGCTGATGAATGTTTTTTCTATGTCTCGTTCACTACTTATGTTTGTTGAATCAGGGGAATTTGGAAAATCTGCCACCGGAAAATATCTCCACTATAAGGGAACTCCATTTCATCGTATCATACCTGGATTTATGATACAAGGCGGTGACATTGTCTCTGGAGATGGAAGAGGAAATCTATCTATATACGGTGGCACCTTCCGTGATGAAAACTTCAAGTTAAAACAGTCGCATCCAGGTTTAAAAATACTCCTCCCTCCCTCCCTGCAGGGTATTCATGCAAACAAAGAATTCAATTTCTATACCTGATTTCCGCAGGTGTTGTGTCCATGGTGAATTCAGGGCCTGACTCTAACGGATCACAGTTTTTCATTACAACAGTCAAGGCTTACTGGTAAGTGTTACCTGATATAGACCATTGTCCAAATGTAGTGAGAAAATGTTTCACATTTATTCTTAAAATTGGGCGCAGGTTGGATGGGGAGCATGTTGTTTTTGGCAAAGTGATCGATGGGATGGACACGGTGTATGCTATAGAGGGAAGTGCAGGGACATACAGCGGGAAGCCAAGGAAGAAGGTGATAATTGCTGATTCTGGGGAAATACCTAAGAGCAAATGGGAAGAGGATACCAAAGTTTCAGTAACATAAGTTTTCTAAAGTTTGATCTCATTTTTTCATCTTCTATATCATATTTCTTGCTTTGTGTTAACTTGAGACTACTCTAGTCTAGTTGTACTGAAAGTATGATGACCACATTCCATATTAACCTTTTATATAGTATATATAGAGTATCATGCAGAACCTCCTTGAATATGGATTAAAAGACAACTTACTTCTTGATTATGGATTGAAAAGACAATATGTGGGTGGAACTCTTATTGGAAATGTGTATCAGATTAATTTTATGGGAGAGATTGAAGACTTAAAAGTTCATATTGTGAACATTCAGATTTTAATTAAAGACATAATTATTCTTAGGTACTTTTAGCATTGTTAGTTAGAATTAAGACAAACATTATAAAAACATCCAAGTAAAAGGTGATAATTAATGGATGGAAATTGATAATCATTCAAAGTAATTTAACTACTAGTAGTATAAAATGAAAAATCTTGTACATATTAATGATAACAAAGAATGAAGTTTGATTTAATGCCAGAATGTTTTAAATTGGAAGAGACATATTATTGAACACTTCTTTTTTTTTCTCCCCCAATTTTAGTCAATGTCTGTCTGCTGGTCCTAAAGATTTAAAAACATTATTACAATGTTTTATTCTAAGTTATATTTTAATATTTGCTTACCCATGTTCCACGTTCATAATCCCTCCCTCTACACTCAACTCTTTCTCAAAAATTCAGCTTTACTTTTCATAAGTGGTAATATGAAAATCAAATTTACATTAAACTCTCTAATGCACCTGGATACCAATTTGAGTTTAAGTGGTAGAAGATGGGTGAGCTTGACAGCTGCAACGTGGAGGTTTCATTGGTATGAATTGATAAACTCTTTCTATAAGTCATTTAAAAAACACTAGGATTCCATTGGAATTAGAAGTTGTAGTTCAATCTTATCTTTGATATGAGTTGAACCTTTTATAATTGCAATCAAACAATCTTTGATATGAGTTGAACCTTTTATAATTGCAATCAAACAATGAATCTTGTCTGTAAGTTACCTGATGCACAGTTTACCTAGTCTTTTTATAAGACACATCCCCCAACTTCTCCACCCATCTCTAAGGCCATCTCCAATGGTGGGGGCACCTTTTACCCAAATTTTTGGATAAAAGGTGTCACCTTCCTCCAATAATTAATCCTTTCATCTAAAAAATTTGGGTAAAAGGGAAATGTGACCCAAATTTGGGCAAATTTGGGTAAATTTGGGTCTTACCCAATTTTTTTTCTTTTACAATTATTTTTAATGCTCAATTTAAAAATAATTATTTATATATATATTTTTAACCACTCTTAATAATTATTTTTAATTATTAAATATATATTTAAGTTTTTTATATTTTATATAATTAATATATAATAAATTATGTGTCATTAAAATAATTTAAAAAATTACTTCTTGCACAATTAAAATTACATTACATTAAAAAAATTATATTGAACATTAAAAAAGATAGACATACAAATACATTAGACACTAGACATATAAATAAATATCTTAAAACTTAAACACTATTACGATAAATAAAAATACAAACACATACACAAACACAAATACATAAAAAATAAAACAACATAATTTTTATTCTCACAATTAAAATGGGGTAAATCACTCCCCGAACCTCCAAGATTAGTGGGAAAGTAATCCCCGTAAGTCTTGATTCATTGACTGGTTTAAACTCATTCTTTGCACAATAATATTTTATTGAAGTTGAAAATATTCATGCCGAACAGGATCAAATATCGTTGTCAGATCCATCTTCATAATTTATTGTCCTCTTTTCTTTGGGCTGTCTCTATCATTGTTCATTGATACTTGTTTGATTCATTCATTAGATCTTGTATTTGTTTGTTTGCTTCTTGAATTTTTTTTTATTTTGAGCTTCATTCTCTTCAGTTTTTCTTTTGAGTTTAGATTTTTTTACTCCATGTGATAGGCTCGAGGAAGAACCACCACCTTAATCATTTCCATCACTAGACAAGTTAAGATTAAACGAAGAAATACCATGAGAATATAAATTAAAATTTATACAAAATAGAAAGTAAAATTTATATAACATAAAATTTAGAAATTAAATTTAAAATTTAAATATAAATTAATTAATACAAAATAGAAATATATTATTTAATTAATAATTTAAAATTAGTGGGATAAATAATCAATTTAGAGTATTATAATTATTTAAATTTAATAAAATAATATTTTTAATAAGATTCTATAGAATATTCCCTTTTCACCAAATTTTAGGTAAAAACCATTGGAGGAGATATGCACCAAATCACCAAAAATTTAGTGATTTGATGATTTGGGTCAAATATGCCATTGGGGTTGCCCTAAGGCCATCTCCAATGGGAGACCCTTTACCCAAATTTTTGGATATCTTGTGCATTCTTCCTCCAACGGTTTACCCTAAACACTAAAATATTTGGGTAAATGGTGTTCGTGACCCAAATGTGGGTAATTTTGGGCTTTACCCAAATTCATGACCCAAATTTTTTTTCTTTTACATTTATTTTTAATACTCAATTTAAAAATAATTATTTATATATATATTTTTTTTAAGATAATTATTTTTAATTGTTAAATATATAATTATTTTTTTATATTTTATATAATTAATATATAATAAATTATGTGTCATTAAAATAATTTAAAAAATACTTCTTGCACAATTAAAATTACATATTACGTTAAAAAAATTACATTGAATATTAAAAAAGATAGACATACAAAAACATTAGACACTAAACATATTATATATTATAAAACTTAAACATTATTAGGAAAAATAAAAATACAAATGCAAACACAAACTCAAATACTTAAAAAATAAAACAACATAATTTTTATTCTCTACAATTAAAATGGGGTAAATCACTCCCCAAACTCCAAGATCAGAAGTATGGGTTTCTGGAGATGAGAAATTAATGGAAACATCATTTTGAAAGGAAGTTTCTATCTTTGCATAATCTTTCATCTTCTCCCAAATATGATCGAACTTAAACAACCCACTTTTGTAGTTCACGTCTTCTTTGAATAATTCTTTTGTCCACATCATCTACAAAGTTTGAGTTTATACAATGATTAAAACAATGACGTTATATAATATAATATGAATAATAGTATGTATGCAACTTACAATATCCTTTTTCAAATGCGTCACTCAAATTCAATCTTTCTATTTGGTTTCACATCCAATCAATTTTGAGACGTGAAGTTTGATCAAGTGCACACGCTTTTTAAGTGATCTTTCAACTCGTTTATCATGACCGAATTTTGCATATATACTCTTGAGCAACACGATTCCAAAATTTTTTTGAGGATTGATTTATATCAACAATAGGATCTTGGGAGGCTTCAAGATAACACTCACAAAGATGATTATCTTCAATTTGATTAAAACCCGAGCCACTAATTTTCGATGTCATTTTTTTCTATATGTAAGCTAGATATTTGAGAAAATGATAAATACGAGACTGTGAATTATGAAGACATGTAAGCTCTATTTATAGATTGAATTGAATGAGATCACAACCCACCAACCAGTCTCAACGGCTAGGATTGAAATCCACCAACCAGTCTCTAATATATTTGTTGTAATTATCAATTATCAATAAAATATATTTTGTTTATATATTTCTTTAATTTCATGTTGATATTTATTTAGATGTAATTTATAAAATTTATACAATATTAAAATTTAGAAATTAAATTTAAAATTTAAATATAAATTAATTAATACAAAATAAAATATATTATTTAATTAATAATTTAAAATTAGAAGGATAAATAATTAATTTAGAATATTATAATTATTTAAACTTAATAAAATAATATTTTTAATAAGATTATATAAAATATTCCTTTTTGCACCAAATTTTGAGTCCAACCATTGGAGGAGATGGGGTTGCCATAAGTTATAGGTGGGTGGTGGTATATATATATATATATATATATATATATATATATATATATATATATATATATATATATATATATATATATATATATATATATATATATAATATTCCTTTAATGCAAATTATTTTTTCTATGCATGAAATTTATAAATTGAATTATGGGTGATCACGGTGCGGTTTGGACGATTTTTCGACGGTGCTATAGGCGGTTCGGTTTTACATTTAGTTTAAAATCGCAATTTTTCATTTATAATTTATCGATCGGTTTTTAGTGGTTTGACGGTCGGTTTAGCGATTTTAATAATAAGATAGAATATAACTATATAAATAATATAAAACTCAAATATAGATAAATATATATTTTTGATAAATGTATTTTAGTAAACTATGATGACAATTACAAAATGTATAATTCTAAACTAGTCTAAAATGTCAATTTCTTAATAGTAAAAACTATTTTTTATTTCAACTTTATAACATCTCATTCTAATGATGAATTTAAATGTCACTATAGAGTTTAAATAATAAATTATCATGTACGCTTTTTTAAAGTTATCATAATCTATTAGAGAATTTAATAATCATAAATTTTGACAATGAACAAAAGTTTACATGAGCATAACAAGTTGTGATTCAACATTTAAATAAGTATAAATCACATACATATATACATATACATAATATATGTAGGTGCGGTGCGGTGCAATTTTAGGAAAAATTGAAATTGCACCGTTATGGCGGTACGATTTTCTCAAATATAAATAAACTACGATTTACGTAAATGTATCATTAGCGGCAGTGCAATTCGATGCGGTACGAGCGGCTTGAGCAGTTTTAAAAAAATTATGCACATCCCTATATTGAATCCAAAGTTAAAAGGCTTATTATTATTTTATTTATTATGAAATCATAAATAATATGGTTTTTTTAGCAATTAATCACATAAACCTAATGCTCATAAGCGCATTTTAATATATTTACATTAATCATTGAGATGCATACATGCATAATTGAAAAATATAAGTCAAACTAGACCCAACAATTTATCTTAGAATAATTTGGAACATATTTTCCACTATTTTACTATTTATTTTTTAATCAAAAGAAGAACCGACTCTGAGATCATGATCCAAAATTGAGAATCACAGCACAGCAGAGATGAGATGAAGTAGTCAAACCTCACCAAGCAACCACCTCATCACCTTCTCCGACCACCACCGCCAATGGACAACTCCGACGACCCCAACCAACTGGCTTCCACTCTTCACGAGCCCACCGCCGCCACGCAGCCCCTTCTATCCAAACCATACCCAACTCTCGACCCACCCGTAGCTTCCACATCTGAACCTGAAGAGGACCCAACACAATACCTTCAGATCTCTTACAATTACGGCCCTCGTTCCATCAAAGATTTGCCTTTTCTCATTCTCTTCTGTCTCCTCCTCCTCTTCACTTTTGGCTTTGGAATCTTCGCCTCCGTTAACAGAAACCCCCACCGCTCCCAAGCCTCGTCTTTTTATTACAACACCACCTCCTCTTCTTGCAACTTTGTTAAAGTTCGAGCTCCCTTTCCCACAAATTATTTGCCTTTTCATGCCACTTTGAGTGACACTTCGAATTCCTCAAAATCGAGTCTTTTGGATGCTGTGCATGCGAATGTTTCATCAAATCCCCCGAAGTCGACTCTTGGGAATTGGTTGATTGATTACTCGTCTTATTTAGGCAATTTTGTTGGGTTGAATTCTAGGGAATCGAGTTTACTTGAGAGCTTGATATGGACTCTAGTAATCACTCTAATTCTGAGCATCCCCTTTGTCTTCACTGTGCTTATGTTGCTCAAAAACTACACCAAGCAGATAGTTTATGCTTCACTTCCTTTCTTTGTAATAGTCCCCATTTTCTTTAATGTATACTGGTTTGTTGCATGCACTGTCAGCTCTGGATGCAGTGATGCTTTTCCTTTGGCTTATCGAATTGTTGTTCTCATTTTCGTGTTCTTGGTAATTGGGGTGATTGTGTGGATTTTTATCATGAATTGGCATAGGATTGAGTTGACTGTGAGGGTTATTTCTGTATCCTCCAATGCTTTGTCTAGAAACTTGGGGTTGTTGGGAGTTCTTCCAGCTGTCACTCTGGGATTGTTTGTGTTCTATGTGCCTATTGTTGTGTTTCTGATATTTGCAAACTCGAACGGAAAGATTGTGCCCAGAGAAGAGGATGGGGCTTATATTTGTGCTTGGAAACAGGATAGTTGGGTTCCTGCTTACTATACTTTGGCCATCTTGACAGTGTTGTGGTCTGCCACTGCTATGGTGGAAGCTCAAGTGTATGTGATCAGTGGGACTATTGCTCAGTGGTATTTCTCCAAGGATGATACTTCTGGGCCCAAGCATGGAATTAGAAGCTCCTTAAGGTGTTTCCCTTTGATTTCATTTGTTTGCTAATCAATTGCAATGGTGGTTGCTTTTCGAACTTGTTTATTTCCTGTAATGACACTGCTATTGACATCTAGTAGTTTTGAAATCACAATTAGCTTTTCTTGAATAAGATTTTTAAGTAGTCAAAACTTAGCCTTTAGCTCCACATAGGATGAAGTGTTGTGTTGTTATGTGAGTGTATGTTATGACTTTTGAGCATATCTATGATCATCAATTAGAGAGCTGTAATCTGTAGGAAAACTTGCAATGGTGTTATATTTTGTAGTAGTTTTCTTTATCAGTTACTCAAGTGTCTGAACCCCAATGTAAATAGAAACACCAATAATTCAGAAAATTTACTGTTGAGTTTGTTAGAAAATGATCATTTCAGTAATAATTGAATGGTAAGGATAAGGTTATCCTTGTCCTCTGCAAAAAATACTACATATGCATGTGTCCTAAGTTACTTTACTACATTTCAGATGTTGGTTCTGTGTTCTAACCTTCTCCTAATATTTCAAGAAATGCGTTTGGCCCCTCCTCCGGCACGATATGTTTCTCTGGATTGCTTATCTGTGTCGTTCGCGTAGTGCGCTCTGTGGTCGATAATGGAAGACGAGAAGATGCATCTGGGATTGTGAACCTTATCCTGCGATGCTGTGCCAATGCCCTGTTATCGGCAGTTGATTTCCTGAACAAGTTTACCATCAACTTTGCTGCCATAACTGGAGAAGCATACTGCAGTGCTGCGAGGATGACTTACGAACTTCTCAAACGTAACCTTCTATCAACCATAATTGTGGAGACTGTTTCCACTCGTATAATGTCTGGAATTATCCTTGTGTTGTCAGCAATTTATGCCATATTGGTAAGCACAATCCCTGATACTCAGTATGCTTCATATTAGCTTCTGTTAGAGCACTGATAAGACTGAAGAATTGCGTCGTTTTCCATTATTTACTTGTTACCTGGGGAATACTGTTATAAATAAACCGAAAACATGTTATACTGATCTATCTCAGTACTTAAGGTCTTTCTATGTACTTTTCTCCTCATCGTTGAAAATTTCAATAGTTATTAACTCTACAAAGAATCTCACAATCATCTAACACTATGATTATGTGTTTGCCTATTTGTTAAGACCAATTTATTTCATCCTAATTCCTATAGTAAATTCCATGTCTTGCATGCTGGTTAGGCTTCAAGTCGTCAACTTATTATTGTGATTAAATGTAAAAACAAGTTTCTCACTATTAAAGAGTAGTAGAAGATGAAGTTCAACCTCTTTTTTAAGAACATTTTTATTCTTTTATGTTTGCTTGATTACAAGTTATATACATCCTCCCATTTTGTTGTAGAAGTTAGAACTCTTTGTTAAACTTGGGAAAGTAAAAATCGATTCTTCATGTGTTTCTCATATGCAGGTCTGTGTTCTTCTGAAAGTAGTTGTTCATCTCGGAAACGATGCATACTTTGTTGCAATTATGGCATGGATCTTGTTGATTGTGGTTCTGGGCTTCTTCGTCCATATTATGGACAATGTTATCGACACTGTTTACTTATGCTACGCGGTAGACAGGGATAGGGGAGAAGTTTACAAACAGGAAGTCCACGAGGTTTATGTTCACCTCCCCATCAGTAGAAGTCAATCGAGTCGTAGAGCAGGTTTTGTCCCCAGAACTCCAGTTGTGTAATCCTGCATCTCTTCTTCATTCGAGTATGCATAGGTGATGTGTTGTACAGTCCTGTAATTTGTTCCGGGTTGTGCATATCTGAGATTTTATTTATTTTGTACCGAGCATGATCTTCAATAAAAACTAATTTACTTCTGCATTGATATAATCTGCATCCCTATGTTTCTAAGCTGATTTACAGTTGAAAAGTAGTTGGTTTTCTTGCTAATGTCATGGATAGGATTATTACATGGTTTGTGTATGCTCCTTGATGCGGTTGTTGGATTCATTATTGCAATTGATGGTCCATTTTGTTTTTTGATTGAGACCTTCTCATGAAACCAATTCCAAATAAAAGACACAACCCATCATGTTGTTGTACTCTAATTGAAAAAAATGATGTCCGCCTCATGCAAGTTTTTGTCTTTCGTTTTTCCATTTAACCTAGACTACTTGGATAGTCATCGCGTGTGGTCTGTATGTCATGTACGTGCTGATAAAAAATAACAAAACACGGGTCGAAATGAGTAAAGCAGTAAAGATGCAGGTGAAATTTTCAGCTGAATGTGTTAGTATGATTTGAAGCAATTTGGAATTGGTGGGCATGGCAGAAGTTAAGGTTGGTTAGGTTAAGGGATGAGATAGAAAGAAATATGTTGTAATAATGTGGGAAGAGAAGAGCCAGGCCAAGAGGATTAGGTTGGAAAGACTGAAGGGCATTAGAAAGAAGTTGAGAGAGAAGGGTATAATAGTCATCTGGGGTGGCCCACCCACATGTCAACTTAAGGTGGTCCGGATGATTTCTATTTCAATTTCAATTAGTTGTACTATAATTATTAAATGTTCAAGCCCCAGGGCATAGCTCAAGTGGTAGAGGGGAGGGTGGAAAGGCCTTCCAGCTGAGCTTGGTTGCTGCAGGGTGGGGGTTCGAATCCTGCCTTTGGCATGAATTTGGCCCCTTGCAAGCACAAGTTTAACAGTGAGCCCTCTCTATAAGCCAGCACATCCTGCGATTTACCTCCTCCACCAATCTCTATAAGCCACTTGAGGCACATCCTGCGATTTACCTCCTCCACCAATCCCCAGGGCAGGGGCGGTGGGGGCCCCTAATGGTGGGGTACACCATTATTAAATGTTCAATGCTATAAAAGATGGTCCAATTAGGATTGGACCTACACAGGTTGGGTTGGGGTTGGGCCGGGCTTACCAATCCATTGTTAAGCCACGTCCACGGTCTCTTAAATCCACTTTTATTACACAACCCTGTTACATACTCGATTATATATATTTTTTTCCAATTCATCTTGGAAAATAGAATATTGTTTGATAGTGGATGAAAAGTATTCCTTCCGTCCCACATCCCAAGCCTCTCTAGGTTCTGTTACTCCCTTTTTGCCCTTTGTCCTCACCGCTTTTTACACGTAAATTAAATAGTATTACTATTATTTAATGTGTAGTAGTTAGTTGTATTAGTGAGGTATGTGAGATCCATATATTAAATTATTAGTGATGTGTTTGAGTCTCATATATGTTTAAAAAGGGAAATGTGGAGTATACATTTGGTGCGGACGCCCAAAATAGCAAAATGTATATCTTTCCGACAGATGGAGGGAGTACATGTTACTTTAAAAAAATAAAAAAATAACCTATTTTATTGACTTTTAAGGTTATTTTAGTATTCTTTAATAATAAATAAAATGTAAAATAATATTAATTGTGTGAGAAATGAGTGATAAATTTGAAATCAAATAACTTTTGAAATTATTAAATAAAGTGTTTTTTTAGGTATAAATAATTTTGTGCAATTAATAAATGAGGAAAATGTGAATAATTCTATGGGACTGATGGTGTATTACAAGACAGGCATGAAAAAATTCTATGGGAACTTGTGATCTATGTACTCCCTCCTTTCTAGGTTTCACAAATTTTTTTCATTTGTTTGTCCTATAGTAAGTTTAACACTCCAAAAAAAAAAAAATAATAAAAAAACTATCAAATAATTTCAAAAGTTATTTTAATTTCAAATTTATCACTCTTTTTTCACACTCATAAAAATACTCTACACTTTATTATTATCTAAAAATACTAAAATACCATCAAAAGCCAATAAAATTAATTAAGAACAACTTTTCTTAATAACGTGGAAGTTGTAATTTAATGTGAAACTTTTAACGGGACAGAAGGGGTATTATTTTTTAAATGTTTTAATTTTTGGGTTATTTTGGTGGTTAATTCTACTTTTAATTACATAATAATAATATTATTATTATTATTATATTACATCTAAAATACTTTACCATATCATTTATGATATTTTATTTTTAAATTTGGTAAGAGTAAAATGTGTTTCATTCTAGCTCGTTGCTTGAAAGCAACTAGCCTTGTATGTATTGAGTGTAAAAATATTAATAAACTAATGCAATCTTCATTTGAATATATATTATTTTTACAATTTACAAACCTTATTAATCGCATAATATATTTTATGTGACAAACACATCCTAAAAATATATTTCCTTCATCTCACACATTTCTTTAAATTATTACAAAGAAAATGTTATCCACTATATGAGACTAAGAAAGTAATACTTTTTCCTAAAGTATAATTATATTAAAGGGATTATAGCCGAATCCACCTAATTCATACTGGAATGGATGTGACAATAAATTATTAAATTTGGTGATCCAATTGTTGATTTAAAAGTGTGTATTGTGGATATTAAAAAAAGAAAGTGAGACCAACACACGGTACTTGTCCCCTCATCATGCATCTCCATTTTCATTACCTCTTTGGATTCATCCATCCATATATTTTCTTACATTAAAATCAAATTTTATCTTAATACACTACTCTGTTTGTACACTACCTATTTCTCTTCTTCATTCTCTCTCCAATCTTCATATCCCCAAACTAAGAGGCATCAAGATCACTGCAGTTTTAAGTAAAGCTCCTATATATTTCAATTTTGTACATATTATAAAGTAATCCCTCATGAAATACGCTTCACCTTCACTGTTTTATGTTGTTTAAAAAAAATTATGATCAATTGTATTGATTTTTGGAGTATTTTAGTATTTTTAGGTAGTAAATAAAGTTTAAATAATATTATGAGTGTGAAAAATTAGTAACAAATTTAAAATTAAAATAACTTTTAAAGTTATTGGATAAATGTTTATTTTCTTTTCTTTGGATGAAGGTTATTGTAGGACAGAGGAATGAAGAAAATGTGCAACATGGGAAGGAAATAGTATCTATTTACAAAATGTCATTGTAGATTGGGAATGTAATAAGATAAATTCATTCTCGAATATAAATGTGAATTGTGTTCGGATAAAATACTACTTAATTTTATATAATAATAATCATGACTAATCTTAAATTCAGAGTTCGAACTATATTCAAGCTTTACTCGGACCTAGGTGTATAGGGTTCAAAAGTTCTTGAACATAATTCTTATAACTAATGAGCTTGAAAATCTTTCTTGGTGATATTTTCGTGAAGAGATTCCATTAACAAGTTCATGAACTTGCTTAATACTTAATAATTTATTTACTTATTTATTTATGTAGCTAAACTCATTTTATTTGTAACCAAAGTTTTTTTTAGTCTTAGTTTTGTCTTTTAATCAACCTTTTCAAATTGATGAAAAATTTCGAGTCAAATTGAATTATTTGCAAACAAAATATCTTTTAAATAAACTGAACTCGAATTGTATGATCAATATTTTATTCAAGGTTAAGCCTAATTAAACCTCTAAAAATATAAAGAAGAGTAGAGAGATATTTGGATAATGTGTAACATCATGAATGATAATATAGAATGAGAGGTTGGGAATGGTAGTATGCATGTTGGTACATACATTCCTTGGGGACATTTTTATTGGAAGGATTGAAATTGGGATTTGAAATTAGATAATTAATTAATTGGGATAACTATAAGAATTAAAAAATAATTAGCATCCATCCCTTTTGCTTACACGCCAAGTTAAATTGGGATTAAGGTGTTTGATCCCGAGATGGGACCATTACATAGCTCCATCCTATCTTAACACTTATCAATTTTGCATAAACCTCTCAATTTTAAGAATAAAGGATAAGTCATAAATCATAATAATAAAACAGTAATTACATTTTAAACATCTAAAGTAATCAATTTAATTTTACATGAAGGAACACACTTGTTTAAGATTATTTTAAATTTTCGTAATTAGTTATCACTTTTCATTGATAAATTTTCTTTTATAATGTTATAATATCACGTTTATTAATACAATAAATTGTTTATGAAATAGTTCATCGCATCATTATCCCATTTTCGTTTATTTATTAATCTCACCAAAACAAAATAAAACAGTCACCCGTCCTACATGAATGGATGGTAAAATTTCTTTATAAAAATGAAAAAAAAAATCATTAAACTAAAATAATTATATTAAAATGTGATGCGTATGTAAGTGACAGCATAATTTTTTGAGATAATAATATTGAGTTCGTTCATATTAATTTTTTTCGTGTATAATGTCGTGCGCTATTAGCTAGAATTAACATGTAACGGAAAGGAAAAAATTTAATATTAGTATATACCGTTAAATAATCACCTCATCTAAAAGTTTAAGCTTTTAAAGAGGTAAATTGTTTAATACTTAATCAAATAACTATAACACAATCAGGTGAGCATCTGATCACTGGGCTTCTCACTAAAGTGAATGACCAGGTTCGATTCCCTCTGATAACGAATTAGGGGGTTTATAAGGAGATTTGGAGAAAGATGGAATATACTAACTATACTAACGACTAACATTTATCGATAAAAAAGAAATCACTCTAACACATCCCTTACATACAGGCAGGAAGACCTGGATCTTTGCTAGGTTAGGGCTATGATACCATGTTAAATGACCACCTCATCTAAAAATTTAAACTTTTAAAGAGGTAAATCATTTAATACTTAATCAATATAATTTATATTTATTATAATTTTCTTTCTCTGTTTCTAAGTGCCATTATGTGGAATGAAATCAAATCGGAGTTCTTGTATGTTAGAACAGTTCATTTATGTTAAGTTTGGATTATTTGTCCTAAATTAATTAGGTATACATTAATTTGAATGGCATACATAGAATTATTAATTATTAGAAAATTTTCCCAAAATATCAAATCGTGCGTCAAGACTCAAATCCAATTATGTAATTATAATTTAATGTTAGTGCATGCATTTTGTAATTTTATACCACCCTCCCTCCATTTCATAAATAAAATTTACATATTTTATTGTCATAAAATTGATTAATGTTCATATAAATTATTTCATGAATAATGTATTAATTTTCTTTAGACTTCTATTCACGATCACATTAACATGCAAACATCATAGGCAAGTACATATATATAATACAAAGTACAAACCACAAATTATATATAGATAGAAATGATGAGGAAAATTTTATGTACCATCATATTCATATTCATACATAATTGTCATAATATGAATTCTATCCCTACAACAATATACATATATAATAAGGTTAAAATCGTAAAAAAGCAGTGAACATTAGTGGCAATTTGGTAAACAAAAATCTTATATAAACCTCACATCAATTGACTCCCATCCTAACTTTGTGACAATTCTCATGGCTATGGCATTCAAGATGGTACAACCCTTTCATCATCCAATTTCTCTCTCTCTTCCCCCCTCACTCTCTCCATTGACAAAATATGATGATTGTATGCAGGCAATAACTGGAATGTGGGTGACAGAGGAATGCAAGAATTCATTCATGGAGATGAAGTGGAAGAAAGTCCACAGGTACATCGTTTTCAAGATAGACGAAGGCTCCAAGCTGCTCAAAGTCGACAAGCTTGGCGGCCCGGCCGAAGGTTACGACGACCTCACCGCTGCCCTGCCCCACGACGACTGCCGCTATGCCGTCTTCGATTTCGACTTCGTCACCGTCGATAATTGCCGGAAGAGCAAGATCTTCTTCATTGCATGGTCCCTCCCTTTACTTATTACATATACCCCCACTAATTATTGCAGTTTATATCCAGTATTTTTTTACTTTATTCGAAAATATTTTAAATTGGTCAGGACATTCATTTTCATCCCAAATTTTATAATTTTGTTTCGATTTCGTCGAAAAACAATATTTCTACTCAATTTCGTCTCATAACTTTGTAAAAGCACCAATTCAATTATATCCCATGGAATCGGAAAAATTAATCATTTTAAAGTAATATGTACTATTTTGGTGAGAGTTTTAAAGTTATCTATTTCACAGAAATTCAATTTCTTGGAACTATTTTGAATAAAATAAATTTATATGAAAAGATTTTGATTTTAAACTCAACCAGTTGTATTAATTTTTATAAATTAAGATTAATGTATGTACGTATTTGTTTAGGGCACCTAGTGCTTCGAGGATTAGGGCCAAAATGTTGTATGCCACGTCAAAGGATGGATTAAGGAGAGCTTTGGAGGGTATCCACTACGAGGTTCAAGCAACTGATCCAACTGAAATGGGATTCGATGTCATTAAGGATCGAGTTAATAAGTAATTAATTAATTATCCTATTTTTTGGTGATTAGGATAATTCCAATCTTGATTCTCACATATAATCCCTTTAACTAATCTACACTTTCTTTCTTGTTTTGGTATGTGGAATTAATCTCTATGTATTAGTGAGGATTAGACATGATTAACCTTTTTTTTCTAAGATGTGATGGAAATTGTACTATGGTTTAGTCCTCTAGTTAATTTGTAATAATAGGACTTTGTAATGTACTAATCACCTGATTAGTAATAATTAAACCACTAAGCAGCTTTATATGTCCATTTCTATCCCCTTTTCTCTTTTCCTATTAATAACTTTTTGTGGTGTCTGCTTTTATATGTATGCATATCACGTCAAATAATTAAAATTTTATGATTTTCTTTTCTCATTTTTGTGAGTTCAATTTCTGTGAACACTAATTTTTAATTATAATCGATTTGATGCTTAAATTACGATAGTATCCCTAGTGTGGAATAAAAGGGGAGTATGGTGAATGGTGATGGGCTCAATCTAATTAATATTGTATTCCTTGTTACTTTTTTTTTTTAAGAACAGTAAATATTAGTTGTTACTTGTCTTTTTCTTATTTGTAAAGAGATGGGCATGTATAATTTTTAATTTATTTTTAATTTTAATTTAACTAATTAATATAACGAATACAATATTATATATACTCATTCGGTTTCAATAACTGTTCACATTTCTTTTAGTTTCTCTAGGACAGGGAGTATCAATTATATTTTACATAGTTTTATAAGAAAAAAAAGTTACATTTCAACCTACCCAAAATTTCAAAAAATAAATACACACTCTGTATTCATACAATTTCCAAATTGACATGGATTTAATTATAAATTTCTTTAGTCATTATTCATTAAACCAAAATAATCATTCTCTAAAGTTAATTAGTAAGTAATAAAAGATTAAAAGAAATACTTATATATATATATATATATATATATATATATATATATATATATATATATATAAGAATAAAATAAAATTTTATAAATGAATATTACACTTTGTAATATAGAAAACTTTGGCTCACTTATATTTTATTTTCATTCAAGACATAAGGCAAAATATTACTCACACCATAATTTTATGTTAACACTACTGATTTTATTCAAAATAATAATAATAATAATAATAATAATAATAATAATAATAATAAATGCTGATCACAAGTCACAAAACCATTAATTCTTATTTCATATAATTTAAAGATATTGTAACAAAAAATTTTATTTTCTTTAAAATAAGTTGTTAAATTGTTTGAACATGTTATAATAAAATAAAATGGGTTAATTCCAAAAAAATTCACAACCTTATTTGGGATTTTCAAATCTATCACGGTCTTTTATTTTTATCAATTCAATACACGACCTTTTTAATATTCTCAATTCTATCACGACTTTTATTTTTGTCAAATTAATACGTAATCTATTTAATATTTTCAATTCTATCAAAACTTTTATTTTTACAATTTGATACACCACTTATTTTATAATTTCAATTCAATACTCTATTATTATTATTTATTAATTGTATATTTCTTGAATAATAATAATAATAACAACAACAATAAAATAATAATAATAAATATATTATTATTATCATTAATTATTCCAGTTTGCAACAGAAAAATAGCTAAAGATTAAAAATTCTGACTTACAAATTTTAATTTAACAAAATTTAAAAAATGACTTCCAAAAAATTAAATTAAATAAAATTTGTATTCCAATATTTAATGCACTAACAATTACTAAAAATAATTAAACAATTTAATAAAATTTAACTGGAAAATTTTTAAAAGTTAAACATAAAATAAAAAAAATAAAAAATGGTCGAACCTACTTTCTGAAACCTATTATTATTATTATTATTATTATTATTATTATTATTATTATTATTATTATCTTTCTGAAACCTATTATTATTATTATTATTATTATAACATAATAATAATAATAAAAAATTAAATTGAATTGAAAATATAAAATAAGTGGTGTATCAAATTGCAAAAATAAAAATTGTGGTAGAATTGAAAATATTAAATAGATCGCGTATTGAATTGACAAAAATAAAAGGTCGTGATAAAATTAAAAATATTAAACAAATCGTATATTGAATTGATAAAAATAAAAGTTCGTGATAGATTTAAAAACCTCCAATAAGATGGTGATTTTTTAAGGAATTAACCCTAATAAAATCAACCTTGAAAGATGTCAGCAGTAATAATTGTATAACGCAAACTAGTAAGATAGAAATGAGTTTTTCATAACAAGCCAATAAAAACACACAAAAAAAGAAGTATAAATAAAAATTAAAAAAAAACTCTACTATTTTACAAGTAGGGCGGTTATTTGTTTGAGAGGTGCATACTCGGAAATTTTTAATTTTCAATATAATCTAATGGAGTGCAATATATTATTATGAAATTATATTAATTGTATTTAATTATTTTATTAACTTAATTAAGTAATCCAATTAAGATGCAAAGTTCACGTGCTATAATAATAATGATATGAGTCAATTGAGTAGATACTCAATATTACATGACTAGATAATTACGGAAGGCCTAGTTGAGTAGTATATAAAGACTTTCTTGGCTATAGTCCCCAATATATTAAGCCGCACACAGTCTTCTCTTCTCCCCCATCGAAATGATTACGGCATTCTCATAAAGAATAAGGAGGTTTAGTTAAGAAATGTCATAATAGCGCTAGATTGATTAGTTCGTGTTCCACTTAAAAAATTCAATGGATCAAGGTACGCTTTCGTTTTAAGTTTAGATCTCGATTTATTGTAATAGGGTTTAAGGTTTTAGGATCCATGAATTTATTTCCAACAACTCAAACTCGGCTCGAGGAGTTATTGAATCAATCTTGAGCTCGACTGGATTAGGAAACGAGTCTAAAAATGAGCTCGACTCGATTCGAAAATTACTCAAGTGAGCTCGAAAGTTATGTGGATAATTAGTAACACTTACTCCCTCCATCCCATTTTACAAAGGATATGTGCAATTTTAAATGGAAAGGAGGAAGTACACGAGAGATCGTTTCATGTGAGATTATTTTACAAATTTTTAAATAATTATTGTTTTTATCAAACATATTATCAATTTCCATTTAAAATATTATCACTTTTATTTACATGATGAATTATTTATAAAATAATTCGTTATAAACAATTATGGATGAGAACAAATACTAGTCATTGACTCCTGGCCATGGGCATGGAGAATTTTGTAGTATAAATTTCTGGGCCCAAGTACGCTGTGAAGAAGTGGGCCTTATCAAGAAAGAAATTTGTACCAAGAACGCTGGGCTACCTAATTAATGGCCCCTTTACATTCCATCCACATAAAACTAACGCATGGGGCCCATCAATTGTTATTATATGGAGTATTAAGAACCACAAATAACATTATTGGACATTAAAAATGTTTGTCTACAAGTAAATAGAAATGCCTTTTTTTTTTAGAAATATAAATTAATTAAATATTTGATGCTCGATCACACAATTTAATTTGAACAAATTTTCTTTATATATTCGATTTAATTTGAAATTAATTCGAATAATATAAATATAAAAGGACATTAAAATTTTAAGTAAACTCGAAGTGTATGCGTATCATCATAAAATAGACAAATTTTCTTGTGAGACATTATATATGTGAGACAATGTATAAGATGTGTTGAAGTATGTCTATTATATTGATAAAGTATACTTAATGAACTCATACATTGATAAATAAAAATATACTAATAAATAAAAAATATAGTACTCTAATGGTTAAGAACTTGTATATTTTTATTAGCAAAATTTTTATTAATTTTCAAATGAAAAATTGAATAAAAAAAATATATATATATAATAATAATAATAATTAATATAGATATGTGTACATATGTTCACCTAAATGCACATTATATTAATTTGGGTTAATTGTAGAAAAAGTCATCACCTTTGTTTCAGTTGTAAATTAGTCTACACTTTTAAAATTTAGCAAATAAGTACACAACTTTAACAAGGGATTGTAAATTAAGCCACCAGTCAGATTTTGA
The DNA here is from genome assembly GCA_023678885.1 of Pogostemon cablin. Lineage (NCBI taxonomy): Eukaryota > Viridiplantae > Streptophyta > Magnoliopsida > Lamiales > Lamiaceae > Pogostemon > Pogostemon cablin. Next base: position 19,863,571 of record CM042954.1, on the reverse strand, counting down.
CCAATTTTGACTGCCCAAATCCTACATGGAAAATAAAATTAAAAAAAAATGAAGTAAATAAAAAAAAGAGAAATTTTTTTCCATGGTGGAAAAAAATATTTAAAAAAATGTTAAAGTAAAAAAGAAAACGGGAGTGCTGCGCAAATTGGGGGCTATGTCTTCTCTCCCTCTTCTGCCATTGGAGATACCATTTCAGCCATCGGAGATACCATTTCAGCCACTACACCGAGTCACCGCTGCAACCACTCGCTGGTATAATTTCAATACAAATACAAATCTTAGATGGGGAATGGGATTGAGTGAGTCACATATAGCAACCCTCTTCTTTCGTTCCCTTTCTCATAAACCCTAGAATCTGCAATCTGGACTCCGCAGCAACCGTTTTAAAATGGACACCATTAAAATTAAGGGTTAATTGCAAAAAAACCCCCACGAACTTTACTTCTATTGTAAATTAATCTTCACTTTTGAGAAATTGCAAAAAAAAAACCACAACCTTTAAGTATTGTTGCAAAAAAAACCCAAAAAACCCAACTATTAGTCACAAAAAACCCTACTATTTGCAACAATACTTAAAAATTGTGATTTTTTTTACAATTTTTCAAAAGTAAGGATTAATTTGCAATAGGAGTAAAGTTCGTAGTTTATTTTGCAATTAACCCTAAAATCAATGATAAGTTCTTGTATACTCCCTCCGTCCCAGGTTAAGAGGGTCATTTTACCCTTTTGGTCGTCTCACCCAAAGAGTCTCATTTCCTTTTTTGGACACATGGGACCCACCCACACCCACTAATACAACTACCCACTACACATTAAATAATAATACTCATTAATTCACGTGCCTAAAAGCAAATTAGACTCTTAACCTGGGACAGAGGGAGTATTCTATAAAACAAAATTGCCAAGTTGAAAAATCAAACGGATTATTTGTTTCTTGACGTAAAAAGGGATGCTTTAATCGATTAATGTCAGGTATATATTCTGTTCCTTCGTATTACTGCTTCTGTTCGATGGGATCTTGTGTTCAAGAGAGGAAGGATGGGATTTTACGAGATGCGTTTGGGATTCATTTGATGGGGTGACTTTGCACCTAGGATCATCTTCCTAGTCGGAAACGCAAACCCACCACCAGCGCTGTCCGTCGATTAGATTTGCTTCCTCGCCGGAAACGCAAACCCACCTACTGTTGTCCGGCATCGCCATCCAGCCTCCTCTTCGGAGCCGTCTCCAATGGAAATCGCAGCCAAAAATCGTGAACCACCATCGACCGCTAACTGCTGATTCGGAGTGTCGTGCCACCGATGATGTCATTCGATGCCAACCGCCGCAGCCGGAAATGCCGTTGCCTATTGCCGAGGAGAATGACTGTCGAGATCTAAAGGAAAAGATGTCAAGCGAACGCCTTCCATTAGGGAAAGGCTGCGGTAATGTTTCGGCGAAGCGAGTGTTGGTGGTGGCGGTGGCGGTGGCAATGGCAGTGGCGTAACGATGGACAGCGGTCGCTGGTGTGACTTCAACGGTTGCATGATTTCCGGCAGTTGATGGGCTGGGCGACGACAGGTGATCTCTCATAGGAGAAGATGGGCGTCCACGTTTTTTTTAATTAAAATTTTTATTTTCCAAGCTGAATCTGGGACAGTCAAAATTGGTCAAAATCTGACCGGTAGCTTAATTTGCAATCTATTGTTAAAATTGTGTACTTTTTTGTTAAATTTTAAAAGTATAAGCTAATTTGTAATTGAAATAAAGGTGGAGAGTTTTTCTGCAATTAATCATATTAACTTTAAAATACTACTATTTCATATTAGTAGAGATTTATGAATTCCAGTTGGGGAATCTAATGGACAAATCCAAGCAACGTTATTTTTTAGATGTTATTTCTACAAGTGTTAAATAAAGTTTTATGCAACATTTTTAAAAGGACTTATAAAGTTTTAAGTGAGACGAATCAATCCATATTATTGTAGTATGTTTATTATACAAATAATGATTAATTTTACAAAGATTATAACCTTTACTTCAAATGTAATTTGTCTCACCTAAATAGAGAAGAATACAAACATAATATTAAAGTAAATATAAAAAGTGTGTGGAGGCATTAAAAAAATGTCTAACTATATTTTAAATCAACTCTATTTTACATGAAAAATGTCTCCAAATTATGAGAGATTTTTGAAGATGCTTTCAGAGTATTGCCTAAGAGTTTTAAATTAGAAACTTTCAACCTCTTTAAATTAATAATATTTTTAAATAATGATTTTGGCTTTATAAATTTAGAGAACCAAAACAACTCCTTAAAATTTATCATATTAAATATTTTATTACTTCCAACACTCTTTTTTCTTAAAATATAAATCAATACATCAAAGTATTTATTAGTACTTCATATCTGTAATAAAATAAATTAAGAGAAAAAACAAGAAATAAAAAAAAATATAAATATTATAATAAATTAATGAATATTGGGCCTTGAACAAACTAGAATATATTATTAGGAAATATGCACTCTCTAAAGCTAAATTAAAATTTAAAACTATACTCTACACAAATTCAAACCATTCCAAATTACCCTTAATTCAAACTATTTGTTGTACAAAATAATGTGCATAAGGTGTACATGCACAATGTTATATTGTGCAAAAGGCATTTTCCAGTAAATGGATGATAATTGCATAAAAAAATGTGCAACAATGCGATGTATAGAAAAAAATGTAATAATGCAATGTCCAGTAAAAATATGCAATAATGTAACATATAGAAAGAACGTACAAAAGCAAACCGTGTAGAGATAATTTTGAGATATTACATTATAATTATATAATTAATAGTAATAATGTTTTATAATTGTTTTATTATAATAACTGATTCAACAAATTAAATATAATATAAAGAGGTGTCGAAAAGAACTGAAATATAATTTTCTAAATCTTATATGCTCTCTATATCATATAAATTGCTTTCAAATTATAAAAACATTTTGGAGATGTAATAAAGCGGGGGGCCACTCACCTCAACTCAATTATTGGTACTCCTATTTATGGCTTTATTAATTGGACTTAGATCCGAAATTGATTCAACGTTGGAGAATGACTTTGATATTTACTTCCTCCGTCCCATCCAAAAAGTTTTTTTTTGTCATTTTGAGCATCTTATCCAAATAATTTTCTTTTCTTTTTTATACACATGAGACTCACACACACCCACTAATACAATTAAAATATAGGGTTTACACTCCCACTAATAAAACTACCCACTACACATTAAATAATAATACTCCTTAATCTACGTGCAAAAAGCAAAAACAACCCTTTACCCAGGACGGAGGGAGTATATATTAGGCTAATTTAATAAGTACTCAAATTGTGTCACTAGCAATTCTACAATTTTTTATTTTTATTATATAATCATGTTTAACATTCATTAAGTATGTATGCACTCGTAGTTTATATATAATCTTTATTACACCATCTAAAATTCAAGTGTTTATTTTTTAATTGAAGAGAAAATAAATTATTTGTTTAAATAACGTTATTAAAATTTTCTTCTCAAATTTCTCAATTAAAACACATCTATCATCCATATCATTACAAAATATCTCTTGAATTGACAAATAAATTCCATTAAAAAAAAAACGACATCATATGTGAGTGATGAATGATTGAGAATTAGGTATTTAGGTGCACTTCACCTTAAATGTGTGTAAAACAAATTACTCGTGGAGATAATTGATGTCATTAGAAAGCCATATTAGATGGTTGGTTGAAAACAAGATTATTGTGTGACATGTGTAATGCAAATACGACACTTTATATGTCGCATTAATTCCAGATATTGAAATTTGGAGTAAAATTAATGACTCACCTATAAGCTAAATGCATTGATTAATTAATTTTTCTTCTACTATTAATTCGATATTTTTGAGTTAATATATCTATTAATTTGATCTTGAAAGGGACTTCCTGCCTATGACCTAACTTAGTTGATAGATTTGAAGTTGATAATTTCCTATAAAATTAATCACTCTCTTTACAGCCGTGAATAAGAGATAATTAATCACTCTCTTAGTTGTTAATTCATCAATAATCCAACCTATAAAGATTCATTCTATTATGATCCAAAAAAATGATGTATGGGTAAATTTAATCCAATCCACCAACTAACTCCTTATCTCGCTGCAACTGATTTGGCAAAACCTAATATTAATCTTCCTTCTCTATAGAAATTAGAAAGAAATTTATACTCGATAATTCATATATATATGATGACTATTTAGGTTAATTGGTATTGCATTTAATTAATGTATTGAGAAAATTATTCAAAAGTATAAATAAACAAATTAATTTCTAATATACCAATATTCAATAGTCATGTAAGGTGTATAATAGTTCCATATCAATTTTTTTGTATTGTTTTAGTTCTTTATTTATTTTAACACAAAAATATACTCCATCATTTGGTTTTATACATTGTAAAATGTTACATACTAATTTCATAAATTAATTTGTATTCATACTTTTTTTTTTTTTAATATTTGTATACCTGCTTATTTACCATTTTGTTCTAAAGAGTATACACTTTTGATTAATATTTTTTATTTTCTTAAGAAAATAAAGGGTACACATCTTTATACTAAAGAATATACAATTTAACACAAAATTTTAAAGGCACTGAGTGTGCCCCGTGCGCCCGGATGCACACAAGTTTTTGCCTTTAATAAAAAATATAGTAATGATAATATTTTTAATTAAGAAAAACATAAAATGATTCTCCCATAATAATTTAATATAACCAAAGTAGTAGATTAAAAAAGGCAAATACTTGCTCTCAAAGAATATACTCTCTCTAGCTATCTCCTTTAAGCTTTTAGTTTCCATTTTAATTTGTCTCTAAGTAAAAAATTAGTATTCCAATTTATTATCATTTTTAAATAGATCCATACAAAATAATTAATTATTTCATATAAACTCCACACACACAATACTAATACAATTATCCAATATATATATATATATATATATATATATATATATATATATATATATATATATATTAAATATTAGTATATTTTTCAATCCACTATCTATTAAAACATTATACTCTCTTCGTTCTAGACTTATCTGCATCTATATTGTTGATACAAAGTTTAACAAAAATTGATTTTTTACCAACTTTATTAACATTTTATGAGTGTTGTGGTATTTTTATGTAATAAATAAATTATAAAGTATATTACGTGTTTTAGGTAGGGGTAATATTTTTAAAATAAAATAACTTTAGAGGTTGTTGGTTGATATAATTTTTTTTTGAGTAATAAAAGATAAGTATAGAATAAACAAAAAAATAAAAGAAATAAAAATAAATGTGAAAGAAAGTACATCTTAATCCTAGAAAGAAAAAAAAAGTAATCATGAACACAGACGGAGAGAGTATAAATTTTATAGAATGCAGTACGTGAGAAAAAAGATATTAACTTCTATACACTTTATTAATTATGTAATACGTGTAATATATTAATGAAAATATTAAATTTCTATTTATTTAATGAATGTTTTAAATGTAATTATATCCTCTCCAGAAATTTGAAGGTATTGTCCAATAAAAGATGGCCCGACAATATACCAGGCTGAAAAATTTTGGCCCTAAGTTAAGCCGGGCTGGCCCGGTTGTCTCGGATCACATCTCGGATTGAAAGGCTTGTATTAATTTATTTTTATTATATTAATATTTAAGATATATGAGTACTTGCACACAATAAATGCATGCAATATCCCACTCAGTATTTAATATTCGTCTAAGTAAAAAAAAAAATATAAAATATATTACAGTAAAATCTCTATATATTAATTTTGTTGGGACAGTAGAATTATATTAATTTAATAAGAGTATTATATAATCATAAATTAATAATTTATTTATGAGTTGATCTCTGTATTTCTGGGGACACACCGTGTCCAATGAAAACACAAGAATTTTTACTTTAAAATTCTTGTGTTCCTTGGTGTCGGGACACAATTTTTTTTGCTTTTATTTATTTAGAAAGGTTATATAAATAAGAAATGTTTTATGAACTTATATTAATAAAAAAAATAATTAGAGTATATAAGATTATCACATTCACAATCTACAACAACCCAATCCAATTATATAATACTCATATTTCTCTCTCATCCACATATACAACTTACAACTCAACCCAACCTCAAATTTTTTATACTCCATCAACGATCCAACTCAACCTAATTTTTTAAATAAAATATTCACTTCCCTCTCTCATCTATATATATAAAATAATTATTATTAAATTATAGTATATTATTATTTTACGTTTTTTTTATAATTGTATTTAAAATTAAAACAATTTTATACTTTAAAAAATATTTAATTCAGTAATTATAGTAGAAATTAGAAAGAAGATAATATAATTTGAAATTGAGAGAAAAAAGAGTTTTTTATTACGATCCAAAATATATCAATATTATACTATATTTATAGAGGAAAAAAAGGAATTTTAATTATTTTTTTAAAAAAAAATAATTATTATTTATTGAAAATTTAAATTATAATTATAAAAATAAACATTTACCACTCACAATGTGACAAGTGTCTGGAAGAAAATAATAATTGAGATGGGTTGAACCCTCGGTCCTGTGATGAAAATTTTATCAACTATTGCTCATTACTTTTCCTTTTCCATTTTTTTTTATTTACACTTTTTTTTTCTCTTCTGAACGACCTCCTATCAAATTGGGGATAGTCTAAGTAGATAATTGAGGAGATTTACCATTCACACATTAACAGTAAATAATTAATTGTATTATTTTATTATCATTTATGAATACATCTATAAATATATCAATCGAAAAATGAAAGAAATACAATAAAAAATATAATTAAATATTTTTAATAATGCAAAAATTTGTATGAGACCATCTTACATAAATGTTTATGTGATATGGGCGAAAAGTGAAATAATTTTTATTATTTATAACAAAAAGTGATACTAAATTATTTCATGAATAATTTATAATATAAATAAAAAGTGATAATACATTATACGTATTACAATCCTTCTTTAAATTAATATATTAAATAATTAAGGATTTAATGGTCATTGATTGAAATATATTAACTTATTAAAGGAAAAAAAAACCATATATTATGAAATATGTAGTGTAACAAACTTTAAATATGAAATTTGGAGTATCCTATCCTTTCTTGGATTGTTCTATTCCATAAAACTTGAATCCTTTGTTAAAATGAAGTAAAGACTTTTTTATTCTTCCCTCACAAGCTTTCACTATTTTGTTTCGAATTTCTCATGTTGTGTCTATTTAAAACGAAAATGACCTTGAATTCCCATTTAGAAATCAAAATTTTAAATCGATTCTTTCCTAATTAAATAAATTCTTATATATATTACTTAAAATAGAGTATATATAAAAATCAAGACTAGTATATTAAAATGACCAAATATTTCTTTTAAAAAATCTGGGAGAATAATTTAATCTATTTTAAAATAAAGAAATGGAGAGACTATGTAATTTTAAAACCACAGGCTTTGTCCCACAGTCAATTTCGGAAAGATTGAGAAGAGAAAGCATAGTTGGACTTGGACCATCCTTTTCTCTTTCTCAAGAATAATCCTTTATTTGGAGATTTTTTTTTTTTTTTAAAATTCAATAGCCGAACAATAAAATAGACTCCAGTATGTAATCTTTCTTGGAAAAAAAAAACATTTAATTTGTATCGAGTACAAAGTTTATAAATCAACATCTACATGAGTTTTTTTTAATGAAAAAACTAAAAATAGATTAATTATTAATTCGAATATATATAATTTTTAAATCCAAATGATATCATATTATCAATTCACAACTTAATACTCCATCCGTTTGCTTCTAAGGTAACCATTTGTTTTTTGCACGTGACAATTCTAAGGTCTTTATTTATTTTTTGCACGTAGATTAAGGAGTATTATTATTATAGATAAAGTGGATAGTTGTATTAGAGGGAAGTGTTTGGTCATATTGTGTACTTTTTTTACTAAATAGAGGAAATTGATACATTTGAAGCGGACACCGAGAATAGTGAAATGGATAACTTAGAAGCAGACAAAGAGAGTATTATATGGAGTAATTTTTTAAAATAACTAAATAATAATCACATACTACCTATTAAAAATTTATCTAAAACAATTTAAATAATATCATATACATTTCTCATGTAATTTACATGTCATTTTAACGCAAGTCATATACCCTTAGTCACTAATATTTTTCACATTGTTATTTTATTTATGAACATTTCTTATTAATTAGGTTTTTATAATTATATTTAACGTAAAAATACTTTGGTTTAAGAAATACTCCAGTTAATTCACACACAGGATGTTTCTGTATGTGCAGTAAGTGTGATTAATAAAAGTCAAATTATAACAGTAGGTTGATAGTGCTGTTAATGTTCCATTACAACTAATACTTATTACATGATTGATCTAACACTGTAGGAAATGTTTTACTCCACTAGGTCACTGAATTATATTTTCTTAGAATCATATTGTGGTTGGTGAAATACACTGTTACAATTCAATCATATAATGCCAAAGATAAAAAATGATACTAACAATTTCGTTCAAGTTGTTTGATATTCTTATTTAATATCTGATTTGAAACACATTAAAATGCTATAATATACTAATATTAATTGGTAAAAAAGTGACGTTATCCATAATTAAAATTGGCGAGACAGATAATACTAATAATTCGATATTTTTTACATTTTAATAATCAATCCTAACAATTTTAATAGGATAGAGAATATAAATATTCTCTGTATTACGTGTTAACAACATTTTATTCATTAATTCTAACAATTTTAATACGATAGGGGAATATAAATATTCTCTGTATTACGCGTTAACATTTACATTTGTTTTTTACACATAAATAAATAAATTAATAGGAATAATGCCCTTTTATACCGGCACTCAAATTAAGAAATTGCACTTTTAAAAGTACTTCATCCTCCCAAAAATAAATTCATACTTATTATTTTTGTCCGTCCTATAAATAAGTTCGCATCCCAAATAAAGAAATTAAACTCAATTCAATAACCCAAATAAAGAAATTACACCCAACCCAATAACTCAAATAAAGAAATTACACCCAATCCAATAACCTCGCCATACACTTCATTTTCAAAATTGTCACCCCTTTTTCAGCTCATATAATTTACTTTATGATTTATTTATTATTTAAAAATACCAAACTACCATTAAAAGTAAAACAATTCTTAAGATTCCATATCTACCGTAACTATAAACTTAAATATGGGACGAAGGGGTATAATGTAAGAAAAAAACAGGTGTAAATAAGTAATTTAAATAAAAATATAAATAAAATTGTTGCAGATGAAGAATAAAATGTAAGAAATAAATAAAGTTAATGAGATTGATGGATTAATTACAAAATTAGAAATTATTATATTTTAGTACACATTTAATATATATAATTATTATAAGATACATTATCTTAAATAAATTAGCATAAATTAAAAGGTTATAATACCATTACAATCTCAAACCAATATGATTAATACTTTCCTTATTATATATTATCTTAAACCCATCTGTTCATATTTCACGGTTGAAAAATGAAAATTTTCCTTAATTCATTCCTAAAATCTTATCCAAATTTTCACGCATTGCACAATGTGACATAAAATTATTATAAAAGGGGAATGAAATCCTTAATCTAATAGTGATTAATGGATTTGTGGGATTTTGAAAATTTATTATTATAAAAGGAAAATGAAATCCTTAATCTAATCTGACGTGATAAACACACAAGAAACTCACAAACACTCAAGAATCAAAAACACATAAAATGATAAAACTTGAAATGAAATGTAAGCTTGCACAAAAATGTATAGTGGTTCGGTTATGAATAATCTACATCCACTTTGGGGAGAAGAACTTTTATTATCACTCAATGCTTACAACTCAAATTAGATTGATCTCAATCTGCAACAAGAAGGAAGAAAACGAAGCTGCAAAACTGTCAAATTTAAGTGAAGAAGAAGTGTTGTGATCAAGCTACTCTGAGGCCTTATATCTTGCTACTCCCTTAATCTATTGATCCGGTTAAACCTCCACTAGATAGTCCTCACTTAGTAGTTGAGATGCAGCCATCTAGCCGGTTCCAAGTAGCTTGATAAGCCGCTCAAAAACCGCCTCCAAGTCAGCTCTCACACTGCACCAGAAATGACAGTTTTAACAGTTTTGGTTGTTGGCTTGTTTCAACTGTCTTTTCTTGCTTCCAGCAACCATGCATCACGTTATGATCATTATTTAGTTGTCAATGAACATTCTCCATGTGTGAAACTCCCTCATGCATGCATCTATTGTCATCAATCTCCACATTAGATGTATGCATGCTCAAACTTGAGTCATTCTCCCCATCTTGCTGCTTTTAAGGAGCAGCAACCTGTAAGTTTGAAAACATACCAACTAAAGTCTTGCACAGCTCAAATTTTGTTGCTGGCAAAGCTTTAGTAAGTCCATCAGTTGGATTCACAGTTGTATCAATCTTCCTTACTTCAACAAATCCACTATCCACCATATCTCTCACAAAGTATAGCTAAGTGTATTGCACTTTGATTGTCACAATACACCACTACAGTATCCTGATATTCCCCCAATTCTTTCAGCAAACCAACAAGCCATAATCCTTCTTTAATTGCTTCTGTCAAAGCAATAAACTCAGCTTCTATGGTTGATAATACCACTACAGGATGACGGCTTGCCTTCCAGCTTACTGATGTACCATACATATTAAACACATACCCTGTAAGAGACTTCCTAGAATCCAAATTTGCTGTAAAATCAGCATCAACATATCCAATGATAGCTCCTGATTTTGCTTTCCCCTTCTGAAATTTTAAACAAAGTTGTTCAGTTCCCTTGACATACCTCAATGCCCATTTGACTGCCTCCCAATGCTGCTTCACTGGACAACTTAAGAATCTACTAATCAAGCTCATTACATAAGCAAGATCAGGTCTACTACAAACCATAGCATACATAAGACTGCCTACTGAACTTGAATATGAAATTCTGCTCATTTCAGCTATTTCTCTGTCTGATTTAGCTCCACCAAGTAGAGACAGACTTAATCCTTACTTGACAGGTGTTGTAACAGGTTTGCACTGATCCATATTGTACCTTTTGAGTACTTTAACAAGATAAGATTGATGTTTCAATACAAGTACTCCAGCTGGCCTGTCCCTGCTTATTTCCATACCTAGTATCATCTTAGCTTCACCAAGATCCTTCATCTCAAACTCTAATTTGAGTAATCCCTTTACTACATCAATGTCTTGAGAGCTCTGCAAGCAATCAAGATATCATCCACATAGAGTAGTAAGTATGTGTAACAGTTGTTTTCCTCCTTGATGTATACACAACTGTCATAGAGAATTCTCTGAAATCCATTGGCAATTATACACTCATCAAATCTCAAGTACCACTGTCTAGGACTTTGTTTAAGTCCATACAGAGACTTGAGTAGTAAACAGGCCTTTGTATCAGCCCTCTAAACTGTAACACCCTCTGGTATCTTCATGTAGATACTTTCTTCCAACTTCCCATGTAGAAATGCAGTAGTTACATCCATCTGATGAAGCTCAAGATCATATTGAGCCACTAGTGCTAGTAATACTCTGATTGAATAATGTTTAACTACAGGTGAGAAGATCTCATTGTAATCCACTCATTCCTTCTGAGAAAAACCCCTAGCTACTAGCCTAGCCTTGTATCTGACTCCACCTTCAGCTGTAGATGCTGGTTTTCTCTTGAAAATCCACTTACATCCAACTAACTTTTGAGATTTTAGCTTGTCAACAATTCTCCATGTTCCATTCTTATTCAGAGATAATAGCTCTTCCTCCATGGCTATCAGCCACTTATTACTATCTTGACTTGCTAATGTCTCAGTGTAGTTTCTTGGTTCATAAGCTTCAATTTCAGTTGCTGTATACAGTGCAAATGATACTATATCAGCTTCCACATACCTTGCAAGTGGCACTATATTCCTTTTCTGTCTGTCTCTTGCAAGTTGATAGGTATTAGGTTGTTCTTTTACTCTTGATACTCCATTTGTATCTCTGTTAGTGGAGTTCTCTTCACTTTCACCTAATCTGTTCATGTTTTGAGGCTCCACCTCAAGCTCAGACTCTCTTCTCTGATCATCTTTGATCAATGACATCTTATCTTCAATGAAAACAACATCTCTACTAACCAAGAGTCTATTTTCTTCATAACACCACAGTTTAAAACCCTTTACACCTTTTGGATAACCAATCATAATACATTTAAGTGCTCTAGGTTCCAATTTATCCTATTTTACATGGGAATAGAATTGAACTCTTCAGACACAAATTCCAATCCATTGTCTGTCCTCAAGTACTTCAAACTACTCCCAGTGTTATTTTCTGCTTCTGTTAACCAAATCTTGAATGTAGAAAATGTTTCATCCTTGGTTTTCAGAACATATACCCACAACTTCCTTGAGTAATCATCAATAATGGTCATTATGTATCTTCCTCCACCTCTGGTTATAGTTTTTGAATGTCCACAGAGATCTGAATGAACATAATCCATCCTTCCTTTGGTTGTATGTTCTGATTCACCAAACTTAAGTCTCTTGGACTTACCAAGAATGCAATGCTCATACTGTTTGATCTGATCATTTGCATTGTACTTGATTAGCTGTTGTTTAGCCAATTCTTGCATTACTCTTTCACTAACATGTCCCAGCCTACCATGCCATATCTTGGCATCATCTTGCTGATCAGTGTTGTGTATCTGTCCTACAATAACACTCCCATCCAGAAAGTACAAGTCAGATCTTCTAGTTCCCTTCATGACTATCATATCATCCTTAGTCACTGTGAGAACTCCCCTCCTCAGGTTTGAATCATACCCTTGAGTATCAAGCATCCCAAGGGAGATGAGGTTCCTTCTTAATCTAGGAACATATCTGACATTCCTAAGAAGCCTCTGAATTCCATCAAACATAAGCAATCTGATGAATCCCACTCCCTTTATTTCACAAGAATGATCATCACCTAACAATACCGATCCTCCATTCTGATGCTTGAATTCCTCAAACCAATGCTTCATAGGTGTCATATGGAATGTATACCCTGAATCCAATACCCACTCAACAGACACATCTGATGATGTGATGACTAGAGCTTCAATACCTTCCATACCAGCATTATTTTGTAATTCACCAACCTGATTGACTTGATTCTTCTGATTTCCAGTAGTTGCATCAACCCTTTTAGACTTGTTAGCTTTCCATTTTGCACATTGTTTCTTGAAGTGACCTGGTTCATGGCAGTAGTAACACTTCTTTCCAATTGACTGTCCTGTTGCACCCTTCTTTTGATCAGAATTTCCTCATTTGTTCCATTTCTTGTTTTGGTTTCCTTTCTTGGCAAAGAGTCCTTCTACTCCTGATTTTTCTTTACTGTCAACCCCTTCCTCTAGATCTTTTGATCTAAGTGCTTTCAGTACATCTTCAAGCAGTACTGCATCCTTCCCTCCATAGAGAACAACATCCTTGAAGAGCCTCTGTGATCTTGGCAATGCTGACAGCAACATGATGGCCTTGTCTTCACTGGACAGCTTGAAATCCACACTTTCCAGATTATCTGTGATCTTGCAGAATTCATCAGCATGTTCCATCAGAGACCTTTCATCAATCATCTTGAATGCATGAAGTCTTTTCCTCAGATGCATCTTATTGGCAGATGATTTAACCATAAACAAAGCTTCCAATTTATTCCATACCCCAATAGCTGTTGTCTCCTTTCATACTTCTCTGAGTATTTTATCACTTAGACATAGAATTATTGTAGAATATGCTTTTTGAAGTACCTGATCATCCACTTGTGCTCTTACAACACCTGCTGCAGCTTGAGGATCTCTGAGGATTTCAGTCTTCACTGGTGGAGGAGGTTTCAGAGCATCCATCAGACCTTGCTGCATTAGAACTGCCTTCATCTTGATTTTCCATAGTTTGTAATCTGACTTCTCTGAGAGCTTTTCAACATCAAATCTTGTAGTGTTCATCTTGAATGCTTGTTGTGTGTCTGGTTTCCCACAGACGGAGCCAATTGACGTGATAAACACACAAGAAACTCACAAACACTCAAGAATAAAAAACACATAAAATGATAGAACTTGAAATAAAATGTAAGCTTGCACAAAGATTTATAGTGGTTCGGTTATGAATAACCTACATCCACTTTGGGGAGAAGAACTTTTATTATCACTCAATGCTTACAACTCAGATTGGATTGATCTCAATCTGCAATAAGAAGGAAGAAAACGAAGCTGCAAAACTGTTAAATTCAAGTGAAGAAGAAGTATTGTGATCAAGCTACTTTGAGGCCTTATATCTTGCTACTCCCTTAACCTATTGATCCTGTTAAACCTCCACTAGATAGTCCTTACTTAGTAGTCGAGATGCAGCCATTTAGCCGGTTCCAAGTAGCTTGATAAACCGCTCAAAAACTGCCTCCAAGTGAGATGCTCACACTGCACCAGAAATGGCAGTTTTGACAGTTTTGGTTGTTGGCTTGTTCCAACTGTCTTTTCTTGCTTCCAGCAACCATGCATCACGTTATGATCATTATTTAGTTGCCAATGAACATTCTCCACGTGTGAAACTCCCTCATGCATGCATCTATTGTCATCATAGTCCATGATAAATGGGTGTGCGGGATTTGGGGGAAAATCCCATTAATTGCGAGATTTGAAGGAGAAATCGGGAAAAATCTATCGTGCATTTAGTCAAAATAAGGTTAAAATCGAAAATTAACCATGAAATAATAAATACAAATAATTTAAAGTTTATGTAACTACTAGTAAATTAAAAATATATAATGTATTTAATATAGTAATTATATCTCATAAAACTAAAATAAAATGTATGTAATGTATTTTTAATATTATAAAACATGCAAAAGCATTTAAGTTAAAATACAAAGTGTGCATAAATATAAGAGTGGAGAAAAGAATAAGGAAATAATTGTTTGGGTGGATGACGAAATGTAAACCTAATATGGAAAAAAAAATGACAAAAAATATAAATTATACCTTCATTCAGTGAGTATTTAGTTTTTATTTTTATTTCTACACACAAATAAGGGTGATTTTGCGGTGTGCATAAACATAAGAGTGGAGAGATTATTTGGGTGGATGACGAAATGTAAACCTTACATGAAATGAAAAAAATAAAATGACAAAAAATATAAATCATACCTTCATTTAGTGAGTATTTATTTTGTACTTTTATTTCTACACACAAATAAGGGTGATTTTGGGGGTGCATTCGATTGATTTATTTATAATTGGACTCCACGAATAAATACTCATATCTTTTATTTATTGATTTGTTTGAAGTCAATTTTTTGTGAACTCGAAAAAAAGGAAAACAGAGAAAACAAATAAAGTGTGTAATTTGGTGCCGCCTCGTCCGCAGCAATATCTGCTGACTCATCCGGACAAAATAATTCTCTAATTTCCATAAAATTATAATTTAATCAGATTTATTAACGGCTATAATTCCATTAATTAAGAATAATTAAGACAATGATTCCCTCTTTTATATCAATCACCTGCCCATCTTCACTCCTCACTCCACCCCCCAACCATGGCTTCTCTCCTTCTCTTCATCTCGATATTGCTACCCCTTCTCGCCCAAATCTCAGCTGATCAGACGGCTAAGACTTACATTGTCAGAGTCGACGCTTCATTCAAGCCCTCCGTTTTTCCCACCCATTACCACTGGTACACAGCCAAGTTCACTAACCCCACCACCATTCTCCACGTGTACGACACCGTCTTTCATGGCTTCTCCGCCGTGCTAACTCCGGCACAAGCGGCCAAAGTTCTCGAACACCCGTCTGTTCTCACTGCATTCGAAGATCGCCGCCGGGAGCTCCACACCACTCGCTCGCCGCAGTTCCTGGGCCTCCGCAATCAGCGGGGGCTGTGGTCTGAGTCCGACTACGGCTCTGATGTTATTATTGGGGTTTTTGATACTGGGATTTGGCCGGAGCGACGAAGCTTTTCCGATCTGAATCTCGGCCCTGTTCCGAAGCGATGGAAAGGAACGTGTGAAGTTGGTGTGAGGTTCAATCTGAGGAATTGCAACAGAAAAATTGTTGGTGCTAGGTATTTTGCCAAGGGGCATCAAGCTTCTGGATTTGGGGGAATTGTTGGTGGAATCAATGAAACCGTTGAATTCAAGTCACCGAGAGATGCGGATGGGCACGGTACGCATACGGCGTCGACGGCGGCCGGAAGATACGCTTTCAAAGCGAGCATGGAGGGTTACGCTTCGGGAATTGCTAAGGGTGTTGCTCCGAAAGCGCGATTGGCTGTTTATAAGGTTTGCTGGAAGAATTCTGGGTGCTTTGATTCCGATATCTTGGCGGCGTTCGACGCCGCCGTGAACGACGGCGTTGATGTAATTTCAATCTCCATTGGAGGTGGAGAGGGCATTTCCTCTCCGTATTATCTCGACCCCATCGCAATTGGAGCGTACGGCGCCGTTTCGAGGGGGATCTTCGTTTCCTCCTCCGCTGGAAACGACGGCCCTAATGGAATGTCGGTTACTAACCTCGCCCCCTGGCTCACCACTGTTGGCGCCGGCACAATCGACCGGAATTTCCCCGCCGACGTGATTGTCAGCGACGGGAGGAAACTCTCCGGCGTATCATTGTACGCCGGCGAACCACTGAAAGGTAAAATGTATCCTTTAACCTACCCTGGTAAATCAGGGGTACTCTCTGCTTCACTCTGTATGGAAAATTCACTCGATCCTAACGAAGTAAGAGACAAAATCGTGATTTGTGATCGTGGTAGCAGCCCTCGCGTGGCGAAGGGATTGGTCGTGAAGAAAGCTGGTGGCGTCGGAATGATCCTTGCCAATGGAGTTTCCAACGGCGAAGGCTTGGTCGGCGATGCTCACCTGATTCCAGCTTGTGCCATTGGCTCTGCCGAAGGGGATGCAATCAAGTCCTATCTGGCATCCAATCCTAATGCAACCGCCACCATTAATTTCTGGGGAACTGTAGTTGGAATCAAACCTGCTCCAGTTGTAGCTTCCTTCTCCGCCAGAGGGCCCAACGGGCTGAACCCGGAAATCCTGAAGCCCGACTTGATTGCACCTGGAGTCAACATCTTAGCAGCCTGGACGGACGCCGTCGGCCCGACCGGCCTCGATTCCGACACCCGCAAATCAGAGTTCAACATCTTATCAGGGACATCCATGGCTTGCCCTCATGTAAGCGGAGCGGCGGCGTTGCTGAAATCGGCGCACCCCGATTGGAGCCCTGCCGCCATAAGGTCCGCCATGATGACCACCGCGAGCTTGACTGACAACTCCTTCAATCCGATGCTGGATGAGTCGAGTAAAAAACCTGCAACTCCATATGATTATGGAGCTGGCCACCTCAACCTCGATTTAGCCATGGATCCTGGGCTAGTCTATGACTTGAAAAGGGATGACTATGTTAACTTCATGTGCGCGATTGAGTACGGGCCGAAGACAATTCAGGTGATCACTCGATCACCAGTGAATTGTCCGGCCAGGAAGCCATTGCCGGAGAATTTGAACTACCCCTCCATCTCCGCCCTGTTTCCCAGCGGAACAATGGGGGTTTCTAGCAAGACTTTCTTTCGAATGGTGACGAATGTAGGCGATGTCAATTCGGTGTACAGAGTGAAGGTTGAGCCACCAAAGGGGGTGAGCGTTGTAGTAAAACCAGGGAAGCTGGTGTTTTCGGACAAGGTGAGGAAACTAGGTTACTATGTCACTGTAACCATGGATAGCAAGAACTTGGTGTTGGGTGATTCGGGTGCTATATTCGGATCGCTTTCTTTGATTGACGGAAAGCATGTCGTTCGGAGCCCCATCGTGGTTACCCAAATAGACCCGTTGTAAACGGGTTTTCATGAATCGAATAGGCATTAGATTGATGCTAGCTGGTGGCATTGTAGAATATGATGGGGGGAGGGAAGGGGGATGCAACTTGGTGTGCTTTAATTTTCTTGTAAATTTTTCCAAATTAGGAGTTTGCAATTAAAATGTGATGATTAATTATGGATGATTATGATGTAGTATATGGGTTGTGAAAATCTTAGTATCACAGACTTGTGAGTTTGAGTATAGAGAGAGTAGTTGGTGCAGTTGGTAGGGGTGAGATGCATTGTTCTATAGATACAATGTTTGTGTTTTCTGGTAATATACAGATGTTTCTCTGCTCATCCTTATTACAATCTAGGATCTAACAAATATGCCTCTGTTCATTGATGATGACTTCTTTTTTCTTTTTCTTTTATTTTTTCCTTTGTGGGAAGTGTTAAAATAAGAGATTTGGTACTCTGATTTTGAGTCACTTTTTTTTTGGAAGAGGAAGAGATGCAACCTTGGATCTTTCTCCCCCTCTATTATTATTATTATTTAAAATATTTGTTTTCTATTTTTGTTAAAAGAAATTTGTTAATCTTTGTTCTCATTTATTAGATAGCTGTGTGTGGACCTTGATAGTAAAAGGTGAAGGTGACGTGATAAAGCTTTAATTTGCGACAAGTTAAATTTATGATGGCCGAAAGTCACATCAAACTGCTTGTGAAAATTCTTCATCATAAACATTTTACCAATAATTAAAGAAATTAATATGTTTAATTGAATAATTAATACTACCTAAGATACTTATTTCCTTTTTGAACGTGGGATAATTGTATTAGCCGTGAGTAGTTAGTATGTGTAAGATCATTTTATTTAAAAAATAAAATAAATAAATAAATATCTTAATAATAAAATGGATACCTTATAAGCAGATGGGGGAGTATATATTTAAAAGGTACTACATGTTAGTTACATAATTGTAAAGATATACTATAATTTTTTTCTCCAATTTCATTCCATTCAAATTCTCTTGTTAGAAGAGTCCAATGATTTAATATCTAACTCGTTGGTATTTATTTATTTTGTCTTTTTAATAAAAAAGGACCCACACACACCAAACAAATGGTTAGATGTTAGAGTGACTTGATTAAGTATGAAACGATTTATCTCTCTATAAGCTTAAATTTTTAAATGGGGTGATCATTCCATTTATGAAAAAATTCCACATACAAGGTTTGAGGCAAAAATTCCCCGCATGCATGTGAGGGGCGTGTTAGAGTGACTTGATTAAGTATTACTGATAGACGGAGGGAGTAGACAAAATTTTCTCTTACACTAGAGTGAATCGTGTACCTACAATCAAAAATATGAATATATAAGTAATGAATATAAACTTATATATTTTGTTAGCGAAAAATTTACTAGTTTTTTTAAAAAAAAAACTAAATATAAAAAATTTATATATTTATTAAAAAAATATATACATCATTAAATAAAAATTAATACACACGTTCACTAGTTAGACAAGACATCAAGTCATTTTATTAACTACGGTTTCTATAAAACTTTTTTATTTGGAGTATTAATTCAGTATGAATTAAAGAAGCTACATAAGTTGTGATAAAATAACTCAGCAAACTTCACAAATATTATTCGAATTTACGAAGTTAAAATATACTAATTTCATGATTTTGGGTTGACATTATACATTAAAATCGTAGAAGTAAATTAAATATGTAAGTTGTTGAGTTGAGATCCAACATCATAATTAAGGAGGGAATGCACCTTTGTCTTTTAAGGGGGCAAAATGAGATTACATCATTACTAACACGCAGTTATCTTTGAACAACAAATGATTAGAGTTGTCACCCACCAATGAATTCATCTTGTTTAATCAAAACATTCTTCAATAATTTTCTTATAATAGCATCCAATGGAAATCTTTGGGATATATGTTGGAAATTTTTAATTTTCATTATAATCTAATTGTTGTGGCCAATATATTATTATGCAATTATATTAGCAATTCAATTATTTTATGGACTTAATTAATTGATCTAATAAAGATTAAAGACCCATGAGCTATAATATTAATTATATGGACCAATTGAATAGATATCCAATACTACATAACTAGGTGATTATATGTAGCCCAATTATGTATTATATAAAGGCTCCCCAGGTTATGGTCCTCGTATAGTTTTCTCCTTCTCCCCTCAATAGGGATTACGACGGCTTAGTTGAGAAAGACCATTATTCCATTGAAGGCCATTATACCATTGATCTGCAAGTTTTGATTCCGCCTTGTAAACTTATCTTGTAAACTTATTGGATCAGGTACGCTTCCACTTTATAGTTTAGATATCGGTTAATTGTAATAGGATTTAAAGTTTTAGGAACTATGGATTTATTTCCCACAATATATACAAAAGTTAATTTTATCATTTTATAATAAAAAAAAAAAATTCATTTCATAAAAAAATTCTAGCTATAAAAAATATTGAGATTATTTTTATTATTTTTTAATTTAATTTAATTTTAATGTAATTTGGGTATCCATTAGTCGATGTGAATCCACCACTGGTCTTAATTAAGCATATTTTGAGCAAATAAGGGGCCAAAATCTGATATTTAAAATTTGATGTACTTAATTGTTAAATACCAAAGATTATGGCCCAAAAGGCCGATATTAATCAGATTGGACCATATGCTTAATATACCCCCGACATGATCTTACCGACTAAAAGCAAATCTGATTCTTATTTTGAATCATAAAAGCATTTTCTACCATAATAAATTATAATTATTTTATTTTTAATATATTTTTTCTTATGATATCAATTATCACGGGATGTTTAAGAAAATTGTGTTACTTTTATGTGGCTTTACCTAAAAGAGAATAATCATTTCTTTTCTTCTTTTAATATGATAATGCCCTTCTATCTGGATTACACTTCTCCCATTTAAAACAAAGCAAGTAGTATTAGGTAATACATGAATAATAACTCGTAAAATTATACTACAATTCATACTTAATTCATGATATTAGTAACCAGTATTTTACCGAATATATACACAATAATATATTAAAAAAAACACCAATATCGTAAAAAATTAAATTAGCCTCAGTAAGAAAGCATACAAAAACATTCGACCAATATTTGTTAAAATTTTGCTCTTTATAATTTGCTCACAACACCAAATTTCGTTTAAATTATGAA
Organism: Pogostemon cablin; assembly: GCA_023678885.1. Lineage (NCBI taxonomy): Eukaryota > Viridiplantae > Streptophyta > Magnoliopsida > Lamiales > Lamiaceae > Pogostemon > Pogostemon cablin. The sequence goes on along the minus strand of CM042954.1, from coordinate 19,842,363 downwards.
CACTCAATATATTTACAATACAAATTATGTTCATAGAACTATATTTAAGCATTTAAACCAACATATTAATTGTGATGTATTTTAACAACCTAAAGCTTAAAAAAATGGACATTTTTTAGAAAAAACAATTTACAAAAATTATGTGAATTTAAAATCAAAATTAATAGTTCCTTCGTGAAAAAATCTTGAATGAATGTTGTCTTTGGTGTGAGTGAATTTTAGAATCTTAGTGGAGGAATGTGTGTGCTGAAAATTTTCTTATTCCCTTGTTTTTTCTTTGAAATGTGAGTGAGTTATGTTGTAATGTGTATTAAATGTTTGGTGTTTTTCTTCCAAAAATTATTGAATTGGGTTAGGGTTAATATTGTAAAAGTTTGATAGGTGTACATAAAATTTTACATTTTAAATAGTTTAAATAGGCGTGTATAAGGATGACAATGTGACTGGTATTTTCAAATACTCGATCTACTCGAACCCTAATAGGTATGGTACGAATAGTTGTAAATGAGTTTGAGACTTGTACGGGTAGTTGTAAGAAATATCATTAGGATTTGAGACGGGTACATGTAAAGCCACAAAACCCACGGGTACCCCGATTATATATATATTTTTATATAAAATTTAATATATATTATATAATTTATATATCATAGATATTTTATATATTTAATTAATAATTATAAGTTTTATTTAATCATATTTATTAAATATTAATTTAAAATAATAGAATTTATATTTTATTTATTTTATATTTAATTAATAATAATGTAATTATTATTATTATATTTATTTAGACTATAAAAATATATAAATATATAGTATAAAATAAATGAATATTAAACGGATATTAGTACCCGTGAGTATTGGTAAAAGAGAATGAGACGGGTACAAGTACCATAATAAAATTTTTAAATGGGACGAATAATTTTTTTAATTGGATGCATGTACGAGTACCCCATAATAAACGGATTCTCTAGCCGTTGTCATCTAGGCGTGTGTATTTAAAAATGTGTCCAATAAATATTATATAATCGTAATTGGAATAAATCAGATTCTATGTACATGAGTTAAGATGTGATAAGAATAGTTATTAGAATTGGATACCGCATATCACATGGGCTGTTAGAATATTATTCAACTAAATGTGGGCCTAGGCCCAATTTAATATCTCTACTCTTATGACCATCATTTACACTTTCAGATCAATTTCAATTATTTTGCGATAGAGTGACTTGTGAGACTATTTGTAATACATCTTAAAATATAAATATTATATTGTTAAAAGTATATATTATTTATTGCTAGTTAAAGTTTGTTTTATAAATGATCATTAAAATATAATTTTGGAGTATTATTATTATTATTTTATGGATAAATGTTAGTTGTTAGTAGTTAGTACACCTAGCATTCTTACTTTCCCTTCTCCCAAGTCTCCTTATATCTCTCCTCCTAATCGGAAGAATTTGGATCTCTTACTTAAGTGAAAAGCTCAGATAGTCAGGTTTGGAGTATTATATATGATTCATTATTAACATACTTTTATTATCAATTAACACATGCTTGGTTCGAATTCTTTTAAAATATTTATTGAATAAATGAAAATAATTATCTTATTTGATTATTATTAAATCAAATAGTGAGAATTAATATACCCCCAACCAAACACCTTCTAACAATATCCCCAACCAAACCAAGCAACTCTTAACAAAGGTAGAGGCAGTGTCTTTCTGTAAGATCATAAATCTCGAATTGAAAAGTAAATTGATTGGCATTAACCTACAAATGACTCAAATTTTGAAAATAAAAAAGAAGTTATAAAATAAAGATTGGTGTAAAGGGATTAAAATAGTAATATAAAACATTAAACAATCAAAATTTAACTTATAAGATTATAAGATTAAAATTAATATATTATTAAAAGAGTGTTTGGTTCATTTAAATTATTATATGTTTTAATAAAGCTTATAATTCTTTATTTGTTTCCTGGGATATTATAACTCACATTCTTCTTTTAAATTGTAATATATCGAACTCTTTGGTTTAAATCAACAATTTTAAAAGAAAATTGAGCTCGTTTAAGTGTTATAAAAATTATTTTAATTCTTTATTCGTTTCATAACCCATCCCTCCTTAATTTAATATATACCAGATCAAATGGTTTTAACAAACGGACATAGAAGAAAATCGTTCAATTGTTATTAATGGTTAAATTGGGTAAATTTTTAATGTTAAAGAAGTATTATCAAATCAGTTGACCAAAAATCCCGCAAAATATTAATCCATGTGAAAATGACGTTACTAAAATTTTAGGGAAATACCACAATTTGCCGGGAAAATCAACATCTTTTTTATCCTACCTTTTCTAATACATTTAAATTGCCCTAAAAATACATGCAATGTCATGAATACCCTCAAGGATGGTCCACCTTTTTGTATTGGGAAGTTGACAAGTACACTTGCATGCAAAATAGATGTGTCAGGGAATATGTTGATTATTTAGGAGTGACACATTAATTAAAGAAGAAATAAATAAATCTACTAAAATATAACCTCTAATTCGGCGAACAAGCTGAATGAAGTGAAAAAGCCAAATTTTAAGCGCACACCTACAATTTAAAATTCACGAAATTTAATTTTTAAATTCCTTAAATTGTTAGATTATAATAGGCTTTTTATTAATTAACACATGCAGTAATTAGGTGATTAAACACATGCAAAATTAACTACCTACCACTCCACTGAAACACACTTCATTAAATGAGGTGAAAATTAAGGCACTGTATTCACAATCAGTTCATTTATGTAAATTCTTGTCACATTAAACTCTCAACTATCCCCACCAACCAAATAACTTCATCACCAACAAACAAAAAAATTGGGCACAGTGGATCCAAACTTCATTCCTCTATATCCACAAATTATTGGAGCATAAAAATGTGATCGGCTCCCATATTTACCCACCGTTTTTGTCGACGGATTCATAGTTAGAGCCAAAGGTAAGATACGAACGCTATTTGCATTGTATTTTATTTATTGCTTTATTTCAATATTGCTGTTAATTTATTTAAAGGTCGCAGTTTTTAATATTTTAGGGTTTTTAGGGCTTTAGGATTTTAAAAATGCATGTCCGCTGAGTGAAATGGTTATATATATCCATGTCCGCCAAAGAAAATGGTGAAGTATGCATGTAATATGCTTGTCCGTCGAGGAAAATGGTGAAGTATGCATGTAATATGCATGAATACCACTACATACACCCATCATAGACTTGTCCACTAATATGCATGGTTAATTGTGGTTGTCCGCCCATTATTTGAGACTTATCGTCCATGTTCGCCGATTTTTGTGGCCTAATTGAGTGTGTCCGCCTATTATTTGACAGTAATTCAGCTTGTCCGCCGAAATTAGTAGCCCAATTTAGCGTGTCCGCCAAAAGTAGTTGCCCAGTAGAGCCTGTCCGACGAAAATTGAGCCTGTCCGCAAAAAATTGAGCATGTACGCTGATGATTTGACCATAAATGAGTCTGTCCGCTGATAATTTCACCATATTTGCGTATGTCCGCTGAATCTGTACCATATATGACCCTGTTAGCCTACTATTTGACCCTATATGAGCATGTTCGCTGATTTTCTCACCCTAATTTATCATGTCCGTCGATGTTTTGACCCTAATTGATCATGTCCGTCGATTTTTTCACCCGAAATGGTCTTGTTCGCCGAGTTTTTCTTCCTAAGTGAGCATGTTCGCCGATATTTTCACCCTAATTGAGCATGTCCGCCGATTATTTGGGCGTAATAGATTATGTCCGTCGATTTTTCCACCGTAATTGAGCATGTGAACTGATTATTTGACCCTAATTGAGCATGTCCGCCGAAATATTACTGGTTTTTGAACATGTCCGCCGATTTTTAATGCATAATTGAGCATGTTTGGCCATTTTAAAGCATATTATATCATGTCCTCCGATTATATTTGGCTACCTGAGCATGCCCGTCAAGTTTGAGCAAAATTCAGCATGTAAGTCATTATATTTTTAGTATAATAGACCTGTTCATCGATTTATGGACCTTAATTGAGCTTGTCCGCGTACGTACGACTTAATGTTTAACTTGCATGTGTGCTTGATAATTTAATGCTTAATTTGTGTGTACCTACTAAATTGGCATATCAGAAAAATACTTTAATGAATCCTGTGTCAATATAACAATTAATTGTTCTTTTGTTGAAAGGTTTAGGCCTTGGATTGGAAATGAGAAATTTTTTTATATGGTGGGGCGGCTGGTGGCAAGGTTTAGAGTATGCATGTGGCCAACACACGAGCTTAGTTTTAAATTCAGATCAGCTGACGTTAGATTTTATTATTGGGCATGTGCACAGTTTAATTTGTGCCGATTTGAATCATTTTAAATATGTTATACACACACTTGTGGACATTAGTGGTTGTATAACAAAACATAAGGTGAAGGATGATATGGATATTAGGGGCTTGTATCAGCAGGTTGATGAGCCGATGCTATTTGTCACAGTTAAGACCATACCACAGCAATCAGTTGATAATTGTTGCACTAGTGCGGCGCCAGTGGGGAGCAGTTATTGGACCGACTTGCTTCGTTCACAAATTCCATCTGTCAATATTCATAGTCCCGTAGATTTAGCCGGACCGAGTATGAGTATAGGTGTGGGCGTGTCGAGTCGTACGACAAATATTGATTTGAACAGTGAGTACGCTAGCGAGCAGCAGGATAAAGAAGAGGTGGAGAATGGAGATGAGATGTGCTCCTCTGATGGGTTTGAGGGTTCAAAGGGTGATGAGTTTGATGATTTTGCTGGTTCTCAAGACTATGGGTCCGATGGATCGCAAGACCATGGGTATGATTCATTTGAGGGTCCACAGCGTGAGGATTTTGAGGGTGCTAAGGCTTCGCAAGATGAGGGGCGCGATGGTGATCAACTCAATGCTGAAGATGAGGATCCTGAAACTGCTCTATTCGAGAGGTTCTGTTCCTACATCAGAGCCAAATGAGGAATGAGTTTCCTGGAACCCGTTACTACACATATGCAGATGCCCATAAAAATGGTGAAACAAAGTCGGTATCACTTACTGCTAGGGCAAATGAGCATCCATAAAAGTTGATGCGCTGCTGTTTGCCTAACTCTTGCACCGTAGTCTTTACAGAGTCCATATGGTGCAGTAGGATTAGATATGTGTACTTACCCCATGGGAAAGAGTTCCACAGGTCATCATATTCAGCTAAATACCATACCCAGGGCTCTATGTATACTTTTGACATATCCCAGCCTAGCAAAAAGTAGTACAGCAGTAGAATGTTGGCCGCTTTCACCGTATTTTGGCCCTTATATTTGTTTTCAGTGAATCTTCTCATAAGTTCATCAACCAGGACCCTCTTCGAACGAAAGTAGCAAACAAACTGTCTGCTGGTGGCAGAAATGAATCATTCGGGTCAATATCCCTACGGTCCTCAAACCTTAGTCCCATAACACGCATAAACTCCATGGGTGTGAAGCTAAGAATTGTTTCAGACACCCTGAAGTACCGGGAGTACATATCTGAACCAGGGATTACAACCTCCTGAGCCATCAGCTGAAATAAAGTTTTAGGAGACCCATAATCTGAATCCAAATCCCAAAAATACCCTAAACAAGATTTTCTGAACCTCCGCACTGTTTGATCGCCACTCTTTGTAAGCACCTCGCGTATGCAATTCAGAGCTTTGGAAGGCCTACAATAACATTTAATCCCAACTTTACGAGATTGAAGTCCACGTCGTTTCCAACTCCACTACAGTGCATGCCAACTCGATTAGATATAAGACGTGACTACATTTTATACATAAAAATTTCTGATATAAAATAATTGAAAATATTATTATATTCCTACATTTTTAGGAATAGATATCAAATTACACTAAAATTACGCCTTAATTTACCAACTGCCATGCTATTTAAAGCTTGAAGTATCAGCGGTGATGCAAATTAAAACTTATTCATCGTCGGACTTAAGCCACAAAATCAGCGGACAAGCTATTTTATGAAAAAATAATGGGAAATTTAGCTAAATAATGCTAAGAAATTCCATGGACAGCCTCAATTAAACACTTATTCATCGGCGGACAGGCTCAATTAAGGCAAAACATATGCGGACAAGCTTTTTTATGAAGAAATAATGGCAGATTAAGCTAAAAAATGCTAGGACCTTCGGCGGACAGGCTATTTAAGGCTTGAATATTCAGCGGTGATGCAAATTGAACACTTATTCATCTGCAGACAGGCTAAATTAAGGCACAACATCGGCGGACAAGCTTTTTTATGATGAAATAATGGCAAATTAAGCTGAATAATGCTAGGAACTTCGGCGGACAGGCTATTTAAGGCTTGAATATTCAGCGGTGATGCAAATTAAACACTTATTCATCGGCGGTCAGGCTAAATTAGGGCATAACATCGGCGGACAAGCTTTTTTATGATGAAATAATGGCAAATTATGCTAAATAATGCTAAGAAATTCGGCGGACAGACTATTTAAAGCTTGAGGAATAAGCGGTGATGCAAATTAAACACTTATTCATCGGCGGACAAGCTCATTTAAGGCATAACATCGGCGGACAAGCTATTTCATGCAGAAATAATGCCAAAATAAGCTAAATAATGCTAAGAAACACGGCGGACAGACTATTTATTGCTTCGGGTATCACCAGTGACACAAATTATGGACTTATTCCTCAGCGGACAAGCACAGTAAAGGCACAAAAACGGCGGACAAGCTATTTTATGCAGAAATAATGGCAAAATTATGCTAAATAATGCTCAGAAATTCAGCGGACAGGCTCAAAAAACGCATAAAATCGGCGGACAAACTCAATCAGGGCCAAAAAATTGGCGGACATGCTCAATTGTACTACAAATATTGACGGATAAGGTCAATTTACATACAATTATCGGCGGACATGTTCAACTACGCTAGAAACATCGGCGGACAAACTCAAAAAGATTAGAAAAATATGCCGACAAGTTCAATTACACTACAAATTACACTGAAATTTCCAATTATACTCAAATAATTATCGTCGAACATGTAAACTTAAAATTCGTCGGACACGGCAAATTCATACAGTAACAACTCCAAATTCAGACTCTACTTCCTCGGGGGACAAGAACAACTCCAAATTCAGACTCTACAGTAACAACTCTAAATTCACTATACTTTAATTAAATTGCAATTCTGCAAAACCCTAAAATCCTAAAGACGAAATACCTGGTTATCCATATTTGCTGCTGCTAATTTTCGACGTGGAGATGACTATGGATTGAACGACACGCCGGAGGCCCGGACGGAGCGCTATATCCGCCAGAAAAATCGAGAGTTTGAGAGAGAGAGAGGGGGAGTATGGGTGGGATGAGGGCCGATGAAAAGAGAGAGAGAGACAGAGTAAAAAATAAAAATTTTGAGAAAAAAGGGTCAAAGATTCTCTCCCCAATTTCAACGTCTCTAAAAGCGGTACTTTTAACTGCTGGGCTACTATTTCGAAATTCCAAAAAAAAAAAGAAAAATATAACATGTATAGGGAGTAAATTAGAAATATACACAAAAAAAAAAAAGGACAAATTAAATATTTTAAAAAGAATAGAGAAAAAAAATATTGCAGTGATATATGACATAAAAATTGCTATCCCAAAATTTTATTGCGGCCGTTGGCTGATTCAGTAGTAAATTCCCGACAGTTTTGCAGTTAGATTATTACAGCCAAGACAAGATATCAATCCCGCGAATGCTACGCGGTTTATCCTCCGCTTTCAACGTGGCGTACGGAATCCACCGCAACTCCTTCCTTCATCTACACTTTTCTCTTTCTCCTACGCCCACTTCTTTCCTTCTATACTAAGCCTTCTCCCATATAACTCCACATTTCGATCAAAATCAGGACATCAAGATTTGAATCAACGCTGAATCGAAGCTATGTCTTCTAACAGTCCTAAAAAGCCCACTTCTATGTATCCACAAGTTGACCAATCGAACCCCGAATCAACTTCTTCCTTCCTCTCAAAGCCCTCCGGCAGGCCTTCTTCTCTCTACCCGACTGTTCAGATGAACGATTTAGCCGAAGATCTGTTCCCGGAAACCGAAGAAGAGATCCCGATTGCTGGTCGGGACGCTTCCTTCGAGTCTTACGAGGAAGTAATAATCAGGATCCCGGGAGCAATCGTTCATCTGATCGACAAGCAACAGAGCGTGGAGCTTGCGAATGGGGATTTCATGGTGGTTCAGTTGAAACAGGGGGGTAACGTCGTGGCGGCGTTGGCGCGTGTTGGGGACGACATCCAGTGGCCGTTGGCCAAAGACGAGGCCGCCGTCAAGCTCGACGATTCCCATTATTTCTTCAGCCTTAGGGTTCCGCCGGAAGGCGGCGACACCAATGGCGACAGTATTTTGAACTATGGGTTGACGGTTGCGGCGAAGGGGCAGGAGCGGTTGCTCAGGGATTTCGATTCCGTGCTTGAGAAATTCAGTGCGTTCAGGGTGGAGAAGGCGGCGGCCGGGGCGGAGCAGGGGTGGTGGGGATCGGTGGCGAAGGAGGTTTCTCCAGAGGAGATGGAGAGGAAGAAGGAGGAGGTGGAGAAGAGCGCCGCCGCTTACTGGACGACGCTTGCTCCTAATGTGGAGGATTACAGTGGAAGCGTTGCGAGGATGATTGCTGCCGGATCAGGACAGGTTGTACGAGGTATATTGTGGTGTGGAGATGTTACAGTGGATAGGCTGAAATGGGGGAATGAGTTCTTGAAGAAAAGAATGGGGAATGGCTCCAACTCTGAAATCAGTCCTCAGGCCCTAAAGAGGATGAAAAGGTAATTCTATGTTGTTTGGCTTTATCTTATCTTGTAAGAACTACAAGGGGATGTAGAGAGATATGCATGATCTTTTGTTGCATATGATTCAAATTGTCTTAACTAGTTTGATTTTTCTTAAACATTTCCAGGGTTAAGCAGCTGACAAAGATGTCGGAGAAAGTGGCAACGGGGATACTGTCTGGAGTTGTAAAAGTTTCAGGGTTCTTTACAACCTCTGTAGCAAACTCTAAAGTGGGGCAGAAGTTCTTCAACCTTCTTCCCGGTGAAATTGTTCTTGCTTCCTTGGATGGATTCAGTATGTCACTCTGCCACCTTATCCTTTGGAATAAAGATGTCTTGCGTTGCTTTTGTAATACGACATTTGAACTAAAATTGTTTCTATATTGTATGTCAATATAGATAGAGTTTTTGATGCTGCTGAGGTTGCCGGAAGGAATGTGATGTCAACTACTTCAGTTGTCACGACAGGACTTGTCTCACAAAGGTGTGAATGTGATGCCCTCTACTTACAAACTTGTTCATCTATATTGTGTTTACTTTGTCTTGTATCAGCAGTTGTAATGATGTTTGGTGCTGTTACAGATACGGAGAACAAGCGGCACAGGTGACACACGACGGGCTAGGCGCGGCAGGGCATGCTATCGGTACTGCTTGGGCCGTCTTCAAGATAAGGAAAGCGTTGAATCCGAAAAGCGCCTTAAAACCCACAACTCTAGCAAAGGCTGCTGCACAAGCCAGTTCTGCTAAAATGAAGTCCAAATAGTGTATTTTTCGCAACTTCACTTAATTGTCCAATAGTTAGGCTTGTAGTAGCGTGTGGTTAGAGTTTTATATGTAATGGGGAGGGTAGTTTCTACTCATTCCTCTTCTATACATGTTCTTGCATTTCAATGGAGTAATTTTGGACATGAGTTTTGATTTAAAGCATTTTAAGCTGATGATTGATTGTCTTCAAAACATTACATACTCTCTTTGGCTGAGTTTTTAAAATTGTAGCACAGTAGTATATCTTTTGTGCATCATATTCATTACTAGGAAATTTAAGGATAAATTATGTATATATATCTTAATATCTAGTTTTGAAGGGCTTATAAGTACGGAGATCAAGAACCACTCCAGCTACAGAGCCCACTGCTGCAGCTATTGAAACCATAAGACAGGCCATGCTTAGCATCTGGAGACCGATCCATCGGCTCGTCCATCGTCCTATCTTGTTTTTAGATATGTACATCTCTACTGGGAAGTACACTGTCAATGGCCAAAATCCTAAAGCTCCGAGTATCCCCACCACGTCGTTGAAAAATGGCAGGAGCATAGCTATGAGGGTTGTCAAGATCACGAAGCAAGTTCTCCACACGAGACGGAAGAAGTTTAGCTGGTAGACACCGTAGAACGGCACTGGTATGTCGTACTCTGCAATCACAAAGTCACTCCTGCTCCATCTTTGTACACTCCACTTCTCCACAAATGCAAACAAGGGCTGGCAGTAGACCTAAGGTAACAATCAAGTACATAGAAGTTCGACTCGTTGGTTATAAGTTGTTGGATTAGTTAGATTAGTTGGTAAGAGTTTGTTACCTGGTAGGCACCAACTAAATGGACGACAATGGCGATGTTGGCTATATCAAGTAGCCAGTATGGGTTGTAGAACCCGAATCCTGTGAGAAGGTTCCCGGGTGCGTTGTCTCCGAAAGCAGCATAACCCATGCATCCACAGAGGAGATAGAATATAGTTGTGACAGCAATGCTTATTGTAGTGGCTTTCTTCATGGTTTTATGCTCTGCTGGTGGAGATTTTATGGTATCCTGACAACAAAACCGTCGTAAATTTTCATGATCATCGACTCGAGCACTTAATGATGCTAGTGAGTATGGTACCTGAATTTCTATCAGAATGATGGAGAAAGAATATGCGAAGGCAATGGCTCCTAAAGCTTGCAGGCTTCTCCACATCTTCTGGTTTTTAGTCACCAATCCTGCTTCCGTCATCGTCCCAATACTGATGCCGGTTAGGCTCCCCTTGAAGGTTTTATTTTCTGACACGATGTGTTTTTAAGCATTTAGCTAGCTTTTAAAGTGATGCTACATTTAAAAAGTGTTCGATTTGTATTCGTCTTTTCAGGATTATCGGGTAATTGTAGATGTATTTGCTACCTGCAACTTCGGCAATGCCAAGAGCAAGACCTACAGTGGAGTAAGTGAAAGACATCACTGCTGCAACAATGGAGAGCCACCATACTTGGTCGAAATCAGGTATCTGGGAGAACAATATTTCTACGACTCCGAATGTTATCATATATCCATTGCTTGAGCTGTGACATTTGCTCTGCTTGTGGCTCTTGTGGAAACAATTTGATCTTTTTATGGCCCTACACAATTAGAAGAGAATGCTTTAGAGAAGGAAAATCTGTATTGCTGAGTTATAGTTGAATATCAGTAAGATGAAATATAGTATCTGATCCGTTTACGTATGTGTTATGAGGTTTGTGCTAACAATTAAAATGTAGTATGTATGCTTTCACCATTCGCCAACTTACATCATACTGACTGAGGCAGCAATAGTGTAGCCAATGGCCACACCGAAAAGATTGACGTACTGAATCCACCCACAAATCTTAACCTTTTGCCCGCCTGCACAGACGAATTGAAATCAGCTGTGTCTGAATAACAAAAAAAAACCAAAAAATGGACAAGTGTGAATCAAATAATTTACCTAAATTTGCTTTGACAGCATCCATGTATGTATAGTTTCTCTGTCCAGTAACAGGATCACCTGATCTGTAGCACTTGGATAAAAGATCCGAAGTATAGAGATTGACAAAGGCAAAGAGAGTCATTACAACCGGTCCAGCGACCCAACCAAGCTGTCCAACAGCCCATGCTAAGGAAAGCACACCCGAGCCAATCACAGCTGTGATAATATGAGATGTGGCAGTCCATGTTGTTCCTGGTTGGGAATAGTATGCGTAGTTATTTATCCGCTATTAGTGTACACTAAGACGAAATGTTCTTCACGGATCCACTTCCATACGAGTATGTATCTAGGTTCTCTTAAGTCTGGAATTTAATCTCAAACATGTGTTGTGTGAGTAACTTGCTGACTATTGAAGACAAATTTGTTGAGGTTGAGATGAATTCTTGATTTAATTTTCGTACACATGAAATGTTGAACTTTATAGTGTTAAGACTGTCCTAGTGATGGGTTACCTGTTCTCTTCAGGCGGCCATCATCATCGAAGCACTTGGAGTGGTTAGCCTCTATATTTATTGCTTCACTTTCTCTATTCTGAGCTTTGGGTTGAGTTTCCACCTGTAGATAATGTCTGACGTCCTGCCTTTCTTCAACCTAAGATTACAACAAGGTGCAAGCTCATCAAAACGACAAGTCTTTGAAATGTGTATTAATACCTAAATAGAGAAGCAGTTGGCGAGTTTCGTTACAATGCCATTATGAATTCGTGCAGGAAGGGTGCGACTTCTTGGTAGCATGTTCATGTGTCTTCTCTACTTTTGATCGCCGCAGGATACAATATTGAAAGACCGGTATGGTATACGAGATGATTTAGGATAGTGGAGAATATTCCGAGTAACTAATAAACAAGGAAAGGATGCTCAATTTTAGAAGGATATGGAGGGCCTTTATAGGAGTGAAAATGTTGGCATTTTCTGTGGACAGAATCCAATGGAGGTTTGTTGAATCGTTTTCCTTACAATTATTGAATTCGTATGAAGTTAAACTAGACCGGGTAATGTAAGTAATATCAGGTTACTGTTTTACTTAGCTAAATTATTAACCACAAGCATACCAGATAAGCTTGCTTTAGCATGAAAGAGAAAAGGAAGTTAGTGCTTTTTAGGATAAGTGTGTGTAACAGTGCAGTAGTGATCTTATTTCAGCATCTTATGATGTCCATCCCACATATAATGGGAACTAGTTGTGTCCTTTCATACGTCATCGTCACTACTTGTGTTGATAGTTACTTACACTATATTGTCCTAACATGCTTAAGTATGCAGCAATATATGCTATGGTTATCACATTTCATCTTGCAGTAAATCCGAAGCTATCCGGCACGTAAAGTTTTCGTCATGCTTCTTGCTTAGCTGCTAGCGACTTGTATTTGGATATCAAGTTGCAATCCCATTTTGAGTTTTACCTCTGAAGTAAAAGGCGAACGAGATGGCATGAAACACATTGTGCACTTAGCAATTTGTTCGTGTAGGCCATCATTCTCTACAAGAATTTTGGTGATTTCTTATTTGTAGGTCTCTCTAGGCATTTCTGGAATTGCTGCAGGAAACAACTGGATGCCCTTGATTTTGTATGGGGTCCGGGAGAAGCGTGTTGCATCACCATTAGCAACTGTATCACCCCCATAAACCTCTGAACCATGATTAATACTGCAATGCGCGGAGCACGGGTCAACGCGCGACCGAATAGTTTGCTCGTTGACCCGGAAAGCTTCAACCAAGTTGCCTCATTCTTGATTCTCTCGTACTGGTCACATGTTATTGGTGTCATTTGCATATTATTCACGTGAACGGTAAGAGAAAAACTCTGCGGTTTAGAGGATCCTTCATAGAGGATCGGTACATTTTACCATTTTGAGCAGTCGAGCATACGGTGTTATTATCATACTATTATTGTAATATGTACGTTGGCTGTGCACATTTTGAAGTAAATTAATGCCAGAAAATCAGTACTCCCTCCGTCTTTAAATTGTGAACCATTTTCATTTTCTCATCCGGTCTCTGTACGAGCAATCTGCACAATTTTAATACACCTTAATTTTATACTCATATATCTATTTTGTTATTTTGGTCTTCCACAATATTCATATTTTCTTTTTAGCAAAAAGACTACACATGGTCTACCACTTACCACTAATATAACTTCTTATTTTATATAAAATAATTAACTCTTTAATCTTTGTGTTTGCTTTAAAATCAAACGATTACCTTATCTGGACGGAGGTAGTAGTATATGTGATCATATTTTTTTTGAAACTGCCAAAATCGATTGAACCAAATTGTATTGCACCGTCATTGATTATTTTTCGTAATAAACCGTGGTTATTTTTTTATGCAAAACCGTATCGATAGTCAGGGCAATTATGTTTTTTTTTTTATTAAAAACTGACTGCACCGCAACACCTAAATTATTTTATAATTAATTATCAATAATTAATTGATTTTTGACTTATTTCATATATAGTATTATATAATTAGACATGATCCTTTTAGTCTAAGTTTTTTTTAAATTTACATAGTACTATGAAATATATTGTAGCTTTTTAAGTATTTAATCTCTTATAATATATTAACTCATATACTTAGACATGATTTTTTTAGTCTAAGTTTTTAAATTTATATAGTATTATGACATATATTGTAATTTTTAATATTTAATCTCTTACCATACATTAACTCTTCGATAATTCATGATAATGTATATTCTCATTATTTCTTCATTTTATTTATACCTTTTCAATTTACAACATATATGAGATTGTAATGTTGTATAAACTAACACTAATACTTGTATTAATTTTAAGCAGCAAAATAAACGATCGAAATCGCTTAAAACAACATAATTACTTATTTTAATAAACTGCCCAATTCATATATTATAGACGAACCAACCACCTATAACAATACAATTTGAATTTTATGGGAAAAATAGCAAAACTACACCGTGAGCATCCCTTTAATAGACCACTTTTGTGCACCGTGAAAATGTAAATTTTAGATTTATAATCAATAAATTTATTTCGCTAATTTAATTTAATCAATAAAATACATATAATCAATTTAATTTGGAACGGATGCAATATTTTTTATTTTTTTTTAACAAGGATTCCACAGTGAACCAAACTTAGCAAATTCACATGGAAATCCAGTTTGATGCTCATGTGATATGCACTTCTTAATTTCATTAATTTCAAGTGGGAATGGGGGCAATATTAATACAATTAGAAAGATAATAGAACAAATACACAAAATTTATTTTATTTGGAACAAAAATTATATATTCCCAAGATTGTGGGACAAAAATAGTTTTTATTCCAATTAATAAATATAAATATATATACTGATAAATAAAATTATATACTTTATTAGTGAATATTTTAAATTGAATATAAAAAAATTATAAATTTATTAAGAAAAACATAAGTATTATTAAATAAAAATTAATACGAATGGGTATGGGCCAAATACCCATGTACGCATGCCCAACATATCAAGTCAAAATAAATAGTAGGAGTATTGAGTATTAAATTATTAAATTAAATTTAGAGGGTAAAGTAATCCCCAAGACATGTATATCAGTATATTTAGGTTTTAGGAAGATTAGAAAAGATTTAAGAAAAACTGCAAATCGACAACGCTAAGGGGGAAGAAGAAGAAGAAGTTATGGCGCGATACGACAGAGCAATTACCGTGTTCTCGCCGGACGGTCATCTTTTTCAGGTGGAGTATGCTCTCGAAGCTGTACGCAAGGGTAATGCCGCCGTCGGTGTTCGCGGCACCGATACCATCGTACTCGCCGTCGAGAAAAAGTCCGCTCCTAAGCTTCAAGATTCGAGGTTTATCATCTCTCCCTATCACTCGTTTTTAATGATTTTTCCGTTATGTGAATCTAATTGTCTATGTTTGTTCTCATTGGGTGTTTTTGATTCTTTTTTCTGTGGAGAGCTAATGAAACCCTAAGATTTGATTTGAGTATTTGGGATACACTTGAAAATGTCAATTAGATTGACACATTGCTAGGACCTTGGATCTAAGGGGAAGTCGACTTCATTACTTCATTCGATAGCTTATCCTTAGCTGCTAAGATTTTCAATTTTTTTTTTTTTTTTGAAGGTGAAATCGGACAATTACAGACTACATTTATGCAATTTCTGTAGTAATTGGCTTATTCTTAATAACTTATGTAGTAATTGGCTTATGCTTAATAACTTCTGTAGTAATTGGCTTATGCTTAATAACTTCTTGTTTGCATCCTTTAGGTCAGTGAGGAAGATTGTTAATTTAGATGATCACATAGCCCTGGCCTGCGCTGGCCTGAAAGCAGATGCACGTGTCTTAATAAACAGGGCACGCATTGAATGCCAGAGTTATAAGCTTACGATTGAGGATCCTGTGACGGTCGAATATATAACTCGTTACATTGCTGGTCTTCAGCAGAAGTACACACAAAGTGGTGGTGTGAGACCGTTTGGTCTTTCAACCTTGATTATTGGGTTTGATCCACACACAGGCACACCCTCACTCTATCAGACAGATCCATCCGGCACATTTTCAGCTTGGAAAGCAAATGCTACTGGGAGGAATTCAAACTCTATAAGGGAGTTTCTGGAGAAGAATTTCAAGGAAACATCTGGCCAAGAAACTGTGAAGTTAGCAATTCGTGCTTTGCTTGAGGTAAATGCATTAATATGTTTAAGCGCAATGCTAAAAAGTATGTTGTGCTCCATATTGTGTGGCACCATATTACTTGTCACATTTTGGTGTGACTTCTCTTATACCACTTGTTGGATAAGTTACATGTTGTAAGGAGGAGAAATCTAATCCATTCCCCTTAAGAGTTTCGCTTTGAATTAGGTTCTTGATTCGATTCTCTCCTGCTTGTGACTCATGGCATAGAATATGTTACATCATGAGATCATTAGAAATCCTAACCTATGGTGTGCTAATGAATGTGAAGTTTTTTGTTTTTGTTTTTATTTATTTATTTTCCCTGAATTAGATTTAAAAGGCTTTAAGAACATAAAAGTGAAAATTTACTTAACTTTTATGTCATTCAATTTTTGTGATCTTTTTCTTCATTTGTTTTGTGTACCGTGGGATTAATGTGTCATGTTTGTTATGAATTTTTTCAGAAATTTGGTTCTATAATTAGTTGAAATAGTGAGATGATGTAGAACATATCCTTTAGCATCTATGTTGGGGCAATTTGTACTTTTTCTTTTTGTCTGGATGTCTCAATTTTTAACACAGTCCATAACCCACAATGCTAAATCATAAATTAGGATTTTTATTTACTGCTCTTCTTGGTTCAATGGTGAAATTGTGGAAATAGTACAGACTATAACAATATCATAGGTGAATGTGAGACGTGTGGCTCACAGGTTTATATGGATTTTATATTTAGGCTGAAGCTCTGGAAGATAACGAAATAGTAATCGATTCAATACACATTTTCTTTACTTTGGCATGCTTTCTAATTCTCCCTCTCAATGATATTTCACTCTTTTCTATCTTTTTTTATTTTTATTTTTTATGTTTTATTTAAGCGTCCAAGTATGTTGGCTTATATCCTGACAGTCTGCCTTTGATACTTGAAGGTTGTTGAGAGTGGAGGAAAGAACATTGAAGTTGCTGTAATGACCAAAGAGAACGGACTGCAACAACTTGAAGAAGCTGAAATCGATGCCATTGTTGCTGATATAGAAGCTGAGAAAGCTGCTGCAGAGGCTGCCAAGAAGGCCCCATCATCAAAGGAAACTTAGTCTTGCTTAAACTATTTCAATGCTCGCATGATTATCTCTTTAGATTGTTTATTGCTGTTGGCATATCTAAGACAATATGATGTTCGATGGATTCGGAGTTGGATTGTTTCTTCTCATACGTTTACTTTTACCTATTCGACAAAATTAATTTGCTTCATGCTCCATCCTGCACTCCCCATAAATCTGTTGTCCACATTGTAGTTAGATACTGCTCAACTCTACTGTTTTTGTTTGGTCAAAGGCAGATGCAGTTGAGGATATTTATGGGCTTAATTATTTGATGTTATTGGATCACTTATTGGGCCTCTTTCCTTTTGGCATCATATTCAGTTCAGGCCGACAGTGTCTAACGTTTCAAATATTTCTTGGATTATACTTCAGAATACAAGACTGACCAAAGTCTAGTGTGTTTGCAGGGGGTTGGCATATTTATGGTTAATGCTTTGGATAAAGATGAATGAGTATTGGGATATGAATGCATTTTAGGAAGTTAGGTTGGTCTTTTAACTATTGGGCCCCAAAGGAATTGGTCATATTGTTGTATTTTCTTTTCATTTGTGTTGGAAGTTGAGTAATTTATGTTGATCTCAACTTATCTTGTACTGAGTAGGGGGAGTGGCCCCATGGACAAAGAGGTAGTTCAATTTTGCAGATGATGCAATAATTGAACATGGTTTTCATTTCTAACATCTCACAAAACCCAATTCACCTCTCCAACAATGCAAGATATATTCTCCCTACATCTCATGAAAATGACCACACTTGTCTATCAAAGTGTTTCACATAAACCATCTTCATTTTACAGTACATTCAATTCTAAAATATATTTAATTCAATAGCTAATTTTCAAGACTGCGCTCCATTTTTTACTCCAAAATTAAAATAATAATATTTTCTTTTTTAATATTCTTTTTAGTTATTTTTAAAACCTTAATTATTATTATTTTTATTTTATATTTTAAATTTTAAATACAAAAATAATATAATTAAAATATTAATATACATAAAATTAAATTTAAAATAACATTATAAGATTGCACACTCTAGAAAGGTTTCATTTAGCTATTTTGAATTTAATTTTAATTTTAATTTTAAGACATATGAGACTTACATATATCACTAATACAACTAAAATATAAGATTCGCACACTTTATTTATACAACTATCTACTACATATTAAATAATAATAGTATTCCAAAAAGAAAATAACAGATGGACGGAGGGAGTATATGAAATTGTTACGTAGAAAGATTTTCAGTAGCACTAAATTATTAGGAAGTGTCACGTTAATAATATCAGAGATTGTTACTCTTCAGCATGATAGAAGACTATTAATTTTTGTCATATTTTGAGTTTTCGAAAAGTTTCTTTTTAATTTTTTTTATAAAAAAAATGTTTATCATGAAAAAAATAAATCTTGATGTTATTTCATGAAATACAAACTAAATAATTAATCATTAAATTATAATCATTAACTCATTGTGCCGTGATTAAAAATTATAAATTAATAGTATTCAAAATGAATTAGGTGGATAAAATAAAATTAAATGATTTTAACTTGTCGGGAGGGAAGTGCTGCAACTTGAAAGTTTCAAAGATACTAAAAGTTTAAACTTTTAAAGATCACTTTCATAAATAGTAATGAAATATCTCTCTACATTTTTGGAAACTCACCATACCTAACACCAATTATTTTAATTGTTGGAGCTGTATTTTTAGCATTTTCTGGTTTTTTATCTTTCTGGATTACAGACTTTTCTTAGTGTAACATAGCTCAAATAGTCTTGAGCAAATGATAGAAATGTCAACTAAACATGTAATTGATGAGTGGGAGTTCGATCTTTTTTTCTTTTTCTTTTTTTCTTTATGATGAGTTGGGAGTTCGATTACTATTTTATTTTTATATAAAAATTACTTGAGTCACGTATTAAACAGTGAACCATTTATCATATAGAGACTCTCTTGTAAGACGGGTCCACCTATTATTAAAGTATTGCTTATTATATAGATAAAATATGTTTATTTGTAGTTAAAATACTATATCAATAATAAATCATATTATAGAGAAATAAGTAGTGGGACAGAGGAAGGATGCATGGTGAAATAAAAGCTTGATGTTGGAGTTGGCTTATTAACTTAAATCGAAAGGTGATAGAAACAAGAAATTTTAGGGAATGGTCTACTAATCCTAGAAATTGTATGAGGTAGTTTTCTTGTTTTTGCTTACTGATGTAGCACGGATGTACCTGTATCGTGGAGCAACCCTCTTGCCTATTTAATAAAGATTTTCTGTTTTCCGACCAAAAAAAAAAAATCATATTATAACACGCTAAAATCATACTTTAAATACATAATTCAACATATTTTAACAACTTCTCACAGACCGTCTCACAAGAAACTCTTTCTTTATGATAAATTACGTGATCTCAATATTGTAATTTATCTATTGAGCATTAATTTTTAGAACAGAAGTTTCTCTAATAATCCTAAAAATAAGAGGGATGGGAACCCTAATAATAGGTTATACCATATCTAATTCTAAGTTTTCTTTGTAAGAGGGAACAATTGAGATTAAATAAGTTGATTAATAAGTTGACTATTAACAATATTCCCCCTTTTTACACCCTTTTTATTTTGTGCACAAGTGCAAAGAGTTCAACGCACAACTTATGATTTTTAGATCACCCAATAATTACATCAAAATTAATTATATGTGTGAGAGGGAGAAAACTATAAACTAGTATGAAATATGACATGAATAAATATTGATTTAGCTTCCATCTTGATCTACCATTGGGTCCAGTGAACTAGACATGCACAAATGAATCGGAACCGGCGGTTCGAACCGGGGAACCGCCGGTTTTAACCGAAACCGCCGGTTCCGGAACCGGCAAAAAAAAATCGGAACCGGATAAGGAAGGTTCGGTTCCGGTTCCTCATATTTGGGAAAAAAACCGGCGGTTCCGGTTCGAAACGCCGATTTTTTAATTTTTTTTATTTTTTAGGCTTAAAATTAAAAAAAAAACGTCAGTTCCGGAACCGAAAGCTTCGTACCCCGGTTCGGTTCCGATTCCCCTATCTTGGAACCGGAACCGGCGGTTCCGAACCGGGGTGCATGTCTACAGTGAACAATACTCCTAAAATGACCTTTGATTTCCTCTGTTATTATCTTTTTTGGGGTGTTTGTGGGGGCATTTAATTTTATGGTTATGGGAAAAAGCAAATTGAAATAGTGGGAAAAGGACAGAAGTTGACTGTTGAAAATATGGTGAGTGTTATTTACTAGTATATTATTAAATAGAAAAAGACGTGTGTTAATTGGGCATATCATATACACTGATTTTATATAATAAAAAAAATTACAAAGAGATGTATTATAATTTTAAATAAAAAATACTATGTATTTTTTTTGTTGTTGAAATGATTAATATTTTTAATTAAAAAATGGTAATAATTAGCTCTCAGAAAATAAATTTTCATGTACTAAATATTAAATTTCTTTAAATAAAATGAATGATGAATCGAGTTTATAGGATACCCCATGTTTTAAATAAATAGAAAATAGGTTAGTTAAGTGGGGAATAAATCAATGGTCACGGGTAGAGGCGACAAGCACCAAACGGTGGCGTATGAGGAGGTGGGGGGGTGGGGTGGGGTGGGGTGAGGTAGGGGTTGGGTGTGGTGGTCTTTCTTGGTATGGGCCTGTTGGCCCTCAACGCTTCAATAAGTTAATAACCTTTTCCAATTCTTATCTATAAATGGGCCCATGGGCCCACCTCTTCTCTCATCATATCTCACCAAACTTGTTAACTTCTTTCACCTGCATCGCTTTTGCTATCATGCGCACCGTGCTCATCTTAACTACTCATATTTATTTGGACTCTTACTTCTCCATTCCCAACTCCACTCCTTCTAAATTGTAATAATGGCCATATGTAAATTAAGAAAAATATTTTTTTAAGAGTAAGTTATTATTCATAGATAAGCACGTACGGTTTTTAGGGGGATCTGGTCGAAAGACCAGCCGGTTATAAGTTCCAAGAAATACGAATACTTGAAAATTAAACTGTTTTAGGAATAGTTTCTAAGTGTAATTTCCTTTCACAAAAATATGAAGTTGAGATTTAAACGAAAAACGTAATGTGAGTCCTTAGCTTTAGTCATTGTTGCTCTAACTGGTCTCGCGTTCCCTTTGCTGCCCGTTCATAGTTGTGGTTCTATTATTTTTGCCGAAAATTAAATATATTAAAAAGTTCCGCGCTAATTGAGAGAGAAAACCAGATAATAATATCAATTGCTTAGATCATCTCCGAAAAGATTCATCATGTAAAATAAATACTCCATCCGATTCAGAATATTTTGCACACTTTCTTTATAAATTACAAATGAAGTGTGTAAAAATTTTTGAAATTAAGTATAATTTAAGATTTAGAGAAATTTTTTTTTTAAATCTCTCAAAGTCTCTATACTCACTTAAAACTTTTTTCCCCCAAAGTTTATATACTACATTGGTATTTTATTTTATATTTTTTTCTTTTGAATAATAAATATTTAAGAGAAATTTTGAAGAATAGATGAACAAGTCTTGTGTGAAATCATTTTATATAAGTTTTATGTGAGACGAATAGAAAATGATAACATTATTAATGAAAAATTATACTCAATCAATGAAAAATGACAATGGTGCAGTGAATTATTTTATAAACAATTTATGATATAAATAAAAAGTTATAATAATATGTTATAGTTAAAGTGATAATAATGTTATCACTTTTTATCCATCTCGCGTAAAAGCTTATGTGAGACGGTTTCACACAACTCTTTGCCGAATAGATATAAGTGGTGGGAATATTCAAATATTAGATGTATTTAATTTTAGAGGAATTAATTTATTTGTTATTTTTAAAGAGATTGTTGGAGGTGAATTTTTATGATTTAGTCTTTAAATTGTGAATATATTTTCATTTAGATAACTTTAAAGCAGTTTAAACCTTTTTTTTTTTTTGAGAAAAAGAAGAAGCAAATTCAAAGTTAAATATTGAATTCATATATATGTATATTTAATTAGTTAGACATTAAAATTATTTTTCTGCAAAATAATAAGAATTTAATAAAAATATTCATTCTCAATTTTAGTTAATTGCATTTTCAACTTTTGTTTAGAAAACCATGATGATTTTCATTTTAATAAGTTAATAACAATAATTAATAACGTTCATTAACAGTTTTATTCATGAAAAACAATCTTATATATCAGATTGAGGCTATCACATAAAACTAAAGAAAATTTTATTTACAAAAACAGTGGATTAATTAAAGCATTAATGATAAGAAAAATCACAAATTTTTATTGCTAATTAATCTTTATCATTGAGAAATTATAAAAAAGAATCCGAACTTTGAACATTGTTGCAAAACGCATTCAATACCAAAAAAAGTAGTTTTAGTCCCTCAGGACACGTTTGCTTTTAAATATGGCCCTATGGATTATTCTTTTAGTCCTAAAAGATTTTCTCTTTTCAAATTTGATCCCAAAATTTAAAAAAACTTACAGATTTATTCCATTTCAATTGCACTCCTGATCCCATAATAATTTCAAATGATATATTAGTTCCAAACTATTCATTACTTTCTTTATTTAAAATAGACACAATCCATTACGACAATATCAGAATTTTGATAAAATATAAGATAATTTGAAATTTTAAAAAAACTTGCAGATTTATTCCACTCAATTGCACTCCTAATCCCATAAAAAATCAAATTATATACTAGTTTCAAATTATTCATTACTTTCTTCATTTAAAATAGACACAGTCCATTACGACAATATGATGATTTTTTTTTACAGATATAAGCTAATTTGGACGAATATATAATTTGAAATTCTTATGGTATCAAAAGTATAGTTGAATAGGACTAAATCTACAAGTTTTTAATTTTTTTGGATTAAATTTACAAATAAAAAACCTTTTGAGACTAATAGAGTAAACAGTGGAACTATACTGCAGAGTAAACGTGTCCTGTAAAAGTAAAATTGCCGCACTCCGAAATGAACAATATAAGAATCGCTAAAAACCTTGATTCCTATTGCAATAATGCTTTAAAAAAAATTCTTATGTTTATTAGTTTGTAATAAAATTAAAATCCATAATTTTTATTACAATCAACCCTTAATTAATTAATAATCAGTGTTTATTCATACTATCTGATTGCTGAATAATGGGGGTCCCACAAAAGGTATCTTGTTGTAGTCATCTTTATAATTAATTTTTATAAGGGAATTAGAGCATGAAAAATGAACCCAACTTGTTAGTTCCATTAGTCCCATTTAGTTTCAATAATGGTGACTTTTGAAGTATTTAAACCTAGCTAGTTGGATAGTTGAGAGATATTCATTGAATTAAATTAGAAAAAATATGAAGTTCAAGAATCACAAATTTAAAGCATTAATTCCTATTCTGCCCATTTGACTCATTATTTCATTGTCAATCTTGATGTGGTTTTAGTGGTTGGTAAATGAAATTAATGCAATGTCAATTTGCTAATTAAGATGTATTATTAATTAGGTATAATTTAAAATTTGTAGGTACAATTACATAGAATTCATTTGCTTCACTTGATACGCTACAAGATGTTATCCTATCATTTCTAGCTTTATCAACTTGTGCCTTTTGGATTCATAAAGTCATTAATTTTGGTTTTTCTCTTGTTGTATTTTTTTCCTCTTTTAATACAGAATCAAAGATATACTCCCTCTATCTCAACAAAATACGAATATTTATTTTATATTCACATTTCTTTGAGATGAAAAGAATAGTAAGTTATATTTTTTTTATCAATTCAAATTTTATAATATATAAAATTATCCATTCAAAACTTGGAATCATAATATTATGTAAAATAAGCTACGCAAGTTATATTTTCATATAGCTAACAATTTTTAAAAAAAATTTATATAATATATTATCACTAAATGGGCATTTTAATTACATGACAAATTTTTATGATTATCACGAAATTCTTTAAACAATTTTATAATTTCAAGTCATGAATTCAAAATTTTATATATTTCAAATAAAAAAAATACAACTCTTAATTGATGATTAACATTTCTTTGAGCTAAGAATTATTATTATTATTATTATTATTATTACATGAAATATTAATGTATATATAATTAAATGCTGAATAGAAAATAAACAAAAAAAAATTATTGCTGAATGTAGACTTAATCCTACGTCTATTTGCCACCCCCTCTTAAAGTACATTTATTGAATCAAGTCTAGGTCAATCCAACCCCACACTACGAGAAAGAAATTAAAATAAAATAAAATAAAATAAAATCTGCAGTATTGTCAACTAATAATCCATTTGCAAACTAAAAATTGTCTACTAATTTGTAACGTGCATGATGTCATACTCATACAATCCTTTACTTTACCACTTCTTTACGTTGCATTAACATCTTAAATCATATATTAAAATTCAGTTTTTATCTTCACAACTTGTCTCATAAAATTAATTCGTTAATTATTTTATTTTCTAAGTACTTCATTTTTTATCATCTTTATTTTTTTTTTATAATAAAAGAATTAGAACAAACAATTAAAATCGAAATTTTAATATAATGAAATATATTTAGTTAGCCCACATGGATATATACTTAGAGAGATAACAAGTCAATTTAAATTAATTAGTTTGTGAGATTACTTGTTCCTTTAGACGTAGGGAAACTCAATGCACACGTTACACGTTTGAGTAATTTATTTCGAATAGAATTTTCTACAAAGGAAAGTTTTGAAGATTTTTTGTACTCACCATCCTACCAAATTGTTTATTTGTGGTAACTAGGGTTCCTCAACTAAATTAAGAGTTAAATTAGAGTGCACATGGACACCGGTGCACCTAGTTAATATAAATCATTAAATTAAAAAACCACCTCATAATCACCATTAGATCAACTAAAATAATTAATAATTTAAATAATAAAAATAACTATAAAAAACTACCCATTAACCTAAGTGCACCGATATACTCGGTGCACTACAGAATAATCCCAAAATTAAATACTCTTTAAATTTTGTTTTTATTACAATTAATTATTTTTTTTATTCTTAAAATTTATTTGATATTATGATTTTCTTGACTATCATAGTTTTAGATGTGTATGCATTAAGAAAAGGGATTTTAGGTGTACAATGTAAGAAAAAAATAAGAAAATTAGATAATTTAAAAAGTAAAAAATTCAAAGAAAAATTTAGGGGTTATTATGTAGTACACCGGTGCACCTATAATTTATAAGGTAGTTTTTTAAAAGGTAGTTATTTTATTTTTTAAACTTTTAATTATTTTAATTAATCAAAGGTGGTTATTAATTTAGTTTTGATTTAGTGGTTCATATTAACTAGGTGCACGGGTGCCTCAATGTGCACCCTAATTAGACTCAAACCCAACTCCTTTTCATTCTTTTTCTTTTTAAATTATCTAAATTTTGAGTATAATTAGGGTGCACATTGAGGCACCCGTGCACATTGAGACTCAAAAAGTAAATAGTATTATTTTTATAATATTTTGATGCTGTGAAAATGTTAATATTACATAGTTATTATTATTGAAAATATACAACAATTATGAATTATGGGATAGACAGAAACGAAATACTACCTCCGTTTCAAATTAAATTTCACACATTTCGTTTTTATTCATTCTATATTAAACTTTTCCACCCAAAATAAACATCACATCAATCCCCACCTTTTATATCTCAATTACAAATTTACAACTTCCATCTAACACACATAACATATTTTATAAATTACTCCTTCAGTCTCAAATTCATCTTTACATTTACTGTAGATACAAAGGTTAAGAAAAATCACTTTTTGACTTACTTTTAGAAATAATGTGGTATTTTTGGGTAATAAATAAATGATAAAGTATATTATGTGTGTTAAAAATGTGATGAAAATTTCGAAATTAAAGTATGTTAGAGGGATATTACTTAGTTGCTTTTTCTTTTTATGGAAGTGTGAAGTTGAATTTTGGACGGACCAAAACGGAAAGTGTGAAGTTGAAGTTGGGACGGAGGAAGTATTTATCAACTAAAGATATTATATTACCCTCTAAAAGTCAATAAAGTTGGTAAAAAAATAATTATTTTTAAACTCCGTATCTACAATAAGTTGAAGATTTCGTTGAGACTGAGGGAGTATGTAAAAAAAGAAAAATAAACTATGAATGAGGAAGTATTTCTTAATACTATGTAATAAAAAATAATGGGATAAAAACCATTTTTGGCCCATAAGTTTGGCCATGTACAATTTTTGCCCAAAAAAATATAAGTTTTGAGCATTTATCTCAATATCTTCTTAATTGCACCAATGTTGTCAAGTTTTCGCTAAGATTTGACAATTTCGCTGTCACGTGATCATTGAATTTGACATTTCCCATTGATTTTTCTGACCTAGCGTCACTGTGGGCTGTGGCATCACAGTCAACAAAAATAATAATATTTTAATGATAATTTAATAAAAAAATAAATTAATTAAGAAAAAAAACCTAGATGCATATAGGTACTTCATAACTCTCTGGTGTATAATATCAACTCTTATAATTAATTTACAAATATAGGATGTTTACGTATAATTATTTTTTCTTAAAAGAAAAAAAAAACTAATAATATTCCATGCCAAATTTTAATGTGAAACAAAATACTTTTTTTCTAATCGGATTAATTTTATCCAAATTATTATTTAACCCATTATATATAACTAATTTTTGACCCATCAACTTTAATTTCATTTTTATTCCACCCTCCCTCTCTCACGTTATTAGGGCTGTCAATTTTATCCGCGGGTTCAGATATCCTACGAGTAATATCCTATCACGTAAGGGTAGGGTAGAGCATATTCGGGTATTGGATAGGGTAGTACCCGTACCCACTTGAAAATGTTGAGGGTAGGGGTAGGGGTAGGGTATGATATTTATAAAATATCCGATTACCCGATTACTATATACTCCCTCCATCCCAGGCTAAGAGGGCTATTTTACCATTTTGGTCGTCCACCCAAAGAGTCTTATTTCCTTTTTTGGACACATGGGATCCACCCACACCCACTAATACATTTAAAACATGGTCATCCACACCCACTAATACAACTACTCACTACACCTTAAATAATAATACTCTTTAATTCAAATGCTCAAAAGAAAATGAGACTCTTAGCCTGGGACGGAGGGAGTATATATATATATATATATATATATATATATATATATATATATATATATATATATATATATATATATATATATATATATATATATATATATATATATATATATATATTTATACATAGACATAGAGATATATGTTTTTATATAATTTGAAAAATGATTCCACTTTGTAATGTACATACTTGTGTACATTATATTACTTATCTGACTTAAGAAAGCAAAAAGCTTAAAAGGTATGACTAATAAAATGATACCCTCTAATATTTTATATCAAATTTTATTTTAATTGTGGGGGGGGGGGGGGGTGGGGGTTTGACGCAGGCTACTCACATCTCAATCTTCTCTTTTTTTTTCTATTTTTTTTATCTTTTGTATTTATTTTGATTTTCTTACATTATTGTGTGTATTTTAGAGGGGTTTATTATTTGGTTAATAAGGGTAGTCATTTTAAAATTTCGGATAACCGTTTATCCGCGGATTATCCATTACCCAATGGATGTTATCCATACTCTACCCAATGATACATTTGACGATAATAGGACAGGGTAAGGATAATAAAAATAGCATGTAGGGTAGTATGTGGATTGGGCGTACCCGTACCATACCCTACCCGTTTATACCCCTGCACGTTATTTCAAGAAAAGTAGTATGCTCTTCTCTTTTTCACCATCCCCCCTTCTTCGCCTCTCCTTTTTGTATGCCTTCACCACTCTGTATCTCCTCTCCCACTACGTCTTTACCACTTCATATTCTGGTGTTTCCTGGTGAAAATGGTGTTAAGCAGTCGAGAGAAGACAGTGTTAGGATGCTAGATCTGAGAGGAAGAGGAGCGCTGCTCGAAGAGGGCAAATTGCCACCAAGTTAAGCGTTGTACCATAATCGATAGTTTGTTGCGAAAATTTTTAGCTTAAATTTTGATATGGTGAGATATATTCAATTAATCCAAGGAGGTGAATGAAGTGACTATATTCGGATCCGGATTATTTAAGTTTCATTGTTGAAATTGTATTTGATTGAGGAAAATGAGGTGACTTTGTTCTCGGATTTGTTAGCCTTTCGATATGGGTGCAGAGGCTATTCTCGGAGATGAATCTATTAGTCTCCAATTGTGAGACAATGAAAGAGTATAAGAAGATTGCAACAGATTTATTGATTAATTGTATATGTTTTGATTAGAAAGTATACAAATTTTTATTGACAAATGTGTATTTTTAAATATCGAATTGAATATTATTTATTGATCAATTGTATACATTTTAATTACGAACTATATAAGTTTTTATTGATAAATATATATCTTTTATTTGATTTACAATGTATGAAGAATTTCAAAGTTTCTGTAAACGTTCTTGTTTTAAATTTTTGGAGTGCATATTACTACCTTTGTCCGCCCGCAAGGGTGCCATTTGTTTTTTACATATAGATTAAGGAGAATTATTATTTAATTTGCAGTAAATAGTTGTATTATTCTGGTGTGTAGGTTTCATATCTTAATTGTATTAGTGATATGTGTTGGTCTCATATATTTAAAAAAGAGAATTAGACCCTTTAGGACGGACGCTCAAAATGGCAAAATGATGCCCTTGCTGGCGGGTAGAGAGAGTTATAAAAGAAGTGTATTACTTTTTATTCTTAAATGGTTTAACTTTGAATAACAATATAGTATTGAACATTTTCGAGTTCTTTATAATTAATTGTACTAATTTTAATTGGTGTATTTGTTTTATAACATAATTACATAAATGTATTTCTCTTATTCTTAAATATATTTATTAACATTGTCGTTTAATGTATTATCATTTCATCAACAACTGTACCTCCATTTGAGAGTGGATATATTCAAGAGAGAGACTGAGAAAGAGGAGAAAAATGAGAATTGCATATCCTCTACAAATTTTGGGAGATAGAATGAGGAGGTAGAGAGAATGTAAAAGAAAATGAGAGAATTTACCTTATGAGTATATAATTCATTTAAATTGGATGGATCTTGTGGTATATTAACAATACATACACATTAACATTGCTCATAATATATCGATCACTTTATTTTACAAGTTAATAAACAAGGATGACTATATTAATAAAATATATGAATTGATATTCAGTAAACTTGGTTATACGCGTGCACTAATTTTATTCAATAATATATATATATATATATATATATATATATATATATATATATATATTTCTTAATAAATGTATAATTTTTTATAGGGCTTTTTATTAAATACACACCCCTTATTATATATAATTAAAATATATATTTTTTAAAAGTCTAAATTGCCAAAAAATTCATTTAATAATCATCCTTATTTTAAAATTTCACCTACATCCATGTCGAATAATAATCTTATAAATTTTGAAATCTTTAAATGAACTTCTTATTTTTATTTAATTTTGAAAAACGATTCATGTATTCTATAATCATGTTTAGCTTTTAAAAGATCCTCCACCACCCAGATAGCAATCCATAAGAATTTTAGCCAGAAATCACAATATGACATCCTTTAAGTTGACTATAAAATTGTTGGTCGCCGGCGTTTGCCTTTAGGATGCCGGAATGGAGCCATCACTCAACTGCAACAAGTAATTCCGGCCATTTGTGTCTGCGGGGGCGGCGGTATATCCTCCTCCGACCGTCATTTCCATTAATGATCCACGCCGAGTCTTGCTTAAAAAAGTTCAACGAGTCTCATTACTACTCAACGTCCCAATTCCAGGAAATATAACCCTTCTTTGAGGAGAATCATCCCATGGCGGCCCAAAACCCTAATTAAAATAGTTAAACTGGCTCCTCAAGTGCGAGGGTGCCGAAAAGGTCGAATCGGAACTCCTAACGTTCTAATTTTTAAAGGATGAATGATTCATTGCCGTCGGAGACTTAAAATTTTTCTGCTCCCTATCTAGACCATCGGAACAGGAACTACTGACCTGAATAATGCTTGCTTTATTTAAATATCTAATTTTTTTTGTTAATTTAATAAGAGTGTTTAGGGTTTTAAATGTGTGTTTATAATTTTAATTTTAATAGGATAATTTTAGAATTTTAAGGGGTGTGTGTTAAATAACACTCTTTTTTATATTTAGTTTTCAAAATATTAACAGAAAATTCCCTGACAAAGTATATATATACTTCCTCCGTCTCAAGTTAAAGTTTAACGTTTTTCATTTTGGGTTGTTAAAGTTTACGTTTCCTTTTTTGTTAAGTTGAGCTCACACAAAATAATTAATTATAACATGTAGGCCTACACACGACACTAATAGAACTATTCACTTTATATTAAATATTATTTCTCTCAACTCACTACACATTACAATACTCCATCCGTCCCAGCGTAAGAGGGGTTTTTGCTTTTTTGCACGTAGATTAAGGAATATTATTATTTAATGTGTAGTGGGTAGTTGTATTAGTGGGAATGTGGACTCCATATTTTAATTATATTAGAGGGAGTGTGTGGGTCTCATGTGTGTAAAAAAGAAAATGAGACCTTTTTGGTGGGATGACCAAAATGGAAAAAAGACTCTCTTTAAATGGGACGGAGAGAGTATTATACTACTCCCTCCGTCCGCTCAATAGGTATACATTTGTTTTTTGCACATGAATTAAGGAGTATTACTCCCTCCGTCCCATACTTATGTTCACACTTTCCGTTTTCGTCCGTCTCATATTTATGTTCACCACCCAAAAATGAAATTTCACATTAACCAACAACCTCAAAAGTTATCTTAATTTTAAAAATATTGCTTCCATCTAACACACATAATATACTTTATAATTTAGTTAACCTAAAAATATCACAATACCCCTAAAAAGTCAATAAAGTTGGTCAAAAAATAACTTTTCTATAGTGTCTGCGAACATAAGTTCGGGACAGAGGGTGTATTATTTAATGTGTAGTAGGTAATTTTATTAGTGAGGTATGTGAGACCTATATATGAAATGTATTAGTGAAGTCTGTGGGTCTCATGTGTTTAAAAAGGGAAAATATTATTTTTCTTAACTCACTACACATTACAATATTATACTATTCTCTTCGTCCGCTCAATAGGTATACATTTATTTTTTGCACGTGGATTAAGGAGTATTATTTTTTAATGTGTAGTAGGTAATTATATTAGTGAGGTGTGTGAGACCCATATATTAAATGTATTAGTGATGTCTGTGGTTCCATGTGTTTAAAAAGGGAAATGTATACCTTTAGTGCAGACGCCCAAAATAGCAAAGTGTATACCTTTCTGGCGGACGAAGAGAGTATCTCTTAATCTATATGCAAAATGCGAGATGGAAGGTATACTCCATATATACTCTCCCCGTTCTATCACAAAGGTTTCATTTTATTATTAATTAGTGCGTCCTTTCAAAATAGTTACATTTTTTTTTTTGGTATATGAGATCCACACAAAAAAAACTACTATATCTTTGTGTTTCATACACAATATTAATACAACTACCTATTATATATTAAAATATTATATTTATCAACGCATTATACATTAAGATAATATATCCTTTTCTCTCCATGATTGTGAATGCAGTGTACAACGGTTCGAATCTCCTGTTACATTTCGGTGTTACATTTCCTGTTCAAACCGTTGGATGATTGACACGTAGGATAAACTAATCTATACCCTAATATTTAACCCTAAGGGAAAAGGTTGAAATTTCCCTCTCTGCATACGTGTCAATTATCTAAGGCGTGTAACAGAAGATGTAACACCAAAATGTAACAGAACATCCAAAATCGAGTACAATTGCACATGAGAATTTACAAAAAAATTTTGACGAACACTGTTTAAATTAGAGATGGCAACGTGTAGGGTACCCGCTTATTTTGGGGTACCCGTATCCGTATCCGATTAAAAATTAACTACCCGTATCTGTATCCGTCCCGTTTAAAAATTTTATTATGGTACTCGTACCCGTCCCATAACCGTTTATTAATACCCGCGGGTACCCGTACCCGTTTAATATTTATTTATTTAATATATATTTATATATTTTTATTGTTTAAATAAATATAATAATAAAAATTACATTATTAATTAAATATTAAAAAATATAATATAAATTCTATTATTTTAAATAAATATTTAATAAATATGATTAAATAAAATTTATAATTATTAATTAAATATATAAAATATTTCATAATATCTAAATTATATAATATATATTAAATTTTATAAAAAATATATATATAAACAGGGTACCCGCGGGTATTTGAAGCATTACCCGTACCCGTCTCAAACCCTAATGGTATTTTTCGCAACTACTTGTACCCGTCCCAAACCCATTTACAACTACCCATACACTTCTCATTAGGGTTCGGGTAGGCCGGGTATCCGGAAATACCCATTCCATTGACATCCCTAGTTTAAACATGCGGTGACCATATATTTCTAAAAAAATATTTAAACAATATAATTGTCTAAGGAAAATATCATTATCAACAAAATTCATATATGATGACCATTCTATAATATATATGAATTTTTTCTTAAATAATTGTTTAAAAATATTATTATATGTATTCATATTTTATATTATGAATTAATTATAAAATAATTATTTTTCATCGATCAGGATTTTTTTTATTTATTTATTGAAATGTTACTAGTTTTATCCATTTTAATGAGTGTAGGATGATTTCATATAAGTTTTGTAATAATAATCTTCTTATATATTAAAAAAAATAACTTTCCCAATTTAGATTTTTTAGAGTGTGAGATGTCAAATTGTGGTGTATTATCATTTACTACCTCCGTCCCGCAAAAAGGTACGCGCTTTCTTTGTAAATTACAAAGGAAACGCGTATCTTTCTGCGGGACGGATGTAGTATAATTTTTATAAATTTGTGAGGTGACATAGTGTGATTTGTTGGACAGTTTTGAGGGGATCGCAGGTTCAAACATCTATGAATACATTTATTTTAAATTATTTATTTATGTATTTCCTTAAATGATAATTTTAAAGTGGATGACATGGATTGGGCTGAAAATTTAATTAAAGAAAATAATAATAAATTGACTTATTTTTTTAAAAAAAAGTTAACATTAGCCTAATTTTTATAATTACAAAATGAGTTGGGTTGAAATCTTTAATAAGAGAATGATTGATGTACTTTTTTTTTTTATTTTATGTCAATATAAATATAAACTTTGCATTTATTCAAATTTAATAGTGCATATTCATGATTTATTTGAAACATCAAATATTGAATATATTTTATGTTACAATTTGTTAAATTATGATTAACTTTTATTTTTAAGTTTACACGTATCATTCTCAAATTAATCAATATTTTTAGTAAGTTTTTAAAGACCGATAGTTACGTAGATTACAAGTTTATTTTTTTCTAATAACAAATTAATAGATTGAATTTTATTATTGATTTAAAGAGATATTTTTAATTATTATTGATTCTTCATTATTATTATTATTATTATTATTATTATTATTATTATTATTATTATTATTATTATTAAAATGGTGTATAATTATCCTTAAATTATTCTCATTCATTTTATTAGTTATTCTCATTCATTTTATTAGTGCAATAAATTATATTAGTAAAAAGGGGTTTTATCCATGGTAATCACAGACAATTATGAATTTAATATATAATAGATACTCTATATAATAATAAAATTAATTATATGAATATTAATAATTTCTATCATTTATTTTATTTTAATTAGTTGGGTCATTCTCTTTTCTTTTTCTCTTTTTCACATAAACAATTAATTTAATTTCAAGTAATTATAAAAGATTGAAAGGCACTAATTAAAATTTAAAAGAATAATAGTATTAGATATTCTAGATCTTTCTAATGTTAATCGGTGAATTGATTGAGCTTAATTTTCTATTTTTCTTTACGTGCAAACCATTATTAATTTTTATTATAATCAAATTACAATAACTTAATATGTAGATCAAAAACATGATTAATAAAGCATTAAATCAACCAAAAACAAAATTAAAAAATGGTTTTTTCTTATTATTATTATTATTATTATTATTATTATTATTATTGTCACTTACTAAGGGTTACATAAAAAATGCATAATTGCTTTAAACTACATGACTCAAAGCACTATTACTCCTAACTACACAATTATGATTGTAATACCATAAATACCCCTATATGTTTTCACAATTTGTCTGCACAAATTGATTTTGCACAATTTGGTTCTGCACAATTTCATTTTGCACAATTGTTCTGCACAATTTTATTTTTGCACATTTTAAATTCCGGCAGAAGGCGGCGGCGGTCAACGGCCGGTCAACACCGGTCCGGTGGTCAACGCCGGTATGGTCGCCGGTCAACGGCTGATCAACACCGATGGGTGGGTGAGGGGTAGGGTTGTTGGTTTAAAAGTGTATGGGGTATAAGGTTATATTTGGTATTTTACTTTAATATTTTGTATGTGAGAGTAATTATTTAAATTTCATGTATCTAGTAGTAATTTAGGTTAAAAGTGTGTATCTATTAATAATAAACCCTTATTATTATTATTATTATTTTAATGGTGCATACCAATCCTTAAATTATTCTTATTAGCACAATGAATTAGATTACTCAATTAAAAGTTTTATATATCCTAATCACGATAAGTTATAATTCTAATAAATAATAAATGTTCTAATGCTTTTTTACAAAAATAAAAAAAAAACTTTCATTATCATAAATTAATATGTTTGATTTCTATTAAAAATATAAATTTTAAAATTAAAAAGAGATGAAGGGTTAATAGTTGTAGAAAAGAAACAGAGAACATCAGTGTGGGCCCATATTGCAGTTGCCGTTGAGCCTGGGCTGGGCCTAGTGGGGCCCATTGATGTTGTCTACGTAGGGCGGCTGCCAACCACCGCCCAAATAACGGGAGTTAAATAAACTCACCTTTCATTATTTTTTCACCACTTTCCTTACTTTTCTTCTATCCACAATTTCGCCACATATTTTCCCTAAATAACAAATCTATACCCATTTTTCCAACACAAACTAGTTTTCTATGCTGGAGAATTATATTTATTTATTTTTTTGTGTCTTCTTTTAAAAGTTAAATTATTTTTTAAAAATTTTAGTGTTACTATGTCATAAAAGTTTCATATGTCAAGTAAAGTATACTCTATATTATTATAATATATTTAAAATGGTGTATCTATTATTGTTGCATTGGAAAAAAATAATCATACCACTAGTTTGCATCATATTAAATGATTATCCTGAGCAATGTTATTTTTTAATATATGAAAAATTACTCTTTATACATATAAATTGTTTAGCGACTATTACCCCTTTTTCGAAGGGTCTGATTCCAGCATTGAATAGATCGGCAGCGACCTTGGATTGTTGTTGCATATTTAGCTCTTGTTGCAGCAGCTGCCGCCGTCTTTAAAATTAAAAATATTACTATTTAAATTTTTGTAAACTCTGATTTTTCGATTACTCTTTAGTACATAAAAAATTATTTTTTAAAAACATAAATTATTACTGTTCTGTATAAAAATTATTACTCTTCCAAAAGTAATTTTTTATATACTAAAATATAATTTTAAAAAAATATGGTTTACATGTTAACCCATATAAATTCAGTTTATATGAGACTTATTCTTATCCATTACACAATTTTACATAATTTATTATTATTGTTATTATTAATTCTAATTTTTAGAAAGAAAAAAAACGTTTGTAATTAGAAAAATTAGTAAAAGAGAACAACTTTTTTTCCTTTAATGAATAATGATGAGGACTAAAAATACATGAAGTTTGTCTATTACGTGAGCACTCTACTTTTCTTTGATTTATAAATAAAAGTAGTACTATAATTCTTACAATTAATGATTATAACCTTTACTAAATTCTAACAATAATAATATAAGAAAAAGAAAATTATTATTTTGGCATAATTCAATTCCATTTTTTTGTCTATTCATTTTCAAGGCTCTTTACTTTATGTATGAAATTGCTATCTACTCCGAAAATCAAACCAAATAAAGTGATTAATTTTATTTCTCCAATTTTTTTTATCAGTAAAAATATTATTCGGTACAAGAGATATCCAAATTTATATTAATTCAGTTATTTTCATATTCAGATTAATTAGGAGAAAAGAAATAGTGCATATCGGCAGTTTGCATGTAAAGAATTTTCTATGCATGTATACTATTTCTACAAAGATAAATATAGAATGTATAAAAAGGAAGTATTCATTTGAATAATCAATATAGTCTAAAAGTCACCGGGGTCATATTAAGTACAATTCATATAATTTTAACTTATTAAATAAAAAAGTTTACATATTAATCCTACTTATATATAAAAAAAAAATTCCTATAAGCTCATAAGAAAAGATTAAGAAACCCAATGTACTCATTTATTTAATAAAAAAACTAAGAAAATGCCTATATATACTCATATATACTAACTTTATAAACAAATAAAAAAACATCTAAAAAGCAAGATTAAACTCCAATAATAAAAATATTATATGTATAAATAAAATAAAAGGACAATTATATTTTAATATTGAATTCTATGAATAAATATTAATTTTAAAGTTAAAAATAACATGAAAAATATGAATAATAATATATTAAATGAATCAATTCTAAGAATAAATATTAGTTCTAAAGTAAAATAATTACATGAAATAATACATTAAATAATCACACGAATCATGAATGTAAGTATAATTATTTCATAAAAATTAATTTTAAATCTCATAAATAAATATTAAACTTTAAAAATTAAATGGTACATGAATCAAAAGATATATGTGCATAATAACGGATTATGTTTAATTATCTAATTAGAATATATTAATGGTTTTGTGTACATTCCATAAGGAAATATATATATATATATA
Organism: Pogostemon cablin; assembly: GCA_023678885.1. Lineage (NCBI taxonomy): Eukaryota > Viridiplantae > Streptophyta > Magnoliopsida > Lamiales > Lamiaceae > Pogostemon > Pogostemon cablin. The sequence continues at coordinate 19,804,871 of CM042954.1, read as the reverse complement.
TATATATATATATATATATATATATATATATATATATATATATATATATATATATATATATATATATATATAATTATTAAAGTGATCGAGTTATCCAAATTAAAAATATATAGTTATTAAAATGTAACAAAGAGAATACTTTTTTAATCATTGTATTCGTGTATACATGAAAATTTGAATGTGACAAGGGTAGTATCTACTATAGTAATTTTTAAGAATAATATTTGTTTAAGATCGTCTCATGGTGAGATTGTTTTATATTTTCTAAAATAATTCTCACTTTTATTAAATATAATTATCACATTTTATTTAAAATATTATTATTATTTATTTATATTACAAATTATCCATGAAATAATTTACTGCACTACAATCACGAATTTTCATAAATTCGATTATCTAAATGTTATCATTTTTAATCCTTGTCAAACAACTCTTTACGTGGTACGTCTCACACAATGTTTTTTTTTTTTTTTAATGACGTATTTTCATGGTTAAATAGAAAGTATAACTAAGGCATGCATGTACGTCGCATTTCCAATATGTTTGAAATTATAAATAGTATATTTTACAACTCTTATATTAAACTAATTTATCAAACAAACTTTGAAATGTGCTTTCATAATATCGTTGTATCAACATGCGTAACGTTCATGAATATTAGACTTTTAGTAGGCACATAAGTCAAGTTTATGGAAAAAACTTGTGCATATATAGATAGAGATATTGTCTATTGGTTTTAAGAAGTCCTTTCAATAATTGACCTAATCAAAATTTAAAATATGACAAATTTTCATTCTTTATTTTATCCATATGAATTTAAAGAAAGTTATTTTTATTTCATCTGTCCAAAAGAAAATATTCATATTTTCCTTTCTTGTCATTTCTCATAAAGATTCACATTCCTAATGTGGCGAAAAAAAAACAAACAAAACACTTAACCTATTCATTACACTTTATTTACAAAAATACTACTCATATTTAACACACCTAACATACTTTACTCTATCCGTCCTCAATATACATGCACATATAATTTGGTGACAAGAAGTTTAAGAAAAATAACTTTTTGTGTAATGGTGAAAGAAAAAATAAATTTTTTGGGGTAATTTAATTGAATATAGTGTATCTTATAGTAATTCACTTTGACTGAATTGTGTGTAAAAATAATGTGAAATTTTTGTACATTATAGCATTGTAAGGGTATTAATATAGCAATTAGCATGTTGTTTCATTTCCAGAGTGTACAACTGTTTTGAAGACGAATGGAAAAGGAAAATATGCAAGTACTTTTACCCCTCTGGGAGAGAGGGAGTATTATTTATTTATTAAAAAAATACCATAATATTCATAAAAAAATACTCCATCCGTCCCACAAATGTGTGTTAGGTAGGGATTATTTTTTTGTAAGTAAATTATTGGGGGATTGTGATTGTGTTTGACTTTATGCTTTTTTTTAGAAGGTGCAAACTTTTGTGTGACAACATAAACTTAAAGTAGAATAAATATAAGTCTAATTCACATGTTTGCAGCCCCGAAGCCAACCTCTTGATGACAATTTTAAAAACAGAATAAATATAAGTCTAATTTACATGTTTGAAGCCCGGAAGCCAACTTAATGATGACAATTAATGGAACTCATGATCATCTATGAATTATGTTGGTTTTATTGATTTTAGAGGAGTTATGTGAAATATGGAATAATTGTACCCTACATAAGGTATCTATAATTTCATGTAGGTTTTTTTGAATAGACTACTACCCAATATAATTTACTCCATAAAAAAATATTAGTTTTCAGATACGAGACAAGATGTTTTTTGTGTGGGAGTGTTGAGGAAACTTCTACTCATCTTCTCATTAATTGTGATAAGGTGCATGAAGTTTGAATTGAATTTAATTCATTGATAAAAATATGTTGAGTTTCACACAATGAAATCAAGAAGTAATTTATTCATCACTCTACTATCTTTGATGGTAAAAAATGTATTAATATTGCAAATACCTCATGGATATATGTTGTGTGGACAGTTTGTAAGTGGAGGTTTAAATTGACTTCAAGAATTGGTGGTGCGATAAGAGTAAAGTCAATGATAAGATAAGAAAAACCTATGGAGTTTGCTTGAGACATTTTATCCTCCAATTTACATTTTTTTTTAATTTTATGATTGGATTAATAATCCTAGCAACAATCTAATTTACTATATTTCATATTTTGTATTTTTGGTGGTGATTAGAAAATCGGACCAGAAACTGGGCCCAGAACTGGTCTGAAAAACATAAAAAATCATTTTTGGGGTTGGATCGGGTTGGACCGAATTGAATCGGTCAAAACGGAAAAACCGGTTCAACCAGTTTCAGTATTTTTTTAATTTTTTTTACTTTTTATTTACTTTTTATTTTTTTTTACTTTTATGATATTTCACTTTTATTTTTATTTGTTTTAAAATATAATATTTATATTTTAGATTAAATTATAAATTATAATATTGAGTACATATATTATAAACTATATATGAAGTATAAATTATGAACTATAAATATTTTTATTCAATTATATTTTGATTTTAAATTGTATTTTAAATTTTAAAAAATAATTTAGGTGATTATATATTTTTATAATTGGTAATTTTATAAAATATAATTGAAAATATATAAAATTCAATTTTCCGGTTGAACCGGTCCGACCGCGAACAGTTGCCTCTTCCGGTTCGTTCTCCGATCCGATTTTCTAATCACTGATTTTTTGGTACTCATTGTACTATTCTATTTTAATAAATTCTTATTTTTCCGATAAAAAAAATCTACGAGATCTAGCAGACTTCTACTTGAAAAAAAAGAAAAATGGTGGAGTCGTGTATTTAGGTGAGATCGGTATGGATAATTTAGAGGAAAAGAAAGGTTTTATCTTAAAAAAAATTGGAACGGGGAAGGAAGCTAGGTGAAATAAAAGCTAAATGTTGGAGTTGATTTATAAACTTAAATCGAAAGGTGATAGATATAAAAAAAATTTAGAGAATAATTTATTAATCCTAGAAATTGTACGAAATTGTAATCTTGCTTTTACTTATTGATGCATCACGGTTTTACCTGTATTGTGAGGCAACCCTCTAGTCTGTTCAATAAAGTTTTTTATTTTTTGAAAAAAAAATCTATACAAAACGTTGATCGATCATATATTGTTTAATTTCTTTAAAATTAATTTTAGTCTCTAAAATATCGATTATTAAATAATCAATTTAGTTCATTTATTTCTCTTTCAAAACCAATTTCTCCATCAAATGGTCAACTATAATTGTGAATAGAAATTATTATGAGATCATGACATGAATTTAGGCATACTTTATATTGTTATTAGTCAGCTAATAATAATTATTGGTAGTCATAAAATAATTAATCACTTTCTTATTGACTTAATTGTGGCTTTTACATAGAAAGTTGTATTCTATTTCTACCCTCGTGCTATGTGGCCAAATAGTGGGATTTGTTGTCTAAGGCCTACATTAAAAACCAATAATTACTAATATTATATTTTCTAGCATGTCATTATCATTATTAAGTAAAAAATTAAGATTATTATTTTTATTGTTGTCAAAATTCGGCTTGAGCAAAGGAAAATTTAACTTGCACATGCTTGCAACATGGCAAATTTGACTAATTACATTTTTAAATTTTTAATTCTGTCTCCATTTTCTTGACCACTATTAATTAAAAAATTAAATTTCAAAAGATTTAGTAGATAGTTCTTCAACTTTGGTTTTCAATGACTAGAACTAGAACTAGAATTTAAAATTAAATCTAAAATAAGTAATGTTGGACAAATTTGGAGTAATGACGTTGTGATTTTGTCACGATGGGTTACATTTAATGTCTTTAAAAGATTTTTAATTTTGAAAAAGGAAGAAGAAAATACACGAATTTAAAAATTAAGATAATAAGATAAACATTTTTATATGTGTGATGCTAATTAGGGATTAGTGTTATTATTAATTAATAGCAAACGAGGAGTACTTTTTAGACTAAGGGGTATTATAATGAAAATACGATTGCTTTAAGGGTTCAATTGTAATTCCCCCAAACTTTTAAATTTGGTTGGCAGCAAATCTTTGAAGGTTAATGATGTAATTTTCTCTAATTAATCAATCAGTTGACAATCAATGGCTTGGATCATTAAAAACAGACAATATTTTTATTTTAATTTATTACTATTTTACTTTTTTTTTTTAAATAGTAAAGTTTAGGGTCAAGTTTAAAAAACCCGACTTTTATATACTGTTGATTAAATAACATTATTTATTTTTATTATTTATCTCAAAATATTAATTTGGGCCTCTACAAAACATTTCAAAAGGTTTTTATTTCAATTGTGCACTAAATTATTACAAATGTTTGTCATTTTCATTCTTAAAACTACCTTTAATTATTGAAAATTTACATTTTTAATTATTATAATTTATGGTCTTAAAATATTGGGTTATTTAATAAATTATTGTAGTTTTTACTTTTATTTAACAATATATAGTATTTGCATGATTGTTTAACGTAATAAGCAGAAGCGCCACTAGAAGTGGAGCTTTTGCCCTCAATCCCGTTTTTCTCCATCTTTCATTCTCTACTGTCAAATTATACGTGTTTAATTTTTTTATTTAAAATTATTTTTAAGTTTTATATATAAAAAGGATTTAATATATTATTTACATAACACATAATCTTAAAAATTGTGATATAATATACTCTTTACATACCAACTTTAACTCAACATATTCTATTTTAGAGTTCGACTGTTGTGCACCTGGACGATTTTAACCGTTAGATTATATTTTAATTCAATCTCTACCATCAAATAAAATAAAATAATTATTTAAAAAAAAACTACTCACACCTCCTATTTTTAACCCACTAACTACAGGTGCACTGCAGAATCACCCTATATTTTAACTTAACATATTTGTAAAAGAAAATAACACTTAACTAATAAGTATTCTAACAACATACTTTAAATTCAAAATTCGCATTCTTTTTTAACACACACAATATACTCCCTCCACCCCAAGTCAAAATTTACGTTTTTTATTTTGGTTTGTCTCAAGTGAAGATTTATATTTTTTTTGTCAAATTGGGCTCATACAAAACAATTAATTATTTCATGTAAAGGCCACACACAACGCTAATATAACTACACACTTCACTTTAAATATTATTTCTCTCACATCACTACAAATTAAAATATTATATATATTTTAATTTACGTGCAAAAAACAAACGAAAATGTTAATTTGGGATGGAGGAAGTACTTTAATTTTAAATTTGTTACTCTTACCTAACACACATTATTTTACGTTTTATACGTTACCTAAAAATAATACTAAAAATTTAATGAAGTAAAAATAACATCTTTTGAATAACGTGTAAAAAAAAATGAACCTATTTGCTAGAAAGTATGAGTATATTTTTATGTACAAGGTCAATACACAAAGCCAAATATAATAATTGAGATATTCTCTTATGAGACGGGTTGTTTGTGAGACGTGTCAATCCATTACTAAAATATGCTTCTTGTATAGGTAAAATATGCTTATTCGTAGTTAAAGTATGTCGATGATGAATTATATTATAATACCCTAAAATCATACTTTAATTCATCATTTATCATACTTTAGAAAATATACTTTAACAATAATTAAACATACATTATCTATATTATAGACATACTTTAACACGTCTTACAAACCGTCTTACATATGTAACGTCTCACAAGAGAATTTGTTATAATAATATATTAAAATAATTTGATTTAAAAATAAATAAAATTAGAGTGTGTTTATGATGTTATTAATTAAATCCTCCATCATCTTGCTAATGTTGTAATATGTTTAAGATTAGTCCACATATTCATGTTTTTTTATTACACATTATTTGAAAAAATTATTTTTACTTTATTGACTTTTGGTTATTTAAGTATTTTTAGATAATAAATAAAGCTAGTAAGGTAATGTGTGTTAGGTAGGAGTAATAAATTTAAAATTAAAGTATATTATGTGTGTTTAAAAAGAGTACAAAATTTAAATTTAAAGTATGTTGTAAGAATGGCAGAATGCATATTAATTAAGTGTTATTTTCTTTTATAAATATGTGGGGTTGAAATTGTGACGGATTAAAACAAAATATGTAGAGTTAAAGTTGAGACGGAGTCTAAGTATTATATCACACTTTTTACTATTATTTATAATATAAATAATACTCCCTCCGTCCCATGTTTATCTTCACACTTTCCGTTTTCGTTCGTTCCACACTTATGTTTACCATCCCCAAAAAGGAAACTGCACATTAACTAACAACCTCAAAAGTTATCTTAATTTCAAAAATATCACCCTCACCAACACACATAACATACTTTATAATTTATTTATTACCTAAAAATACCACAATACCCCTCAAAAGTCAATAAAGTTTATCAAAAAATAATTTTTTCTTAAATTCCGTATCTACAATGTCGATAAATTTAATTTCGGCACGGAGGGAGTATATTAAATCTTTATTTATATAAAAAAACTTAAAATAAATTTAAATATAAAAAGTAAATGCATATTTGATTTGACAGAAGAATTAAAAATGGCCAAAAACAAGGATCTAGCATAGGCGCCACTACCTATGCCACTTCTAGTGGCGCTTTTGCTTATTCTGTTAACAACACATGCAAACACAATATTTTGTTAAATAAAAATAAAAATAACAATGTTTTATTAAATAACCCTGAAAAATTATTTTCAATATTTTTTGTTGCATTGTTTTTAGTCATATGAATTGGGATTACCTTAATGAGATTATTCTTTAATATATAAAAAGTTACTTTTTAAAAGTATGAAAAAAAAATTTTAAAAAAATTATTAGGACATTAAATAATAATTTGAATAAATAATAAATAACATTGGAGATTAGCAGCTACTTTACACCACACAATTACAAATTTGTTTATGTTGAAATATTATAGAGATATTTAGTGTATTCTATTAGTATTAATATAAAATTAGGGGAAACTTATGAGGTAATAATAAACTTCAAAATTGACAAGTAAAAGATAATGATTTTTTAATAAATTTATCCAATTAAGCTGGAAACTATTAGTTCAACATTGATGGAAACAGGAGCAATAATTGAATTAGTAGGATTGATGACCTTTTAATATAATTAATTTATTTTTGAAAAAGTGGAAATAAATATCCCATGGATGCTTCTAATGTTTCTACCTAACACATATGAAAAAGTGAGAGAGAGAGAGAAGTGACTACCTTTTCCATTTGCTAAAGGGCCACTGTTACTGTAGGGGGTGGGGGGGGGGGGGGGGGGGGGGGGGGGGTTCTTGTTTCAAATCAGTTACCACTCTCTTTTGTCTTGTTATATTGCTGCTAATGCTATTGGCTATTGCTATGCATGCCTTTGATTTGCACCCCCAAACCCCCCCCCCCCCCTCCAAATCTTTTGGTATGAGTACAATTGCCATTTTTATCAATTTGGTAGACTTTAATTGATAATTCATGCTCCCTCCGTCCCATGTGTACGTTTGTTTTTTTATGTGGATTAAGGAATATAATATTTTAAAATATAATGAAGTGAGAGAAATAATATTTAATATTAGTGGGTAGTTGTATTAATGTTGAGTGTGGACCTCATGTGTAGTGGGTTGAGTATAATAATATTATTGTGTGTATCACATCAACCTAAAAAGGAAATTGACACTTTGTATTTTGACGGACAAAAATAACAAAATGAACACTTATCAAGGGGACAGATGGAGTATCGAATGATGTAACTAAAATGTTCCTTTACTTTGTAATTAATCACATACAATTAATTGAGTTATCACGGTAAAAAGCTCTTTAATTATGAATTTACGTGAGAATTCTATCTTAAAAACTAATATTATAACGATAAATCTTGAATCTAGAGAAAATTTTGATCTAATATACTTTGTAGATTATAATAACGAAATTATAATCCATGGAAAATTGGCAAACTTGGTTAACACAGATATTTGTTGGAAACCTTCGGGTACTATGATAAAACTGAATATTGATATATCTGTTCGAGGGGGGTTTGGAGCGACAATAATAGGGGTAGCACGGAATTCTAATGGAGAAATTTTCTGGTGTTTTGCTGAACGATACTCTGGAATTTTTGTGGTAGAGATTTTAGAGGCCTTGGCTTTAGATAGGAATCTTGATATTGCTATGGAATGAGAACATGAGAAATGATCCTGGAGTAAGATTAACATGTCGTAGTCAATTCTCTTTTAAAATAAACTCCAAACTTTACTTATCTCGATATGATTTTATGAAATATTCTAAGAAAAACTTCATGTTTGAGGGGCGTCTCTTACAGTTGGACAAAATGAAAAGTCAATATAGTGGCTCATGTCTTAGCTGGTTTTGCTTTTTCTTGTGGTTCTCATTTCTTTTTATTAATGTTTTTGATATAGCTGTGAACCATATTAATATTGATATTTATGTAATATAGCTTTTTCTGCTTAAAAGAAAAAAATTAATCAAATTCCTACAGTTAAGTAATACATGATCTTCAATGTTTTATGAATTGAGAGAGAAAATAAATCATGAATAGATAAATTATATACATACTATACCATTAAGTAAAATTATAATTTTAATCATGAAATTAACATTAAACCTTATGGAAAATCGGAACACATAAAACACATGAATAGTGTGAAATTAAAATTATACTAAAATTTAATCATTAAACCCTACAAATATAGAATTTGTCCCATGTGAACCGGATTTATGGTGCAAACCATATAATCCCCTTTAATTTAAACTCTTAGTAATACATAGGGAATAATAGGATTAGAAAGTGATACCACAGAGTTTAGAATAAAAAATGATCAAAACTCATATACTAAGTTATGTAAACCGGATTTATAAGAGTGTTTGTGAGAAATAAAATATACACTAAATAATATTCTCGTTCTTTTATACTCCCCCGTCCCGCGGCAAGGGTAGTTTTTGTTTTTTGGCACGTGGATTAAGAAGTATTATTATTTAATGTGTAGTGGGTAGTTGTATTAGTGGGAATATGAGCTCATGTTACATTTACACTCTGTAAATATGTCATGGGAGGAGGAAGTACATTGTACATAATATACAAGGTTTTATACAATTGCACATAGAATATTGCCAAAATAAATAAATATTCCATCCGTCCTGCCAAGGGTGCATTTTGCTAAAATTAATTTTAAGAAAAAAAATCTTCAATGCTATAATTAATGTTGGTTGTATTCTTCCCCACAATACGTTTAATGGTATAATATCGATTGAAATTTGAATGATATATATTTTTTAATTTAAGTTATGAGTATAAGTTTTTATGCTAAAGTGCATGATACTTCCTCTGTCCCATAAGCAAATTCTTACTTTTTATTTTTGTCTTCTTATAAATAAGTTTACATCCCCAGATAAGGAAATACACACAAATCAATAACCCCACAACACATTTTAATTTCAAAATTTTTACTCTTTTATAAATCAATAACTTCTCTTTGAAGCGAATGTAGTATTTAATATTAAAGAATACAACTTTCGGAGATCAACGATGAAACTAACTTTTATCCTAAAAACAATTGAATAGGCAACACTTGCTAAATTGCAATCTCATTTTATTTTATCTTAATTAGTTGATTTTTCAATAAAATATCATAACTTTTCAATGGTTTTCTCTTGAATAATTTTTATTTTTCATTAAACAAATTTCATTTTTTATCAAACTATTATTATTTATATTTTATCACAACATTCATTTTGAAAAACGATCTAGCACAAATTTTTATCCCAACGATTGAGTTGATCACATTATTTATCATGTCCAAGTCTGTGGAACAGTGGAAGTTAAATTAATAAGTTAGTGTTAAATACTTAGGTGGAAGATATGAGTACTATAAAAAAAAAAAACAGTTTGACCTAATCTAATAATTGATTTAGGTACACTATAAATGTAGTGAATTCAAGTAAGTAGTAAATCACACTGTGTATAGCATTTAAATAAAATATTCAAGTGGGCTAAGTGTATATTATATAGTATGCAATAATTTATGTGGAATACTAGAGTCGCAAAATGAGTTTTTTTAAGAAACTTATAAAAAAATATTTTTTAAATAAAAATTAATAAATAATAGATAAAAATTAATAAATATTCAATTAAATTACTTATAAATAAATCATAGAGTAAATAAAATATATAGACCGTAAATATATTATTATATAGATATTGCTGGGTAGGTAGATCACGGCTAAAATGAACAAATAGTAAGTTAAAGTTGGTACAAATAAATTGACCTTCTTCACGCATTTATCTTATCTACTTCTATATTAATATTATGAAATTTTCATTTAATATATTCTAGAAGTATTATTTACACCAATATTCATATAATCAATTATTATGATCTAGAAATTATCCATCCTTCCATCATGATGGGCTTTACAGAAATATATGCATATATCAATGCTAATGGCCTCGCGGGAACATTTCCATTTATAACTATATAAAAATATATTTGAATATTAATGGTCTATTAATTCAGAGGCGGATCCAATGAAGGTACAAGGGGTACAGTTGTACCCCAAAATAAAAAATAATACATTTATATATAGTAATTAATATTTAATATTTGTTAGTGGTTTAGTCGTTATGACACATTCTGTGGGTATTCAATGTCGAGGGTTCGATTCTTGGTTTCATTTATCTTTTTTACCCTTTTATTTATTATTTTTGTTGGTTTCATTTATCTTTTTTACTATTTTATTTATTATTTTTATAATTTAATTTACGTTTTTAATAATTTTCTTTATATGTATTTTATTATTTTTCTGTAATTTTTATTATTTTATTTATCAAATATGTTTCTCTTAATATAATACTACATCTTTCTTTATTTTTTTTCATTTTAATTCGTGATGTTTTTTTATTAATTCACTCGTGTGTGTGTATATTTTTTTTCATTCGTTTGTTACCTAAATTTTTAGTTGCAATATTAATTTACATTCAATTTATTATTATTTTCTAAATATATATTATAAATTCATGATAATAATGTCTTAAATTACTTTTTAAAAATAAAAATTGGACGGTATCAATAATAATTGTAATTTTTTTCATTTTTTTAAATAAATATTAATATTTTTATATTTACATGTCGTACCCCCAGAATTTTTTTCTGGATCCGCCCCTGTATTAATTAATTAATATTATTATGTGATGGAGCTTCATAATTAATTACGGGACACGTGAAGAAATGAGTTAAACAGATATTTACAGATTTAAAATTATTGCTTTTCTTAACTTTTTTTTCAGGAAAATAAAAATTTTCATTCCAAACGGGTAAGAGAAGTACCAAATAACAAATGAGATACAAACATAAAGCAAAATCCAACAGCATCCATCTAATTATGAAAACAACATGCCTAGACTAATTTTGTCCCCCAAGAAATTCAAACTCAATCAACAAAGAATTATACAAGAAAATTAAGAGGATAAAGAGACCAATCTCTATAGCTTGATTCATTGCCGATATTCTTTAACCTCCAAGCATATCAAGACCATAATTGATCTTTTGCTTCATATACGACATGACCTGTTTCTCATTTATCATCATTGAACACTAGATCATTTATGTTTTTCCATATAAGCCATACAACACACATCCACAACCCAGCCATAAACTTTTTCTCCATTTTCTTGCATGAGAGATTACTAAAATGCATAGTGTACCTTTGGATCATTTGATAACGGTGTTTGAAAACCTGTCTATTTCAAACTCTCTTGCCATATTATTGAGATTTTGCTGCATTAAAAAAAATACATGATGAACTTCTTCAAAACAGCTTTGCATAGTGGACATATATTTTGAACTCCTCTTCTTTGAAGTTCCACTGTGATTGGTATTCTTCTTTTCAAAATTCTCCAGGAGTATATTTTGATTTTCATAGCAGCTTTACTTTCCCACAATCTTTTGTAGATTTCAGCACTCGAATCTCTTCTTCCTTCATTGGCCCTCCTATGCAGTAAATGATAGACTTTATTGACATAGTAGCTCCCTTGCTTGCTCTCTTTCCATTTCCAGCTATCTAGAGTCCTTTCTTCAAGAATGACCTGTTAATAATTTCAATAAGCTTGTTAGTAGACTCGCACTCCCACTATCTAAGTGTTCTTCTCCAAACCAAATTCCATAACCAAGAATCAGACTCCCACTTACCCATACGTGACACTAACTCACCCTTATTCAAGCTAATATTATATAATCTTGGAAACCTAGACTCTAACGATGATTCATCTATCCAAACATCCTTCCTACTATTATTATAATACTCTCCTTTTCCATATTAATTTTTTTATTATTATTTATCAATCCAACCTAATCAAACAAAATAAATAAATAAATAAAACTACTTCAATTCAATAATTTTAGAATTTATATATGTTACACTTAATAAAAAATAATAATAAATTATGTTTAAAAAATCAATATATTTAATCAATAATGTAACGTCTCATATTCATAGTTAATTCAGACAGAATTAATATTTTTGTTCAGTTACTCCTTGTAACTGTAGAAAAATTTACACTCTCCATTTTGAATATCTTTGCAACGTAAGCATTTGAATTAAATAAAATTAATTTTTAAGCGTATAGGAACCCAATCTATATAGAATACTTATATATGAAACAGAATTTCAAAGTATTACCTTTATACGTGTTAATTATTCTTAAACATAATAACGATGTAACATTAACTTTAACTTATTTCTTTCAAAAATATAACAAAATGTCCATTGACAATATAACATTAACTTTAGCTCATTTTTTTAAAAATATAGCAGTTTATCACGTAGAAAAATATTCCCTCCATCCCAAAATTTTTTGCATACTTTCTTTGTAATTTACAAAGAAAGTGTGCAAAAAATTTTGGGATGGTACAAAGAAAGTGTGCAAAAAATTTTGGGATGGAGGAAGTAACAATTATATACATAGTCAAATATAAAGATGATACGTGTATTGTTTCACGAAAACAATTTATATAGTCATTCTAACCGCCTCTAATTAAAGAATACCGAATTACCTTTTCTTTGAAACTATAAATGGAGGGTAATAGTAGGGTAACATTCAACCAATATTACTCAAATAGTATAATCATGATTATTATTATTTTCTTTTTTTTAAATATTGTTTATAAAATCAATGTCATATTAAATAATACACGAAGATCGCTATAAAAATATTTTATAGAGTATACTACTCCTCCGTTCCAGGTATTTTTATCCACTTTCCATTTTGGGGTGTCCCACATATTTTTATTTATTTCATTAATGGTAAAAATATAGTACTACATATCTTATATACTCCCTTCGTCCGCCATTAAGGTATACATTTATTTTTTGCACGTGGATTAAGGAGTATTATTATTTAGGAGTAATGTGTAGTGAGTAGTTGTATTAATGGAGTGTGTGGTCCCATATATTAAATGTATTAGTGATGTGTATGGATCTCATATGTGTAAAAAGGGAAATGTATACATTTGGTGCGGGTGCCCAAAATAGAAAAATGTACACCTTTCTGGCGGACGGATGGAGTAATTTTTACACTTTATTCATCAATCCTAACAACTTTATTTATTTTTTTACACTTTATTCATTATTCCCAACAACTTTATTTACTTATTCTCTCAATATTACCAATTTATTCCTACTTTTTCTTAAATTATACTCCCTCCGTCCCACCACAAGGGGGCGAAACTTTTTTGCACATAATTTAAGGGATTTAATATTTAATATGTAGATGAGGAGAGATAAATAATATTTTAATGTATAGTGGGTAGGTGTATTAGTATGATATGTGAGTCCATGAGAATATATTAATTATTTTGTGTGTGTCTTATTTACTAAAAAGGAAAATACACCTCTTGTATTGGGACGGACGAAAATGGCAAAACGCACTCCTTGTTGTGGGACGAAGGGAGTATATTAAAAAATAATACTTCTTAATTTACGTGCCCATACAAACGAGTAAAAATATTTGAGACGGAGAAGAAGTACTAAAGATCGGGTGTGTTTCACCACTACATGCACAGGGGCGGATCCAGAAAAAAAAATTGGGGGTACGACTTGTAAATATAAAAATATTACTATTTATTTAAAAAAATGAAAAAATTACAATTATTATTGATACCGTCCAATTTTTATTTTTAAAAAGTAATTTAAGATATTATTATCATGAATTTATAATATATATTTAAAAAATAATAATGAATTGAATGTAAATTAATATTGCAACTAAAAATTTAGGTAACAAACGAATGAAAAAAAAATATACACACACGAGTGAAGTAATAAAAAAACATCACGAATTAAAATGGAAAAAAATAAAGAAAGATGTAGTATTATATTAAGAGAAACATATTTGATAAATAAAATAATAAAAAAAATACAGGAAAATAATAAAATACATATAAAGAAAATTATTAAAAACATAAATTAAATTATAAAAATAATAAATAAAATGGTAAAAAAGATAAATTAAACCAACAAAAATAATAAATAAAAGGATAAAAAAGATAAATGAAACCAAGAATCAAACCCTGGACGTTGAATACCCACAGAATGTGCCATGACCACTAAACCACTAACAAATATTGGATATTAATTACTATATATATAAATATTATTTTTTATTTTGGGATACAGTTGTACCCCTTATACATTGGATCCACATCAGTACATGCATCCAGGGGTCTGCTGTATGCCAAACAGGTCTATGAACATTAGATATTAATTGAGATGAAATCTAACTATTTTGTGGGTATTATTCCACCCCCTTTCTAAAATCCGAACTTAACGAATTAAATCTTAATAATTCCTCCATTTGAAAGAAAATTAATAGCAAAAACTTATACTTCTTGATTAGATATTAATTTAAGTAAAAAATATTATCATTTCAAAATTTATAAATTATTCATGGAATAACTTAATTGATTAGATATTATTTTTGATTTGGATCAAGTATAATTTCTTATTTAAAATATTATTATTTGTTAACCCTCGAAATAACAACTATTATAGATAAATAAATCAAGAAATTTTAATTAACAGTGTTGAAAAGTTTAAATTTTCTAAAATTCTTGTATTTTTGGGTTTTGAGTTCATCATTAATATTAGCTAGGTAACGCCGTGGAAGATTTGACTTAATGATGAAATTAAAATTTTGTTAAGTCTCTTTCAACGTAACATGATCCAATCAATAAGCATGATTTGTTTTTCACAAAAGAATATTTGTGTTAAATCAATAAATTGGTAGAATTATTATTAATGGACAAAATATTATAATTAAATTAATTAATTAATTGCGTGGGAAGAGATAGGTTACCCACCTATTTGTCATCTTTTCTTCTCATCCTCTCACTGCTTATCCGTTGCCTCCTCAGTCATATATCTTTTTAATAGAGAAGACAAACAGGGAAAAGGGAATCTATAATTAGAAAAAAAGAAATAAAAAAAAGTGAAAAAAAAAAAAAGAAAAAGAAAAGTTCATTAACAGAAAATAGTTTTTATTTGATCTTGAAATTCTCCATCTCACATGATTCATCATGCATTTCTATGTCAAAAGATACCATGGAACCAAAGATAAGGATGAAAATATTTTAGTATATGTATAAAATTGCACCACACTATAATTAAATAACATTATTTAAGTAAAATGGAGGAAAAAATAGTCTTTATTTTACATATTGTTGCAAAAAAAAAATCATGTTTAAACAAAAGAGAAATGGACTCAATTGGATGTAAAATTAAAGGGTGGTTTTCAAATTGTTACTCCCCCTCTTTAATCTTTTACTGTTACTGTTACACGTTGTTTTAAAAAATTATTATTATTATTTTATTAATTTTAGAGGGTAATGTAATGATTTTAAATAATAAAAAAGTATAAAGTAGATAATATGTGAAATATGTGAAAGTAATAATTTTGTAATTTGAGTAATTTTGTATATGGATAAATGAGTTTTTTTTTTTTAGGTTTGAAAGGTGTTGTGGAACGAATAAATATAAGAAGTGTGAAGGATTTTATAAGATTTTGAGAGGAGTGTTAATTATAATATGGGTTTGTTTTGAATTTTAATCAAATTTTATTTAATATAATTTGGTGGAACACTTTTCCTGTGGTTGAAAATGAGTGATTCAGTTTAAATAAAGAAAGTAAATTATTTACACTATACATGTAGTTATAGTGCCCATGTATTTAAATATATATACTCCTAGTCTAATAGATGCATGCCCATGTATTTAAATATGTAATTGTATTTTGAAAATCTTCCACAAAAATTTACACTTCTGCCTAATAAATTTGCATACTTATGTGCAAATTTATTGGAATATACTACTATTAATTAGATAACCACTATTATTATCATTATTTTTTATTTTTTATTTTTCATTTTACCCATTGATTGTTGACAAATTCAAGTATGACCAAACAAATTGCATTAATAAGAGGAACATACTTTAAACTCAATAGTCCACCTAAAAAACATTACAAGATCACTTTGAAACTGCATCTCATGATAAGAGATTAGTCCTCTCTTTACATTTCTCAGCTCAATTTAAATATTTTCTCATCGTCACATTAATTTTGTTTGACCCATCCCATGGGACTACAACATCATTTCTTATACATATGCTCTTATAAATTCGATTTACGTAACTTATTATATGAATTGGAGTCCTTTCTTATCTTAAACCCTATAGTAGACTGTACCCCTTCTAATCCTATTATATTTTATGTATTGTTAGAGGTTTAAATTAAAAAAAGACTATATGATTTACATCGTAAACCCGATTTATAAGAAACTAACTTTATTTCTTAAGATTATTTTTCAATTAATCCTTAAATACTCAAGAAAAAGAGAAAAGAAAAAAAAAGAGACATGATAGATTGAAGATTAAATTATAGTATTAGAGCATCTCCTAAAGCCTCTTTAAGTGAGATATTATCTATAATTTAAAGAGTCAACCAACAAAAAATACCTCCAATAACTTCTTTAAATTAACAAAAAGTTTTATATAACTATTTTGCCTCTTTAAATTTAGAGAGTCATATCAACTCTTTAAAATTAAATGTGTTGTGTATTTAATTGGTTCCAACACACTTTTTTTAAAAAATTTATATCAAAATATTTATTACTTCATATATTTAATAAAATAAATTAGGTGGAAATACAAAAACTAAAAGAAAGAATAATACTATAATAAATATGCATTGGAAAAAAAACAAACTAAATTAATATGAAGAGGATATTGGAATTGAAAATATAATTATCTATACTTTATATACTCTTTTGTATTATAAAAAATACTCTTAGAAACTTAAAGAGGGGTAGTTAATTAGGAGCATTGGAGAGTGCATGAAAGTTGTTATATACTACTATGTGGCAGACTTTTAAGTGGTTAAATTACTACAATTACCACATTTGTTGTCTCTTCTCTTCTCTTCTCTTTATGAACTCTACCACCAACCCTCTGGCACCTCTTAACCCACAACACTTCCTTTAACGGCGTCGTTTTTACCTGCAAGGGCCCCTTCTTATGAGTGAGAGTAATGGTGGTAGGTAGTGTGAATGAAGTTCCTTTGACTCTTGTTCCTCGTGCTCCTAAAGAGTAACGAAAATCAAAATTTCTCAATCATTTTATGTGATCGATTTTCTTAGTTGTACTAATTTGAACCGAACAACTCCTGTACTACATCGTTACATTATAAAAAAAAAAAAAAAAAAAAAAAGTCAATAAAGGTCCCAAATAAAGTACTAATTTGTGCAAATAAAAAAAATCAGAGGAAGCACAAGTTTTTGTTATACTCTGCTGCAAATGTTATGCAATAAAAATAGTAAAAATGTGTTGGTTGTATTGTACAATAGAGAAGAGATATTGAGAAAGAAGATTAATTTCCACTAATGCTAATATGTATATATATGACTTCTCCCTCTTAACAATTTTCTTGAACACATTAGAAAGAAAAAAAGAAAGAGCTTAATTGGAGAAAATAAAGTAGGATTAATAATAGTAATATATTTATTTCATCTCCAATGTTCTATAGTCGAAAACTGGAGTTTTGAGGGCAAGAAAGTCATAACCAGAATTGTTGCTACTCCCACCCACACCCACTAATTCATTACTACACCTGCACTCTTTGCTCTTCTGAATACCCAGACTACAGGCGAAGCACAACGTACAACCCCCCCTTCCCGCCCCGCTCTGATCGGGCGGGCTGATTCGAAGCTCCAGATTCAAATCCGGGCACCGCTCTTCCCTCACCGCTCTGTCACCGCCCTCCTTCCCCGCGAACGATATCACCTCCGCCGTGGCGGAAGGCGCCTCGTTCATTGCTCTGTGAGTCGCCGGATCGATACCGCGGCTCAGCAGCTTCCGCCGTATGTGCGTGTTCCAGTAGTTTTTGATCTCATTATCCGTTCTCCCCGGTAATCTCCCCGCTATCAGAGACCATCTGTTGTTTCGTTGAAGAATTAGGTCAGATATGTATTTACTATTTAATTAATTGATTGATTGATTGATTGAGTAAATTGATTGGAGGCTTACTTGTTGCCGAGAAGGCTATGGAGTTTGATGATGAGTTCGTCTTCGTCTTCGGTAAAGTTGCCGCGTTTGAGGTCGGGGCGGAGGTAGTTGATCCAGCGGAGGCGGCAGCTCTTGCCGCAGCGGAGGAGGCCGGCGGCTTTGGGGAGGCTCCGCCAGCAGCCCTCGCCGTGGGCACGAATATAAGCGATCAGGCGATCGTCTTCCTCCTTTGTCCAAGCACCTTTGTTTGTGTGGGCTTTCTCACAGCAAGGTGACCTTCCCATTACTACCTCTAATAACTAACACCTCCTTCAACACCACCCTTTTTTATTTGGACTATTTTATTTTCTCTCTGTGTGTAGTGTATATATATATGTGTGTGTGTGACAGTTTGTGAATACCCCTTCTTCTCTTGATTTCTTTTTTTTATTTTGGTCTTTTAGTTGAGATGGTTTTTGGGAGGATAATCAGAAAGTCTAGCATGGTGTTCTTGAATCTTGAGCATCAAGGCCAGCCCCTTTTCTTGATGTGGAGTTCTTTATATATGCACACATATATACATACAAGCTTTTGACTCTATATATGAGGGGTTGGGGTGGGGGGGCTCATTTCTTCTAGATGTGAGTTGGTGAGATAGGTTTGAGAGAGTGGCTGGTGGCATCTCTCTTGATGATATTAGTATCACTCATTTATAATAAAAACTGACTGTTCATATATAATAAATATATATAAATAATTATTTGTGTGTAATAATTAATTTAGGTAAAAGGGACATAGAGTATAGGTAATCTTCAGGTAGGTGTAAAGTATGATATTAAAGTAAAGAAGGAAACTGTGAGATATGCATCAAATTCTTCTTATCTTTCATCCAAACTCTGAACCACCTTTTATTAATAATTCTATTTACATAAATTAGGAACCCCAATTCATGTCATCTTCTTGGTGGAACTAATTACCATCTTTTTTATTGTTTCAGGTGGTCACCCTCTGCCAAATCCCATAAAATCACTGCATATATTATTTTTCTTCAAAAGATACCTTCATTTATTTACTCTTCTGACTTGGGAATGTTTGGATATATAGATTCTGTTCATTCATTTTTACTTAATTTTAATATAAAGTTTTTTCATGAAGAATTGCATGTTGTGATCATTTCAAGATCCCACAAACATCTTTTTTACTTCTACAATCCACTCTATTAATATGAGGATTATTATTAACAATTATTATTAAAAAACAAAAAGAGTTGATCAAAATGGTCTAGAAACCAAGTGGGGGCTTGATTATCTTTAATTTAATCTTGTGTGATTAGAAATATATGATTATGTTATTAAGTTCGTTGTGGTTGGGATTTGGGGAGATTATTTATCTCCAATGAATTGGCCTTTTCCTTACTCATGAGCATCATACATACTAACTAGAGAGAGAGGGAGAGGGGAGGTGAGAGAGAGGGAGATGGTGGGTGTAGTACTTTATTCTATTGGTGCATGTGTGTGTCACATAGATTTTTATTATAATGAAAGGGTTTCTAGAAGGAATATATATTTATAAAATTAGGGGTTGGGTGCAAGTGAGGATGAAACAAGTGCAAGAAGATATGAGTGTGGTTGTGGTTGAATGTGGGCTTTGGTTCACCTTCCACTTCTATCTCTCTCTTTCTCTTTCTTGTATTTAAAGTTAGATATCAAATTATCTTAGGGCTAGAGTTGAGGTTGAGAATGCATTCAAAAAAGTTATTTAGATGTCAAAATTTAAATGAGCTTTGATTATATGCTCACAATAAACTATTTGGATACCCTATATATCATTTTGTTGTAATATTTTTAGTGTCACACCCATTTGAATGACATATAAAAGAAAGGGGTAATGCTTAAATTTCTTTCATCGATCATATAACAATTAATACAGAAAATAATACATAAAAATGACGAGATCAGGGTTAAAAGTAATAAAACCAAGTTCAAGCTTGTGTAATGAGTAAAACGAGATCAATTGGTTAAAAAGATTAAGTGATCATTTTTTCATGTTTAATTAGTTTAGATAGTTTTTTTTCAAGAATTAAGAATGATAAATTAACACTGATTGGATTTATCTAAAGAAACTCATTTTTCTTTGGTGTATTCATGCTTATTAATGTAAGCAAAATGTCATGTATGCTGAAAAATTATTATTTTAGTTTTATAATTCCATTTTCTCTAGTGTATTCATGCGAATTAATGTAAGCAAAATCTCACGTATGTTGCAATATTATTATTATTATTTCAATTTTGAAATTTAACTTATTTTTTTTTATTATTAATTGTAGTTTTTAAAAAAATAATTTTAGCGTCACCTATTTTAAAAATTAAATCGAGTACTTTGCAATTTTAAGATAATATTAAAAAAATTATAGTTTATGACTTATCATTATTTCATAATTTTTTTTCAATTTCTTTTAAAGATTATTAATTTTAATTCAATCAAAATTAAATACATCAATTTAAATGTATGAACTTATCATTTGCACAGTAGAATTTAGGAGATAGAATATCTGAAATTTTTTTAAAAAATGTAGTGAAACATGTTTTCAACCTGTCAACCATTTTGCGACCGTGGTTGGTTATACAATTTATTTATAATAGTAATAATTATATAAAAATAAAAAATAAAAAGAGAAGAATGTAATTGTGATTTTTTCCAAAAATTGGTGGTGTGGCCCAAATGAAATAAATTCAGATTGTGAAAATAACAAAATATTGTAAACAATTTTAATTGCGAAGCAGTTACATACTTACATTAGTTGTAGATACATTGTACTATACTGTCGTGTCAAATCAATGGGGAAATATCATGCAATTTATCATATGCTAATATTTTACTTTTAATTTATTTTTACTGCTTCTATTGTCCAACCTCCCTCACAAATTAAGTTAAAAATGCAGTGAGAGGGAGTACTTAATTACTAGGAAATTAGTTCAATTGCTTTAATCGTTTCAAGGTTCAAATTAATTACTTTACCAACTTGAATTAAACATTTCGCATATATTCCGAACCCCACGAACCCATATATTTTATGCACGTTAGATATTAATAATTGTTGGGATAAGCAGATTCTAAGGAACAAATAAAGAAGAATATAAAAAACACAACACAAGAATCTACGTGGAGAACTCTAAAATCGGAGAAAAACCACGAACAAAGAAAATACCACTATGTGAAAAAAAAAATTCTCTCTCCCGACCTCAATCCCTATACTCTTACAAATCTTTGACTAATTCAAATCTTTCTCCACATTCTCACAACCGATAATCCAAGAAAGAAATTTAAATAGAATCAAGTCAAATACAAAGATTAAAGTGTACTTGATTGTTGTACATCAAAACCAGGGACCTCCTTAAATAGCATAAGAATTCCTCCCCTTCCATCTCCATCTGATGTGAGACAGAAACTCCTTATTTTAATTTGAAAATTCAACAATAATTACTCTTTATTTTATTGATTCTTAGAGTTAATTTAATTAATATATTTAAATAATAAATCAAATGTAAAGTATGTTAATGCAGTTGTAATTAACCGTTTGATCAATTTCTTGTGTTATTTTGGTGTAATGTCTTCTATGTCATATATTAGCGACTACAAGAGAAAACTATACTCTAAAAGAAAATTATAAACTATAGGAATAATGATTGAATTTTCTTCATCCTTTTACGTGTTAATCATAAAACTAGTGATACAGACTAAAAAATAATATGCACACAAATCTTTTTTTTCTTTTTTCTTTTTTTTCTAATACAAATCTGATTATTTACTAGTTAAAATTATAGGGTAAGTGATGAAATATAGTGTCCCTAGAAGAGTAAGTGTATATTTGATGACACAAAAATAGCAGTTGTCACCCACCACCACATGATTTTCTTCTCTCCCAACCCCAAAATAACAACGATAACAACTTATGCCTGTCAATCCGCATCCTTAAATCTGCCCATCAATTTGGTATTCATGATTTATTGATTTATGAGAGAGAGTGTGTGTATTCATGTGTTAATTTTTACCTACCCTCTCATCTTCTCCTCACTTCGCATGCTCCAAAACCAGCTGACCTCCTAAATTTAATATCAACCAAAAAAAATAAATGAAAACAAAATATTATGTTATATTTAAATTTCCAAATCATACACAAACGTCCACCACAGCTGGCTTAGGTTTTTTTCCCCCACCATATTCAATTCATGGGTCATTTTAAAAAAGATACATTTCTTTTGTTTTTAGTTTTTATTTAATTTAATTTATTTTAAGATATGTTGTAGCTAAGAGACCTAGCTAGGGTTACCCACAAGCATTAACTTCTAACCCCCCATCACTTTCCCTACTACATTAAACTTGGATTGGCACTTGTCATACCAATCAGTTAGGTTGAATCAATTCTAGCCTTATGGGGTGTACTTAGTAACCCAATTTGCATTCCATGTTCATTCTTCTTGGATTGGTTGTGAAATTTGAGAGTGATTTCAATTAGATTAGGCAAATAATCTTGATTAGTAATTGAGGTAACAGCCCACTCATCATGTGTTTAGGTATGGATTAAATGGGTGGGCAGGGCCGGGTTGGGTTGTTCTTAATTATTAACAACTAAAGCAAACGGGTTTGCTACCTACCTCTTTTGGTCCCTTTCCCTCCACCATGTGAGGTACCTTTATGGATTTGGGTCCTTTTCAATTGACCCACATTTGGTGAATTTATTAACCTAATTCTAATCAATCATTTTTAAGTTTACTACCCTAATTCATCATTTCAAATAGTGTTAAATTTTAGGAGTTCAATTGATGGAAACTGAATATTTTCTTGATTGTTCATATGATTAGATTGCTTCTCTTTCTATTCTCGTGGCTCGATGATATATGAAATTGGCACAGGGAATCGAGACTACAAAGTTATTATACACGAGGATGAATTTGGAAGGGATGTAAAAATGTAGTAACGACTTAAGGCAAAAGCTCCTGCGCCCCCGAGACACGGAGTATGACACGGAAGCATACTCCGTGTCCCCATGTGAACACAACTCTCCCCCTCCAATTCTATTTAAACCTATGTATTACTAGGGGTTTAAATTGCAAAGGGGCATGAAAATTACAAAGGCGCACGGAACCAGGTGCCTCACTCAAGACTTAATGTAGGTTGGCACGTGATTCCTTTTATCGCAATTTGGTTGAGACAAGCAAACATCTTTCAAAATAGCAACCTAAATTCCATGCCATGGCAAGTTTAGCCAACTTTATAGTGGTTTTCATATAATTGGTCACGTAAACCTCAAAGGGTGTTATTACGATGTGCAGTTTCAGTATGTTGTATCGAGTACAAATTTATGGTCGGGGCGGATGGGGAGCATCCACCACTACCCGGTCAATATATGGTTTCCATCGAATCGAGCAATATATGATCCATCTATTCGTCTACTTCATCCTTTTCTTAACTTCATAGAAGTAACTCAAGATCACCACCGCAGCAGCAAAAGCAACTCCAACGGCACTTTGTGCCAACACGGTGCCATCTCTCACGGTCACCTTGTCGGGAGGGGTGAACCCCAGCTCGGAAAGTTTTTTATGGGACTCTGCATAGTCCTTGAAGAAGGCGTCCTCATCCTGCATGTGCAAATGACACGAAAACGGTTGGAACAGTAGGTAAAGCTGATGTTGACAGATAAAGAGTGCCTGTTCTAAGACGTTGCAATGATCAAAAACAAGCCTGCTATAGCAAAGAAATTAAACTGCTCGGGTAATTGGAATTAGGCAGTCTAACAAGATATAGCACAAAGTCACAATCAATAAGAACATACACCCTCCGGAGATCTAGCAAAATTCAATGAAGTTGTGTCCTACTCGTGACTGAAAAAGTAACACCAATGGGAAAACGACATATACGCCCGGTAATCGGGCATGTTCATCCATTGACTGAGGTTGATTGTAATAACAGGCTAACACTAGCTAATCACTCAAAAGATTAGGAGAATGTCAATTTTCTTTCATGTTTTTAAACCATATTTTCCTTGTAGATAAACTTTAACATAAATTGATGCATATAGCATAAATAAAAAATAAAGACAAATCATCTGGTGGCACATTTAATTAAATCGTCCTCTCCTTAATGTTTCTCAGTTTCAAGTTATTATTCTCCAATTGTTCACATTAACAAATTCTTACTCAAGAGAGGAGCAAACTTATTCACTAGATGATGTGAAGAGTGAAGATAAGATTGGTAAAATCAACAAAATTGCTAAAATAAAAGTATGGAGTATTCGCTAGTGCAAAAGTTAGATATAAAATTGAAAAGGATCATTGATGCAGTATTTTAGTAACTACTACGTATAAAATGTTCATAAAGATTTTGACCTACGATACATAAGCGCAAAATTAGTGAATGCTAACAGGACATCCTATCCCAGCATCTAAGAGCCCTCATCTATTCATTTGGAGATGTGGTGTCATCATTTGAGTATACGAAAACGTTATGGTGTTGCCTATAGTATAAAATTATTGCTCTTGAATAGACAAATCTGGCAGCACGATTGAGCAACAATCACATCTACAACCAAACTTCCAGTCCCAAAGCAAATACAACTCATGTAGTCAACTTTAGCATATGTATCTTGCAAGTTAGATTTTATTTGGCAGGCATCTAAAACAACTCTAGCAGGGATCAGTTGTGTTTAATACAACTACGGGATCAATTGTGTTTACTGTAACTACACTTTGATTTGTGCTACCACCTATTCAGAAATTCTGAAAAGTTACAAACAGAAACTATGGCTTTGTTCTTTTTGGGATTTAATGTTGAGTGTTGGGACTTTTTTGATATTCTAATACCTTTATAGTTCGGGATTTTGAAATCTGCTTTTTAAGAGCCATATCTACATATACCTATGGACTCTAATTAATATCATACCAACCACCCATCATTATATATTATCTCTCTTCAATTAATACTCCTACCATATTTCCCTCTCCTCCTTCATGTATCATCTCATATAAAATATTAATATAATAACACTCACTTACACATTACACATCTTACCACCCCTCTTACAAGCATCATCACCATGTTAATGTTGACATAAAGTTAAATCCAACCCTATAAAAAAAACTCAAAAAAACCCACTCAAATACTTTTCATAAGGATTTCAAAATCCACTGGAAGCCCAAGAAGAACATACCCCACTAGATTAGCATTAGGTCAATATATAGAACAAGGGTTCTAAGTCCCAAGTTTAAAAATGCATCTCCATAATCAGCTTAAGAGATTACCCAAACTTTAGCACAAGGGGTTCTAAGTCCATGATTAAGAAATATTTAACTTTTAAGTGGACCATTACACAGACGGAAAACTAGACTTTGATCTTTGGGCTTCTTATCAAATTTAATAACTAAAGAAACATCATTATATGATCAAATGAACAGTTTAAACCCATATTGTACCTTGGCATAAAGCTCTACGTAACGCCTAAACTCAGGATCCTCCAGCAAAGCCAAATCTGTTGGAAGTTTAAGCAAACCTTCTGTTTCCCCCTTAAGCAGCTCCCTGGTTGTGTAAATGTTCACAGTAAGATATCAAAACAAACAAATCTAAGAAAAGAAGAAATACATTAGATGCTCCAAGGACTTACAGACAATATGAATTGTCAAATTTCAGTGGTTCTGCAGTCCAAGGGCCATCAAAGCCTGATCTTTCAGAATGTGCCCTTCCCTACAATGAAAGTTTTAAAAAATTACAAAAATATATATATAAATATATTTTTATTTTAATGAAATTACCAGGGTGTGGCCGCCAGATAGTGCCACAATGTCTTTATCAGACAAACCCATCCGATAAAACACCTCCCTAAGATGTGGCACACCTAACATTAAGTTCCAGTAGAGTATATCAGTTGAAATCCGAACCAGCTTTGTAAAAATAACTTTGTTTAGACAATATGGAAGGACTTCTCCAAAATACACAAAACGTGAGAAAGAGCAGAAAATTCACATGGGAAATAAAATTGAGCGTTAAAGGTTAACTTACTCATAATATATTTCAACAATACTAATTATGCAGAAAATAATTTTTAACATCTCATGAGGTCAACAAAAGGAAATCTGTGGATAACTTTAGTCCCTGCTGTTCTATGGTCCATTTGGCTTGAAACAAATACGAAAATCTTCAATGATTGTTTTGAATCTACACAGAAGACAATTGAAAAATAAGTATGGAGCCTGCCTTTGGGTATCTAATCATAAATTATTCAAGAACTTCTCTGTTAATTATTTGGAAAGGGATTGGAGTATAGTCGTGTAATCTCTGTCTTGAATGCACTTTTTTGAGACTTCTCGTCCCTATTGAAATTATTAATAAAATTTACGGTCCCTTCAAAGAAAATGAAAGAAAAAAAAAAGAATGCAGATCAAATGGCACTATCAAGATGGCATAGTGTTTTGGTGAAGTAAATCAGAAGTGATGCAATTCTAGAACCAAGATTTTCAAAATATTCTGAAGTGACCTTTTTTAGCATCTGGCAACCTCCCTTCTTTTGGAGAAATCTTTGAATCCTGAAAGCAAAATGAGGTGGCTACAATTAAGATTCTAGTTCAATTTAAATAAGTTGCACAGCATGGAATCTACTGCAGTGAACAATTATTATAGACCAACATTACCTTTCTACCAGGAACAAAAGTAATTGTGGGACCTCCAGTGACTTCGACTGCAACATAACCTGCAAGCTATATGCATAGTAGTATGTTCAGCACAGGTACTTATCAATCTATTCTGATGATATTTCTCACAAGAAGGAAAAATTCTCTATTCTAGTCAGAACTCAACAAGCATGATTCTTCCCAATCTTAAAGAATGCATATTCCATAAATGCAGTTATTGCACTGACTTAAAGCTGAAAATAAATTAGCATGTGCCTGAGCTTCTGTAGCAGTTTTTTTTATTTTATTTTAAAAGGGGTGCATAACCAAACCAAGTTATAACTATTACTCAGTTTTTATGAGTTCTGAAGATTATTATGATGAGTTCATCACAAATAATGTGCCGACTTAATGTTGACGAACAATCATTGTGTGCCTGAACTTTGTAGCAGTGACAAATAAGAGGTTGCAGAATCAAAACCAACTCATAACTATTTCTCAGTTTTCATGATTTCTGAAGATTATTGTGATACGTTTGTCTACAAATAATCAGTATGTGTGGGCACTTTCTCCGGTCAGTACCACTCAAGTATTTAGACAGAGTAAAGACAGTTTAACCACTAATATTCAAGTGTAACTAGATCTCACTAGAAGAATAAATAGTTTAAACACATGTTTCCTCTATATTACAATTGCAAGTTTATAAACAGCAAATAAATTATCAACTACATTGAAGTTAATCAAGATAGTAAGCAATGTTCATTTTTCTCAGCCGTTCCAAAAGGCAAGTATTGTTTCCTTATAAGCTATATCATGTGGATTAAGCAGTAACCAAGAGAGAGAAGGAAGTACCTGGTACAGATCTGCATATGTAATTTTGGGGCATTTAGATTTCACTTGTTCTGCAAACAGACATAAAAATTAGCCTTAACAAAATTTGCAGATTAACTCTTTAAAGAGAAATATGTTTGATAATTAACTAAAAGTATGTTCAGCAGTAACATTAAGTGCATTCCATCACTAGAGAAACAAAAAGCATCCAACAAAATATGCTCCAAAAATTAACCGATACCAACACAAGCCAATCAATCTGAAATATTTAGTGTGCACCTGATACTTGAAAAAAAGACCCTGAAAACTCCATGAATAACATCATTGAAAATATAAAAAATATTTTATGCCCATAGATAGTACACCAAGATATGATACCAGCACAAGCACACCAGTTATGTGCAGAGCCTATCTTATTAATGCAATCATTTAAGACTATGCACCGTAAATTAAACTAAATATAGCACCACATCATAGCAATCAACTCAAAATATGATTAAAAAAATCACCAAAACAAATTTATTCCAATGAATAATAAAGTTTTTACCCGTAAATTTGCAGGTAATCAGAATAAGTAAACAAATTATAATTCAATAGCAATATCATAGTATGGAAGGCTGTCAGTTCTCAGTAACAACATCAAACCCATCGACTAGTAAAAGAAAAAACCGATATCAACAAAAACCACTTAATCAAGGCAAGCGCGGTACTCTACACAATAATCTCTGAAATGATCAAATACGAACTCAACGTAAACTCACCGCAAAAATCAAGCGCTATTTTCAAGCCATTGTTAGCGTCATGAGCGTACTCCTCTTCATTTCGAATCGAACCATTCGGACCTCCAGTCTTGGAGTTCACGTCATAAGTCCCCGCATCATGCCATCTAATCAGAACAGATAAGCGTCAACACAATAAAAATGGAAGTATGCTCACCAAAGTAACATCAAAAATCGAAAAAAAAAAAGAAAAGAGGTAGATGAAAGTACGCCAAGCGAAGCATAATAGGAGCACAATTCTTGTAGGCGATGAGAGCGCGGAGCTCACGGCGAGCTTTGTCGATTTCCTTGAGATAGTCGGAGTCGACGATGAGTTTCGCCATTGCAGACAGTAAGGAGACTGAGTCTGAATAATAAGATGAAGATTACGGGATAAGAATTTGACTGGCGTTTAATAAACGTGAGAGCAAACAACACAGCTTAATTGGGCTTTGTTTAATCTTTTTTGGAATATTTTGATTGGTTGGCGATGGATAGATAACACAGAAAATAACGGGCTTGGAAAACGAGCCCACTTGACGCAGATTAGGCATGGGCCGCCACACCCACATACGCCGTTGCTACGTTGACATGACTAATACTCCGTTTAATACCATATACTCTCTCTATCCCTCGTCTTTTACTTTTTTACACGTAAATTAAAAAGTATTATTATTTAATGTGTAGTGGATAATTATATTAGTGATAGTATGAATCTCATATTTTAATTGTGTTAGACTATTAATAAGAGTGTTTGGATCTTTAAAGGGGACGAAAGGAGTACTTCCATCACAATTAAATTCCAACGTTATTATAAACATGATGACTAAGAAGATTTTTTTTTATTTTTTCCGATAAAGTTTATTGTGGTATAGATAAAAAGTGACGTTTATTATTGGCGGAGATAGTATGTACTCCCTCCGTCTTGCCCAAATGTCACCGGTTGCTTTTTATGCGTAGATTAAGGAGTATTATTATTTTATGTGTAGTGAGTAGTTATATTAGTAGTGAACATTGGAGCACATGTACCTTTTTACTAAAAGTGAGAAATGATTACATTTGAATAAGACGCCCAATATAATAAAATAGTAATCTTTCGATGGGACGGAGGGAGTAGGAGAGTAATAGTTCGTGCTCCATCAGTTTCAATTTCAATTTCATATCTTATGTGGATACTATAACTTTTTTTTACTTACTTTTTAGTGTAATTGGGTGTTTATGGATAATAAAAAAATGCAAAGTATGTTGTTTTAAGGAGGAATGATAATTTTAAAATTAAAATGTATTATATGAATTTTAATTAAGCATTTTTTTTATGAAAATGTAAGCTTAAATTTTGAACAAATAAAAAAAAGTGTAAAATTTAAATTCATCGGAACACCCAAGAGATTCATTTGTCTTTTATGTGAGTAGTTATGTTGTGTAATTTTACATGTATATTATCCTTACTTTTCGTAAAATTTTTTGAGTATTTATTGTATATGTGTATCCTTGCTTTAGTCAAAATAATAATAAATAAATAAAAGATGAAATGAATACCTTATAACGATTTGGGATCACCTATTCTCCAAGGATGGATGACAAGTGTCCAATTTTCACACACTATGTGTGAAAATTAGTTACTTCTCACCCACCCCACCCTATAAAATATAGGGATGTTAAACAGGTTGGACCTGAACCTAGAGAGCCAGACCTATAAGCTACGGGTTAAACGGGCCACGGGTTAAGCGGTTCATGTTAAACGGGCTGTCATTTATGCGAACCTAACACTAACCCTAACCCTAACGGTCTCGGGCTAAACGGGTCACTAACGGGTTGGTGAGTAAAAAAAATAAAAAAATATTAATTTAATTTGAAACATAATTAAATATTAAAAATACATTAAATGTTCTAACATTAATAATGAACTATAAATTTATAAGTTTGTACAAAAAAAATATAAAAGAATTTTAGGATTTCAAATACGTTAATATTATTTGTGAATTAAGATAGTTTATTTTCAATATTACTTTTTAAAATGTCACACATACTTTATTCTTAAATTATTTTATTTTAAAATAAAAAACTAACAAAAATGTAGTAAGTTAGAGGCTATTAAATTACTATTTGGCATAATTATCAATAGAAATTATTTATAAACATAAAAAATTATTATTAATTTTAATAATTTAAGTATATTATTAATTAATTTTTTATTATAAAAAATTTAGTCGGGCTAACCAGCCAACCCTATTAACCTACGGACTAGCCCTATGGGGCCGTGGGCTAATCGGTCTGGGCCAAAAAGAACCTGATTTAAACGGGTCACTACTTATACAAACCTATACCTACATTTTTTCAGGTTAAACGGGCCAAACCTACGGTCTCGGACCGTATTAACATCTATACTAAAGCACGAGATGGAATTAGGGATGACAACGGGTAGGGTACCCACTTATTTTGGGGTACCCGTATCCGATTAAAAACTACCCGTATCCATTCCATTTAAAAAATTTATTATGGTACTCGTACCCGTTCCATTACCATTTATCAATATTCGCGGGTACCCATACCCGTTTAATATTAATTTATTTTATATATATTTATATTTTTTATTGTCTAAATAAGTATAATAATGAAAATTATATTATTATTAATTAAATATAAAATAAATATAATATAAATTGTATTATTTAAAATAAATATTTAATAAATTACGGGCTAGCCCTATGGGGCCGTGGGCTAATCGGTCTGGGCCAAAAAGAACCTGATTTAAACGGGTCACTACTTATACAAACCTAAACCTACATTTTTTCAGGTTAAACGGGCCGGACCTACGGTCCCGGACCGTATTAACATCTATAATAAAACACGAGATGGAATTAGGGATGACAACAGGTAGGGTACCCACTTATTTTGGGGTACCCGTATCCGTATTCATTCCATTTAAAAAAATTATTATGGTACTCGTATCCGTTCCATTACCGTTTATCAATATTCGCGGGTACCCATACCCGTTTAATATTAATTTATTTTATATATATTTTATAATATCTTAGCTCAACTAGATTTTTTTTTAGAAAGCCCAAAACCTATTTATTTATTTTATGGCCCAAAAGGCCAGCCCTATCTTAGCCCAACTAAATTTTTTTTAGAAAGCCCAAAACCTATTTATTTATTTTATGGCCCAAAAGGCCAGCCCTATCTTAGCCCAATTAGAATTTTTTTTAGAAAGCCCAAACTTATTTATTTATTTATTATGTGGCCCAAAGTTTCAGCCCACTTAAATGGTCTGATATATAATTAGTAAGGCTAAAGTTAAAAAAAAAAGAGAGAATAACGGGAGAAGAAAAGCAAAAGAGGGGAAAGAAAAGAGTGAAGAGGAAAAACCCTTGTTGATCAAATTCTCCCTTACAACCCTCATCCTAGGTGGTTTCTAAGTTGTTTTGAGGTAAGTGGTGTGTGAATTAAGCTTCCTTCTTCCATGGTTTTGTAATTTTGTGGTGTTTTTCTTTTTGGTATGTGTGTAATTCGCAGAGTGTTCGAACTGATTTTGACATAGCTATTGCCCTCGAAACTTTGCAAACTTAATTTCTGTACGTAGCTGAACTCGTTAGCTTTCCGTAGCCACTTGAAACGCCTCAATCCGATTATTCTACAATTAGTTATGATTTTTCTCGTAAACTGCCGCTAGTTGGAAAATTTCAGAATTTTTATGTCGAATTCAAACTTATTTTCTATCGTTTCGTTTAGTTAATGTATTGAAACGGGTTATGTGGGATTAGGAACTAATGTTAAGGAGTTACATACCATTTTTATTTAATATCGACTCGTTCGAACTCGATTAGGATTTGTTTTTAGCAATGAAAGGGATGTTACCGCTAATAGTTAGTTATATTTAATTTGTCTTTAATTGCTCATCTCCTTTCTAGGTAAAGAACCATCGACGAAGGGCAAGGGACCGACTTCAGATTCCAGAGAGAGTTAATCATTTCCTTGTGAGTTGATAATTCAGGAACGCCTTCTCTTGTGGGAAGTGTGGACCCTCGATAAATGTGCATTTATTTTAGTTTTAGTTAATTGATAAGAAAATTATTTGGTATTGTGTTATGTGGTAAAGAGCCTGATTGGCTCGATTGCTCTGGTTAGAGTCATGTTAGCCATTTTATGAGTATTATTGATTTTAACTTATGTTGAAGAGTCTTGCCGGCTCGATATCTGATAGCATTTATTGTGAATTATTTGAGAATTGATTTCTGATTATTCTTGTGTGCCAATTAAGACTCTAACTTGAGTCGTTATTCATCTTATGATGCACATGCATATGTATGCCTGGTACCAAGGTTAAGTAGCCCGAATTGGTCACGGTTCGGGTGAGTTGGAGCGACATTGATTAAGTAGCCCGAATTGTCGCGGTTCGGGTGAGTTAGAGTGACAACCAAGTTACCCGTGATTGGCAAACCCGGGTGAGTAAGATCTAACGGGGCACCTGTCCATTTGCCAAATACTGATACTCTGGAGGGTGATCGTTAGATGGATCAGTCTATTATAGGCTCAGTCAACGTCACCGGTGTGGGACATGCATGTCATATATGTTTATATGTTTGATCATTTCAAGTATTCACGTCGATATTGAATTGTGAACTTTAGCACTTGGCGTGTTAAGAAAGAATATTAATGTGCATTTTATCTAGAGTAACGGTGACGGGCTTGGACTGTCTCTCGACGGAGAGCTCAGTTCGAGGAGGATATTGACTACCCACGCGTCTTTTATGTGATAACATGTTGTTTGAACTAATTGTGTTATTCGAAAATGTGCACTAAGGTTTTTATTTTCATTAATATGTACACTGAGTGAGAAATAGTTATTGTGGGACGAAATGTTGGATTTTATGTTATGAACCGCGAGTGGGAATACATGCTTCATATAAGGGTCGGGGTGACCGGCTTATCACCTCACTGAGCTAGTGGTTTTGCTCACCCCCATCATTCTTTCCTTTTCAGGCTGTTGATATCGTTTTGGTTGGAGGTTTGCCTATCGTTTGCTCGTCATCCAATCCGTGTTTTGGGTACTTTCTCTTTTATGTAAATTGACGGATTCATTGGCGAGATTGTATAGTTTATATTTGGTGACCCCCTTGATGTTCTTTTTGTACCTTCGCGATGTTATATCGTTCATGTATATTTTCTTTAAACTAAGTTACACCGTTGTATTTTGTACCTTTGTAGATCCTTGTTGATACTTTTTGAGATGATGTCCTCGGGTTGTACCCGTTGTTATCAGTTGTTCAGCTCTACAGGTACTTGATAGCAAGCCTTATGTTTTCTATAAACTTTGTGGAGCCTTATGTTTTCTATAAACTTTGTGGAGTGGAGTGCACCCATTCTGCGAAATTTATGGTTAACGTGGCGGTTGTCGCGTTCTGTCTGGGGTCGGGGCGTGACATATTTATATTTTTTATTGTCTAAATAAGTATAATAATGAAAATTATATTACTATTAATTAAATATAAAATAAATATAATATAAATTGTATATTTAAAATAAATATTTAATAAATATGATTAAATAAAACTTATAACTATTAATTAAATATATAAAATATCTTATCATATATAAATTATATAATATATATTAAATTTTATAAAAATATATACTATATATAATCGGGGTACCCGCAGGTATTTAAGGCATTACCCGTACCCGTCCCAAACCCTAATGGTATTTTTCACAACTACCCGTCCCAAACCCGTTTACAACTACCCGTACCCTACCCATTAGGATTCGGGTAGACCGGGTACCCAAAAATATCTGTCTCATTGCCATCCCTAGATGGAACAGGGCAAGGAAATCGAACTCCCTGGTGATGTTTGTTTTGGGATTTTGGAGAGTTTGAAAATCATGAATAGTGATGTTGTGTTTGTTTTGAGTTTTTGATAGGGTAGATTTTAATTTTATGTCAAATCAATGGATAAAAATGTATTAATTTATGTAAGAAAATAGATGAGAGAGGAGAGATATAGGGGTAATTTTTAAAATTTGGGTGTGAAATTTAATTCAAATTCCGGGGTTTTAAAACCCAGAACAAACATCCCCTAAAACCGGGTTCACAAAAATGATAAAATAAGTACATTTGAGACTTACCTATGGAGTACTATATATGTAATTTATCGACTCACACATGCCACACACTTGAGTTCACAAAGACAGACTATTTTCAATTAAATATAAATTGCATTAAAAATAATTTATAGTAAAATCATAAATAAATTATAAATATATAAATAAGTGTTGAATTGTATAAATTAAACTGAAAATGTAGGGGTAAAAATTGGAATAGGATTAATTTCTTTGAAATTGCAT
The DNA here is from genome assembly GCA_023678885.1 of Pogostemon cablin. Lineage (NCBI taxonomy): Eukaryota > Viridiplantae > Streptophyta > Magnoliopsida > Lamiales > Lamiaceae > Pogostemon > Pogostemon cablin. The sequence goes on along the minus strand of CM042954.1, from coordinate 19,769,675 downwards.
ATTTAAAGTTGATTCCCAAATTTTAAAACCTTTGGTTCTAAATGAACTGATGTACTAATATTGAAAAATTTTTTTAGGAGTCCAGATTAATAAAACTTCATATATAAACTCTGCAAATTAATAAAAGAGCTAACAAGGGAAGAACAACAAACAACATAAGATGTAAATATAAACAACCAAGTAAACTCGAAAAAAATGCGCTGATACACGACCATGAAATTTCACACAGGGAATGCAATTTAAAAGGGGTGTTTCGCTCTACATTTTATATTACTGAAGAGAAAGCGAGACGGACGAAGCACTTCAAGACGTTCGCCATTGCAGCTCGATCTGTATACGTCCGTTCTTGGAATCTATGAGATGGAACTTCTCGTTTATCCTTTTGTTGCTTATCACATCTGCTAGGTTGATATCCACGTAACCCAATGTTTCCTGATTTTGAACATCCAACCACAGCATATTCAAGTGATTCACACAAGAAATGAAGAAAAGTTGCAGCCATTAATATGAATCTCAATTTGAAAATCCATAAAACAGATGCAGATAAAATGTCCTTTAAGCTATTTATGCACGCACAATTTGTTGCATTGTGAATTTGAAATGATTGAGAGGAGACTCGGATACCTTCGGATGCAGCAGCCCGATTCTGGTCGAGGTGCTGAGTACCTCCACATGAATCCTGTCCTTCACTGGAGGTTCTTCCAACATGAAGGTGAACTCCTCTTCCCATCTTGGGTCTCGATTCTTCTTGATTTGCTGTTTGCAAAGATAGTAAAAGACAAGCTCAATTGTAATTAATAATTATCGACAGATGATGTGCAAAATGCTCATACAAATATTAGATGCGGCACAGATATGAAATTTTAAGCAGCAGCCAAATATCAGCAGAAGTGATGATTCTGTTAAATTTGTTTTTTTAAACAAATGGGGTTTTGTGAAATAAGGAACTTCCATTACAGCATCATGCCTAACTGATCTTACCAGATTCTAAGGAAATGATGAACTAAAGAGGTGGCATACCTTAGTTTTCCGCTCCTCCCCTCTAAATAGAATGCGCACATACGGGTTAGTGTGGTGCTTCCCCTCAACATCTTGAGCTTCATGCACTGTAATCACTAGTAACCCTCCACCTTCTGGTGTGCCTTCAGGAGCCTTTTCAACTGCACCGGAATCCTCAGGATCTTTCGGCAGATCATCCTCCTTGAAAGGCTTGTATGTCAACTCCACCTCAATCTGGCCACGCATCTTTTCGTTTTGGACATCATTTGGATCCATATTCTTAAGAAGATCTAACGTCATAGTTTTTGGTTCATCAGGAGGAAGCTCCTTCAAAGGAACTACATTCATGCCCATCTTTTCATGTTTGCCAACCTGAACAGAAAAAATAAACTATGGAGTTGGATATCACAGCATGAAAACAAAGCATCGAAGTTGACCGTAAAAATGGATATACCTGTTCCCAATCATAAACAATAAGTTCTAATGCTTGTGTTTCTGGGTCTTTTACAACAATGCTGAACTCCTCATTCCACTCGGGGTTCAAATTCTTATGTTTTACAGTAGTCTTCTTTGACGGAGCCTTTGTTTCAGTGAGTTTTAGTTTAACATAAGGATCTGATGCCCCTAACAAGTCTTTCTTCCTCAGCTTCATAGCCCTTAAAACCTTCACATGGAGGATTCCGACAGGCTTCATCATAGCTCTGAAGGTTTACAATAAATTAGATTACGAATATTAAACAGTACAGAATACAGGCTACTCATAATATCACAATATCAAGAAGCATACTTTGACGGATCTAAAACTTGCACTTCAAGGGTTTTAGGCCACAAATACATGTTTGCAACTTGATCTTTAATAAGCTCCTGCAAAGAAATTTTTACACATCTATGATCAGACAAAATGGAACTTAATATCAATTTAATAGTTTTTTCTTAAATATTTAGTTTAAGCACAAAGATCACTACAAAAATATAGTTAGATTGCCATTTTATTATAGTTCATGAATTCTGTATGAGAGAGGTTTTAAATCCCTCAAAGACAATCTGAACATGCATGCAGCGTTCTTATCTAATCAAGTATCAACAACTTTAACCCAAATCCAGTGCTCATTTCTAATTTAACACTCTTAAACATCAGATTATAAATCAAACATTTCATGAACTTACACATTGAAGTTATACCTGCGCAAACCGATAGAGCCCAGGAATTGACATGAGATCAGCCCCAGCAAGCTTCAGGCCAAAGTCAACATGGGGCTGGATAAAAGAGACAAAAAAAAAAACATGCATCTTAGAACTCTGATCTTTAATGTGGCAGTGCTCACTTCTAATAAGTAAAAGCTCTCTATGACAATTTACAGCCACACCATTCATCACTTGTAAGAAGGGTTAAATTTAGTACATGAATGAAATGATTTACACTGTCCGTCCTAAAACTCTCGAGCTCCAAAAAATGAGAACAGTTATCCATAGCTAAGTGTTCTATAATCTTCATATTTTGATGTTATGTACTCTTTTTTTTTTTGGGAGGGGTGGGGGGGTGGGTGGCTTCACCAACCTTCTCCATAAGAGATACAAATATGTTGGCAAAACACGGAAAGCTAGGAACAAGAGGCTTAAGAGTAATGCGGGGTACAGCAAAGACCTGCAAATCCACAACCTGCAAAGGCCAATCAACAATTTTATTTCAATCAATTAATTCTCGAAGGTTAGGCAAGACTAAAAACTCATTGAATTACCCCATAGAATACAATATTCTAAATATTAAAACAGCCGACAACCTGAGCTGTTGCTTTTAGTCCGAATGCTTTTACTGCAAGGGCAATATTAGGATTTCCTGCCCATTTTAAAGCAGGCTCCATAATCAACTCTTTTTCTTCAGTGAGATAGACTTTCATACCTGTCACGAAAATTTGAAGGTCATGTTAGAGGCCTAATAAATTAGTCTATCTAAAGGCCTAGCCAACACAGTTAACAACGGGAATCCAAGTCAAGCCCTTTATTCTGGACATAGTTATGAAGCCAAGAAGCAAAAAAGAAAATTGAAGTTAGCAACTGCTCAGTGTTGACTCCAGCCTCTACTAAACATTTATGTAAGAATAGGATAGACATGAGAAAAAATATATTAAAATATAATTTTATCCAGACTGTTCAACCAACAAGGAAGCTATAAAACAAGAAAATTCACACTTGACAACCCATCCAAGATATCAAACAGAGTACCAATTGAACATCAACATAAGATATGGGCTACACTAGCACACAGAATTACACGTAATATCATTACATGACAAAAAGTAATTACCAGCTAACATATCTTTTACCCAAAAAGAATTTTACAATAAAACCGACTACTGGATGTTCTAAAGTAACACTCCAAAATTATTATCTTAGCAACTCCAATATGTGATGAATAAAAAAAATGAAGGTAGATAATTACGAAAATTTCATTCATTCGCTTTTCTAATACAGGTAAAATTGTGTTCTCACCACATACTCTTTTCAAACTACATCCACTAAACCGTGCATTGGAGAAAATCCACTGCAGAAGAGCTAAAGCATAACAGAACAGATATTGTTCACTATCTTTTATTTGTCATCATAAGTAAAATTAATCACACATTTTTGGAGAAAATTGAAATGCACAAGGCCTAATACTTCATGAAAGGCATGACTGACTTAACTGAAGTACTGTTCTTGACTTCTTGGGAGGGTGAGATTGGGACAGAAGTAGATCAGTGGAATTACTGCTAATCAGTACTTTTATGCAATTACAAGTAGCTTCAAGCCGTCAAATATACTTTCATCTATTAGTTAAATTTATTCAGCCCTACAGTTTTCCGGTTTATTCTTAAGGAAACAAATAATCAATTCATCAAACTGCAGCAAATTAATTTTACTGACCTTGAAACGTAGGAGGTAGAGATCCCATAGTTAGTGATTCAAATTCAACAGATTCAATTTTATATTTGGGAATTTGCTCAGATATAATGGGAGTAGCAATGTTTTTTGCCGTCTTGCATATGGCCTACAGAAAGCATAGATAATTGAAAGAGATGAAAAATATATCTTATAAACTAGAACACAATGCCGCACAATAGTTGATTGAAATCAATACCTTGTCCAGGTAAGGCCACATAACTTCAATAAACTTGTTGAGCCAGTCCACCTTCATTTATATAAAGAAAGAAACAGGGAATGAAAAAAAAAATTAAACAGCCATACATGAAACTTGCATTAGAATTTTCTTTAAAAAATATTTTAAAAAAAACTTACACGATCGTAGTCTGGATTTTTCACCCAAAATGGTATTTCTGGAAGTAATTGCTGCAAAGTTTTAGAGTCTTGCTCGACCAAAGGGCGGATGGTAGGATCCTAAAGCAAGAATCAGAAGATTATATCACCAGATTCCAACTAATCTAGACTCCGTTCACATGATATGATTTTCTCAATGCACAAGAAACTTACCACAAAAAAAGAATAGATGGTTCTCGATGTATGTTAGGAAAACAAATAGTGTATCACGTATAAGTCAGAGATGTGGAGATTAAGAACTATCACACAGATTAAATGACTAACTCCATGAAGGGCAAAAAAACAGCAGTAGAATAGTGGTAGTTACTCCAACAGATAATGAGGTCACCTGAAGCGCAATACTAAGAATGGAACAAAAAGTTAATTTCATGTAAATACAATCCAAGTACAGAGAAACATGAAACTGAAATTCAATGAGTGCAGTGATAAAACAACTATAACAAAAACTTGATTCTGCAGATTATCCTTGGAAATAATGATGGAATATGTATAATTGATTTTTGTTCTTCAAGACTAGGATGAGTGAGTATCAATGATAACAACTGCAAAAACGACTGAAAAGTAACTTTATTCACAATCCATCATCAAAACACCAAGGAAAAAGACACACACACGCATATAAATGTTTATATGCAGAAACCCTTAGAAATAGGTTATATCAATTTTCCACTCTCAAGCACTCAACTCTGATCACGCGTCAAGTACCTCTGTAGAATGTAGAAAAAAGTGGTGAATCTCAACTAACTATTGAAAACAAGGGTACCACAATCACTTTGCACCTATACTTGTTTCAATTCTCCATCAGTCCATCTATCTATCTATCTCCGACTCTCACAAGACACACATAAGAAACAAGTGAGGAACAAAAGTATTTTTCCTGGGATACTATCATACTAGAAACTTCTGAAAAATAGAACCATCAACCATGATAAATGTAAATTATAGAAGCAAATCAGATGCTAAATTCATCCATCATTCCAATTGCAAGTCAGTAGAATTAAACATTTAGCACAAGCTATCAAGTTCATTTGCTAACATAGAACAATAACAAACGAGTGAGCAGCTCTCACCACGCCCTTTCATCTCCTCACATGAACATCAACCGAATAATTCCACAGTGAAATCAGTACACAACTCTTACCCTACTTTTGACTCTATTCTCAATCTACTTCAAAATACCCTTCAACAAATAGCTAACAGATTACTGCCGAGAACTCCATGGCCGATCGATAAACAATTCACATCACATTTCATCACAGAACATAGATATACACAAATTAATACAGTACAGATAGTGCATGAGAGAATTCAGAACTATGAGACGCACCTTAACATCGCTGGGCTGGAAATAGATGAACAAGTAATACCCAACCATCAAACCAGTAGAAACCCCAACTCCAAATCCACAAAACCCCATTATGGTACTGATGAACCCCATCTTGGGAATCGAAGCTCAAAACGAAACTCAAAACTCAAATTCAAAACAATATCTACTGAATCGTAGTCTGAATCATTCAATCTAAGTTTCTTCCGGAAGTCAATCCACATTCAAGTTCACGCCATTTTATTTATCTTTGGTATATCTCTATTTTGGCTATGTAAGAAATGGCGATTTACGAGAAGACGAAACCGTCCCCGTGCCGACGTATAGTCTTCAAGGAGTTCAATGCCCATTAATGTCATTTCCATTGGGGGCGTGCGACCACGTTGAGATTTCCGCGGAATGTGTAACAAGGGGGAAATGGACTCTTTTACTTGCAGAAGTAACTTATATGCTTTTGATTGGTTAATGGATTGGGCTTGGCCCATTAACATGGGCCCATTCGTTTGTTGTTTTCAAATGTGATGTGGACATCAAACACTTGGCACTTCACTGTACAGGATGCGCTTCTGTCTTGACAACAATCACCCATTTTGCGATTGTCTTTTTCTTACCAGACAGATATACAAATGCTGATATTAGTTACTTAAGAAAGTATCCATTTTGCCATGTTGGATATTATAGCTAAAATTTCCCTTTTAAAATGAGTGGATTAAATTTGAAACGAGGAAATTCTTGAAGCCAAAACATTCTTCATTTATTGTCAATATTCTTATGTGACAAAAAAAATATTAAATTACAGGTGCAAAATTGTTTATTACCATTCCCTCTATGCTGTTCTATACTAGTACTAGTACTAGGTAAAGAAAACATCTAAAACAAGCTGTAGTTAATTAAGATCAAACATCACTTTTCTTTTTTAAGCCACATTTGACTTGAATTGCCAATGTTTGCTCAACTTCAGGGGGACAAGTATCCTTATCCCTTAGATTTTCCTTCTCAAATGGAATTGTGCATGCTGGCTTCCCCAAACATAGCTGTCCAAAAACCACAATTATAAGTAAAAACCACAACACTATTTAATTTAATGACTAAATAAATATGTACTCGTGACTTACCTGTTCAGCAAGACTATGGGCCTTGGGGGAGCCGCATTTACCGGGCGTAAAGTGGCCACAAGCTCCCAAGACTTCGCCAAAACTGGCGAACTCGACTGCCTGAATGACCTTCTGGTCGGGGCAAATGAGGTGGGCGCCCTTAACGGGGTTAGTAATGGAACGGAATTGGTTGTTTTTCCGTTCCCATGACTTCACATGAGGAGTATGGAACTCCGTCAGAATACTACATATAGTGTTCCGGTTGACCGTCTGGATGTCGATCTTTTCCGGATGTCCTCCCGTCTCCTCGAATATCACCATTAGGTTTCCTTTTGGCTTCAAGTACGCTCTCGGGATATGATATCTGAACCGTCAATAAAGTTGGTCAATAAAGTAATTTAAAAAAAAAAAAAACATGAGATTGAAATACTGTTGAGCACTCACTCTTCTTGAGTGGGCTTCCCAAGTGCTGAGAGATATGACACCCAATATCTGCCAATGCTTAGGCCATTGATCCAAATCATGCCCTTTTGCATGCTTATCATTTTCAGTGCAACTGGATCAGTGCCTTCTGGGGCATCAAAGTATGTCTAAACAAACAACACATCATTCTCTATTTCAAATACTGGAAAATATTTATTTCTTTTATTTATTCATATTAACTTAGGTTGGATTAATATTACCTTGTACCAAGTAACTGGGCCAGGGTTTCCAGTGTATGGAACCCAATTTACTTTCTTGGAACCTTCCTCTGTAAATATTTGCATTCTCTCTCCAGACACACCCACCTGAAGATTTTAACAATTTATTTTTTCTTGTCAAAATTATGGTCCAATTTCAGACAGGTGTTTGAACTTTGCAATATACATTGAATTTACCTGGTTGCCCCAGTGGTTATAAGTGATATCAAGATTTCCAGACATTAAACCATCAAGAGTTACAGCTCTAGGCCCAGCAAATCTTCTCTCCATGTAGGCACCACTATTCTATATTTGGCCAATTTTTTTTTTAAAAATGGTTGTGTTTGAAGATTAAAGAAATAAAAAGATGTTGGTGTGAGAGAGAAGATTAGGTTGACTTACAGGCAAACCAACTGTCATTGCCAGGAGAGTTATGTGGTTAATTCCAACCTTGAGATTGATAGAGTTCTTGAAAACATGGCTCTTTTCAACATTGCTTCCATGTCCAAATCCTGGAAGCACACATTATTGAAATTCAGCTATCATTAATCATTATTACCACCACTGTATGTTCATGTTATAATGTACTATGTTGTCTTTACCCACATACTCCCCATTGACAAATGCAGCCAAAGCATGGCCAAGACTTGCCACCTGTAAGATTGGGAGTATGTCTGATCTCATTGGCAAGTCTCTCTTGTCCAAGTCAAGGCTGCAAGAGAGTGAATTTATATATATATATATATATATATATATATATATATATATATATATATATATATATATATATACTATCATGAGTTATTTGTTTTTAAATGATAAAAAAGAAAAAAAGAAGGATAATATATATGAATGCATATGTGTTGTTACTACCTGGTGCTGTACCAAGCATAATCTGAGGTGTCTTTATTGAGGCTGTAAAGTTCCCTTGGTGATCTGCTTTTGATCTCTAATTGATCTATTGTGGGAATGGGCTCTTTGAACATCTCCCATTTGGTGATCTTTACGTCCGGCGCAACGACGAAGTTTCTTGAACTGTGTTGTGCAACAACCTGGGATGATCATGGAGTAATCCTTCAGACATGTAGGTAGTTATGAGGAGTGAGAGAATATATGTGTTGTGTGTTGTTATTACCATCTGTGTGTTGAAAACTACAGTTTTACAGTCTGGTAAGATGCTGATGGATTTAGCTGGGAGGAAATAATCCACATTCCTGAAGTTAATACTTGAATCTACCCTTGAATTGTTGTTGGTCAAGAATGCAACACAGATGTTAGTGCCAGGCTTCTCAAAGGTTGTTATCTGTAAGTGTAATAAATTGATCATCATTAGTATTCTTAGGTTAATTTGATTGTTTATTGCACAGTAATGTATTCTGATTACCTCTAAATCTTTGCTGATCTTTTGCACAAATGGGGTGCCCCAGAGAAGTGGCTTTTTGCTCAATCTCAAAGCCCTGTGTAGGTCCCTCAAGTGACCAAACTTGGGGTCCCTTGGCAAACCTTAAACAATCAAAAGCACTTGATCAGAAGTTTACTTCGGAGATCTAATGATGAAAATTTGGATATTATACCGAATTCGTCCAGTGGAGCTTCGTCGTAGTAGCGAGTCGTAACGAAGGATGAACTCGTCCTGCCAAAGTTGGTGCCACCGTGGTACTGATCACACAACATAGTATAAGCTAGGTAATGTAAGCATGCATGCATTTGTTTGTATGTGACCTGAAACTAGCATCATACCATGTAGTAGTTGTTGAGGGTACCATTCCTTGTGAAGAATCGAGCCACAGCAAACGCTAGATCTTCGGCAGAACGCTGCGATGGAGAGTCTCCAAACACTCTATACCTGCACCAGACATCCATGAATATATTGGAGTTAGATATATCTTGACAAGAATTGAGGTACTTACTGTGCAGTCCAATTCTCTGTCCAAAGAGAAGGCTTGTCCGGGCCATTAGGGCCGGGGAAAGTGTCTCCACAGTTCCTCCCATTGCAAGTGCTGATCTGAAAACACACCACCACCAAAACAATCAACTCCGTCACGCAACAAAGCACGACTCAACGAGTACTACTTACCACTGTGGGAGGAGCATCCTTTTGCTTGCACATCACCCATGGAACACCACTGTATAGACTAACAGCCAAGTCAGCAGCCCACCTCACATATTTCTTTCCCAATTCTCTGTACGCAAGCTGGACATTGTTGTACTCGTTTTCGATCTGCGTTTTAAGGCACGTTTAGTTTAGACGAGAAAACGTGCAAGCATGTTGAGTTCCAAGAACATACTTGTGCCATGATGATGGGGCCTCCTTGGTCTGCAAACAGCTTCTCTGCCTTCACCATGTTGATGATGTTTTCAGCATACCTTTTCATGTGGAACTGCATGCACATTGGCAACACAACATTAGTTCAAATCAATGAATCTAGCTAGCTACCCCTTGGTTGCTTACCAGGAAAGGCTCGTTGTACGAACGGAACGTGATGTTCGGAACATCCTTCAACCAGTAAGGGAATCCTCTGCAACACAATCAGACAATATCACTCACTGCATGCTTTAAGGACTGGAAAACTAAAAAGTTATACCCTAGATTCCATTCTGCCTCAATGTAAGGTCCAATTCTGAGGGTCACCCACATCCCACTGTCCCCAAGCAACTTGAGGAATCTCAACAGATCATAATTCCCTTCAAAATTGAACTGCAACAACAACATCAACCTACAGTTTTCTTATGTGTAATAACAACTAAATGCATGCATTCATGTAATGGATGATTAATTAATACACCTACTTACCTTGCCTTGAACGGGCTCATGAATGTTCCAGAAAACATAGGTTTGTATGAGGTTGAGACCACCCTGTTTAGCCTTTTTGATGAGATCAGGCCACATCTGTACTCAAACACAACACCAAAACAGAACATTTCAAGATTCTCATGTAGTAATAATGATGCTGAATGGATTGCTTACATCAGGCGTGCTGCGCGGGTAATGTATGGACCCCGAAAACAGCAGTTCTCTGCTGCCGTTGATGATGATGGAGCGGCTGTCGTAGGTGACGACAGCGCCGTCCTTCCTCTGGGCATAGGTGGTTGCCATGAGCAAGGACAGGAGGACTAACAACAGAATTCTGCTAAATTCAGACATTTTTCTTTTCATAAATATATATATATATATGTATATGATGGTGGGATTTGATAAAGATAGATGCAATGTTAATACATTGATCAATAGAGAAAGCAGTAAACAGGAAGTTATGTTTTCTTATGTAGGAGAAAGATGAAAGTGAGACAAGAGTACTAAAGATTAGGCATAGGAATTGGTCTAGAGTTATGGTTATCTTTAGTGTTGTTTGGACCTCTAGTTTTTCTTTCTATTTATAGCCTATTCTACTCACTTCAGATCCACTGATGCTATTTAGCTGCAGCTCTTTTTTCCTGGACTAAAATCATTCAAGATGTATTAATTAGTTTTCAAAGAATATCTTTGAAATGTCACACAAATATGAAATGTATAGTGTTTGTGTACCATGAAGTAAATTTTAGTATCTCTCCGTTCCATAATATTGTTCATATTTTTTCCTTTCCTTATTTCTCCGTCTCACTGTATGGTTAACTCTCGAAATAGAAATAACATCTCAATTCAAAACCTTAAAATTGTCATTACTTTTTAACACGCCAACATACTTTATAGATATTATATTACTTGAAAAATAATAACATGATGTGGAACAATAAAGATTAACCTTATTTTGGGATAGAGGGGATGAAATAAGTAATCTAATCTAAATAAATAAATATATCTATTTCACGAGTTTCTAATGTTACGTGTCATTTTCTAATGCTTATTTTATGTGTATATTATGCTTACATGTCATTTTATTTTAAGTAAATAATAATAAGTGTTTTGTGTTCCAACTAAATTTAAGAAAATTAAAAGAGTATTTATTATTATTAATATCATTTTAATTATTTTACCCTTATTGACATAGATACCATACTTTATAACTTCATTTAAGCTATAATTGATAGGTTGTATTAAAAAATTTTAATGGTCAAATTAACATCATAATAATAATTTAATGGCATATTATAAGGTGGTTATCTTAAATGCTCATACATATATATATATATATATATATATATATATATATATATATATATATATATATATATATTTATAGCTCAACAAGTTCGATATTTTTAAGGTCGATATTTTTTTTCTCAACAAGTTCGAGCTCAATTCTAGTTCGATAATTTCTTAACAAATGATACTAAAGTCTAATAGTGTAGGAGTTTATACGATCAGATTCTTAGTAATCCATTATCCAAGTCAGATTAATTTCTTAACAAATGATACTAAAGTCTAATAGTGTAGGAGTCGATGCGATCAGATTCTTAGTAATCCATTATCCAAATTAGAGTAGTTATTTCTCACAATTATGTGGATGCCCATCATAAATTATTGAGTTTACTTAAATAAAAATTTAGAATCATGGAAATTTTTCAAATTTGATTAAAATTTTGAATTTTTGAATATTCTATGGGAATTTAATAAAGAATTGTTAGCCAATAGCAAAAATATCCCAAAAATCCTTGTGAAATTTTAATCAAAATTTCTTTTCAAATCAGTAGTAGAAAAAAAAAAACCCCTAAAAAAAACCCTAAAAAAAATTCCCTCCAAAAAATTCAAAATCTCCCTCCAAGAAATCAAACCCAAACCCTAAAATATACTCCACTGAGTCCACCATTGATTTTCTCTTCTAGCGCAAAATCAGTAATCAGCTGAAGAAAATGACGAAATCGAATCACCAAGACGACCTCGATCTTCTCCTCTCTCTTGAGGATCGTGTTCTGGAAACACCGCCTGGTTCTCCGTCAGGTACCTTTTCGAATTATTCTAAGGTCTAATCTATACATGGGTATTACTTTGAGTCCTATAAGCCGGGTTCATCAAACGTTCACTAGGAATTTATGATTCATATTCCTATCAAATCAGCTCGTGTTATATAGCTGAAGAAATTTTTTTCTGTTTTTCAAAATGGGATGATCAAAGCGGTTTCAATAATTTTGGTGTTTCGCGTATAGGGTATTTGTCAGATGATGGGATACCAAAACAAAGGGGGCCTGTGGACTTGTCTGTTTTCCGAGATACCGTGCAAGATTGCCTTGATTACGATCCTAAAAAAGTCAAGAAATCTCTGAGTTCTGAGCAGGGCAAGAGTTCCAGAGATATTGAGGTTGAGAAGTTTTCAGGACTGCGGATCCAGTACGTTTATCTTTTACTGACGTATATATAAATAGTGTAGATGATACCAGTTTTTTGAAAGGAAGCGGATTCAGCAGCTTTTAATTACAGTGCATATCATGTTTTTTTCTAATGTTTTATCCTGATTGAGTGTGCCATGTATTTAAGAAGCTCTGCAGTCGAGCTAGGTTAAATGCTTTTCTAGTGTCTGTACTGTTTTGCAAGTTTACAGAGGTTAGATTTTAATAAATGAGCAAATTTAAGCACAGATTCTATTTTGCTTATATTTCTCTGTCTACATCTACAAGCAGATGATGATCAATAGTAGAAAATTTCTCCACTGTCTACTGGTGTTGTCATTAAATTCAGTAAGTAGATTTGTGCTATTTTATAATGTTTGATTGATGCTTAATTTTCTTGTTCAGGAATCCATTGGTATCGCGGGTTGAGTTGTGCAACCATATATCAGATATAAGATTTGTTCATTTACCCACAATAAAGTATGCTATTTGAAAATATATAAACTTTTTTGTCTAATCTCTAGGCTGCCATTATAGACGGCGTAACTCGTTCTGTTTCAGGAATTTACTGAAGGGAGATACTCTCTCTGGATGTTGGGCCACTATTGGAGTTTTATCAGTAAAGGGTGCTCCACGGACCAGTTCTATTGGACAGCAATTCGCAATATGGAAATTTGGGTGCTTAGATGAAGAAACTGTTTCTGTTTTCTTGTTTGGTGAAGCTTACAAGAAGAGCTGTGAGGAAAAGATTGGAACAGTCTTCGTGCTTTTCAATTGTAGTGTCCGTAAAGATAACAAAGTAAGAGATTTGATATTTTGCGATGTGGTCTGGTTGTTTTCATTGAAATTTGCCAGATTTTTAACTTGTCCTAATACTTTATTTAAGGGAAAAGGGTTTTCCTTGAGTGTTGTTACTGCTAAGCACATCTTAAAGCTGGGTACTGCAGCTGATATGGGGGTTTGCCAGGGAAAAGGATATGAAGGACTCCCCTGCACAACAGTCATCAACAAGTATGCTAGATCTCTCCTTTGCATGCATATGATAATGCTGATGAAGTAGCCCACCTTCCGCGACAAAGAAAAATGTCAATAGTAACTAAGATATTCTCCTGTTCATTCTTACAATCTTCATTATTGACTATGAAGGAAAGAAAGTATCTGTCCTCAGTTCCTGCTTATTGTTACCTTGCTTCGTTGAAACCATTTCTTTGTGATAATGCTATGTTCATTGTTTTTGAGTCAGTATTCGCCCAAATATTTACAGAATTTAATTGAAATAGGAGAACCTCTTTTTTTTTTTTTTTAAAAAAAATTATGTCTCCTTTCAGTTCTTCCAATCACTGAGTTTGTTTTCCAAGGTTCCATCATATTTTAAATTGTTTAGATAAGCAGTTTATCATTGTAGTCTTAAGCTAATTTATACTGTATAAACTTAATTTAACTTCCAGAATCCGACTTGATAAAATGGATTCAAGACATTTTACAGCTTGGCTTTATGCTAATGCTTTTAAAAAAATTATGCTTGAAAACTCATTTAATTACTAATGCATTTCTTTGCTATTGGCAGACGACATAGAAAATATTGCGACTACCATAAACAGGTAGAGCTGCATACAGTTATAAACGTGCATTGATAATCTTTTTATGAACACACTTGGTTTTAATAACTACTTGTTTGTGCAATCTTAATAAAGAATGGAGTGAAGAAATATACCTCCACAAGGGCAGAGCTCAAAGGCGGGTAGGTTATTATGGTCACTATTTGAGGCATGACTGAATCTGGTTCATACAGTTTTGTTATGTAACTATCAACTTTCATCTGTCAGGAATTTGAAGACAGGATTCAGGGATTATCTCAAGTCGGAAGGCATATATGTCGTTAAACCTGTGGACCACCGAACAAACTTCACAAAGTCCACTAAACCCATGAAATTATTGTCTGTTGAAGGAATAAAGAAGGTGTTAAGGTTAGTTTGAACCAATTCAAAATTTTGGATGTAAAATCATTCTCCACTCATAAGATGTTAGCTTTTTCATCACATTGTTAATATGTTATCATGTGTCTGCATCAACTTAATCAAGCATCCATCACCAATTTGAACCAGCTATCATTTATATTGCCTTTTCCCTGATAAGTTTAGGTTCCCTCCCCGTTCGCTAATATAGAACAGTACTTAAGTTTCTGCCAATTAAAACACATTCACTGTGCAGTTTAACATTATTTCTGAACTTATATACTTGCAGCAATGCTGACAAAGTGACAACGAATGTACATTCACAAGGAATACGGATTTTGAATCATCTTACAGGTAGGCTATGATTGCTTATCAGCTTATGTCCTAACCTTAGATTTGATTTTCAAATGCCCAATTAACCTGCTAAATGTACTTGAACAGCAGGGAAAATGGATCCTAAATTAACAAATAACACAAATAGTTTTCTACACCAGCAAAAGAGTAGAGCAGATAACAGGTGATCAAAATTTGTTCCATCATAGTTCCTATCACAAATATCTTCTACTGTTTTGACAGTTTTTAACGTTTCGATGGGTAGATTCAGACCAAATCAAGAACCGGATGCCAAAAAATTGAAAATGGATCCGAGAAAGGCACTGGGACGAGACAGCAAGGAAGTTGGTTCAAAGATGATCGAGTTAGAATTTCTCAGCTCAGATGAAGAACTTTGAGGTTTAATCTTTCTAATTCTTGACCTTTCAGCTAGTACTGTCATTGACTTGCACTGTAGAGCAACAATTTTGTTGTTTTTTAAGAATACATCATGGTAAATTAACATGTCTGGTTGCTCATCAGTAATAGTCAATGTTGTTATTAGTTGGTGTTGGTCAACCATAAACATGGACTTTTGTATAATATTCTGAATGTTCATTTTTATTAACCTTCTAAATTGTAATATGACCTCAGTGATACATACTATGCTTTACTAATACCTTTATTTAACTGCTTAAATTCATATAAAAGTAATTTACACTAATCCACCACTCCCACCCACTACCACCAGAAAAAGAAAGAATTTTAGTCAACAATTATTAGTTTAGGTTAGGGTGATTATCATGTAAGCAACTTTCCAGATGATTGTTTCCACTTTAACAACTATATTAGACTATAACTATTCTTATTTATGCCCTCCACTTGTCTGAATCCAAGCATACAGCTATGTTTATTGTTTGCTGTGTTATCTGTGTGTTATGATGTGGAGTTTGAGTTTAAATTTCATAAGATCGTTTATTCTTTCCTTGTTGGTTTGTCTAGTAACTCAATAATATTTCATGTATGAAAGAAAAGTTAATATAGCTATATATATTTCATTAACTGAAAATAAGTTCTTAGCTTTATATATATTATAACTTGTAATACTTAATTATATTGGACAAGATACTTATTTTTATATTGTGCGTAATTTTTTCTTCTAATTGATCTTAAATCAGATAGAGCTAGTCGCAACTCGCAAGAATATCTATGTTTGTCTCATTGGTCAATAGCAGAATTTTTAATTTTTAGGAAAAAGATATATTCGTTGGATAATTCTATAAATAGTGATTTCCTATTAATCCGATTTATCACGTATAACGTATTCTGATTTTATAAAATTATTTTTTATTATATAAAAAAATATTTTTAGAAAATTAAATTATTATATTTTAAATTAAAAATATTAGTTGTCTTAAACAATATATATAAAAATCACATCAAGGAGTAAATAAAGAATATCTCAGGACCAAACCACTGGGGCCTCGACCAATTGATATTGGAACATTTTGTGATCTCAACTCGAATTGAGTTATAATTTCTACCCTTCAACTTGCACTTTTTATTGAGTATTGTTGTTCACTATAGCATTATAGGTATAATTTACCACATTTAAGGATACTTAAACACGACACACTTGCGTAACTTATCAAATATAATTAATATAAATATCATCATTATAAAAAACTATATATATATATATATACTCATAATATGTTTATAACCAAAACCATAGTCTAACATACATCATCAGTATCTGATACAACGTCAATCCACACAAATTCGTGACAATACTTATTATAGGAGTATTACTTAACAAAACATCAGTGGAAACAAAATAAGTTCATGGTCTAGCCCAACAAGTCGTCATCTGTGTACATCCGCTCAAAACCCTGAAGGAGCTCCACAGCTTGCACAACACACCCCACAACTCAATCATCAGCAGACTTACCTACAATGCATAAACTAGTGAGATAAAATCTCAGTAAGTAGAAATCATGCATGAAAATACATTTAGTTTTCTGTCGCCTATTTCCTAATCTTTCTTGTTGGTTTCTTTTATTTTGAAAACTGTTCACGTTGTGGGATCTCCACAACACACTTATGATATATGCACCCCAAATGAGCTCAATGGACACACAAAGTGTCGGATCGATTTTTTCGATCCCTGAATAAAGTGACACACAAAGTGTCGGACCGATTTTCTGCGGTCCCTGAAAGAGTGCATATATAGTTATCGCACACACCATTAGTATCTTATTAATTTTGGGGGAATATATTTTCATGCTTATACATGGTATGCAACCAGTGCAATTAAATATGCATCATAAACTATTTACAACATCAATATAAATATTTAATCAAAATAAAACAACAACTTAATTTCAATTCACACAGATCTACTTTTATAACAACTTCACCTCGAATCACACAAATCTATTTTTTAGAATACCAACTTCACTCCGGATCACATGGATCCTTATAAATGATATCTTCCTAGATCACACAGATCTATAATAAATAATTTTCGATCACACAGATCTATAGGATAATGATATTATCTCAAATCATATAAATCCACAACTTGTATCACAAATTTATCACAAATAATTTTCAAAATAATATTTAGTTGCATATGAATACATACTTTCCTCAAATCACATAAATCCACATCTTGTATCACAAATTAATTACAAATAATTCATAATGTAATTAAATTAATTCCAAATAATTCATAACATAATTATCACATATTAAGCACAAATAATTCACACACAACATGTTTATGCATTCTACTTACCTCAAATCACATAAATCACAACTTGTATAACAACTTAATTACAAATAATTCACACACAACATGTTTATGCATTGTAGTTGGACTTCCGCTTACATCCAATCACATAAATCCACACCTTGTATTACAAATTAATCACAAATAATTTACATAATAACATGTTTATGCATTGTAATTGGATCTCTACTTACCTCCAATCACATAAATCCACACCTTGTATTACAAATTAATCACAATAACATGTTTATGCATTGTAGTTGGATCTGTACTTACCTGAACTCCGATAGTAATAATAATATAGACCTCATGAAGAATTGTAATTAATCTCATCTTTCTCGTTCCGACAACGCACGCTCTTTTTACCTTTTCTTCATCTCTCTTTTCCTCTCTTTTTTTTTTAATTGGCAGTTGATTATGGGTGTGAGATAATAACCTCCTCAACACCCATATTGAGCTTGTAGCTGCAAGATCCCCAGGGTAGAGGCGATGGAGGACCCTTATGATAGGGTACTCCATATGTAGATGGTGGGGGGTGAGTTGCGGACTTCCCCAACCAATTAAAATTTTTTATTATATATATTATTATATATTAATATATTATTATTTTATTATTATTATTATGCATAAACATCATCTGATCTTATCAATTTATTATAGATAGATATCATCCAATCTTATCCATTTATTATAAATAGACATCATTTAATCTTATCCATTTATTATAGATGGATATCATCCAATCTTATTAATTTATCATAAATAAACCTGTAATACTTAATAACTAAGATATGATACATTTATTAATACACATATGTGCATATTTTATTACCACTATAATTATTACATGTATAGTACTTAATAATTAAGTAATAATATATTTTTACACATGAGACAATTTAATTATCTACCCACATTAATGCACATAAATATTGATACACATAATGTCACAATTATTATCACGGATGCGCCAAATAAAAATATAAAGAAAAATAAAATGTAAAGATAATTAACATATAATTGTCACGTAATTATATAAAAAAAATACACGTAACACAAATTAAATTATATTGATACAAAAGCTCTGTCACATTATATTTGCTCTTTTATAAATAAAATTGATTCACCAAATTTTCTTTAACTTAAATTTATTTAAATTATGTATTTAAGAAAATGTCAGTGCATATAAAATGATAAAGAATTTGAGAGAATCAAAATTTGTTTTGCATAATGATTGATGACTTTTTCAGTATTTTAATTTTATGAATAATATCATCAATATTTTTTTTTACAAGTAAAAAGAGCCCAGATTCTAATATTTTAAAACCATAATAACTAAAAGCAAACCAAAATTAAAAATAATGGAATCGAAAATGAATAGTTTAGTTGAATCAGGTCAATTTGTTTGATTTTATTCGAATGGCATCGACTGGCGTTGAAAAGAAAAATGGCACACAAAAGTCAGAAAAAATAAAATATGAAATTAAATAAAATTGACTCCTCAGTATCTAGCATCTCATCTCTCTCTCTCTCTCTCTCTCTCTCTCTCTCTCTAAATCATTAGTCTCTTTCTCACTCTATCCATAGACATCGATACAGCTCCCGCAGAAAAGGTGCAGATATCTACTTTTATCTCAGTTTTTTTTTTTTTACTTTGATGACAATGAATGCTGTTGTTGGGTTAGGTGCTGCACGATTATTCACGCATACGCAATTCGTAAACCGATTTAGGGGTTTAATATTGAAATTAGGGTTTTGTTTCCGTACTTTATAAGTTTTCTTGTTTACTGTCCTTCCTACTTTGTGTCGTTTTGTAGCTGTATTTATAGCTACTGGATTGCTGAATCGCTCTGTGTGGTGGACAATTTTTGACGTAATTAAGCCGAGAAAAGTTGTTGTTGAGTTGCCGGCGACGAGATGAGTGCATCCAGGTTCATTAAGTGTGTCACCGTCGGCGACGGAGCCGTGGGTAAAACTTGCTTGCTCATCTCCTACACCAGCAACACTTTTCCGACGGTATTTCTTTGGTTCATCTTCTTTTGGGTTGTTGTGTTCTCTTTCTCACCTGTTATTCTATCATTTTTGTATCTGTAATAATTTGACAAGGGAGGATAATGTGAGTCTTCTGATTTGATTTGGATTACCCATAGTGAGAATCTGAGGGCATTTTGCTTGTGTGATTTGGCATCAATTGATTGGAATTTTGAAATTGAAGTTGTAGTAACTTTTTCCGAATTCAAAATTTTCCTTTTCCATTTCAAATTGTGTCAGTTTAGGTTTAGGATTTCTAACTCTTTGCGTTCAACTTCTGTGTTGTTATACAATTATTTCATTTTGTTTTATATCATTTCGTTTGCGTCCTGTGATTCCATGATGGACAATTTATCTTGGTCTGTCGCTTGCATTGACATAAATCTTACTTTTTTATATCTCTCTTTATGGGGGTTGTGGGTATCTGTATGCAAATACTGGAAGTGGAGTGAATATTGCTTTGTGAAACATGTATAATTATTGATCTACTTTTCAATTTTGAAGTGGGTAATAAAGTTCATGTAAAGGGAGGAATATAATAATTTTTGAATTGGCTTATAACATATTAACATGTAGTGTAAAACTTTACATGAAAACTTATCTCTAATTCAGTGTCATTTATCATCTTTATCAGACCATTTCGTTCCATTTATTCTTAAAGCGCTTTCCTCTTCAAATACCCTGTCAGAACTATGCAGTATATAGGTTATATACTTGTTCAAAACAACTTTGGGGTTGAAATGTTGTTTAGACTGCTGTAATACTAATTTCTTTTCATTTTATTTTCCTAATATTTTTTTTTAAACTGAATGTTTATAAATAGGACTATGTTCCAACTGTGTTCGACAATTTTAGCGCTAATGTTGTGGTGGATGGGAGCACTGTTAATCTAGGATTGTGGGATACCGCAGGTACTTATTTGGTTGACAACTACTTAAAATTTTATAATACCAAAATTACTTACTTATTCTGTTGAGCAGGCCAGGAAGATTACAATAGATTAAGACCCTTGAGCTATCGTGGGGCTGATGTCTTTATACTTGCATTTTCTCTTATTAGCAAGGCTAGTTATGAGAATATCCCCAAGAAGGTGAGAAATCCTTTAAAGTACTGCATTAAAAATTGCCCCTTTATATACTGATTCACTGCAAGCCCACCATCATTGTATAGTAAGAAATGAGAATACCTGTAACTAATATTTTTTTTCCGACTCTCAGTGGATTCCTGAACTACGGCATTATGCTCCTGGAGTTCCTATAATTCTTGTTGGGACGAAGCATGGTTAGGATCTCTTTGCATCTTTCTCTTTATGCTGAAATAGTGCTGTGTTGGCAACTTCTATGTGGCATGTTAATATTGAATAACCACTCTTCGTAATACAGATGTTGTTGGTTGCCATTTATTATCGGCACTACTATGTTGACAGAGTTCCCTTAGGTGCGACACTTTTGTTGAAGCCACTCCAATTTCACTCCAATTTCTTTGTGCTAGTCTTCTTTTTCCTATTATGTTCTTCAGATTAGTGTCTATGATGTTTTATATCTATTGTATGAAAAGAATTCCTGAAAATGCCATGTTCCTTATGAATTACAGCCCTCCACATGGCCTAAATAGAGTCTTGTCGTACTTATTATCCATTTATGGTTAATTCTCCATAAAGATCTAATGGGAAATTCTTTTGTAGGGATACTAATTTTAAGCGACTGGTGAGTCAAGTATTAAAGAAACAAAGTTATAAATTAGAGAATTGAAAATGTGAGAGGGAAGATATAATATGCAACTGAACCAATTCCTGTATGATAGTACATTTTCACTACTATGACATAAGCCCGGTCAAGCATTTCATTGATACTGACTTACTGGGGGCGTTCTTTACCCTTCTTAGCAAATTACGTAAATGTGGATTATACACTGCATGTTGTTCATTGCTCAAACATGTGTATCTTTTATATTGCGGTTTCAATTATAAATATAATTTTTACTTTCAGATCTTCGTGAGGATAAACATTTCCTTGCCGATCACCCTGGGGCAGTGCCCATCTCAACTGCTCAGGTTTAAAAACTCCCATGTTCAGTTATTATTTTTATTTTTTTAATTGTGGGCCACTCACAACTGTGATGAAGACATTGACTCCAGCCCATTATTGTGAGAATTAGTTGTTCACCCTCCTAAAGAAGAACTTGATTTGCTTTTGAAGGGAGAGGAGCTCAAGAAATTGATTGGAGCAGCTGCTTACGTTGAATGTAGTGCGAAGACTCAACAGGTGATAAATCTTTCATATGAAATTTCAGTTTTTGATGTCTTTGCAATGCAAGCCTTTTTGAAGTCCCATTACTGTGGCTAATGTGATGTTCTTTTTCCAAATGTTGCAGAACGTAAAGGCTGTCTTTGATGCAGCTATTAAGGTTGTTTTGCAGCCACCTAAGCTAAAGAAGCGAAAGAAGAGAAAGGGTCAAAAAGCGTGCAGTATACTGTAAAATGTATGAAGAGGAGAGAGAGTCGTTGCTCCTTGGAATTCCCTTTTGCTCCCTTGATAATGTGGTAACTTTACTTTGAGTCGTAGACTTCACTGACTGTGCTGGGGAGGCTCTCTTGGAAGCACGGAATGCTGTTTTCGTTGTTTCAGTGTTAATTCGTTAGCATCGACATGTGTGGTGACATGAAAAATACCTGTACTGTAAGCTTAGATCATAAGGTTGGTTTGTGTTGTATGACCATTCTGTGTATACAAACTCTCTACTCTATTTTAAAACTGAGTGAAGTTTTCTGAACTTGGAAAGAGTAGTTTTCTTCTGATTGCACTGCAATTTTCTGTTGATTTGATTGTTTTATTTGCACTCCCGAAATTTGCTAAGTACACCCAGAATGCTATCATAATCAGTATATAATGAATGCATTTAGCAGATTTTTGGGTGCAAATGGCTTTTTCCTTTTGTTTCAGGTGTAATATAAACTAAAGTGTTGTAGGAAAATTTGAATCATTTCAATACACTACATAAATTTCTTGTAAATTTGGAATTAGAGGTACTTAATTAAAAAGTATTGAGTTTCATTTCTTAAATATTTATTTTTTCCATTTTTTAAGACAAAGTTATGTGTATGCAAAATATTGTTCAAGTGGCTATTTATTTATAATAGTATAAATGATAATTGATTTTTTTTTTTTAAATTGAGAATTAGTTGAAAAGTAGTGGAATATACAAATCAAAAAAGTTTTAAATCCAATTATTTTTATTTCAAATGATTATCCAAACATGCGTATTTTATCCAATATTTATAGTCCATTAATACTAGCTATATTTTATACATTATTATATTACTAATGAATACATTAAACTAAAGATATTACTAAAATGAAATGTCATTTTTAACGAATATATTAAATAATAATTTAAAAAGATAAAATATATTATTTTAATATTAGAAAGAGAAATTATTTCATTATTTACTCTTAAATATATGTGGGAGTGCAATTTTAAATGCCATAAAAAATCTCGTTTAAAAACTAATTGATGGATCATATATTATCAAGATATAAAATTTTCACGATATATTAAAAAATATTTCAATTTATCAGAAATATTTATGATGTATTAAAAATATTTTAATTACCACGACAAGAAATTTTTATCGTATATTTAGATATATATTCAGAAATTTTATCAGGATAGATTTAATATTACCAGAATAAGATATTTTCAAAATGTATTCATATATATTTAAATATTTTGAAATGTAAGAAATGGAGTAATTTTGATTATGTAAATGTGGGTTTCTCCCTATTTTATTATTTAGTTGATGTATACAGTATATAGGGTAAGTAAGATTTTTTATTATATAATTTAAAAGTGGGTAGTAATAAAATATATTATATGTATTTACTAGTAATTTTAGTGTATAACACTAGAAAAAAATATTTTTTTAGCAATCGAATTTACCAACGAAATTCAATTCGTTGGTAATTACCAATAAATTAGCAACAAAAATAACATTTTTATTTTAGCAACGGAACGCCAACGAATTTATTCTCTATTTTAAGAACGAAATTCAATCTGTTAGTAATTAACAATGGATTATTAAGGAAATCATTATATAAATTACCAACAAAATTATTAGCACCGGATTACCAACGAAATTGATTTTTCGTTATTAAAAATTTATCAATCATCACTTTACCAACGAATTCCGTTACTAATCCATTGGTAAACAATTTAACAATGGAATTAAGCATTTATTTCGTTGGTAAAAAATAGTTTTTTTATAGTGTAATATGTACTGGATAGTAATAAATCTTACTTCATATAATTTGTTCATGATGTGTATAAATTATATTTATTAATTTATTACTTATATAAATATACTATTCCCTCCGTCTAGAAGAACGCTTCGGTTTATAACTCCACGTTTTTTAAAATGTTGTTATTTTTTACTGACTTTATTGACTTTATAGGGTATGTAGTATTTTTAAGAGATAAAAAAATAAAGTAAGTATGTGTGAAAAATGAGTGACAAATTTAAAATTAAAGTAATTTTTGAAGTTGTTGTATAAAATAATATACTCCATTTTTTTATGTAAAGTGTTTTGTGGAACAAACAAATAAAAAAAATATAAGCTCTTACTCTTGATTTGAAAACTTGTAAAACTAATATATTTTTTCGTATTTAATTATTATATGAAGTAATCGATATTTTAATACAAGTAATTGTATTAGTGTTAGTGTGTGAATTTTATAGAGATATTAATTATTTTGTATAATTTTATTAAAAAGAATATAATTTGTTAGTGACGAACTAAAATGACAAAACATTTACTTCATGGCCATACGGACTATGATATATACTCGTATATATATCACACCAAAAAATTAGAAACCATATTCGGACACAGCGTTGGTGACTTTAGCGTGGACGATAAATGGTAGAGAATGACATCTCACCAAATAAATTAGCCATGATGATGTATGTCGTCACTATTATTATCAAATTTAATCCTTATCAACATTATCATTTTCAAATTTTGGTTAGCTTATTAGGATGATCATTAGGTTTACATTTTTGTGGCGTGCAATCTCTTTGAAACACCAAACTTGGTTACGCATATATGATTATATTGTTTAAGTTTTGGGTAGAATTAATAAATACTCCATAAATAGCATGCATTAATAGGGATGTTATTAATTGAGCTTCGAGTTAATCCAACTTATCTGAATGAACTTTTAAAAGATGAACCAAACACTAATCTTAACGAATTTTGGATTAAACGGGTTGGTCCTATAGGTTGTAGGATAAATTATATGAAAATATTATAAAATTATTATAATTAATTCATAAATTATTTAGAATTTGAGACAATCAAAATTAATAGATACAGAATGTTGTTAAAGAGGTAGTATTTAATGGAATTTGTGATAATTAAATTAATTCTAATATATTAACTTAAGTATTATTTTATTTATTAAATAAAATGGTGGGTTAAAGTGAGAGAATGAATGAGAAAGATATGAAAATTAAAGGGTGATGAGAATTTGTTCTGCGATAGGCTGAGGCGGGGTAGAGTGGGAGAAGGTGATTGATGTGTAGGTGAAATGTGTTAAAGTAAAATAATACTCCATCCGTCCCAACGTAAGAGGGTCATTTATTTTTTTGCACGTAAATTAAGAAGTATTATTATTTAATGGGTAGTGGGTAGTTGTATTAGTGGGAGTGTAGGTCCCATGTGTGTAAAAAAAGAAAGATGACTCTTTAGGTGGGACGACCAAAATGGAAAAATGTCCCTCTTAAGCTGGGACGGAGGGAGTAATAACAATAATTCACAGCCTTACAGGCAGACCCGATTAACCTGCGAGCTAGTTTTATTAGCTAGTGGGCTAATCGGTTCGGGTCAAAAAACCCGAAATCTAAACAAATTTCACAATTGAAGCTCTAATCTTATTTTTTTTAAGGTTAATCGGGTCGGCCCTATAGACTTCGAGTTTTTTAACAACTCTAATCGCAGCACGAGTGCGCGGGTGGGTGGACATGCTGGGGGTCTATTGGCAGGCGGTCGACACGAGTGCACATCCTGGTCGACACTAGTCATGCCGTAGATCTTCTTTCGTTCGGTTTCGATCTCGACTTTCAATTTTGTCCTTTTATACCCCGTTTTCCATCTAAAAACACAAAAAAACACCTCAATGCATGTATCTTTAACTCAAATATATTCAAAGTAATCAAATGATGCTCAAATACAAATATTAATTCCACAAAATGATTCTAAATCGAACCCTAAAATATGCAGATTTTCACACTCATCAGTAAATAAGGCGCTGTAGATTTTTAAGGTCATTTTACTTAAATGCCGTCATCTTTTAATTTAAAATGATGGCTTTTCATATATAATTATTATAGTTTACTATTAAATGTGAGATTATACTACCTCCGGCCACTTATAAGGTACTCGTTTCACTATTCCAGGCGTCCGCTTCAAAGGTATTAATTTCCTCTATTTAGTAAAGAAAGTACACAATATGACCCACCCATTCCCTATAATACAACTACCCATTTTACTTATAATAATAATACTCCTTAATCCAAGTGCAAAAAGCAAATAAAGACCTTAGAATTGTCCACGTGCAAACAACAAACGATTACCTTTCAAGTGGTCGGAGGGAGTATTTGTTAAACAAGAAATGAATATTTTGTAGAGCAACAAACAAAAACAATACTAAAAAAATAAATATGTTTTATGGAAAAAATCTTAATTGAGATCATCTCTCGAAATGTATTTCAAGAAAAATAGATGGTTTGAAACGACGGTGGGTTATCATCTTTTTAAAGGTAATACTAAAAGTGATAACGATTGAATAAGAAGTATATATTCCATGAATCATCCACAGTATAAATAAAATTTAATGAAATATCTAATGAAAAATTATAAGAAAAATGATACTCCCTTCATTTTATAATAACGTTCACCTTTCCGTTGTTTATTTTTTCTTTGTAATTATAAAAAGAAAATGTGAATATTCTTGTGGAACTGAATGAATAATTAATTAAGAACATGTTTCGTTGATGGGTGGTGTGTAGAGTTGGAATAGGAATTAAATGATAAAAGAATGTTTGTTTATAGGGAATGAAAGAATTAGTGTTTTGTATTCCTCGAAATTTAGGAATGGCTCATTCCTCCGTATTTTGAGAATTATGACTTTAATATCATTACTTGCATTTCAGTTAATTAAAATTTTAATGATATAAAATATATTATAAATTATAAATAATAAAAATAATAATTTTCTTGTAAAATTAAATTCAAATAAAATTTAATAGGTAAAAATTATACTCCTACATCAATTATCATAAAATTTGATTATACCAAACAAAATTAATAGTTATAATAATCATTCTTTATTATTAACTAAACAATATAACTATAAAAGGTAAATTCATTACTATTCTTTATTACTATCATTATTATTTTCTTTTCAATTCCATCTAATAAATCAAACGCCCCCTAAAAAAATTAAATGTATGTCGCTGAGATGGGCTTATATAATTGTTGTGTTACTTAATTAATTAAGAAAAGTTAAATTTATGTCGCTGAGATGGGCTTATATAATTGTTGCTTTCATTGTTCATTATTTTTTTCTATTGTCAGTCAAAGATATAGGTGTAAATAATTACTCCACTTACATTTCAACGCAGTTGTAGTTGCGTATTATTACAAGTTTACAACTTGCAAGCTCTATCCTCTCTATATTGTGCTTTTCTGCCTGACTGCCACGTAGCTTATAACTTTTTATTTGGAATTTAAGATCCGAAATATCATAAACACTTATGAAAATCGAATTTACATACATTAATATATAAATACTATTATTATTTAATACATAAAAAAATACAACTCTTTAAACACATAAATTGTTATCATTTTAAATTAAAAAATTA
This sequence comes from Pogostemon cablin, assembly GCA_023678885.1. Taxonomy (NCBI): domain Eukaryota; kingdom Viridiplantae; phylum Streptophyta; class Magnoliopsida; order Lamiales; family Lamiaceae; genus Pogostemon; species Pogostemon cablin. Next base: position 19,741,982 of record CM042954.1, on the reverse strand, counting down.
CTCTTCAAATTTTGGTAAACCTAATTTATCGATTACTTTTTAGTACATGAAAAATTACTCTTTATAGACATAAATTATTACTCTTCTGTATAAAAATTATTATTTTTTCAAAAAGTAATTTTTATATGCTAAAGAGTAATTTAAAAAAGTAGGGTTTACATGTAAACCCGGTTTACATGAGACTCACTCCCAAAAGATATGTTAATTATCAATTAGAAATCTAAAAAATTTTTTCTATCATTACAAAACCCAAAAGATATGAAACTATCAATTTAATACAAAAATTATAAAATCGCTAAAAATTATACTCTTATAGTCCCGAAGTAATGGTTAAGTTTGCTTTTTACAAGGGTATTAAAGAGTATAATATTTTAATATGTAGTAAGGTGAGAGAAATAATATTTTAATGTAAGGTGGGTAGTTGTATTAGTGTGATGTGTAGGCCCACTAAGAGATAAATATTAATTTGTGTGGGTACCTTTTACCAAAAATGAAAACGTAACTATTGAAGTGAGACGTCCAAAATAAAAATACGTAACTATTATGGTGAGACGGAGAAAGTATATTGTAAATTTGTAATCGTAAAAATTTAACATTGATTATTATTTTAATTATAATAAATTTTAAAATATTATCTTAAAAAACATGTTTAATGTATTTATTATTAAATTATTTTGAATGGTCTTATGATTTTAGGTTTTGAATTTGATATTTTCATATATTTCGAGTCCTAAATTGATAGAAAAATCTTTCGAATTTCTAATTGATAATCAACCCATCTTTTCGGGTTTTCTATTGAAAAAACTTCTTATTCTTATTATGAAAAGTCTCTTGTGAGACGATAGTTATGTAAAATATTTATGTGAGACGATCTGTGAGTCGTGTTAAAGTATAATTGTTATATAGATAGAATATATTTATTAGTAGTTAAAATATATTTACTTTTTTAAAATGAGTGATGCATTAAAGTATGATTCTTGTGTCCTATAATTATATAATAATTCAATACAAACATATTTAAGTATCAATAAATATATTTTATTTACTCCCTCCGTCCCGAATTAACATTTACATTTATTTTTTGCACGTAGATTAAGATATATAATATTTTAATGTGTAGTGAGGTGAGAGAAATAATATTTAATGTGAAGTGGATAGTTGTATTAGTATTGTGTGTGAGTCCTACATTAAATAATTAATTATTTTTTGTGAGTCCAACATGAAAAAAAATACTAGTATACTTTAATAATTAATCGTTCCATTTCACATTTCATATATATATATACTCCCTTCGTCCCGTTTCAATATTTACGTTTATTTTTTGCACGTTGATTAAAAAATATTATATTTTAATAGATAGTCGGTGAAAAATATAATATTTAATATGAATTGGGTAGGTGTATCAGTGTTGGATGATAAATTAATTGTTTTAGGTGGGTTGCATATTACTGAAAAGGAAAACGTAAACATTGAAATGAGACGCGCAAAATAGAAACATAAACATTGAAACGAGACATATGATAATAATAATACTAGTATACTTTAATTATACTCACTCCATCCGATTCTAAGGTATCAATTTTACAATTTTTTGGGTCCGCTTCAAAGGTATCCATTTTCCATATTTAGTAAAAAGGCACAAAATGGCCCACCGCTTCTCTCTAATACAACTATCCACTTTACACATAATAATAATACCCCCTCCGTCCCGGTCAAATTGCATCGTTTGACTGCATAAATCTTTCACAAAAGTTACAGTAAATGCATCTCTTTGCTTGGGACGGAGGGAGTACTTCTTAATCCTGTGCAAAAGATAAAGGATACCTTATAACCGAACGGAGGGAGTACTTTTTATTAATTAAATTTTATAATCTTAAAATAAAACGTATATAAAAAAAAAACTCAAATACGCCCAAGTGGCCCAAAACTTGGATGCACTAATGTTATCCATTGATTGGATTTAAATACGTGTAATTAAAATATTAATTGATATTGAAACACTTTCCAAAATCAATTAAAACTGAAATAAAGTGAGATGTGGACTTTTCCACGTTGAATATGGGCAGCCTCCTCAAATAGCCCATTGACCCACCCAGGGTACTGAAATGTCCTTTAAGCACAAAAGCAGGGGCAGTTTCGCCTTTCCACGTAACAAGAAAAAGAAATCTTTTCATAATTTCATGTAACGTTGTCTGCGTGCGACGTCGTTAGTGTGCCGTTGCAGCAACCGGCAACCCGCAATAGCCGGTTCTCTGCCCCTTTTGTCGGTCGCGTTATACGGGTTCCCGCTAACTAATGCACGGAAAATAACGGTTTCCTAACGAAGTTTCAGAAAATAATGTTCAATTAATTTAATAATGTCCAATTTTAGCGGGATTTCTCTCTCTCCTACCGACGATTCTTCCATGCACCCTTTCTCTCTCATCACTGGGGAGAAAAATATTCAAATATAATTCATCTTTTGAGTAAGAATTCACTATTTTTCAGCAGCCCCACTTTGAAATAAAAAAAAACTATTTGTTGGTTGAAAGTAGGTCAGCTTATGATCATCCGTGGCGGTATTTTCCTCATTTTAAATGTTTGATGGCTTTGAATCAAAGGAAGTATTCAAAATCTTTAGGTGGGCTTGTTTTGTCGGGTCCTCCTCTGGATTTATTTAATTTTCTTTCAATTTTGAATAATGACAGAGATTTTTTTATGTATGCATATATTCTTCGGTGGACACAGGAATTTTCTTAATTAGAGGGATGCTTTTGAACTGGGGGTTTGGATTTTCTGATTGGTTTTCTCTAAATCAGAATAATTTAAATGAAGGGGTGTTTGCAGTGCAAGAATTCGGAGCCCATTTTCCTGAAAAGCAATGCATTGTTCCTGTGGCGGCTAGAGTGTGTTGCATTCAAAGAGGAACTTAAGTATTCAATGTTTCTGGCTTAGATACTGTTTTGATCAAGGGGTAATACACGCCAAGTGTTTGCTTAAATGCTTGTGAGAACAGCCCACTGAATTGTTCTGTTGTTAGTGTTCATCAATCCAGAGATGACTGTAGAGAGATTAGATTTGGGAAGAAAGAAAGTGCTTGTGGGAATAAGGCTGGATGTTCATGCTAAGGAGTTGCTTGATTGGGCAGTGGTGAAAGTAGCCGATTCAGGCGACTGCGTTGTGGCTGTTCACGTTTGCCGGAATTCTGGTACTGTTCCAATTGGTGCTTCTTAAGTTGTTCAATTTCTCAAGTACTAATGTTTATTTTAGTTTTATGACTTGATATTCTTGGTTGTAGATTGGATTTCGAAAGACAAAGCATTGATAGATGGTTACTTGGAAGACTATGATGGTATATGCAATAAAAAACAGGTCAGTTTCTTTTTACCATGGTCTTTGTGCTCATAAATCTTGCTGATTGAGTGTCGGAAAATTGACCTGTCGATTGCTTTTTTTGCATTTTCTTTCCCTTTTGGTTGTGGGATTGGTGGTGGGTTGTTCAGATTGCTCTTAGTGCTGAAGTCTTGAAAGGAAACTCAATCAGAAAAGTTCTAGTGAGAGAAGCAAAAAGCCACAGTGCATCAGTTGTAATTGTGGGGATAACTAAATTTGGGTAAGCAGAGCCACAACACAAGCATCTACTTTAGTTTTTTTGTATTTGTAAAGTATGTCTTTTTGAAGTATTGATGGCATCTATTTTTAGGGGATGGGCTTCTGTTGCTAAGTATTGTGCAAAGAAACTCCCTCTAACTACTGAAGTTATAGCAGTTTACAATGGGAAGGTTGTCTTTAGCAGATGCTCCAAAATTACATTAGAAGGTTTGGTGTCCTTTTCTTACATTACCCGTACGATAATTATTTAGTCTATGCAGGAAACTAAGCTTTCCTTGTGTCGTGTCAGATTCGTGTCTAGATCCAAAGCCGAGTTTTCATGTGAACGATACCTTCTCTTTGAAAGACAGTTATTCTGAGCTTGGAGAATCAGAGACATCAGAAATGAGTAGATTTAGTTTTGATGGAAGAGAAGGAAATATTATTTCTAGAGATGATGATATAAGCCCTGTTGGAAGGCATAAAAAGAGTTCTTTGAGTTCGATTTCACTTCCTGCTGAGGATTTTACGAAGCAGAGGCCTGGTTGGCCTCTGCTTCAGACAACTAGTTCAGTAAATCAAATATCACAGGATGCAAGAAAAATGTCAGTAGTGCAATGGGTGATGACCCTACCGAATCGATCTTCTTCGTCAGATATTTCAGAGTCCAACTCCCCTATGAGTTGCACAACTGATGATTCTCTCGAAACTGAGAATGGAAAGGTAGCTGAAATGTGTAAAATAGCCAATAGTCGAGAGCTACCGAAAGATTTGGAACCAATACTCAGGAGTAATCCAGTTGGATGCAAAATATTCACCCATGATTTTCTGAAAGTGTCTACTACTGAGTTCTCCTCAGGTAATTACTATCCACAGCAATTCCTTTAGCTCTAAAATACTCGTGCCTTTCGAAGATTCTTCTAGAAATACTTACTATATGTTGATTGGAACAGAAAATCTTATTGGGAAGGGAGGTTGCAACTCTGTTTACAAGGGTATTTTTCCTGAAGGCAAAGCAGTTGCAGTGAAGATCTTGGAACTGTCAAAAGAAGCATGGAAGAATTTTATTCACGAGGTCGACATAATGACCACATTGAAGCACAAAAGAATTGCCCCTTTGCTTGGAATTTGTGTAGAGGATAATGATCATCTAATATCGGTTTATGATTTGAAGTCAAAAGGAAATCTTGAAGATAATCTACATGGTATGTTGAATTGGAAATTAGAATTCTTTTCGACTATTCATGATGAAATATCATCATCACCTCATGTTGAATTGATTATCTAAGCAGGTAGCAGAAAGGAAAACTCTATATTATCATGGGAAACTAGATTTCAAATAGCTCTTGGAATTGCTGAAGCACTAAATTACCTGCATAATGAATGCTCAAGGCCCGTCATTCATAGAGACGTCAAGTCTTCGAACATTCTCTTAACCGATGAATTAGAATCTCAGGTAGTTGTTCAAACTCAATCATCTAGCAAAGTTTTTCATCTATATGTTGTTGTGGAAACATCTAACTGGTAATTTTGTCAAATAGTTATCTGATTTTGGATTGGCGATATGGGGACCAACGACATCATCTTTTCTGATGGACAGAGACGTAGTTGGAACATTTGGCTATCTTGCTCCCGAGTATTTTATGTATGGGAAAGTAAGCGACAAGATTGATGTTTATGCCTTTGGAGTAGTTCTACTAGAACTTCTCTCGGGAAGGAAGCCTATTGGCGAGGAAACTACGAAGGGTCAAGAAAGCCTAGTTATGTGGGTAAGAACATAAACATCCAACAAATGTACTTCTGCTTCTCTTAATAACTCCCATAAAAACTAACAGAATCGTGTCGTATTCAGGCAAAACCAAGACTAGAAAGCAAGGACTTAAAGAGCATACTGGATCCAAACTTGGATGGAAATATCAAGGAAGCTCAAATGCAAAGGATGGCTCTAGCTGCAGCTCTATGTCTAACTCAAGCAGCTCGACTCCGTCCCAAAATGAGCCAGGTAAAGAAAATCTTGACAACATGAACTTATCAGATCACTAATGCAGCAATGGTATTGAGATTCCTGTTCTTCTTGTTTATACTTTAGATACTCAATCTACTTAGAGGTGAGGAATACATGGATGGATCAAAACCGGATTGTTTCGATCCAGAAATGGAGGACGAGAATGACGACGAAGTATATCCAGATTCGAGTGCAGAATCCCATCTAAGTCTTGCCTTTCTTGATGTGTATGAAAACACATCATCACTTAGCAGCCTTGATCAGAGCAGCCCTCTATCTGTTGAAGAGTATTTAAAGAAAAGATGGAGTAGATCATTCAGTATAGATTAGCATTTGCAATGATTTTTGGTTTCTCCTTGTATATTTTGGTGATCAAAATGGAAGCCTGCACCCAATAATGAGGTGGTTTGCAGATTTCTCAAACTGGTGGTTATTTATTTATTGATTTATTTTTCCCTCTGAGGTAGTTTCTTAAAAAAAAAAAAAATCTGCATGGGCCATGCTGAACATTAATAGAGTAATACAGTCTTAATAAGTGTATTTGGTTTGTCAAACTATTAATAATGAAATTTCTTGATCCCTCCACCCTACCCAAATCCCTAATATATGAGTTCATATAATATTATGGACTCTTAATATTTTAATAAAGAAGATGAGTGTATAATGAAAGTGAATTTCAATATCCCATCTTACTAAATTAATATTCATAAACATATCTTATCAATATATAGGAGTATATTGATCAAAGACACTGTAGTAACATTATGAATATGCCTAATGTTATGCTAGAGAAATAATTATTGTTGTAGTTACCGTACATCCTATTCGAAAATTATTACTTTTCAAAATAATAAATTTTACTTTTTTTTAGTAATAAATTATTATTCATGTAAATCTCATCATTTTCAAACTAAGCACACGATTACCATGGGGTGCAGGAAATCATTTAATAATTAATTAATATTGTTAGCAATAAAGAGGCTATTGTGCCTAACGGACATAAAAACATTTTTCTTCAACAATAAAATCAACCTTCTAACCAAAAGTAATAGTAGTGCATAGTTTTCGGGTGTCCTTGGTTTTGAATTTCCAGTGGATTTTGGGATGATGAGTTTTTTAATAGCATATAATAAAAGTTTATATTAAACTAACAGTGTGAAAGAATATAAGAGTAAGTTTTTTTTTTAATATATTACTATCATTCATATTGTTTATAACGATAACATAAGTTGACTTTTCTTTAAAATTATATATTGAAAATCGAAGAATTTTTTAATTAAAAAAATTCGAATAAACGGAATTGGAATTGTTAATTTGTTTATATGTATTATTATTATTATTATATTTCCTGTGTAATTTGTTAACCCAACTTATATGGGCTCTAATATTTGGATCTACAATATTGACCTCACAACCATTGGGCTAGTTTGTCCTATCTAGTTTGGGCCTGAGCAATTAGAAGGGAAATTTGATTTGAAAGTAGGCAGAGAAAATCCAATCAATATTGATGGAACATCTGATGTGATAGTCAACTACTTATTTAATTATTTTTAAATAAATATGAGTTCTATTTTTATCTTTTTAATTTCAAATTTTCATATATTCTATTCCTATTTTATCTTGTTATATGAATTATTATATGAGGGTGAGGTTTTATATCATCATTATTTGCATTTAATAATATTGAAATTAATCACACGCAATAAAATTCTTTTTTTGTAGGCAATAATGACACACATTTAAATTTAAATCTCATAAAATATTAAGATATAATTACTCATATTTACTGCTTGGAACCTTATTTGAAAAAGAATAATTATGTTGACCCTAATTACATTTTTCCTGTTAATTATTAGGTCGTGGAAAAAAATAAATATTTGAATAAGATGAGTGAATTGATGCATGTATAAATGTCGAACATCTGCGATTATTTTACTCCCTCTGGTTTTTCTTCTTTATGGAAAGCTTTCACCTTCCCAATCAATGGCCCCTCTGATTCGCCACATATTTCCCCTCATTAAATTATCGCTATTAGTGTCTTCTCTGAAGCTTTCTTCACCCTTCTTTTAGGGTTTCCCATCTATATTCCCCCACCGCCAATTTGCGTCGTTACGTTTGCTTTTCGTTGCAAGATTGAACTTTGGAGATCAGATTTGATTGGATTAGCATTTTATTGTGAGTAATTTTATCATAAGTTAACCTGCCTTTCTTTATTACCCCAAATTATATATTTGGGCGTGTGACCGTGTGATTATATGCCGACCTTTTTTGGTTACTTTTGTCTTGTTTTAATCTTTTCTTTGGATTTGGCAGTTTTTTGTACACTATAAGGTGAATTGTAGTTTAAATTGAAGTTAGCAGTGTATTTATCCCTAAATTATAAGTATAGCCTTGGTTATACTTTGAAAGCTTTGTGCCTTTTGGCTTATTAGATAGATGTTTTGCTATGATTTAGTTGTGTTGTATGTTGTTGATTTCTCACTGCCATCAATTTTCTAAATTGACCCCTTTTATTCTCTAGGTTTTGTCATTCTGAAATGAGATAATACCTGGAAATTCAATTTGAGTATATGTGAAAGTCGTTTGGTCTATATTTAAGATTTAGGGTGTTGATTTTTTTGTTTAAACTAGATATCTGCTGAGATGGATGATGGGGAGCTTGATTTCCCAAGTGACCAAATTCTGTCATGCTTGGACATGAACAACACTCAGAGCAGTTGTTCATTTGACATAGATGAGTTTCTAGGTCGTACACAATCCTGCAATGATGCTCTTGGGAGGACAGAAGCTTACACTGATGGTCTTGGTCGAACACAAGCCTGCACCCATGCCCATGCTTGCAACCCGTCTGGCCCCGATAAGTCCCACACACACACTTGTATCCATGTCCATACCCAAATTATGCCCTCCCCTAGTGAAGTAGGGGCACCCAGTGATGACACTGCTGAGTCAGTTGAGACAAAAGCTAAGAAAAGGCCTTTGGGTAATCGTGAAGCTGTACGTAAGTATAGGGAAAAGAAGAAGGCTAGGGCTGCATCTTTGGAGGATGAAGTTATTAGATTGAGGGCTCTGAATCAGCAGCTAATGAAGAGACTCCAGGGTCAGGCGTTATTGGAGGCTGAGATTGCTAGGTTGAAGTGCTTGCTTGTGGACATCCGAGGGAGGATTGAAGGTGAAATTGGTTCTTTTCCCTATCAGAAGCCTAACAAGAGCGGAGATATCTATGAGAACACTTCGAATCCTAATGTTCCTGGCACGTATGTGATGAATCCGTGTAATATGCAACGTAACGATCAGCTTTACTGCCTTCACCCTGGAGCAGAAACTGCATTAAATGGTCAAGGCCTTGGGGATTGTGGATTTGACAATCTTCAATGTTTAGGAGATCAAAACGCTGATCTGGAGCAGCTTGATTGTGGGCTTGGCACTGTAAATGTTGTATCTGGTGCCAATAATTCCAAGGGCAGTAAGAGAAAAGGTAAATTTCTATATGCTTTATAATTTTTAGCTTTTCCAGTGAAGAACATGCTGATGAAGAACCTGTGGTGAAGATAGGGTACTGTTGTTGGATTTCTTCTATAGTTATGAATAATATTCTCTTATAGTCAGTGTTCGCTCGTGTTAAAAATGGTCAACATCCACGTTCTTTATTTTTTTCCTTTTTTTAATGCCTTACATTTGCTAGTTTGCTTATCTGTCGGGTTGGTGTTGAGGCACTAGAAATTGAGTTGCATGTTTGATGAACATTGTAGCCAGTCCCACATAGTGGAATTAAGACTAGTTTTTATTTTTAATGTAAATAAATAAATATATGTGTGTGTGTATATGATGTCATCTAATATATATATATATGATGTCGTCTAAATATGGATGTGTATTCTGGAACGTAGGTGTAGTTTGTCTGGTCTTTGAAGCTTCATATATATATATACGCATGCGCTTATATATGTCAGCATATACATTATTATGTGGAGTAATAAACAGAAAATGATAAGTTGATTTGAAATTTTGCATCTTTTAGCAATTTTTCTAAGGTGCAATGCAAGAAAATCCATTGATTTATAGGAATCTTGCACAAAATCCTCTCATATTTTAAAAAATGCAACCTACTCTTTTCTATTTGCAAAATCTTTGACAAAACTCATGTTTTTTTTTAGAAAATGCATGGAATCCTTTTTTGCACAATCTTTATCATGTACTTCATTTGCAGAATGATATATTTTCTTGGTTATAATTAAATAAACTAGTACCTTTAAATTAATGCATAAATCACACCTCTCTCTCTTTGCATTTTAAATTTGATGATTAGTTTGTACGCAATTATCTTTCATTTTTATTACTCCCTCCGTCCCATTTTCATCTTCATATTTACTGTTCGCACGCAAATTAAGAAAAGTCACTTTTTGAGTCACTTTTGGGGGTAGTTTTGTATTTTTTAGGTAATAAATAAATGATAAAGTATGTTATGTGTGTTAAAAAGGTGATGGCAATTTTGAAATTAAAGTATATTAGAGGGATATTGATTATGTACCTTTTCCTTTTATGGAAGTATGAAGTTAAAATTGGGACGGACCAAAACGAAAAGTGTGAAGTTGAAGTTGGGACGGAGGGTGTATTATTTTTATATGATAATAGATAATACTATAGGTGATTTCACAGAGTGACAGAAATTTGCATTTCTTTTTGAAAAATAATCTTTTGTTAATGGTTATCATAATGTGTGCATACTTCAATATCTTTTGACTGGATGTTGCAGTGGGAATTTAGTACAAATTTTTTGAGAAAAAGGATTTGTTGCATTTGTTAAAATATAGAGGATTTTGTGCAAGACTTCAATTACAATTACTCGTTTTTTTTTTTTAATTACTCCCTCCGTCCCACACTTATCTTCACACTTTCCATTTTCATCTGTCCCACACTTATCTTCACCACTCAAAAAAGGAAACTTCACGCTAACAAATAACCTTAAAAGTTATCTTAATTTCAAAAATATCACTCCTACCTAACACACACAACATACTTTATAATTTATTTATTAACTAAAAATACCACAATACCCCTAAAAAGTCAATAAAGTTGGTCAAAAAACAACTTTTCCTAAACTCCGTATCTACAGTATCGGTGCAGATAAGTTCGGGACGGAGGGAGAAAATGAATTTTTAGTTATTGTAAACTGGACTTCTTTTCTGATAATCTTGCAGTGAGAGTGTCTATTACTGTATCAGAAGTCTTATTTTTGCTAGCTATGAATTCTACCTTAAGAATTTACCTCTTTCTTGGTAAGGAAAATGGTTATGTTAAAGATGTCTTGTTGTTTGAAGGTAACAAAGATCTGTTAAAAGTTGGTTTAGTTATGTTGAGCATCTGATTGGAAATCTTGTGATGTTTGTCTGTGTTTCTTTTTGTTTCTAATGAGCCATGGAATCTTATTACTCGTGTAAACTTGATGTTGTTTCATTCATTTCTTCAGCAGGTTCGCGTGCTGCAATGGTTAATTAAGGAGCTAATCCAGACGGCAGTGCCTTAATATTGAGAACGAGTAGTGCCTTGTTCACTACCATCCTCCTCTGCTTCAGTGATTATCATTAGCATCTGTTATTAATAAGCTACAGTTGACCATGGCTAGACATCTTTAGTTGGGGTCTGCTTCGTGTACAGTAATCGTTTACTATGCGTTGTAGAGTGGGAAGCTCGGAGCATAGCTAGGTGATCTTGAGAAAAGAAGAGACTTGATATTTTTGTTTTGGCAAAAAGTTTTATTAGGTTTGTTGGACAATTGTATTCCAATACTGTAATCTTATTGCAGTACCTTCGCCTTTCGGTACCTTGGTTTGTTTAATTTGGAAACAAGACGTGGTTTTCTTGCCATGTCGAATCTTGATGTACCTCAATTTAGCCATCAGATTCGTGTTTATCAGGATCCAGTGAGATGATGTTACAAGCCCATGGCTGCTCACTTGAAGGTGTGTGATGCTGTGTGGAAGTAATGATTTGTAATATCAGTCATTAAACATTAGAGACAAGAGATTGAAACAGTAAACAAGAACATCCTCGGAGAATTTTCTCCACCTAAAGCCAAATTCAATAACAAATCTGTAAGAAATTCAACAAAATAATGCCAACCAAAACATATCCATCCTAAAAGGTACTAGTCCCTATTAATCTAGTGGCAGCTCTTACAAACACGAAGCCTAACTTCTTGGTGTCACCGGAGTCGGTTCTGGTGCAGTGGAGATTCACTGATGACTCCAACCACTGAGGGTGAGTCTGGTTAATAATAATAAGTTGCTTTAGTCTCTACGGAAACAACCAAGAGATCTTTCTCAGATGATGAATACGTCTAGGGAAGGGAATGTATACAACTTTTCAAGAAAATGCTGCTACTCATTAATCAATTCAACAACATGCAGAGTTTCTAATGTTCATTGTATAATAATCTTATACTTATTAATCAATTCAACAACATGCAGAGTTTCTAATGTTCATTGTATAATAATCTTAAATTAGAGTAAGAAAACATTAAACTATAACATGAGATCGGACAGTATATCATGACATAAAACAAGTATGAGTGAGACTCTTGTGCCCCCGAGGACACTGTGCCCCTTTGCAATTTATGTGTCCTTCTGCAATTTAAACCCCTAGCAATACATAAATTTAAATAAAATATGGAGGGGGAAGATTTGTGTTCACATGGGACAAGGCGCGTCCCCGGGGGCGCAGGAGCTTTTGCCAACAAGTATAGAAGAATTTTTTTTTTTTATTTCTACATCAAATGTTCTTAGTTATGCTGTATCAAAATGAAGAGAGAGTAATTTATATCATAGCCCATAGGGGAATTTCATCAAACATATGATAGGCATATTCCATGGAACATCTCATCTTCACTTTCTTTTATGTATTTCAACCATTAGAGTGTCTTCAAATATAGGCTAAAATCATCTGGGTACAACGGCTCAAATTCTCACTTTAGACGGAAAGATTCACCAATTAAAGAGGCAAAATATGTAATCATACACATGTTCCAAATCTTTTGCCGTAAGACCAAACAAAGAATGTACTCATAAAACCCAATTTAAATAAGAGATGGAGCTGGCAAAACATTCGCTGAGGTTAGAGAAGGTATCATCGTATCAGATGTAGAATGCAAATTTAGAGAGAGAGAGGGTGGAGAAATAGGGGAGACCATTTTTATTATCCCACATCGAAAATATCTGAAGCAATAAGTAACTTTATATGGGAGAAGAGTGAGAAGGGTGGACACGACCTTACTTGAACAGGATCTGTTCTATAGGCTCGTACATCCGTATCCTTGATTTCTAAGGAGACGGGAAACCTGGTCTGGTGGATGACATGTGGCGGCTTGACTAGAGCGTGATTAACAGCTCCATGGTTCGGCTATACTGATCCATGACTTGCAGTAGAGGATCGTTCTTGGCCGGCTCGTCTGGCTGAGATGGTCTAGCCGCTTTCTGACAGACCACAATCTTTTTTGCTCACTTTCATTTAAGAGTTTTTCTTGAGGCCCAATTTTGTTCTTTTCTTTTTTTAATATGCCTCTTGTGTAGATGATGGCAAAATAGTGGACTGTCATGTGATTAAACACTTCAGTTAGATGATTGGTATGAAATACTACAAAGACAAAACAGTTTTGATCAAAACAGTGGTGATGTTGAGTTGTCTTAGGACTTTTCTTTTACTCTCCACCCCTCATACTTGCTTGTCCCATTTCACCTTATCAACTGGATATCTCTTTCTTTCTCACCCATCTAATATCATTCTGCACTAACCCCTAAACTAACCTATCATTGCAATTTGCATCTATGGCTGTTATTCATGTTGCTTGCCCCAATTCTTCATCACTAAGAATGAAAGACCATTAAACACCAGAATTTTACAAAATTAGTCCATAATCTTCAACTGGTCTATTAATCTTCTATTTTATCAATTTTGGTTATTTGACTAGTATCATTGTAAAATAGTAATTTATTTAACTTTCAAGTTACAGCTATTTGTTTAACTATCAACATCCAAGCCTAATCACTTAGAAATCAAATTTGATACAAATTCAAATTTACAAAATTTTATATTCACTTTTAGTGTGTGTACTTGAATATAAAATTTTTTGTCATCATTTGTAACTTGAAGACATTGAGTTATATAAAAGGGTGTAAAATGCATCAAAGCCAATTTCAAATTATGCAGTTCTAAATCCAAACTAAGATTTCAGGTGATTAATACATCAAAACAAGTTGAATTGCTACCCAGAAAGGTTGAAATGATCTCAACCAACAACTAAGAAAGAGTGGTTTCAATGTCATCCTCATCGCGATATATGCTCTCAGCCATCTGCCAAATCTGTAGTGCGTTGTCCTCGGCAACACTTGAGATGACCCATGGTTCAGCCTTGTTCCAAGAGAAGTCGGAAATCTTCGCTTTATGACCACCGTGAGAAAACAGGAGCTCAGGGGGGCCATCTTCTGCTTCCCCTTCCAGCTGCTCATCTCCAACCCTGAAAAACACACCAAGAATTGAAGATTCCTAAGTGTTCAACTCTGATTTCAGCCAAACGGACATAATGCATAATGAAACGAGAACATGACAAGAGAAGCATGATGTATAAATATGTTTCAGCTGTGGATATTCCGTCCAAATACCTGCTAATGTCCCAAACCATCAACCTTCTGTCATCACCCGAAGATGCTATAACAGTTTCGTGGTTGGGATCCCACTCTACCTGGAATACCTCTTCCCTGCATACAGAAAGGAAAATGGAGCAATCAGAAAGAATGATTCCTTCAATTTTCAACTTTGGAAATATTCAATGCATTTCAGTCTGTCAAGCCAAACACAACCTAAAGGAATTGTCTGCAATACCTTTACATCTCCCTAACACATAGGTTCCTTTGTTCTCACTTGTTGGTAGAATAAAAGTTAGAATGGGATTGCAAAAAGATGCACACTTGTTCTACAAATTAATTATCCATAACAGTTTGTATCAACAAATCACTATTACGGAATTATTACCGCATCTTATAGGGGATTATCCAGGCATTGACTATGATGCATTCAGCAGTTTTGGTAGATGAAAATGTTATAATAAGTCTTTATCTTTCTTTATGACTACACACATCAAGAGATTGGACTGAAAACATAAAATAACTTACATATGACTGCTAAGAGCATGCAGTGGAGAACTCAACTTGCGAATATCAAATAGACCAACAGTAGTATCAGAGGATGCAGTAGCCAAAACCCACTCATTAAATGGATTGAAAGATAAGTAATTCACCTGAATAATAAATAAGTCCGTTAGAAACTTAAGAAAATATGCCTAAATGAAAGAATATGGACATGGAAGCAGGAAGGAAGACTAAAAGCATCAGGGATAGACCAGCTAGTGCAAAACTTTATTTAAACCTATTATTAGGGTAGTCAAGGTCATGGAACCAGAGGAGAAGCTTGTGCCATGCAACTTCAAATCTAGTAGAGAGGACAGACCAAGGCCACAACCAGTTCCACATTATTTCTTAGACACCCCAAATACTCTCTCCTAACACTGTTCCACATGCACTAGATTTCACATTTTTTTCAAGTGCAACCTTGTTTCTTATACAAAAGAAACATACATAAACACATCTAAATTTTACTATCCTTGTTTCTTGCAAATCCCTGTTGATTTTTATTTCTTTAATAAAGCCAAACATCTTTGATACATAAAATGTAGACAAAACATGATAATTGACGGAATAGTTTAGACTTATCTATAAAGCATTAGCAGAGGATCCATAGCATAGAGGTACAAGTCCTTCACCTCTTTCTCATGCACAACAACAGAGTGTTGGAACTTATTTGTTCGCAAGTCCCAAATCATTAGCTTGCAGTCATCTCCAACAGAGCCAAATAAATTTTCATCCTTTAAGTGCCACGACACGTCCTCTACCACACTTTCATGGCCCTATAATAACAGATAAAAGATTAGCAAGAGGACAAATCATTTTCGACACCAGCACAGAAGTTCTTTCTATCAACAGAAATAGGATTAAGTGATTGGATTCAATAACGTGTTACCTCATAAATATGGTTTGCGTTTAGAATTTTCTCTTGAGGCATTGCAGAAACATCCCACAAACAAATTTTGCAATCATTTGAACCACTCAAAAGATATCCTTCTTTCAAAGAGCTCCATGACAAGCCATAACCTTCTTTATCATGACCCCTTAATCTCAAGTCTGGATTACAAGTACTACCTTTTTCATCCTCCAGCTGCTTAGTGCAGTCAAATACATACACTTCGGAACCACTGGTCTTCGCAGCAACTACAGATGGTCTTTGCATCATACACCTACACCTATTAACTTCTCCATCAACTTGAATTTTCTGGACTATCTCTACCTGAATATAAACAATAAGTTTCGAAATCAACAACTTTCTGAGTATTTAATGCGTGCACTTTCAGTGGGGAATTTAATCAAACAGTTGGTGCGTATCCATCAACATGAAGAAAATGTTAACATCATCCTTACAAAATTAAGACGGAAATCAAATTATTTCGTTACTGACCTTAGGAATAATGGAGTTATCGGGGTCGACCGCGATGGCGGTGGAGGGGTCGCGTGGGAGGTACGCGTTTGCAAGCATGAGAGAATTGGGGAAACCATCAGATGTGTGCGTCCCCAGAATCAAATTGTGGACGGCGAGATCACCGCCGTCGGACGACGGCGGAACCGGCAGCCACTGTACTGTGAGGGACGGCCACTCGAGGGAGTGGCAAATCACGAGGTCGTAAAGCAATGGCGTATTCTTCTTCCACACTGAAAACTCCTCCTCTACCACCTCTTCCATGCTTCCCCACACACAATCTCTCTCTCTCTCTCTCTCTCTCTCTCAACACGCACACACAAATGGGAACACGCAGTAATGGTGTGTTTTCACTCACGAACAACCGCTCGATGAAAGTTTTGATGGGTTTCTTTTCCCGCCAAATGTGAGATCACCAGAGGGAAACTTCGAGCGGTTAATGGGCTGGATCTTAGATCATTTGGGCTGCTAAGCTTTAATAGGCTGGGCTTTACTGAAAGCAACTAACTGTCTTTGTAAGTTGGGCCCATGTTGGATTTTAACCTTTTGTCATGGTTTTACATTTTTCTCATTTTTCAAATAAAAGGATTTTAACCATTTTGGATGAAAAAGTTATATGCAAAATTCACCCCTCCCCAAGTACTAGGGATGCATGGAGAATTGCATTGACTATCATCCTCTAAATTTCATTAGTTAGGAAACTTAAATTGTTGCTAGAACTTTAGTTTAGAGTTAAAATAAATAAATATTAGTCTAATGTTTCTATCATTCATTCATTCAAATTAAATAAATTACTAATTCAGACTATAATTCATGCCCAATGAGCAAAGATATAAACTGAAAAAGGTTCGATTCATTTAATATTAAAAGCTTACATACTGCATCAACACAACTTTCCAACATGCATCATCTACTTGTGGGCCCTATAATGCACCCTAAAAGGATAAAGCAATTGAATCATTTGGAATTGCCACTCTTTTAAACATATTTCATCCTTGAGTTTTTGAATTTCTTTTTGACTCCCTTCATGTTAAATGTATCCAAAACAAATTTGTTTTATTATTTAACCATTTTGAACCTTAACTTCAAAATATCTATTTCTTTTTTATTAAAAAAAACTCACACATAAAACTAACACATGAAATAATATTACTCTAGAGAATACTAATGGAAGATGTAGTAGTATTTTGTCAATCAATTTAGGTGAGAAATTGTTGTTGGCCCCAACTTGTCTAAATCATTATTATTGTGTAGAAAGAACTTACCACCAAACAGAGAAAGCAAACACAACATAATTTGATATAAAGGTAATACCCTACCCATTTGGCCATTTCCTTACCTTGCATGATGATTGTCAATCTTGATAGTGAAGAAAATATCATACACACCATTAATATTCCCTAACATCATTAAATATTTTCATTACACAAGCATATAATACTTTAACAAAATCAACACTTCAACAAACCAATAGTACCCCTAGAGAAAAGATCATTCCATCCATATGTAAGCAAGCAACAACCCTAGATATGCTCAACAAAGCTCCCTAGCTACTACTTCACATGACAACACATGCTGATGGATTCTCATCACTAAAGGCAGTTGTGTACCGAACCTCGGTCGAGCTGGCACGTGCCAGCTGCGAGACCCGAGGGTCCTCCGTGTTCCGGACATATCCAGCCGGAGCTTTCTTGTCGTAGACACCCGGAGCGTACGGGTGTTCCACGACGTCGTACGGGACATAAGGCCAGAGCTCGGCCTTCTTTCCCGTACGATAAGCCACACGGTGGACCACCTTCTCCGGATCAACGTAACCTATGACCGTGAGCTTGTTTTGCTTCGGGTTGATCTCGACAGAGGTCACCCCTTTCATTCCTTCGACCGATCGTCGAACTTTTCTCTCGCATCCTTCGCAGTCAATCTTGATCTTGATCTCCACTGTCTGGTTAAACAACACCACACACAATTGTCAGCAGAAAGTATGGTGCATATTCTTGCATAATTATCAGCTCACAATATTGGGGTGCTTAATTAATTAAGAAAATGATGTTTTTGTCCAAACGACATTCAACGGTAATAACAAATGGAGTTCATACACAAATAACCACTTTATAGTTTGCAAAAAAGAATCAATCTTGCAAAAATGTGATCTTTTAAGCATTAATGTCTAAATCAAGAACTCATAAAACCACCATAAATCTTCTTAAATTGCAAAATTAAAACATAAATGTGAATGCTAATAGGAACCACACACAACATCAACAAAAGTGATTAATATACCAACCAATTTAATTATGAAATCCTAAATCAAACAAAAGAATTAAACAAGTACAAAAGAAACAGACAAGAACAGAGTCATGAGTTGTCAGGTGAAAGGTGATCTAAAGCCGTGACAGCAACTTCGCAACAAAAATACTCCACTTGATATTATATTACAGATCTAATCTAATTCCAGATCTTCCACGGCTTTACTACAATAATAATATTAGTTTAATAAACAGCTCAACAACATTAGATTTAGATGGAGTCAAGGAATGAAGTGATAAACAGCCACATGATGATCCACATCCCAGATAAACAAACACACACATCCGTATGTATGTGTGTGTGGGAAAGAGTAAACACAAATAACCTGCAGCTGTTTGCGTTTCTTGAGCTTGGAATGGCCACTGGAGCAGTCGAAGATATTTGCTAGATGATCCAAAGCACCCATTTCTATGAATCTCTCTCCTCTTTTCCTTCTTTACTTGTAATAACTACAGCTTCACCAATCAGTGTGTGTGTGAGTTTGTGTGATATGTATTGCTCCGTCAAACGTTGGACAACCCTTGTCTGTTTCTCTTTGAGCTTGGGCTAAACTGGGCTGGGCTTATATAGGCAGGTAACAGCACAGTTTTTTTCAATTGAGCACTAACCGTTGGATGAAGATGGCGGGGTTGATCGATGGGCGCCACGTGGAGAGGTGCCATGGGATCTGTTGGGCATAGAGATATGTCCGCACCGACCCGGGATGAGAGATCCAGCGGGACCCGCTTCTGGGGCCCACACCCGCCCCTTAAGCGCGTTGGGTTTTTTGAATTGTCTTCAAATACATTCATTGTTTTCAGACCTACTGTGCCTATGGGTGACAACCAAAGGCCCATACCTCTTCACTTATGATTATTTAAGTCGGCCCATCTTTTTTTTTTATATATTTGTTTTTTAATGATGAGTTTAACCGCGGTGCACTGCTGCACCTAAATAATTTCAACAATTAGATCATATTTTCATTTAATTTTTATCATTTAATAAAATAAAATAATTAAAAATAAAATTAATAACTACTCACTACCCCTCCAATTTATTTTATAAACTTTTAGGTGCACCACGTAATAACCCCAAAAAATTATTATAATTTTAAAATTATGACTGTGCACCGAATTCGCTGTGATAAAAATGTGAATAAAAATATGTTTTCACGTTAATTTTTATTAATTAATAAATCATTTGTATTTGTTTTCGATTTTAAAAATCGAAATTGATTTTCAAAATACACACAAAACCATTTATATATACACCTACAAACCCTACAATTCTCAACCTAACAACTTTCTATATATTTCTCAATTTATTTAATATTTTTTCTCTTCTCTCTCTCTTTTAAAATAAATTAATTAATATCTTCTTAATTTGATATAAAGTTATAACAAACCTGTTAGAGTGGTTTTTGTGTCACAATTATATTTTGTCTTTCTCATTTGTTCTTTACATACCATGTTATATTTTGTCTTTCTCATTTTGATCGATCTTGTATTTTAGGATTCGCTTTCCAAATATTGTCTTATAACCTTTTCGTAATCCCTTCAATGGAGATTATTTTGCCATGCGGCTTTGTAAGATTAACACCCTGCAAAAAGTATTGAAATTCATGTGTCAAATTCTCTCTATATGTCTTCTGCTGTTTTTATTTATTCTGTTAGTATTTTATGTTTTGTTATCGTGAATGTTTTAACATTTTTCTTAACAGTAAACTCTGTTTGTATTTTTCGTAAAAACTTGGGACAACCTACCACTTTCAATACCCTATCAAAAACTCAAAATAAACATGTATTACTATCTATTATATTTTCAAACCCAAAAATCTAAATTTCATTCCTTAACCAAACATCACCATGTAATTTTTAGAATTTAAAATTTTTAATAATAATAAAATGTTGTCAAACAATGGATTAATGATTCTTGAACCACTTGAGCCCATATGGATGGCCCATCGTTTGTTTAATGGGTTTAGGCCCGATTCGTTTATAAATATAAATGCTCACCTTAGGCCCACACAATCACATCAAGTTCCCAAGAAATTGATGCACCTGACCTGTATAAAAAAAGTTCACCTTTTACCAAAATTATTATTTTAAATTTCCTCCTGCTTTAAAGTTCACCATCAAATTATTATTTTAAATTTCCTCCAGAATAAAAAATAGATTTTTTTTTTTTTAGTTTCATGAAAAAAAAATTCTGCATATTTTACTGAGATTAAAAGAAAGGGTATCAGCCCGATGGCCCCGACATGGAAATTCTTGGAAAGTATGGAGAAGTCAAATTTGAAGAAAGAGAGAAGCCAATTTTGAATTGAGTGTATGAAAACTGAAAAGAGATTCAATTTAAAAAAAAAAAAAACTGTTTCTATTATTATTATAGAACAGTCATAAAAATACTCGGAGTAATGATTACGTTTATTTTTCAAGGACCAATTATTTATATTATTCACTATTAAATAAATAAAATGTTATGCAATTCCTCCCTTGAAAAGTAGTAGTATTAATTTTTTTTATTTTGTTTGCTTTATTACAAAATATTCATTTAATTTTTTCTTTTTTGATAAATAGGGTGAATACATGATAATTAATATATCTCTATACCTAATATATATATATATATATATATATATATATATATATATATATCAAAGAATTATATTCATGTATATTGAATTATCATGTTCACTAATCTATGTGCAAAAATAAATAAAGTACTTTTTGGGGACATACAAAATATCATTTATATTCAATAAATAATTAAAGTACTCCCTCCATCCCTAAAGATACTTCATGTTGTGCGAAAAGTTTTTAAAAAATTGCTTTTTTATGTACTACATAAAGTAAAAAAGATACTCCTAATAAATATTTTAATTAATTTAATAAAAAGTATATGAAAAGTTGTTTGGAGATGTGAAATAATTAATATTATATTAGACAGTGTGTAAAAAATAGATATTATTATAAATAGAGTGTATAATATTATAAGGCACGAATAAAAAATACATACATATGGAGTAATACTTTTAAGGAGATATGGAGTATATAATAATTCTATTTAAATCATTTATATTTAACCACTGATTCAAGTGCGACTATGATATTAACAAAAGTGAATTGCTAAACTAATCTAAAGTCACTACTCCATTAAATCATTTATTTATAACATAATCTTGATTTGAACTGTCTATCTATATTTATATATAAAGACATTTTAATATATGCAAGCAAATAACCAGGGGAGTATCCTCACTTAGTGGTGCGGGGCTTTAGCCCCCAAACAAAAAATGACCTTTAATGATAGAGATTCCGTCATTATTGTTTCTCTAGTTAAATATCTTTAATGACAGGAAAGTGACATATAATGACAAATCCCTGTCATTATAGGTCACTTTCCTATCATTAAAGACCTTTAACTAGAGAAACAACAATGAAAGGACGAAAGTATCAATGACAGAATTTCTGTCATTATAGATCACTTTTCTTGTAGTGAAACTTTTTAAAATTTCTTTAGTATTATATGATATTTTAAATTATTACTTGATTCAATTCTACTATTTCTTTTCATTTTCTATTTATTTTGTCTCAACTATTATATACATTTTTAATAATAATAAATATATACTAGATAAGTACATTCGATATATCAATATTCCTAAAGTCCCACATACTTATATTCTTTTTACCAATCTTAACCATTTTATTCACCTTTTTTTATTAAATTATTAAAAAATAATTATTTTATCTTACATTATACATTACAAAAATACTACATTTTATTAATATCTACACACTTTGCATAAAGAAATATCTCAAACATATTTTATCTTACATTATACATTCTGCACACTTTGCATAAAGAAATATCTCAAACGAAGGGAATGTTTATTTTTCTAAATAATGATTTTTAACTCCCAAACTATCTAATTATTCTTCTTCTAAATAATTTAATCGTGTGCAATGATAAAGAAATAACTCCCACTTTGGTCACTGACTTTATAATGAAAAGAGTAGTCTTCATTTTTCTTAGTTTTTGTCGCTAATTTTATAATTCATTTTGAATCAATAGAAATGGTCGTCTTCATTTATCTCTAAATTCTTTATGGAAGTCGTTTATTGCACTACTTCATATTATTTAATGTTTGAATATATATTATGCTTATTATAATATATATATATATATATATATATGATCCTAGGTAAAATAATTATTAGATAGTTAAGTGTGATAAGTAATAAATTATGAATTATATTATAAAACCTTGAAATCGTACCTTAATTAATCACTCATCTTATATTTTAATTTCATAATTAAAATTATATGTTATGTATAAAAAATTATACTTTATTAATAAACTCGTCTTATATGAGTATACCCTTACTAGATGTTGTATACTTGTATATCATTTTATTTTATTTTTTTAATTAAAAAAATATTGAGATTGAAAGCGGAGTGACAGTGCATGGATCACGGGTTACCTGGCCGGGAATTTCTATATTCAATAGTCAAAGTCGCATTGGATGGCATTAAATATTAAGTAGTACTAATATTTTCCCATTTTATTTCAAATGGATTAATTGTACTAATTTCTTTCAAAAAGCAACCAATAATTACTACTCCACTTCCCTCAATTTATTGTTCACAAGACTGATGTAATTTACCTAACCAAAAAAATATTACATTAATTCTAGTCTCTGTCAATTTGCACTTGAAATGAATTAAAATGCAATCATATATAAATTCATAAATAAATTATGGGTTTAAATGCGGTAAATTCGGTGCACCTAAATAATTTCAACCATTAAATCATATTCTCATTTAATTTTTACCACTCAAAAAAATAAAATAATTAAAAATAAAATTAATAATTACCACTACACCTCCAATTTAATATATATATATATATATATATATATATATATATATATATATTAAATTGGAGGTGTAGTGGTAATTATTAATTTTATTTTTAATTATTTTATTTTTTTGAGTGGTAAAAATTAAATGAGAATATGATTTTATATATATATATATATATATATATATATATATATATATATATATATATATCCCGTGTGATGATAATCATCAATCATGTGAGATAAATTATGAGATAGATCAATCAATTGTTTAAGTATGATTATCATCATGAATAGTAAATTAAAGTGAGGAGTACTCCCTCCGTCCCCGCTCAAATAACATCATTTTACTATATTGAGCGTCTCGTCCAAATTGCACAATTTTCCTTTTAGTAAAAAAAGTCCACTAATGACCCACCACTACCCATCACATCTCTCTAATACATCTACCCACTTTAAATAAAATAATAATACTCATTAATCTACGTGCAAAAAGCAAATGATGCACTTTGACCGGGACGGAGAGAGTATAATATTGGCATTATAGCATTGTTCTCTGCAACATATTTTAATAATCAATAAATATATTTTATCTAAATAACAATCATACTTTAACAATAGGTCGACATGTCTCATAAGTCATAACTCGTCTCACATATATTCCCTCTGTCTCAATTTCAACTTCATACTTTTCGTTTTGATCCGTATCAAATTCAACTTCACACTTTCATAAAAGGAAAATGCAATTAATTAATATCCTCTAATCTAACATATTTTAATTTCAAAATTAATCATCACATTTAACACATATTTCACATAGGATACTTTATCATTTATTTATTATCCAAAATACTACCAAAAAAATAAGTTAAAAAATGACTTTTCTTAAATATCGTATCTACAATACACTTGAACATGAATTTGAGACGGAGTATAAGTTAAATTATAATAATAAAACTAAAATTCCATTTTAATTAATTTTCTATTTTCTAAAAGTTGTTGCATAATACTGACGTAATTGCACAAAAAGAATAAAATAGAAAAATATATGGCTCTAAAGATTTCAAAATTATAATGATTAAAAAAAATGCAAGTAAAAAATCAAATATTTTTTTTGGCATGAAGACATAAATAAATAGAAAAAGTAACGAAACGACGCCGGTTGACTGTAGCACTGTAATAAATGGAGACATCCCTACCGATGATTAATTTAGAGCCATCAAAAGTGTCCATATTGCATGCACTGCTTTTTTGTAATTTATTTTAATCACTAATTGAATGGTGTACCCACCATTAGGGGTCCCCACCGCCCCTGCCTTGGGGATTGGTGGAGGAGGTGGCGTATAGAGAGAGCTCACTGTTAAACTTGTGCTTGCAAGAGACCAAATTCATGCCAAAGGTAGGATTTGAACCCCCACCCTGGAGCAACCAAGCTCAGTTGGAAGGTCTTTCCACCATTCCCTCTACCACTTTAGCTATGCCCTGGGGCGAATCACTAATTGAATATATCTATGACTGTAATATTCCAAATCAAGATCCATTGTGGGTGAGATAGAGGTCACCATTATTTAACAATTACGATGAATATGTAATTAATTTACTAAATAACTTATCACTTGTAACTGCAGGTTTAAGGTATGCCTTGTATTGATATTACTAATCATATTTGCAATTGAAAGTGTTTTATTTATTTATTTAATTAAACCTATTAGATCATCAAAAGATTTTACTTTTACATGCCTGGACACTTTATTATTATTATTTTCAAAATGCAAAAGTGGATAAGTTTTGTTACTTAGCAATTGCTTTTAGGATTATTAAAATTTTGTAACTTTTAAATAGACAGTCATTTAAAAAATTGTAATTTTAAATCGACAGTTCTCGATAATTTTAACAGATTTACCCGTACTCAATCGATTAATGACATTAATTAAGATCATAGGATTAAGAAATATTAAGAAAAAACATCTAAGAGTTTAGAGATTCAAACGATTTAGAATGATCAGGACTCATTACAGATCGCAAAATTTGAGCAATATTAATTATGTGTCATATATAAGATCGATAATACGTACGTGGAATAAGCCGAACAAAAAAAAAGAATTATTTAACTCTAATATCCAATTATATTAATACATAAGAAAAATCAATAGAATTAATTAAGCCCCAATGGAAAACCTACCCATCAAAGACTGAAAAATGACTCACCACACTAAATAATTCAACTTACTCCTATTTATCTATTAATAATTTATATCCACCTTACTCCATATAATTTATGAATCTATAGAAAAAATGCATACATATTCACTTAATCACAACATCTAACTTTTTTAGAATTATTGTATTTTTTAAGCCACTTGTACTTATTGTAAATGCCAGACGTTCTAACTTATTTACATAATATTCTATAATTGTAATCTATATATGTATTTAAGTTATTATTATTATCGAGTTGTATTATTGCTATACTTTCAATCTAACTTTGAGAAATCTCCATCCCAATTATTTTCAGTTGTTATCACTTTACCCTATACTACTGGACCAAATCTTTAGACTAAAGCTTTTTAATTATCATAACTTATAATTTAATTATTGACAATGTTTCTATCTAATTATCTTCATAATTTTTATCTAACTTTCTGTAATACTTAGGTCGTCACTCATGCTAGAGGTGTTACAACTGTCCTATCTGAATTTTAATTTATCTTAGAATCGTATTTTAATTAATCATACTATAATGAATGAATCACAAATCATACTCTAATGTCAATTTGAATATAGAACATCCATACTTTATTTCATACTCTACCATGTATTTTAATAAATTACACATCATATTTTAACAACTTTAAAATCACACCTCAATAAATTGCAAATCATATACTCTAGTAAATCACACTCTAATAACTTTAAAATCATAAATTAATGAATCAATCATCTTAATTTAATGAAACACATATTTTACCTATTTAAAAAAAATATATTTCAATAATAGATTAAATAATGAATTCGTAGATTTATCGATCTCATATATACACCATCTTATAAAATGAATTGATCTTCATATAAAAAATTCACCCCCTAATATAAAATTGAGTAAATATCAAAATCGGTCCTGTAAGTATGATCTTTTTCCAACTTCAGTCCTTTTTTTTATTGTATTTTGATCGTAGTCATTTTCACCTAAATTTTAGTGTCTTTATTTGTGTATTTTCGGATGTTTTTATCCGTATTTGTGTTACTTTTGGTGGAGTTATTGTTATTTTGAGGAATGTGGTATAAATTGATAGAATTGTATAAATGAGCTTAAATATATGTAAAACAGGTCAAGGAACGGACGAAAACGGAGTCGGGAGCGAAAAGGAAACGGGAGAACAGGGCAAGTTGGTACACGGGCCGTGTGCGGAACACGGCCCTGTACCCAACAGCCGTGTAGTGTCATCAGAACTCGCTGCTCGCCCAGGAGGATGGCCGTGCACTGGTGCACGGGCCGTGCGTCGCTGCACGCCCCGTGTGCGGAGCACGACCCTGTAAGAAGAAGCCGTGCATTTTCGTCAGAAAATGCTACACGGCCATGACCATGGCCTTGCAGCGCAGCTCGAGCCGTGTCCGGAAGCACGCACAACACGCTGAAGTAGGTGTGCCCTACACGGGCCATGTGCTGCTGCACGGGCCGTGTATGTGCAAATCCTGTGTAATTTTCAGAATGTTCCAAAAGCTTCTAGAAGGTCCATAAGTGATATAAAACCATGACTTGTGCGAAATTTGAAGGGGGGAATTCATTGGAGATCAGATTGGAGCAGTTACACACACCAAAACACCACATTTCCTCATACACTAGATCTATCTTCCATCTCTACCATCTAGATCCATCAAATCACCATTTGATTTACATTTTCAATCCATAAAACCTCATCCCATCCATCCTACCACCATTTGAGAAGATTGGAGCATCAATTGTTGAAGGAGTTTATCAATTGAAGATGAGGAAGGCTTTTCTTATGCAAGGGAAGCAAATCTACTTTCCAATTGTTAATTTTCTTCTTATTATGACTCAAATGGAGCAAAGCTTGATTTGTATTGAATTAATTACCATGTTTAGTGACTAGTTTTATAGTAGGGCAAGTCATATGAGTGGTTGAGGTAAAGAGTTAGATATGTAGAACTTGAGTAGTGATTTGAATTGATTTGTGGATTTTCTTCTATGATATATCAATCATGTTTCATTTCAATGTATGTGTGATTAAATTCTCTATTCATTATATTAGGATGTCCATTCCAATGTTGTGAGTGAAGTTTTAATTGAATCATATATTGAGTTGTGCATGCATGTTAGTATAAGGGGAGGTAAGCCATACCCTCCTTAAGCTTAGAATATTCATAGAGTGACACTTAAGTAATTGAGTGAAAAGAATCAACTTATGATCATAGTACCTTAAGGGTATTGAGATTAAGACCAATCTTAGGAGACTTAGGTTTGTAAAAGAGTCAAGAACCTAGTTGCTTTGGCCATAGGGTCTAGGGATAAATTTGTGATTGCTTTTAATCCACAAGTTAATGAGAATTACTATGAAGGGTTTTGCATATCTAGCTCAAGTCTCAACTATAAGTATGATTAGTCTTGCTCTCTTCTCAAGTGTATTCTACATCCATTCCATTAATCATTTGCTCGTTATTTGATCATTTACTTAGCTAGTTTACATTCTAGTTACTTGAGTAGAATCTTAAGCATTAATTTTAATACCAAACCTTCAAACATATTATCTTTACAAAGCATAAATCGATGAACAATTCGGATACTAGTCAATGTTTGCTTTCTCTTGGGACGACAATCTTATAAATTTTGCACTTGGTCACGGGTATACAATAACGGTAGAGTACACTTGCTCTTGACATTTTACTAAAAATGCGACTAAGTTCACATTACTCACTTTTGGTCCTCCGGGGTCCGTTTTTTGTCCTTTTGGTCCAAATTCAGTAATTTTTCGTCGGAAATTTAAAAAACTCGCCAGAAAATTATGCGTGAGCTGCACGCGCTCAAAATTGGTCCTGTAAGTTTCCAACTTCAGTCCTTTTTTTATTGCAATTTTCACTTTTGGTCCTCCATTGTCCGATTTTAGTCCTTTTTGTACAAATTTAATCATTTTTCGCCGAAAATTTAAAAAACTCTCTGAAAACATGCGTGAGTTGCATGTGCCAACAAAGAAGACATTAACAATATATAAAAAAGAGCAGGGGTAATCACGTGTAATAAGCAGCGAAGAAAAAAGAATTAAAAAATTACAGGGTGAGAGCAGCACGGGCCCGCGTGAGAGACATGCGCTTTGCTGTTCCACCGTGATTCCCACACTCTCTTCTTCCACTCTCTCCAATTTTATAAAATTTGGATGGTGAGCCTAAAACTCATTAAAAAAACTTTTACATCTCCCAACGCAAAAAACATGTTATTTATATTTTTGTTTTTGCCCATGAGACATATTATCCATTTATTCAATTAAATATATTTTAAATTAAATTAAAAATAAATTAAAAAGAAACAAGGGCTCCGTTTTGCTTGGGTCTCAATACACTAACCAATTAATGCGGTGAAACTGTGTCTATGCTCAATGCCCATGATTAATTAACCATTTCGTTTTTTAATTTTATTATAAATTTATTATCATATTAATTGTTTTTAATTATAAAATATTTATCATAATAACAATTATTATTATCATATTATTATTATTATTATTATTATTTATATTAATTGTTTATTAGATAATTCAATTGTTCTATTATCACTTTATTTTAATCAAGCATTATTTTACATTAAAAATGTTATAACTTTTTATTCAATCTACGAATGATTCATAAAATAATTTAACTAAATAGCTATCACTTTTTCCTTTATCATGTCTCACTTTTTTTATTAATAATGTTATCACTTTTTATTATTCTAGTGAATTGTTCGTGAAATAATTCAATTAGATGAACATCATTTTTTTCATTATTGGGGATAATTTATTACTCCATTATCACATTTTATCCATTCTATACAATAATAGCGCGTGAACAAAAATGACTAAAATCGGATAATGGAGGACCAAAAGTGAAAATTACAATAAAAAAAAGATTGAAGTTGGAAAAATCCATACTTACAGGACCAATTTTGATCACGTGCAACTCACGCATAATTTTCCAGCGAGTTTTTTAAATTTCAGACAAAAAAGAACTGAATCTAGACCAAAAGGACCCAAAACGGACTCCGATGGAACAAAAGTGAGAAATGCAATAAAAAATGACTGAAGTTTGAAAAGGCCAGACTTACATGATTTTGATATTTACTCTATAAAATTCAACATTTGTCTCTCGAACTCCATATGTACTTATTATACCATTCTAATAATTTCTCAATAAGAATAATATATAATCATTTGAAGCTGAATTTTATTTTTTTTCATAGTACTTGAAAAGTGGCCATTTTTTTCACAATTTAAAATAGTCCCCTACAAATTTATTTTATTTAAAATAATTATATATATATTTTTTAATTTCTTCAAAATAATTCCAAAACTTTTAAAATCTTATTAAAATGACAAATTTTTTTACTTAAATAGTCTAATTTTTTTTCCCAATTTCATCGGATAAAACTGAATTGGTACCATTTCAATGCTATAGGTATAGGACTAAATTGGTTTTAAAAAAATTGTTATTATTGCATAAAATTAGATCAAATGTGAAAGATTTTGAATGAAAATAAACATTTTAACTATTTTGAAATTTAGTGAAGCAAAAAGATAACTAGTTATTTTATATTTTAAGCTCATCAAAATATGGAGTACTATAGAGTACTATATTTTTGTCACAATATCCAAATCTTGATTATGTACAATTGATATTTGAATCGTGGAGTAAGTTGGCCCTAACAATGTTGTAATAATGAAATTGAATAGAGATACACCCACACAACTTCAGACCTAAAATTGAAATTATTGAAACAAAAAACTGAATTTGGGACCATTAAATTTGGTAAGAAATTACTGCAATATTCAGAATTATTGGTGCAGTAGATGAGACAAGTAACTATGGATATCTTTCCAAATATTAATGACTTCTTCTCATCACTTATTTTTCTACTTTCTGAATATTTTTATTTTAAATTGTTCACTTCCAACATTTTTATTGCGTACTTTCATCTGGCTACAAAACTCCCTGCTTTGATTTTTTATTTTCATCTTATTTAAGGCAAAAATCTATGTAAATATTTACTCCTTGGGTCCAAGAGGCTCATTTACTTTTATTGCTCTTCAAATTCTTGCACTCTTATTATTACTTTTAAAAAATATTACTCTTCAAATTCTTACACCCTTACTCTTTAGAACGTGAAAAATTACTAATTAGATAGATTAGAATGAAAAATATTACTTTTTAAATTTTGATATGTTTGTGACTTTATATTCTTGTTAATAATTAAAAAATTTTATTCAAAAAATAAAAATTTATTATAAAGTAATTTTTCATATAATAAAATATATAATATTGTAAAAGTAGAGCGTATGATGAACCGAATTCATATGATACTCCTATAATTCCATATTCCAATAACCACATCAACACTTTATTACTCTGATTGTGGAGTAACATTAAGTTTATATTTTTCATTTTAATTTGTTAATTAAATATTTTCGTATTATGAAAAGTATAAATCAAAATCAAAACGTGTCTCCTTTGAATATACTCTTTCGTCCCATAATAATAGTTACGCATTTCAATTTTAGGCATCCCACTTCATTAGTTACATTTTCTTTTATGGTAAAAGTGGATCAACATAAATTAATTACTTTCCTGACTCACACATCACACTAATACATCTATCCACTTTACATTAAAATATTATTTCACTAATTTCTCTACACATTAAAATATTATATTTTTTAATCCTTATAAAAAAACATAACCATTACTCGAGACTGAGAGAGTACTCTCTACATCTCACATGAGATTTATTTACATGGTAAATATGCAATTTAAAAAAAGAATTACTAGATAATTGAAAAAGTTAGTACCAAAATAATTCCACTTTCATTTATGATGAAGTTCATGAATGAGGGGAGTCTTAATAAATATCACTACTCGTAACACATTATATATAACACAAATTATTAACAGTTCGAATGACTAAGCTCCCATTTTTTTAGTATATTCATCAAACTCATTTACTAAACTTTAATGAGATTTCCTTAAATTTACTCTTGTGTAAATTTAATATTGCCACATATAGAGTGTGGTCAAATTCAAAATTCAGACATAATGCATGTGTACTACAGTACGTATATACATGAGAGAGTAGTAATAAGGATCACGAAATATACTGTCAAATAATAATTCGCCTGTTCAATTCAATGAGGGTAGAATGGTCCATCTACAGATAGGATTAGCTATGCCTCCAATCGCATCCCTTGCTCTATTTACGCAAATGAGATAACATGTTACACAATAGTGTTTCATCTCCTATTACACAAATTAAATACTTGTCACGTGTCAAAATCAAAGACCAAAATTCAATAATGCCCCAAGGGTTTAATGGTCATTTGTAGGGTATAATTTTTTTTATATAAAGAAACACCAATGTAACATGGAATGTGTAACAGGGGATTCAACTTGTCTATTTACGTATCATCGTCAACACTCAACATTATAGTGACTGTACATATGATTTCAGGTTAATTCGTGGAAGCACCTCGCGTACCGATGCATCTTAGGGTTTATAGAGTAGAAGTTAGGGTGTAGTGTGTGTTGGTTTAGTGTCAACCAAAGTCCCATATATGTTAGAAGTGGGGATGACGATGATATTATAAATGTGGAGTAGACTCTCCCTAACATGAGACCTTTTGAGTGTGAGCCCTGAGAGCAAAATCGTACGGGCCAATAGGCAACTCAAAGTGGATAATATCATCCAGCCAGGCCCCACACTTAACCGGGCTGGGTGTCAATCAAAGTCTCATCGGTTAGAAGAGGGGATGGATGGCTATGGAGGACCTCTCCTTAGTAATGCTATTGGATTGAGTGCATAGTTATTGAACATCAAAAATTTTACTTCTTCTGTCCACTTAAAAGGTATCAATTTTATAATTTTGAGAGGCCAATCATAGGTATCCATTTTTCGTTTTTAATAAAAAGGACCCACACACGACCCACCATATCTCTTTAACACAACTACCCAAGGATACCTTATAAATGATCGGAGGGAGTATGTAACAATTTCCTAAAAAGCTACTCACTCCATCTAATTCCAGTTTTTACATATATTTAATTTGAATGTCTTATTTCAATTTTTATATTATATAGGAAGCTCACACAAAATAATTAATATAGCAGTATGAGCCCACATCCAATATTAATATAACTACTCACTGTATATTAAAATATTATATTTCTTTATTTCCACGCAAAAAAATAAACGTAAACATTTGCACGCGATAGAGTGACTCACTCACCCTTCTAAATAATAGAGTGCGCTTTTTTACGCCCCATATATAACATAAATACATTTTTTCTATACAAATGAAATAAGATCCTTTTCCATAAACTCGTTCATAAATTAAGTGTATTTCCTTTCACCACCACTACAGTGATATCACCGTAGCTTGGTAAAGTGAAAGTAAATTTACTCAATTAACGGCATATGATCCATATTCATGAACAAACACTCCATATCTGAATAAATAGTAATAGAATGATGTGTTAATTTCCAATTTTGTTGATTTAATTTAATCTTTTAGGATATCATATTTAAATTTATATAGTTTAATTTTATAATACCCAAACCATAGTCTAATTTTAAAGTACAATTTTTTAAAGTTCAATTTTAGTACTATATATTAATATAATAAATTAAAGTTAGGAATGTGTGGTTTTCAAAAATAATCGATTGGGCAACTTTAGTACGTTTCAATTAATATTGATAGAGATTGGAGAAAGAGGAGAAATTTTTGAAGTCTACCATTAATTATTTGCTCATCCTAATTCATAATTTTCTTTGACCACTACCAAATATGTACCTTTTCTATGTATGTTTGATATTATTGTATAATTTTATAGACAGCTTAATTTCATTGCAGTGTTTTATAATTGAACAATTGCGAATGAAGGAAAAAGTCCACTCGTTAAAATCTAGGTTTTTAATTCTCATGTGTGAATATTAATTAAAAAAAATCTATATTAAAAATTAACATATTTTTTAAATTTTATTGGATGAACCATCCATAGGTCATACTATTAAATAGTATATTAATTACCGTATACGGTACTTTAAAATTTATGGCTGAAGTTATTTGGAAAATATCTTAAAATGGTGATCATTGTTAAAAAAAATAGTATATACAAATATATTCAAATGTTTCATGGGTAAAAATAATGCAAACTTATTTACTTGTATGCTATAGAGTATGAAAATTATATCTTATATATCATCAATATATTTAATGCAAGCTTAGAGACATAACTGAACATAATTAGATCCATAAGCTGACTACGAAGATTTTCAAACCTAAGCAATATAATTGATAAAATAATTAAATAAATTCAAACATTTTTCTT
This sequence comes from Pogostemon cablin, assembly GCA_023678885.1. Lineage (NCBI taxonomy): Eukaryota > Viridiplantae > Streptophyta > Magnoliopsida > Lamiales > Lamiaceae > Pogostemon > Pogostemon cablin. The sequence goes on along the minus strand of CM042954.1, from coordinate 19,708,088 downwards.
TTTAACTTTCCATTTGATTTGCACATTTTCAATAATTAATGCTCACATTTGGATTCCTTAAAACATAGGTAACACTCGTATGCTATTTTCACGATTTTCAATCTGTGAGATATAATTATAATCTACTTAATAAAAATGATAATATATATATATATATATATATATATATATATATATATATATATATATATATATATACTTCAATTATTTGCTAATTTTGAAAAATGTCATCCATGATCAATAAACATATATATACACATAATTTAAAATGTATATTTTGATTTTTTTTTATCACTTTTTATTATAAAACTAATGTATAGTCGCAAATGTAATTGTATGTAAGGACACACATGTATTAATAAAAGAAATTTGTATATAGTTGTACATATAATCGCGTGTAGCGTCATATGAATAAATTGTTTATAAAGTTTCAAGCTAGTTGTAGGTATATATAATCGCATGAGGCCGTAGAAAAACTAAGGATTTATGTCCAAAACCTAAAAAAGACAGATGACATTTTTTTGAAAAATTTTATAGTGATGTATTTTTTTTAAATGAAATAGTACTATTTAAAGTACCATTGTTTTCAGAAAAAACTTTTTGTGAGATAGTGATTATGTTAGATAAGTTGTGAGATGTATTAAAGTATGATTGTTATATAGGTAAAACATTTTTATTGGTAGTTAAAATATATTTTCTAAAGTTAATTAAATATACATTAAAATATGATTTCAGAGTGTTATAATATGGCGATTTACTACAAATATTCTTTAACAATCAATAAACATATTTACCTATAAAATAAATATACTTTAATAATGAATTGACTCGCCTCATAAGAGAGATCAGAGAATTGCTGTTTTAGACAATCTCTTATTCTCTTGTGAAACAGGTATAGAAGTATGTAAAAGAGCATAAACACTCATATAAACTCGGTTTACATAGCTTATTATGTGAATTATGATTTTTTCTCACCTTAAGCCCTCCCATTCCTATTATATCCTATATAATGCTAGGAGTTTAAATTAAAGGGGAAAACGGGGTTAACAAGAATTTATGCCCAAGAGACTCACTCATAAAAGAAACGGTGACACGATCAACCTTATAAATTACGCTTGCTATATCCTTTCACGAAATATGATATCCTAAATAGTTTCATACATGAGAGTTTCTAAAAAAGTTTATATTACGTGCACCCGGGTGCACCATATATGTATAATTTTTTATTTTATTTTGTATACATGCTATTCTATTTTGTATATGTGTTACTTAATAATTGTATATTTTTTTCTCACTAAATTTTTCATTAAAAAAACTAGCATCCATATATGTATAACTTTTTATTCAACAATGTATACATGTTTTCTAATAATTGTATATTTTTACACTCAAATTTTCATTAAAAAAATTAACAATTAAATTGTATACATTTTTGTTCATAATTGTATATATTTTTATTTATATTTGTATATATTTTTTAAAGTGGGTGCACCCGGGTGCACAGTATAATTAGTCTTCTAAAAAATATCAAATTACTACTCCCATAAATTGTGCACATATTCTAGTGCACAGAGATTAAAAAAAGTTAAATTTTTATATATAAAAATGTGTAAAATTATTGAAATTTGTTTAAAAAGTAAGTAATATCATAATGTATTTTTTTTCATCTTAAAAAATTTGTATAAGTGTTGGGACGAATCTAAAAGAAAAAGTGTGCAATGATACATTCCAATTTTATACTTTAAAATGAAATGCTTACGTAACCTTTATTCTGAATAAAAAAACATTATTCTTATTCTTGTGAAATTTTAATATGGATTAATTGCAAAAAACCACGAACTTTACTCCTAATGCAAATTAATCCTCACCTTTGAGAAATTGCAAAAAAAAAATCACCACATTTAAGTATTGTTGCAAAAAAAAACTTTACTTTAGTCAAAAATTGAGTTTATTTTGTAACAATACTTAAAGGTGGTAGTTTTTTTTGCAATTTCTTAAAAGTGAGAATGCAATAGGAGTAAAGTTCGTGGTTTTTTTTGCAATTAACCTTTTTAACATTTATATTGAGTGAGTAGAAATTTGTTATTAAAAAAATAATAAAATTCATCAAACTAAATAATAATATTTCATGATTTGACAAAGGGGGACGGTATGGACCTCTAAAATATATTTCATGATTTAAAAATAAAATGGAGGTAACCATACAACGAGCTCATCACACAAGAGAATATGCTTAAAAAACAGAGTATAAGAATGATAACATTGCATTAAGTAAATGTATTGTATAAATAACACATGTACTAAAAAAAGATGGAACCCCAACATTTTCAAAGATATTAAGGAGAAAATCATCTCCACATTAACTCCCAGAGGAATTCTCTTATCTATAATCATTTTATTGTTCCCTCACCTTATATCACAACCACATTAATTTACACTCATAAAAAACAAACTTGATGGCATAATTATGAATTTAGAACACATAAATTAAAAATCAAGTTATTAGAGAATGACGTTACACATTATTAGATTTAAAGACATACAAAAATGGTGTGTTTACATTTGATCTTGAAATTTAAGCCAAATCTCTACTTTAGTTAAGCCATAATTTTTGCAAAGAAAATGGTGAAAAGTTCCACCTTTTTAATTTCAAATCTCTACACCTTTTTTCCCCTTTTGATTTGGGTTATTAATTTTATTTGTTAGTATTATTTTTGGGGGGCCTAATTTGATGTATATTACTAAAATAAAATAAATCAATTTGTTATTCAATTGGAACAATATATCACTATCTCACCCCCAGCTAATTCATTCCAGGAAGAATCTTGGAAGATTGAATTTATTTTATTATACTTTATTTTGTCATGATTGAATGAATATACATATCCAAAAAGATGAAAACTTTGATAACTCATTTCTTTTAGTAGTTAGAGGTAAAATTGGAATTCTAATCTGCTCCAACTTTTTTGGTATTTCACTAATATTTAAAACTGTAAATTAGTAAGTTTTAATGAAAAGTACTTTAATTCAATTAAAAATAAATAATTTGTTAAATTAAAATAACCTAAGGGGTTGGTCAAGCAATGAGAATTTGTGGTGAGTTAGTGTGAAATTCTCTCAAATTTTAAGTTCGAAGGTGCAATCAATAACCGGGAGGTAGTTCATATGAACTGGGGTTCCAATGGTGAATGGTGAATGGTGAATGGTGAATTTTGAGTTTCCATAAATTTTTCGGTATACGAATTGGATATCGTGTAAAATAAATAAATAAATTATATATATATATATACTCCCTTCGTCTCTTTAAAAAATTATTCTTTTTTTTTCATTTTGGGCGTCTCATTCAAAGAGTCCCCATTTTTTATACACATGAGACTCACACTCCTGCTAATACAACTACACACTACACATTAAATAATAATGCTTATTCATCTGCATGAAAAAAAACAAAATACCTTTTAGTTATGGACGAAAGGAGTATATATATATATATATATTTAAAAGAAAATAATTAAATACACATATCAAGGAGCTATTTAGTGAATTCATGCAGAATCAGTTGTGATGTAAACTAGACTAATAAAAAACTAGATGAGAAATATACTCCATTTCCTAAATAATTAATAATTTGAAAATGATGCATGATAAAATAAGCATCCACATGTTTATCCACAGCTTTGATTATGGTTATAATAAAATTCAAGATCTAGATGGAGCAATATTAGCAGCATCACCACTATTTAGATCAAGTTTGGAATCCTATCATCCACCACTAACATAACAAAACGACCAAAACTGACAACACACATACCCCACCCCACCCCACCCCACCCCCTCCATTTAAACGTTTTCTCATCTCTCTAAAGTAGAAACTCCACCCCACTCCACCCCACCCTACCCCTACCCTACCCTACAAGTTGGGATAAAATTTTGAGAGTCCTCTGAAAATTTCATGGGACGATAGTTTAGTCACAAAATCTGCATGTGTACGCTCTTTGCTCAACATCCATCTTTAATGCATCACTAAAGAATCCTAGGGCCCCCCACCCCTACCACCCCCTTCCTTCTCTTTTCACTTCCTTTAAGTTTAACCACCCTTTTCTTATTAATTTCTACATATTTATTTATTTATTTATTTCCTACAACTTCCTTCAATGTATATAAATACCCCACAAATCCCACCATCTCTACTTTTCTCCCTTGTCTTCACCTTCACACTTCACCCACCAATCCACACAACATTTTTTCCTTTCTCTTTTTTTTTCAATTTCTAAACAAATTAGGGATTGATTGATCATCAGAATGGCGATCCAAGCACACATGCATCCTGCAATTGGGGGATACCATCAAGATCTGTTAATGGAGAATGCCATCTCTTTCTCCCACAGATTCTCCGAGAATCAATCGACCGAGATCGATCTCCTCATCCACGCCCACGTAATTTTCATTTAATTCCCCTTCTCAAATTCTACTCTGCTCAAATCAATTTATAACAAACTGAGTCGAATCGAATTTTGACAGAACGAGAGACTGAGAATGGCGTTGCAGGAGGAGAGAAGGGAGGCGGCGGCAGTGCTGATGAAGAGATACGAGTGGCGAATTGAGTGCCTGATGAGCGAGAGGGAGGAGAGCATGGCGAGAGCGGTGAACAGAAACGTGGAGCTTAATAATCACCTGAGAATCATGGAGGTGGACAACCAGAGGTGGCAGAGATTGGCGGAGGAGAAGGAGGCGGCGGTGGCGTCGCTCAATGGCACGATTCAGCGGATGAGAGAGAGAGCCGCCGGCGCCGGCGCCGACGCAGGGGATGCGGAGTCGTGGTGCTGTTTGGAGGAGGAGAGAGAGAGAGGGGGGGAAGGGGAAGGGGAAGGGGAAGGGGAGGGGGGGAGAATGGGGTGCAGAAGGTGTAGGTGTAGGAAATCGTGTGTGATAATGCTGCCATGTAGGCATCTGTGCTCATGCAAATACTGTGAGCCTTTTCTTCATTCTTGCCCTGTTTGTAATTCCATTAAGAAAGCCACCATTGAGGCTTTGCTTTAATTAACTTTATGATATATCTTAATCACTTCCTAGTCCTCTCTTTATTTTCATCTACCCACACTATTTTTACTTTTTCATAATTTATCAAAAGTTGACAATCTACTATTCCATATAGATTCTAACTCACAATCAATTAGAAGCTTAATCAATTTTGACAATCTTTTAAGCAATTTGTGGCTTTTTTTTTTTCACCCCGCTTAGAATGTCAATGGTTTTAATTTTGAGGTTTAAATTCATCAATGCTATTTCCTTTTTAAAAAAATAAAATTAAAAGACACTTCTAAATTAATGGATCAGTAGTACTTTTTGTTATAAATAATAATATTAATATTAATTTTCTTTTCAAGTATATTCTATACACAGGTCATATCTTATTAATTTGATAAGCAAAGAACTTTATGAAATTGCAGACATTAAAGATAAATTATGTGTTATATTTAGGATTTTTTTATAAGGAATGAGAATTTCCTTTTACCTATTATAGATGAGAGTACATATATAAAAATAAGTGAATGCACATTTAATTTACATGCACTCTCAAGATTAATAGTATTATTAATCTTGGAATTGTCCTCATAAACTAACCAATAAAAGGTCAAGTATTCAATTCCATAACCCTAATTATTAGAAATAACATTGCTATCGATAAGGATATCATTTATCATGTATAAAGATAAAAGTTTAAAATCTAATTCAACATGAAATTGATTTCATACAATACTATCTCACTTTGATAATGGAGTATTATTTTAGATGGGTAAAAAGATTATTTATTTATTTTTTAAATCTAGATGAAAATTTGCCAAGAAATCGAATTTGTGGGGTGGTGTTATTCTTGATTTATGCTTGACGTGCCGTATGATTAAATCTCATTATCAACCTTACATTTATAATGATTTAATTATGCATTAAGATCGTCATTTCAGTTTGATGTTACATTTACGAGTGTAGAATGATTTTCAAATTTAAATACAAGTATATAAATTATTTTTACATGTGTACGTGTAGATAAAGTAACGTAATTGGAGTGAGTATTGAATGCTCTTTCTTTTTCTCTTTTTAGTTGGTTTATAAAGTGAAAAATGCTCCATAGATGAATTAATTCCATACTACTTTTATACCTTTTCATGTTTTACCATCTTTTTAAAATCCGTGAACGTGACAGATTTTTAATTACCTTAAATGGGGTGAAAATGCAGGATCCATCAATATCCTCTTTTATTACTTTTTTTTTTCCCAATTTATCAATCTTGGATGTCCTGTTACATTTTGATGTTACATCTCCTGTTACACGCGTTAGATGAGTGACACGTATGCGGAGAGGAAAATCTCAACCTTTCCCCTTAGGGTTGATTGTTAGGGTATAGAATAATTTATCCTACGTGTCAATCATTCAACGATTTGTAATAGGAGATGTAACACCAAAATGTAATAGGAAATTTGAACCGCAATTTATCCTACACATAATTTTGTTTTTGGCAGAAGAAAAAATTATCATTATCAATGATTAGAGTGAGAAATTCTCCAACCCAATTACAACAAATGGCTCTCAACGACTCTTGTATTAGTTATTCCTTTATATCTTACCACGTATTTGACGATTCATTGAATAAACAATTATTCTAAATATCCAAATACTTCAAATAATTCCAACCAATTCTCAGCATTGAAACTCAGTGTCCTTCTTCCAAATATGTTTATCTCAATATTGAATGCAGAATAAACAGATTAATCAATCAGTTACTTTGTTAAACCTCAAATTATGAATCAAAGATTGATTCAAGCTCTCAAACTAGAAACAAAAACTCAAGTGTGTGTGAGTGTGTGATTGAAGAACTTTTGAAGATCAAGATGTATAGTGGTTCGGCTTATTAACCAAGCCTACATCCACTTTGATGATGATGATCGTTTCTTATTGCTTTCAGAGGGTTTATGAAGGTTACAGAGAGTATACACGCTAAGATTACAGCTATATATACACATCACATGTGATAACAAACTTATGGGACCAATCGAGTGCAGCATCTTCCAGCTGTCATATGGGTGGTTAAATGGAATCAATTTCTGTTGCAACTGCTTCCAGCTCATAGCTAGCATTATGAGCTTTCGATCCATGCATAAAACCGCTTCCAACGAACTACCACAACTTCTGTACAACCGCCGCAACCTGCACCAGTCACCACTCATCACATGCATTGATTTTCAGTTCACTAAGTATGATTATGCATCCGTTTCTGGTTTTAGCATGATCACACACAACTAAACTACAGATTTTACTCCTACTAATGTTGATCAGACATTAAGTGTGAGGTTTCCATCTCAAATCTCCACCTAAACCTCATACTTAAGCATTAATTACTTCACCTTCATCACACTGTTTTTAAGTCAGCAAACTTTACTTCCACTGCCTTGTTGGAGAGCAGCAAAACTCACTTCACTACTTTGAGAGAGTAGCAGAACTCTTCACTCTTATACTTAACACATACTGATAAGGCTTTTGCACAATTCGAACTTCGAAGTAGGCAAAGCCTTTGTAAGAAAATCTGATGGATTCCTTTCTGTTTCAATCTTCTTCACAATCACCCTTCCATCATCTATCAAATCTCTAATGAAGTATAGTCTGATATCAATATGCTTTGTTCTCTCATGATATCCTTGGTGTCTTGAGAGATGTATGGCACTAGAATTATCACAATACAGCACCACAGACTCTTGCACAATACCAAATTCAGGCAGAATTCCCTTCAGCCACAGACCTTCCTTAATTCCTTCTGTAAGTGAAATGAACTCAGCCTCTGTTGTAGATAGTGCCACCACTGATTGATGTGTTGACCTCCAACTGATGGGTGTCCCAAATAAACTGAATACATAGCCTGATAGTGACTTCCTTGTGTCCAAATTTGCAGCATAGTCAGCATCTACATAACCTGCAAGAAAATCAATGTTAGATGAAATCTTATTGAAATGCAAACCTGTTGTTAAGCTTCCTTTCAGATATCTTTGAATCCATTTGACAGCTTCCCAATGCTCCCTTCCTGGATTTCCCATGAACCTGCTCACTAAGCTCATTGCATGAGCTAAGTCTGGTCTACAACACACCATTGCATACATAAGACTTCCTACAGCATTAGCATATGGAATTCTATCCATTTCTGAAATTTCTGCTTCTGTACTTGCTGATTGTTGACTTGATAAACTTATTCCTTGTTTAACTGGTGTGGAAACTGATTTACACATATCCATATTATATCTTTTTAGTACTTTTTCCAAGTAAATACTCTGATGAAGCACAACTGATCCAGTTGATCTATCCCTCTCAATCTGCATCCCTAGAATTACAGTAGCTTCCCCTAAGTCTTTCATGCTAAACTCTGATTTCAGCATCTCTTTGACAGCTAGAATCCCATCCATAGATTTGCAAGCTATCAGTATGTCATCAACATACAATAGCAAGAATACCTGCCAATCAACATCACTTCTAATATACACACAACTGTCATGCAGACTTCTTTTGAAACCACAGCTGACAATATATTCATCAAACCTCAAGTACCATCTCCTTGGGTTTTGCTTCAATCCATATAAGGATTTCAGAAGTAAACAAGCCTTATTGGTAGTATCTTGAACTGCTACACCTTCTGGAATGCTCATATATATTTTTTCTTCCAAATTTCCATGAAGAAAGGCTGTTGTTACATCCATTTGATGCAACTCAAGATCAAACTGAGCAACTAGAGCTAGCATTACTCTAATTGAACAATGTTTGACCACTGGAGAGAAAATTTCAGTGTAATCAATCCCCTCTTTTTGTGAAAAACCTCTTGCAACTAATCTAGCCTTGTACCTTATTCCACCTGCACTTTCTGGAGATACCTTCTTCTTGTAGATCCACTTACAACTAACCAACCTCTGATCCTTTGGCTTCTGAACTATCTTCCATGTTTGATTCTTTTCCAAAGACATCAACTCTTCTTGCATAGCAACACTCCACCTGTCACTTTCTTTGCAATTCATAGCCTCTAGATAATTCTTTGGTTCATATGAATCAATCTCCTCTGCTATATATAGTGCATAGGATACTATGTCAGCATTTGCATATCTAGTTGGTGGTTTAATAGACCTTCTCTGTCTGTCCCTAGCTAACTGATAGCTATTTAACAGTTCATCAGTTTCTGATCTTCCTTGATCATTATCAGTGATTTCAGCAGTATCATCTTGTAATATTTCTTCATCACCTGTCCTCTGGTCATGTACAATTCTCTTGGCATGCTCCACCTCAAGCTCAGTTTTATTACTTCCTTGAGTAGTCTGAACTTGTTGTGGACATAGTGGCATTACAGCCTCATTAAATGTGACATCCCTGCTTACTAAGAACTTCTTGCTTTCAATACTCCATAGTTTGTAAGCTTTCACACCCTTAGGATATCCTATCATAACACACTTCACTGCTCTTGGTGCTAACTTATCTTGCTTAACATGAGCATAAGCTAAACAACCAATGACTCTAAGTATTGAGTAATCTGCTAATTTTCCTGACCATACCTCTTGAGGTGTTTTAAACTTCAGAGCTGCTGATGGACTTCTATTTATGAGGAATGCCACTGTAGTGACCAGCTCACCCCAAAAGTCCTTTGTTAAATATTGAATGCAGAATATTGAATGCAGAATAAACAGATTAATCAATCAGTTACTTTGTTAAACCAGAATTACTCAATATACACCTTACTCTCTCTAGTAAGGTTTGATTTAATCTTTCAGCAACACCATTTTGTTGTGGTGTGCCTGGAACAGTCTTGTGTCTTATGATACCTTTATCTCTACAGAACTTGTTGAACTCTTCAGAACAATATTCAAGACCATTATCAGTTCTTAACACTTTGATCTTAGCATTACAGATGTTCTCCACCTCAACTAGCCAATTCTTGAAAGTGTTAAAGGCTGCATCCTTAGTTTTAAGAATATATATCCATACTTTCCTACTGTAATCATCAATGAAAGACATGAAGTACCTGCCACCACCTTTGGTTTGAGTTCTTGCAGGTCCCCATAGGTCTGAATGAATATAATCCAGCCTGGATGTACTTGTGTGATCACCAGTTCCAAACTTAAGTCTCTTAGCCTTTCCAAAAATGCAATGTTCACATTGTTTCAACTGCTCTGATGGAGTGATGCAGATAGCTTTCTGCCTTGATAGTTCTTGTAGCCCTTTCTCACTTATATGAGCTAACCTCCCATGCCATAAGTGTATATTATCACTTCCAATTGTAGCATTATTCTGTCCAGTGACAGTATGACCATCAAGAATGTACAGCTCTCTTTTTCTGATTCCTTTCATTACTTCATACTCATCCTTTTCAACAATGAGTACTCCACCTTTTGTTCTAAATTCATATCCTGAAGCATCTAATATACCTAATGAAATTAGATTTCTCTTGAGTTCTGGAATGTACCTCACACCTGTCAAGGTTCTAATCACTCCATCATGCATTCTTAACTTGATAGAGCCTATTCCCTTTATCTGACATGTATGATCATTTCCTAATAATATTGATCCATTATTTTGATACTTAAGATCAGTAAACCAATGCTTCATTGGAGACATATGAAATGAACATCCTGAATCAAGGATCCAATCCATGGATCCTTTTGATGAACAGATTAATAGTGCCTCAGGATAATCAATCTCCACCTGGTTTTGATTAATTGCCACCTGATTTGCTTGTACCCTTTGTTGTCCATCCTTTCCAGCCTCTGCCTTCTTTCTTTTGGCTGCTTTCCACTTGTAACAATTCTTCTTAAAGTGACCTGGTTCATGACAGTGGAAACACTTTCTTCCTTCCTTGTCATTAGTAGACTGATCACCTTTGATATCTTGTTTCTTACTATCAGAACTAACCTTCTTGTTATGTTTCTTATTCTGATTTCCCTTCCTGATCATCAATTCTTCACCTGATGCTCCTTGTTCCTCACTACACTTTTGTAACTCCTTAGTTTTCAAAGCTAATTCAACCTCATCAAGACTTATTGATTCTTTGCTACCAAACAGCAATGTGTCTTTAAAATTTTCAAACGATTTTGGAAGTGCAGATAACAAGATCAGAGCCTTATCTTCATTCTCTAATTTAACCTCAACATTTTCCAGATCATCAAGTACCTTATTAAACTCATCAAGATGAACTAAAACTGATTTTTCTTCTGTCATTTTGAATGAGTATAATTTCTGTTTCAGATATAATCGATTTGCAAGAGTTTTTACCATATAGAGATCATCAAGTTTCTTCCATACTGCTCTTGCAGTCGTTTCCCTCTGAACTTCTCTAAGTGCCTTATCACCAAGACACAAGAAGATGACACTTAGAGCTCTTTCTTGAAGATCTGCTTCAGCTGCTGCAGCTTGCACATCCACTGCTGCTGCTTCATTGACTGGAGCTTCTTTGATTGCTCCTCCGAGGCCTTGCTGTACCAAGATGGATCTCATCTTGATCTTCCACAGCCCATAATCTGACTTCTCAGTAAACCGTTCAATATCAAATTTGGTAACCATGTTGAATCTTTCTTTCTTCTTCAAGTAACTGCTTCTTTGATCTGCTTGTCTATGATGTTTCCCACAGACGGCGCCAATTCTCAATATTGAATGCAGAATAAACAGATTAATCAATCAGTTACTTTGTTAAACCTCAGATTATGAATCAAAGATTGATTCAAGCTCTCAAACTAGAAACAAAAACTCAAGTGTGTGTGAGTGTGTGATTGAAGAACTTTTGAAGATCAAGATGTATAGTGGTTCGGCTTATTAACCAAGCCTACATCCACTTTGATGATGATGATCGTTTCTTATTGCTTTCAGAGGGTTTATGAAGGTTACAGAGAGTATACACGCTAAGATTACAGCTATATATACACATCACATGTGATAACAAACTTATGGGACCAATCGAGTGCAGCATCTTCCAGCTGTCATATGGGTGGTTAAATGGAATCAATTTCTGTTGCAACTGCTTCCAGCTCATAGCTAGCATTATGAGCTTTCGATCCATGCATAAAACCGCTTCCAACGAACTACCACAACTTCTGTACAACCGCCGCAACCTGCACCAGTCACCACTCATCACATGCATTGATTTTCAGTTCACTAAGTATGATTATGCATCCGTTTCTGGTTTTAGCATGATCACACACAACTAAACTACATATTTTACTCCTACTAATGTTGATCAGACATTAAGTGTGAGGTTTCCATCTCAGTTTAATTGTTGAAGCATACGTGGAATAGGATCAAGTTATGTTGTTGTGAACATTTTCACCTAATATTTATGATAATTACTCCAAATTTGATAGGTAAGTTTGCATCTTTAAAACACATGAGATGTGTCTTTTTCTTCCTCCCCACACAACGCATGGTTGTTGATGTTACTTGTTGAATGAATAAGTAAGATTTTGTAGATAATCTACATTTTAATAAATTTCAAATTATACACTATAAAGTTCTATAACTTGACACAAGTTTTTAAATGCATTCTTCTTCCCCACCGGTTTGGAGATGTTCCCTCTCTTTGAAAGAATTATATTTATTGTTTGCACGGAAATTAAGAAATATAATATTTTAATGTGTAGTGAATTGAGATATATAATATTTTAATGTGTAATAGACATATAATATTTTAATATGTAGTGAATTGAGATATATAATATTTCAATGCATAGTAGACATATGTATTAGTGTTGTGTACGACAAAAATATAATCCCTCCGTCCTGGATCACCCTTCCCGTTTACAGTACCACGTCGTTCGAAAAAAAGTCCGTCCTGGATCACTCTTCCCGTTTACAGTACCACGTTGTTCAAAAAAAGATGCTCTTTTTTTACCAAATTTGTTAACTTTAGAGGGTGTTGTAGTATTTTTAAATAATAAAATGAAATAAATATAAAGTAATAGTATGTGGGTGAAAAATGAGTGACAAATTTGTAATTAGAGTAATTTTTGAAATTATTGGATAAAGTAATGTTTCATTTTTTGGGTTTGAAGGGCAGTGCAGAACAGGCGAACAAGAAAAGTATGAAAGATTGTGTTGGATGAAAGAAGTACTAATGTCATGTATCAAAAAGAAAAACGTAACTTTTGCTGCAGAACATCCCACATAAATAAATGCAACTCTTATGACAAAATGGAGGGAGTATTTCTATTTTGGATTTTAATTCCAACCATTCCCCAAAAAAAAAAAAACCCATTTTACCCATAATCTCTCACTGCTCGCTAATTTCAATTGATCTCCAAATTTTGATTTCAGGGTAACCAAAATAAAATTTTATTCCTATTACCCATTGTAATCTCAAACTCCTTCCTCATACTCATATACTCTCCATCAGATTCAGGGTGACTGAGGCATTATAAGGTTACCCCTGGAATTTTCAAAAATGTTGTATTTTATAAGTATTTAGTTTATGAATATATGTTTTCAGTAGCATAATAGATATAAGCCTTACCTCCTTAGTGCAAGGTTTAGTGTTTGAAACCCCTTAATTTCCCATCTTTTGCCTTATATACATATAAAGAGAATATGGGTATTAATAAAATATAAAATTGATGACAGTATTAATTCATTAATCTTCTGAACTTGTAAGTGTGAATCTCTTACTCTTGTGATGATTAAAGCTGTACTCACAACTCTACTACTCAGTTCTAAAATCTACTGATTAACCCTATCATAACCCTATAGAATTGGCCAATAGGACTATTTTTCTTTACTAAAATTAAACTGCTTTTTCTTTACCATTATTGGAATTTATTTCACTGTGCATGGTAGATTCTGATGTGACTATTCAACACTTGAATAGAAAAACCTGGGCTTGGGCCTGGGCCTGGGCCTGGGCCTGGACAACATAATGTTATAAAGTTAAAGATGAAAGCCCGTTTGAGTACATTTCGCATAAATATTGGAATCTCATCTATTCTTCCTTTAGAAAATAATTTTATTTTAATGTTTTTAATAATAAATAAATTAAAATGTGTTATATATTAATATTAGGTAAGAATAGTATTTTTTTTAAATAGGATATATTGTAAAGTTAATTGTACATGTTAGGGTGTTTAACCATTTTTTGGAAGTATAAATCATGGAAAAAATCATTTTTATGAGACTGAATGCAATATTTTTTATTAAAAATGTTGTAAGAGTGATTTAACTCCGAAAATGTTGGTACACTAATTTTATTGATTTTTTTTTTTGTAGAATATTCCGAAGTGCAACCATAAATTACTATTTTCCGAAATGTAACAGAGAAAATTTCTTTCAAAAAGATAAAAGAACTTTGAATTTTTGTGTTTGAATTTTTCCAAACAATAAATGTTAAATTTATTTATTTGAAAATTATTTTATAAATATATAACTTAGGAATGGGCGAATTGCAAGGATCCCATAGTCCAAAACTCCAAATTACAAAAATAAATGGAGTAGTATTTTTTGTTAAATGTAAGTTATCAAACTATTTAAGAACTACTTGATTTTCGATTTAATAAAATATTATTTTGAATTAGTCTTTTTAATTTTAATAAGACGAGTCGAGTTTGATTTTTAAGTTCGGAGAATTTATTATTTATTAAGTCAAATTCAAGTCTCTGCGCTATCTTTTGGCAAAGAATGATAACTCACGAGAAATGGGAGTAATAGATTGAATAAATAAATCGAACGAGAGAGAGGATGATAATAATATATCTTTAAGAATTATTAATTAATTGACATTAATCAAATAAGCAATCAATTTTGACTTATTAGATGATTTACTTTGAATAAAAAAATATGAGTTTACTTGTTTGAAGACACGATGGACATAACATGTTCTGAAATTTCATTGATTATAACAAGTCAATCTTATTGTTACCGACAAATCAATAAATAATAAGAAAAAGTCTTATTCCCCTCTTGTCGTAAGCTTATATGCATGTAATTTTGTACAGATTACTTTATATTTTACTAATTAGGATAATAAATATAGTTATATTTATCTTTTGTTATATATAAAATTCATAAAAATAATTTTTATAATTCTACACATTAATATTAATACAACTATCCACAACATTTTAAAATATTATACTCCCGCTGTCCCACGTTAACGTTTACATTTTCTATTTTGGGTTGTTCCAAGTTAAGATTTACATTTCATTTTTTTGTGAAGTTGGGCCAGACAAAACAATTAATTATTCCATATAGGTCCCACACAACATTAATACAACTACCTACTTTACATTAAATATTATTTATCTCACCTCACTATACATTAATATATTATACTAATCTCTTAATTTCTGTGCAAAAAGCAAACGTTAACGTTAACACTTGACGGGTGGAGTATTTCTTAACCCACTACATATTAAAATACTCCCTCCGTCCATTTGATAAGTGTTCATTTGTTTTTTGCATGTGGATTAATGAGTATAATATTTTAAAGTGCAATGAGGTGGGAGAAATAATAATTTAATGTGTAATGGGTAGTTGTATTAATGTTGAGTGTGAGTCTCATATGTAGTGGGTTGAGTATAATAATATTATTGTGTGTGTCACATTAACCCAAAAAAAAATGGATACTTTGTATTGTGACAGACCAAAATGACAAAATGGACACTTATCGCGTAAAACAGAGGAAGTATTATATTCTTTAATTTCCGTACAAATATAACAACAATCATGAAACCGAAAGAGTAATAAAATAAAATAAAATAAAAGAAAGACTTTAAATAGAGACGGAAGGAGTAATAAAACAAAATAAGAGAGACCTTAAATAATTCAATGAGCAAAATTATATAAAGATTTTTCTTTAGTACGCACAACACACAAGACGTCCAAGAGTATAACATTAACATTATGTTTCAGAGGGTATACTCTTTAATTTATAAAAAATAATAGTGTCAATTGAAATAGAATTATATTAATATTTGAATAGATTTTTTTTCAAGGATATATATTTTTATATTAAATAATTGACATTTAATATTAAAGGATACAATTTTCTAGACCATTCATCGAATCTGAATACGGGCACGGTGCGCTCGGGACACAAATTTTATCATAACATTTTTTTAAGAAGTGATAAAATCTTTAATAAAAGAAAAGTGATAAATGACAATTGAACTATTTCATAAATAATTAATAAAACTTAATATTTGATCAATGAAAAATGTAGATATCCAATGTCCAATCGAATTGCTTTATAAAAATATCTTGAGATGAACAAAGAGTAACAATTTTAATAAAAAATAATACTCCCTCCGTCCCAAGAATACATTCGCACTTTTTATTTTGGTCCGTCCCAAGAATACTTTCACCTTCTAAAAATGAAAACAATACACAATATCAATAACCTTACAATACTACAATATTACAAAAATGTCACATTCTTTCTACACACAATCTAGTCAAAGTCAACTATATCATACACTTTATTCTATTCAATTATCCAAAATACCCCCTTCATTTCTTAAATTATTATAATAAAAGGTTATTTTCTTAAACTTTGTGCCATCAAATACATGAATATATTTTTGGGATGCAGGGAGTATCCGATTAATTAGAGGTGATAATAATCAATTTTAAAGCAAATTGTATAATAAGAGAGAGAGTCGTTGAAGTTACAGTTAACTACCAGCCGAGTTGGACGGTAGGACTGCAAAAGTTGGCATATCCATTCCACTCTCCTTCATACCAACCCTCCCCTGCTAATTCTCCTTCTGATTCTCTCGCAGGGGTACATCCATTGGGGATAATTTTGTAGACGAAGCCCTAATTATGGAGAGCCTCATCTTTTCCAATTCAATCTCTTCCAAATTCCATCAAAATCGCCCTAATCTTCCCCGGGTTGACTCTCCGCCGAAACTCGCTCGTTCCCCTTCTTTGCCTTTCTCGCTTGCGTCTGCCAAGTCCAAACGGCTCAACCCGCTTGCTGCAAATCTCCAGGATCCTTCTTTTGTTTCCCAAAAACCAATTGCTGAATTCCCCCGAAAGAATTTGTGTTCTTCTGTGGATTCGCCTACTGGGTTGGAGGCAAACCCCCGTTTTCTGCAACTAATTGCCCAGAAATTATGTGAGAGAAAGGTACTTTTGGATTTATTGGATTAATTGAGTTCAGAATCTAGTTAACCTTTGATTTTTGTTGCATTTTTTTCTAGAGTTTTAATAGGATAATACAAATGATTTTTCACTGTGGAAGCTCAATTATGCCTTTATCCGACGCATCAGTTTAATCGTGGTACAACTTTAAAGACTATCATTTTTAAAATTATCTCATCGTAAGGATGTGTATATTTTTTTGGGAATTATACTTCTTCTCATCATGTTATCATATGTTGAAAAATAGGTTTATCCTTGATGATTATTTTAATGGTTAATGGTTTGGTTTTGTTCAGTCTTTTCCCTTATCCAGAAAACGTCCTGTTTTTTTTCCTTTTGTGAGAAGGTGTTGAAAATAATTCTAAGTGTGTGATTACCCTGGCTGACTCGACTTTGATGGGGTTTCTCTCTTTGTTTATTTCTCTTGCTAATGAATCTTGCCTGCATTAGGAGTATTGTTGATCTGTAAAGAATAAAAACAGGAGACTTATCAGTTGTCGGTCATTAAAGAAGAAAAAACATGTTATCTCGAACTCTCTACCAGCGTAGATCCTGTATAATTATGAATGAGTGATAGGAGGAAGAGTGTGGTGGGTTGACAGAATTTCAGTGACTGATTTGTATCCTCTGTTCAGGTATTCTCTGCTATGAAGTTGATATTATTATCAGCAATTTTTTTGACATCACTCCATCCATCCATAGTGTTCCCGGCTTTTGCTAGCTTTCCGACTGCAGCCAATGCTGGAGGTTCAGCTGCAGTTGCAGCAAGAACCGGTATATTCTCTAGCAAGCTGTTCAGCAGTGCATGGACTGGCTTTCTTGCAGGCTGCTTACACACACTGTCTGGCCCTGATCATCTTGCTGCATTAACTCCACTCTCAATAGGGTGCACTAGGATGGAAAGTGCTGCTGTTGGAGCCCTATGGGGATGTGGCCATGATGCCGGGCAGGTCATATTCGGCTTACTCTTTTTACTTCTTAAGGACCGACTTCATATTGAGATCCTCAGTACTTGGGGAACAAGAGTTGTGGGGCTTACTTTACTTGTAATTGGTGCCATGGGAATCATGGAAGCCTCGGAAGCCTCTGCTCCCATTGTTGCGCTGGGAAATGGTGAGTGTGAAGTTAGTGGTGGCTATGAAGCTGTTTCGGCCCCTTCCATTACAAAGAAGAAGATTGGATTTGCCACTTTTGCCACAGGGGTTGTCCACGGATTGCAACCGGATGCTCTTATGATGATCTTACCAGCACTTGCGCTCCCTTCACGTCTGGCTGGCGCTGCTTTTCTGATCATGTTCTTGGTTGGGACAGTGATTGCTATGGGAAGTTACACTGTTTTTATAGGGTCTTGTAGTCAAGCTCTCAAGGATAGGGTTCCAAGAATTACTGAGAAGCTCACTTGGGCAGCTTCCTTTGTAGCAATTGCTCTGGGGCTTGCTATACTCGTCAGCCAATTCTTTGGACTCAGCTTGTATTGATTTTTTCTGGATTTCATCATTTGGTGGTAGTGGAAGATTTTGAGGGGTGAGAGAAACTAGTAAGTAAAGAACAAAGGTTAGTATCTGTAGTTTCATTTATGATTTTGAATTTAGTTATTCAAACATCTTGTGTTCCTTGACAAATGGTAGATCTCATGTGTGGATGGGAAGACCAACGAAAAACAAAGCTTTCCAAGTTTATTGTCTCCACAAAATTCATCCATCTGGTACTTAGACTATTGACTCTTTATACTTTTGGGTCGAGCTCTTGTGTGCAGCGTTGCACGAATTCAAGAAAAATCGACTTAAATAGTTCATTTGTTTGTGCTCATCTGCGAGTATCTCAAGAATCTCACTCACCTCCTGCCTAGTGTAATCTGACTGACATGATCTATGCTAGTAAACAAACTTTGTGCTAGATTTTTTTATTTGTTTTTAGAACTCCATAGATGATACCTATTGTTGACAAACCTGAATTAGAGAAACTCACCATTGTGTATATGGGATTGCTTTGATGTTTGTAGAGACCTAGAGAACTCACCATTGGTGGCAAGACTCCTTGCAGTTTTTATTATTTAAATAAGAAAATTAAACTTTTCCAAGATGTTGTAATGAGAAATGTTTTGATTTTCAATTGGACATTCAATTCGTTTATTTTTACATTCATTCATTCAAAGAATAATATAATTTAATTTTGAATACGTACCGGATAGGATAGGATAGGGTGTACTGAACACATGGGTATGTTGGTGTTTTGGAATTTTCTAACGGTAGATCTTGGGATTGAGTTTGTTGCCATTTCTAATGGAGGAGTTGCTGCCTTTAGAAAGCTGGAGATGTCTGCGACACTTTGGTGTGACATCTTCTGTATCATCTTATTATGAAATAACATTGTGTTGGGGTAGAGAAATCCAATCCCAATCCCTTGCCTTTAGGGTTTATTGATTAATTTAGGATATAATTTTATTGATTAATTTCGGGTATAGTTTTCATTCTCTCTTCTACGTGTCATTTATCCGTTGGAGTGTTAATCAAGCCACTTATAGTCTTTTTTTTTTCTCTTCATTCGAACCATTTAGGTTCGCCTTGTTGTAACAAAGACACAAATGATATACTATATGCTATATTCTAAGAATATATATGGAGAAGACAAAATTATTTCAAGCACCGACAGAACCGGAAGCGAACATTCTTTCAAAGAGAGGAGGACGGGTTATTCACATTTCATTTGATGAGTTCGAATCTGGCCTTTAAGGTAATGAGTTTATAGACAAATCTGGTTTGGCTCGTTAATTATCCGATCGAACTCGATTTGGCTCGTTAAACAAAACGAGTTAAGATTTCGAGACTTCTCGAGCCTAATAATTATTAATATATTTTAGATTTATTATTATAATTAAACAATAATAATTAATAAAATATTAATTATTATTATTAACGAGTCGAGCTCGATTCGATAACTTAACGAGTATAATATAAGCTCGAGTAGCTACAAGTCGAGCTGAGTTCAAGTCGAGTCGAGCTATCAAATTGGTTTTCTAATTTAAAAGCTCTAATTTGAATTAACGTTGTCGCAGACACATTTTCAGAGTCGTTTTTAAATGAAAGTAGTATTAGACTATTAGTGCAAGTGTTATGAGAAGTTTTAAACAAAATTGAATATTATACACCAATCAAAAGTCCAATTACCATCGTGAGTCTGTCCAATATTCTCATCACTATGACAGTGAACATACGTGTCTGCCTCATCCACCCACCATTAGAGGCGCCAACCATTACTATATCACAACCCTATTTTCTTTGAACTCTGACAACACTACTCAATTCGTTCATTAATCAACAAAATACACGATTTTAGGCAGGAAAAAAAAAACTAATATTTGGCAAATACCTTAACTTAGTGAGGTAAGTATGATGGAAATTTACGAAAAAACATGACTAATAGGTCATGATACATTTTATTTAAATGAGCCATCAATCTATATAAAATAAAGTTTAAAATCTGTATGAAGGTTTCGAATTGAGTCATAAATAAAAAACTGAATGTCCACAATATATTGTCTATACTTGTAAATTTAAATAACATTAATTAATTTTTGAGGAGATAAACTAGTACGGAGGGTATATTCACATTTTGGACAGGTTTTAACAAGTGGCTCAGAATTTTTAAATGGCAAAGTGGTTAATTTTTAGAGTTTTGCAAAAAGATAGCTGCTCCCTTACGTGTCACCACTCCGCTCAATTCATTATCTCATGCAGAACGAGAGGCCTGTAAGCATTCCGATTATGTAATCCACTACTCCGCCACCTTATAATACTCTGTACACCTCAACTCAATTTAAGATCGGGACCGTTGGATTCAACAATCGGCATGATGAGATTTGATCGAACTTTTAATCGCGCCACACCTGATCATGCACTATTTATATTCTACGAGAAGTTATAAAGATGGCTTCTCGCTCCTCCACTCCACTGAAGTCCAACAACAGCGTAACAGAACACACGCACTCGCACGCACTACAGGGTGAAGGTTTTGCTTCCAATGGCGAGGCCGTTGCAGGTTGAAGTCTACAATCCGAATGGGAAATACAGAGTTGTTAGCACCAAGCCTATGCCAGGAACACGATGGATTAATCTCTTGGTTCAACAGGATTGCCGTCTAGAAGTAATTTTCTCCTTACTCATCGTTCGATCGACTTCTGATTATTTTTGCACTGCTGATTCTCTTCTCTTCAACTTCCGTTTTGCAGATATGCACCGAGAAGAAAACTATATTGTCTGTTGAAGACATAATTTCCTTGATTGGTAATCACTGTCATGGGGTAATTGGACAGGTAAAGTTCTCACACTGTTTTTTCCCTTTTATAATACAGATGAATTTTCAGGTTTTAAATTGAATTTGAAGGTCAACTGTTTTGGATTTAGGGAATTTTTAGTTGTGTTTGATTTCATAATTGGTTGTTAATTAGTTGACTGAGGATTGGGGGGAGACGTTGTTTTCTGCATTGAGCGGAGCAGGAGGGACTGCATTCAGTAACATGGCTGTTGGGTACAACAACGTTGATGTCAATGCTGCTACGAAATATGGTGTTGCTGTTGGAAACACACCTGTAAGTTAGTTTGGTTTACTACATGTTTATTCATATGCTGCATCAATCACATAAGAAATTATCAAGGGGGTAAACTGATTAGTACTGAAGATAGAGGTTGAAAGAAGAGTACAAATTGATGTTTGTATTGTGATTGTTTTTGGAAATATTGTATACTGACAAGTGATCAAGATTTGGTTAACTAATTAGAAATGTGTGATCATTACATCAGGGAGTTCTCACAGAGACTACAGCTGAATTGGCAGCATCTCTTTCTTTAGCAGCTGCTAGAAGAATTGTTGAAGCAGATGAATTCATGAGGGCTGGTTTATATGATGGATGGCTTCCACATCTGTATTATTCTTTTCTCTTCGTTTGAAGCGCGACATTACTAGTCCAATGCAATTGCATGACTCTATTGTTTCTATTATAGTTTTGTAGGGAACTTACTTAAGGGACAAACTGTTGGTGTTATTGGAGCAGGTCGTATAGGATCAGCTTATGCTAGAATGATGGTAATGTTTCCGATTCATTCGTCCAAGAATATCATGACTATTTGTTATGTGTTTCTGAACTACTGAACTCTTTTTGTTGCCTCATTTGTTTTTGCTGTTATTCTGATGGGAGCAAACCGGTTTTCTGAAATAGGTTGAAGGCTTCAAAATGAACTTAATCTACTTCGATCTCTACCAATCCACCCGTCTTGAGAAGTTTGTCACAGGCATGTTGGTCACTCTAATATTATAAACACTCTCCTAGCTGATATATAAAATCCTAATTCATAATCTTGACATTGCAGCTTACGGTCAGTTCTTGAAAGCGAATGGTGAGACTCCGGTTACATGGAAAAGGGCCTCATCAATGGATGAGGTGCTTCGAGAGGCTGATCTGGTAGGCGTTCGTTCGCCTGATACATACATTCTTGTTATTGAGTAAAGTATTCTGGTAAATCTTTGTTTTAATGCTTTCATAGATAAGTCTTCATCCAGTGCTGGATAAAACAACATATCATCTGGTGAACAAAGAAAGGCTTTCCAAGATGAAGAAGGTAAGAAATTTACTAATGCTTGAAGTAATAGGCAATGACTGATATATATAAATCATAAATGCAGGAAGCCATACTTATAAACTGCAGCAGGGGACCTGTTATAGATGAGGTAGCTCTAGTTGAGCATTTGAAAGCAAATCCTATGTTTCGAGTTGGTCTTGATGTCTTTGAGGTAACTAAACTAAACTAAACTAAACATCATGGGCTCTTCCATTTCATCATTCATGTAACACGCGCAATCAGTTTGATTCGATTAACGAATTCTCCTAGGACGAGCCATATATGAAACCTGGACTTAAAGACATGAAGAATGCTATAGTTGTTCCTCACATAGCCTCTGCTTCAAAGGTAATTAATTGTTTCTTCACCTCCACACTAAACTATTTACCATCTAGTTTCACTCATCGAACGTCACATGTACAGTGGACTCGTGAAGGAATGGCAACATTGGCAGCTCTAAATGTCCTGGTACATCAAGTTTCAAACCATAACCAACTACTCAATTTTCAAGTATATATCCAAAGTTTCCACATGTTTACTTGTTTTTCCTTGCAGGGCAAGGTTAAAGGATACCCCGTTTGGGGCGATCCGAACCGGGTTGAACCGTTCCTGGACGAGAACTCCCAACCACCTGCTGCGAGCCCCAGCATTGTGAATTCAAAAGCTTTAGGTAACTACTATATCATTTTGTGAATTTGTTACCATGAATAGTGTTCATCCGGTGTGTCCTAATGTGACTCATTTCATTGGTAAAATGTGGCAGGATTGCCGGTCTCCAAGCTTTGAGTAATAAAAACACTGACTGCCTATTTTCAAATCTTTGTACTAAGGGAACAATATGAGTATCTTCATTTATTTCTGGGCCTTGTAAATTCTCATCATTATGGAGCATACAAACCGCCTCCTACTTTTAATATTAATCAATTAATGTGGAGTAGTATATTTAATATCGGTTTGTATGATGGCAAAAGCTTGTGTGTTTCCGTGTGCCTTTAGAATTTTGTGCTAAATAGTATACCCTTTAGTATAAAGATGTGTACCCTTTATTTTACAAGACAAAATTTTGTGTGCGCCCGGGCGCATGGAAGCACACTCCTGTGCCTTTAGAATTTTGTATTAAATTGTACTCCCTCCGTCCCATAGATAAGTGTCCGTTTGCTTTTTGCACGTGGATTAAGGAGTATCATATTTTAAAATGTAATGAGGTGAGATAAATAATATTTTAATTTGTAGTGGATAGTTGTATTAGTGTTGAGTGTGAGTCCATGTATAGTGGGTTGAGTATAATAATAGTATTGTGTGTGTCATATCAACCCAAAAAGGAAATAGACACTTTGTATTGGGACGGACCAAAATGACAAAATGAACACTTATCAAGGGGACGGAGGGCGTATACCCTTTAGTATAAGGATGTGTACCCTTTATTTTTTGAAGAAAAATAAAAAATATAATGAAAAGTGTATACAATTTAGAATAAAATGGTGTACCTTTATTAATTAAAGTGTATACCCTTTAGAACAAAATAATGTACAATTATCCGTAATAATAAATTCTAAAGGCACACGACGCAAGCCTCACTCTTGTATGAGACTCCATATTGTTAGTTATGATTTGACATTTATTAAAAAATAAAAAAAAGAGTGGTGTTATTTACCCATCATTTTTTATTAAATACACATTCCTTTTAACTTTTAATTTTTTAATTTTACTGCATACACACCCCTAAAATTACCAAGCCACCCTTTCAAAATTAAGCCTGTTATAAGAAATCTCTCTCTCTCTTCTAAACTTGAAGATTTACTTGGATACTACCAACAAAGATCCAATTAATGACCAAATTGCGATGTACTAGATATTTACGCCATTCAATATTTTTTCCTGTTGGAGAAAATGGCTCAATCCACCAGTTCTGCCCAATTTTCATCCGATGAGGAAAACACAACGGGATTGCGGAATGTTGATTTTTGGCATTGCGGCTTCTGCAAAGCATTGGAGTAAAAGAGGAAAGAGTACATATATAAAACTATGGTGGAAAGTGGAAACCCGAATTGCAGATGCGAGGAATCGTGAGGATTATGGTGAACATTAGTATGATAGGCTAGGAAGTTAGAATGTTGCTGTGAATGTCTACGATTTTACATGATACAACATCAATTTATAAAACTCATGATTGTTCATGTAGGGAGGAAATCACAATCACTATTTTAACTTATAATACTGAAATCAAATGCTTATGAATTTCTATTGGGTAAATCAACTATAGACATCATCGAGACTTTTCAATCTTATTGAAAAAATTAATTTCGATTGTCAACCCAAATGATGACACTTTGAAAAAGCTATTGAAACTTTTTAATCGTATTATAACTAAGCAATGAATTTTTCTTTCTACTTTTTGAAATAAAATTAAAGCCGTTATAATGGAATGGAGTATAAGGTACTAGCTATATGAAATTGGTAAACTGAATTAATCCGCATAAATATTAAAAAAAAAATAAAAAATTCTAACATAGAATGCCCTAAAGCACTCAAATTTTTATAAACGTATGTGATACGAGATATTATGTAGTATATTTTTAAACTATTAATTAATAAATTTGGGTTTGCATATTTATCTTACAAATGTACATATGAAATCTCAACATACCTAAAAATCACTTAATTCTAAATATTGACATGAGTTTTTAGAACGGAGTGTATCTTATGCCCTCAAACAATATTAATTTTGAAAATTATTAATGAAATTGAGTTTATAAACATATCTTAATACTAATTACTAAGAATTGCACTGTCATGTGTAAAAATTATAATTAGTACACACAAAAATGTAACTTATATAAAAAAAAAGTAGGATATCATAAAATTAAAATTCTAATTAAAATTTTAAAAATTATTAAGGAAATTGACTTTACAAACATATGTTAATACTAAAAATTGCACTGATAAAATGTTCATACATAGACACAAATACAACTCATATAAATAAGTAGGATTTCATAAATTTATATTCTAATTTTAATTCGATGAAAATAATCTCAGTTAATAGTTGCATTTCTATATAGGGAGTACTTATACGGATCTAAATTCGTGTGTATGGGCGTATAAGAGACTTACTCATAATTCAACTATAATGCGTCATGTATTATGTTGTTTTTTCGCTGCTCCTTACCATTGGTCTATAACTTCATTTATTACCCAATAATCTCTCGCCACGTCATGTATGAACAGTAGAAAGTCTTTTGTTGACAAAATTTCAGGTTTCCACTCTTCTCTCATCACCTGCAACTCATTTTCCTCTTCTGCATTTCCCCATTTTCTCCTGTTCTTCCAGGTCAGTGAGAAAGAAGGCGCACCGGATTTATCCAAGTTCGCCAGTAATGGCGGAGATTGAGCCGCTGCTGGAAATTCGCTCCGCCGATCAGGAGAAGCTGTCGGAAGTTGAAGAGCCACGCAGCACTGTTCCTCTAAGAAAAACTGCTCGACTAGCTTCGCTCGATGTTTTCCGAGGCCTTTGTGTTTTCGTAATTCTACTTTCCTTTACCTCTATCACTTTATTGAAACTGGATTACTTGCACCACCTCTCCTTTTTACTTCAAATTTTAATTGATTGGATCGAATTTTCTGTGTTTACTTATTTGGATTTATTTCTGATCTGATCATTGAAGAATCTGAGCTCGGAAGTAGCTATATCTGATATATTATAATGTATGATGTGGATTCCTCTCTTTTATTATTATTTTTTTAAAAAAATATTGTTACAGTTTTATGTTTACATAATCTCTTTTCACTATAGAATTGGGTGTGAGCTTATGGATATCTTCTATAAGAGGTGGTCAAGTAGGACTTGGATACAGAAGCTTTTCAAAAGTCTTGTTTCTTAATTTTACATGGAAGAAATGTTTAGCAATGCATCTTTGCGGTGTGGTGATTTTGAGTGTGAATCGTAGTCTAGGGTTCTAAATTTTTGGATATTATTTTTTGAGTTGTAAACTTGTGATAATAGTGGCTAAAATAAGATCCTTGTTCAATTCGATTCCATTTGAAATTTTATTAAGCTTAGCATAAACTGATGCTATTAAGATTAAATTTAAAGTACCCTTTTCTTGACATAATTTAATCAAGCAGGAATTGGGGTCTTGATGATATGAGTAACGCTAAAAAACTGACCAATATTTTCCATTTATATATCAAGCTAAGCTCCCTACTTAGTTTTAGGCTGGCCAAGTGATTAATTTTTCTCTTTTGACCTAAAATTATTTGCTTTCAGCTTATGATGCTAGTAGATTATGCTGGTTCAATTTTCCCAGTAATTGCTCATGTTCCTTGGAATGGTCTCCACTTGGCAGACTTCGTGATGCCTTTCTTTCTGTTTGTTGCTGGGGTTTCTGTGGCAATAGTATACAAGGTAACTCTAATCATTTACCACACACAAACCATCTATCAGGTTCTGGTTAAGGCATACAGTGGGTTTTAGCTTATTGAAGTCATATTATGGTATGAAGGGTATTTCATTGGAACTAAGAAGTATGATATCTCAGTAATCCTGGTTCGTGCCGCTGTGGCTTAATTTGCAGAAAGTTTCTAACAGAGTTGAAGCTACCTGGAAAGTCGTCCTTAGAGCACTGAAACTTTTCCTCCTTGGTGTTTTTTCTTCAAGGTGCTAAAACTATCTCTTTGGATCTTCCTATTAGTATTTATTATCTATTGTACATGGGAAAAGCAGAAGCTGATTTACATTTTCCCACAAGGGTACTGAATTCATGTATATACGTTTCCATAAGCAATCAAATATGTGGAAAACATGGAATGTGTATAACTTAGAGTTTAAAGTATTTACAGTAGTACTTACAAAATAATTGCTAGACGATAACAGATATTATGTTCAATATTTGGAAAAAAAATGTTTAATCACAATACCATTATCCTTTCAGATAATTGTACTGGTGTGTTATCTTTCATTATTTCTCATCTGACTTCTGCTTGATTTAATAATTGGCAGATAAAATAAAAGGCTTGCCTTGTTACAGGTGGATATCTTCATGGTATTACTTCTTTAACATATGGAGTGGACATCGAAAAGATAAGAATATTTGGCATCTTACAGGTTCTTTTCACATGTGTGAGGCTTAGAACAAAGTAAGGGTGACACATGCTGACATTTTAATAGTTTCTTTCATGTAGAGGATAGCAATAGGATATGTTGCAGCACTGTGTGAAATACGGCTTCCATGTCAAAGGTGGCAAGGAGATGGTTTCCGTCGGATTTGTAATTGACAGTGGTGAGTCAAAACTGGCATGATGATGGGTTTTGTAATTTTGGAGAATAGTAGTCCTTCTAACAAATAAAGGTAAAAATATGGTTAATGAAAAATAAGCCTATCACTTCCCATTCATCTGCAGACTGTACTGAGATATTGTTTCTGGTTTGACTTTGTGATGCAACATTAAATTGTTTCCATATGCTCAACTAAATGGGACATTCTCATAAATATGTGTTCTTACATTTTTGGACATTGTTATGGAATCTCATTTGGATGACAAGGAGAATTCTAAATCAAGTAGTCTTCGAAATTTCTTAGATTAACTAATTATTCCTATCACAGGACACCTTTTCCTGAAAATGTTCGTTTTTCTCTTCTTGTAGGTCTATTGTATTATTGCTGTCTGTAATATATTTAGGGTTATTATATGGCTTGTATGTTCCGGACTGGCAATATGTGGTGCAATCAGATCACTCATTTATGACTGCAAGTAATGACATTGTCTATTCGGTAAGATAGCTTGACATCTTTTTCTCAATTTCTGTTGGTTATTCTAAGTCTGATATTGATACCTTAGGCAAGATTTAAGTTTATTAAAATGATATTTCGGGCTATGTTTTTCTAAACTTGAGAGATATTTAAAGTAAATGAAATAAGCCAGAACAAACTTGGTTCCTCTGAGAATTTGCCTCCACAGATTTCAAATGCTTGATTTTGGTTCTGAGACTGTTGCTGTATATTCCAGTGATCACGTAGCAGAAAATGGGCTAAAACAAGATAGTGTAGCTTTGCTAAAGTAATGTGATATCACAATTAGGATGAAAAGCAGGACAGCAAAAGGGTTAGGAGACATGTTCAAACTGTCAGTTTACTGTTATTTTTATGACCACGATCAACCGCAGGTTAAATGTTCTGTAAGAGGCGATCTTAGTCCTGCCTGCAGTTCTGCTGGAATGATAGACCGCTGTATTCTTGGAGTTGATCATCTTTATACAAAGCCTGTTTACAGGAATCTGAAGGTATTTTCCTTTGTACAGCGCTATAAATCTTAGGTTTATGACATGCTACCCATTTTGTGCATAATTTCATCATTTCTAAAAAATGTAGGAATGCAATTTTTCCAGCTATGGTGAAGTGCCACAATCTTCGCCTTCATGGTGCCATGCTCCTTTTGATCCTGAAGGTATTTTGAGGTATGGTATAATATTTAAATACCTCAGGAATCTCAACATAAGGATGTAGAGTTTTCTTTTTCTTTTTCTATACCTATTTATATCAAATCTTAATTCATAGTTCCTCATATAGACTCGTGTACTAACAGCTCACTCACAACTGCTGTGACCTGTGTTATTGGACTCCAGTATGGCCACATTCTTGTACAATTACAGGTTAGATATAGGATGCTGTCATTTGCTTGGTTTTTGTGCACTTCAGACTAAACGTAATGTTATATACCGCTTTGGTTCATTTATTGTGGCTAGAGTTCAGGATGGAGGCAGATTTTATTTCCTCACATCCATCTCAATATGAAATGTATCTTCAAACATATTCGTCTAGCCTAAGAAGTACCATCTTCTGTAATATTCATTAAACTCTACTTATTGTTGTGGAGCTAATTGCAGTCAATTATGTTTCAGCATCACAAACAG
This sequence comes from Pogostemon cablin, assembly GCA_023678885.1. Taxonomy (NCBI): domain Eukaryota; kingdom Viridiplantae; phylum Streptophyta; class Magnoliopsida; order Lamiales; family Lamiaceae; genus Pogostemon; species Pogostemon cablin. The sequence goes on along the minus strand of CM042954.1, from coordinate 19,678,420 downwards.
CGGCTTTGGAATTGGCTCATGTTATCAATTTCATTAATGGGTCTTGGTCTATTACTTGCCATCTTAGGTATTTATATTTTATTTGTCTTATGAGATCCTATGCGTGTTCATTATGGAGGACCTGAGCTGCATGTTTCCTCATAGGCGCCGTACTTATCCAACCTTCTTCTCCATGCTTTTTTTTTTTTTTTTTGTGGTGGAAAAAAAGGCAGGCCAATACAACAAATGTACACTAATGAATTAATGAATTGCTCTTAAAAGAAGTTTTACTTTCAGTAAACTAGCACAAATGCAACCATTTCATTGAACATGAACTATTAGCAGGCTAGCAGCTTCAAATCAGCATTTCACAAAATCAACCCTATGAGTTTGATCCTTACTGTAGAAAACCAAGTGATAGTTGAAGGTTAACAACTAGTGGCTCTGCTAACTTTGGTTAAATTACTTCAATATACTCTCTTGAAGAGTGGAAATGAGATGTTTGATGCATAAGCAATGTTAAAAATTTTCACTAATGTTCATTTTTTTATCAAATGCATGAATGAAACTCACACAGAGTCATATATTTTAAGTTTCCATTGATGTTGATTCTATGTGAGTGCTTAATAGCTCTTTTGATATGTTGTCTGTAATTTTATTGGAGTGACCTGATTATATGCTGAAGCAGCTACTGAAAATATATGGGCTTTTATATGATGATCATTCCAATTCCCCTCTCTCTCTCTCTCTCTCTCTCTCTCTTTTTTTGTATATTCCTCTACTCTGAAAAAAATAAACCATTTCTTTTTTTTTTTCTTGCATTCAGGGATGCCCCTTAACAAAGCTTTGTACACAATCAATTATATGATGGTTACCTCAGCTTCTGCTGGAATCACTTTTTGCGCACTCTATGCATTGGTAAGTAACACTCATTCTGTCATTATCTGCGTATATTATTTTGCTAACTTGACTGAGAGGTTTGCCTTTCTTGCTACTACTGTGAAGATTGGGACAAATAGTTGCCAATTGGAAGGTTTCTGTATTCATAAAGGGCTCCAACATTTCCTAACATCTCCAATGTTAATATGTATGATGTAGATTATCATCTCCAATGTGTTTGGTGCAGGTCGATGTTTACGGTTGGAGATGGCCGACGTTTGTGTTAGAGTGGATGGGAAAGCACGCACTCAGTATATTCATTCTCGTGACATCGAACATCATAGTCATCATGGCTCAGGTGTTTTACCTGAAATCTCCAGATAATAACATTGTAAGTAGTTTTAATGTTTCCACTACACTATCAAACTACAACAGCCTAAACTGTGTTGCGTCCAATTCAACAGGTACGCTGGATAGTGACCCAATTCGTGCATAAATGAGTTGCTCATCCTCACACACAAGCTGTGAAGATTGCTTCTGACATGTGACAATAGTACAAGGTGATTTTATGGGACTGAGTATAATTTTCAGAAATCTCAATTAGAATATCTTTTATTTCAAGTTAGTTTGTACTTTGTTTGTCTCTACTGAATACCAACAAGTATACAATACATGTAAAGTCCCAAACAGTTATTGGTGCTTTGCCTTTACCTGCATTCAACCATGTGTATGTATAATTGTGTATATATATATATATATAATGCTAATACAGGAGTACACTTTCATTTAGCTTCATCTGATCTTTCTACAGCTTTGAAATGGTACTCACCTGGTATTTGATGATGATAGTCTCGGTAATTCTGAATCACTAATAGCCTATAGGGTGAATTTTGTGTTTGTCGTGGAAATCAATTGTACTTAATTATTTGCCATACTATAATCTATGTACAATGATAATACTAGCATACACTCCTCCGTCCAATTTATATTTGCCTTTTGTACATGATTAAAAAATATAATTTTTTAATGTACGGTTGTATTAGCGTTGGGCAAAGATTTGGATGAGATCTCTATCGTATACGGATCCCAATTCATTTTTTTAAAGGCCTATTTATTTGTTATAAAATTAGAAAATTAAAAATCGAAGGAAATTAATTGATTTATTTACTATAAAAAATAGTTTGTCTTGTATAAACTTGTATGATACACTTTTATTCTTAAATAAATTAAAATTACTCTCAAAATAATATTACTCATATAAAAAATTAGTATTATTTACAGTTCTAAATAATAATTTTTCATATATTATAAAGTAAAATTAAGGTGGATGTGCATCCAATTCAAAGGGTAGAGCATCCTAAAGAGTAATTAATTATAAATAGGATAGTAAAATATTTTACAAACATCTTAAAAAAGTATTTGGTGAAGGGTAGAGCATCCTAAAGAGTAATTAATTATAATAGGATTGTAAAATATTTTACAAACATCTTAAAAAAGAGGGGTAGAGCATCCTAAAGAGTAATTAATTATAAATAGGATTGTAAAATACTTTACAAAGCATCTCTCTACTTTACATAAAAGTAATGTCGATCGTACATTACTTGGTGAATTTGTATATATATTCTATAAATATAAACAACTAATCAAATTATAAATAAATTTAGGTTCCAAATATTCAAATATAACTAAATATTAAATTATAATAATGTTACATCCAAAAATAATCGGTAATATAAATATTTAAAATAAATAAATAAATAATAATATTAGATACTTGTGCACAACTTGTAAAAAAAAAACAAAATTTGTGACATTTGAAAAAAAATTGTAACATAATGCACATTTTCAATCATCTTAAAATATAAATTTTAGCATCCATCACCTTTTTTTAAAAAAAAAATTATCGTGATGGTCATGAAAATAAAGTATGAATTAAGTAGCTTCCTGTTGCATCTCTCACAAGGCGATGACTGCGATAGCCTACAAAATTTCGATTCCATCCAAACCATTCGATTGCCATCCAACCCATGAATTAAGTAGCTCCTTGTTGCATCTTTCGCATGGCTACAAAATTTTGATTCCATCCAAACCATTCGATTACCATCCAACCCATCATTGGATAATTCTATAAATAACCTTTTGTTGAAGAAAAGTACTAACATCTCTACAAAACAATGACGTCAGAAAAGAATCAGATCGAGCCAAAACACCATCAACACTCCTGTTTAATTTTCTATAAACAATCCTCTATGGTGAGGGAAAGCAGCATGTGTAATTTTTAATGGGATACTTTTTGGTGTAGTCAAATTATTATGTATACTCATTTTTAGAAACAAATATATACATTTTGTTAGTCAATTTCGTTTTATTTTTAATGAAAATTGAATTTAAAGAACATTATACAATTATAAAAACATATACTCCCTCCGTCCCCTTGATACATATCAATTTTGGTCCGTCCCATTACAAAGTATTCATTTCATTTTTTGGATTGATGTGACCCACAACTACTACATATGACCCCACACTCAACACTAATATAACTACCCACTATACATTAAAATATTATTTCTCCCATCTTACTATACATTAAATTATTATACTCCTTAATCCACATGCAAAAAGTAAACGAATACATTTCAAGAGGACGAAGAGAGTATACATTATTGAATAAAAATTTGCATATGCGGATGCATGTAGGATATCAACATTTAGGTGTACTCTATTATTTTAATAAGTCAGGGGCTCATTTCATCTGATGCATAAAAAAATAATATAATAATAAAAAGTTTGAATAAATAAAACAAAATAATATATGTTGATTTGATTCTGTGAGATAAGCTCTGCACGCTTCCCAAATTTGAACTTAGTAGTAATATGAAGTTCTGCAGTTTGTGTACTACCATTTTCCTTTTTTTATATGTTCCTGCCAATTAGGCCCTAAAATTTTTTAAAACCCATTGGGCTTCCAAACTTGATTTAAGGCTCATTTCAAGCTTGATTTGGGCTTATTCACGTTTACAAGTTGCAATCAATAATGATGCACAATTAATAACTTAGAATTAAGTAGGAACTTAAAAAAAGAGGTAAATTAAACTGGCATCACACTCCAATAGTAAATCAATTTAGGGTGTGATTAGGGTAAATACACAATTCAAATTCAATTAGTCAATTGATGTGGATTATTGTATGGTGTCAAACTCAAAGAAACCAATTTTAGTGTCCTCATCCCACAAATTTTAAGCATTATTTAACAAAATTTATTTGTCTTTTTCATTAAAAATAGAACTATTCTTTATGTAAACTATAAATTATTTATCATCAAGTAATTAAATTCAACGATTATCACTTGTTATCCAATAGAATAACTTTTGTGAAATGCTCTCGGTACAAGTTTTTGCCTAATTATGATTAAATAATGACTTGAAACACCTTGAGAGAGTGTAATTACTAATTAGTATATATATTAATTAATTAATACAACAATAATGAAATTGCTTATCTAATAAAGGAACTGTCTTCATCATGGGATGGAGAGTCAATTTGTAATAATGAAGGCCAACGAAAAAAATAACAATACTAACCTAACTTTACTAATATCCACATAATCTAACAAATTAAGTCCACTATATATGTTGCTATTTATGCTTTAATTTTTCCTTCTACATATTTTTTTAAAATAAAGATGACAGTCAATTTGTTTATTAGCTTCCAGATCTAATTTGATTTAATCAAATGTTGTTTGAACGTACTAGCAATACAAGCATTGAATTTTTTTTCGATTGGAAAATTTTGGGTAGTATTTGAAAGATAGCTTACAAAAACTTGGATAAAGTCGAAGCGAAAGTGAACTCTAGCTCTATTCGTAAGACGAGATTACTTTGTTCTTAGGTGTTTTACAGTCTTACAGCAATCGTCCCCATAATGCAATAATTTTTCAATTCTTGTTCATAGCACAACAATACTATAGTTATCGGCGAACGGAAGAAGTATTTAGAACTTTCGACTTAGGAAAGAATTATAACACTTGATTGTGATATTAGGCTTAGAATGCACTTAAACAAACTATGCATTATATGAAGGGAACTTGAAATAACTCGCTTAGAACTTATCTGCTTAAAATGGAATGAATCATGTGACTATTTATAATTATGAAGAGTGGCCCATTATGAAAAGTTACCACCCAGTCATTGTGGACGGTAAAATAGTACCTTTGATTAAGGAGTTAGTCTCTTGTAAATCGAGTTCACATCATAAATCCTTGTAAATCATGTGGTCCTCTTTAATTTAAATATTCTAACAATACATAGGGTATATAGGATTGAAAGGGGGACCATAGAGTTTACACCGTGAACCCGATTTATACAAGTATTTGTATTGATAGCAAGATATTGGTTTGATGACTCAAATCACATCTCTTTACTAGGTTCACACTCATTAGCCATTACAATCACCGATGCACTCGAAGATTCAAGCCATGTGTGCACACCGAGCCACGGTTGAAACCACAACCCAAGCCGACGACCCGCAAGCTAACCCAAACCAAACTCGCCAAGTCTAACTGACGTATCGGTCCACCCCACGTGATGCTTTTTCTCACCCATTAGACATTGCAACCACCAATGCACTTGATGGTTCAAGCCACATGTGCGCACCGAGCTATGGATAGAAGAACCGCAACCAATCGACAACCCGCAAGCTTATCCGCACCAAATCGAGTCGAACATATATAGACTAGACCTGGACTGAACGGGTGAACTGAAACGGACATTTTTTTACATAAAAATTCCTAATTTATTTTTTAATTAAGTGATATATAATAATAATAATAATAATAATAATAATAATAATATTATTATTATTATTATAGGCTGAAGCAATTATAAAAAGGCTAAATTTTTTTTTAATAGTATAGTCAATGGATAACTTAATAAATGCTCCCTTCGTCCCATAAATAAATTCACACTTTCTATTTTTATCCGTCCATAAGTTCACACTCCAAATAAAGAAATACACACAAATCAATAACCCCACAACACACTTTAATTTCAAAATTGTCACCCCTTTACAACTCACATAACTTACTTTATAATTTATTTATTACCTAAAAATACCAAACTACCCCCAAAAAGTAATTTTTTCTTAAACTCCGTATCTATATGTGAACTTATTTATGGGATGGAGGGAGTAGTTTATACATTATCTTCATATACCTCAATAAATTAAACAAACAAACTGCATGGAAGAACATTAAAGATTATTCTAATGTGTTCTTTCGGAAAGACTTTTCAATGACAGCAGAAGAAAGATGAACCTGGAATATTCCCTTCATAATTAGCAAACAAAGAAATCCAAAAGAATTATACTTGATTCCCAATTATTTAGTGTGCAATAGTAATAAATAAATTTAAAATATCCTTTTAGAAAATCAGGAAAACATGTACTTCTTCTGTCCCGGCATAATTATGGCAGTCCCAAGTAATAAGAGCTAGAAACCTTATGTTTAACATAAGATTTTTAACCCTCTTAGTCTGGGATGGAGGGAGTATATATTTATACAATGAAGCAAAAGAACAGTGTGAAACGTAAGTCTTTCGGTGAAACGGATAAAAATTGATAATATTTTAAACAAAAATTAATATTTAATTAATAAAAAGTGATAATATTACTATTAATTATTTCATTAACAATTTATAGTATAAATAAAAAATAATAACATTTACAAGAAAAATTGATAATGCTTTTAATAAAAAAATAATAAATATTTACAAAAGCATAAAATTGTATGATACGATTTTACCCAACACTTTATATAGACAATCAAAGTAAATTATTAATGATAACTATTTATAAAAGCGTAAAATTGTGTGATATGATTTTACGATTTTACCCAACACTTTAGACAATCAAAGTAAATTATTTTCAATTTTTATATATATGAAACAAATTCATATACTATCATGTTTTACTAAAAAGTTATCCTTTTGAATATTTTTTTAAATTTAAATGTAAAGGATTATTCAATAAAATAATACGAAATACTTATAATTATTAAAAAAAAAAAAAAAAAGAAAAGAATAGAAAGAAGGGTATTCTATCATATTAAATAAATTTACTCATATTTGATAAAGGAATAACATATACTCCCTCCGTCTGCATTAAGGTTTACGTTTTTCATTTGAGTTGTCTAAGTTAAGGTTTACAATCCTTTTTTTTTTTGTCAAGTTAGGCCTACACAAAACAATTAATTATTTCATGTATGGTCCACACATAATACAAATACAACTATCCACTTTACGTTAAATATTAGGAATAATTATTATTAGATACACATCGTGAAATTATATTACTAATAGATGCTAGGAGTATTTTAAATTAGTATTAGGTGCAAAAATTAAGGATGGTTTTCCTAATATACCCATTACATTATTAATTAAATTTTAAATCTTAAATAATATCTTCCATTATCAATTAAATTTTAAATCATAGAGAATATCTTCCATAATTTTAGATATTATCTTATTGCGTATACAATTTTTTTTAATAATTCCCTCTCCACCATTGAAGGAGTCAATTCTGCGCCATTGTTTTGGCCGTCAAGATTGCTATAGTTCGTCTGAACGTCGATCGAAATATGGATATAAACTATGTGTGCACAAGAATACACTAATTGTGCAACAACATAATAGATTGTGCAATGTTTTTAAAATGTTGTGCAGTAATATAATATATTTTGCATACTTATTATTCCTTCCGTCCCACTATATCTTTCACACTTCCTTTGTAATTTACAAAGGAAGTGTGAAAGTTATGATGGGACGGAGGGAGTAACATGTTTTGCTGCAATATAATAGATTGTACAACATTTCAAATTATTGGATGGCAAACCAATTTACGCATAAAATCAGAAGCTGAATTCTAAATAAAAATTATTTCGAGAAAATAGATACACTTTTCAACAATGGTAATGTTGTGCAGCCTTATACACAAATTGTGCAGACATATATCTAGTTGTGCAGCCTTATTCATAAATTGTACTGAATACATAGTAATTTTCATCGGCATAGTTTTCTTCCTTGAGCAGAAGTTTTATCAGTTGTTCCTCCCTGCTTCATCAATGATCTCTCTAATGTGCTTTGGATGCACAGTGAAGATGGAATGTTGGTCGTGCGGTGGGAGAGATGGACTCGGCGGTGGGTGTAACCTTAATTCATGTAACTAAGATGGACTCTAACTGTGTGGTTATGAAATGGGAGAGATGAGCTCCAATTGTGAAATGACGAAAGGAGAAATGGAGAGATGTCGGCGGTGGCGGCGGTAGGTTGTGCGGTGGAGAGATATCTCTCTTACGTTACGGTGAAGAAATGAATTTCTCAATTTGTGAAATGAATTCTTGTAATTGTGCCCCAAAATATCGGGCCACAAAAGGGGATAAGATAATGTTGTTGCAATTTTCATGGGTTGTGATAAGAATTATATTGGAAGGGTATATTTGGGATTGTCCAATGTAATTTGACATCTAATACTATATTTATTTTAGTTGGACGTACCTAGAAGTAATAATAGGATATAATTTGCACCTATAAGTAAGTACCCCTAAATATTATTTCTCTCGCCTCACTATATATTAGAATATTATATAATATTTTTTAATCTACGTGTAAAAAGCAAACGTAAACGTCAATACGGGACGTAGGGAGAATGAGAGTGGAAACAGAACACCACTTCTCATGTACCCAATAACATACACATATATGTGCATATATATCATAAATTACAATCATATACATGGTCTTCTTTTAATGAGAATAAGCAAATAAAAAAATACTTAATTTCAGAAATTATTTTTATGTTAGAATAAATTACATGTTGTTTTATCGAAAAACAAATCACATGCACTTGGAAAATATATATTAAATCCTAATATAATTGGAAAAAAATACAAATTAACTGATGCTGGAAAATATTAATTTTTAGCTAACAGTACACACCTATAATAATTAATAAAATATTAAATTTTTATAGTATAATAAAAATAATTTTTATTAATTAATAAAAGTCAAACTTATTAATTAATTTATTTAAGAATTAATCCAAATAACATAAATTAATTATTTTATTTTATTAATTTTTCATACATAAAACGTTATCCAGTATTATTGAGAAGATAAGCTTAATTAAATCACACACGAAATTCTCTGTACATTTTAAATTGTGGCCTTACTTGCATAGTCGATTTCGTTGTCATTCCCAATTATTTGATTTTTAACAGGTCATCAAAGATGTTGTGGTGACAAAAATATTTAGGAAAATAAAAAAATAATTGTCAGAAAATAAGCTTTCTGAACCGATCAAACCTCACAAGAAACGCTCAACTCTCTCTAGGATTGATTAGTGTATGTGATTGTATGTGTGTAAAACAATGAAAAGAAGATGATGTTTACGTGGTTCGATTCTAGAAGGAACCTACATCCACGGGGAGAAACAAGAGCTCTTTTATTAACCAAGCTTTACAATGGGAAGAAACTAACTACTCTAATGGTGAATTGATCTTGGAAGGATGCATAATACTTGGCCTTCAAAACTGATCTACTAGTGTTGTTTATATAGACTAGTTAGCTGTCAAAACCTTTCTTGATAACCGTATTGACTCCTACCCTATTAACTGATGTGTAAACAAGTGCAGTTGGTTATTAACCACCACAAATGATTTCCACCACACATTAGAAACTGCTCCAAAATGATGGCTCATGCATCTCTTTTATCTTTCCAAATTGTTGCAGTCTGTTGTAATTGCTTTTAATCAAGCTTCATGCATCCACTCTTCATGTCATCACTCCTATATACCCGTTGTACAACTCATCAACCATGCAACAACCTAAGTTGATTTAGTATTTCAAGCATACACATTCAACAATCTCCACCTAAAAACTAAATCCAATAAAACAAACCACTTGCTCTCCCACACTGTTCTACATGAAACAACAATCTTACACATTATTCTTTCTGATTTAATGTCAAGGATCAGCAACCTTGTCCACTGTTCTTTAAGGGAACAACAACCTCTTCCATCCTTGAAAAAATTCAACAAACACTCACTAAGTTCAAGCATGGCTTAAACTTAGCAATGGACTCAACTTTGCTGGAGCTTTCTACCTTCTTTTTGTTGCAAGTACTTTTCCTCCACTTGACTGTATATGATTTCAAAGTAGTATACATCCTTCTACACTTACACTTGATGGCTTTTCCACAACTTTTAGCTTCAAGAGTCTCCACCATAAGTGCTAGTGCATCATGATCAAATGATGTATGCTCCAACTTATCAACCTTTCTCTCTTTCTTAGCAAGCTCCACCTCAAGTGTTGTAACATCAGAAATCTCCACTTCTGATCCTAAACCTTCATCTTGAACCCAATCAGCCTGTTTATCTTCGGTAAGACTATCATAAACTTCAAGCTTCGAGACGTTACCGCAATCGAGTGGACTGTGCTTCACTTGATTATGCAGCCCCTTCACTGTCTTACCATTAAGAAAATATAAACCATTCCTCCTTAAACCTTGAAGTGCTATTCTCCCATTCTTTGAAACGGTAAGATCTCCACCTTGAGACTTAAAATCGTAATCGAAAGACTCAAGCGTTCCAAGAGAAATAAGATTTCTCCTAAGCTCAGGAACATACCTTACATCTGATAATTTGACAGCACCATTAGACAACTCTATCAACACTGATCCTTTACCTTTAATGCTGCAAATCTGATCGTTCCCAAGACGAACTGAGCCTTCATCTTCCTCGAACTCACAGAACCAATCCCTTCTTGACGTCACATGATAAGTACTACCCGAATCTAAAATCCAATTAGTTGAGTTCCTAGATGCTGCAACAGACAAGACCTCCACACAATCAAAATCAGCAACTCCATGTCTATCCACAACTTGATTTGCTTGATTATTCTGACCCCCTCTTGCATTTTCAGATCTTCTAGCCTTCACAGCCTTCAACTTTGAACAATTTCTCTTGAAATGACCAGGCTCATGACAGTAGTAACATTTCCTAACCTCAGATTCTTCCTGCAAATCACTATCTTCATCATCTTGCTTCTTTGAACTCGAATTTCTCTTTTTGTGATCAACACCTCTCCCTTTATTGAACTTCTTGTTCTGATTTCGGCCTCCCTTTGCAAACAACCCTTCTCCAACTGAATTTGTAATATTGTCAGCCTCCATCTCTAAATCTTTGGACCTAAGAGCTTATAGAACATCTTCTAATTGAATGATGCCCTTTCCCCCATAGAGTAGTGAATCCTTGAAGTGCCTATGAGATCTTGGCAATGCTGATAACAACATGACTGCCTTATCTTCACTCGTCAGTTTGAAATCCACAATCTCAAGCTCATCTGTAATCTTGCAGAACTCATCAGCTTGATCCATCAAGGGCCTTTCATCATTAATCTTAAAGGCATGAAGTCTTTGCCTCAAATGTAACCTGTTTGCATTCGATTTTGCCATGAACAATGATTCCAGCTTGTTCCATACTCCAATGGCAGTTGTTTTCTTTTGAACCTCTCTAAGTACTTTATCACCAAGGCATAGAAAGATAGCACTTAGAGCCTTTTCTTGAAGCTCCACTTCAGCCGCTGCAGCTTGAGCATCAACCTCTGCAGCTTTATTGACCGGAGTTTCTTTGATGGCTGCACCGAGACCTTGCTGTACCAAGATGGATCTCACTTGATTTTCCACAGCCCGAAATCTGATTTCTCAGTAAACCGCTCGATATCGAACTTGGTGACCGCCATGATGTTTCCTGTCTTCAATCACCTTCCTGCTTCTCCTTCCTTTCTTGATTGATCTGCGTTTCCCTTCTCTTGGTCTATGGCGATGATTCCCACAGACGGCGCCAATTGTCAAAAAATAGGCTTTCTGAACCGATCAAACCTCACAAGAAACGCTCAACTCTCTCTAGGATTAATTAGTGTGTGTGATTGTATGTGTGTAAAACAATGAAAAGAAGATGATGTTTACGTGGTTCGTTTCCAGAAGAAACCTACATCCACGGGGAGAAACAAGAGCTCTTTTATTAACCAAACTTTACAATGGGAAGAAACTAACTACTCTAATGGTGAATTGATCTTGGAAGGATGCAGAATGCTTGGCCTTCAAAACTGATCTACTAGTGTTGTTTATATAGACTAGTTAGCTGCCAAAACCTTTCTTGATAACCGTATTGACTCCTACCCTATTAACTGATGTGTAAACAAGTGCAGTGGATTATTAACCACCACAAATGATCTCCACCACACATTAGAAACTGCTCCAAAATGATGGCTCATGCATCTCTTTTATCTTTCCAAACTGTTGCAGCCTGTTGTAATTGCTTTTAATCAAGCTTCATGCATCCACTCTTGATGTCATCACTCCTATATACCCGTTGTACAACTCATCAACCATGCAACAACCTAAGTTGATTTAGTATTTCAAGCATACACATTCAACAATAATAATAAGTAATAATATATTATAGTTTTAGTGAAAAGATGATAAGATAATCATGGATATTAATTTCCAGCAATTCCTCATACAATTTAATTAATTAATAGTTGTGTCATGTTGTTGCCAAATAGCTAAGTTTTGCTGTACTATATGATCTTTGCACATGCATGCTACATATTTTAGTGTATGCATAATAATTAATTTATGATCTACAATGAACTAATAACTATCTAATTAGGGATGGTAGGGGTTGTTATTGATTGTGATGTTTATTTTATTTTTTGAAAAAGAGTAGTGAGAAATTCGTTGTAAGATACTCTCTTCAACTCACAAAATTTTTATTCTTTATATTTTGGTTTGTATCATAGAAGTTTATAATACTCTAAATTATTATATATAAGTTTGTAAGATACTTACAAAATTCTGGTTTGTAAGATACTTTTTTAGTATGTATATAAGTTTTTTTTTCTTACTCTAAATTAGATAAATATATTTGAGAATTACGAAACTATAGATATTTAAAGGATATAATGATTATAATTGATGGTGTGGTAATATTTTATAATGTATTAAGAAAAAGTAAATATACAATTTTTTTGATTGAAATAACATTTATAATAGGATTAATTCTATATTAGTGGAGCCATATTTGAAGTTAGTGGTGAGAAAGATTGTATTGCTAATTATTTTGCAAACTTCTTTATAAAGTTTTGGATCATAATTGTTGGTCATAAAAAGTTCCACTTCCACCGTAAATTTATCTTTGAGTTCTCGTACTTCACTATTCAAAAGGAAAATTTCATATATCAACTAACAATCTCAAAAATTAATTTCAACAATATCACTCTCACTTAACCCACATAACATACTTTATAATTTATTTATTACCAAAACATACCACAATATCATTAAAAAATAATAAAATTAGTTTAAAAATAATTTTTCTTAAATTACGTATTTATAATAACCGTGTATATATAACTATGGGACAAAGGGGTTATATAATATTGAAATAATGTTCCGTGAAATAATAAATAAATAAATAAATATACATGATGATCCATTGAAAATTGAAATGAATTAAATGAGTTTAGTGAGAATTGAGAAATGAAACAGCGAATGCGAAATGTCACTTTCAGGCGGCAGATGGGGCCCACACAACTAACGTTCTCCTTCTGGGATAGATTAGCTTCACTAACGGCCACATACGGCAAATGGGAAAGACGAAAACGCCCCTCGCTTCACTAAAATCCAAAAAGACACCCAAGGAGGTTACACTTCGAACACTCTGGAAACGTCTTCTCCTTCGGGCCCAATTAAAAATACACGTGGCAGACCTTAATCAAATTTTAATGCAAATATCTCTTCTTTTTTATTTTAATGTAAAGACGATAGTCTTTGTTATTCATTACTCCTAGTTATTTTAAAATTTATATTTTTAAATAGAAATAATAATCGAAATAGGAGTATAAATTAGTGTTTGACAAAAAAAAAAACCTTAAGAGTATAAATTCACCCGAACAAAAAATATGCATTATAAATTTATTTCACATTATATCACTAATATCATTGAAATATAAACATATATGAATATGTAGTATAAATTATATCTGAACTATAAAAACAACTAAACCACTAGATCTAGAAAAAAATCAAATTTCATCAACCACAAAAATTATTTTCCTGACTGCAAAAAAAAACATACTCCCTTCACGTTTATTGTTGCACAATATTTAAGAAACATTATTCTCATTGATTTATATAAAGTAATGGTAATATATATATTTAATCAAGAAATTAAATACTATTAATTTAAATATGGGTCACTTACTATGGGATATATGAAATAATGCATAATTGTTATAAACTACATGACTCAAAAAAACTAATACTCATAACTACACAATTATGATTGTGATACTATAAATACCCCTATGTGTTTGCACATTTTACCATAAATACCCCTATATGTTTGCACATTTTGTTTTGCACAATTTGGTTTTGTACATTTTTGCTTTGCACAATTTTATTTTGCACAATTTCTTTTGCACATTTTGTATTGCACAATTTTTTTATACATTTTATTTTGCACAATTTTTTTGCACATTTCATTTTAGGTATGCGTTACTTTCGTGCTCAAAAGTCAAATAATATTATGTAAAATATATAAGTTCTAGACTTAATTAAATCTCAACTAATATAATGTAAAATAAGTATATATGATCTTGACTTATATTTAATAAACCCGTAACGGTTGTGCTTTTAGGTTGTACTTAGTACATTATTTTTTGGTTATGGTTCTGTTCCATCTTTGGATGATTTAATTTCAAGAAATTCCACGAAATTATCTACTCCTTCCATCCCACCCAAATAACATCATTTTACTATATTGGGCGTCTTATCCAAATTGCAATATTTTCCTCTTTTAGTAAAAAGGGCCCACCAATGGCCAACCACTACCCATCACATCTCTTTAATACACCTACCCACTTTACATAAAATAATAATCTTCTTAATCTATGTGCAAAAAGCAAATGCATCTCTTTGGACGTGACGGAGGGAGTATGTATTTAGCATGTAATTCCACGTCACCAATTATTGCAGCCATTTCTTTAGCTTTCCCTTTGATTTGCTTCCCATCTTCTTCAACCGAGTCACGAGTGTATGACTCGTCCTCCTTGTTTCTTGGGATTTCAACTCCAATTTTTTTCTCAACAATAAGCTTGGAATTCAACCCTTCTCCACCAGGAAGGGTAGTGATATCAATGGCAGGCCAAACATTAGCCCCTCCATAATAGAACCCTACCCACTGTGAGTCAAGAATCCACCCACTGAGTCATGACTCAGTATCTTCAACTGAGGTGCCCAACTCCTCCACACCATTTCTCGACCCCTTACTCTCTCTTCGAACCCATCCGGCATCCTCACCGAGTTGGACCCAGATGCTTTCCTCAGAACCCAGAAGAACGGGACCCCGAATAACTTGAGCCTTTGAGCCAACTCAGTGAGTTGATCCTGAGTTGGAATGACCTCGCTCCCGAGAACAACGTATACTCCATATGGCTGGAAATACCATCAGCGACGATGGAGGGCCATCGCACATCAATGGAAGCCAAGATTGGCTGGGAGGCACGCTGATGGAAGATTCTGCAGGTTAATCGAGTGGCGAAGGAGAATAGTATGCCCTAGATCACCGACGGAAGCGATGACGGTGGATACGGTGCCCTAGGCAGCGAAATCAGAAGTAGCAACCGCAATCGGGCCTACGAGGGTAGCGCTAAGCGGTGGCAGAGAAAAATAGAGAAATTGACCCAGCCGATAGCAAGAAACACGAGTGTCGCATTCGGATCTGAGATATCACGGCCGATAGCAAAATGTGGGTGCCGCGTTTGAATTTGAAAGCCGCATGGTGGTGGAAGCACAAGGCTCCTAATCAGCGGCGGCGGAGACTGCCGGTGGAAAAGGATGCCCACATGATGGAAATTTGTTGAAGATTCAGCCATAAGTGGCGCCTGTAAAGGTTATTTTAGGGAGATTAACATAAATTTGTGTACCTAGGAGTTATTTCTATTTTTCTTTGTATTGGGATGCAATTAGCCTCTAAAATGTGTTCTTTCAGTAATAAGCCCTTTAAATAAATAACAACAATTTATATAAGAATTTAAAAATATTGATTTATATAATAAAATATTAATGGTACCATAAAAATATTCGTAAACCAAATAATATTTTTAATTAAAAAATTTAAAAAATGGATAAATTATTAATTCATTGTTTGAATTATTTTATATACAAATTAAGATTTGAAATATAAATAAAACTACTCCGTATTTATTAATGGCTTAAATTTGTCACAGTAATTTATTTTATTGAACTGATTGATCTTTATATTTCAAACTTCATTCTAATCTAATCTAATTGATAAAGAAGATAATTCAAATATAAATAAAACTACTCCGTATTTATATAATAAAATATTAATGGTACCATAAAAATATTCGTAAATCAAATAATATTTTTAATTAAAAAATTTAAAAAATGGATAAATTATTAATTCATTGTTTGAATTATTTTATATACAAATTAAGATTTGAAATATAAATAAAACTACTCCGTATTTATTAATGGCTTAAATTTGTCACAGTAATTTATTTTATTGAACTGATTGATCTTTATATTTCAAACTTCATTCTAATCTAATCTAATTGATAAAGAAGATAATTCAAATTTCAAGTTAATAATTTATCAATATCTCAAGTAATAGATTGAAAAATCCCATTAATTAGTCATCTAATTGATAGAGAAAATAATTCAAATTTCAAGTTAATAGTTTATCAATATCTCAAGTAATAGATTGAAAAATCCCATTATTTAAGTCACATTTTGTTAACGCGAGCCGATTTAAGATATGCATAATTAAAGTTGTCTTATAGTATACTTTAATTATTAATGTGAATATATAAAGAGGAAAATTTGAAAATGAAAATGCAATGAAATAAACCCGTTGGAGAGAATGAATAGAAAAGGCCAAGGTAGGGCAATAGAATACAAGGTGTGAGACGAAAAGAGAGATAATATTAAATGACGTGGATTTCCATTATTTCAAAAAGTGGGCCAACCCTATTTTCTTTCTTCCTGTAACATCGATATGCCAGCTGTTCTCCACGTGATGCTTTCCATCCCTCACTAATATAAAAACAAATCTCTACACTAATCATTAATCCATCTTTTATTTTTCACTTTAAATAGCTAAACAAATCTCTACACTAGTTCATCTCTTAGTTCAAATAACAACATATTACGATAGAATTGGTTTCTTGTGTTCGGTGTTTATTGTTTAAGGTTAGGGTAACATTTTATTTTATTTTATGGAATATATACTTATCAATAATAAGGGTATTATATTTTTATTGAAAATATCAATTAAAATATAAAGAGTATTAATATTTAATACTAAATAATATTTATAAAATCTGTATTAGAAAGCTAAAATCTTGAGGCACATTTATTTGAGTTCTACGAGGGTGTTTGGTTAGGGGTATTGAGTGGGGTTAATGAGAATTGAGGTGTATTGATTTTCATTGTTGATGCTTGTTTGATCTAATGAGAATCAAAATTCTTTAATCACTCACATTGATTCAATAAATACTCTTCACCCTTCAATCAATTTCCATTCCATTGTGATTAAGCTTCTTAATGATACCATTATCATTCTTATTGAAGAATTCGAACCAAACGGTCCCTAAAACCTTTCTCTAAACCATCCCAAAAATCTATATTAGTATGTACTTCATTCGTCCTATTTCAAACTTTACATTTGTTTTTTTACGTAGATTAAAGAATATAATATTTTAATATGTAGTAAGATGAGAGAAATAATATCTTAATATAAGGTGGGTAGATCTATTAGTATGATGTGTGCGCTTATATAGAAAGAAATAATTATTTAATTTGTTTAAGTTTCATCTACCAAAAATGGAAATGTAAATATTGAAATGAGACGTTCAAATTAAAAATATGTAAAAATTGAAATGGGACGGATGAAATATTTGGGAAGATATAGCATGACTTTTCTCGAAGTTTAGAAACAATGTTATTTTCATCAATGGTGTAATGGATAACAACTCCATGATTGAGGAATTATAATTTCGTACTTGATCGTAGTTTATTGTTAGACATTTGAAACATAATTCTTTGTCTTATAAGAATTGACTTAAAAATCTTCTCGCCTATCCGGATGCACATGATATCAACTCATACATTAAATATTAGTATATCTCTCAACCCACACTCATTAAATTATTATATCTCTTAGTCTATATACAAAAAGCAAACATAAATTTTAAATGCGGAACGAAAGGAGTATATATTTTTAGTATATGACCAATTTACTCTTAAAATTTACTACTCTCTCCGTCCCATCGAAAGGTTCTCATTTTACTATATTGGACGTCACTAAAAGGTCTTCATTATTCTCTTTTAGCATATTATTCATCATTCATTACTAATACAACTAACCACTACAAATAAAATAATAATATTTCTTAATTAACGTGTGAGAACCTCTGGCCTGGAAAGAAGGAGTAATATTTACCGTTAAATTATGGAGTAGTAAGAAAATAAGTGTAATGAATCTTAAAATATTGAGAACACACAATTTCCATTGGACACACGCTGTTACATCAAGCTACAACCATTTCCACGCTTATGGCCTTATTGATATTATTACTCCTATTTTTGCTCTTGACAACGCTACACTTTTATTTGAATAATTTTTTTAGTTACAGATAAATGAATCAAGAAGATATAGTGTATTTCAACTTTAGTTAACTAAGACAAATAGATTCTCTCTCCATTTCAACTTAACATATACATTTGTCTTTTTCTTCAGAGACTAAAAAGATAAGGAGTACTAATATTTTAAATTTTTAATGGATAATTAATAATAGATTTTAATTTAATTTATTCATTTTAATCTCAAATTTTAACTTTATTTTTAATTAATGATAAATTGTGTTGAATTATAAAATTTTAAGGGATATTAATTTTTGAATATAAGAGAGATTCCACCCTCATTAGAGATAGTTATATCTTATAGGTACTAAAATAACCAAAATAATAAAATGTGTTAGTAAGAAAGAAAAAAAGGAACAGTAAAAATGTAACTTTTAATACTCATTTCATCCCATCCATAAGTTCTCATTTACTTTTTTACTTAGATTAATTAGTATTATTATTTTATGTGTAGTGGGTTGTTCTATTAGTAGTGAGTGGTGGTCCATATGTGGGCCCCTTTTACTAAAGTGGAAAAATGAGGAACTTTAAATGAGATATCGAATATAATAAAATGATGACATTTCTGTGGGATAGAAGTAGTAGCTTATTTTAAAAAAAATTATCACTCACTATAATTATTTCAGAAAAATGCAAATTTTTTAAATTTTGGATAAAATTAACTATAATTTGCGATATCTTTTGCAACTTCGTTTGCGACTACATTTGTGATCATACATACTTTTTATGAGGTACCTCACACGACTACGCTTGCAATTACGTTTGCGACTTCATACACAATTTTTACATGCGACGTTTGCTATGACCATACCTGCAACATTTCTTGCAATTTCATATACAATTTTTCCATTCGACTATACGTGCAACCATACACATACTTTTGCTAACATATGTGTGACGCTATATATGAGTATATGTGCGACTTTGTATTAATTAATTACAATGAATAGCGAAGAAAAAGTTAAAAGCTAATATTTTTTCATAAAAAAAAATATATATATATATATGGGTGACATCTTTCAAAATCAGCTACACCCTACATCTGTCAGCAAGAGTCTCATTTTGCCCCCAAAGGATTTCATTTTTCTTTTTGGAGCATTTTTCTTTTTGGAGATATAAGACTCACACACATCATTAATATAATTAAATATAAAACCTATATATTCCACTAATACAACTATTTGTTATATAATAGTAATACTTTTTTGAGGTTTACTTATGTTACCATCCATGAGTTATCGGTGACCCTCTCACATGGAGGTAAGCATTATGTACACTTCATATGAGATAGTCATCGATGACATGTGATAAGCTAAAAATTACTTTACTTTTTAGACGTGAAAAAACAAATGTCAGTATTTGAATGAGAGGTGGTATTATTTGCAATATTTTCACCGCTCTCAAAAGAAAAGGAGAGTAAATATATATATGGACCAATGTGGTAAGGACATGTCATCCATATATACCTGATGAATGAATTTCTAACCAATAGTAGTGCTTAAAATAGAGACAAATTGTAGAAGAATCAATTGAGATGATTTAAGTACAAATTCTCGAGCCACTCACAAGTCACAACTGCTTTTGACCAAGGTCGGTGCTGGTTAAAAAAAAAAAAAAAGACGAGCACGTTTCACCCACGTCACTAAAATGCATTGGAAATGCAATATACTACCTCAATTTATATTTATTGTTTTTACAAAATTAAATTAAAAAACATATTATCTTTCATTATTCGTTTGTGAGTGAAGTTCTTAACCACCCATGGATATCGTGCTCTCTTTATAATTTAAATTCTTATCAATACATAGATTTAAATAAAATATGAAGAAGGAAAATTGTGTTCTCATGGAGTACGGTGTGTCCCGGGGCACATAAATTTTTGTCTTCTATTATAATGAATGATGTAAAATAATCCAACACGAAGGAGTATTACTTTTATGTATAATAATTAAAATATATAATATTTTAATATATATTATGGAATTATATTAATGTAGTGTATGGATCCATAAAAAGTATACTCTTATAAGTTATTTTTGTTGGCTCTATCTATCAAAAAATATACTACTCCTTCCGTCCCGCCCAAATAATATCATTTTATTATATTGGGCTTCTCGTCCAAATTACACCATTTTTCTCTTTTAGTAAAAGGGGTCCACCACTAGTCATCACATCTCTCTAATACACCTACACAATTTATATAAAATAATAATATTCTTTAATTTATGTGCAAAAAAGCAAATGGTGTTGTTTGTCTGGGACGGAGGGAGTATATATAATGTAAGAAAAATTGTTGAACGTTATAATTAGTAAAATGTAATAATATTTGCAGAACAAAACGAATATATAATATTCCTCCGTGCTTATTTGACATATATTAAGATATATACTAAAATATTTTAATATATAGTGGATTAAAAGATATAATATTTCTTATTGCATAGTGTATAACGTAATGATATAGTAATTGCTATGAATGGAAATTCGTGTTTTTTTACAATCAGATTTAGCACATCTATTTATCTATAATTTAATCCCTCTGTTCCATAATAAACTTCACTGTTATTGTAGACATGAAGTTTAAGAAAAGTTGTTTTTGACAAATTTTATTGACTTTTGGAGGGTAATGTAGTATTTTTAGGTAATAAATAAATTATAAAATATGTTATGTGTGTTAGGTGTGAGTAATAAATTTGTAATTAACAGTAACTTTTAGGGGTGGAGATTAATGTGATATTTCCTTTTTTTTTGGTGAAATTTAATGTGGAATTGACGAAAATGAAAAGTGTGAAGTTTATTATATTTTAGCACAACCCAAAATTTTCCTAAATTAGGGAATTGGTGCAGTTGATGTTTTGTTTTATTGCAGGTAAAA
The DNA here is from genome assembly GCA_023678885.1 of Pogostemon cablin. Lineage (NCBI taxonomy): Eukaryota > Viridiplantae > Streptophyta > Magnoliopsida > Lamiales > Lamiaceae > Pogostemon > Pogostemon cablin. Next base: position 19,656,906 of record CM042954.1, on the reverse strand, counting down.
ATCAAAGGAAAAAGAGGAAAAATCAAAGTTAGAAGTAAAAACGGTTAGACAGAGCCACTCAACTGGTCGAGTCACTCAGCTCGCGTTGAGTGGGATCACAAAATTGTCCGTAGTGTAGGCTGTGCAACCCGCGACCCTCCGGTTAGAGCTCACTTTTTTTTTGTTAGAAGATGATTTAGTATTTCTTATTAATAAATAAACAAACTGTAAAGTATATTAAAATATTTTTTACTAAATTTGGATGATCTAGTATTTCTTTTTAATAAATAAGTTGTAAAATATATTGGGAAAATATCACATTTGATCCTATAAGAATTCCTTCAATTCAATTATTATCTCGTAGGAATATACTGATCTATTGCTAGCGGTTTTGGTCCCATAAGAATATTATAATCATAATTTTTGAAATTTTTTATTCCAAATTAACTTATATTATTATAAACTACCAAATTTATATTATTTTCTGTCTTTCAAAATAGACATGGTCCATTTTGGTCTTGTTAATGGTTCAAAATATTTCGTCAACTATTAACAGATTTTGATAAAAAATTCCTATGGGACTAAATCTGCCAGTTTTTGGATCTTTTTGGCATTGAACAATTATTACGGAACTAAATCTGAAATTATCACAAAACATATTACAATGTGTAAAAGTGAGTTGTAGATAGTCGATTTTTAATGGGGTGATGTGAATATTTAATGTGGCTGTTATATGATTTAATCGGACTAATCTAACATAATATGGAGGAAGAAGACACAAGAATTCCATCCACGTTTGTGGAAGTTTAAAGTAGAGAGTTTGTTTCTCTCTGTTTTATTTATTTGTGTGGTAGAGGAGATAATTCTCCTTTTACAGTGATAACAATGGTTACCTTGGTGTTGATGGTGAAGATGAATTGATGTTGAAGATGAAGGTGTCGCCTCCTCTTATACAGGTGGGGTGAGCCTTGTAGCAAGTGGACATTAAATGCGTATCCGCATGAGGCTATTAAAGAGATCTATTAGGATTATCTTCTTAGTAGATATCTTAGGGAATATCTACTAGGCTTGTAGGGTGTCAGACCCAAGTGGGTAACTTGGGTGGGAGTCGGTAGATAGAGGGAGTTAGGGAGTAAGTGGGTAGAGAGGGAGCAGGTAGAAAGAGGGGATGAGTGTAGAGAGAGGTAGGGAGACTCGGTGTGGGAGAGTGGAGAGGGAGTCGGACAAAATAGGTGAGAGGAGAGGGAAGACTCTCGGTGGGTAGAGAGATGATAAGAGTAGAGAGAGCAAGTGGGGTAGAAAGGGAGTCGAAAAAAGAGAGAGAGTAGAGAGAGAAAGAGAGAGCAAGTGGGGTAGAGAGAGGGCAAGTGGGTAGAGTGGGGTAGAAATGCCTTCCACTTGCTTTCTCCAGGTGGGCGAGCGCATCTCTTCCACTCGCTCGCTCTTTCATTGTGGCTCTTCCTATTGTAGAAAGGGAGTGCGGACGCTAGTTCTTTTTCTCGGGCCACGTGATGTAATTTTTGAACTCGGATATGGGCCCTACCACATGAGTGTTTTTCTATTTTATTTATTACTTCGGAAGAACTGAATCGGTTTACTCCGGTCTGATTAGAGACGGAATTAAAGACAAAAATTAGCGTCTCAAATTGTAAAAAGAAAAAAAAAATCCAAAATTGAGGTTCAAACTTGGGTTCATTTGACCAGTGCACCATTGTCCATCCACCGTGCCATACCATACACCTATTTCTGCCTTATTTAGCTAGATATTCTATAACAGGTTTATACTCCCTCCGTCCATCATAAAGGTATTTGTATTTAAATAATTTATATAAAGTCATTCATATTTAAATAATTTATACTAGTATTTTTATTTTTTTTTTAAATGCAAAGAATTTTAAAATATTAATTATATATGTTGAAAATTTTAGAATATAAGAAATGTAAAATATATCATAAATTTAAAAAAGGTCCATAAAGGATTAAAATTGATAAATTAGATATAAAAGACTAAAATTGGACCCCAAAATTTTCCGGCGATATCATAGCTACTTCTTTAGTTTTCCGGTAAAAAAAAAACTAAAATTAAATAAAATTGACTTAAGATTGAAAAAAAATATATCTAATTTAAGATTTCTAATCTAGAATTACTAAAGTTGAAATCATTATCAAATAATATTTTCCATATATATGGATCAGCTACAATAACACAGTGTTATGACACTTTCAAATCTGTATCAAAACCAAAAACTAAAATCTTGTGTTTTAGAGGTATCAATTAATGCAAACACCATGACCAATTTGACTAATTTTCTCTTGCATAGGATTTTAATAAGAGTTCACCAATAATTTTCTTATAAAATTAGATTTAATACAGTATTGATGAGATTAATTTAATTAAACACTAAACTTAAAAGATTGAATTATATAATTAGATTTAATATAGTATTGATGAGATTTATTTATTTAAACAATACACTTAAAATTCAGTCTGAATTCTCTATTCTACAATGTTGTTTTAATTTGCACAACATGTTTTTTATTAGTAATTAGTAAAGTTAAACCCTAAAAAATGACCATTAACCCCTTAATTTTTTAGTGCTAATTAATTTAGACTTAGATTGTATTATAAATTTAATGGGTAAATTACCTAAACCCCTCGAGGTTTGTCCAAATTACCAAATAAACCCGTGGTTTGAAAAATTATCAATTACTCCCTTTAAAAAATATTTTTTTTAAAAAAATAGTGAAATTTAAAAATACAATATGAAATATATGAGTCTTGATGTCATTTTCATTCTTCTTTATTTTAAGAAAAGTGTATTTTTATTAATGTTCAAATAAAAAACAAGTTAAAGTGGGTAATTGGTAATTTTTCAAATCACAGGATTTATTTGGTAGTTTGGACAGAGGGGATTATGGAATAGAAAAATGGAGTAGGTGAATCTATCGTGATTTTTGATGCAATACTAAATCAATAAACACACGTATGAAATGATAAATTCAAGAAGAGAAAAATGAACTCGGATGATGTACAGTGATTCGATCTTCGCGGATCTACATTCACTTTTGAAAGGTGAAGTATCTTATTGATGGAAAGAATATAACTCGAGAATTCACAATCCATATTTAATGTGTTGACAATTCTTTTATACTGATCTAGTCATCCAAAACTAACTGTCATTTGCTCCAATGTATAGCTGACCCATTATAGAACAAATAGCAATCAGCCTTCAGCTGAAAACCATTCATAACGATGTTCAAATCAGCCTAGTGAAACCTCTATTACACCAATTACCACCTACTTCATCCGTCCCGCCTAAAGAGATGCATTTGTTTTTTACACGTAAATTAAGAATTATTATTTTATGTAAAGTGGGTAGGTGTATTAAAGAGATGTGATGGGTAGTGGTGGGTCATTGATGGACCATTTTTTACTCAAAAAGGAAAATGTTGCAATTTAGATGAGACGCCCAATATAGTAAAATGATGTTATTTGGGTGGGACGGAGAGAGTATGTGTTAATTTTGAGCTTTATTTCTTGTAACCTTAGAAGAAAGAAATATTAGTATCTCTCAATATACTATACATTATAAAAACAAATGTAACTAGTATAATCTAGATAGAATAATTTAATACTCCCTCCATCCGCTTCTAAGGTATCCATTTTACTATTTTTGACGTCTGCTTCAAATATATCAATTCCTCCTATTTAGTAAAAAAGTACACAATATGACTCACCACTTCCCTATAATACAATTACTCACTTTACATATAATAATAATAGTCCTTAATCCACGTGAAAAAACAAATGGATACCTTACAACCGGACAGAGGGAATATTTCTTACTCCATGTATCATAAACAAATTCGCATTTATTATTTTTATTCATCCTATAAACAAGTTCACATTTTCAAATAGAGAAATACTCCCTCTATTGCATATAATTTTTCACATTTTCTCATTTACTTGTCCCACAGAACATTTCACTCTTAAAAAAAATTATTTTATCCAATAATTTCAAGAGTTATTTTAATTTCAAATTTGTCGCTAATTCTTTTATACACATATCATTATTTTGTAAGTATTTTTAATTACCTAAAAATACTACAATATCCTTTAAAATCAATAAAATTGTTTTTAAAAAAAACTTTTCTTTAAACAACGAAAAACAGTTATCTTGTTCTCTAGGACGTACAGAATAAACAATCCAATAACCCTATAACATATTTTAATTCTAAAATTATCACCCCTTTGCAACTAATCTAGCTTACATCATAATTCATTTATTATTTAAAAATATCAAACTATCAGAATAAATTTTCTAAAATCCCATATCTAAAATTACAGTAAATTTCATTAAAGGATTAATACTCGATGAATCTCATCATATAATCTGGCGTGTAATAGAGTAGCTGAATAGTTTATATGGTATGGAATTTGTGGATTGAGAGGGTTTAGGTTGGAGGTGGGGGCCCACAACAGTAAAGCTGAGAGCACTACAGCAAAGCACACAACATAGATGATTAGCCCTCACATGATCTTGCTGTCTGAATGGCCCCGCTTTCTCTCCATTTCTTTTTTTTTTTATTTCTTTATTCGGACATCTTTTTTTCACGAACTTCCCAACGTCTACTCGCTCCTTCTAATTCTATCCAATTCAAATTCAATTCTCATTTTTTTCGTTTTTTTTTAATTTCATTTTACAACTTTTAATTATTATTTTCTTGTTTTGGATCAACATTAAACAGGACCCACGTGTCCACAATTCATTGGAAATTATCTTTCGAGTTTAATGGAATGCGTCCTTCAATTTGTATTAACTTACAAATTTGTAGTAATTAATCCTTACTAAAAAAATATATATACATTTTAAAGAGTTGAGTTGATATTAGGTTCACTTATACAAGTGTATAACTTTTTATTCCATTTTGTATACATATTTTTTAATAATTGTATATTTTTTTCATACTATGTTTTCATTAAAATAATCATCTTCCATACGTGTATAACTTTTTATTCAATAGTGTATACATGTTTTTTAATAATTGTATATCTTTTTACACTCAATTTTTCATTAAAAAAATTAACAATTAAATTGTATACATTTTTATTCATAATTGTATATATTTTTATTTATATTTGTATATTTTTTTAAATTCAGACATTAACTTATACTCCACCTTGCCAATCTCATCTTCACATTTATTGATCATGCAAAACTCACGTATATATACTAGTAATTAAGATCCATCCGGATTCAAGAGTGTCATTTACTTTTGGACATGAAGATTAAGGAGTAATGTTATTTAATGTGTAGTGGGTAGTTGTATTAGTGGAGGTGTGAGTCTCATTTTTTAATTATATTAGTGAGTGTGTGGATAAAAAAGGAAATGAGACCCTTGGGGGCGGACGCCCAAAATGAAAAAAATGATACCCTTGAAAGCGGACGGAGGAAGTATTTTTTTAAATAAATAAATGGTAAAATACTATTTCCGTTCAATTTCAATCTTTACTATTTTTAATTAGGGTGTCACATTTTAATATTATTTGCATTTCCCTTTTTGGTAGAAAAACTCACACAAATTAATTATTTCTCTCTTATGGGCTTACACATCACATTAATACATTTACCCATTTTATATAAAATATTATTTCTCTTACTTCACTACACATTAAAATATTATACTCCTTAATCTCCGTGTAAAAAAACAAATGTAAAATTTGAAATGGGATAGAGGTAGTATGTAATTTGGGTTAAAAAGTGATGAAACCTTTAAAATTAAGATATACACTGTAAGATTATTAATTAAATGTCATACCATTTTATAATGATATAAACTTGAGATGATCAAAACTTGATATGCAAACGGGGAAGGATGAAAGTACACAATATTTACACAATAAACCATTTTCATTTTAGAAAAAAAGAAAAATAATAAACGTGGAGAAGTAGTACGTGACAATTAGACGAACTCTATACGTTATTAAATGCTAGGTATATATCAATTTTAGAATAAATATTTGACAACTTCTTTATAATTCTCGATTATTCCACATGAATATGACTAATTATCTAATATTTGTGCCGAGTAGTAAATTGAAATGAAACGGGAGAGGGTGAGAAGTGCATATCAAAATCAAGTACTATCTGAATTTTATTCATTCATAAATTGATAAAAAAAAAAATTCCTAAAAAAAATGATGGTTTAATATTATATACTACTACAATTAATATTAAATATAGTTGTATTAATTGCAAATGGAAGTAATGTAAGAAGAAAAAATAAACAAACATTGGAATGTTAGGCTCCATAATATTATTCCGAAAATACCCTCGCCTTATCCGTTAATCCTCTCGCACACTCTCCCACCCTTAAAATACACTCCCTCCCACCTTCGTCACCATAATCAGTTTCTCAAACCCCATTGTTGAAGTGAGAGAAATAAAGAGAGAGAAGATATGACGAAGGAAGTTAGCGAAGAGCCGGCGGTGCACCAGCAGGGCAAGGATTACGTGGATCCGCCGCCGGCGCCGTTTCTCGGCGTCGAAGAGCTGAAGCTATGGTCCTTCTACAGAGCCCTAATTGCTGAGTTCATCGCCACACTCCTCTTCCTCTACGTCTGCGTCGCCACCGTCATTGGCCACAAGAAGCTCAACGGAGCCGACCAGTGCGACGGCGTCGGCCTCCTCGGCATCGCCTGGGCCTTCGGCGGCATGATCTTCATCCTCGTCTACTGCACCGCCGGCATTTCAGGTAACCAAACGACGACGCTTTAGCTTCTCGAAAATTCGCCGGATTCTTAACCCTAATTCTGAAATTCGCTCCGTATTACGTTTTCAGGTGGTCACATCAACCCGGCGGTGACGTTGGGCCTGTTTTTGGCTCGGAAGGTGTCTCTGATTAGGGCGGTGCTTTACATGGTGGCGCAGTGCTTGGGTGCTATCTGCGGCGTAGGTCTGGTGAAAGCAGTGATGAAGAGTCCGTACAATCATTTTGGTGGAGGTGCAAACACTGTAGCAACCGGGTACAACAAGGGCACAGCAGTCGGAGCTGAGATTATTGGAACCTTCGTGCTTGTTTACACTGTTTTCTCCGCCACTGACCCCAAGAGAAACGCGCGTGACTCTCACATCCCGGTATGAACACCGATTTCACTACCCCTTCCGGATTTTCCTCATGAACGTACGTTACAGAGTATGATTTTCGGGTTTTTTTTCTAGGTCTTGGCTCCACTTCCCATCGGATTTGCTGTTTTCATGGTACACTTGGCCACCATCCCCATCACCGGAACTGGTATCAACCCGGCCCGGAGCTTCGGAGCTGCTGTTATCTACAACAATGACAAAGCATGGGATGACCACGTAATTTCTCTCTTTCTCTTTCTCTTTCTCTTTCTCTTTCTCTTTCTCTTTCTCTCTCTCCCTCTCACCTGTGAAGTTGTAATTAACTGTGATGAATTATGCAGTGGATTTTCTGGGTTGGACCGTTCGCCGGAGCACTAGCGGCGGCGATCTACCACCAGTTTGTGCTGCGGGCCGGAGCGGTGAAGGCTCTTGGATCATTCAGAAGCAATCCCACCAACTAAGCCCAGGGCAGCAGAATTCTTGGAAGATTGATAAATTATGATCATGTTGTTAAATTATTAGATCTCTTGAATCTTTGTTATTGTGAATCTGTTTATTGGTTTTAATTTGTGTGTAATGAGAGGAGATTGTTGTTCATCTGCTCTTCATCTCTTTTTTTTTTAGCTTTTTTGCCATACAGATTTCAAATCTTTGATGTTAGGTATTCTATTGGCATGCGACAAAAATTAGTGTTGGAATCTTTGGTGCTGTGTTTCTCTCTCCTCAACGATCCAATCAAAATTTGCCATTCAAAATCAAACATGTTCAATACTTCACGGATAATAGCCTGCCCTATTTGCTTAACCTATACTATACGTCTATTATTGTGACTTTGACGATTTATTACCTCTCAAATTTAAAGTAAATTTCATTAACCCTCATCTCCTTTATTATTGCAACTTTGATGAATTATCACTTCCTGTAATGCGATGTGGGATGGATAATATATGGGGGAGAGAGACAAATTATATATATGAAAAAAAGAAAGTTTAAAACTATGGTTGGATTTCTTGGACTTTTTTATTTTTTTACGTGTCAATTATATAAAAAGTGATATAAAAGATGGTGTACGAAATTGATGTGGTTAATTTAATTCACTCATTGTCTAGTCTATTTTGTCATTTTGATAATTGATTACTTCTCAATTCTAAGTGTGGTCCAAAGTAAATTTAATTCACCTATCATCTCATGTGCTATGGTTAGAAAAATTATGGTTGTATATCATTTTTACATCATCTAATTCAACCTATTGTCAGTTTATTGTAATGAAATTTCCCAACTGCATTATATGATTTGTTTAACCTAGCTCATAGAATACACCCAATCTAAATGTAGCCATTGATTATAATCTAGAATGCAAAGAGTTGCCTCAGGCATAACTCAAGTGGTAGAGGGGAGGGTGGAAATGCATTCCAATTGAGCTTGGTTGCTGCAGGGTGGAGGTTCTGACTTGAAACCCATTATTCTTCTCCACACAATTATTGTCGAAAATGCTACAATAAAATTAGTAATCCAAGAATAAAAAAAAATTCCTTAAAAAAAAATCATTTGAAATATGGAAAGAGGGGGATGGATGCATCGCAGGCGCAATTTCAACTTTATCTTCACCAACCAAATTCTGGAAAGCACTGTAATAACTTTATGGGTGGAAGAATGACAGATGCTTATCCACTTTTGACTTAAATACGACCATCAGTGTGGACAAAGCAAAAGCTAATCACTTGGGGCTGCCACTCTGGAAATGCTTGCTTATCACGTGATCATGTGGAGTGGAGTAGAAAATATGTGGTGTGCTCACATCAAAGGAGATGTAATTTGCAAGGCTGTGAGCTTCGTGGGGCTTTGCCCCTATTATTACATCCACCTTAAGTTAATAATGTTTGTACGTTTACATACCCTACATCCATTTTTATTATGGAGATGAACAGTGGGTTCCTTGTGAGAAAAAAAGAAAAAAAGAAAAAAGAATAGAACTATTTGCACTTAAGTGTACTAATATTTTAGAAATCAATTCTTGATATAATATTTCCTTCCTCTTTGAAAAACGCTTTGTGTTTAGTGTGTTCAATCTCGTTTAAGAATAGTTATTTTGACCAACGTTGGTTGTAAATTTACCTTCTTTGAAGTGTGAAGTGTTTGTGTTTAAAGCTTGAAGATTCTCTTAATGGAAGGAGTATTAGGTAGTAAAGAAAGAGAGAGAAGAGTGAAGCATAATTCATTTGATACTGTTTTTAACTGCAAATAAAATGACAAGATAAAGCATTCATGAACCCAAACTAATAAATATTCAAATCAAATATATGAGTACTTATAATTCGCCTAAATGGGCAGCTCAATTGGCCATTTGGATGATATCATGTACCAATGATCAATGATCGAATCTCACCGACACAGTGTAGGAGCAACCTCTCAAAATGAGGGAGGCTCTTTGTGTGCAGTGGCCGAGGTGTTGGGGTACGTGGGGTGGGCGATTCCACCTTTTTCGTACCAATACGTACTTATAATTCATATATAGATAGCATGTTAGCATAATCAAAATATGGCATAATATCACTTTTGAGTAGAAATTTGAAAAAGCTACTAGTTGATGAACTAAAGACAATAAACTCTTCCCGTACTAACTCAGACATATAACTCCATTCTCTCCATTGCCAGAACAGACCCCCACCTCTGTCAACTGTCTTATTCATTTCTACTTTGCCATAAACAATCTTTTAAATCATACAGGACATATAGAGTAGTATTTCATTACAGTGTTCTTCCTAACTGATCACATTAAGTATTAGTTAATTCTTAACGTACTAAAGGCAGCACCATTCCAAGAATAGACATCAGGTATGCTGGTCCCAGACTCAACCCGAAAGTTGTAATAGATCATTCCAGTACACACAACCCTTTAACAGATTTTTGGATGTGTCACTCTCAATGAAAATGATAATAACACATGCATCAACTCATGGCTGAACCCCACAAACAAATGATGGCAATCAAATCACATAAATAATCTCTCTGGTTATGTTAAGAAATCTTGTGAAAGTTCGAAACTCACCTGATCTTGCACCGTTAGATTATGCATCTCAATCTGGCCTGATTTGGGAAGGGTAGATTGTTTGATCATGGCAAATATTAAAAAGTGAAAATTATCTAGAAACTTCTTGCCCCAGCTCAGCAGAAGACAAAGGAACCATGACAAATTTGTTAATTTCAACTCACTGTAAAAGAACAAATTGCATATGTAAACATTACCATCACACTTGTACATTAAAACAGTTAGATCCTCTTTTACAACTTTCCTAGTGCAGCAACATCAAGTACTGAAGAAGGGATTGCACACATCTAAAATAGAAGGACAAGATGGTTTTACAGATACAAAGTGCAAAGAGATGCAGTCATATAGAGGTACCTTAATCTGGCAAAGCAGTTCCTCTCTCTAGATTGTTCTTGATCTCCAGAGTGTATTTCCCAAAGGCTCGCTCAATCTTTTTATTGAAATGCTCGTTACGGTCATTGATCGAGTCGATATCTTTTTCTTCACGGAACTTTCTCCTCCTACTAAAGGACCTTGACTTCTCCTCTCTGTCCTTGAGCTCTTTGACCATTTTGTCAATTTTCTCTTCTGAGATGTTTGGTGCCTGTCCAACCAAAATGAAAATGAGACTTTCCGGCATAGAAAAAGCCTTGAGAGAAATATGCGCAGCTGTTAAATATGTCAAGCTTACTTTTCCATATTGAAGACTTGAAGCCTCTCGGTAGAATTCGGGATCCTTTTCTTTCAGACGGTTATACTCATCGTGATCTACCTCAATATTCTTTGACCTTTTCTTGTATGCATTATACAAAGTTTTTTGATTGAAAACTAGAAAGGAGAAAAAAAGAAGACAAATTAACTATCTGAAAAAAAAAAACGAAGAAAAACAAAAAAACTCACAATTTAAGACCACGAAGTGCTTTCCAGAAAAGAAAAGGAAACAGAGGGCAGGATAGACTGAAATACATGAAACAATAACCACACTGCGAGCCTAAGAAAATGGTTTTCTCTACCTGTTATGACCAATGTTCATGCTATAATAGAAACTAGGAAAACATAGATCATTAAATCAAACAATTTGCCATGAATTAAAATTTGAATGAGCTACAAGTATTCCACACAACCAAACAATTACAAACAAGAACCTACAGCATCAAATAACGACATAACGCTTAGCTAACTAATTCACAGAAAGCATCACTCAGCAAATATAAAAGTTTGGAAATTAGGTAGGTATTAAAATGTAAAATTAAAAGGATTAATTCATTTTTTTCTGCACTAGTATTTTTATCGTCAATTCATTCAAAATTAAATGGTCAACCCAGGTGCACAGGATATCAACTCATATTGAAATGCTAGTGTAAGCTAGTAAGAAAATTGTGACACTAGAATTAATCTGCATGCAGAGAACAGATATTTAAAAAAAAATAATAATAATAATAGCACCTACCATCCCAACCAGACGGGGCAGGCTCCTTCTCCCACTTTTTGTACTTAGACTCTGCCATCTCCTGTGTATCGAGCATATATGCCTTGCTCATATCTAAACCATTGGCATCCAGAAGTCTACCAATTTTCTTCTTTCTCTCCTCAAGCCACTTCTGCTTGGAAATCCCTCTAGATTCCCCTGGAGATTCCAATTTTTTCTTCTCTACCACCATGGCAGTCTGATTGGCTTTTTTAGCCTCATTCTACATAAATAAAGCCATAGAAAATTATATTAAACAGTAAATACTTAATAAAATAATAAGGCAAAAATAAGATATTAAAAGGAGCAATTTCTACCCCTTCTATGTTATCATGCATGACCATAAGAAATTCATTTGCATCATGCTTTGATGCCAATACAACTTACCATCTTCATTCTCAACTCAAATAACCTCTTCTGCCTGCCTTTAAGATTAGCAAAATCAACTGCTGCATAGTCTTCATTATTTATGCCGGCCTCCTCCTCAAAATTCTCCTCACCGCCATCACTTTGGTCATTTTTGTCTCCTTGCCGATTGAGATCAGCAACCACACTCGCCTGTCCATTAATAGCCTCGCTTTGGAATCCTAGCATGTTAACAACAGAAAAATTAATAAAAAATAATATACCAATTGACAAGCTTTATAAAGAATTCTTGATTATGCACATATAGTGTGCAATGATACTAACTGAAAAGCTGAAAAGAAGACTAATCCATTATGAAAGAATGAACTTCAAATTCAATAAAAGTCTTGATATCACATGTCACTCATCCTTTTAATTTTCTTCAGCAATAAACATTGCAAAATACTACTAAGGGAACAATATAAAAAAACCTGTATCACTTCTATTTACTCTCTTCTTTGTTTCAGCAATAATCTGGAAGCAGTATTCAGAACATTCATGATAAGGATTTGATGCATTTCTGCAATCTGGGTGCACTTTCCTTTCTTCATCCTCATTTCTTCCCATAATTCAGTAGATCAACTCAATAACTGATGATGAATCCCCTACATCATAAGATACACAAATACGTTAATAGAGGATCAAGAACAATTTATGCTTGAAAATTTGCCTTCTAAAATCCTGACATGTTCTATGTTCATAAATATAACCGAAAAGTGAAAAGCATGCATCAATAGAAAATGCACATATGCATTACACATAAATTATGCAAGATGCTAACTTGGAATGGAAAAAGAAAACAATGATATAAAACCAAACCTCAATTATGCAAATATTCGTAAGAAAAACATCAAAACCTAACACTAAACAGACATAATCGGAACTCCAAACTTAGCTAACATATGAAGAGTTATTTCCTAGTCTATTTCTTCCCATAAACAAGATAAATAGAATGTCAAGAAAACTAAGAACTAGTAACAACAGTTAAAAAAAAAAATCACTTTAGTACGTTCTTAAATTATCTTCAGCAGTAGTTAAAAAGGCACATTTAACACAGGCTATACAGGATTTCTGCAAACTGGATGCACTGACTGCTCTTTCTCAGTCAACAATCTTCTTTCGACCTTTAAATTTCCCAATTAGGCATTTGTAAAATTTTCGATCCATAATTGAGATATATAAATTTCAATTAAACAAAACATCTATCCCTAATCTAAACCCTGAGAAGGGCCAACCTACGATCGACGAAATACATAACAAGGCAAAAACAGAAATTCTAAGAAATTATAAACAGTAAAGATTAATAGATTACAACAGAATACCTTCGAATCCAGCGACCGATTTGAGGGCGAGGGGCTTATAGGTTTCTGCAGCTTTGAGAAAACAGTAGGAAAGTGATAATGCAGAGTTGTTAATAAACCCAAAAACCGTGAGCCCTTAATCTGAAAAAAATTAGGGTTACCGCCAACAAATTTGAGTCTGTTTAACATTCAGATTTTTTTGGCCCGAATCTGAGTAGGCTAATAGGATTGGGCCGTGGACTAATCGGGTGATTGAGAATTATTATTATTATTATTATTATTATTATGTTTAATTAATTTTAATACTCAAAATCTATACATCAACCACACCGTCCCACCCTACCCTCTCCTCTCACCATCTTTTAATTTTCATCTATTTTTCACTTTAACCTATAATTTTCTCTAATAAATAAAATAATATTTAAATGAATATATTAAGATTAAGTTAATTATCACAAATTCTTTTAATTTATATGTTTTAACAATATTTTGCATGTATTAATCTTAATTCTCTCACATTTTAAATAATGTAGTATTAGTTAATTTTGAATTTGTTATATTACTTAGGGTTAATAGCAAAAAAAACCACGAACTTTACTCATATCGCAAATTAATCCTCACTTTTGCGAAATTGCAAAAAAAAACCACCACCTTTAAATATTGTTGCAAAAAAATTCAATTTTTCAATAAAAGTATGATTTTTTTGTATTTTTTTTTACAAAAATACTTAAAGGTGGTGGTTTTTTTTGCAAATTTTCAAAAGTGAAGATTAATTTGCAATAAGAGTAAAGTTCGTGATTTTTTTTGCAATTAACCCTATTATTTATAACAATTTATAATTTAAAATTTTTTAAAATATTTTTTATCGTACACCCCACGAGCCCGGCCCGTTTAGGATTAGGGTTAGGTTCACCTTTTCATAATCTATTTAAACGAATCCGATTTAGCCCCAAGCCCAATTAACTCGAAGCCCGTTAGGATTAGCCCTAATGAGATAGGACTGACCCGTTATAATGGGGAAATATTCCCCAGAGTAAATTGGACATCTTTCTAATTGGGCTTCGACCTCATATTGGGCTAAGCGGGCTCAAACTCTCTACACTCAACGGGGCCTCATTTCGTCGAAACTTACCCAAAAATTGAGTTTATGTAAATTATGTTAGTAGTTAGGATGAAATTAAGGTTAATTTATGTGATGTGATTAATTTTTTTTTTAAAGATACTAGTAAGTTAAGAGTATTCTAAAGACTTTTCAAATGAAAATTTAGTTATTATTATACTTTAAAGAGCCTAACATAAAATGCTAAAATTTGTGCGTCCTCGGGACACCGTGCGCCAAATATCCTTTAGTATTAAATGATAAAAGTATATCTTTTAGTATAAGAACGTGTAGCCTTTGTTTTTTGAAAAAAATTAAAAATTTAATGAAAATGTATGCCTTTTAGAACAAATGTTGCACTATATCAATTAAAGTATATACAATTTAAAACAAAATGTTATGATCTTACTCACCTTTTACACTTAGGCCATCTCCAGGAATGGATATGGGCCTGTAACCGAAAATTGCAGCCACCAATATCCTCCAGCAGGCCTGCAAAATGTGGGAAAACACTGTAGTGTTTGGAAAATCCAAACGCTACAGTGATGGCTGCATCCTTTTTTTTTTAAATTTATTCATTTATAATTATTAATTTAAATAACATAAAATATTTAAATGGTTAATAATAAATTAATATGTATGTTGTATACATTTAGCATCCACTTTTTTGTATTTTTTTAATTTTTTTACTTATTTATAATAATTAATTTAAATAAGTGAAAAAATATTATGATGGTTAGTTTTAATAGTAAATTAATACATATGTGAAAAAAAATTCTATAATTTTAAATAAGTTTAATTTGATATTTATGTATTTTGTAATGTAATTTTTAATTTTGAGTGTTGTCTTAATTTCATGTTTAAATAAATAAATTATATCGTAATTTTAATATTTATGTTATTTTAATTTTAGGCATATTAATATTTTATGATAATATTTTTTGTATTCAAAAATAAAAATAATAATAATAAATAAATTAAATGTAAAAATAAATAAAAATATTATTAATAAAATGAATGTGCTGCAAAATGGAGTCAACTGCTGGAGATGATTTATGAAGTTGATTGTATTTTAGAGGTGAATATGCTGCAAAATGAAGTTAACTGGAGATGGGCTTAGAGAGACAATATACCAACTCAACATAAAATTACATCCCCGACAACCTCTTTAATATAACAATAAAATCATTTGAAGGCTATAACAACTCTAAACTTAATTGTATTGAATATATCATTACTCTTTAACTCTTTTCTTTTCTTGAAATTTTCTCCTAAAATATTAATTACTTCATAAAATAAATTAGGAGGAAATAACATAAGAAAAAAAAATATTAAAAAAAATTACATGAAATATAAAGAAGTTGATGGAAGATACTTTAAAAATGACTCTAAATTTTAATACTCTATCTTTCCAATATAATTTCTCTAAATTATAAAGATGCCTTAAGAGTTACTTCAATTATACTTTTTATTTTATTTTTTATTTCAGAATTCTTTTAGAGCTATTTCTATTAAATTTCACTTTGGTTACAAAGAACTTATTCCGTCCCAAATTCAACTTCACGTTTATTATAGATACGGAGTTTAAGAAAAGTCACTTTTTTACTTACTTTTGAGGGGTAGTATGATATTTTTGGGTGATAAATAAATGATAAAGTATGTTATGTGTGTTAAAAAGATGATGACAAATTTGAAATTAAAATATATTAGAGGGATATTAGTTTTTTTTTTTTATGAAAGTATGAAATTGAATTTGAGACAGAGCAAAACGGAAAGTATGAAGTTAAAGTTGGGAGGGAGGAAATATCGTTTAAGATAGAGCAATCAAATAAACAAATGTGCTGTAGACAACTCAATAATTTAATTCATGTATCAGTTCCAAAGTCTATTTGTATTTATTTTATTAGATACTCTTGTATCTAAAACTGGTGCCTACGGATGAACTGTAGTCTCTCTCTACATATAGGTTGAGACTTTAGGGTTAATTCTATTTAAGAAGTACTTTTCAACGTTTCTCCCATGATCCCATCGTCTATTCTAATTTTTTACTGTTCTACTCTCTTACATATACTCTATTGTTTAGCATATTCTAAAATAGTAATTATTTTGATTATTTGATGCACGAAGAGAATTTTCTGTGCATCTGTGTTGTTTAATGGAAGAAAAAGAAATGGAGATGACTAAAGGGAGATGTAACATGTATATAATGAAGAAATTAATAATGCAATAATGCAAATGTAATATATAATTCCAAGAGGGATCATGCAAAGGTAACATTACCATGCTATTTACCACCTCTGAAAAGGTTTAAGTACAGTTGGTCCTATGAAGCTGTCCAAAACAACGAGGAGGTTATGTCCTATCCAATTTCACGAGTTCACAATAAAGAAGAAAAATTGGACCATAACATGTACTAGTGGTTTATACTTTATATACATCCCCGATCATCCACGAACACACATTTACGTGTGCAGATGAAAAATAGATACTACATCTGGTGAAATGCATCGGGTGGAACATCAACTCCATCAAAAAACTAGGCAAAATATAGAACTAGGGCTTGCTTTAGAGGGCTAACCCTGAATAACATGGGATGGTTGATGTTCCGCCCTCGTCTCCTCAGCTAAAGAGCCAAACTCCGGATCCTCGGCCCCTAGAGCATCATCATTATCAATGGGAGGTGATTCGAGGTTTCCATCCTTACACATGTCGAGCAATTCAGGATCGAATCCATGTTTGAAACCACCAAGCTTAGATATTTGTGATTGGCACTTCATGAACCCTCTCACCTCGTACTCTGCTGCTTTTGTGGCCAACATTAGTTCAAAGGTGGTGGAATCCTTGAAATCTTTCGCCCCCGATAGCCTTGCTTGGCGGATGGCCATCTGATACTCCTCGGATTCTGCAAACTCTAGACGACCCGCTGCTAGACCAGCATCGAATGAATCTTGGCATTCTTGCTCAAGCCTCTTAATCTCTTCATTAGACTTCGATAAAGCCTTTTCAGCCTTCGTACTCCAATCTTTGAGCTCGGTAACCACGTGCTCTAACTTTGCCATGCGAACAACGTATTTAGCCCTCACTTGACTCTCAATCTCCTGCTTCTCACTTTCCAATCGGGCAACCTTCTCCGTTAGCTCCATTTGCTTCCTTTGCGACATTGTGCATTGCAGAGTTAGCTGATGAGTGACAGCAATGGCCTGGATGGTAGAACTGATTAAAATAAAGCAATGCGGACTAATAAAAGATGGCGAGGTTAATAGATAACTACCCGCATTAGGTCATGAGCCGCGAGCTCTTCAAGTGTGCATGGAGGCGATGTTGCTAAGGCGACCTGGTCCATGGGTAGGAGACAAGACCTGTAAAGCTGGAAAGAATCTTCTCCAGCTCGACTCTTCATAACCGAACTTTGAGACGAAATATTCGAATCAGGAACGACAAGATCACCACTGAATTCTCGAGGAGGTTCTTCACTTTTTGCCTGCAGCTCCAAACGCTGATCATCAACGAGTTTCCTTTGCAACCCCAGCTGCTGCAGTGCATTGTCGAGCTCGGTTTGCTCCTCTCCCTGAACCCTTTTACATGGCTCACTGTTGACAATGGCCTCCCTCTTGATTCCTCTGCCATCAGAGGAACGAGCCAATGGTTCACCCTGCTCGTTAGACGTATTTGTACCCACGAGTTCTGGAATTTTAGGCGGAGATGCAGTGGTGATCCCTAAAGAAACTCTAGCTTTAGCCATCAGTTTTTCTTTCTTTTCCATTAGAGCTTTCTGAACTAAGGAAGCTCTGATCGCCATACCTGCAAAATCAACAACTTAGAAAGGGTTGCAGACCAATAGCGAGCCGTAAGGTAGAACTAAGTCAAACCAGTATCACTCTTATCTATTTTCTTCTTTGCTCCAGGAATGCAGCTTTTATTTTTACCAATTGCTGCACTTTCCGCCCTCGGTCTACCCCTTTTCTTACACTTCTTCATCTTTATTCCCTCTACACCATAAGAAATTGGAACATGTAATAAATAAAGAATCAAAAATCAATTAATCTTAAACCATATGGAGCTTTAAACAGAATTATCCAACCAAAAACAAACCTCAACTCCTTCAATTGACAGGGTTGCAATTGCCTAAAATCTTAATTTGTTTATAAGTGCTTGCTGTGCTCAATTTTCTTTAAAAAGAATTATATCATTAGTTTTATGCACATCATTACACGTCTTACAAAATAAAATACCAAAATGCATAAGCATTTATAAATAATGATAAATAAGAACCGGTAACTACAAGGTGTAATCAAGTCGAGTCAAGTTTGAACTAAATTTAATGAAGTCAAGCTCAAATTCTTACATTTGTGGTTTAGTTTTATAATTTACAAATGAAATAAAAAAGAATTTAGATTATAAAGCATACCATCAAGCTCGAGTTTAACAAATAAGCTTGATCGAGTTCAAATAGAGGTTCAAGATCTCAGTTTACAGTGGTCAACATTACATTGATACAAACTCAATTCAACTCGATTAAATTTTAAACTATGGAACCAAAGATCAAAATGCATCACTTCATTCATTCTTATCTTTCCTTCTCAATAATCTGAAGCAAAACTCACAAAATTTATGATCTGCATGTGTTGCATTTCAGAAATAATTAAATTCACAGGTTTTTCTTCATTCATTATTTAATTTCCTTTTAATCTTATGCTTGCATGGCAGAAATTTACAAATCTCATCCAACTAAACATCAAAATTATCCATCACAGGTTTTTCTTCATTCATTATTTAATTTCCTTTTAATCTTATGCTTGCATGGCAGAAATTCACAAATCTCATCCAACTAAACATCAAAATTATCCATCAATAAAGAAAGAAAACACAAGGGAATTGAAAATGATGGAATTCAATTTGTGGTTGTAGGACTTATCACTCAATTACATTGGTAATAATAAAGGAAAGAGAAGAGATTAAGCCAAATAATTACCTGAGAGCAGTTCAGCTGCCAAATAGAATTTGGGGGAGGGTGGCATCTGCAAAATAGAGAAGAGGCCTCTTAAACCTTACTCATCATCTCCCACCAATTGAATATTTTGCTATATATTAAATTTTCAGTGCTTCCACTTAGATTACTAACATTATATTATTATTATTATTATATAATTCTTTACCGTGTACAATTTGAGGATGGAATTTAATTCAATTTTTTTATTTTGAACTTCAAAATTTAGGATGATTTGAGGTATCTGAGATTTAGAACAGTTGTAATTATACATTTTTTTTAAATTTTTTTTAAATTTAAATCTAAGGATAAATATTAATTAACTTAAAATTTAATGGAATAAATTTTATAAATGCACCACAGTATAAGATTTCAAAGTTTAAGATAAATGTGAATTTCTTTTAAATATCTCTCATAACCAAAATTTTTAGACAAAATCTCCTATACTTATACTAGTTAGTTAAGCCCAATACCTTTAAAAATTAAAATTAATGCCTTTCAATTTTAAATTAAAAAATAAATATATATTATATTAATAATTTTATATTTCAAAATTTATTCTTCTCGATAAAAATAATATTCTTATTAATTAAAATAAATATGTTTTAGAATAAGATATAATAATTGTACATCAAATAAGTATATGAAAAAAATGTTAGCATATTTAGATATATCTAACATGCTCTACAAGGCACTGAATTATGCATCCTTACATATCTTTTGCTCAGTTCGTGAAGGGAAACCTCCTTATGCTCGACAAATGCTTTGTGCAGTTTGTTCAAGTCCCACTTCAGAAATCGAGGGAACACTCCACCTTCACTCATCTGCACCAATTTTGTATGCTCACAGATCCAAAACTAAAACATGTAGTATCACATTAGTGGACATGGCATTAAGATGTCAAATACTGATATATGAATGGTGTTCTTTAAATACATACTGGGAGGAGCATAGCACACCCACCAACTCTGAGAGTCTTGCTGCACCTTATCTGACCTAGCAACATTTCCACGATGTATGAACTCCAATTGTAATCCCCTATTCCATTTATCTCCTCCAATCTACTGGTCAGGTGCCAAGCCATCGACCCACTTTGGTTAGGGGCTAGAAGAGACGACAACAAGTAGCAAATTGTCAATCTCACCACATCCCCGCTCTTATTGCTGTCACTCCTATTCAGCGCCGCCTTCAACTTTTCCTTTATCACATGTCTGTATAATATACATTTTTCCTTTTTGCCAGCTACTTCATCGCCAAAGCACCTTACAACCCAGGGGCATAATTCATAATCTGAATCTTTAGTCGGGATTTCTCTCGATCGACCACCAATTCCAAATATCATCTCAACGTCCTTCCTGGTGATATAATGCTGCACCCCACCAATCATGAAAGAACTCGACGGTGTATCAAAACTCATTATGATCTTTCTAATATCATCATCATATTTAGAAACCCTCTTCTTTTGTTCTTCATCAGTTATAGTTTTTATGGCCTCAAACAATGACCAAAAAGGGGTCTTTTTTAACTCAGCTAAATCTGTTTCAGCGAATAATAGTGCATTCAAATCCTTTATGACACTCTTCATATTACTCCTGAAGTAGAAGGCCCTTGTATCCACTTCCACGGATCCTGTTTAAAGGAACTTGTTACCGCACTCAATTATAATGGAAGAATGTGATGTTTTATAGGCAACTAACCGAAGCAATTAACGGGAATTTGAAATCCATTTTTGCACAAACCCTCTTCAGTGATTCCAGTGGGCTTTGAGGTTCCAGTAATCTTACTATCTACACATTCACAAAAAAAGCACATCAACAGAAATCTAACAAAGGTATATACAAGTTATTGCATTATATAAAAGGTTATGGAGCTAACCCCCCTTATTTATGCTCTCTAATGCCTCCGATTCATCCCTTGGAAGTTCGTGCTTCCTTCTCACGCTTCTGGTCGTAATTTCTGTATTTGCATCTACCGTGGAATATGAAATTAAATGCATTTCTAAAGTTCTCGAAAATCACTTAATGCAAAATGAAACAGAACTTCCAAATTATAAGACTTTGTTTGTATAAATCATTCCCTAACCTTCAGTTCGCCGTTTAAACCTTGCATCACAATCCACTTCAAAATCTGAACATAAATCTGACTCCATTACTGATTTTTTCCCTGTTTAATGGTGAATAGAATGATGATTTAATCCAAAATCATCATAACACATCAATAATTATAAAGGAGTCGAAAGCTTAACTATGTATCTAATAAATAATTCAAATAAAACTACAAAAAACATTGTTCAATTAATACTTTAGTTTTAAAATTGGACACTTGCGCTTGCGTGACCCAGCGTGTGCATTCCCTGTATTCTTGCATAAAGTTTTCTGCACAAGTGTCGGTGCTCGAATTTTTTCCGTATAGGTGTTGACTTCACCATATTGACCTTACCCAAAAATGCAAAAAATATTACATCAACTAGAATAAGAGAGAATATTATGGAAAGGAAAGTGCAATATAACATCCGTGTAATAGAGCATACAAATATCTAAAAAGGAAATTTTATATCATTTTAAAAATTCCATTGTTCTACTCTATGACTACCAAAACTATATTAAAAATATCACACGAACAATCATCCTAAAAATCTCTTAAAAATAACTCACTAACCCACCATTTCTGCACACAAAAATTATTGCACACCATAACTTTCTGCACACAAATGGTATGTCAACAAGTACAATTTAGCTCCTTATCATTTGCAAGGTCTCTAAAATTGTTCAAAAGGAGTATATTACAATAGTAACAGCAACATCCAGTAAGTATTACCTTCAAATTGGCTCCCTCAAGATTTGCCCTTTCCAAGCTACAGAAATATTTTCTGAGCATATGACTACTGCACCAGATGCAGATATGAGAACATGAAATATACAGGCGTGCAACTAAATAATATTGAACAACTGACTGTTAGCTAGCCACCATAGAAATCTGAAAAGTACAATTAATTGCTCAGCTGCATTGTATGTTACTACAAGTTCTGGTAAGCAGGACGCATGAAAACTCTGGAACAATCTCTTAAGTATTATTAAGTTCCCAAGGCATTCGCTTTTTCAGAATAAAATCACATAACTGAAACAACTTAATTATCAAATCTAAAAATTAATGGTTAGACCAAGGAAAAGGCAATCATCACTGAGTCAACTTTTAACCACAAAAAGGCCCCATTGTGTCCTCATATGAATATAAAAAAATAAGAACCAACCAAACTAGAAAGCACATAATGAAGAATTTTACTTTAAAACCAAAAAATTAACACGTAGAGTCAAA